>JAYXIM010009460.1:4800000-6074465 GCA_037575425.1 Anastrepha fraterculus | reverse complement strand
TTCACATAGATGAAGTGAATGTGGGAGGTCCTTTGGTTCCTTTACCGCTAGAAGCCTTGGCGTATCGCCGTTGAGTCCATTTATGAAGGCATCTCGAGCTTTTTCTCTATACATGTTCGTTAAGACTCTTATAGCTTCTGGGCTCTCCTCCATACAAGATATTTTATTCAATATCAAGGACAGGTGGGAATAAACTAGTTGATAAAAATCCCGAATCTGTAAACGTCCCTGAACCAAGCTACACAGTTGGTACTCGAGAGTTTTTAGATCTCGTTTATCAGCATAGTGCCAAGTTAGACAGGAGCGAATAGCCGTCCAATTTAATGGAATATTATAAGATTCCAAAACTTCGTCTGCATGACCTACAATTTTGTTCCTTATTGTCATCAGTATCCCGAAATATCTCGGAGTCCCCTGATACTGGCCATAGTATTCTAAAAGTCTCTCAATACTTTTTTTCCAGGAGCTAAACTCACTTGGATTTCCTGAAAATTCTCTTATTGTCCTAGCTATTTCTGGGACACGGTCCGAATCTGTGGTTCCTTGTGCAACCACGGGTTCGTCCCTCAAATTAAGGAATTCGTAGTTAGGGTTTACTATGTTGTTCACTAGCTTCTGTCCTTCATTTTCAAAAATATTTTTTACTACCCTACGGATTGTCTCTTCTAATCCTGTCATTGCACTGCTGCTGGTCGCGGTGCCAGTGTTCAGCACGGAAGGTCGGAGTATCGAAGGTATGTTATCGTCAGGCATTTTGGATTTAAATTTACAGAATTTTCCTTTCTAAAATTTTTTTCTTCACCCCTTTTTTTTTGTTGCACTAATTGTCTTAAACTTACAAAATTTCTATTAATATGAATTTTCTTTTCTAGATTTCTTTCTTCACTTTAGTTGTATTATTTTCTTAAACTTACAAAATTTTTATTAATATGAATTTTCTTTTCTAGATTTTTTTTTTTTTCACTTTTTATTTGGTTGTATTATTTTCTTAAACTTACAAATTTCTATTAATATGAATTTTCTTTTCTAGATTTTTTTCTTCACTTTAGTTGTATTATTTTCTTAAAATTACAAATTTCTATTAATATGAATTTTCTTTTCTAGATTTTTTTCTTCACTATAAAATTTTTCTTGGTTCTTTAAAAATTATTTAATAGGTCTTAATTTTATGTGTTAGATACTTAATATGTAATCTTACATTAATACGATTGAATCCAGCGACATCTCCTCTTTTATGGGGTCCTGGGTGCGGGCAGAGCGGCTTGGCATACGTTGCCGTCCTTTTCCTCTGCAGTTCGTCCTGCAGCTACTGGGGGGCCTCGTTCTCCACACTCGCGTTTTATTCGGGACCGACAGTTCCGCCGTTAACACTTTTATTACAATATATGTATTTTGTACGACACGACTATTTCTAGAAGTTCACTAGTACTTGGCTAACGTTCGCGTTTGTTCTAACGGGATTAGCGCACTATCGGTCCCTGCTCGGGCGCCAGTTAATTTACCCGGTCACGGTTGTTTTAAAAAAAACAATTTTTATCCGGTGAACCGTCTTTATTTGTTGAAAACGAATTTACAACTGACTTAAAAGTATTCTTAATTCTAATCCTAAAGCTAAGCCCGTGTGCCAGCAACGTGACCCATTCTTTGCTGACTAGGCGTTTCCCACGGGAACGCCAATTGCTGCTCAGGTATCTCTTCAAAAGCGTTGCGTGTGTGGAGTGTTGGGTTACCGTCATATTTTGGTTGAGGTGTGTGAACTGTTGCGTTAGCTAAAACGTTGCGCATGTGGGGTGTTGGGTTACCATCATATTTTGGTTGAGGTGTGTGAGCTGTTGCGTTAGCTTATACGCGTACGCAATGAGAGCATGGAAGAGGATTTGAGAGGGCCACTACATCAATGCTAATGTGCTGCACATGCTGTCATTTAAAAGCAAATTTTCTGCATACATGTTCAAGCTACTTATAAGTATATCTACCATGTGCTTATAAGTATTGTATAAAGCTACGGCTACACGCTCATGCATTTGCTGTCCGGCAGCTTGTATATGTGCGTGTCGGGTGACACACGTACTTGTTTCGTGTCACATATACTTGTTGTCGGCTTTTGCATGATGAAAATCAAAAATTTTAGATTTTTTTTGGCGGGCAAGCGTCATGCACCCGACACGCACACATATAAGCTGCTGGACAGCAAATGCATGAGCGTGTCGCCGTAGCTTAATCATTAGTATCTACAACACACAAACATAAACCCGTAATCAAAATAATACTCACATGATTTTTGACCAATTTTGAGTAGTTTTGTTATGTTTTTTAATACCCATTAATTTTTATAAAAACAAGCAATATAAGCAAATATGATATACATTAAAACAAAAAAACTTTGTAAAAAATGTATAAAACTTCGACAAATTTTCATTCAAACTAAGTATTTTTTAAACAGAATTAAAAATAAAATTGTGTACCTAATTTTTAGCCCGTTAAATTTAATATGATAAAGTGCAAAATTGAAGTGCCTGAAAATTCTAGTTGATTTTTTTAATTGTTTTCCTGACGATGTTGCGTATTTTCTCCATATAACGATTTTTTATAATTTTTTTTTATTGAAATGATATGATTATAATTAACTCCCCAAGTCTTTTCGCCTGGGGAATTGGACTAGAATTTTTCAAGCAGAAGTTCTCATGTGCAAAAGGGAGATATTCACGCTATTCCAGAAGCAGGCCGCTGACAGATGGACTAACATGGATACCTGCAAAATACCTAAACAAACGTGCCCTAATTTTAACAAATCCAGAACTGACGAGTGCTCAAAAAGTATCGTGAATTTTATGTTTTTTCGAAAATTATTTATTTATTCATTTATATCTATTTTGTCCCCTTCAAAGTAATCCCCATGAGATATTATGCACTTGTGAAAACCTTTTTTCCAATCTTCGAAGCGCTTCACAAAATCATTTGTTTATCTTGTTCAGCTTCTCCTTCGATTCCGTCTTTATCTCGTCACTCGTAGGGAACCATCGTCCTTTCATGGGCCTTTTCAGTTTCGGCAACAAGAAAAAGTCACAGGGGGGGCAGATCTGGGCAATACGGTGGTTGTGGCATCATTACTATGATGTTTTTGGTCAAAAAGTCGCGCACAAACAACAATGTGTGAGCAGGGGCGTGATCGTAATGCAAGAGCCTATTTTTGTTCTTCCACAAATCCGGGCGTTTCTGGCGGATTGTTTCGCGCAAATTGCGCATCACTTGCAAGTAATATACCGTTTTATCCTGTGGCAGGAACTAATGATGCACAACGCCCCTGCAGTCGAAGAAAACGATAAGCAAAACTTTAAGTTGGTTCGTGCGGCAGCTTCCATTGAGCTTTGGTTTCCACGTCATAACCATAAATGCACGATTCGTCACCAATTATGACCCTCTGGAGAGCAAACTTGGGTCGTCGCGGACAGAGTCCAACATCATAGCAATGTTCATGCGATGCTGCTTTTAGTCGAAATTGAGTAATTTTGGTACGAATTTTGCGCCGACCCGTCTCATGTCCAAATCATTGAAAAAAATCGAATGGCTCGAGTCACTCGATATGTCTAGGTCCCCAGCAACTTCTCTAACGGTGATTCGACGAATGGCCAATACCATTTTCTTCACTTCATCAATCGTCTTCAATTTTCGTCTGTTGTTGAAGTGCTCGGGCGACCGGCACGCTTTTCATCGTTCACATCTTCTCGGCCTTCTGAGAACATTTTGTCGGCTTTGGTCCAAAGTAGGTAAAATCGAGGACGAGCCGAAACACGTGCAAGCAAAGCAGCTGTCAACAATTGACTGAACATTCAAACGTGCCCAGAAAGCTTTTGTGCGTTATGCTTTGCGTTCTTTAAATTTGACTTATTCAATTACATCCTATAAAAGTCGGTGCTCATTAATCTAAAATCACTAGATCCTTTTCGATTTGATAAATGGGACCATTAACCCCAAATTGCTACTCGTGAAAATCAGTTTCAATATTTTGTTTCTGGCTAGGGATGGTAGAAACTAGTTATGCTTCCAATGCTCCGATTTCTAGAACTCTGGGAGAATTTAATTCGCTTCCAAATCATACTGGCCTGGATTTTACTACAACAAAAAACCACTTCAAATTGGTACTAAATGAATTGCTGAACTAAATTCTTAGTATTATCTAATATTCCTTCTCTGTGAGTTATAAGAAATGTTAAATTTTCTTTCACTCATTACAATTGAAACTAAGTAATTATAAGTTTAATTTCACTTTGATTAAATTATTTAGCATCAATCTTTTTCCATAGTCTCTAAGAAATACTGCATTTTTTTACTATTAATTGAATAAATAAATAAATGTCTGTCAGCAGATCTACTACCAGCGTTCTCGCTGGTGTTATAACGGGTCGCTGCACTGTTATGACCCCCTATCCAGTAGAATGGGTGTACCTCGAAATGTCTTCTGCAGGAGTTGTGGAGATGAAGAAGAAATTCAGTCGGTACAACACTTAAAATAAAAAATTAAGTTATTCGGAGGAACTTTTTAACACACATATGCATGCACTGCTTTTTATATTAACAATGATATCCGTATCCATATTTGCTAAAAAGTAAAATCAATGTTCCAAAACAAAGTGGACTGTGACGATGAGTAATTTTTATTTATTTATTTATTTCGATATATTGTCATTGTTGAAGGTTAAGTTCTCATTCGTCCACTTTTCCCTGGCTGCAGAAGTGTTGTTGGTCAAAGCTCCTTCGATTAATCCGATCATGCCAGTATAACTACCGGCAGATGGGATTGGTTCATTGCATCTACGACAGTTAAAGGGAAAACGAAAACTTTAAGTGCTCAGGACCCGACGGCATTTACTCAATCGTGCTCAAGCATGGCGGAGAGCAACTAATGAAGGTTCTGAAAATAAACTTTCGGCAGGTTTTGCGCGCGCTTATGCCCCACATACGTGGCGTTTGGTGAAAGTCATCTTTGCCCCAAAGCCCGACAAAGACTACTACATACCTATGAGCCTGAGCGGAAAAGCTCCGGTGCAACAGATGGTCACAGTGCGTTGTAGTCTTGATAAGGTCCTCCTGATTCCACGAGAGAGAGTCGGCTCATCCAGACGACTGATGCATAGGCGATAATTGCTCTTATCATAGCCGTGTAGATCCATAGGATCTTGCTATGAGAATGACCCCACGTTTTCCCAAAGACACCCTTGCACCGCCAGAAAGCTGTTAGCGCTTTCGATGCCTTTGTTTCAATGTGTGGCTTCCCAAGAAGTTTACTATCGCGGATTACTCCAAGATATTTGATTTCTTTGGATAGCTGGAATGTGACTCCTTTTAGCTTAGGCAGTACGAGTCCATCAAACTTCCGCCTCTGGTAAAGAGGACAATACCAGTTTTGGTGGGATTAGCCCATTAGCACAGCACTAAGTGTCAGTCATATCCGGAATTTTCTGCAATTTTCTACAGATGTTCTTTAACAAACAGGCAACGTTGTCCGCATATGCTTGTAGTATCCATCATCATTTAAGGTGGTGAGTAGAGGATCGATCACCATGCACTAGAGCAATGGAGACAGCACACCAGCTTGGTGACAGCCTCTATTAACCCTGGGCGATACCAGCAGATCCTCCTCCGCACGCACCGTGACTCGAATGTTATGCTATAGCGCGAAGAAAGATGTGACATCTCGACAGGATGCGACCGGATGAGAGGCAGATACGCTTAGGTCTATGTTAGGTTTATTAAGGGCACTGTGGTTCGACGAGGTACTGTGAGAGGCAGAGGTCACAAAAGACCCTGAGGTCGAAGTGAAGACCCCATTTTATTTCATTTATTCATTAAATTCAATGCTACTTGTTTTGCTATAAAAAGGGATTTTTATAAAAACACTGAATTTTCGGGATTTACATTTCTATTGAGTAAATAAGTACAAGTATTTCGCCTTCATCTACGAAGACCTTTCCTCTGTACATTTATAGCGAAGACTTTTCTCGCAGGGTATGCAGGCATTAATTTGTAATTTTTCGAGTGCATGCAATCTTTGTAGAAAAAGATGATTTTTATGTAATTTTCTTGCTTTACAATTATTGCAAAAGTCGTTTCTAGGAAAATTGTGTATTTTAAGTAACAAAAATGTTGGATTTATTTCACATTAAAAGCAATATTTTCCTGAATGTGTGCAATTACTGAAAATATAGTTTTATTTTGATTAACCCTTTCGCGATATTGTTGCCATATGGCAACAGTAAACTTTAAAAGGCCGTCAACACTCTCTTCTAAAAAATATCAACTTTTTTGTTACATATTTTCAAAAATTGAAGTTTAATGGTTAAACAGAAATAAAATAAATAATAACCGCCCATTATCTATCGGTAATACAACATTTTTAAAGAAAGCCTTCTGGCATATAGCACTTCACTCTGAAATTTGTATTTTGCATTTTTAGATTTTTGAGGCATTTTGGGCAAATGTTTTCAACAATTTTTGAATAAAGTATATAGAAAAATGTTCAATCTGTCATTTGGCATATAAATATTTTTTCGCTCGCAGCTTTAAAAGCTGTGCTAATTTTTAAAACTAAGCTTATTGCCATATGGCAACAAATTTCTCGTAAGGTGTTAACTTGCATTAGATTGCAGAAGAAGTTTATTTGCGATTGAAACGAATACACAACATTTGTTGCCATATGGCAACATTAAAAACAAATCACATAACAAAAAAAAAAAAAACAAAAAAGATTTGTATTGTTATTGGTCCTAAAATAAATACTCAGACAAAAATTTGGATTTTTTGGATGGCGCAATAAAAAGATGTACCGAAAGGGTTAAGGGCACTGGGGTTCGACGAGGTACTGTGAGAGGCAGAGGTCACAAAAGACCCTGAGGTCGAAGTGAAGACCCCATTTTATTTCATTTATTCATTAAATTCAATGCTACTTGTTTTGCTATAAAAAGGGATTTTTTTAAAAACACTGATTTTCGGGATGGACATTTCTACTGAGTAAATAAGTACAAGTATTTCGCCTTCATCTACGAAGACCTTTCCTCTGTACATTTATAGCGAAGACTTTCCTTGCAGGGTATGCAGGCATTAATTTGTAATTTTTCGAGTGCATGCAATCTTTGTAGAAAAAGTTGATTTTTATGTAATTTTCTTGCTTTACAATTATTTCAAAAGTCGTTTCTAAGAAAATTGTGTATTTTAAGTAACAAAAATGTTGGATTTATTTCACATTAAAAGCAATATTTTCCTGAATGTGTGCAATTACTGAAAATATTGTTTTATTTTGATTAAAAGCCTAAAATTTATGCTATGAAATACTACACGAACTTAGAAAAGTATGCAAAATAGTTTTTGAACTTACAAATTGCAATTTGTTGATAAATTATAAAAACCATGAGCTTGAAATTGTACAACAACATTTGATTTGTTCGTGTGTGCTTCAGGAATGCCTTAGTATAAGTTCTCATATTGAGAAAAATTAAAAGAAAAAAAATATTAAGAATGGCAAAATTTACTATCAAATTATATGGAAGTCAAGTTGTTAAGACACAGATTGAAAAGTTTATAGTGCAAAATTTGGAAGCGATTCAGATGTAGATCTAAGGTATTCAGGTTTTTCCGATACTCCTTTGGCGCATTATACGTGACAGAAGATGACGCTCAAGAAGTGATTACAACCCTGAGACCCTCATCCATAACCGATGCTAAGAGTATTTCACTTATTCTCCCCAAAAACCGCTGTTAATTTTTAATAAATCGCTCTCTGCTGAATTGTTTCTATATGTGTGGAAGAGGGTTCCTATAACTCCAACCTTTGAGAGTGGGAATAAGAATAAAGTCAAAAGTTATGGACCTATTACGAAATTGTAAACAATTGAAAAATTATTTGAAACTGTTGTTGAGACAAATCAATATTGCCAATTACAGACCAATTTCTCAATTATCTGCAGTTTCTAAACACTTTGAATGTGTTTGCCAAGGCGAGTTATATTTTTTAGCTTAAAACGTCTAATTAGTCCTAGCCAGCATAGTTTTGTATTTACTAGATCTATGTTATCTTACCTGTAAGTTTTTTGTCAACATTTCAACGCAAGCTTTCAGAGTGGATACCAAACTGACTCGATCTACAGGGACTTCTTAAAAAAAAAAACAAATAATAAATAATTGGCGCGTACACTTCTGTTAAGTGTTTGGCTGAGCTTCCTCCTATTTGTGGTGTGCGTCTTGATGTTGTTTCACTAATGGAGGGACCTACAGTTTCAAGCCGACTCCGAACGGCAGATATTTTTATGAGGAGCTTTTTCATGGCAGAAATACACTCGGAGGTTTGTTTTTTATTAATTTTGCTTTCACCGAGATTCGAACCAACGACCTCTCTGTGAATTCCGAATGGTAATCACGCACCAACCCATTCGGCTACGGCGGCCGCGGGACTTCTTAAAAGCCTTCAATAAAACATCCATACGATTTTAATAGCGTTGGCTTGCTTGGTTTTCGTTCGACCTTCCTAGATTGTATTCGGTCTTATTTAATAAAAAGGAGCAGCTTAGAAGTCATCGATGGGATTTCTTCGAAAAAGTTTATTGCCATATCTGGTGTACTTCAGGGAAGCATTTTAGGATCTCTTTTATTTGTTTTGTTTATTGAAGGGATCTGTTCATGTTTTTCCTCTGCTAAATTTCTTCTCTACGCGGGTGATCTAAGAGTTCTTGATGAAATAAGAAATTCAAGTGACTCTACCGTCTTACAGCTGGATAATTTATTTCTGTGGTGTCTTATGAACCGTTTTTTTGTTAATATTGAAAAATGTCATAAAATTGCGTTTTTTAAGCTTAAAAATGTGTATTAGTTATACAATTCTTGCTTCGTCAGATGTGATTAAAGATTTATGTCTTTTTTCAAGGCTCATTTCGATTACGTCACTCTTCGCGATTCACTGACCCATATACTTATCCATTATTATTATTAACTTATCATGCAGTCCATATAAATCGAGTGGAGAGGGTGCAAAAAATTGTTGTGCATTTTGCACTCCCTTCACTCAATTTCTCAGACCCGATTCCATCATACGAATCTCGCTGTCGATTGATTCGTCTTTAGCCAGTGACGGAGGCACTCTTCAGGTATCATTTACCTTTGGTCTCGTAAATGGCAAAATTGACTGCCCGGATCTGTTAGAAATAAAACAGTTTAATGTTCCTTGCAGACATTTTCGTGGTTTTAAGATTTTTCGCATTGGCTTTAGTAGGAGATTAAAAAGCTAATGCGCTACTCGCTAGACTTTTCACCCTTTCAACCTTTTTGGGCTTGGACCTTTCTGAGGCCAAACAGTGATTTCAAATGCAATTAACAAATTACTTTCTTTGCAACAAATCAAAATAATACTTCGAAAATGTTTGCTATATTATTTTCATATATTACACTGCCCAACAGAATTGTAACTTTTGTCTGATGACTAAGGTTTATTTAGAAATTTGTCGTCGCTGATCCTAAATATACCCTCAAATAACTTATGGCAGCTTTTGTTTACGAAATATAGCTTTCGTTAATAATTAATTATTTTTTAATGCTCATTTGCTGAAAAGTTACGACATGGCTTCGTCGAGTTTGTGTAAATGACCCGAATTAATTTTGTTTCCTTTGCGGTGTGTACATTTTTAAAGAATATCGATTAAATGTGACCTCGTTCGTAATTAAGGCTTACAAAAATTACTTTGGTCACCCGATGGAAATCAGAAATAAGCCTTGGATTTCTCAAAAGGAATGCAAAATATGAGTTGATTTTCTACGTTTGCGGATAAATAAGAAAAGGATTAGATTTAGGTACAAAACTGCTATGATCTGGAAGGAACCCGCGAAGCACACGACAACTGTTGTGTGGTTATCATAACTGACATTAATCGGAAAAATCGAGTCAAATAGTCCTTGCATACGGTCGGCATATCTACATGTTTTAAGCCCCAAGATATCACCTGAACCTTAAGCTGGTCCATCTTCTGAAATATTTCGTTGAAGAAGATAAATTTGTACTTTGTACAGATATACCTGGTTTCATGGCTATAATGAGAGTACAAAATTACGTTTCTAATGAGTGGCGTTTATTTATAGACTCATCAAAACAGAGTCTAAAATGAGTTATCTTGCACAGTGGGAGTAAATTTGGGTCGTTGCCTATTGCACATTCTACTAAAAAAAAGAATATACAACTGTTGCCCTGGTTTTAGATAAAATTAAATATTATATTTGGAACACAACAGGCTCATGAAATGAGAAACTTCCTTCTAGGAAAACAAAGTGGTTACACAAAGTGTCCCTGTTTTCTTTGCTTGTAGAACTAAAACACAACATTGGATTAAAAAAGATTGACGTTCTCGGGAAGTGCTAGTTCCCGGTACACAAAACGTGATCAACCCCCCTCTAGTATCAAGGGATCTTATAATTTTACCCCCGTTACACATACAACTAGGACAAAAACGGAAATTATTTTCTTTTTCTATCAAAAAAGTTTCAAAAACTAAATGCAGAAAAGATGAAGGCGGGAGTTTTTGATGGCCCACAGATAAGATCTTTAACAAAAGACTCAAATTTTACGGACGTTTCAGAAAAAGTCATGGAATGAGTTTTTTTGGTTTGTTCAAAATTTTTGGGAAATAAAAAAGTTCTGATTATTCCCAACCCGTCGAAAAACTAGTGAGTCCCTTTCAAAGTCATGAGCATCAAGTTACACTTTCTTCATAACCACCTCGACTGTTTCCCTGCCAATCTTGGGGATCTAAGTGAAAAACAAGGAGAGCGGTTCCACCAGGACTTTCGTACGATGGAGGAACGCTATCACGGCCACTGGACCGCACACATGATGGCTGACTATTGTTGGAGCATTTAGAACCGCTCTCTGCCCTCAGCTTCAGAAAAAAAATCAAACAAAGAAATTTTTTTTCAACTTATAAACTAAATAATTTATGATTATCTTTATATATAAGTGTTTCTTTATAAAAGGACTTCTGTGTCATATTTTTTTAACAACAGCTGATACTGAAATTTTAGTTACAGATTTGAAATCCTCATAAAAAATTGGACTAATATCATTTGTCACAACCCAATCCTCATGCTGTTGTGCAGTGTTGTTAGTTCGTTAATATTCTGTTTCAACTTGTATATATTTTTTAACAATTTAATGGTTCCTTATGTTGATAATTCAATTTACTACACTTTTTAATTTTAAATATTCTAAAATACTTGCATTGTAGTTGTGAACTAATCTCTTAAATGTCTGTTCTGAATTTTTCTCAGACATTAGTGAATAATAAATAAATAAATAAATAAATAAGTAAATAATTGAGGAGAAAATCTAGCGGCTGATAGCAATCATGGCAGCGTTGTTGTTACTGTTGATCACTGAGCGCAGCTGCATTTCTCATTTGGTGAGGGTTACCTTTACATTCGTGTTCTGTTAAGTGACCTTGAAGTGCAAACATTAAGATTATTATTTATGTTCCGAAATTGAGCCATTACGTATTCGTACTGCGATCGAGACTTAATCCATACGCATTTTGTATCTAAGTAGAATTATAGGTCGGTAATGTAAATACATAGGAATATATTACTTATTTCTTATAAGAAAGTTAGACAATTCCCATAGAATATTTCTTGAATGCAATTTTTTCTAATGTGGAAATTCTGCATAATAGAAAACTTTACATAAGGTAGGAAAAGAATTATCTATCTTCTATCTATTGTATCTTCTATCTATCTATCTATAGTATTATTTTAAAACGTGGCGCTTATTCTGACTAAACTACAACACGTACAGATATGAAATATATATCAAAAGAAAGGTTTTGATGAGCATATTTCCGGAAAATTATAAAAATTAAAATTGGTTAATTTGTTCATGAAATATTTGTGTGTAAAGTTATCAAAATTTTCATATTGATAACAGCGATGTCTATGCAAAGCGGGTTGACACACAAATATACGCATATACATATGTATATGAGTAGATACGTTTGCTTTGTTTAGCTCCCTTTCTAATGAGCACAGCATTGTATACATTTTGATTCTCAATAATTGTTTTGTTTTGTTCTCTTTACTAATAAATATGTATTCATGAACATAGTCCCAACGGGTGCTGCGAATTTTTTTCAAAATTTTGTTGTGATGGCAATAATTGGTATGAATTGACAATTGACTTGAAATTTATCAATTCACTTAAAACAACGGTAACAGTGCAAATTAGAAAGAGTTTTGGACAGACGCAAAAAAGAATTTATTTTAAGAAAAAAGTACATCCATATTTAATTTTAAAATATGCCTAGAGGACGACCAAGAAGAGTTCGTAGAAGAGTTCCTACTTTCAGTGGAGGAATAGAGCAGGTAAGTAAGTGATAAATGTTTGAAACGTCACGTATTGCATATGATTGGTAGAAGCATCCACTTTTGTTTTCGTTCATATATGGTACAATTGAACTACAATATATAAACGTGTGTATGTATTTAAAAATGTTGTGTGCGTTTGATCCTTTTTGCAAAACTCAAAATTTACTTTCCAGGGGAAAAAAGCCCACCCGATTTTCGGGGGTTACATACTAGTATTAAATTACTAGCGGACCCTCTGCCTGCTTCGCTAGGCATATCAAAATTAGAAATGAATAATGAACACTCGATTTAAATTCACTCTATGAGTATTTATTCTTTTTTTACAATATAAAATTAATGTTAATTCTAAACTTAAACTAACGCAAAGTCTTTTCGTAAACTACATTTTTTGTTTTGCCCTGAGTTGTGGTATAAATAAACAGAACTGATTGGAGAAGCATGGATATTCTAAGTCAATTCCGCATAATTCCAGCGATTGTCCTTGTGTTTTGTTTATTGTGTTTGTTTTAATCTATCTTGCTCATTACGTTGTATACATACGTTCTTCAGGTGAATGGCCTGTACGTGATCTGGTCATACGTTCCCTTTGATTTGGTTTTGAATTTCTCGCTCTTCTTGTGATTGTTTTTGCATTTCATTTGATCTATTTTGCGTTCTACGCGACCGACGACCAATATCATTTCTTCGCGGGCGTGGCATTTCTAAAATAAAGCGATGAAAATATATGTAAGTAATATAATTTTCTTTTTTCTATTGTTGAAATTAAATTTCTAATTCTTTTGGCCGCATAAGTCGATTTCAAATAATTTAAAAGAAAATAATTGAAAAGTAATGAATTTAATCAAAAAAACATGAAAAACTCACAATGTGCATTAAAATCGCTAACAACAACAACGAAACCACCGTTTTTTTATTTTCACTGATTATTAAAATTTTACGCACAATATATTTTATTTTTATAAATTTTTTCCCAAAAAAAAAAATAACAATGAAAAACGCACTTTAAATTTGTTGACCACTCACCAAATAGTTTTGATACAGCTGATTATGTTGACCTCAGTATATCCAGTAAACAAACTGTGGTGAAAGTCCTTTATAAGGACCAAGTTTATAGTGGTGAAGTCTTAAGTACAACACAATTTTCTGCACGCACGGTTGCTCTTTGGCAAAAATAAAGTAATCTTTAGAAATCATAAAAAAAAAGGTCCAAATTTTAGAGAAATTTCTTAAAGAAAAAGTAATACATGCATTTACTTGAATAAGTAAACACCAAAAGTATACTAAAATGACTATTTAATGCGTTGTTTGATACAAATTTACAATATATTATTGCTCAAAACCCTCTGCGCGCTGTGGCTGTCTTTTTGTTTCTGTATCGCATCGCGGGTAAATCACGTTTTTCAGAAAGTTTTCAACAGAAGAAAATTGAAGGAAGTACATATGTAGGTATTTTGCTCATATTTGATATTTTAGTTGTTAAATGAAAATGTGTTTCAGGTATTTTTTAATCTTGCAACTATTCTTTGGCTTTGAAACTGCTTACACTCACAAAATAATCCAACTCGTTTAAACACACATACAAATATAATTATTTATTTTGGTTTTTCCACTCGTCAAAGCAGCACATAAGGTTGCATTATTTAATTATCACCTAATACAAACTTGTTCTCTTTTAACAATGATAATATTACGATGTGAAATCAAGTAAATATGCATTTTTGTATTATATCCTGAACATTTGTCTTCAGCGCTATACCAATGCTCGAACACTTGGGGCATGAAATCTACAGAAGTATTGTAACAGAAATCCCTGAGAGCGCTATTTTAGTTATACCTGCTTTTAGGCATTTATCTCGTAAACGCATTTTGCCCATATAAAATTGTCACCTAAATGCATGAAAAAAGTGTTAGCATAACTTTTTCGAGTATATATACATACAGGAGGATTTATTTTATACATTTTGCTCGTCAGCTTTCGCGTTTTCTTTTCTTGGTTTTAGACTTTCACCACAAAAAAATTACGCAAACCCATGAACAAAGTTATACTAATAGAAACCTGATCTTAATACTCGAGCTACCATCAAATTAACACGTTTTATTTTTTAAAAGAACATTTATGGCGACTGTCGATCCATATTGATGGATTTCAAAAAATGTATGGATTCAACCGCTGAATAATTTCGTATATTTTAAATCCATCTAAACTTTTACATTTGCGCATTTATATATGTACATATATGTATTGAACATTTAATTTAAGTAAACGTTTCAATATTTGTCCAAAAACACTGAACTTCGACTTATGGTTATTAATGGAATCACATATATCTAACGAATTTTTATTTTATCTAAATCATAAAACGTTCAAATGAAGCTCAAAATATTTTTCCAGCTTAAAAAAAAGCAATGTGCTTTGATACCGTGTCACGCATGCAAAAAAAGGGAAGAAAAGAGAGGACGACTATTGCGTTACGAATAATACAGTCGCATACGTCACTCAACATCGAAACAATGTTATTCATATCTGTGTATATTCTATTCATTTGCGTGTATTCTCATTCCGTATACGTATACATTTAATGTCCGTATAAGGGAAACACGCAAATATTGTATTTTTCACACTTACACAACGCACGCATACTTTTACCGATTTCTTTAAAACTTCACATAAACCATCTATGGACCAATACCAATGATCTGTGAAAGTTTGATTGAAATGGGTGAATGCGTTTAGGCGTGAATCGGCGACTAACGAACACGAAAAAAAGTCTCCATTTTTATATACATATGTATAAGATAAGATAAGATTCGATATGTATAATTTTTTGTATGCACAACGTACTGTAAGCGAAACCGTCGTCAGATATGCATAATTATATATATATATAATTGGCGCGTACAATCTTTTTGGATGTTTGGCCGAACCCCTCCTCCTGTTTGTGGAGTGCGTCTTGATTCTGTTCCACAAAATGGAAGGATCTACAGTTGCAACCCGACTCCGAACGGCAGATATTTTTTATGAGGAGCTTTGCAGAAATACACTCGCCTGCCGAGGGGCGACCGCAATTACAAAAAACTTTTCTTCACTTTGGTGCTTCACCGAGATTCGAACTTACGTCCTCCCGAACTCCGAATGATATGACGCATCAACCCATTCGGCTACGGCAGCCGCCAATACTATTATTCGGAACTTTGGCCTGATGTTTAACATTCATATCATCTTCTAGGAAGTTTCGTGTCGGTCTAATTGTGGTGGGTCTTTTCAACCGGGTTGATTTCACGAGTCCTTCTGTGGGCATTGTTTGTGGATGTTTTCTGCTCCATTTCAATTTTACATATGCGTCTTATTTCGTCGTTTCGCTGGTGGGGAAATCACTACTAGCCAGCTATCGTAGAATCTATTGGGTCATTTCTGTTGGGTTTATAATTCGCTACATTGTATCTACTCACGTCTCCACATCATATGTCATTATGGGTCTGACGCATGTTTTGAAGATACGGACTTTACTTCTGGTAGTCTATGCTTATTTTTAAAATATGTGTTTAATAATTTATAACCATTAGCTCCTGTGTTTTAATATCGTTTATTATTCCATCCATGATTGTCTTAAAAAGATGCGGACTAAGACTATCTGCTTGCCTTGAACTTCATGCACTTTTTATTTTGGTTGAGTTTTTCCTCCTCTGATAAAAGTCCAGTTGTTCTGTGATTGCAATGATTCCTTCATTTGATATTTTTCTTTGCGATTGATTAAGAACATCGTGCAACTTCGCCCTGTCAAATGCTTGAGTTACGTCGTCAAAACATAAAAATGCTGGCTTATTGTATTCCACCGCCTTTTCTACACTTTGCCTAATAATAAATAATGTATCTGTTGTCGCTCTATTCTGTCGGAAGCCTTGCTGTTCTTCGCTTATTCCGCTGGCAGCAATCTCCGAAGCAACCAACTTCCTGAAGAGTTTTAAGACAGAGCTTCACGGCGTTATTCCCTTATAGTTTTCAGGAATTTGTTTCTCACCTTTTTGAAGACTGGGCTCTTTCTATAAGGTGGGTATTTTTTTCTTTTTTTTTTTGTTTATTAAAAGTTTGTCATGTATAAATGGGATCTTTTGTGCTCCGTACTTATCATCTCATTGGTACTATCATTTCTTATTTTTCAACTTAATAGTAGTGCTTTCGATGTCTTCTAAAGTTAGGGTGAAACCCTCTGAAACCCCTGCATCTGGGTTTGGATTTCTTATAGTAAAAGTATAGCCGCCACTGTTTGGGCCATTGCTACTCAGTTAAATAACCATGTGTCCTTCCCACGTCTCGCGAAGTCATGTCTTAAATGTCGCTAAGAAAAGGAATAAAATAAAAATAGACTCGGGTTAGAATATGAAGTACTCTACTTTTACAAAGCAAGTGAATGAAGCTGAACTTACACTGGTTAGGTTTACCATCTGCCATAATTTCCCATTTTTGTTGATAGTACTTTTCTAAGCTCCTATGGGAGTGCCGTCGTGAAACTGGCCAGTCTCATAAATGTGACAGACCCAAGTCAACACAGATTGCATAAATACTGCCCAACAAGGCAAACGTTACGATTCTGAGAAAACTAAAAGCGACAAAATTTCTCTCATAGTTGACGATTTATCTACTAAGTCAGTTTGATTGAGTTAGATAATATCGATGCGAGTCCAGGGAATGAGACCATTAAAATACAAACATAATACAAGACAGTGAACATAAAATCCCTTAAAAAATAGCATTGGGTTAGCTACTGGCCAAGCCAACACTATGGCCCAAAACAAATGGTTTGCAAGAAAATTTCAAGCGGGATGTGGATCTATTTTTTAATAAGAGTCATTTTTTGCCATATACTGTTTGCCTTAAAACATATTTTTACACACAGTTCTAAACGCATGAATAAGTCCAATGAATTCCAAGATTAGTGTTTCTGAAGAAACTATGGATCTAAAATCAATGCCGATCTTTGACAAACCGCATTTTTTCTTTTAATATTTAAGAAAATCATTTCAGTGTTGCACTTACTTATGAATATTTTATTTAAAAGTAAAGTCCGAAAATGAATTCTCAAACCAAGAAAATCATACTTAGAATTTCGAGTCAAAAACTTGCCCGACCTACTTGCTTAGGCAAAAAAATGTAAACGCCCTGATGTGTGTACGAATACTTACATACACTTACTTACAGTTTGTCTGACAGCGGTGCTCAATTAATTAACAGTCAAAAGCTCATAAACGAGATGGATGTAATTATAGCTAATCGCATTTTGTATCAGCGAAAAAGTTGGATATTATCAGAATAGCAGCACAAAGTTGGCCAAGCACTACATTAGCTGGTATATTTGCTTTTGTTTAGTTTCCTATGAATGAATAGCAATATAATTTCTGACAGTTAAGTAAAGCCGCTGACGACCACCCAAAGTAATCGCCAGATTGCATAACAAACAAGTCAACCACGAAATGACAACAACACACATTGACAGGGATATCTAACACGCAGGTCAGCACATGTCAGTCATTAGATTATCGCAAAAAATAATCGTAGTAATCATTATAGTAATAAGGGACAACAAACTCAATTGAATGAAATGTCAGACGCAATTGGCTTGTCGTCGCCGAGTGTTAAACTTGTCTTCATTTCGCACGCAAATGCGGCATTTATATCCAAGTGGCAGATATACTCTGCTGATAACTCCAAGTGGCACTTCACTCTATTTATTCTACTTTCTTTTTCGCTTAAACAAACAACGTCGCTTTAGTGGCAACACCTAAAGATAAAATCTCGTGCAATGTTTATGTGTCCAATAGTAAATACAGGGTGAGCCACTTGTGGGCATTTCTATGGAAATGGCGCTAGATGTCGTGGCCTTCACAAGCGTAAGCTATCGGAGCCAATCGAAGTTCGAAGCGGAGTTCGTCAGAGAAGTCTTCTATTGCCCGTGTTATTCCTCTTAGTAATAGGATACGTTCTCAAAACAGCCTTAAGCTCTCTTCAGAACTACGGTCGATTATGCTGACGACATATGCCTCCTGGCACACCGCCTAACCGAACTTAAGGAAATGGGTTCCTCGCTTCATAGGGAAGCAAGGTCTGCCGGCCTTAAAATCAATTTCGACAAGACAGATGTAGACATACGCTCCCAAATCAAAAAAGCCAGAGAGGACTTCGGGATGTTGTACCCTGTATGGCGAAAAAACAACCTGAGTTCCAGTTTAAAGGTTAGGCTTTTCACGTCGAATGTGCTGTCGGTTCTGAAGAACAGTAGCTTTTTCTGGAAAATCACCAGTCGCTTTAAGGTTGTTGTCAACCGATGTATAGGGATTATGTTCAAAATTTTCTGGCGAAAAATATTGCCAAACAAGGAATTGCTCGAAAAAGCAAACATGAATTAAGATAGAAAAGGAAATAAGAAATAAAATAAAATATATGTGGCATAGAGTAAAATTGAATAAAAGCCTCTAGACATTTGGATTAGACGACAGAAATGGAAGTGGATTGGTCACACTTTACGCAAAGAAGATGGTAAAATAACGAAGAAAGCAATGGAATGGAACTAACTCACAGCCAACGGAAGAACCTCTGACAGGCCAAGAGAACCTGGGAAGGAACTATCGCTAGACGGCTCAATTCGGTGCTTATGTCCCGCTAGGATTGAAACATAGATAAGAAACATTGATGATGATGATCACAGTTTATCACAATCGCAAAAACAAAAAATAGGAGTTTAAAGTTGAGGATCTCTACGCTTCATTTTAGCAGATATATAGAAGTTTTTTCTGTGTTTTATTGACTAAAGTCGGAGATTTGTTACGTTGCAATTATGCTATTAAAATAGTGTTACAATAACAACTAAATTCCGTTTTTAGGTTAAAAAGAATTTAATGCTCGAATAAGAGGGAATTTTTGTATTGCCTTCTGAAATGCAAAAATACTAGGCTCGAATCGACACATCCGCGAGCGTATCGACAATCCTCCGAAAAAAATTACGTGATACGTCAATCGCATTATCTGAATGGACTGATAACATACGATTTCTTTTCAGTTTCCAAGGATTTTTAAGTTCCACTGCGTTTGGATCAGATATTTGGTTTACAATAAATATGGAATCGTCAAAATAAAAGCTACTTGAAATCAGTACAACCTAGCATGTGTGGGCCTCGTTTTTCTATTTAAGTTGAAGTCATATTAAAGGATATTAAAAACTAATGAGCCAGCTGAGGGGTCCTAGTAATCGATTGACATTGCAGCACACAGCGCAAGCATTTTACAAATTATTTCAGAAAATTTATTTATAAACCATTTGGTTTGATGAAAAGGCCTAAGCAATTAAATTTTAAATATTGAGATGTCAAAGTGGTGCATCCGGTACTACAACTAGCAGGCAGTCAGTAGAAATGTGTCCGAGCACAGTTTATGAAATAGTATCAACCATTCCGCAACTCCTTTTGCTTCGAAGCTTAACAAGTTTGGTTGCGCTTTCCTTATATTTTAAAATTAGGAAGTATCCTTGGTATAGTATCTAGGTGTAGCGCCATTTCCTGAACGTTCAGCCTCCTTAATACCGGGTCCGGCGCTCGAAGTGTAACCAATTGAAAAGGCCACAAATTTAGTTTGGAAAATTACTTCTATTCAATTCAAACTAAGAAACGTGTGAAAATAATACAAAATTAAGAATCAATTTACTTTTGCTCAATATTACCACCTTTTGTCCTGACTATGGCTTTGAGACGGTCCAGAAACGAATTGTATGTTGCCCGAATGTGACTTGCAGGTATTTTCGCCCACTCGCGGACAATGGTTTTATTTTCAGCGCCTCGAGACTGGTGAATCGTTAAGTTCGGACCTTGCCCTCCAAAATAGCACAAAGAGAGTACTCCATAGGGTCCTTCTTCTTCTTAGTTGGCGCGATAACCGCTTACGCGATTTTCGCCGATTTTAACAAAGCGCGCCGTTTCTTTCTCGTGCTAACCGGCGCCAGTTGGACACACCAAGTGAAGCCAAGTCCTGCCCAACCTGATCTTTCCAACGCAGAGGAGGCCTTCCTCTTCCTCTACTACCACCAGCTGGTACCGCATCGAATACTTTCATAGCCGGAGCGTTTGTATCCATTCGGACAACATGACCTAGCCAACGTAGCCGCTGGATCTTTATTCGCTGCGCTATGTCTATGTCGTCGTAAAGCTCATACAACTCATCGTTTCATCGTCTGCGATATTCGCCGTTGCCAACGTGCGAAGGTCCAAAAATCTTGCGCAGAATCTTTTTCTCAAACATTCCAAGCGTCGCTTCATCGGATGTTGTCATCGTCCACGCTTCTGCGCCATGAAGAGAGTCTTGTAGAGTGTTAGTTTTGTTCGTCGAGAAATCATAACTGTCAACAGTGACGTGGGTGCCGATACGCAAGTGCGCCGACTGTTTGTTTGCTGACAGGAGGTACTTCGTTTAGTCCTCGCTCACCACCAGACCCATTCGCTTTGCCTCTTTATCCTGTTCGGGTTCACGTGTGGTAAATTTGATAGGCATTGTGTGGACGTTATGAAGTTCCGAAAATGGTTTTTAGCAATCCTTGGTTTACTCAAGCTTTATAAGACGGTGCTGAGTCTTGTTGAAACGTCAATGTTCTGCCACCAAAATGTTTGTCTGCCCACGGATTTACACTCCAGAATACATTCCCGATAATATTTCGCATTTACTTTGACGCCAGACTCGATGAAAACGATTGGAGAGCGTCCATGTGCGGTTACAGCGGCCCAAACCATTGCCTGTGGCGGGTGCTCTCTCCTGGTGGCCAATTGATGACTCAAATTCTCGTATGAACGGTCGGTCACATTTGGGAATCTACGAAATGCTCAATTTGAAAAATTTTCTCGTCAGAAAATATAATGTTCGGAAATTGAATGGTGTTGTCAAGTAATTCCTGAAGTTTATAAGCAGCCGTTCTTGGACCTTTGTCTGATGCTAGCAAGACAGTGTTATCGGCAAATGTTGCTACTAGAGAGTTCTTAGTTGCCAGTGTAGGGATATCAGCTGTAAAAAGAGGGTAAAGAAGCGGCCCAAGGACACTACCTTGCGGTACACCTGCTTCCATTGTTAGTATATCAGAATACTTATCTTCAAATTTTACATAAAATTGTCTTCCAGTTATATATATAACTTTTCATTAATTTGTAGTAGTCTGTTGGTAAATAAGTAAAGAGTTTTTGTAGAAGTCCTGCGAGCCATACTGTGTCAAAAGCTTTGGCTACGTCGAGATATACTGCTTCACACGTTCGTTTTTTATCAATGCCTTCAAAAATTTTGTTTGTAACTCTGTGAATTTGTTGGATGGTGGCACGTTTTTGCCTGAATCCGAATTGGTGGCAAGGTATTATTTTGTCCTTTTGTATAATGGGATCGATTCTGTCAAAAAGTAACTTTTTAAAAATTTTTGATAATACTGCCAGTAGACTTATAGGTCTGTACGAAGTTACTTGCGTAGGATCTTTGCATGGTTTTGGTATTGCAATAATTTGAGCAATTTTCCATACTTTTGGGAAATATTTCATGTTCAAGATTTGATTGAACAAGTTCCTTATATAGATAAGCCCCTTCTCTGGGAGTTCTCTTAAAATTTTTCCAGTTATTAGGTCGTATCCTGGCGACTGCTTAGGATCAGTTCTCTTACATATGAATTGTTTTATTTCTTCTAATGTAACATTTTTTGGTTTGCATGGATCTTTTTTGCGTGGGCCGGGGAAAGGTTTACATTAGGTGTATTCTTGGTGAAAGTACTTTTGTGGTGTTTTGCGAGAACTTCAGCCCTGTAAAGATTTGTTCTAGTCCAGCTACCATCAAATTTTCTGATAGGTGGTTTGTATAAAATTTTATTTTCGATTTTGTTTGTAGCTTTCCATAGTGAATAGTTTGTTGTTATACCGGGTGCAAGATTTTCGATGCATCTCTAAAGTTTCATATTTTTATGGTCGAATAGCATTTGCTTGATTTCCTTTGTAGCAGCGTTTAGCTTGCTTTTGTCAAGTGGCAGCCTAATTATTTGCCAGCGTTTACGTAAGCGGTTTTTGATTTTTTCTTGGATGTGTGCAGGTATATTGTAGCTCGAGGAACAGACAGTTTCTTGTGGAGTGGATTTCATAGTGGCGTTCATTATTGTGTCATTAAAATAGGCTATCGCACTGTCGATTTCGTCAAGGTCTTTAAGCTTATGTTATGGTTAAGTTTACAGATGACGATTTCTCTAAATGTATCCCAGCAAGTTTTTTTATTTTATATGTTTCTATTCGAGGATTCCTTCTTATATGAGGTCTGATATATCATTATTATTGGGGAATGGTCAGATGACAATTCAATTATCGATTTAATTCACATATCTTCGTGGTTAACATTTTTGGTTATAAAAAAGTCGATAAGATCTGGACTTTTTTTTTGGACCCAACATCGCCACTACTTATGAACTTGCTGTTATTCCTTTTTATGGCGTCCAGTAAATTACGTCCTTTGGAGTTCGTCAATCTTAAACCCCAAATTGCATTTTTAGCATTATAATCCCCGCCAGCCATGTATCGTTTGCCAAGTGTTTTCAAAAAGTCGTAGTATTATGATATGGAATTTATGTGTTTTGGGGGACAATATACAGCTGAGATTGTTAGTTTGTCGCCTTTATCTTCAATTTGGATCGATGACGCTTGTATGTTTTCTTTTTCGTATTTTTCTAGTTCAATGCATTTATTGTCTTGCCTAATTATAATCGCTGTGCCACCATGGGCTTTATTGTTAGGGTGGTTTGTGACAAATATTTTATAATTAGGTATTCTTGCAAAGCTTTTGTGAGTGAAGTGTGCTTCAGAAATTAGTAATACATCTATTGAATTATTGTTTATAAACACTTTTAATTCTTTCAAGTGATGGCCCAGGCCGTTTGCATTCCAAGCGAATAAGAATATTTGTTATAGTAAATTTTCCAAGTCAAAGATATTATTTTGTATTTTGTTTTTCTGTTTTGTTTTTTTGATTTCGATTTCGATATTCTATTGTTTTTAATGTTACCATAAAAATTCTCATTTGACATAGCAACCCCGCCAATATGCTCAAGCAAAGAGGTGAAGCATTCCCACTGTTACACACCTACGTGCCTGTCCAACTTGCTCTAGGGTGCCTGTCAAAAACATAGGAAGAAGAAGGGTGTTTTTACTTGTATTTCTGTACAATGGTCATGATTCAATAATAAAAGGTTGTGAACAGTTTGGCGACTGATTTCAGATGTTACTTAATCCATTGATGCAATTTGGAAGTAAGGAAAAACGGGATATAAGACATAGGCTGAAAAGTCCACAATTAACGACTTATCTTTTGCCTCGAAATAGACCTCAGTTTCAGCTATCCGACTGAACCATTCGAGCGAAATTTCTTAAAGGCGAGCAATTTTTTAGGTCTGTGGCGAATATGGTGGAAGTGGGAGCAATTCGAACTTCAGTCCATGTAGTTTTGCCATTATTTTGATTTACTTGTGACACAGTGAGTTGTCTTGTTTTTGGTCGACAATGAGCATAAGCGGCACCCACTTTGAACAGAGCTTTCTCACAGTCAAATGATCATGGAATATAAAATCAGCTTGATCTTTTCATACCTTTACAATCTTAGCTAACTTACACAACTTAATTTTTCGATCACTCAAAACGATTTTGTGAATTTTTTCATGTTTTCTGGTGTTACCGACTCATTTGGACGTCCACTGCGTTGTGCATCATCGGTGTCCCTACGGCACGTTCGAAGCCAGCAAATAATAGTTGTATTGTTGTTTCTGATGGAGCGGAGTCCCTACAACACTCTTCAAGCCATTGCTTTGCTTGAATGGTATTTTTCCCTAGCAGTGTAAAATTAAAACACGAATTTCTTGTTGATCCATCCTTTTGAAAACAACAAAACCTGCCTGGCTCTTAGCACAATAACTCACGAACTAATGAATAGAATATCATGAAATTTTAACCGCTGTCTTTTTACGGTTAGCACTAAACGACAAAGAGTTGAATGCTATAAAACAAGTGCCATCTATGTGTTAGGTGTTCTGAAAGGTAGTAAAACAGATTAAAAACGTCGATGTAAATCATAGAATAATAGAATAATGTTACTTCATTAACAACGTGGATTTGCCATATATAAATTTGTAAGGCATGTTGTTGGCAGTTCTTTATATTATATTTTATGGTACTTTCGTTTATAAAGCTTTAATTTAAAATCATTTCCCAAATTTGCCATGATTTTTGTCAGGTTTTAGAAACCTGAATACGCTACTTTCAAAACCTCGTAGTTAGGCAAACAATTGTGATAAGCAAATCACAATAAATCTTATTATTTTAAACTTATTTGTTGGAGTTTAACAGTTTCTGTACATAACTTTCGGTACGTTTCACAAAAGCTTTGACAACCTACTTACAGGGTTTGATTGAAAAGTAATGAGCCTTATTTTTTTTAAGCAGTATTATTAAACCTTTTGGCTTATACAACTAATATTCTTCAAAAAAGGACCCTTGAGCGTCAATACACCGCTGGTAGCGATCCTCCCACTGCAGGAAACATTTTTTAAACTCATCCGCCGGCATCACGTTCAATTCGGCTGTCACAGTTTTTTGGATCGCCTCGATGCAAGCGAAACGCCTCCCCTTCCGCTTTCTTTTCAGGCGCGGGAACAAGAAGAAGTCCGGAGGGGGCAATTCTGGGCTGTAGGGAGGGTGGGGAAGCACCGGAACCCCCCTCTTGGCCAATGCAGAGGTGCAGTGGAAGGCGGTGTGCGCCGGCGCATTGTCGTGATGAAGGGTCCAATTGTTGGCGAGGTCGGGCCGAACCAAGGTGACGCGGTTTTTCAGACGAAGGAGCACTTCTTTGTAAAACGCCGCGTTTACAGTGCTTTCTGGAGGTACAAACTCCTTGTGGAAGATGCCTCGTGAGTCGAAAAAGATGATCAGCTGCATTTTCGCCACTGCAAAATCCTAACACATTTTTAAAACAGCTTTCACGCGCGCAGCGATGTTGACTGCACCACTGTTTCCAACGAACTGGGACCGGTTTCTAGTGGAAGGGGAAGGTCCAACGATCATTTTCCCCCACCAGCCGATTCGGTTGATCGCTTGACAGACGCTCCGCGCGGGAAGGCTTATTACTTTTCAATCAAACCCTGTATATCTTAAAAACTATGAGTTTCAGAAAGCAAAAACAGATGTTTTTCCCATTCTTAGAAGACCTATGCACGTTAATACAGGTATGAATTTTGGATATTGTCTGTGCCATAGCGACCCAAGCCTTATGAAGTATTTTGGTTGCGTTTTCCTAATTTTTAATTTACTCCTCAAAAAGTATATGATTGACGTTGAATTTGAATTTATCCAGTTTCACAAGTCGCTTAAGGGGTAACACCACTGTACACGCGTAAAAAAACACGATTTTTAAAGAATTTTTTTGTATAGAAGGAAAGGGAAAACAATCACTCTGATTTGGGAAGTTATTACTTATATACTAAAATACAAAACTACAAAGTTTGATCGAAAATTTTTACAAAATGGCGGCATTGGAGACATTTTTGTAATATAGTTTCTCTTGAAGGAGCTCCGCGGCACGCAGCACAGAGGGTGCAAATTTAAATCTGGAACCAAGAAACATTTTTTTTCTTAATCTAGATAAGAATAGCTAGAGAAACACGTAGGGGATTTAAAAAATATTTATTTTTGTGGAATTAGCAAGCATGTGAAGGAAAAAACTCTATTTTGGACTAAAAAAACGGCACTTAAATAATTATAACAATCGTTTAAATTAATCTATCGAAAATCCCCTACGCTCTTCTCTTAAGAAGGTTATTATACAGACGTAGTGAAAAACCTGATTAAAAATATTTAAAATTGTTTGAGTTATGCTGCGTGCCAATTTCAGAAAACGTGTTTTGAGAAAAACGCGCTTAAAGTTTGGAAATTTGGCGAAGTTGTTAGGTAGCAGTCACTAACGTTGGTTGAAAGCTTAAAATATTTATGAAATAAACTTCGGTAACGTATAAAACTTTTTGTTCTGTATTTCAAAAGGTTCAAAGAATTTTTTAAGCTTATAAAAAAAAAATCAATTTTTTGAAATTTCTACAGTGGTGTTACCCCTTAAGGTGGGCCAATTATTTATACAAGTAAAACACATAACAAAATCAGTATTTGATCTAAGCCAAAATCCGTTTAAATAAAACTAAAATTTGTAAATAAAAAATTACTTTATCTGATTACGACGAAGCATTACTAAAAGACTTCGCCTTCTTCCAATCTGGCCTCATCCCGAAAACCATTGCTGAAAAATGATGCACGTAAACCTTTTCGCTTGTTTTCAATGAAGTGCCGCACGACTTTGCCCAATATACATATATACTAGCAAACCCGGCCCCCTTCGCTGGGCACACTAAAATAGAATAGATATGGTTTAGAACAGAAAATATATAATTTTCATATTATTTATTTCTTTATTCTTTATTCAAGCGCTTTGGTATAAACAATATTTTTTGTTTTTCTATTTGTTTTTGAGTAAATATAAAATATAAATTGAAAATCAGGAAAAAAGAAGATTGTTTTTAAATCAACGCATATGAATAAACAATCGTCTTTTTTCCTGATCATCCATGAATGTTTCGTTTCAATTTATATGTTTTATTAAGCATTGGAGCTTTTTTAACCATTATCCGATCTTTGACAAACCGCATTTTTTCTTTTAATATTTAAGAAAATCATTTCAGTGTTGCACTTACTTATGAATATTTTATTTAAAAGTAAAGTCCGAAAATGAATTCTCAAACCAAGAAAATCATACTTAGAATTTCGAGTCAAAAACTTGACCGACCTACTTGCTTAGGCAAAAAAATGTAAACGCCCTGATGTGTGTACGAATACTTACATACACTTACTTACAGTTTGTCTGACAGCGGTGCTCAATTAATTAACAGTCAAAAGCTCATAAACGAGATGGATGTAATTATAGCTAATCGCATTTTGTATCAGCGAAAAAGTTGGATATTATCAGAATAGCAGCACAAAGTTAGCCAAGCACTACATTAGCTGGTATATTTGCTTTTGTTTAGTTTCCTATGAATGAATAGCAATATAATTTCTGACAGTTAAGTAAAGCCGCTGACGACCACCCAAAGTAATCGCCAGATTGCATAACAAACAAGTCAACCACGAAATGACAACAACACACATTGACAGGGATATCTAACACGCAGGTCAGCACATGTCAGTCATTAGATTATCGCAAAAAATAATCGTAGTAATCATTATAGTAATAAGGGACAACAAACTCAATTGAATGAAATGTCAGACGCAATTGGCTTGTCGTCGCCGAGTGTTAAACTTGTCTTCATTTCGCACGCAAATGCGGCATTTATATCCAAGTGGCAGATATACTCTGCTGATAACTCCAAGTGGCACTTCACTCTATTTATTCTACTTTCTTTTTCGCTTAAACAAACAACGTCGCTTTAGTGGCAACACCTAAAGATAAAATCTCGTGCAATGTTTATGTGTCCAATAGTAAATACAGGGTGAGCCACTTGTGGGCATTTCTATGGAAATGGCGCTAGATGTCGTGGCCTTCACAAGCGTAAGCTATCGGAGCCAATCGAAGTTCGAAGCGGAGTTCGTCAGAGAAGTCTTCTATTGCCCGTGTTATTCCTCTTAGTAATAGGATACGTTCTCAAAACAGCCTTAAGCTCTCTTCAGAACTACGGTCGATTATGCTGACGACATATGCCTCCTGGCACACCGCCTAACCGAACTTAAGGAAATGGGTTCCTCGCTTCATAGGGAAGCAAGGTCTGCCGGCCTTAAAATCAATTTCGACAAGACAGATGTAGACATACGCTCCCAAATCAAAAAAGCCAGAGAGGACTTCGGGATGTTGTACCCTGTATGGCGAAAAAACAACCTGAGTTCCAGTTTAAAGGTTAGGCTTTTCACGTCGAATGTGCTGTCGGTTCTGAAGAACAGTAGCTTTTTCTGGAAAATCACCAGTCGCTTTAAGGTTGTTGTCAACCGATGTATAGGGATTATGTTCAAAATTTTCTGGCGAAAAATATTGCCAAACAAGGAATTGCTCGAAAAAGCAAACATGAATTAAGATAGAAAAGGAAATAAGAAATAAAATAAAATATATGTGGCATAGAGTAAAATTGAATAAAAGCCTCTAGACATTTGGATTAGACGACAGAAATGGAAGTGGATTGGTCACACTTTACGCAAAGAAGATGGTAAAATAACGAAGAAAGCAATGGAATGGAACTAACTCACAGCCAACGGAAGAACCTCTGACAGGCCAAGAGAACCTGGGAAGGAACTATCGCTAGACGGCTCAATTCGGTGCTTATGTCCCGCTAGGATTGAAACATAGATAAGAAACATTGATGATGATGATCACAGTTTATCACAATCGCAAAAACAAAAAATAGGAGTTTAAAGTTGAGGATCTCTACGCTTCATTTTAGCAGATATATAGAAGTTTTTTCTGTGTTTTATTGACTAAAGTCGGAGATTTGTTACGTTGCAATTATGCTATTAAAATAGTGTTACAATAACAACTAAATTCCGTTTTTAGGTTAAAAAGAATTTAATGCTCGAATAAGAGGGAATTTTTGTATTGCCTTCTGAAATGCAAAAATACTAGGCTCGAATCGACACATCCGCGAGCGTATCGACAATCCTCCGAAAAAAATTACGTGATACGTCAATCGCATTATCTGAATGGACTGATAACATACGATTTCTTTTCAGTTTCCAAGGATTTTTAAGTTCCACTGCGTTTGGATCAGATATTTGGTTTACAATAAATATGGAATCGTCAAAATAAAAGCTACTTGAAATCAGTACAACCTAGCATGTGTGGGCCTCGTTTTTCTATTTAAGTTGAAGTCATATTAAAGGATATTAAAAACTAATGAGCCAGCTGAGGGGTCCTAGTAATCGATTGACATTGCAGCACACAGCGCAAGCATTTTACAAATTATTTCAGAAAATTTATTTATAAACCATTTGGTTTGATGAAAAGGCCTAAGCAATTAAATTTTAAATATTGAGATGTCAAAGTGGTGCATCCGGTACTACAACTAGCAGGCAGTCAGTAGAAATGTGTCCGAGCACAGTTTATGAAATAGTATCAACCATTCCGCAACTCCTTTTGCTTCGAAGCTTAACAAGTTTGGTTGCGCTTTCCTTATATTTTAAAATTAGGAAGTATCCTTGGTATAGTATCTAGGTGTAGCGCCATTTCCTGAACGTTCAGCCTCCTTAATACCGGGTCCGGCGCTCGAAGTGTAACCAATTGAAAAGGCCACAAATTTAGTTTGGAAAATTACTTCTATTCAATTCAAACTAAGAAACGTGTGAAAATAATACAAAATTAAGAATCAATTTACTTTTGCTCAATATTACCACCTTTTGTCCTGACTATGGCTTTGAGACGGTCCAGAAACGAATTGTATGTTGCCCGAATGTGACTTGCAGGTATTTTCGCCCACTCGCGGACAATGGTTTTATTTTCAGCGCCTCGAGACTGGTGAATCGTTAAGTTCGGACCTTGCCCTCCAAAATAGCACAAAGAGAGTACTCCATAGGGTCCTTCTTCTTCTTAGTTGGCGCGATAACCGCTTACGCGATTTTCGCCGATTTTAACAAAGCGCGCCGTTTCTTTCTCGTGCTAACCGGCGCCAGTTGGACACACCAAGTGAAGCCAAGTCCTGCCCAACCTGATCTTTCCAACGCAGAGGAGGCCTTCCTCTTCCTCTACTACCACCAGCTGGTACCGCATCGAATACTTTCATAGCCGGAGCGTTTGTATCCATTCGGACAACATGACCTAGCCAACGTAGCCGCTGGATCTTTATTCGCTGCGCTATGTCTATGTCGTCGTAAAGCTCATACAACTCATCGTTTCATCGTCTGCGATATTCGCCGTTGCCAACGTGCGAAGGTCCAAAAATCTTGCGCAGAATCTTTTTCTCAAACATTCCAAGCGTCGCTTCATCGGATGTTGTCATCGTCCACGCTTCTGCGCCATGAAGAGAGTCTTGTAGAGTGTTAGTTTTGTTCGTCGAGAAATCATAACTGTCAACAGTGACGTGGGTGCCGATACGCAAGTGCGCCGACTGTTTGTTTGCTGACAGGAGGTACTTCGTTTAGTCCTCGCTCACCACCAGACCCATTCGCTTTGCCTCTTTATCCTGTTCGGGTTCACGTGTGGTAAATTTGATAGGCATTGTGTGGACGTTATGAAGTTCCGAAAATGGTTTTTAGCAATCCTTGGTTTACTCAAGCTTTATAAGACGGTGCTGAGTCTTGTTGAAACGTCAATGTTCTGCCACCAAAATGTTTGTCTGCCCACGGATTTACACTCCAGAATACATTCCCGATAATATTTCGCATTTACTTTGACGCCAGACTCGATGAAAACGATTGGAGAGCGTCCATGTGCGGTTACAGCGGCCCAAACCATTGCCTGTGGCGGGTGCTCTCTCCTGGTGGCCAATTGATGACTCAAATTCTCGTATGAACGGTCGGTCACATTTGGGAATCTACGAAATGCTCAATTTGAAAAATTTTCTCGTCAGAAAATATAATGTTCGGAAATTGAATGGTGTTGTCAAGTAATTCCTGAAGTTTATAAGCAGCCGTTCTTGGACCTTTGTCTGATGCTAGCAAGACAGTGTTATCGGCAAATGTTGCTACTAGAGAGTTCTTAGTTGCCAGTGTAGGGATATCAGCTGTAAAAAGAGGGTAAAGAAGCGGCCCAAGGACACTACCTTGCGGTACACCTGCTTCCATTGTTAGTATATCAGAATACTTATCTTCAAATTTTACATAAAATTGTCTTCCAGTTATATATATAACTTTTCATTAATTTGTAGTAGTCTGTTGGTAAATAAGTAAAGAGTTTTTGTAGAAGTCCTGCGAGCCATACTGTGTCAAAAGCTTTGGCTACGTCGAGATATACTGCTTCACACGTTCGTTTTTTATCAATGCCTTCAAAAATTTTGTTTGTAACTCTGTGAATTTGTTGGATGGTGGCACGTTTTTGCCTGAATCCGAATTGGTGGCAAGGTATTATTTTGTCCTTTTGTATAATGGGATCGATTCTGTCAAAAAGTAACTTTTTAAAAATTTTTGATAATACTGCCAGTAGACTTATAGGTCTGTACGAAGTTACTTGCGTAGGATCTTTGCATGGTTTTGGTATTGCAATAATTTGAGCAATTTTCCATACTTTTGGGAAATATTTCATGTTCAAGATTTGATTGAACAAGTTCCTTATATAGATAAGCCCCTTCTCTGGGAGTTCTCTTAAAATTTTTCCAGTTATTAGGTCGTATCCTGGCGACTGCTTAGGATCAGTTCTCTTACATATGAATTGTTTTATTTCTTCTAATGTAACATTTTTTGGTTTGCATGGATCTTTTTTGCGTGGGCCGGGGAAAGGTTTACATTAGGTGTATTCTTGGTGAAAGTACTTTTGTGGTGTTTTGCGAGAACTTCAGCCCTGTAAAGATTTGTTCTAGTCCAGCTACCATCAAATTTTCTGATAGGTGGTTTGTATAAAATTTTATTTTCGATTTTGTTTGTAGCTTTCCATAGTGAATAGTTTGTTGTTATACCGGGTGCAAGATTTTCGATGCATCTCTAAAGTTTCATATTTTTATGGTCGAATAGCATTTGCTTGATTTCCTTTGTAGCAGCGTTTAGCTTGCTTTTGTCAAGTGGCAGCCTAATTATTTGCCAGCGTTTACGTAAGCGGTTTTTGATTTTTTCTTGGATGTGTGCAGGTATATTGTAGCTCGAGGAACAGACAGTTTCTTGTGGAGTGGATTTCATAGTGGCGTTCATTATTGTGTCATTAAAATAGGCTATCGCACTGTCGATTTCGTCAAGGTCTTTAAGCTTATGTTATGGTTAAGTTTACAGATGACGATTTCTCTAAATGTATCCCAGCAAGTTTTTTTATTTTATATGTTTCTATTCGAGGATTCCTTCTTATATGAGGTCTGATATATCATTATTATTGGGGAATGGTCAGATGACAATTCAATTATCGATTTAATTCACATATCTTCGTGGTTAACATTTTTGGTTATAAAAAAGTCGATAAGATCTGGACTTTTTTTGGACCCAACATCGCCACTACTTATGAACTTGCTGTTATTCCTTTTTATGGCGTCCAGTAAATTACGTCCTTTGGAGTTCGTCAATCTTAAACCCCAAATTGCATTTTTAGCATTATAATCCCCGCCAGCCATGTATCGTTTGCCAAGTGTTTTCAAAAAGTCGTAGTATTATGATATGGAATTTATGTGTTTTGGGGGACAATATACAGCTGAGATTGTTAGTTTGTCGCCTTTATCTTCAATTTGGATCGATGACGCTTGTATGTTTTCTTTTTCGTATTTTTCTAGTTCAATGCATTTATTGTCTTGCCTAATTATAATCGCTGTGCCACCATGGGCTTTATTGTTAGGGTGGTTTGTGACAAATATTTTATAATTAGGTATTCTTGCAAAGCTTTTGTGAGTGAAGTGTGCTTCAGAAATTAGTAATACATCTATTGAATTATTGTTTATAAACACTTTTAATTCTTTCAAGTGATGGCCCAGGCCGTTTGCATTCCAAGCGAATAAGAATATTTGTTATAGTAAATTTTCCAAGTCAAAGATATTATTTTGTATTTTGTTTTTCTGTTTTGTTTTTTTGATTTCGATTTCGATATTCTATTGTTTTTAATGTTACCATAAAAATTCTCATTTGACATAGCAACCCCGCCAATATGCTCAAGCAAAGAGGTGAAGCATTCCCACTGTTACACACCTACGTGCCTGTCCAACTTGCTCTAGGGTGCCTGTCAAAAACATAGGAAGAAGAAGGGTGTTTTTACTTGTATTTCTGTACAATGGTCATGATTCAATAATAAAAGGTTGTGAACAGTTTGGCGACTGATTTCAGATGTTACTTAATCCATTGATGCAATTTGGAAGTAAGGAAAAACGGGATATAAGACATAGGCTGAAAAGTCCACAATTAACGACTTATCTTTTGCCTCGAAATAGACCTCAGTTTCAGCTATCCGACTGAACCATTCGAGCGAAATTTCTTAAAGGCGAGCAATTTTTTAGGTCTGTGGCGAATATGGTGGAAGTGGGAGCAATTCGAACTTCAGTCCATGTAGTTTTGCCATTATTTTGATTTACTTGTGACACAGTGAGTTGTCTTGTTTTTGGTCGACAATGAGCATAAGCGGCACCCACTTTGAACAGAGCTTTCTCACAGTCAAATGATCATGGAATATAAAATCAGCTTGATCTTTTCATACCTTTACAATCTTAGCTAACTTACACAACTTAATTTTTCGATCACTCAAAACGATTTTGTGAATTTTTTCATGTTTTCTGGTGTTACCGACTCATTTGGACGTCCACTGCGTTGTGCATCATCGGTGTCCCTACGGCACGTTCGAAGCCAGCAAATAATAGTTGTATTGTTGTTTCTGATGGAGCGGAGTCCCTACAACACTCTTCAAGCCATTGCTTTGCTTGAATGGTATTTTTCCCTAGCAGTGTAAAATTAAAACACGAATTTCTTGTTGATCCATCCTTTTGAAAACAACAAAACCTGCCTGGCTCTTAGCACAATAACTCACGAACTAATGAATAGAATATCATGAAATTTTAACCGCTGTCTTTTTACGGTTAGCACTAAACGACAAAGAGTTGAATGCTATAAAACAAGTGCCATCTATGTGTTAGGTGTTCTGAAAGGTAGTAAAACAGATTAAAAACGTCGATGTAAATCATAGAATAATAGAATAATGTTACTTCATTAACAACGTGGATTTGCCATATATAAATTTGTAAGGCATGTTGTTGGCAGTTCTTTATATTATATTTTATGGTACTTTCGTTTATAAAGCTTTAATTTAAAATCATTTCCCAAATTTGCCATGATTTTTGTCAGGTTTTAGAAACCTGAATACGCTACTTTCAAAACCTCGTAGTTAGGCAAACAATTGTGATAAGCAAATCACAATAAATCTTATTATTTTAAACTTATTTGTTGGAGTTTAACAGTTTCTGTACATAACTTTCGGTACGTTTCACAAAAGCTTTGACAACCTACTTACAGGGTTTGATTGAAAAGTAATGAGCCTTATTTTTTTTAAGCAGTATTATTAAACCTTTTGGCTTATACAACTAATATTCTTCAAAAAAGGACCCTTGAGCGTCAATACACCGCTGGTAGCGATCCTCCCACTGCAGGAAACATTTTTTAAACTCATCCGCCGGCATCACGTTCAATTCGGCTGTCACAGTTTTTTGGATCGCCTCGATGCAAGCGAAACGCCTCCCCTTCCGCTTTCTTTTCAGGCGCGGGAACAAGAAGAAGTCCGGAGGGGGCAATTCTGGGCTGTAGGGAGGGTGGGGAAGCACCGGAACCCCCTCTTGGCCAATGCAGAGGTGCAGTGGAAGGCGGTGTGCGCCGGCGCATTGTCGTGATGAAGGGTCCAATTGTTGGCGAGGTCGGGCCGAACCAAGGTGACGCGGTTTTTCAGACGAAGGAGCACTTCTTTGTAAAACGCCGCGTTTACAGTGCTTTCTGGAGGTACAAACTCCTTGTGGAAGATGCCTCGTGAGTCGAAAAAGATGATCAGCTGCATTTTCGCCACTGCAAAATCCTAACACATTTTTAAAACAGCTTTCACGCGCGCAGCGATGTTGACTGCACCACTGTTTCCAACGAACTGGGACCGGTTTCTAGTGGAAGGGGAAGGTCCAACGATCATTTTCCCCCACCAGCCGATTCGGTTGATCGCTTGACAGACGCTCCGCGCGGGAAGGCTTATTACTTTTCAATCAAACCCTGTATATCTTAAAAACTATGAGTTTCAGAAAGCAAAAACAGATGTTTTTCCCATTCTTAGAAGACCTATGCACGTTAATACAGGTATGAATTTTGGATATTGTCTGTGCCATAGCGACCCAAGCCTTATGAAGTATTTTGGTTGCGTTTTCCTAATTTTTAATTTACTCCTCAAAAAGTATATGATTGACGTTGAATTTGAATTTATCCAGTTTCACAAGTCGCTTAAGGGGTAACACCACTGTACACGCGTAAAAAAACACGATTTTTAAAGAATTTTTTTGTATAGAAGGAAAGGGAAAACAATCACTCTGATTTGGGAAGTTATTACTTATATACTAAAATACAAAACTACAAAGTTTGATCGAAAATTTTTACAAAATGGCGGCATTGGAGACATTTTTGTAATATAGTTTCTCTTGAAGGAGCTCCGCGGCACGCAGCACAGAGGGTGCAAATTTAAATCTGGAACCAAGAAACATTTTTTTTCTTAATCTAGATAAGAATAGCTAGAGAAACACGTAGGGGATTTAAAAAATATTTATTTTTGTGGAATTAGCAAGCATGTGAAGGAAAAAACTCTATTTTGGACTAAAAAAACGGCACTTAAATAATTATAACAATCGTTTAAATTAATCTATCGAAAATCCCCTACGCTCTTCTCTTAAGAAGGTTATTATACAGACGTAGTGAAAAACCTGATTAAAAATATTTAAAATTGTTTGAGTTATGCTGCGTGCCAATTTCAGAAAACGTGTTTTGAGAAAAACGCGCTTAAAGTTTGGAAATTTGGCGAAGTTGTTAGGTAGCAGTCACTAACGTTGGTTGAAAGCTTAAAATATTTATGAAATAAACTTCGGTAACGTATAAAACTTTTTGTTCTGTATTTCAAAAGGTTCAAAGAATTTTTTAAGCTTATAAAAAAAAAATCAATTTTTTGAAATTTCTACAGTGGTGTTACCCCTTAAGGTGGGCCAATTATTTATACAAGTAAAACACATAACAAAATCAGTATTTGATCTAAGCCAAAATCCGTTTAAATAAAACTAAAATTTGTAAATAAAAAATTACTTTATCTGATTACGACGAAGCATTACTAAAAGACTTCGCCTTCTTCCAATCTGGCCTCATCCCGAAAACCATTGCTGAAAAATGATGCACGTAAACCTTTTCGCTTGTTTTCAATGAAGTACCGCACGACTTTGCCCAATATACATATATACTAGCAAACCCGGCCCCCTTCGCTGGGCACACTAAAATAGAATAGATATGGTTTAGAACAGAAAATATATAATTTTCATATTATTTATTTCTTTATTCTTTATTCAAGCGCTTTGGTATAAACAATATTTTTTGTTTTTCTATTTGTTTTTGAGTAAATATAAAATATAAATTGAAAATCAGGAAAAAAGAAGATTGTTTTTAAATCAACGCATATGAATAAACAATCGTCTTTTTTCCTGATCATCCATGAATGTTTCGTTTCAATTTATATGTTTTATTAAGCATTGGAGCTTTTTTAACCATTATCCATTTATATTTTTCAAAAAAAAAACGAAAAAAAATTTTTTTTCCACGAACACATAATTTCATTCGGATTTCACATTAAATTCTCAAATTTCGTAAGAAATTATTCACTGTTCCAAAATCCACTCCAAAAAAATTCACAAACAATTTTTACATGTTGCACTTACGTTTTCTCCTTATGGCATCCAAATCAGAAAGAAATATTGACACATTGTAAGTCACACTGTCAATTTGACAGTTCAGTTCCGCCCCAAGCGTTAAAAAAGTAACCGACATAATGGCTGGTTCAAAAGAACGCTGTACCCGTTGCCAGTGCTCCGAATTACAACCAAACTTTACGAAACCCATTTTCAATACTTACTTAACAATGTGCGTAAGTTTGGTTTAATTCGGTGCAAAGACACGGCGGGTCCACGTTTTGGCATATATTTCGAGACCCTAGTCATCAATAGGTATGAAAATTACCCCGTATTAAAGCACTTATCAACAGCTTTCATTTGATACCCATATTGTACATACACATCCGAAGGTTACCCGGGTCCACGTTTTTACCTATATCTCGAGACCCCAGTCACGGAGAGGCATGAAAAATACTCTGTACTAAAGCATTCACCAAAAGCTTCAATTTTATATCCATATTGTACAAACACATTCTAGGGTCCACGTTTTGGTCTCTATCTCGATACCCTAGTCACGGAGCGGCATGAAAAATACTCTGGACTAAAGCATTCACCAACAGCTTCCATTTGATACCCATATTGTACATATACATCCGAAGGTTACCCGGGTCCACGTTTTGAGCTATATCTCGAGCCCTATTTCCAAAATAAAATATAATCCATGTTACTCGTGGATGATGTAGCTTTCGAATGATGAAAGAACTTTTAAAATCGGTCCAGTAGTTTTTGAGCCTATTCATTACAACCAAACAAACAAAGTTTTCCTCTTTATAATATTAGTGAAGATATACATTTATTGGGAGGTTAAATTAGTTTTAAAGGTGACACACAGATGGCGCTATTTATCACTTTATCCCGTTGGCAATACTGAATATATATTCATGACAAAGCCTCATCCCTAGGCTTTGTTTATCAGTATCTGTCATTTCGCTGAAGTATAAACAACGCAGTGTTTACGTGATCCGAATATGTCAACTTTCGTGCCGTCGAAACGCAATTTGCGGGAAGCTTTGCTTTTCTGCTTCAATTTGAAAAAAAAATACAGCCCAAGCCCGTGAATTGCTGCAGGAGGCCTACCCAGACCATACTCCGTCAATTTCAACATGTGAGTACTGGTTTCGACGATTCAAAAGTGGTGATTTTCACACCGAAGACAAGGAGCGTCTTGGCCAGCCCAAAAAGTTCGAGGACGCGGAATTGGGGGAATTGGTAAACGAGGACTCGTGCCAAACCCAAGAAGAGCTTGCTGAATCATTGGGCGTTGATAAATCAACCGTTTGCAAGCGTCTAAAAGCGATGGGAATGATCCAAAAGCAAGGACATTGGGTCCCGTACGAGTTGAAGCTGCGCGACGTCGAACGGCGATTTTTTACGTGCGAATTGCTGATCGAGCGACAAAATCGGAAGGGTTTTTTGCATCGGGTGGTGACTGGCGACGAAAAATGGATCCACTACGATAACCCAAAATGCAAAAAATCATGGGGTTTGCCCGGCCACGCATCAACGTCGACGGCCAAGCAGAATATTCACGGCAAGAAAATCATGCTCTGCATTTGGTGGGATCAGGTCGGCGTCGTATATTTTGAGCTGCTCCAACCGGGCGAAACAATCACGGGGGATCGTTACCGACTGCAATTGATGCGTTTAAGCCGGGCATTGAAAGAAAAACGGCCGGAAACGGTAAAAAGGCACGACAAGGTTATTTTGCAACATGACAACGCTCGGCCGCATGTTGCTCAACCTGTCAAAAAATACCTTGGAACGCTTGGCTGGGAAGTGTTACCCCACCCGCCGTATAGTCCAGACATAGCTCCCTCCGATTATCATTTGTTCCGGCATATGAGTCTCGATTTGGCGGACCAGCGGTTCTCCTCGTACGAGGCTACCAAAATATGGGTTGAGTCATGGATAGCCAGCAGCGGCCAGAATTTTGGAGAAACGGCATCCGGAAATTGCCCGAAAGATGGGCGAAAGTTGTATCTAGCGATGGCCAATACTTCAAATAAAATTTTTTGTACCGTTTTTTCACAATAAAGCCCCAAATCTTCGAAAAAAACCTTTAAAACTAATTCAACCTCCCAATATCTACACTAATATTATAAAGAGGAAAACTTTGTTTGTTTGGTTGTAATGAATAGGCTCAAAAACTACTGGACCGATTTAAAAATTCTTTCACCATTCGAAAGCTACATCATCCACGAGTAACATGGATTATATTTTATTTTGGAAATAGGGCTCGAGATATAGGTCAAAACGTGGACCCGGGTAACCTTCGGATGTGTATGTACAATATGGGTATCAAATGGAAGCTGTTGATAAGTGCTTTAATACGGGGTAATTTTCATACCTATTGATGACTAGGGTCTCGAAATATATGCCAAAACGTGGACCCGCCGTGTCTTTGCACCGAATTAAACCAAACTTACGCACATTGTTAAGTAAGTATTGAAAATGGGTTTCGTAAAGTTTGGTTGTAATTTATTTATTTATTTATTTATATGGCAACGGGTACAGCGTTTTTTTGAACCAGCCATTATGTCGGTTACTTTTTTAACGCTTGGGGCGGAACTGAACTGTCAAATTGACAGTGTGACTTACAATGTGTCAATATTTCTTTCTGATTTGGATGCCATAAGGAGAAAACGTAAGTGCAACATGTAAAAATTGTTTGTGAATTTTTTTGGAGTGGATTTTGGAACAGTGAATAATTTCTTACGAAATTTGAGAATTTAATGTGAAATCCGAATGAAATTATGTGTTCGTGGAAAAAAATTTTTTTTTCGTTTTTTTTTTGAAAAATATAAATGGATAATGGTTAAAAAAGCTCCAATGCTTAATAAAACATATAAATTGAAACGAAACATTCATGGATGATCAGGAAAAAAGACGATTGTTTATTCATATGCGTTGATTTAAAAACAATCTTCTTTTTCCTGATTTTCAATTTATATTTTATATTTACTCAAAAACAAATAGAAAAACAAAAAATATTGTTTATACCAAAGCGCTTGAATAAAGAATAAAGAAATAAATAATATGAAAACCATATCTTTTCTGTTCTAAACCATATCTATTCTATTTTAGTGTGCCCAGCGAAGGGGGCCGGGTTTGCTAGTATTATATGATTGGCGATAATATTTTCTATTAATTTTGTCTTCTGGGGCTTGAATAAACTTTACTTTTTGCCCACGTTTTATGGTACAACAAAAAAATGTACCTTTTAACTTGTTTAGCAAAATGATTTTAAGTAATTTTTCTTTAGAATTTACTCTGAAACAAAAAATAGACTTTCCAAGAGGGCATCACGGATTTTTTAAGTAACCCAAGATGACACAGCATGCAAATTAGACATCTTATATCTCCTTTAACCATTGCTTCATGATGTGCAGCTATGTGATTGAACAGACGCTTCGCTCAGCTCACAAATTGATTGCCAATTAATATTTAGGACTCATATTGCACAAATGTTTTGAATTGCCAATTAGGTACCTGTTTTAACATAATCTTATCCCTATTAAAAAAATTAAGTTTCATAACAAAAGTTTCAGCGGAATAAAATCAATGATAAGCTCTTATGCATATATAAATGTATGTACGTACATAAGTACCGGAAAGGCGAAAAAAGAAAATAATAACTTAAGGACATTTGGCATCCAATTTTAATTTTTCCCACCTTTTCCACTTTTCATTTCGTTTTTCTTACATCATACACCACCCTACGCACGTAGCCACGTGTATCTTAATACTGTGAAGATTTTTTCGTGTGCTTTTCTGTTTGTTCAGAGTTCATAAACTCCTAAGCCACTTATCTGATTGAGACAAGATTTTAGTGAGTTGTTGTAAGCACGTGTGCAAAGGTTCGTGAGGTCGTTTAAACCCGTTAAGTTGCGCTGTAGTGAAATAAAACAAAAAATCGTATTTATTGTTCTGTGGCTCTTACTGGATAACATCTTACTACTTAAAATAAAATGTTGTTGGAAAACAAGACCCGAATGTGGTGCTGCGGTTGATATTACACAAATTTACACGTAATTACAGTTTTTTTTACCCAAAAACCAGGTCATCCATTCCAAAATAAAATCACTCGCGGTGTCCGAAAATCCAAAAAAAAAAGTCTCTCCTTCATGTAATTTTGGAAATGCCGAGATAAATCATACTAGTCTCTTATACCTGGAGAATCAAAGAGCCGATCGAAAGCAGTGATTATTATTATGAGGAGACTCAGCACTACGACCTGAATGGCCTCAAAGTACTTCTCTGGGCCCGTCTCCCTCAATAAATTTTGGTTCAATGACGACAGTGTTTCCATCGTCACCCAGCCGTTGATGTACCTCTTTTAGTCAGGCTATTGGCGTTGAGTTAATGCTGATAACTAACAGGCTGAGATGTGGGTTTTAGACACCTCTTACAATAGGTAGGAGTTTCACGTTTTATCTTTCCATTTATATGATGTGTGTGTCGACAGTTCCCACCAATATACATTCTGTCAAAAATGTACCGGGAATTGTTCAATAAAACGCAAAATTTATTTTGTTGCCTTCAAAGTAGGCTCCATTCGAAGCAATAATCATATGCCATGCCACGCATTTAAACAAATCTTCTGCAGCTCCATCTGCGATTTCTCCTTAATGGCCTCCATCGACTCAAAGCGGCGTGCACGGAGTGGCAATTTAAGTTTTGGAAAAAGAAAAAAGTCACAGGAGGCTAAATCCGGTGAATAGGATGGTCGTTCGATGATATTTGTCGAGTTTTTGGACAAAAAAGGATTCACAGTATGACCCTTGTGAGACGGTGTCTTATCATGGTGCAAAATCCATGAGTTTTCTTTCCACATATTGGGGCGTTTCCTACGCACATTCTCTCTCAAACGTCGCATAACTTCCAAATAACATTCTTTATTTACTGTAAAACCAATTCCGAGTGCACAACATAATCATAATCAAAGAAAACGAATAGCATGACTTTCACTTTTCACCGACTTTGACGTGTTTGTTTTGGGATTTGGCTCATGTGAATAGCGCCATTCAGCCGCCTGTTAACTGGTTTGCATGTCAAACTCATATACCCACTCGCCTAAGCATGTCTTCAGCCACCTTATTCCGATTAATTCAAGGAAGGAAATTCAACTCTCTTGGAACGAGTTGAGCAGCCACGCGTCTCATGCCCAATTGATGGTGTAAAATGTTTCGAATCGATTCCTCAGATACACTAAGGTCACGAGCCACCTCCATCAAACTTAGATGATGGTTTCCCAACACCATTTCCTTCACTTTGTCGATATTTTCATCCGTTCAATAAGTTGATGGGCGACCAGATCGGGGCAAATCTGCCACGACTTTTCGGCCCTCCGTAAAAGTCTCAGACCACTCGTAGACCTATGTTTTTGATAAAGCACACTCGTCATATAGGCTTTCTGCAACATTTTCAACGATTCCGTTCAAACACACAAAATTTAAAAAAAATGCTTTGTTCCATATTTTTATCCATGGTGGCGATCGCGGAGCGCACCCGCGGTTGACTGATATTATTAAATACCAAAATCAACCTAATTGACAGATCTCGCTCAAATTCTGCGAAACTATAGAGGAGAGTTGAACCAACATTCCAGCACAAAAAAATTTGGCATACATATGTGTAACGCGCGCTTTTTAAATTAGGAATTAACGAGCCCACTCAAGTTGCCGTAATTTTTCCTCAAATCGTAACATGACCTCCCCCATGTTTCACGGCACCAACCACATTAAATGGCTTGAGCGCTGTACCTTCCCTTCTCCAGTCAAAACTGCGGCCATTCAACCCGAATATGTTCGAACTCGTCGGTAAAAATAACGTTACCCCAAAATCCATAGGGATTGCTAAATAATACTTTCAACCTTTTACTTACAATAATCCTTGAGAGAAAGGGGCTTTTGGTCGGATTGGAGATAGTTTAGGAAACTCTTCCAGTACCACTCTTTCTAAGAAAAGAATGGTTTTTATTATATATTTTTAATATAAGAAATACTGTCGACTTAGGCTTTTTCAAAATTTCCGCGATTTGACGCACACTTTTCTCTTCCGAATGGTATTTCACCATCACTTCTTTTAAATTACTCGATATTCGCTTATTCATCTTCACTCTTAACAACTTGCAACGTCAATGGCAAAACGTGAGTAAGAAAACTAACTTGAAACCCACCATGAAACAGGTGCTCCAATTATTTTTTTACAAAATGAGGCACGAAAACTTGACTTTGGAAAGCATTGAATTTTGGAAAAAAGCTAAAATTCCCACGACGCAAGAAAAAAATTGTACAATATTAAAAAACTTAAAAATCTTTACGAGGAATGGAGAAATTTACAGAAACATTCCAAGACTCTTAACGAGAAGTGTCGTAAAAATGAAGCAGAGTTTAAGGATAAAATTGAAAACTTCATATTTGACATTGGATCCATGGATGCCCTAGGTATAATGAAAATGCAGGAAGATAAAGACTTTCTTTTGCTCCAAAGAAATAGAGGACGTCCAGGTAGTATGCATGGTGCCGATACTGTACTCACAAGAAAAGAAAAACGCAAAGAGCAACGAATCGAAGAAGAAAGAAAGCGCGTTGAAAAGCATTTAGTTCATAGTAAGTTTATTAAAGTTAAACTTTACTGGTTTTTTTTTTTTAATATTTGATCCCATTTGAAACTAATTATGCTCTTGAAGTCTCTGATACCGAGGATGCTGAAAAGGATATTTCAGCTGGCGAAGAAAATGCAGCAAAAGATATGAATGAAGGCGAAAATACAGACGGAAGTAACATTAATTTACTACCGAAAAAAGCAAATCGAGGAAAAATTAATTTTGTTGATGATAGAATGCTTGCATGCATGGACAAATGTAACCTCTCAACAAGAGATGCCATGCATTTGGTGAGTGCAACGGTTGCTGCCTTCGTAAATACCATGCAAAATGTTAATGGAACGCCGTCAATAATGTTTGTATAGATTCCCGACGTTTTTATCCTTCACTGGGATGGCAAGCTGCTTGCAGAAATCCGAGGCACAGAAAAGAAAGATAGATTGTCTCTCGTTGTCACAGGAGAAAATATGGAAAAACTGATGTGGATAAAAAAAATTGAAAGTTCAACGGGAGATGCAATAGCTGCAGAAATACATAATTTTTTGTGCAAGTGGAAGCTCGATGATTTAGTCGAAATTGTATAATTTGATACAACAGCTGCTAATACGGGTGTTAATAATAGAGCACGTTGAGCCGAAATCTACTTTTCTTTCCCTGTCATCACCATGTTAGTGTGTTGCTAGTCAAAGCAGTGTTCGAACTAAATTTTGGCAAATCATCAGCACCGGAAGTTCCCTTATTCAATCGTTTCTCTAACAGCTGGAAAAACATTAATTCTAAGTCATTCAAAAGTGGAATATCGGAAAATGAAGTTCGGAAAGTCTTTACAATAGCTGAAGTGGAAATATTTAAGAATTTTTGTCTAACTGCATTACATAGTCACCACACTCGTGCCGATTATAAAGAATTACTACAACTATCGTTGCTCTTTGTTGGGGAAGACGTACCAAATTTTTCACAAGTACGGCCACCTGGTGCAACATCACACGCAAGGTTTATGTCGAAGTGCATATATTGCTACAAAATGTTCCTTTTCGCGAGTAATTCGTGTTAACGACTTCAGAGATAAAGAGTCTAAGAAGCGTTTGTATTTTTTAACCTGCATCTACGTTCCATATTGGTTTCGTTGTGTGGATCCAATAGCTGCTCCACAAAATGACCTTAATCTCATTCAAGATGTGATTGTATATTTCGATAAGAATGTATCCAATACCTTGTTACATAAAATTAAAAATCATTTATGGTATTTGTCGGAGGAGGCGGTTGGCCTTTCATTTTTTGATGATCAAATTCCTTCACATATTAAGCGAAAAATGGTGGAAGCAATTACAACGATAACCAGAAGGAAGATGCTGTTCCAAAGAGAGTTGTTGCAACAATGTCAGAAATAACGCTTTACGGCAGTAATAATATAAATGATTTTGATGATGAAATCATCAAGAACTAAAACATTCTTTACCCGCTTAGGAATTGAAACAAGTTTTTTGGAACCAGATCCTTCAACATGGCAAAAAAGTGAAGACTATATAGCGGGAAAATGAATTTGTCAGCATTTGTCTGTAGTTAATGACGCTGCAGAGAGAGCATTGAAATTGATCACATACTACAACAGATCGCCTACTTATAATGAAGAAGATAAACAGTACTTACTGCAAGTTGTTGAGCACTAGAGGCAATTATATCCGTCTTACACCATAACATCTCTCATTAAATAGACAAACTAATTCTTTAATTAAAATTTTATTAAATTATATAAATAAAGGTTAATTATATATACATAAGGTATATACATATTAAATTAAATTAAATTATATAAATTGGAAACAAAAAAAAATTTTGTAAAAATTGTGATTTTTTGAAATTGTCCATACTTTGGGATCAAATGGGCAGGGTTAGGCATCATCGGATCGGGTTAAAAAATTACACCGTTTTTCATTACTCCTAACCTCATGTTTTAAGACCCGAAAATTTATGGATTTCCACAAAAAAAAAATTACGGCCAGTCTAATATACAGTTTACTAAAATATGCTAAAAAATTAGGGTGTCCCACTCTTCGTTGAACTGAAAAACTATGTTATTGCCATTGCTTAAATAAACGGAGCTACCATTAGTATTAAAACGCAACTATTATATTGGATAGTTAAAAATGAAATATATTCGATAATTTCTTTATTTATATAAATTTGAATTTTTTGAATAATGCTGTCCCAGTTTTTTTGTGGTTCACTGTACATAACATATGTATATGTACTTATACATTTTATGTGTGTGGTATAAAAACACATTCTCAGTAAACCAATTAAATCACGTGAATAACCTTTTCCATTAAGATGTTCAACCAAATATGTTATTTAGCCGCTTTCCACATTCTCACACGTGGACGAGTGGTAATTGTGTCAATTCGTACGACTGTATATATTTTTGTGTTTATTTTTTGTTGTTGTAACGTTATAATTACCACTGTTGCTGTTGTAACTTTTCTTGCTATTATTTGTGTTTTAACTTTTATTATAGTTGGCGAACAACCGACAGTTATGAGGCTCCATTCACATTCATAACTCTTTCGCACAAGTGCGGACCTGCTTGCATGTACCAGCTACCTACTACTCACATAAATACATACATATGAATACTATACATCTACTCATTTCAGCTTGTTGCACCTGCGGGCTTGTAGACGCTTTTTTTCTACTTATTACATTTGTAATGGAAACATAAAATTGTATGGATATCCGGGAAAGTGAAAACAACAAAACATAATAAAATACGAATGTGATGCTTGAAAGCCAAACATTCGCACAATCGCTTACACATGTCCATGTACATTTTGTGTGTTTATGTTTGTGTTTGAGTAGGCATGATAATTTATACCTGTGCAGGCAAACACAAACAACCAGGCCGGCTTAATGAGCACTCAAAACGCTCAGCTCGCATGTACATATAGCGCAAAGAGCTCGATATATAGTATGTGCATATGTCCAATTTATATTTGTAAACACACACAAGTGTGCATATGTGCACATACATGTGTAGACCATGTATGCTCGCATACTCCCCTGTTTAGCTAACCGCGCTCTCTCGCAGTTACATTCACTTCCACGGCATGCAGACAAGAGCTTCAGCCAGTCGTTCAGTCAGTATGTCAGTTAGACAGTCCGTCTGTTATGTAAGCTCACTGTTTGTATTCACTTCAAGTATGTTAGCTGTTTGTTATGCTCTGCTGTCCTTTGAAGAGGAGAGGTCATGGTCATGGTGCGGACTACAGCGCGTATGAGTCTGCTTATGATGTGACTTTTTCTCTATTTCTCGCTAGATTTTCTCTCTTTTTCTGTCTCTCACTCTTTCTCCTTTGCTAGTATTACCAAAAATGCCACATTCTGGGATTTAATTTCGCTTTTTGTTATGCATTGTTCATTAGGCTGCGGTTGTTTTTCGAATATTCCAACCGTTGCACACCACCGCCTCACTCACTCACACCCTCACGCACATACCCAGCAGTTCACTTTTGGTTTTGTCTCGATTTTTGTGGAGCATTCGCTATGGGTCATATTGTCTTACGAATTTTCGGTTTCCTTTTTTGTTGTTTTCAAACACACTCACACATACCACACATTTAGTTATTTGCGTTTTTTTGTTTTTTGTTTTTGAATCTCATTATATATGTTTGTATTAATTAGGCAGTGTCAGCTTAAATAGAACTTCATTCCTTAATTTATTGCAGCGTCCAGCCGTGCCTTTCGACACATTTCCCCATCTTCTAATTAACAGCTCACATAAAGGCATACCTACACGCATACATACATGTCTGTGTATATACCCTACTCTCTTCAATGTCGTATTTCCCACATATCCGCACGCCTAAGCAATTACAACAAGAACAATAACAATCAAAAGAAAATCTATTAGAGCAAAAGCAATGCGGCTGCTGTTGGCAGCGCCGTCGACAGCTAAGCACCAGGAGCAAAGTGGTTAAATAGTCAGTGACACAACGAAGGCTTCCTACCATTTAGCTTTAAGTGTTTAGGTGTTTATACATACACGCATACAGACACACATTTAGTTGCAAACATGCACAAGTGGGCACGTGTGCAATTGACAGCAAATGAGACGTCGGTCAGTCAGTCTGTCAAATGCTCGCCACCCAAGTGGGCGTTATTTTTGCAGGAAAATGATCCGCAATTAATATAAATTAATTTTTTCCCTCAAATAGTGTTGATAAATGCTCCCTACCGGCAGCTTCACTAATCGTCTTTGGTGTTATTTTGTATTATCGTTCAAGTTGCCGACTAGGTGGAGAGTTTGGAAATTACACAATGTAATCGAGGGAGCTAATTTTTTCATAATCTACAATTATAGAGACACAGAAGTCGTCAAAAAAATTAGAAATAAGCACTGCTTCATTGTTCTCACGTAGGTCAGATATACACATATGGTCATTAAAATAGGTAATAGGTACACGTTCATAGTGCATGTAAATTTTTTGATTTAAAAATAACAGATATTGAATTGCATGTGGTTTTTATTTCATAGATTAATATAACAAATTGTAAATAATAACTCAAGGATATTTTCAAACTTAAACTAGTGACAGTAGGAACAAAAAGGAAATATTTATTGGGTCATTAAAATAGGTACGAAACAGAAATAGATAGGATACAAAAAGAACTTAGTGATTTTATTAAAAATGCTGTTTAAACTGCTTACTTACTTATTTATTTGGACGTAACAACTCATTACCAAGTTACAGCCTGCCGTATAATGTTTCGCCAGATGTTTCTGTTTTCCGCATACCTTTTCGCGTTTCTCAAGCCAAGAGAAACCCGATCATCTTGAATTTGGTCCTTCCGAGGACGTCAACCAACAACCACTGGGTGCAGTATGATTGTCAATGACTTTTGTTATTCGATTTGCCACAGAATTGGCAATCCTAAGCAGGTTTCTGCAGAATGGACTACCACAGTTCTTTGATATTTTGCCATACAAATTTTTTTAAAATGTTTCCTTCCGATTCGCTTCTTCAAACCTCCTCAATTTTTTTCAATTGGGCTCAGGTCTGGTGACTGGCTTGATCAATCCATAGCTTTAATATTATTTTGTAAAATCCATCGACGTACTAATTTTTATGTGTGTTTTGGGTTATTATCTTGCATAAAAAGTCACCGAAATGGCGCATTCTCCCCAGAACATAGTATAGTAGCTTCACTTCTCGAACTATGTTCTTGAAAGCAATTGCAATCGGAAAAACGACCCCCATTTTTCAGGTGGAGGTCCACGCCTTAGAGCTATGTGCCAGATAATGCCTTCGTGGAGGGGCGCGTGGTGTCAATATCAACATTCTCTTTGACAGTCAAGCAACTCTACAACTAAGGTTGGTCCGTGAATGTTTTAAAATTCGCGATACCCATGAAACTTTGTTGCTCTGATGTGGGTCACGTCACATGAGGGGCACGAAGGGAATGAAATTGCGGACATTTTAGCGAAAAAGGGTGCAAGCACTCCCTTCATAAATCCTCAACCTTTCTGCGGGGTAAATAAGAGCTTCAAAAATGCTTTTCTAAGTGAGTGGGAAAAACGACGCTTAATCGAGTACCAAGCAGAGGAGAGCCCAAACGGGCATGCGGCACTCGAAAAGATTCATTCATCCAAAACGTGTAAAGGGAGAGGAAATTCTAAAATTTCAGTACAAATGCGATTAAACTTTACACTGAACTATTAACAAGGCATTGTAAACTCAATTACCAAATGAAAAAGATAGGAGTGGTAGAAAATGATTCTTTTAGACTCGGTAAAAAGGCACAAGAAAAAACAGAGCATGTTCTGTGCGACTGCCCAGCAGTGGCACGACGCTGACTAAATTATCTGGGAAGCAGGGATTTAAATCCAAACCGGCCTAAAACTGTTTGAGTTGGCTAGATGGGAGCATAATAGATAGATCATTTCAGGTGGCGGTGCACAAATAGTCATTTATAATAATGAACTTGGACCTCGTAAATAAATTTTTCCATTATTTTGTCATGAGGTGAATAGGTCGTACTCCATATCCTCAAATCATTATGTTGACATAACCGTTGGTTGGTTTTTGTGGTGATTCTTCCAGAATCCAACTAGCGCTTCCGCACAATTTTGTTGCCACATTCGCGTTACCAACTTGTTTACCAGTTATTTACGGCAGGACTATTTCCGCCGCAGGACTATTTCCGCATCAAAATAATAGAATTTAATGTATTGTAGACAAAAACTTTTCACTCTGCCGATCGCAACCAATTAAAATACAAGATGAAAAAAGTTTCAATGCAACGAAAAAGTAAACAACCAAAAATAACGGTATTTTTTACGGTACAACATCGCTAAAATGCTACTGATGGACGTTTTACAATTTATTTTGACGCGTAAAATATGCACTAAATTTTGTTTTCGTTTTAAAACTTTTGCTGTTGTAATTTTTTTTTTGTTGTTTTCTAGTATTAAGTAGAGAATCAAAGACTTATTTAAAGAACATAAAATTAAAATATATTGTGTTGTGATAAAGGACTCAAATAAACCCATATTATAACAAAATGCTTTGTACACTTTATTTTGACGCTCACAGTATATATAATGAATTATTTTATTATTTATGTTTATTTATTTATGAATTTTATTTACGAATTTTTAGATATGCAATTTATATACATAAATATACTCACAAGTATAAAGTCCAACTGAAAATTTATGTACATAGTTAAAAATATTTGGAAATATTTTCATCCTTCAGTTAGTTCTTTTATTATTCCAAAATTCAGGTACAATGTATACATATTTACAAAATCACAGTATTCATATTCCAAATTCTTTCTTTTCTTATTCTATAAAATTCAAAATTCACAGATTCTTAAAAGTAAACTTAAAAAAATTCAATAAAAGATAAAAATAAAAAAGAATTCAACGAATTTTAAAACTAAATTTAAAAAAATTCAAACGAAGATAAAAAAACTACGAACCCACATTCCGGCTCCTGCTCTATTTTAAATGTTACCTCCAGTATTCTCTGCATGGCCTGGGCTTGCTTAGCTGCACTCATTTTAGCAACCATTGAGCCAATCATATAACCGAATGAGTCCGCTGAGTTGTTTGTTTTGTTTTCATTTTCAATGCATCTCTTTTTCCAGAGATCGATTGTTTCCAAAATACCATTTTCAACCTCAGCACTTCTGTCGCATTTTTTTCCACTAGGTTGCTGTGACTGGGGTGGAGCAAGTGACGGAGATGACGCTGATGTTGATGGCAATGGTGAATCCACATCATCAATACACTCTTCTGGTGGCACTATTGGGGGCAACGGTGAGGGCATAGAAGTAGCAATTGAAGGCCTAAGCTACTTCTGGGCACACATTTTGTGAGCACCTAAATCTTTAAAAAAACATTATTAGTTATCACTTTATAAAAATATTCCAACTATACTAACGGTCGAGGAATAACATGCGGCCTTAAAAATGACATGATTTCAAGCAGATACCACGGCCTCTGGTATTCTGCTCCACTGCCTGATGGAGCTTCTGATTTCTTGGCTTCTCTGCCATACCTATCGCGAAGAGTTAACCACCTCCGTCTGCATAGCTCACCTTTAAAATAACTTTGTTATGAAATTTGAAATACTAATATAGCTCCCACTCACCACTTGTGCGCAGCTCCTTTCCGATCTGTTCCCATATCAACGTTTTCCTTCCCTGGGACTTATATAAAGGATTACTCTTATCGTATAGTTCTTTATTGTCTTGTACTAGCGGTACAAGATGCTCGTCGTTCTGCGCCATTTCCGTGTTTAATATGTTTCTACACAAATTTGCGAAAATAAATGCATATATGCATCTGCTTGTATCGACACAATGTTCTTCTTCTTCTTAATTGGCGCGATAACCGTTTACTCGATTTTGGACGAGTTTAACAAAGCGCGCCAGTCGTTTCTTTCTCGTGCTAACCGGCGCCAATTGGACACACCAAGTGAAGTCAAGTCCTTCTCCACCTGATCTTTCCAACGCAGAGGAGGCCTTCCTCTTCCTCTGCTACCACCAGCTGGTACCGCATCGAATACTTTCAAAGCTGGAGCGTTTGTATCCATTCGGACGACATGACCCAGCCAACGAAGCCGCTGGATCTTTATTCGCTGCGCTATGTCTATGTCGTCGTAAAGCTCATACAGCTCATCCTTCCATCGCATGCGATATTCGCCGTTGCCAACGTGTAAAGGTCCAAAAATCTTACGCAGAATCTTTCTCTCGAACACTCCAAGCGTCGCTTCATCGGATGTTGTCATCGTCCACGCTTCTGCGCCATACGTTGGGACGGGCATGATGAGAGTCTTGTAGAGTGTTAGTTTTGTTCGTCGAGAGAGGACTTTACTGCTCAATTGCCTACTTAGTCCAAAGTAGCACTTGTTGGCAAGAGAGATTCTACGTTGGATTTCAAGGCTGACATTGTTATCGGTGTTAATCCTGGTTCCTAAATAAACGAAATCTTTTACAACCTCAAAATTATAACTGTCAACAGTGACGTGGGTGCCGATACGCAAGTGCGCCGACTGCTTGTTTGAAGACAGGAGGTACTTTGTTTTGTCCTCGTTCACCACCAAACCCATTCGCTTTGCCTCTTTATCCAGTTTGGAGAAGGCAGAACTAACAGCGCGGTTGTTAAGGCCGATGATGTCAATATCATCGGCATACGCCAACAATTGTACGCTCTTATAAAATATTGTGCCTGAGCGATTAAGTTCTGCGGCTCGTACGATGCTCTCCAACATCAGGTTAAAGAAGTCACACGACAGAGAGTCACCCTGTCTGAAACCTCGTTTGGTATCAAACGGCTCGGAGAGGTCCTTCCCAATTCTGACGGCGCTACTGGTGTTGAGCAACGTCATCTTACATAGCCGTATTAGTTTTGCGGGGATGCCAAATGCAGACATAGCCGCATACAGGTAACTCCTTTCCGTACTGTCGAATGCAGCTTTGAAGTCGACGAAAAGATGGTGTGAGTCGATTCTCCTTTCATGGGTCTTTTCCAAGATTTGGCGTATTGTGAATATTTGGTCGATGGTAGACTTTCCAGACGTTCGACACAATGTTGCCATTGATATTTTTGCTTACACACTTTTTCACACATCCGCGTTATCAGTTACTATTTTCCATTGTTTAATAAACCAAAGCCAAAAACCAACAAATGCAAATAGTTCATTTACCTATAATTAACATTATTCAACAGTGTTTTTAAGTTATTTTAATAAAAAATATAATTTTTCGAAGTTTATTTTGTAAATGATTTCGAAATGTACTGCTTGGCAACACTGTGTGGTGAGAGAGCAATCAGCTGACAGGGTTTTACGGGAATTTTTAAAAATCCTGAAATGAAATCTATGATACTACGATACGGAAGGAAGGAATTTTTCGTTTACATGGGGTTCTCATTAGTTTGATCGTAACAGCTCACAGGGGGCTGCGTTTACGTCGTTGAAATCAGTTACCGAATTTTAACTGCATCGTCCAGTGTAAAAAAAGTATTGTTCGAACCGGAGGAACTGCTATCTACCGCAACAAAAATGATACCGTGAATGTCCTCACACCACACTTACGATTTAAAGCTGTACAGTCAACATCAAATGCAGCTATAGCAGAATATGTCGGTGATATTTGTATTTCTGTGTGCCGTGCGATAAATGGTCAAAACATAGTAATTGTGGGGGTCTACATAACTCCGAGTCCACATATCAACGTCATTATCGCATTTTTACATGGTTTGCTATTAAGATACACTCGTGATGGTGGTAAACTTCTTCCTCAACGCGACGATCTGAAACCTCTCACATTAACTGGAGATTTCAATGTAAATTTTGCATCGAACACTTCCATGAAATTAATAGAATTTTTAGAACAACAACTGAATTTACAAATGAGTAGTGACCGCTATATTTCAACAACAAAATCAGGAACAACAATAGATGCCGTATTTTCTAGCTATATCGACACAATCGAGTCAAGAACATATGTACGTAATAAGTACTACTTATATATCCTATTTCAGTTATCACAAGCCGATTATAGCCACTGCTGCTATTGCACCATCAATACAAAATGTACAGGTTAATGAAGCACCGACTAATATACAAATTTCAGAAATAAATGAATAATATCATAATATCTGAGTCAAACCACGTCAAGGGGGCCCCGAATTTTCCATCAAATTCCCGATTTTAAAATCAAATGCATTTTTGGATAGAGAATTTGTCACATAATAATTGCTGTGAATAGTTTTTTTTTATTTCGCTTTTTGTTTATGTTATTAACAATTGAATTTTTTTGCATGATATTCTTGTAAAATCAATATCTCAGAAACTACAATTGATAATTTGATGAAATTTATTTCGGTTACCGAAAAATGTTTACTCTACCGATATAACGTTCAAAGACTGTGTATTTGTTGAAACAATAATTTTTAACAATAATTTTTATGAAAAATCGCAATTATTTTTGCGTTCTTCACGCTCTAAATGGACAATATTACAGTCAGATTAAGCGCACAATGCTCACCTTTAATAATCTGTAAAAAAAACTTTGTTCATCCAACCCGTTCTGAAGATATCGAATTTTTTGTCAAACTGTGTAAAGTTTTGATGAGCAGTATAGTCGGGTGCAACGCGACACGCTTCGCAGTTGGCCTTGCATTGTCCCATGAGATCATGCGCTAAAACGTATAGCATTTAAAAAAGGCATAAAAACGGAGTAATGATTCAAAAATGAGGTGTTTCATTACAAGAATTTTTATTACATACATCCATATCTACATGAAAACATACAAAATTTAATTAGGAATAATACTCTCGAAACAAGATGTGTCCTCGGAGAAGATTTTACTTCGAATCTTTTTTGTTACTTGCAGGGTCGAACTGATGAAATTGCCGCGTTTTTTTGATAGCTATTGCCTCATTGAAGCGTTTGGAAATTTTTTTTTCATATGCATCTTTATCTTTTTACAAACAAAAAACAAAATCTATCGATTTAAACGCACCTTTGGCCCACTCGAAAAGAGCTTTAGCATCGCGAATATGATTTCCAGCAACACGCTGCATACTTGCTTTTCGGGCTAGCCTTTTAACTGCTCCGCCGACCCCATCGCACGCTCCCTTGCCATGAGATGTCGCGAAGAAATTCCATTCGACTTCGGTTTCGAAATCTTTTTTGTGGTAATATAGGTTCAAAAAGTTAGATTTATTCTTGTACCGCGATTCAGCTCCATCAGAAAAATAAGAGAACTTTTTTATATTTCTGGATCCAAATTTGCTTTTCAGATATTTAACAAGTCTTGTGTTGAATAAGTGAACCGAACTTGGCTTAAATGATGATGTTTACCATCGGTACAATAGTAAATTACATACGGGTGAATGGTCACTTGGGTACTTGACCAGTGATGAGCTTGGATCGCATCTTGCACTTGAATTGTGTAGTTTTTTGCAAAATCTAACGTGACAACGAATTCCCCATCACTTGCAGTATTTTTTTTTTTGTCAACAAAGTAAGCTGCTTGGGATTTTGATAAAAAGTCGTGTTTTAACACGGATCCTAGATCTTCGCTTAACTTTTTCTGCATCAGAAGAAACTTCAGACTCATCGTTTTCTGCTCCTTGGTCAGCACTAGAAAAAATTAATCCAAATTTTCTGTCACAAATTTTGAAAGCTAATTGACTTTATTTGCCTAAATAATAACTATTCAATGCACAATATATCGCACCCTAAATACAAAAGGGTCACAACTCAAAATGTACAATACTTCTGCTCAAATATGAACGAGACGTTATCAATAAAACGGTCCGCGGATGACATATGGCAAAAATCAATTTTTTGTTTTTTGGTAGGACTGTTATAAGCTTACATGGCAAATTTCAGCGTGATATGTCAAATAGTTTGTTTTCTGTGCTACTGTAAACAAGTCAAGCTCGAGTGTGGCACCCTTTTGTATTTAGGGTGCGATATGTATATAAATATCAAGATTATACCCACTGTGGACTTGGACGTATATACGCTGCACTTTCAGTAACACTTCCATCTCTATATATCTTCATACGACATGATTTGCAAACGTATTTACCGATATATTGTTTGAATTTTACATCCCAGTGAGCGGCTATTTAGAATAAATTATGACGTACGCAATTATGACCTCTTTCCCCCAACGGATTGCAACACTCATCAGGTCGAACCATTTTCATAACAATACATAGTAATTTTTTTCTAACCTCAAGGCATAGACAACATACTGGGAATCACAGCATACTGACAGTACGACGTTTTCGTGCGTAGTGCCTCGACTGGCAAAAAATTCGATATCTTCAGAACGGGTTGGATGAACAAAGTTTTTTTTACAGATTATTAAAGGTGAGCATTGTGCGCTTAATCTGACTGTAATATTGTCTATTTAGAGCGTGAAGAACGCAAAAATAATTGCGATTTTTCATAAAAATTATTGTTAAAAATTATTGTTTCAACAAATACACAGTCTTTGAACGTTATATCGGTAGAGTAAACATTTTTCGGTAACCGAAATAAATTTCATCAAATTATCAATTGTAGTTTCTGAGATATTGATTTTACAAGAATATCATGCAAAAAAATTCAATTGTTAATAACATAAACAAAAAGCGAAATAAAAAAAAACTATTCACAGCAATTATTATGTGACAAATTCTCTATCCAAAAATGCATTTGATTTTAAAATCGGGAATTTGATGGAAAATTCGGGGCCCACTTGACGTGGTTTGACTCATCTACTATTATTGTATGTAATTGTATAAAAAATCATTTCAATCCTCACTACAATATTTAAATTTAATCCAGAAATTAAGAAGTTTCACTTCAAATATGCGCACATAGTGCTGCTGGCCTTTTCTTATTATTATTATTTTTTTAATATGATATCCGGCATATGTCCGCCGTGACTACGAATTACATGGCCGATCTGTCAGTCAAATAAATTGATTGCTAAGCGCGCTGTAGGGCAAGTTGCGCCGTCTTGTTGAAACCAAATGCCGTCGATGTTTAGCTGATTAATTTTTGGAAACAAAAATCAGTCAGCATGACTCGGTAGTGCCCGCCATTCACCGTAACGGCAGTTCCTTCCTCATTTCGAAAAAAAATAAGGGCCGATGATGCTGTCCTCTATGAACTTCGCGAACAGGTTTTTTTTTTAAGGTAAATTTCTATAATTTGGAAGCCTTGTTCTGACGTTAAATACTTTATAATGACTTGCCAAGTCTGAGTGAACAGAAATGTCAACACAGTTTGCCATTATTACCTTCCAAGTCATAGTTATCGGTATCGATAGTTGATATGCAGCTAAAAAGCACCCGATAAGCACTTGACAAAAATTCTGAACTTGTAATAAAATGTCGTAGAAATGATAAAGTACTTTTATAATTTTTTTTATATTTTTTGCCACCAAATTCTATCCCTGGCCTTAGTCTGTGCAATGTCCCACATACTTCTTCTTCTGGATTGGCGCGATAATCGCTTACGTCATTTTGGTCAGAATTAACAAAGCGCACTAGTCATTTCATTCTCATGCTAACCGGTGCTAGTTTGACACACCATGTGAAGCCAAGTCCTGCTCCACCTGATCCTGGCCTTTCTCTTCCTCTGCTGTCACCAGCTGGCATCTCATCGAATACTTTCAAAGCCTGTCTATGTTTTCGTAAAGCTCATACAGTCTTCCCGCGTTGATGTCTTTAAAATGTGGTCGTTGGTTTCAGTCGTTGCTTTCTCTTTTTTTTTTTTTCTCTTTGTTGTATCAGAACTGTTTTTTGCTTCCAGTTTTAGAAGAAGCCTCGAGTTACACCTGATTATCGTCATTTTTTTAATAAATTTGTAAGCATTTCACACAAATCAAATTCATCTATAAGTCATCGATTTCATTTCGAGTTATGTTACCTAATCTAAACCTACATAAATCAAAGTAACTTAAAATTTTGGAAAAGTGGCTCTTTCCTATCTGCACTAACAATAATTTTTTTTTACAAAATCCGTGCAGTGCCTTGCCCACTCAAATATAAAACATCACTTAACTTTCATTATCATTTGTATTTGTTAAATCAATTTTCAGAAACTATGGACCAATTATTGTAAACATAAATGAAAGTATTGTAATTAATTTTCGTCTAATTTGAAATGCACAGCTGCTTCAATTTACAAATGTTCTTATTTTATTTTATCAAATGTTTTACAATTGCACTAATTTCAGTTCACAAAAAATTTCATTGCGTTCATTACGTCCAGACAACTCATTAACAGCTATCGAAATCTTCGTGGAATGGAATGGTAAGTAAATAAATAAATAATTTTGTAACAAATTTCGCAAAAACTTTCCAAAACGGCTAAAAAAATGAACGCTGCTTCGTTACTTCAATTTGTGTATGTACGTAAGCAGCTAAAAAATTAAACCAAATAAAACAAGAATACAAATGCATAGAGACATAAAAGTTTTGCAAAAAGTTGATGAGAACAACAACAAAGTGCCATGAAAGTTTAAGACAGCAACTCAACGCAATTAAATTCTCACGCTCACCAAGTCGCATAAAAACCACGAAAGAAAAGCAGACGCACACGAAAGACATTTGTACCCACATACACTCACACACATATTACAGCAATCGCAGAACATACAGTGAGCGCAAAAGAGTGTGGCAGAAAAGAGCTCGCGGCATTGAAGCTGTGCGTAATGCACGAATTTGAAATCGTTTAGCAACTTTTGAACTTCTTCGCTTCACTTCAATTTACTTTTCGAACATTCTACTTTTCCTTAATGTTACAGCCGTGAGTACGAAAATGGCACTCACGCTTCAATGAAAGTAGTGTAACATCTCGAAACAGTTTATATTCGAAATTTTAGACATTCGATTTTTTAGAAGATGAGTTACCAATACTAATAAAGCAAGGTGCTATAATTTCCTATTCATAGACTCTCCTAATCATCCAACTCCTCGTTTTACGCTATTTCCATCGCTGCTGAAAATGCAATCAGGTTAGAGAGGTTGGCCTCTAGAGGCAATTTCTTAAGGGATATGGCAGCATTTTTATGCAGTTAACACTGTATTCCTCTTAACTTCATACAGATCTCTCTATCCGCAAAGTGGAGCTCGAGCGTCGTGCTAAAACTACCGAATACTGCTAGTATTTTCCAGGCAGAAGTCTTTACGATAGTGCAGGGATGCAAAATGCTTAGGGAATGTTAGAGCAAGGGAGATATTACCTTTTTTTCTGATAGTGAAGCCGCGATTAAAACTCTGACGAGGAGATCAAATCTCTTAGGTGTGCAGGTATCGCTTCTCTGATCTGAGTCCCAGGACATATGAGCATACATAGAGCGAAATAAAATTGCTGATGAGCTTTCCAGGAAGGTGTTGACTGAATTGGTCTGATAGATTTCCTACCCGATCATTGGCACCCCACTGACTGTTGTTAAAGTTGAATTGCACAACCTGTTTCTCAGAAAAGAGCAAAAGATATCGAGTTTCTTCGTATGTTATTTCGAAAACCCTTTGGCCATAGAACTCAGAAAGTCATGGGTACTCCACGACATTAAATTTGCAAACTTATAGCTCTGTTTACCAGTCATTGGGCGATCGGCACACACGCAGAAAATCTAGGTTTACTATTTAATCCCCATTGCAGAAGTTATGGGGACCATTCAGAGAAGAAGACTATTGAGCATTTCCTCTTAGCTAATCAAGGGCTGATTACTATAAATATATTGTGATTGGGAAATTTCAGAAACTTAGTTTTGGAAACTTACATTTAGAAAATTGTACACCCCAGATACTAGGGTATTATATAGGGTTTTTCAATAACAGGTGTTATTTTGAATAGCCCGCTATTTCGGTAGATGCCACTTTTGAAGCTGTCATTTTTTGATAATTGACAAGTAGAAACTACGCCATTAATAAAAATGGAAAGATACACGCTTAAACAACGCATTGAAATTATTAAAATTCACTATAAAAATGGTGAAAATTTGGCACAGACGGATCGTAAAACTCGAATATTTTTAGGTCATCGGGAAGCCCCTTGTCGGACCGCGATACAGATATTAGTGAAAAAATTTGAGGTGTTGGGACAAGTTAATGATGTGAAGAATAAAACCCGTGCACGTCGATCAAGAACAGCCGAAAGTGTTGAAGAAAACTCATGTTTGTCCATTCCTCGTCGTTCTTTGAAATTAGGCATTCCACAAACGTATTTACATCGTATTTTGTATAAAGATTTGGGTCTTAAGGCTTATACAGTCCAGTTAACACAAGAACTCAAGCCGGCTGATCATCAAGAACGTCGTGTCTTTGTTGAATGGGTCGTTAAAATGCATGAAAATGATCCGGAATTCCATCGAAAAATCATCTTGAGTGATGGGGCCCATTCCCACCTCGGAGGCTTCGTCAACAAGCAAAATTGTCGGATCTGGGGCTCAGAAAATCCAAGAGTTATTGTTGAAAAGCCTCTCTATCTCCAACGTGTGACTGTTTGGTGCGGCTTATGGTCCGGCGGAGTCATTGGACCTTACTTTTTCGAAAATGAAGCTGAAGCAACAGTTACGGTGAATGGATTGCGCTTTCGAGAGATGACTAACGATTTTTTATGGCCGGAATTGGATGGTATTGATCTGGGCAACGTTTAGTTTCATCAATACGGCGCTACGTACCACACAAGTAACGAAACCATTGAACCTTTATCAAAATAACATCTCTTATTGGAAAAACCTTTAGCATACCATTTATAGGGCGCTTTAGAGTTGCTGCGTGACTACGATTCGGAATGCAGAATACGTTGGTTCGAATCTGGGTCAGACAGTAGAATAAAAAAACATTTTTTTCTAATAGCGGTCCCCCGCGACAGAAAATCGCAAACCTCAGAGTGTATATCTGCCATGAAAAGCCCTTCATTAAACAATGTCTGCCTTAAATCTACAGGTCCCTCCATTTGTGGAACAACATCAAGACGCATCAAGGCAATCGATCGCTTAGTGTGATTGAAACATCCTTCGGCACCTTAAGCTTCTCAATACAAATCCTTGATTACATTATCGGACCTACGCCAAGACCGTTATATATATATATATATAATTGGCGCGTACACCCTTTTTGGGTGTTTGGCCGAGCTTCTCCTCCTATTTGTGGTGTGCGTCATGATGTTGTTCCACAAATGGAGGGACTGCATTAAGCTTAGCCACCAAAATGGATTATCGCAATAGAAAATCAACGACCCTTTACGAGGGGTGCCTTTTATATTTCGGGATTCGGCAACCCTGGTGTTGCAATCTGGCAACTGACAGCTGTATCGCAAAGTTTGACATTTTTTGGCTTTTACGTACTCAGAACGTTTTGAAATACCAGCGATATTTGTGTTGCTTACAGTCACTTTAAAGATTCATCTCGGTCCAAAAATGGAATCAAATCGTGAACATTTTCGTGCGATTATTTTTCACAACTTTCGACGTGGATTAACTCAGCAACATTGCATGGATGAACTTAATTCATTTTTGGAGGTGAAGCTCCATCAAGGACCAGTGTTTATCGATGGTATGGTGAATTCAATCGTGGTGGTCGTAGTTCACTCGAAGACGAATTTCGTGAAGGTCGTCCAAAATCAGTTGTTGTTCCGAAAACCATTGATGCTGTGCGCGAACTGATATTGCAAGATCGTCATGTGACCTATCGTGAGATTGAGACAATCCTAGGCATTAGTGGGACCAGCATACATTCAATATTGCATAAACATTTGACTGTCAAAAAAATTTGTTCGTGTTGGATCCCACACAATTTGTCAATCGCTCAAAAAAGCCTCGTGTCGATTGGTCGAAGGAAATGCTCAAAAAATACGATCGCGGAGCTTCGAAACACGTCTATGACATCGTGGCAGGTGATGAATCATGGATTTACGCGTATGAGCCTGAAAGTAAACAGCAGTCGACTGTATGGGTGTTTCAAGATGAGTGAAATCCAACAAAAGTTGTTCGCGCACGAAGCACTTCGCCTGTTTTTTCGGAAAAACTGAACATGTCGCAACCGTACCACTACAACAACGCAGAACAGTAAATTTTGAGTGGTACACAACCATTTGTTCGCCAGTTGTCTTCCAAGAAATTAAGAAAACCAATCGCCAAAGACGGATCACTCTTCACCAGGACAATGCGAGCTCTCACACATCGGCTCAAACAACTGCATTTTTGAGCACCCAAAACATCGAATGAATGGGTCATCCGCCGTATAGTCCTGACTTGGTACCGAATGACTTCTTTTTATTCCCGTACGTAAAAAACAAACTGAGAGGTCAACGTTTTTCGACACCTGAAGAAGCGGTTTCGGCATTCAGAATGCATGTTTTGGAGGTACCTCATTCAGAGTGGCAAAAGTGCTTCGACAATTGGTTCAAACGCATGCAAAAGTGTATAGATCTTCATGGAGAATATTTTGAAAAACAATAAAGTGATTTTCGATGATTAAAATTTGTTTTTGTTCTCTAATCCCGACATATAAAAGGCACCCCTCGTACAAATGCATCACAACACTCAAAAATCTGCTTCGTCAAGAACCAATAAGGGAAATCTAAGAATGCGTCCGTTTTCGGCCATCTGGCTGGAACGTTAAATTCGAATGATTAACAGTTTAACCTGGCCGCAGGAAAGGCGATGATTAGCCCTTATTAGAAACGGGCATGTTTAATCTGTAAGCTACTGTTAGAGAACAGCTTGGAGCCCCAATTATGCAGTAAAGCCTTAGAAACGTGATATGGTTTCTTTCCTCAAAGGTGCCTTTCGACATAATTTGTACAAAATTTCATAAACAGTCTTGAAAAAGCATAATATTAATTTGCATACTGCAATATATCAAAAACTGCTCCACCGCTTGGAGTACTAATCTTTACTATCATTTTGTATTAACGAATAATATTAATTATTTTCTATTTTAACGTTAAAAAAATTTTATTTTAATTAAAAATTAACTTTTTTCAAAAACTGCTTGTGTGATTTGTGTGTATGTTCACTGTATGCTGGACTGCCAAGCAGGTTAAGTGTGAATAATAGGCAGAGCAAAGATGGAAGTTGTAGGCTCTCCGATTTCTATATCTGTTGATTTGTTATTGTGTTGCTCACTACTCCTTCGTATAACGGCAGAACAGCGCATGCCGGGTATTTGCTATTATATCTTCTTTTTCTTCTTTATTATAGGATTACCTTAATAATTTTATACAAGAAATACAATTTGTTTGGTTATGAATAAAAAATGAGTAAAAATAAGTGAATAAATATCAATTATCAATAGAGCTGGATGTCCAACACTTATTCTGGCGTTTGGGAGGGCGTCCAGATAGCCTCGTAGTCACCGGCTTACCCGTTATTCTTGATTTAGCCAACCTATTGTCGGGCATGCGCAGCTCGATATTATTCCATTTTTTCTTCGTCTTCGGCTTCGACTAACAATGTCTTTCGAGCCCCCCTAATGTCTTCGTTTCGCATAACATCTCTGCGAGTATGTCCGGTGATTGATCGCATTGTTGTCATCACTACCTTATTCATTGCTTGTTGTGTTGTAGTTGTGTCTGCTCGAGTTTCAACTGCATAGGTGAGTACTAGTCGGATGCATGTTTTATAAGTTTGGACTTTGCCATTGGTGATTATTTCGCCACATTACATGGCGTAAGCGCGTGTTGTCCAAATTTGATTCCACCTGAGCTTAGTCAAGTATTTTTTTATAGTTTTGACATACTAGGTTAATTTAAAAATAGCGTAACCGCTATTTTTTCACACATAATTGTACCTACATATGTCAGAATCCATATATGAAATTGAAATGAGATACTTGGGAGAAATTTGTTTTTGTTGAAAAATGTTTTTAACGAAGCCGCTTCATTGATTTAAGTGCCCCCCGATGGTTGGTTGAATAAGTCAATGTGAGTTTTGCGCGCGCTTGCATAGTAAACTAAATTGTCAGTTAGGGAATGACAGTTGAAGGAAATATGTATGTAGAGCTGGAGAGTGGGAGAAAGAGACATGAGCGACTACAATGAAATCCAATATAGTAAAATGTTACTCACTTTTAATTTCCACTTTTGCATATCACCGGCGTCGGTACTCGCAACGACAAAATGGCACCATTTAATTCATTTGCCATTTCTATCTACTCCAACAGCAGCTGCTGCTCTCGTTGTTGGCATTTTTGTTCCTGGAGACCATCTCCGCCACGTTGCGCATTTCATTGTCAACTGCAGCAACGTTTGCGTAAACAAACGAATAAAAAGGCAAACCGTCAAATAACCAAAAAGAGAAATAACAACAAAAACAATAATAAAAATGCAAACAAACAGCTTTTGTGAGCCCAGAAATATGCAACAGTGAATGTCATTTGCATGCAATAACGAAAATAGCTATGCCAGTGAGGCAGTTACTTAACGCGTGTGAGTATTGGTGAAAAGTCGCAAACAAATAGCGTCCGCTTGTTTCTACTTCCTCTTCTGCAACGCTTTGTTTTACATTTTTCCTTCATTTTCCTTTTTTCTTCAGCCGTTAAGGGCACAAACTGAAACGAGTGCACCTGTGCCACCGAAAAATGTCAGGCGCGTGCAACATGTGATAGCAAACAAAAACGCAAAACAAAAAAAAACTCAAAAATAAACAATAATACAGTCGAAATTCTAACGCAAAAATATTACTTTGTGATTCTGCTACGCTCGAGTACTTGACTCAATTTTTCTGTATTTCTGTTTTTTTTTTTTTTTTGTCTGCCACAGAACGGGTTTATCTCCTTGCGTTTGCTTTTGCAAATTCGCACAGCAACATGCACATCAAAGTAAATATTTGATTTTGAGTAGAAGCTAAAAAAATATATAGGTCGTTTGTTGCAAATTTTTGGATTTGCGCGCATACATATGCATCTGCATCTACGCCAGTAAGTATGCGCGCACTCTTTCGCCTCCGCCTCCGACTGCACCATGCAACTGTACGTTAGCTTAGCAGCTGATGAATGTCGGTGGTTGAATAGCAGATTCGGGACTCCGGTTTTTTCATGCTTTCATGTCGAATTGCCAATGTAGCTGATTGGCGCAGCCCCTAATAAAAATTCCTCCACACGCACAAGCATTTGTGGTACACACACAAGCGCACGCTTCGGAAATTTGGCTTCGTACATAGCCCTACATGGCAGGAAATGCATTTATTGCAGCGACAGTTTTTGTTTGCCGCTAATTCGAGAGTTTTTTTTACATATTTTCCAGTACTCGTTTTTACGTACATGTTTCAGAAAAACATATATGCGTGTTTGTGTGGACTTTGAAGAATTTTCAAAATCACTGCCGTTTAGAAAACAAAATATTTGCTTTGCTTAAAATATTCAACTGGACTCCTGTTTTTAAAATACTGTCTGCCACCCATTTACTCATTATGAGATTTTATGAACAGAGTTATTCAATAGGCGAGCCCTAATTTGAAACTAATGCAAAAACAACAAAGTGTCTGAAAACTACACTAAGAATAAAGCAAAAAAATTTGCTTAAATACGCAGTTAAATTAAATACAGCACTCACAATTTAATGACGAAATGTTGTGCATCCTTTCCTTGAGGGTGATTAAATCTTATTATTTACGAGGTGTGTTAAAAAAGTATAGCGAATTTTGTATTTTCGCAGGTTACGTATATTCGAATTTCGATTTTTTTGCGGCGATATGTTGGTACTCATGTCTCTCACTCATGCCGACGAGTTCGGCCATTTTGAATATTCAGCTAATTGTTGACATCTGCTTTGCTTGCACGTGTTTCGGCTTGTCTTCGATGTTTACCTATTCAAAAAGATAGATCAAAGAACCTGTATCAAATTTTGTGTGAAAAACGAAATTAAGTGCGCGGATGCATTCCGAAAGTTGACTGTGTCACACGGAGAAGCTACTTTGGACCAAAGCAACGTTTATCGGTGGTGCAAAATGTTCTCAGAAGGTCGAGAAGATGTGAACGACGAAAAGTGTGCCGGACGCCCGAGCACTTCAACAACACACGAAAAAATTTATGAAGTGAGGAAAATGGTATTGGCCAATCGTCAAATCACCGTTCGAGAAGTCGATGAGGACCTACACATATCGATTGGCTCGTGCCATTCGATTTTTTTCAATGATTTAGACATGAGACGGGTCGCCGCAAAATTCGTACCAAAATTACTCAATTTCGACCAAAAGCAGCATCGCATGAACATTGCTAATGAGATGTTGACTCTCTCCGCGACGACCCCAATTTGCTCCAGAGGGTCATAACTGGTGACGAATTGTGAATTTATGGTTATGACGTGGGAACCAAAGCTCAATGATCTCAATGGAAACTGCCGCACGAACCAAGATCGAAAAAAGTGTGCCAAGTTCGGTCGAATGTAAAAGTTTTGCTTACCGTTTTCTTCGATTGCAGGAGCGTTGTGCATCATGAGTTCTTGCCACAGGGTAAAACAGTCAACAAGGAATATTACCTGCAAGGGATGCCCAATTTGGGCGAAGCAATCTGCCAGTAACGTCCGGATTTGTGGAAGAACAAAAATTGGCTCTTGCATCACGATCACGCCCCTGCTCAGCCATCGTTGCTTGTGCACGACTTTTTGACCAAAAACATCACCCTAGTGATGCCACCAACCACCGTATTGCCAGATCTGGCCCTCTGTGACTTTTTCTTGTTCCCGAAACTGAAGAGGCCCATGAAAGGACGACGCCACGCTACGATTGACGAGATAAAGACGGAATCGAAGGAGAAGCTGAACAAGATAAAAAAATGATTTTGTGAAGCGCTTCGAAGACTGGAAAAAATGTTTTCACAAGTGCATAATATCTCATGGGGATTACTTTAAAGGGGACAAAATAGATATTAATGAATAAATAAAAAAAATTTCAGAAAACACAAAATTCGCGATACTTTTTCAACACACCTCGTATATAGAGAAAATATTATTATTAAATACTAGCAAATATGCAGCATTCGCTGCTCTGATGTTAAAGCGAAGTGTTTTACTCAACACCAATTTATTGTTTTTCCATCTTCTGTAAAAAAAGCAAAGTCATAGATTTCCAACTCGACGGATTTCCGGGATTTAGTCCACATACCAGTAAAGATTCATCTTGTGTTTTATTTGTTATCATGGAGAAAGCAGGCAGACGGTAATCAGCAAGCGCTGGAACTCAAATGGCACATTGATGAGGATTATAGAAATTCTTCAAATCAAAGCATCATTTTCTGCCGATTTACCATTAAGTATTTTCGTGTCGATAATGTCTGGTCACAGTTTTTTTATTGCAGTTCTAGTTCCAGTATATATAACATCCATTACCATTCGTTGTGAACCATTGCCTCCGTTACGATTCGCCTCTACATCCCTCGGTCTTCAGCTTTTCTTTTGACATCAGATATGGCCATAGTTGTTATGTCTGCTTCAATGTCATCTCTCCATCATCTGCCGTCTTGTGTTTCGAAGATCTTTTTTAAAGTTCTGTAGTTGCCCATTCGCAAAATATGATCCTGCTATCGATTCATTTCCGCTTTAACATTTCTGATAACCTTTGCAAATCTGATGTCATTGCCCCGAAAGAGGTAGATATTATCATCAGGGGTAGATAGTATCATCAGTCAAAAATTCGGTATTATAATTAAATTTCTTCCACACTCATAACAATATCAATCGATTCCTGCGTACATGTGTCTGTTTGTAGCGGGCGCCGTATACAAATGGGTTGATGCGTGACTACCTTTCGGTCGCAGTGATCATTTCAGCAAATGACTATTGATATTATGAGAAGATTTAACACTGCGAAATGGAAAATCTATTGCGACCCCAAAAGATAAAAAAAAGTGTTTTTTGACAGAAACTGCCTGCCATTCAGAGGCAGAGGAATCAATCGATTCATTCACCAAAGTAGTCGCCACAGCCAAGGCTTTAAACGTGTTGTGCCGCAAGGCACTCGAGATCATCGAGTATTGTACGTTTTTGTATACATTAGTTGAACAGCGATCGAAGTTGATTTGATAATTGTTTAAGTTGTGTTATTGATTGAGATAATCGTAGTTATCATGAGAAGGTGAATGGAATTCGTTACTGAACGAATTACAAGTGGTAAAAGCTTTGTTTGGAATGTGGGTACTGATATCCTAAACTCGGATAATACTGTGGTGGCAGGTTTTGTTTACCAACTGTAAAGTGCTCATTTGAATTGCCACAAGTGCGGCCAAACCATTAAGGAATCGCAAGTTTGGAAACTTGTCACAGCATTGGACAAGAATGAGGCCATTGGGGAATGCACGTTTTGGGTCACTGAAGATAGCCAGCCATTTCTACAGTAAATGGTACCGGATTTGCCGATTTTTCAAAGTTCTTAATTAATATCGGCGCAAAGTACGGCAAACTTGTCGGCGATTTCTCGAAACGCGAAAAAGTATGCAGAGGGAAAAAAGAACTAAGTGAAGAAATAAGGGTTCTAAACCTTTTGTAGCACGAGCCACTCCAGACCTTCGAGTATTGTTTGACTTTGCATGCACTGGTTGAACAGCTCTTGGTTGTCTTGTTATTCTTTGAATGCATACTTGCCGAGTTTCCGCCACGACGGAGACACAAATATACAAATTAGTAATCAAGGCGGCCGCCTAGCCGAATGGATTGTTACGTGACTACCATTCGGAATTCAGAGTAGGTTCGAGTCTCGGCGAAAGACTAAATTAAGAAACAATTTTTTCTAATAGCGGTCGCCTCTCGGCAGGCAATGGCAAACCTCCGAGTGTAATTCTGCCATGAAAAAGCTCCTCATAAAAAATATCGGCCGTTCGGAATCGGCTTGAAACTGTAGATCCCTCCATTTGTGGAACAACATCAAGACGCACACCACAAATAGGAGGAGGAGCTCGGCCAAACACCCAAAAAGGGTATACGCGCCAATTATATTATATATATGTATACATATACCTATATATATATAATCATGCATAGCTGGCGACGGTTGAGTTTATAAATAATAATCTTAATATTTGCATTTCAAGGTCACTTAACAGAACACGAATGTAAAGGTAACCCTCACCAAATGAGAAATACAGCTGCGCTCAGTGATCAACAGTAACAACAACGCTGCCATGATTGATATCAGTGAGCAACCTTTGCCGCTAGATTTTCTCCTCAATTATTTACTTATTTAATTATTTATTTATTATTCACTAATGTCTGAGAAAAATTCAGAACAGACATTTAAGAGATTAGTTCACAACTACAATGCAAGTATTTTAGAATATTTAAAATTAAAAAGTGTAGTAAAATTGAATTATATGAAGGAACCATTAAATTGTTAAAAGATATATACAAGTTGAAACAGAATATTCACGAACTAACAACACTGCACAACAGCATGAGGATTGCGTTGTGACAAATGATATTAGTCCAATTTTTTATGAGGATTTCAAATCTGTAACTAAAATTTCAGTATCAGCTGTTGTTAAAAAAATATGACACACAAGTCCTTTTATATAGAAACACTTATATTTAAAGATAATCATAATTTATTTAGTTTATAAGTTGAAAAAAAAATTCCTTTGTTTTATTTTTTTTCTGAAGCTGAGGGCAGAGAGCGGTTCTAAATGCTCCAACAATAGTCAGCCATCATGTGTGCGAAAGTCGTAGTGGAACCGCTCTCCTTGTTTTTCACTTAGATCCCCAAGATTGGCAGGGAAATAGTCAACCACCTCGGAGAAAGTATAACTTGATGCTCATGACTTTGAAAGGGACTCACTAGTTTTTCGACGTGTTGGGAATAATCAGAACTTTTTTATTTCCCAAAAATTTTGAACAAAATAAAAAAAACTCATTCCATGACTTTTTCTCAAACGTCCGTAAAATTTGAGTCTTTTGTTAAAGGTCTTATCTGTGGGCCATCAAAAACTCCCGCCTTCATCTTTTCTGCATTTAGTTTTTGAAACTTTTTTGATAGAAAAAGAAAATAATTTCCGTTTTTGTCCTAGTTATATGTGTAATGGGGGTAAAATTATAAGATCCCTTGATACTAGAGGTGGGTTGATCACGTTTTGTGTACCGGGGACTAGCACTTCCCGAGAAGGTCAATCTTTTTTAATCCAATGTTGTGTTTTAGTTCTACTCTCTTACAAGCAAAGAAAACAGAGATACTTTGTGTAACAACTTTGTTTTCCTAGAAGGAAGTTTACCATTTCATGAGCCTATTGTGTTCCACATATACTATTTAATTTTATCTAAAACCAGGGCAACAGTTGTATATTCTTTTTTTTAGTAGAATGTGCAATAGGCACCGACCCAAATTTATTCCCACTGTGCAAGATAACTCATTTTAGACTCTGTTTTGATGAGTCTATAAATAAATGCCACTCATTAGAAACGTAATTTTGTAATCTCATTATAGCCATGAAACCAGGTATATCTGTACAAAGTACAAATTTATCTTCTTCAACGAAATATTTCAGAAGATTTTGTTCTCTTGTGCGGTAATAAGAAATTTTAGTTTCCTTTACTACTAAGTTTTTTTTTCTTTTATCATAAAAGCCAGAAGCTCAGAAGCAGTCTTCGATAGGCCCAAATCTCTGATAAGCTCCTTTAAGTCATTTCGGTTGTATGGTCTTCGCGTCGTGGTAGTTCGCGGGTTGCTTCCAGACCATAGCAATTTCGTACCTACATCTAATTCTTTTCTTATTTATCCGCAAACTTAGAAACTCAACGCATATTTTGCATCCCTTTAGAGGAATCCAAGGTTTATTTTTGATTTCCATCGGGTGACCAAAGTAATTTTAAGTAAGTAAGCCTTTATTACGAACGAGGTCACATTTAATCGATATTCTTTAAAAATGTACACACCGCAAATGAAACAAAATTAATTCGGGTCATTTACACAAACTCGACGAAGCCATGTCAAATTATAATAATAAAACCTTTTTTTATAACTTTTCAGCAAATGAGCATTAAAAAATAATTAATTATTAACGAAAGCTATATTTCGTAAACAAAAGCTGCCATAAGTTATTTGAGGGTATATTTAGGATCAGCGACGACAAATTACTAAATAAACCTTAGTCATCAGACAAAAGTTACAATTCTGTTGGGCATACATTTTCGAAGTATTATTTTGATTTGTTGCAAAGAAAGTAATTTTTTAATTGCATTTGAAATCACGGTTTGGCCCCAGAAAGGTCCAAGCCCAAAAAGGTTGAAAGGGTGAAAAGTCTAGCGAGTAGCGCATTAGCTTTTTAATCTCCTACTAAAGCCAATGCGAAAAATCTTAAAACGACGAAAATGTCTGCAAGGAACATTAAACTGTTTTATTTCTAAAAGATTCGGGCAGTCAATTTTGCCATTTACGAGACCAAAGGTAAATGATACCTGAAGAGTGCCTCCGTCACTGGCTAAAGACTAATCAATCGACAGCGAGATTTGTATGATGGAATCGGGTCTGAGAAATTGAGTGAAGGGAGTGCAAAATGCACAACAATTTTTTGCACCCTCTCCACTCGATTTATATGGACTGCATGATAAGTAAATAATAATAATGGATAAGTATATGGGTCAGTGAATCGCGAAGAGTGACGTGATCGAAATGAGCCTTGAAAAAAGACATAAATCTTTAACCACATCTGACGAAGCAAGAATTGTATAACTAATACACATTTTTAAGCTTAAAAAGCGCGATTTTATGACATTTTTCCATATTAACAAAAAAACGGTTCATAAGACACCACAAAAATAAACTATCCAGCTGTAAGACGGTAGAGTCACTTGAATTTCTTATTTCATCAAGAACTCTAAGATCACCCGCGTAGAGAAGAAATTTAGCAGAGGAAAAACATGAAACATGAAGAGATATGCTTCAATAAACTAAATAAATAACAGAGATCCTAAAATGCTTCCCTGAAGTACACCAGATATGGCAATAAACTTTTTCGAAGAAATCCCATCGATGACTTCTAAGCTGCTCCTTTTTATTAAATAAGACCGAATACAATCTAGGAAGCTCGAACGAAAACCAAGCAAACCAACGTTATTAAATTCGTATGGAATGTTTTATTGAAGGCTTTTAAGAAGTCCCGCGGCCGCCGTAGCCGAATGGGTTGGTGCATGATTACCATTCGGAATTCACAGTGAGAACGTAGGTTCGAGTCTCGGCGAAAGACTAAAATTAAGAAGCAATTTTTTCTAATAGCGGTCGCCTCTCGGCAGGCAATGGCAAACCTCCGAGTGTATTTCTGCCATGAAAAAGCTCCTCATAAAAATATCTGCCGTTCGGAGTCGGCTTGAAACTGTAGGTCTCTCCATTTGTGGAACAACATCAAAACACACACCACAAATAGGAGGAGGAGCTCGGCCAAACACTTAACAGAAGTGTACGCGCCAATTATTTATTTTTTGTTTTTTTTTAAGAAGTCCGTGTAGATCGAGTCAGTTTGGTATCCACTCTGAAAGCTTGCGTTGAAATGTTGACAAAAAACTTACAGGTAAGATAACATAGATCTAGCAACTACAAAACTATGCTGGCTAGGACTAATTAGACGTTTTAAGCCAAAAAATGTAACTCGCCTTGGCAAACACATTCAAAGTGCTTAGAAACTGCAGATAATTGAGAAATTGGTAGTAATTGGCAATATCGATTTGTCTCAACAACAGTTTCAAATAATTTTTCAATTGTTAACAATTTCGTAATAGGTCCATAACTTTTGACTTTATACTTATTTCCACTTTCAAAGGTTGGAGTTATAGGAACCCTCTTCCACACATGTAGAAATAATTCAGCAGAGGGCGATTTATTAAAAATTAACAGCGGTTTTTGGGGAGAATAAGTGAAGTACTGTTAGCATCGATTATAGATGAGGGTCTCAGGGTTGTAATCACTTCTTGAGCGTCATCTTCTGTCACGTATAATGCGCCAAAGGAGTATCGGAAAAACCTGAATACCTTAGATCGACATCTGAATCGCTTCCAAATTTTGCACTACAAACTTTTCAATCTGTGTCTCAACAACTTGACTTCCATATAGTTTAATAGTAAATTTTGCCAATCTTAATATTTTTTTTTTCTTTTAATTTTTCTCAATATGAGAACTTATACTAAGGCATTCCTGAAGCACTCACGAACAAATCAAATGTTGTTGTACAATTTCATGCTCATGGTTTTTATAATTTCTCAACAAATTGCAATTTGTAAATTCAAAAACTATTTTGCATACTTTCCTAAGTTCGTGTAGTATTTCATAGCACAAATTTTCGGCTTTTAATTAAAATAAAGCAATATTTTCAGTAATTGCACACATTCAGGAAAATATTGCTTTTAATGTGAAATAAATCCAACATTTTTGTTACTTAAAATACACAATTTTCTTAGAAACGACTTTTGAAATAATTGTAAAGCAAGAAAATGACATAAAAATCATCTTTTTCTACAAAGATTGCATGCACTCGAAAAATTACAAATTAATGCCTGCATACCCTGCGAGAAAAGTCTTCGCTATAAATGTACAGAGGAAAGGTCTTCGTAGATGAAGATGTACTTATTTACTCAGTAGAAATGTCAATCCCGAAAATTAAGTGTTTTTAATCCCTTTTTATAGCAAAACAAGTAGCATTGAATTTAATGAATAAATGAAATAAAATGGGGTATTCACTTCGACCTTAGGGTCTTTTGTGACCTCTACCTCGTCGAACCCCAGTGCCCTTAATAAACCTAAGATAGACCTAAGCGTATCTGCCTCTCATCCACACAAGCATATACGGACAACGTTGCCTGTTTGTTAACGAACATCTGTAGAAAATTGCAGAAAATTCTGGATACGACTGACACTTAGTGCTGTGCTAATGGGCTAATCCCACCAAAACTGGTACTGTCCTCTTTACCAGAAGGCGGAAGCTTGATGGACTCGTCCTGCCTAAGCTAAAAGGAGTCACATTCCAGCTATCCAAAGAAATCAAATATCTTGGAAGAATCCGCGATAGTAAACTTCTTGGGAAGCCACACATTGAAACAAAGGCATCGAAAGCGCTAACAGCTTTCTGGTGGTGCAAGGGTGTCTTTGGGAAAACGTGGGGTCATTCTCCTAGTAAGATCCTATGGATCTACACGGCTATGATAAGAGCAATTATCGCCTATGCATCAGTCGCCTGGATGAGCAGACTCTCTCTCGTGGAATCAGGAGGACCTTATCAAGACTTCAACGCACTGTGGCCGTCTGTTGCACCGGAGCTTTTCCGCTCAGGCTCATAGGTATGTAGTAGTCTTTGTCGGGCTTTGGGGCAAAGATGACTTTCACCAAATGCCACGTATGTGGGGCATAAGCGTGCGCAAGACATGCCGAAAGTTTATTTTCAGAACCTTCATTAGTTGTTCTCCGCCATTGAGCACGATTGAATAAATGCCGTCGGGTCCTGAGCACTTAAAGTTTTCGTTTTCCCTTTAACAGTCGTAGATGCAATGAACCAATCCCATCTGCCGGTAGTTATACTGGCATGATCGGATTAATCGATGGAGCTTTGACCAACAACACTTCTGCAGCCAGAGAAAAGTGGACGAATGAGAACTTAACCTTCAACAATGACAATATATCGAAATAAATAAATAAATAAAAATTACTCATCGTCACAGTCCACTTTGTTTTGGAACATTGATTTTACTTTTTAGCAAATATGGATACGGATATCATTGTTAATATAAAAAGCAGTGCATGCATATGTGTGTTAAAAAGTTCTTCCGAACAACTTAATTTTTTATTTTAATGAGTGAAAGAAAATTTAACATTTCTTATAGTTTACAGAGAAAGAATATTAGATAATACTAAGAATTTAGTTCAGCAATTCATTTAGTACCAATTTGAAGTGGTTCTTTGTTGAAGTAAAATCCAGGCCAGTATGATTTAAAAGCGAATTAAATTCTCCCAGAGTTCTAGAAATCGGAGCATTGGAAGCATAACTAGTTTCTACCATCCCTAGCCAGAAACAAAATATTGAAACTGATTTTCACGAGTAGCAATTTGGGGTTAATGGTCCCATTTATCAAATCGAAAAGGATCTAGTGATTTTAGATTAATGAGCAAGCACCGACTTTTATAGGATGTAATTGAATAAGTCAAATTTAAAGAACGCAAAGCATAACGCACAAAAGCTTTCTGGGCACGTTCAAGCCTACTAATACTCCAAGCTTTGTGCGTTTAAGATTCACTTTTGGCCAGAGTGATTTCGAGACCCTGCAGTTAGTAGGCAGAGACCACCTTTTCTTGGTAAGCAATGAGATAAAATATGTGAATTTTTTCCACACTGGTCGCGATCCATAAAAATTGTTTTAAGATTGTGAAATTTCTGTTCATTCATTCATTTTGTACGTACGATATGAGGTTTAAGTTCACGTCGGTGGTACCTTCCTCTTTTTACAATACTCAAAGGGTTTCACCGTAAGACAGGTATTCGCAATTTGTTTAACTGCACGAAATTTTCATACCTTGTCATTGGTCATTTCTGATCAATTTTATTAAATAACATGCTACCCAAGTCATACCTTTTTTTATATATTTTATATTGAAGATTATTGAAAGAAATGTTGTTTTTTCGCTTATACGTATACTTTTATAAAATGTTGGTTCACGGGTTCGGCTTCCATTTTCCCATTTTTAATTATAGTGTATATCCATCAATCGGCCAAACACCCAGAAAGGGTCTAAGTGCTATTTATAATATATATATTAGGGCGGGTCGATTTAAAAATCGCTCATTGCTCTGTGAAAATCGTATTCTAGGGATCAAAATAAGAAACTTTGCCGAAGGAACCATACCTCTAAAACGAATTCTGATGTCCCCCAATTTCAAAATATCACCATTTTTGGCCTTTATCAGCTAAAGGGCAATATTTTTTCTTTATTTTTATTTATTTATAATAATATTTATTATTTATTTATAATAAAATCTATTTTTTCTCTTAAGAAATTTATTTAGTCAGAACGTATGTAAATGAAAAAATTAATTTAAGTGAGTTATAGAAAAGAAACTAAAAAGTTCAACCCAAATTGGGGGACATCAGAATTCGTTTTAGAGGTATGGTTCCTTCGGAAAAGTTTCTTATTTTGATCCCTAGAATATGATTTTCACAGAGCAATGGGCGAAAATTGTTATGGAACTAATCTGCAAATTATTTTATAAAGTAGTATGTCATTTGTGCTATCCAAAGAAGGTATAAGACTTAAGTTTTAAAAGTATTGAATTGAGGGTTCAAAATGTGAAGGGTAAAACTTCAAATACGTGAAAAATTTTACACATACAGGCTTGGCCAAGAGTATTACGCACCAAACTAAAATAAAAGTAATTTCAAATGTGGCTACCGATGTGACCGCTGCTCTTTTTCAAATGCGTCACTAGGGTGTTTAACCTTTGATCTCACGAAGAAATTGGATTTGATTGAAAGAAATTGGAAATTCCGTTAGTGCGCGAACAGCATTAAGCTCGTGTCTTTCAGAAAAAAATCGGAAATGCGTTGAGCTAAACATAGCTTCTTACCCTAGTCCAAATCTCCATCTTCATCAATTTCAAATCATCAATTCTTTTTTCTTTTCCTACTGGTATTTGGAACACCTGGTGTGGCGTTCGTGAGAAGATGGGTTACGGAGGAATACCATCCAGAATGCGTGGTGTCCACTGTTTAGCATGGGGGAGGCACCATTATGTATTGGGGCTGTACGGCTGCTGCTAGTGTCGGCGAAATGTTCATTTGCGAGGGTCACTTAGAGAATAAAAAGTTAATAAATGTATTAGGAACTGTACTTTTGGCTTCGCGCATTTTCGGCGCCACTAGTTTAGATGTTTTGTTAGATTGGCCAGCATAGTCCCAAGGTCTATACCCCATAAAGCACACGAGGGCTATTTTTAAACGTAAGTTAAAGGAACATAGCATAATAACACAAATAGCCCTGAGAAATGTTTTAATTCAAGAGTGGAGCACCATAAGTACAGCCGAATGTGCAAAACTTGTACGCAGAATGCCCCAGAGCGAGTAATGGAGCGATTCAGTGAGTTGTCAGCGGATCTTATGAACCTGAAGTCGGCAGTTAAGCACATGGAAGAGCGGGTAAAAATAACTGAAGAGAAATGTGCTAATGTAGACAAATTGCGCAGCGAGGTATACGCACTTACCGAACAACTAAATGTATACGAGAACAACGCAATATCAACAGATGTTATTGTTAGTGGGTTGCCTATAAGAAAAGATGAGGACATTATAAATGATTTCTCCAAGCTGTGCCAAACGCTTAATGTAAAACTAGCGCCTGTACGTTCTGCTTTCCGGTTACGACCAAATAATAAAAGCGTAGCTCCAATTATTATCAAATTGAGCTCTGCTGCAGATCGCTCTCAACTGCTGAAAGCTGTAGCTAAATTCTGCAAAGATAAGAGGCGGGCACTTTCTCTTGGTGATGTCGGCGTCAGTATTGAAGGGAAGCTATTTATCCACGAATGTCTTACGAGAAAAATCAGTTTTCTCCGTTCGTGGGCAAGTGTTTGTTAGAGCTCGACCCCAAACTGATGCTGTACTTATAACTGAAAAAATGAGTATAGAGAGCATTGCAACTGCTAATATGTAAAAACAAAAACATTTATGCGTTATATTATTAATATTATGTCTGCGTTAAGTTTATTCTCTTATTTATCATTTATGTTTTCCAAACTCTTTGCTTTGTATTGTAATCATTTTTATTTTATTATCATTTCTATTTCGTTCATCTCATTTGTACTTTTCATATTCTTGGCTTTACAATGTAATCTTTTTTATTTTGATCTCATTCCTATCTATCTCATTATCCCCTTGCTCTATTTAAATTCCTCCACCTTGCGTATCCTCCCAACCATAAACTGTCAATGCGTAATGAAATAGCAAAACAAGTAGACAAAGAACATGCAAGAGGATTGCTTTAACTCATTTCTAATCGCTACAATGGGTTTAATGTCTGTCAGTTGAATGCGCGAAGTTTGAATGCTGAAAAAATTGACTATCTAAATTTTGTTTTTGATAATTTGAGCATTGACTTAATATGTATTACAGAGACATGGTTTAAAGAGTATATTGATAATAATGTATATTCCCTGTGCGACTACACTATTATTAGATGTGATAGGACTACGAAGACTCGAGGAGGTGGTATTGCTTTATATTTTAAAAATAATTTTAAATGGAAAGAGATCTGTAGATCAGATCATTTTCAAGAAGTCGAATACATTTTTGTTGAATTTTATGATAACAATACCAAATGTCTTGTTGCATGCATTTACAACCCTAGCAATAGAAATGACCTCTCAGTGATATTTGATAAATTAGCGGAATTCCACATCTCCTATGAACATATTATTGTGTGTGGTGATTTAAATGTAGACCTTCTTTGTGATAATTTTTCTTCCAGGAGTTTGATAGATAGTTTCCAATCATTAGGAATTTCCTTAATTAATGAATATGCTACTCGCTTTGCACCCCACTGCAAACCAAGTCTTTTGGATGTATTTTGCGTCAGTGACAGAGATTACGTCAGTCATATTGATCAACTTCCTATGGCTGGAGTTTCCGACCACGAGTTGATATTCTTATCTTACAACATCCAGTTCAACAGACACAATCAAGTAAAGGAGATATTTTTTAGAGACTTTAAACTTATTCAGCATGATCTCTTAAATAAGGAGGCTGCCGAGCTTAATTGGAATATGTGTCGGTTATTCACAACAGTGGATGAAAAACTGCAACATTTCAATGCTTTAGTCAGCCATCTATTTGATAGGTTTGTTCCGTTGCGTAAAGTTAAAGTCCACGGAAATAGGAAACCATGGTTTACACGTGAGATATTGTCTTTAATTAGAGAGCGTAGTAAAGCATATAAGAAATGGAAAAATGATAGAAACACTCACTCGTGGCAAAAATATCGTGTAGCAAGAAATAAAGTAACTGCAATCACTAGAGATGCCAAAAGGGCATATCTACAATGGAAGCTCAACGATAGTTTACCTCCGAAAGTCCTATGGAAAAACCTTAAAACCTTAGGTGTCTCAGGAGAGAATAAGTCCGTGTGCAGTTTGGACCCAGAAATCTTAAATACTCACTTTTTAGCATCTAACAGGGCTCCACTCGACATACCTGTAAAAGTTCCTCTACGAGAGCATGTTGATGACGGTGAGTTTGAATTTGTGTCTGCAACTGAGATGGATTTGATACAATGTGTACGTACTGTCAAATCTAATGCCATAGGGACCGACGGCATTTGTCTTAAATTTCTTAAAATTATTCTACCATTTGTAATACCATCACTTACGCACATAATTAACTTTTCAATCACCTCATCTACATTTCCGTATCTTTGGAAGATAGCAAATATAATACCTGTGCCTAAAATAAAATGCTCTACCGCTCCTCAGCACTTCAGACCAATAAGCATTTTACCTGCCCTATCGAAAGTATTTGAACAATTTTCGGCGCGACAAATTACCTGCTACTTGGACAAGAACAATCTGCTGAGTAATTTCCAGTCGGGTTTCAGAAGTCTGCATAGTTGCTCCACAGCTATGCTTAAAATTTTTGAAGATGTCCGCTCTGCTTATGATAAAAACTACCTAACAGTGCTAGTATTACTCGATTTTTCAAAAGCATTTGATACTATTGATCACAACATTTTACTGCAAAAATTGTGCTATCACTATAAGTTTGGAGCATTTTCTCTGCAACTAATAAAAAGTTACCTTTCGAATCGGCTACAACAAGTTAAGTGTGGTGATAACTACTCAAGTCTAAAACCAATTACGTCAGGTGTACCGCAGGGCTCTATTTTAGGTCCAATTTTATTTTGCATTTTCATTAATGATATTGTTGAGTGTTGCCAAAATTCGTCGATTCATCTCTATGCTGATGACACCCAGATCTACCTGTCAAGGCCAATAGGTCTTATTGAAGATTTGATAGCAAGGCTTAATGAAGACCTCACTCGTATTTCTAAATGGTCAAAATCTAACAACTTGAAATTAAATGAGTCAAAGACGAAGTCGATTGCTATTTCTCATTCAAAGTATGACCTTAGCTCTTTGCCGCCAATATTACTTAATGAAGTAAATATTAACTTTGATGACATAGTAACTAACCTGGGTTTCAGAATAAATTCAAGATTATCATGCGTTGACCATGTAAACTTTGTTGTAAACAAGGTATATAATATTCTTAGAAAGCTATATTGTACTGCCTACTTACTGCCACGGCAAACTAAATTAAAACTTGTTAGATCACTCATTGTTCCTCATGTATCATACGCTGAATTAGTATATTGCAGGCTTGATAATAATTCGAAACAAAAATTGCAAACCGCTTTAAATAATGCAGCGCGTTTCGTGTTTGAAAAAAGGAAATATGACCATATATCTATCTACTCAAAACAGATTCTCGATCATAACCTCGACTCGTATCTCAAAATACGCTCTCTTTTGTTCCTGCATAAATTAACCCATTTTCGGCAGCTGGTCGATTTTTCGACCACCAACTTCGGACTCCAATATCTCAGAAACTAAATGTAAATTTATTGATCAGTTTTCACAAGTTTTAAATTTGGAATTTAGTCAATTTCCAGTGCATAATTTTTTAAGAAAAAAGGTTCAGGGCAGATTTTTGTAAAAGAATGAAATTATCACTATTTTTACGTGTTTTTTGTGCAGATGAAAAAATAATGAAAAACAAAAAAACAAATAATTGTTACTAATTTATTGTGAAGAGAAAAGATGGAATTAAGAGAATCCAAAAACTATCATATCGATATTGCAATATTTTTTACTGTTTCATGGACGTAAAATTTAGTGGTCGAGAAATCGACCGCTGGCCAGGAACTGTCATGTAGGATAGAACAAAATCTAGCAATATTTATTTTCTATTGAAAGAGATGGAAGTGATTATCTTTGTGGTATAGGAAAGGTACTAACCCTGCAGGGAAAATCACTACTAGTGAACCAAAATTCTAGTTCAGTACTAGTACCTTACCTCCAAAATCGATCCTGTCCTATATTGGATGGTACGGGACTATAGAAAATACCTACAAATCGAACTAGTTCTCATTCGTCTAATGTCGAACTAGGGCGGAAGTATCCTAAAAGGGATGCAGCGGTGGAATGTTGGCATTCCGCTAAGATTGGAATTTGTACCTATCGGGGTACCATACTTTGCCACACAATGACCACTATTGGTCTGTTCGACCGGACATGGGGGTTCCAATTGTGAAGCAAGCTATGAGTCGTAATTGGTTTAAAAAAATTAAACAGTTTTTCCATCTCGCAGACAACACGAATTTAAGCGCAGCAGACCGTTTTGCGAAGGCTCGTCCTATTACTGATGCTCTCAACAAAAAGTTTATGCAGTTTGGAGTCTTTAGCCATAATCTCTCTATAGACGAACATATGATTCCATACTTTAGGCGCCACTCCTGCAAAATGCCTATAAGGAAAGCCAATCCGGTTTGGGTTCAAAACATGGTGCTTGTGCTTTGAAAGTGGGTACTTATTTTCTAGTTCATTGTACGGGGGAGTAGCAACCCCTCACGATAAAACTATTGGTCTAGGCGCACAAACAGTCTTAGACTTGCTTGCCAACATATCTGAGCCTGAGTGCCACATCATTTGCTTTGATAATTTTTTCTCTTCATACCATCTAATGTGCCTTCTGAACGAACGTCGATTTTTTTCAACTGGTACTATACGCGAAAACAGAACGGGCAATTCTCCTTTGAGAAATTTAAAAAAAGAAATACGAGGAAAATTTGACCAACTACTTGATCATCAGCAAGAAATATTGACTGCTCGGTGGAATGATAATGCTGTCAATATTATAACTAATAACTCCACAGTCAATCCAATTATTAGCACTATAAGATATTGTCGGAAGAAAAAACAAACTATCACTATCCCGCAGCCAAAAGTTATTCAAGAGTATAATCATGGCATGGGTTGTGTGGATCTCCATGATAAAGCGGTGGCAAATTATAGAATATGTATGAGAGGAAAAAAATGGTGGTGGCCAATATGGACAAATGCTCTTGGTAACGCAATGGTCAATGCATGGAAACTTCATTGTATGATGGAAAAAATTCAAAAGATAAAACCACTGTCACAAATTGATTTTCGGTCCAAAGTCACAACAGAATTATTGAATTACGACAAGGACGAGGACGAGTATGAAAACGAACATGGAGATGATGGTCCATCGAAAACAACAAAAAAATATTTGTATTTGAAATAAAATGAAATAAATTGACTTCGTGTGCTAAATTTTTTTCATAAATGTTGTATTTTTTTTTAATATATTTGACGGTTTTTGGCCAGCGGTCGATTTTTCGACCAGTCCATATCTAAAACACCGATGGTCAGAATTTTTTTTTTTTTTAATTTTTCTTGATTATGGTCCTATAAGCACTGACTAAAAAGGAAATGGAAAAATTATGTCGAATTCTTGTAGCGGCCGAAGATGGGTTAATATACACACAAAAACCATTGTACCTGTATAAAAATATTAAACAATGCCAGTGCACCCGAACGTTGAATCTAATTGTTCCGACTTACACTTACTTGGAATCAGAACGCATGTTCTTTGTCAGTGCCATTAAACTATGGAATTCTATACCAACTACAATAAAACTTATAAAACAAGCAAGGTGTTTTAAAACTGCAGTTTCTAACTACTTCTAACCTTAAATCCCCCTTTCCTTCCCCCATTCCCACCATCTTTCTCTTCTTCTTACTTACTACTCTAAGTTTTAGTCTATAAGTTTAATAGTTAAAATAGTTTTAAATCTAAGTAGCACTTCTATGTATACCATCCCCGTATTATAGAATTATAAGAAGATGTACTACCACAAGACTCTGTCTTACTATGTACAAAACAAATCAAATAAATTGAATTGAAATTGCTGCTGTTATCAAACCAAAGGGCGGGCCTACCAATTATTATTGTTTTGATAGTTAACTCCTTTTATTTACACTGATTTATTAATGAAAGATCATTACTTCACTTTTTAAAACGACAAATTCAGTAATTAATGGGATGCCTAACACTTTTGGTCAAGGATTTCCGTGGCTAAACCGAAAAAAATTAGCAATCTAAATTCTATTCATTATTATTCGGCAGCTGCCGTAGCCGAATGAACGCTACGAAGCTCCATACCTGAACATCAAATAATAGAAACAAATTTTTGCTAATAGCGGGCGCCCCTCAAACCTCCGAGTATTATTTTATTATTATTATTATTTATTGTTCGAATTTTTTAAAATGCACATTACATTTCATTTTTAATCATTAACATTAGAACGTACGACAGTGACACTAGGTCGTTTGTCGGAAGAAAAAAGAAAACAGAAAATCTTACATTTAACATATGTTGCTATGGTACTATGTATTGAATTCGTGTAAAATTAATTTTCTATATTCTATAGCACCAGTGATGAACTTAAATAAGTTATTATATCCAGAAGGGCCAATACCATTTAAAATTTCTATGATTTCATCTCGGTTTAAACTATATTTTCCAAAAAATGTTTGACGAATTCTTTTAAGTATCGAGAATTTTCCTAAGAAATGTGTGATGTCTTCTAATTCATTTAAGTTACATAAAGAGCAATTTAAATCCCTTTGGCTTCCTGAGTATATTAAATCACATCTGACTTTCATAATCTACATAATTTTATAGATTCCAGTATTATCGTTTAAATAGCTTCTGGCGTTGTTATGGTCTAATTCCTTATATAATCGGGTGCTTTGGTGTGCCCTTTCCCATAAAGTTCGAGTATTCGAATCATGAAGATTTTCTAGTATTGAAATTATATTTCTATTCCACTCTCTTTTATTTGCAGTGCCCCAGTTACATATTATATTTAACTTTTGTGCCAGATTACTAATTTCTTCAACCCAAAATATCTGTTTTTCTAAAATCTTTTTTGATAGTATATGAGGCAATCTATTATCATCATATTCACATAACGTTTTGAATATATATTTTAAGTGAAGCTGCAGTGTATACAAATGAAAACTTGGAACATTTGTCTCCAAGAGAATGCAATAAGATGGCGTAGTACTCGGGAGATGAAGTACCCTTTTTAAAAAATAAAATTAAATTTTGTCTACTTCTTCAAACAACGAGTTTCCCCATACCTGAGCAGCATAACTCTGGATTGCTCTAGTCACCGCTAAACAGTTTCCATTTTGCCGAAAACTTAATTTTATTTTTACTAAGAAATGTGCGCCAAGTTGCATTTATGCTATTTTTCGCTGGAACATTTCTATTTTCTATATGTTGCTTGAAACTGAGTTTTGATGTTAGCTTTACACCCAAGTAATTATATTATTTTGTTATTGGTATAACTTCGCCGTGAAAAAACCACTTTTCTTTTTCTGCTATTCTACCGCCTCTCCGAAAAATCATTATAGCTGACTTAGATAAGTTTACTTGCATATTCCACTTTTCGCAGTATTTTTCTAAGTTGCTTATCATTTTTTGAAGAGCACTAACCTCATCTGCCAGTATGACGATATCGTCAGCATATAATAGCAAACGGATATTTAACTCATCTATAAAGAGTCCCTCCTCCAAGCAGTCGTGCAGGTCATTCAAGTAAAGAGCAAAGAGCAAAGGTGAAAGCAGGCACCCTTGCTTTACTCCTGACGATATTTTGAATTTTTCACTCATTTCATCTCCTACTTTTACTATCGAACATGTATTTCTGTAATAACTTTCAATAAAGTTTGCCATTTTGGTAGAGATTCCTATTTCACGAAGCTTGTATAGCAATAGTTGTCTAGGGACAGTATCAAAAGCGGCTTTAAAGTCCACAAAAAAACGCGTACACTTTTTTCTTCTCCCTAAACTTAATATGGACTATTGCTACTAGGTTATATATGTTATCTACAGTTGAATATCACTTTCTGAAACCTGCTTGAAATTCTGTTATAATATTTTTATTTTCTACCCAGCTTGTGAGTCGCTCATTTAAAATGCCCATCATTATCTTTGCAACACAATTCATGAATGAGATACCCCTATTATTGAAGGGGAAATTTCCTATCGCCTTTTTTAGAGAGCGGATATATCAGACTTGTTTCGACACATTCAGATACTTGGCCCAAATTATATAGCCTATTAAAAACGTTTGCCAACTCAACAAGAAACCGGTCATCGGCATTTTTAAAAAACTCATATGGAACCTTGTCTGAGCCTGTATCTTTTCCACATTTCGTTTTTTGTAACATCAATCTGATTTCATCTATTGAGATTGGTCTGTCTAGACAATCATCTCTTACAGAGCGAGTTGGATTTAATAATGTTTGAAAATAGTGCATGAATATTGCTGGCGATACCTCTAGACAAGATTCTGTAACTGAACACCGAAGGACGTTGACCATCTTCCACCAATCCTTACTGTTATTAACCTCATTTATTCTGAGTTCAAGATTGTCATAGTAATTCTTCTTGATCTCTTCACATAGTTTCTTGTATTTTCTATTTGCCTGAATATATTTCTTTTAATCACTTCCACTCAAAGTTTTGTTATAAATTCTCAGTCGTTTTAATGACATCTTTCTAGCTGACTGACATTTCCAGTTAAACCATTCCGATTTTTTCTTAATCTTTCTTTATTTCGCCTCTGTGAAGTTGATATTCTAATTATTTCAGTTAAATCTTCAAGATCTAGCTGTTTTTTTACATATTTCTTTTTCTGTAGGTTGCTAATAAGTTTCTTGTTATACAATTCTGCTCGTAATTCATCCCAAACAATTTTTGATAACAAGTTCGTCTTGCATATTGAAGCTGATTTTCTTGCAGGCAATTGCATTTTTAAAATTATAGGCATGTGATCAGACCATGTTTTATTGTCCACTATAAAATCAGACGCATGTTTCAATATGTCCCGAGATATTGCACATATATCATTGACAGATTCACCTATATTACTAACATAAGTAAATTTTCCCTCTACATCACTACTCAACATGCCATTCAACACTATTAGACCATTATTTATACAGAACTCTATGAACTGCCTTCCACCTCTATTGATTTTTTTGTCTCTTGAATTCCTATCTGCTTTTCCTCCTACAATATCATTTAGTAAGATTTCGTCCATATTTACTTGTAAGTCTCCAATTCGTACATTAAGGTCACCGATTACAACACCATTTACAAAATCATTTTGAACAAAACTTTCTTTTACAATTTCAAAATCATGTATCCAGTTATTACCCTTCATATATAATAGAATCAAGTTTACAGTTTTTCCGGCCACACAAAACTCGATTACGTCTAAACAGTCTAAACACTTAAACGAATATCTGACATCAACATTTTCTAGGTCTTTTTTAATGCCATAAAGGAGTCCACCACTTCCCGGCCATAATGACTACGTCGTACTGCTGATCTCTAAAACAGAGTAAACCCCTTGAAGAATTTAAAATATTTTTCAAAATTTTCCGTTTCAACATGCGTTTCTAACAAGATGAAAACATCAAACGAACAAATGTAATCAAAAAAATCCTTATATAACGTTTTGTTTGCTAAGCCGTTAATGTTATACGACACAATTTTAATATTTGTTAATTGATTACAATTTTCTAAAAGTTCATCACTGCTGGTTATTACATTTAATTTTGTGGTTACTTTAGTACAATTCTTTAGTTTTTTGAATTTATTTTCTCTAACAAAGAGTAATAGGTAATATCAATTTTTGACACGTTTATACCAAAGTAGTGAATAAGAATTTTCTCTGCCGGCTGCCCCTCACACATAAGAAATTTATTGTTATTGTATGACATCCATTTGCCGTCAATATTCATGCTATCATTCCTTACGAATATCGTATGTGTTCTACTTACGGCCAAGAGCTTTTGTTTTAACTGCAATAGCACTTTTCTACTTCGCAACATTCTAGCACTTTTAAGGATATCTCCTGCCATTTCCACAGTTTCAAACTCTGCTATTATATTGCATTTATTATCTTTACCGTATAATGAACGTGCCTCTCTTATTTGAATGTGATGCAGACTAAGCTTATCTTCGCATAATTTTCGAAAAGCTAGTGTTGGTTTTTCATCTTTTGTAACGCCTTTAAAAAATAACCTATTTCGCTTACTTTGGTCAACAAGGCGTAGTATTTCTTTTTGTTCCAATTCCCTGTGTTGTTTTAATTTTTGTTCTTCTAGTTTAAGAGACTCGTTTTCAGCCTTTAGCTTTTCAATTTCCAATCTCATTATTTAGAAGCTAATCGCTCTAATTGCTTATTAAGGTCCGAGTATATATCTGCCATGAAAAACGACCCTCATAAAATTGAAATTATTTGATTAAATTTTGCCAAGTACTAAGAAGGCAGTGTTCCATCCATCCACCTTTCGTTATGTGGTTACCTACTCAGTCTATTCAATTACATTATTCTTAGAACACTATTCAGAAATTTCATAATTAGGAGGACTTTTCCGGTGGCCCTGTATGTAGATGGGGAGATTTATTGCAAATATACGGACATTTTTTTCACTTTAGTTAATTTGGATGCAAGGAAAGACTATCAGTAGAAAAAAATTAACGAGTTCACTTCAAAAATAAATTGACTTTGGAGAAATGTATCAGAATACCAAGTATACCTCCACACACACACACATGGACATGTACGTATTTATGGCTTGAATTCAACATTGAAATTGCACTTGAACACGCACACATATACGAGTATTCACACCCACATACATACAGATGTACATACAGATATTTGAGTTAGTGTGTGTGTTTTCATTTCGGTTCGCACTTGAGTTAATACGAAACTTAAAAACTGAAAATGAAAAAAAACAAAAGGGAACAGGAAAAATTTTTGTTAGTACACTTTTACCAATTCAAGCTGGCACAGGCGTTCAACTTCCAGCACAGGATCTTTCAAGATTGAGGATTAAGTAGAAATTTAGCAATTGAATAAAGTGAGTTCGTTTTTAATATAAAAAACATTGAAAAATATACAGTTGGAAACAAGTCTATCGTCAATGGATTGAAATAACGAGATATAAGCTCGTGTTTGCATAATTTTTAAAATATTCGCAATAATTTTCATGCTAAATGTTTCTCGTAAATTTTATTGTAAAAATCAGTTCATTGCGTAACATAAACTTTATATATCAAGATTGCAAACTTTCGGTAAAGTTAAAAAAAATGTAACAAATTTTAACAAAAAATTTTACCGATTTTGAGAATTTTCTTCCGAACCCATTTGGCTACGGTGGTAGTCTTGCGAATTTCTTTTTCTTTCATATAAAAAAACTCGAGCATTCATTATATGAGAGAAAATGCATAACACTCTCAACAAAACAAAACCTACCTAGAATTAAGACGAATTTCAAGTGACTTTAAACTTTCCCTTTGTTATACCGGGAGTTTTTTCTTTTGCTGCATGAGAACTATTGATATCGATAATTACGGGTTGACGTTTCTGTGCAGTAATGTTTGGCAAGTCATCATGAATCGTTTAATGCTAGAACACCGGTTCCAAATTGTTGAATTTACTTTGAAAAAAGTCTGTTCGCGAAGTTCATATAGCGAAGTGTTGAAGAAGATGCCGAAATGTCGATTCGTCGTCGTTCTCAACTTGCTCGCCTTTCTCCTTCGACTACGTAGAAAATTTTATATAAAGGTCTTGGCTTACGTGCTTATAAATACAGCTCGATCAAAGGAAGATAAGGCAAATAGCGATCTTTTTAGGCGCATTTTTGCTCATTGGGCCCATTTAGATTTATTATTCAGATTTATTGGAAAACGTAGTCAAAAAATGGACGGTTCGAAAGGAACATGCAACTTGTAGCCGCAGCGGACATATGTCAGATATCATTTCAAAAAATATATGACATGAATTATACACCAGATTATAATAAAAAAATCATTTTATATTATTTCTGTTTTGTATTACCATTTTCTCAATCTATTAAAAAACACCCGACACTAAAATTTAATGGACTACAAAAATGCATTCCTGGAATTTATTAAAAAATTCTAACTAAAAAATTGAAACTTTTATGAACATTTTGTGAGTTTCTCTTTTATTTTTTATTTATGTACATATGTCCATCCATACTTTAAGATTGCTCTGGATGTCAGTCACCAGTTCGCCGTCTTTGTTCTTACAAAAAAACGCCCCGGTCTTGAAACCTTCTGTAAGCCGCCGCACTTTCTGGTAGAATCTTCGGGCGTTGTTTCTGTTGACCAGCATCTCAAGCTCCTCGCACTCACGTATTTCGGCCTCTCGTTTCTTCTTTCGGATAATGCGTCTCTCTTCCTTTTTTAGCTCTCTGTAGCGATCCTACATGGCTCGCGTTGCGTCCGATCGCAGCGTCGCTCTATAGGCGGCATCCTTTGTTTCTGCGGCAACATGACATTCCTCGTCGTGCCAACTGTTTTGGGCTCGCCGGAATCCGATTTCTTCTTCGGCGGCGGTATGTAGGGAACGAGAAATGTTGCTCGTGCATGCCGGTATGTTGGGCAGTGAATCTCTGTTGCCAACAAGTGCTACTTTGGACTAAGTAGGCAACTGAGCAGTAAAGTCCTCTCTCGACGAACTAAACTAACACTCTACAAGGCTCTCATCATGCCCGTCCTAACGTATGGCGCAGAAGCTTGGACGATGACAACATCCGATGAAGCGACGCTTGGAGTGTTTGAGAGAAAGATTCTGCGTAAGATTTTTGGACCTTTGCACGTTGGCAACGGCGAATATCGCAGACGATGGAACGATGAGCTGTGCGAGCTTTACGACGACATAGACATAGAGCAGCGAATAAAGATCCAGCGGCTACGTCGGCTGTGTCATGTCGTCCGAATGGATACAAACGCTCCGGATTTGAAAGTATTCGATGCGGTACCAGCTGGTGGTAGCAGAGGAAGAGGAAGGCCTCCTCTGCGTTGAAAAGATTATGTGGAGAAGGACTTGGCTTCACTTGATGTGTCCAACTGGCGCCCGTTAGCACGAGAAAGAAACGACTGGCGAACTTTGTTAAACTGGGCCAAAATCGCGTAAGCGGTTATCGCACCAATTAAGAAAAAGAAGATGTGTTTTCTGTTATAATATAAAAAATACACGAAAGTAAATACAAACGAAAATCCAAATAAAAATATTTTCAGGAATGTATCCGCCAAAAAAAACCGATTTAAAATATTCGCGGAGTTACTCTTTGACAGATGCCGCGACCTATTCGGCAAATTAAATATTAGCTTGGGGAAAAAGAAATACATTATTTTCCCGGTAGATAACTGTAATGATCGATATCTCGTAAAGTGTCTATTAAATAAAGTTTATGCTCGTTGTCAAGGTGGCATTTCACACTAAAAGAAATCGTTTACTGTTTTTTGTGTGTTCCATTCAGTTGTGAGTTACAGGGTGTTAACAATCGAACTCAACAAAGAGAAAATTGCGTGCATTTTACACAAAGGCGGAAATGCAAGCGAGTTCGCTAAAATTATGAATGGTGTTTGTGCTGCTGATGCTATAACAGCGAATTGCTTGCAATTTTGGTTACCTAGATTCCGTTGAGGCATTTTTGATGTTAAAGAAAATGTCGATGAAATCTAAGTTGACCGGGATGTTAGTAGTCGTAGCATCGCCCATGAGCTAAAGAGGGACCATAATATAGTTGAAACCATTTGCGCAAAAATTTTGCACACTGGAATTTTTATTTTTATATTTTATCATAACAATTTAATTTTTGCTATGGCTAATAATTTGATAAATAATTTAATAATTGATTTGATAATTCACTGTTGTTTGTTTGATTTAATTTTCACTTCTGCCGTCAGTTCACATCACCGCCAAGTTTTTTTTTCTATTGTTACTTTCAGACTATTTTCTGAGGGAAAATAGAATTTTTATATCTCAAATATAGAGATTATATAAATAAACAAAAAACAATTGAAGATTTGGAAAATAACGCTCGGATAGAGGCTATCTAAATAGAGTCCCAATTTTGCCTAAATATCTTTGAAAATTCCACTAAAATAATTGACGGCTGTAGGCGCACACAAAAGGAAAATTTTGAAAATTTCGTTTATAATTCACGAACGCAGACACTCGAAGTACTCAATAGATAATAAACAAATAATAAATTGTCATACAAAAGATGTGTTTAATTTGAATTTGAGAAAGGCAGCTCAAACTCGAAATACCCTGTATGACTTCTACATAAACATAAGTGGAAAGAAGGATATGTGTACTGAAAATCTACACGGAAAGTGCCAAACGGAAACCTAAGAGCTGCTTAACAAAATACATCGAAATAATAAAAGCGTGAAAATTTAGAGAGAAAGAAAAATGTAAACTTAGATGGTGTAAAACTTCAGCTTATATTACTTCGAAAATAGAAGAAAGGCGATAAAAAAGCAATTCAGTGCAGTGAATTGAATGCCTGGAGTATTGTAGAGGAAATTGCTTGCAATTATTTGCACAACAAAACGAGCAATTATGCCGCAGTTGCAGCTCGTCAGTATTGCTTGCATAACCACAACAACACAAACATACAAAAATTCCAACTTCACGTGAATAGAATAATTAAATGTTGAATATAGAAAAAAAATATTGTTTTATTTTTACTACAGTAAAAAAATAGCAGAGTGGGCAGTGTTCATTTGCAAGAAGCGCAGCAATGCAAGGCCAAAAGGCGAATCAAATTCTTAGAATCTGAAGTTTGTTCAATAATAGCTTAGGGACCTAAAGATGGCAGTTAGACCAAGAGAATACAGATAAATTAGCATGTAAATCAATATTTTTCTCAGTATAGTGTAGAGCTTTCCAATCAGGGGGCGGGTCGAAATAGAATGTAACAGGCTGTGTGTGAGTTATTAACGAAAGTCTTCTTTTATTTGAAAGCCTTATGGGTTGGTGCCTGACTACGATTCGGAAGTGCGCAGGTTCGAGATTCCACGGACGAAACAAAAATTAGTGCACAATTTGTTTTTGAATGACAGTCGCGCGTCGGCAGACAATTGAAAAACTCCATGAAAAAGCTCTCCACAAAGCCAATCTGTCGATCGGAGGCAGCGTAAAACTGTAGGTCCCTCCATTTACGAAAAACATCAAAGCGCACAGGATGTAAACGCCATTTATATATATGTATGCCGTTATTTACGTATTGTACAATCTCGGAAGTTAATTTACATCACCTTCGTAAGAGATAACCATACTCTCAAGTGGTTCATTCGGAGTGTCCATCGTTGGATTCACCGCTAAAACCAAACGTCTTCCATATCATAAGGGTGAAGAGAAAAGGAATTGGCTACTATCGAACTATAGTATTTGCGGTTGAGGATTTTTTTTGCTGGTATATTCCAAGAATGCGTATGAGCTGACTTCTACTCACGCTCGATTTATATGCAAGATACTCGGCTTGGTTTTGAGCCAAGATACGCTAGTGCCTATGGTCTGCACTTTCCCCTCGGTACTACCAGTACAGATATTCTACTCGGTACTACCAATTAAGATATATGCGTTCATTACCATCGTGTCTCTGCCTTCGCATATTTGTTGAGGTTACGTTACAACCATAGTTCTACGTTCCTTCAGATTCTAGCATATATTGTACTAGGCTAGCAATATTTGGGCGCCACAGCGGAAGCGGTTGACGGTGCTGGCCCCACTAACGACTTTGTCGAAGGAATACACACAAAAGACGCCGCCGAACTAGCATACACACCGTGGAATATATTTTCGCGAATGCTTGAATGCTTGCGAACCTCTTGTAAGTTGGAGTTGTCCATCGTATAGCAATTTTGCTTATTAACATCCCCATTCAAGTCGAGAGCTCAGTCTTGAATCTGTTGGATATTGTACAGGTCTTGATGCAAAATGCGTCCAATTGAAGTCAGCGAAGGGCTCATTTTCACAGCTCCTGCGCGCTTTTGCAAACAACAGCAATATTCTCAGTCGATGTGACTTTTCTTTGACGTACAACTCTTGACCAATTATTTACTAACCGGTTTACCCAAACTTGGTCTCTTAATGTGGAAAAGTTAGGTTTGAAGGACTAAAATGCGAGCAATGCACACAACTTTATCACTAACGTAGACTCATTTTGATCATACAATTTTATCATTTACACGCCTTGTTCAATTGTAAAATTTACCTTGCTGATTTGGAATCAGTGATTGAAACACACAACAGTTTTGACAGATTCCGCCAAAAACGATCCGGTCCTATTAGAAAATCTTTTAGAAAAATGTCTACCTTAATTTAACGTGAAAACTAACCAATTCGACTCAATGAAACATTTTAAGGATATTTAATATTGAATGAGCGATATTTTCTCAATGAAATATATAATCACCGCCATTAGCCATGATAGTTGCACACCCCGATAAAACTATGGCAAATCTCTAAGAACGCTCCATATCCCGTCGACATTAAGTGTCGACATAGGTCTAGATGTAACATTCCTAGTTAGCACTGATTCGGCTCTGAACTTAGGCCCTCATAAGGAGCCTTCATCAACCCTCGCATGCAAAGATAACCATGGAATCATGAATAAGTGACTACGCACCAGGATATGGATAACGGCTTACGAGTTGGGGTCCAAAAACTATGAATTCAATCAATAAAAACCAAAATATATTAGAAGAATCTAAATTAGCAAAAATAACTCCATCATTGGATCTACCAAAAGAGAATGTAGGGGCAGTGACAGCAGTGAGGAGCTGGTAAAAACCCCCTTTCAAAGGAGCTCCAGATTGGCTCATTCGCCTCCGTTGACTGGAAGAACCCGATCTACATCACCATGCATGCAGTAAAGCAGTGTCGCAAAGACGGTCACAACAGAAGAGCTCAACCGCAGAATCAGTGCAAAATTAAAGAGCTAACGGAGATGATGGAACCCCCAAAGCGTAATATTCACCAGTGCGTGATCTGGTTTCGAGCATTTCTGAGCTCCATAAGAAGTTAAAAAGGTCGATTCTAACTTCTAGAATATCATCCTTAAAGGGGCAAGAAGTGTGGTAGTCGAAACAAAAAACGAATGCACGTAAACATCGCCACTTATAAAGCGCGTCACGGACGGTTCGCCAAAGAGATCTATAGAAACAGTCGCTGCACGGGAAAGCCCGGCAAAAAAGAGTAAAAGCGACCACGATGGAGCACTGAAGGCAACGCCGGTATCAACAAAAGAGCAAACCAGTTCCGAAGGATGGAACACGGTAACAAATAAGAAAAACAGTAAAGGGACTAACAATAAAACTCCAAAACTAGACAAGAAACAAACAGACAAAGCAAACACCAGACGAAATCGCAGGCGACAGAGACCGCCTCGTAAAGATACGATCGTTGTTAAAAGCGTTGGCAATGTCTCATATGCTGACATTCTGAAACGTGTGAAAACAGAGCCATGTTTACAAGAGCTCAATTCAAGCTACTAGTGCTTAAGCGATCATCTGATCCAAACACTCTTAAGATCAACGAAGCAGTTGAGCTGAAGCTGGTGACTTTAACGCTTGGGCAGTGAACTGGGGATGCCCCCGAACCACCCCTAGAGAGAAAGCCCTCTTAGAAGCGTTCGCTATGCTTGACATAGCACTTATGAGTTCTAGGAACCAGCAAACATTTCAAAAAGCAGGGAAAGGGTCAATAATCCACCTGACATTTGTTAGCTCTAGCCTCGTGAGTAGTGCGAGATGGTCCCTTAGCCAGTATTACACTGGAAGTGATCACTTCCCATACTTTGCGATATAGGCAAGCATGAGAGGCCGAAGCCATCTAACTCGTACGAGGCCCGATACCGAGTTGGAACTTTGGACCCGGAAGTGTTCGAGATAATAATTTTACACCCACTGAAAATGCGGCTGAAAAAACAAACCAAGTCATGAGGCAACTCACTAAAGCATGTGGTGCAACTGTGAGTAAAACATGGCCTAATAAAAACTACAGAGAGCCCGTTTATAGGTGGACGGAAGCAATCTCTGCAGCGCGCGAAGAATGCAACAGAGCAAGGCGAGCATACCAGCGGTAGAGAGGTACGACCAGCTTTGAAAGGAACAGATTCCTCTTCAAACAAAAAAGGAAAACACTAAAAAATGCAATTAAGAGCAGCAAACACCGGTGCTTTCAAAAACTATGCGAGGATGCTGACAGCAATCCATGGGGATTTTCATATCAGCTTGTGATGAAAAAAAAAAACAAAAGCCTTCAAACCGCTGCCCACGACGTGCTCGTTTATACTGTGCAACGTGGTCGAAACATTGTTCCCCCAACAGCAAGGCATCGCAGCCAACGTTGCCAGCTGCATGGAAGGCGATGAAAATTTTACACATTTGCAAACAGATTAAAGGCAATAAAGCACCCGGGCCCGATGCGATCCCGAATGCAGCACTTAAGTCGGCAATCCAAAAGCATACTCGTACAGAAATCTTTGTGGATATTTACAACTCCTAGGAGAATGCACATATCCCTCAGGCTACCGTCCACTATGCTTACTGGAGACGGAAGGCAAAATATTAGAAACGCTAATTGCGAATCGCCAGGAATCGATAGTGCCGGAGGGTTATCGCCGCACCAATACGGCTTCCGTAAAACACGCTCTACCACAGATGCTGTAATAGCGGTTAAGCAATTCGCTCACAAAGCGATCGAAGGTTATCGCTGGCTCTACGGAGATAAAGAGTATTACCTAGTCACAACGTTACATGTAAAAAATGCATTTAATACAGCAAACTGGGGCAAAATCCTAACTGCGCTGGAGAATTTCCGAGTCCCAGTTTACATTCGAAAAATGGTTGCAAGCTACTTCACTAACAGTAGCAGGAAAATAGTTGAAACAGCAAATCTTAGAGTAGGTGACCACGCACTGGAGTCTAAGCTGTACACCAAATATCTTGGGGCAATGATTGACCACAGGTTGAGCTTTAAATAGCACCTAACATACGCCAGCGATAAAGCAGAGAAGGCTGTAACTTATGATGAATTCGAGGGGACCTAAGCAGGCTTCTAGGAAGTTGCTTAGCAGTTTGGTATCATCTATCTTGCTATATGCGGTACCAGACTGGGTCGAAGCAACAAGCTGCAGCACATTCATGAAAGGCATTAGATCGGTATACCGGTTATGTGCCCTTAGGGTGTGCTTCGCATTCCGCACATTATCGGAAGATGCTGTATTAGTCCTCGCGGGAATGCTACCAGTTAAGCTGACTGCACTCGAATTTGCCGAAATAAAAAAAAACATTGAGCGGGTCCAGTACAGCTGACTAACCGATGGACTGAGCGAAGCATCCGAACTTGGCAGGAGGAATGGAAGAACTCCAAGAACGGACGATGGACATATCGATTGAATCCGAATATCACCAGATGGATAAATCAAAAGCATGGACAGATAGATTTCTACCTGACCCAAGTACTTAGTGGGCATGGATGCTTTAAGGCTTATCTGCATAGATTTAAGCCCGAAGATTACCCATATAGCACCTTTTGCGTCAGTCTAATTGAAGATGCAGATGATGTTTTCTTTGTTTGCCCTCGTTTTGAACTAGAAAGAGAAGATTTGAGTGATAGGATTGGGAAGCCAATAGTGGTTAGTAACCTAGTAGACTAGCTTGACTCAGAAGAACATTGGACCGCTGTCAGTAACATGGCAAGAATACTAATTGCCGAACTGCGTCGCGCTGAACAACAGCGCAGATTTCTATGTAGTGGCAATAGGTCATTCCCCCTCCCGTGAAGTAATACTTAACGGTATTAGGAATCACCAAACTACGACGCGCTGAACAATAGCGCAGATTTTCATGAAGATGCTATAGGACGCTCCCCCTCCCGTGAAGTATTACCTAACGGTCGTCCTGCGGGAGGGAAACGGAGCTGGGGTGGTTTGTTAGTGGGTAAGTCGAAGGACAAGTCTCACACTTTTCGGCTTTCAATGCTTTTTGCCACCTCCATAAAAAAAACTCTTCGAGTAGTGCTGTACGATCTCGAAGGTAATCGCAACACAGTCGGCAGAACTTGCCTTGGTTCCTGTTTCGGTCTACATATTTGATTTAATCCAAGTTTTTGCTCCACAATAGTTGGTATCAGGTCACATTGAAAGCCACAGGCCCTAGAACTACATTTTGATGTTTCCATATTACATATACACATTCAGCTTCAATTTTTGATAAAAATTAGACAACCAAAGGAACTATTTATTTGAGAAGTTGGCAACTGTACAACACCAGTTTAGTAGATTAGAACGGTGTAGCGCATCTACTATACACGTATCATATATGTAGACTAAAACAAAAAACATACTTATAAAAAACAGATTTTAATATAGTCAGGAATGCCAACAAAGGCCCCGAACGCAAAAAGTGTGCACCTTACCTTTTTCTGCTGCTTAAATAACTTAGGTAATAACACACGGCCTGAAAAAATCCGAGCCTAAAAACGAAAGCACGTTTTTTTTGTTCAAAATTAGTTTTATGCATCAACGTAATTTCCATCAAGAAAGCACAATCATTCCAGCGTCCCTATATCAATTCAATACCACTTTCGTGGGACGATTTATCTTTTGCCTGAAAATAGGTACTCAATTAGGTCTGCGAACAGCCAGAAGTCACTGGGAGCCAAATTTCGCGAATACCGTGGATGTGAGAGCAATTCGAGGTTCAGAAGCAAAAGCAAAAACACAAAAACAAACACATTTTCAGCCTTTTTTTACTGCTTTTTCAATGCTGTGCACTATTGCTAATGCGCTGCTTATGTATGCAGACCGCCAAAGCAAAACAAAAAATGAATAAAAATGAAAAGTAAAAAATAAATATAAAATATAATACAGGGAACGTAAGAGTGGTTTTTTTATCAACCATTTGTTGAAAGCGAACACCGTTTGAAATGATTCTATTATATAATAATTATGCATTGGGAAAAAAATATGAAACAAATAACAGAAATGGTTTATTTAATATTTAAAAATATTTGATCTCACCAAACTTATTTTGTTGAGAAAAGTAGCCGCAAACCCGCAGATTTCGACAAGAGAGCTTACTAGTGAGCTCAGAGCTGAGTGCGGAGTGGAATTTTCTCATGAAACATTCAGCCAAGTTTGGCAAAAGTATAACTCTACTTCGCGAATTGCTCGAGGAAGCATTCGTTCTCTGCACAGCATAGCGGTTATCTTTTGCTAGAACGCACCTAGCTCAGCCAGCTACCAGGGGATGATGCGATATTCTGCAATGAGACTAAAATAGTGCTGTATTGAAACGATGGACCCAATAGAGTGCCGCCACTGAAAGCACTGCAATGCCACTTGACAAATAGTGTAAAGAAACTTTGGCTTCATGACAACAAATGACGCTCCAAAACATAAAACTCATTTGGTCGAAATGTGGCTTCTTTTTAATTGCCGTAAAGTATTTTAGACATAGCCCAGCGAATAAAGATCCAGCGGTGCCAGCTGGTGGTAGCAGAGTAAGAGGAAGACCTCCTCTGCGTTGGAAAGGTCAGGTGGAGAAGGACTTGGCTTCACTTGGGGTGTCGAATTGGCGCCGGTTAGCACGCGAAAGAAACGACTGGCGCGCTTTGTTAAACGTGTCCAAAATCGCGTAAGCGGTTATCGCGCCAAATAAGAAGAAGAAAGTATTTTCTATATTTTCTACTATTGGCTTATTAATTATTTATATTTGTCAAAATAAACCAAAGATTGAAAGAAAACCATGTCAAAATGCAATATTGTTTTAGCATCTTTTATAAAAAAATTTAATGCGTAACACATTTCGAGATATTTGAATGCAAGGTTCCGCAAACACAACGTTTCTTATTTGGATATTTCTATTACATTGTTTTTGTTTATTTGGATATTTTCTATTACATGCTTGTTTTTGACAAAAATTCTTCAATAGAGGCATTTTACATTGGCTTTCCCCCTCTAGAATCTTTCCGAAAGTACAAAGGTTAAAAAATATATAAGAAACTATGCGATGGCAAATGACTGAGTATAAGAGAGTTTTTACAATTAAATTAAAAACCCTGCTAGTACTTACATATGTATATAAAGTAAGTCGCGTGCGACATCGTAAGTTTGAATTTTAAAAATTTGTAAATAATTTTTTTACCATAAATTCTGTAAGTAAAAATGGTGGAGAGAAAAGTTGAAGGAAAATCAAAACAAATTACAAAGCAATGAATTAAAAAACAAGGAAGGGATGCGGAAAGCTATGCAAAGGAGACGACGTTGACTGAAGGAAGTCATAAATTGATTGAAAAGCAAAGACGGTACGAGCGCATACATAAGAGGCTAAGTCAGGAGAAGTTCGCAGAAATGCGAAATGCAAAACAGGCAAGCTTTACAAATGCAAGGAAATGATGGTCAAAGCTATAAAAGGAAGCCTTGCCAAACACATGCAGAAAAAATTAAAAGTATATGAAATTTTGTTTAAAAAATATAACCAGTCCATATAAACATAATAAATAATAATAAAAAACAATAATAATAATATTCCTAACACTTTTCTACCCTCCTTACTTAAATTTGTTTTTGTATTTATAGGTATAGTTATTAAAGCTTCTCAATGCTTTACTCATACTGCATATATTTTTTAATTTGTTGTTACTCTGTGAAAATAAATACTGTGAATATTTCTGTTGATTCAAGCGCTTAAGTTTAGAAAATGCCACCTTTTTCCGGGTCTGTCCTGACGAACCAGAGAGTGCAAGACAAGTGCTATTCCTGTGCTCGCATTTCGACACAGAAAGAGAAAACCTTCGCAGACTTTTGGCGAGCATCCCACAAAGGCAAACCTTACGACGAAAATATGCGATAAACCTGTAAAATGAACCCACGCCATTAACAGCTTGATCTCCAGGCTGATGTAAATGCTGAACAGTCGCTGCAAGACGAACACCGAACAAATTTTCGTACTGACAGAGACTGACTTATTTGAGTTAACATACTCAATAACGGCCTCTCGACGTATTAATGAATGCCAAAGTTCCGAGAGGAGCAACCGTTCGGACAAGACGAGGTTTTAGTTCGGCTTAAAGTCCCACACTAACGGCTCCAATGTCATTCTACGCTTTCGACGCTTTCCTCCTCCGACTATGGTAGCGTCTTTCAGGCTGAGCAGAAGGCAATAATGAAAGCCGTGACACTGGTACAAATCGTATCGCATCACGGGGACAATATGTACATTTGCACTGATAGTCAGGCGGCGATAAAAAAAAATGACGCACAGCTCTTAACGAGATGGGCTCCTGTCCATTATGACATTGAGAGTAACTGCAGGGCAGATGAACTAGCGAGACTTGGCCCCACACTTCGTAACGAGAATATTGAAAATTGTACTGGTATACCCCTGCATATATTTAAGCTATTTATTTTTTAGAAATGTTTGAAAAAAACGAATGGAAGATGGTTTAATGAAACCATCAGCAGAATTGCCTGTGGTCCAAATAAGCGCAGTGTTAGCACGCTGGTTTCAGTTATAACGAGGCACTGCCTAATAGGCAGGCACGCCCAGAAAATGAGTGTTCAAGCACATGACTTCTGCAGAAGAAGTCTGGATGAGGCGATATCGTACATGCTGCTCTATGCAGACGTAGATTTACTATTTGAGTCAGAAAATTGTTTAATGAATTGGAAGATCTCAGTACTGTGGAAACCAAGCATCTTCTAAAATGTTTGAAATGCACACTTTCGTTTTAGAAGAGATAAGGACAAATTCCCAAGAGGTATCACAAAGGGCTATGAACCTGGGAGTGCTTTACAGTGGACAGCCTGAGCTTCAACCTAACCTCAGCAGGGCTTCAACCTAACCTAACTTAAGTATCGTTTTATGAACCTACTGCACACCACTGTGCCAGAATGCTTGCCATCAATTTTCGAGAAGCTTATTAACGCTCTGCCTTTCTTTGCGTTGGCGGCGTTGAAGCTGATAATAATTTTTTAACTATGTTGTTAAGACGATGCCAATAACAACAAAAAACCGAACATGAATAACGATGCTTGCAACAACTGCAAAAATCACCATAATAACCTCGAATGGAAGTAAAAGTAAACGTCAGAAGTAAGTAACAGCTAAGTGGAGCGTTCGAGCCATAAAATGCGAACAACTCAAGAGCGATAGAATTGTGATTATTACAAGAAAATAGTTGGTGTTAAAATATGGTTGTTGTTGCAGCTTCTGCTGTCCATGATGGTACTACCGAAACGTTGTTTTTGTTGCAAATATAACAACAGCAGCGCAAAGCTGCATAATTTCAAGAAAATTTAGGCCAAAAAGAGAATGATGAAACATGCAACGAACAAAGAAAAAGCTTTTTGCAACTAACCAGCTGAACCCATTTAGAGAAGAAGAGTGAGTGAGGCGCAGCGCAGTTTGAGGAGAAGCGGATGTGCAAGGAAACGATTGGGGCGGGTGTATTGCGATTGGCTTAAATTGGGTATTACATAATGACTGACACAACCATTAATATTTGTTGCTGGCGATAATTTGCTCTACATTTTTTGAGCAGCGCACTTGCGGAGCTTGTTAGCTCATTTGCCGCCAACTATAAAATGTGCTCTATTTGCTCTCTTGTAAACTTTACAGCTTTCCTTTTTTGTATTTGTTGTTGCGAATGCAGTAATTGAGTGCTGCTGAAGTATTGTATTTTTTTTTTTTTTACTAAATTCGTTGCAATTCGTTGTTTGTGTGTATCTTCCACTTAAGGTTCATTAAAATGTTGGGCCGTTGTTAACAAACCCAATTGTTTGCAGAACTTCTTTGGTGCGTGAGTGTAAATTCCATATAGTAAATCAAGTATTGCATGAGCAAAAGTGGGAGACTAGTAACTTTTGGATTAATTCGGACTTGATCTATAGGAAGTTAAAAAACATTTTCAACCTGTCTCCTTTTAATTGTATTGAAATTAAAATTTTATTAACATCTGAAAATATCTTGCAAGATTTTAGATTTTCCACCAGCCCTAACTGGGCCGATTAGCGGCACCAAAGTCACGTCCACTTCGATGTACCTTACGAACTAAAGTCGTTCTAATGAACCTTTGCCACACTGGATTTAGTTTTATTTCACTTAGCGCATTATTTTTCCCATAAAATATAGTTGTGGTAAGGCGATAACTTTGTTTGGAAAATTTCTTCAGAACAATAGAATTTATTTTAAACTTGCTGCGCATTGCAGCTGCAATTTCAACATCTGAGAAATTCAGTGATGGTAACTTTCCTGGTTTTGGCTCTTGTCAACTAACAGCGTTTTATGGTCATCAAAATAAATAAAGTCTACAAATTTGATAATGTAATTTGTATATACGGGGGACTAAAGAAAGTTCGATAAATTGAATTGAAGAAAGAATACATTTCATTCATTATTATTATTTTTTTTTATCTGCATTATTTTTTATCTTCTCCACATTATCAAAATTAATTTTCATACATTTCTTTAATCTGTAAATCCACTGTTATCCTGCACGAAATGTTGTAGGGACAAACGCGGCTGCCGTCTTGGCGCTTAGACTTGAAAGTATGGCTCTATGGAAAACCGGCGGTTTGGCCACGCTTCTATTTTGCATACCCTGAATAGCCACAAGCAAGAAATCGACTTTTCTATTCCTAGACTCCTTTTGACAGACTCTTCAAGGCGAGCATACCGTCAAGGGGGAAATTAAATTTATATGCAGATGGTTCCAAGCTAGACGATAAAGTTGGCTATGGAGTAGTTTCAAAGGAATTAGGCTTTAACTATCCGTTCGACTACGAGACTACTGCAGCATCTATTGGGCAGAGGCTTCAGCTATAAAAAGTAGCTACGTATGTTTTGTGTGTGGCAAAGCCAATTGAGTGCTACAACAAAGTTCCATGCTTTTTACTTCCACTAATACATACTCGTGCTCGACACCCACACAAAACACCAAAATGGAAAGGGCATTTCAACGGTTTTATAGTTTGACTATCAACAAAAATGGTAAGGTTTACCGGAGGTAAGTCCATCAGTCTTATTGTTTCGCTGAAAACATGAAAAATAAGTGAAAATTCATAGCAAAAGTATTGTGCACTTTATACTATATTTGTATCACCTCCTTACAGATTGTCCCACTCTGCACCTCCATTGGCACAGGAGCGAATGTAGTTATAAAATGAATGATAGAGAACCAGTCATTTTTCGAGGATACCTCTGTATATATTTACTCCAAACTGCTGCCGCCATTATTGACTGACTGGCTGACTGATTCCCTCCTGGCTGCAGACTAAACCTTTCGGAACCAACTTTAACTCACACATGCATTCATGCATCGTATGTATCCGTAGATGATATAAAAACAAACTTCAATACCTACAACTCAACATTACCGTATAATTTGCTGCGGAAGACCCCTCCCACTCCACACATTCGCATCCAGTCCTCTTCTTCTCTCTACAATTCTCTAACAGCGAGCTACATTTGCACTCAACCTGCACTCCGTAGCCGCTCACTTAAAAGCATAAAATGTATTCCATTTCAACGTTAAATAAAATATAAAACTATAACACTTTACTCTTATCGCCGTTGTTATTGTTGCTGCTGTATTATGCCTTACTACTATACACAGTTGACGAATGAAGTGTGTGCGAAGATATAATGGTCGGTATCGCCCTCACTTGACCCCTTCACTTCGTCCGTCGTCCACACCTCGACGATCCGCTGTTCTAAGCACTAATGTTCGGATTACTACATAAAAGCTTCGTTATTTGCTCGCTCCACTCAGTTTAGGTTGGCAAATAGCCCTGCAGGGAAGTTCACTAGTGCGCGTCCCGAGAATTTAAATACTTTGATTAGGACGCATTAATTCTACTTTTTCTCTAAGCAGCTATTGAGTTGTGTACTGATAGTTTTCCTTTCGGTACTTCAGACCCAGTACCAAATTCAGGGGACAAGATCTAATACGCTCTTACCTAGTGTTATGCCATGTTCCTACCGAAGATGTTGGCTCTCAGTCGGGGTTTAATTGTGGCAGAATATTAATCATTCCCTACTCCCCTTCATACATATATAGACCTTTCCGCTCTCAGCTACGATTAAACCTCATTTAACCACAGAGTAAACGGCATGTCTACTAGTGATTAAAAATGTTCTTTTGCTTTTTGATGAGAGAGTCCTTAGCTTTCTGACATTTCCTTCGCTAAGCGGTGAACAAAATTGTATTCAAATAAGCTTGGGCTTTAAAAACTTAGGTATTATCTGACACTTTTTAAATCACATCTATACCAAATAAAAAATACTGTAGGATTCGCCTGCACTGAAGCTGTGTTGACCAAGCGTACACTATGGCTAGTGTTGACTAGAAAGGGAGTTCCCGGTAAGATAATACGCCTAATCAGAGCCCTTTAAGAGTACTCCGAACTGGGAATGCTTCACAACGGCAGCATCAGCGACTCGTTCACCACTAACGCAGGCGTAGCAAGGTTGCCCCATTCACCCCTTTTCTTTGCAATCATCCTAGATGACGTCATGAGCCAATTGAGTACCAAGAGTCACAAAAGAGGCATCGTATGGAGTTTCACCAGACATCTTGAGGACCTTGTTTTCGCCGATATCTGCCTCTTCTCTCACAGACTCACTGACATGCAAGAGAAGGCGAACAGACTATTCACGCTGGCACGCACTGTCGGACTGGAATTGAAAATCGCCGAGACGAAGGCTATGAGAGTTAGCCACAATAAAGCAAGACATATAATGATTGCCGGATACCGGTGGAATTTGTCGAAAGCTTCTACTAACCCGGCTGCATTATCACGGCAGACGCTGGATCAAATGAAGATGTCAACTGAAGACTAAACAAAGCAAGGGTGACGTTTGGGCGAATGCATACAGTATGGGGGAGTTCGCAAATATCCAGGCGCTCTAAAGTGTAAATATTCAGCTCATATGTGAATCCAGTGTTGTTGTTCACACAGAAGCTACAATCTTTCATCAACAAATGCCTTCCGCTGACAACAACGACGCGCTGTCAACAACGATGTTGCGCGAGCTAGCAGATGCCGATGTGATGGACGGCGCAAAAACAATAGACCGTGTACGATGGCAGTGTTTTGTCGAGGCCCTATTCTCCCGAGCGGAGTAAACAAGGATATAAAAAAACAAAAACAATGAAATGGTAGTATCATTAGCGTACTTCGCATAAATTTCCATATTGGTTAATTCTGGGAGAATTGTGAATATAATTTTCTAGGAGAATTTGAATACTAGCACTACTGCCAGTACTGATCATTTTTTAACATATACTACGATATGGGACTGACGAACCGGGAGCATACAGGGCATGGACATACAATATTTTGTGTAATTTTTTCTCATGTTTTACAAAAGACCACATAAATTTGTAAAATACAGCCAGTCGCTGTCCCGCTCTCAGTGAATTTCCGCTGAAAATCAGCTGATTACTGAACTAATAATATAATATTTTTATTATTGTAATTATATTGATTTTGTTACACATTTATAAATACGATTCTATGAAAAACAAAATTGTGCCTTAGCTGTCGCTGCTAACGTTAACGAAATAGTCGATGGGTCAATGGAATGGAACATTAAATACTATTAAAGATGTCGTTGGTTCGATTTCTTGACTAAAGCCAGCATCCCACTGCGTCAGAAGCTATTGTCACCACCGAACACCACGGTCGTAAAATAAGAGCAGCGCGATTGTTTTCATTTACTATCATATTCTGAAACTAGATGTCGCTACTCCTACCATGACTTTTCCGGTAGGGTAGTACCCTACATATCAGGGTTGTATTTACATACAAATGTGCGGGCTCCTGAACTAATGTGAATTGTTTGTGTTTTGCTGTCTAGCTGCTGACTTCGGTATTAGGTTTAATGGCAGTTAAGTGGCATTAACCGTTTCTTATGCCGAGATTTAAATGCTTAAATTATTTTAAGTTGCACGCGCTAAATAAATAGTACGGGATTTTACCACCCCCTCCACCCAACCAGGCACGTAAACTCTGGTAATGCAAATGCGGAAACGAGTAATATTAAAGTACTGCGAGAAGACAGACTTAGTGCAGAAGCACTTAATATGCGAAATATGAGCACTTTATACCTACTAAACATTTATAAGTTGTAAACTTTTAATGACGAGTTTTTAGTTTCTTAAAATTTAAAGCACCAGAGTAACTGCAGGAATTTGTAATTATGTATGTACATAATTAAATGAAGATGCTAACAGTGATTTCGAGGCCTTCAAATCCTGTGCACCACAAATCGAAGGCCTACAAGAATCATTAAAATAACATAAAGCTAGTGGAACTTAAACGACAAGGTGGTTGCCACTCACCATGATCAGTTCCACTCCTTAATAACTCAAGCGCTATTTATAGGAAATCTACCCAGGGCCAGTGGCCTCATCAACAAAAAATTATGTTACAATGTACTTCCAGGATTATATGGACGATTTTCTCTTCCAAACCAAAAATCGAATTTGGTGGTTTACTGTGTTATTTCTACAACTGAAGCGAACAACCAGGAAGTAGTTAGATGAAGCGAATTTTAAAGAAAGTAATAAAGTGGGTAAGGTAGAACTTCCCATCATAACTGATGATTTTTTAATCACGTTCAAAAAATTTACAAACGCTTCCTAGGTTTGGCATGACTGTTGGTTAAATATCGACTACAACGCAATGTCTTTAAAGGTAATAAAAATGCTTTCTATAAATATAAGAAAGAGATTTCCCAAATTTAAGCTCTTAAAAATTTATTCTTGGTGTAAATATTACCAGAATAAATACACTTAAGTAAAACCAAAACAAAAAAAAAATAAAAAAGTATTAATTTAAAAAAATATTTAATTTTTTATATACAATATATGTATATATTTCCTTTGCTTAACAATGCTGATACAGCACCCACATTTTTGCTTACTTATGTTTGCCTCTCTATTTGGCCCTGTTGGAGGGGCCCGCGACGTCAATATTGAATTGACGTGAAGAAGTTTGCTAGAGAAATCAGATGCAAAAATACTTCTTGGTGATTATCAAGCGAATGCCAGTTGCATGGAATAGGCAGAAGACCATCAATAAATTTTGATTTTTTTTTAGTACTGTATTTCTGTACATTTTTGGAATGAATTGCACTAAATATTTCCTCTCAGAAAAACCGTTCATTTTTATTTTATTCTATGGAAGATTTCTAATATGTTATGTATTTAATTAATACATCTCGCTAAAAATCCAAATAAAAATAAATACAAACGAAATAAATATCTAATCTACAGAATCTGAACTTACACAGCAACAGCAGCAGCATAAATTATCGCATGAGTTTAAAATATTATTTAATTATAAGAAATTTTTTACATTTTTAAGCACTTTTTAATTAAAATCATTTACATGCAATCATTAGCAATTAGATTATTTGTTTTGGCAATCTGAGTACTAATTTCCTTTCATCCATTAATTAGTTGGCGAGTTGGTTTGTGTTTCAATTTATTAAAAATAACTTTATTAGCATTATTTATTTGGAAAAAATATTTATTCCAGCACTAGACACTCACACGCCCGATTTAAAAGCAAAATAATTGCCAAAAATAATTAATTAATTTTAATGATCTCACTATTTTGCTACAATGAATTGCTGCTTATGCATAAAAACAAATAATTAAATTCATTTTGCTTGCAACCACCTGTGGCTATTCCAAACCAAAAAAAAATTAACTGGCAGCAGCCCATACTTTTCCTGTCTACCACAAGCATCCTGGGAGTGCACGTTTGGCATTGTTGAGTTAATTAATTTGCTAATCTCTGTGATTTAAATGCCAGAAGCAGGCGCTAAGTCGGTGCACTAATTTCGCTTTAATATTATTAAAAATTCAACAAAATATGTAAATAAGTATAAATTGGTAAATTGGAAGCAGCTCACAGCTAAATGTGTTTGTACATGATTACCTGGCAGCTGGTCCGGATCCGTTGCGCACTGTGGGCAAAAACATGAAATCATACAACGATTTTTTCTAAAAGCGATTTTTGCAAAAACGTGAGTATTTCAGAAAGGGCACAAAAGAGCACCTTAATTTTTTGAAAACTAAAATTATTGCCACATTTTTCTACCTAAGAAACTAAACACCAATCTATTTCATTGAAGTTTTAACAATTATAAGGTTACAACAAAAAAAGTAAAAAAACGTGGTTGCGTCGCACGTGCGAGTTTCAATAATCAATGGAATTGCATTTACAAATATGCTTAATACATATCTCTAAAACTAAAATTTAAAATTCATATCGCTAAAACCGTTGCACAACCTAGTGGTACGAGTATGGCGGGAAGAAACATTAACATCTGCTTGGCCCACAGGGGTCATTATCCGGATTCCAAAAAAGGGGACAAAACTAACTGCAGCAACTACAGGGGCCTAACATTGCTTAACGTAAGCTACAAACTGTTTTCAACGCTAAGGCCCTAGCGGAGCAGATACTGGGTGAATATCAATGTGGTTTCAGACCAAACAGATCCCCAATAGATCAAGCTTTTCTACTTAAGCCAAACATCGACAAATGCCTTGATTCGGGTTTTGATATTCATCTCCTGTTCATTTAAAATCGTTCATTCGACCCGTGTTGACCTTCTTCTCTTCTTAATTGGCGCGACAACCGCTTACGCGGCCGAGTTTAACAACGCGTGCCAGTCGTTTCTTTCTCGTGCTAACCGGCGCTAATTGGACACACCAAGTGAAGCCAAGTCCTTCACCATCTGACCTTTCTAACGCAGAGGAGGCCTTCCTCTTCCTCTGCTACCACCAGCTGGTACCGCATCGAATACTTTCAAAGCCGGAGCGTTTGTATCCATTCGGACGACATGACCCAGCCAACGAAGCCGCTGGATCTTTACTCGCTGCGCTATGTCTATGTCGTCGTAAAGCTCATACAGCTCATCGTTCCATCGTCTGCGATATTCGCCGTTGCCAACGTGCGAAGGTCCAAAAATCGTACTCAGAATCTTTCTCTCAAACACTCCAAGCGTCGCTTCATCGGATGTTGCCATCGTCCAAGCTTCTTGTAGAGTGTTAGTTTAGTTCGTCGAAAGAGGACTTTACTGCTCAGTTGCCTACTTAGTCCAAAGTAGCACTTGTTGGCAAGAGAAATTCTACATTGGATTTCAAGGCTGACATTGTTATCGGTGTTAATGCTGGTTCCTAAATACATGAAGTCTTTTTCAACCTCAAAATTATAACTGTCTACAGTGACGTGGGTGCCGATACGCGAATGCGCCGACTGTTTGTTTGAAGACAGGAGGTACTTTGTTTTGTCCTCGTTCACCACCAGTCCCATTCGTTTTGCCTCTTTATCCAGTTTGGAGAAGGCAGAACTAACAGCGCGGTTGTTAAGACCGATGATGTCAATGTCATCGGCATAAGCCAACAATTGTACGCTTTTATAAAATATTGTGCCTGAGCGATTAAGTTCTGCGGCTCTTACGATGCCCTCCAACATCACGTTAAAGAAGTCACACAACAGGGAGTCACCCTGTCTGAATCCTCGTTTGGTATCAAACGGCTCGGAGAGGTCTTTCCCAATTCTGACGGCGCTGCTGGTGTTGAGCAACGTCATCTTGCATAGCCGTATTAGTTTTGTGGGGATACCAAATTCAGACATCGCGACATACAAGTATCTCCTTTCCGTACTGTCGAATGCAGCTTTGAAATCGACGAAAAGATGGTGTGTGTCGATTCTCCTTTCGTGGGTCTTTTCCAAAATTTGGCGTATTGTGAATATTTGGTCGATGGTAGACTTTCCAGGTCGAAAGCCACACTGATAAGGTGTTATCAGTTGGTTGACGGTGGACTTCAGCTTTTCACACAATACGCTCGCTAGAGCGTAGGTAATTGGCACAGATTGCAGGATCGCCCTTCTTATGGATTGGGCAGACCGCACTTAAATTCTAATCGGCAAGCATGCATTCAGTCGACCATATTTTGCATAGGAGCTGATGCATGCACCTTACCAGCTCCTCGCCGCCATATTTGAATAGCTCAGCCGGCAGTCCGTCGGCGTCCGCGGCTTTGTTGTTCTTCAGCCGCGTTATCGCTATTCTCACCTCGTCATGGTCGGGTAGCGGAACGTCAATTCCGTCGTCGACGATTGGGGTATCGGGATCTTCACATTCTCTGTGACATGCGCAGCTATCACTGTTTAACAGGTTCGATAAGTGTTCCCTCCATAATTTGAGATTGCTCTGGATATCAGTCACCAGCTCGCCGTCTTTGTTCTTACAGGAAAACGCACCGGTCTTGAAACCTTCTGTAAGCCGCCGAACTTTCTGGTAGAATTTTCGGGCGTTGTTCCTGTTGGCCAACATCTCAAGCTCCTCGCACTCACGTATTTCCGCCTCTCGTTTCTTCTTTCGGATAATACGTCTCTCTTCCTTTTTTAACTCTCTGTATTAGTACAATTGGCAAATTAGCCTATTCTGCGACAGATATATATATATATTGGGCATTCTTCGCCAACCGGACACCCCCATCTGCCCAGAACAGTTTTTATAAAAAAAAATGTTCCCTATGCCGAAATAAAAGCTTATGTCATGTACTTTAATTTGTCATGTGGCACTTTTTAAATATTCAAGATGTCCTTTATGGGGAAGGTGTCTCTGCCCGGCTGGTTGATGTCCCCGTGAGAGTAAAGGCTGCCGTTACTGTCATTGAAAGAGATGCGATGGTCGTGACAAGGTAAGAAAACCATAGGACCTTGCGACGTCTACTACAGCTGGCATGTAAAGGAGCGCAAATTCGGTGTCGGATTTGTTATGGGAGAGCGTCTCGCAATAATCCGCATCAAAGCGCGATTTTTTAAATCTCGCTAATTTGCGTCCACGCCCCGACAGAAGAGAAGGACGATGCGACCAAAGATTCCTTCTATAAGCGCTTGGAACGTTCCTATGAGCGCTGCCCCCGCCACGACATAAAAATCGTGCTTGGCGACTTTAACGCCAGGGTGGGCAAGGAGGGAATTTTTGGTCCCACAGTCGGAAAATTCAGCCTGCACAACGAAACATCCGGTAACGGACAGAGGCTGATCGACTTCGCCGGAGCCCGAAACATGGTAGTCTGCAGCACCGGATTCCAGCATAAGAAGATACACCAAGGCACCTGGCTGTCTCCTGATCGAAAAACACGAAACCAGTTCGATCATGTTGTGATAGATGGAAGACACGTTTCTAGTGTATTAGATGGGCGTACGATCCGAGGACTAAACATCGACTCGGATCACTACCTTGTTGCAGCCAAACTGCGCACACGCCTCTATGCAGCAAAAAACGTACATCTACCTACGCAAAGAATGTTCAAAATCGAAAAGCTGCAATCACAACAGACAGCCAGAAGATTCGCCACTCGACTCTGAGAGCACTGCCCAACAAACCGGCATGCATGAGCAATGGAGCAACATTACTCGTTCCCTACGTACCGCCGCCGAAAAAGAAATCGGATTCCGGCGAGCCCGAAAAAACAATTGGTACGACGAGGAATGTCATGCTGCCACAGAAAGAAAGGATGCCGCCTGTAGAGCCACGCTGCGATCGGGCGCAACGCGAGCCATGTGCGATCGCTACAGAGAGTTAAAGAAGGAAGAGAGACGTATTATCCGAAAGAAGAAACGAAAGGCCGAAATACGTGAATACGAGGAGCTTGAGATGTTTGTCAACAGGAACAACGCCCGAAAATTCTACCAGAAAGTTCGGCGGCTTACAGAAGGTTTCAAGACCGGGGCGTTTTACTGTAAGACATCCAGAGCAATCTTTAATTATGGAGGGAACACTTCTCGAACCTGTTAAACAGTGATAGCTGCGCATGTCACAGAGAATGTGAAGATCCCGATACCCCAATTGTCGACGACGGAATTGACGTTCCGCTACCCGACCATGACGAGGCGAGAATAGCGATAACGTGGCTAAAGAACAACAAAGCCGCGGGCGCCGACGGACTGCCGGCTGAGCTATTCAAATATGGCGGCGAGGAGCTGGTAAGGTGCATGCATCAGCTCCTATGCAAAATATGGTCGGATGAAAGCATGCCTGCCGATTGGAATTTAAGTGTGCTCTGCCCAATCCATAACAAGGGCGATCCTGCAATCTGTGCCAATTACCTCGGGATCAGTCTTCTAAATATCGCCTATAAGGTTCTAGCGAGCGTATTGTGTGAAAAGCTGAAGTCCACCGTCAACCAACTGATAACACCTTATCAGTGTGGCTTTCGACCTGGAAAGTCTACCATCGACCAAATATTCACAATACGCCAAATTTTGGAAAAGACCCACGAAAGGAGAATCGACACACACCATCTTTTCGTCGATTTCAAAGCTGCATTCGACAGTACGGAAAGGAGTTACTTGTATGCCGCGATGTCTGAATTTGGTATCCCCACAAAACTAATACGGCTATGCAAGATGACGTTGTTCAACACCAGCAGCTCTGTCAGAATTGGGAATCACCTCTCCGAGCCGTTTGATACCAAACGAGGATTCAGACAGGGTGACGCGCTGTCGTGTGACTTCCTTAACCTGATGTTGGAGATTTTATAAGAGCGTTCAATTGCTGGCGTATGCCGATGATATTGACATCATCGGCCTTAACAATCGCGCTGTTAGTTCTGCCTTCTCCAAACTGGATAAAGAGGCAAAGCGAATGGGACTGGTGGTGAACGAGGACAAAACCAAGTACCTCCTGTCTTCAAACAAACAGTCGGCGCATTAGCGTGTCGGCACCCACGTCACTGTAGACAGTTATAATTTTGAGGCTGTAAAAGACTTCGTGTATTTAGGAACCAGCATTAACACCGATAACAATGTCAGCCTTGAAATGCAATGTAGAATTTCTCTTGCCAACAAGTGCTACTTTGGACTAAGTAGGCAACTGAGCAGTAAAGTCCTCTCTCGACGAACTAAACTAACACTCTACAAAGCTCTCATCATGCCCGTCCTAACGTATGGCGCAGAAGCTTGGACGATGGCAACATCCGATGAAGCGACGGTTGGAGTGTTTGAGAGAAAGATTCTGCGTAATATTTTTGGACCTTTGCACGTTGGCAACGGCGAATATCGCAGGCGATGGATCGATGAGCTGTATAAGCTTTACGATGACATAGACATAGCGCAGCGAATAAAGATCCAGGGGCTACGTTGGTTAGGTCATGTCGTCCGAATGGATACAAACGCTCCGGCTTTGAAAGTATTCGATGCGGTACCAGCTGGTGGTAGCAGAGGAAGAGGAAGGCCTCCTCTGCGTTAGAAAGATCAGGTGGGGAAGGACGTGGCTTCACTTGGTGTGTCCACCTGGCGCCGGTTAGCACGAGAAAGAAACAACTGGCTCGCTTTGTTAAACTCGACCAAAATCGCGTAAGCGGTTATAGCGCCAATTAAGAAGAAGAAATCATTTATTTATTGTATTAAAATTTGTGGGTAGTTGTATACAAAAGAGAGGTAAGTTATAAAAGTAAGTTTAAAAAATAATTTAATAGGGGCAGACCTCGGACAATACCCAGCCAAATATTAAAATTTACCCAGAAGGGTACTGAGAAATCGGGGTAGTTCCGGGCAACATTATGTCGGAGTATAGCTCCGATGCGTAAAACCGTGAATCCGCCAGTTTCATATGCACGTATGGTCCCGCTACTGTTCGCGCAGTTCGCTCGATATAATGGTGGACGGGAGGCATGCGTCGATTAGGGCGCATACTAGATGGATTCGCACCCTAGCCTCGATTTTTATAACAGATATTGGGAGTATTGTCGCCATGGATGCCCGGGTTGAACATCCCGCTCGGAAGGTGGAAGGTTGTGTTAGCTGGTGAGGCCTAGTCGCCAGTGTAACATCGCGTGTCGGTTGCCGACGCATCCACGTTGCATGCGCACGTGGTCGAAAAGATCTGGTTTCCGATCCACGCTCGCGCCGTGGACAGCTGTAGCTGGGTTCAGAGAGGCCTCGTCTTAAATCCCTTATCTTCGTTAGTACGGAAAAGCATTGTTTACGATGTGGACTCAATCGGGTGGAAAGTCCTGGTTTCCGCTCCAGTCGCATCAATTTGATCGGGAGCCGATGTCTCCGTAGTAATGCCGACGCAGTGACAGACATTGCGACTTGCTGCCTCCGCGTCGTTCCTCCTGGAAATGTAGCATGGTGTGGTGTTTTTCGCCGCATCGTCTGCATCATCCCTCGCTTGTGCAGTTGCACCATTTGTGGGCCATTAATAAACAATTCGCGCAATAGCGGCCCAGAATCTCTTCCCGAAGCCTATACGCTGGTCCTTTTGCGGGGAAATCTGGGCAAAGGCGTATTCGGTGCTTCGATGGGGGGAGCTCAGCCTTTTTTCTCATCGAACTGTAGCGAGTCATAGCTGACGATTACCTATAAAGAAGGCATGAACAATAGGGGGGCGATATATTTTTAATTAGCTTTTGTTTTTTACAAAAAGATTTTCAATTTAATTGCCGGCTCGAAAGAAGCTATACTAAAAGCCATTCTACATACTTATAGTCTGAATTAAAATAAATACAGCAACATAGATATGCCGTGTGTGTGTGGACAAAAGGTTGATTGTCCTGGGCCTAAAGTGTAGTGTACTGAATGTCAAGAGTTCTTTCAACTTGACTGTGTCCATATACTTCAGGCAGATGTAGATTTTTTTTCTCTTATCTGATAAACTGTATTTTTCTAAAGCCTGCTCTGCTGATAGAAGCTTATCTATTCGATCTCAAACTTTATCTGTTCCGACCAAAGTAGAAAATGAGGAATGTGACAGTACAAATTTGTATAAGAATAAGCAAGAAATTGCATTGCTTGTTGTTGTCAAAGAAATAGCTGAGCTTAAAAGAGAAAATGGTCGCATGCTATCTGCTGTAAGTGCTATTGATGAGGAAACAACTATTACAAAAAGTATATGACCTCATTCGCTCTTTGCACTCTAAGCGGGAAGCCAAAAATGCCGCTCTCTCTACACTAACTCTTGAGGGAAAAAATCTCATAAGCATTGTTGTTAATTCTACCAATATTCTCGCCAGTGCAATTACAAATGAATTGGTAAATCATGCGAGCACTTCGCTCTCTCCTCTTTCTGTTCGATGTCCGCCTATTGAGAACGAGAACAAAGCGCAGAATTCTGCTGCTACATTTAAACCTGCGTCGCAGACCTTTATGCAGTGTCCTGCTCTGGCCAAAGAAACGAAAGCTAAGTTAACGTCCAAGTCCGCTGCTGCTCCAACAACTGCACTTGCAAAGATAACCTTTGCTTCTGTTGCTGTTTCGACGTCGTTCTCCTCTCAGGTCTCTGCGATCATGATATTTGCTGGTTAGGTATGGTTAGAACTAACTATGCTTCCAGTGCTACGATTTCTAGAACCTTAATTGAATTTTTTTTTTCATTTCAAATCATATTGGCCTAGATTTTTTTTCAACAAATTATTACTTCAAAATGTTACTAAATGAATTATTGAACTAAATTCTAAGTATTAACTAACATTATTTCTCTGTAAATTATAGGAAGATGTTACATTTTCTTTCATTCAATACATTGAAACCAGTTACTTAAAAGTTGAATTTATTTTTGATAGCATTTTTTAGTATTAATCTTTTTTCTCATAGTCTGTAAGAAATACTTAATTTTTAGATTATTAAATGAATAAACTAATAAATAAATGATGCACAATTTTACATATCTTTCCCGTTACCAAATACGGTCGTTTGTAAAGTCCGTGCAAAGTTAGAAAGATGGCACTACAGGTTCGCATTGAGGTTATGCTTAGTTAGTAGCAGCTCTTGGAAGAACACACGCCAAGTTTCAACCAGATCGGTCTATTTCTTCGCGTGCGAATCGAGGAAGTCGAGTGATTTTTAAAAAAGTTCTTTTTCATCACGACAACGCACCAGCTCACGCCTCAGCAGTTGTGGTCGTAAAATTAATGGAAATAGGAAATAGGGCTCCAACTCGTTTCACATTCCCCTATTCTCCAGACCTGGTCCCTCTGACTACTATAATATTTGTTCTCCAATTCGCAGAAATGGTTGGCGGGAAAAAGATTTTATTCAAACGAAGGTATGATTGCAGAAACAGATGGCTATTTTTCAGACTTCGACAAATCCTATTATTCGAAAGGGATCAACAGATTAGAACAGCGTTGGAGAAAGTGTATAAGCCTAAAAGGAGACTACGTCGATAAATAAAAAAAGATTTGCCACAAACATTTAAGCAGTTTTTATTTCTGCACGGACTTTTCAAATGACCCTCGTAATACTAAGGCAACTGCGTTTAACTTTTTGATCTAGGCCACGAAATTCAGACTGCTTAAAAACCTCACAGTGCGGCAGCGAATAGAAAATTATTCAAAGCAGTCAAAGGCAAAGGCAAATAGATAAAGAAGAGGCAGGCATCCGCAAATGATGTGCTGGGAGTCGCTTAGACGGTATTCAGTTGATTTGAAAAGCATAACAACTGTTCTTACTCCATATAATCGACAGCAATGAGTACTTTTGGGTAAAATTTCTGAATGCAAAATTCAGACAGCAATCGGGATGAGTGTCTTCGCGACCTTCGATTAGCATAGAGACGGCTTTGCCTTCTGTCGGCGCCACATCCTTTATTTGGCTTGTATCTGTCACATGAGTGATGTGTAACTACATACATACATACATTCATATACAGATGCGTATTTGCTAGATTTATGGAAATTTTGTTTCATACTTAGAGTTAATATTTTTCTGTTTAAAAGTTTTCTCTAATCGCTTCAGCTCATAACAGACGGCAAAATAAATAAGCTTTTGCTATAACAACTTGCAAACAGTCTGCTGCTATACATTCTACTTATTTATTGTTGTAGAAGTTTCTACTACATTGCCCCCTGACGTACACAGCTGTACTTGCCAGCCATCAGTCAGAAAGTTATCACAAAGTTGCAAACTACAATTGCGGCCACGAATGGTGGCTATACTCGTAGAGGAGAAGGAGGCAGTCAATGAAATAGCCTGGAGACTGACTGACTGATAGAGGCGCAGATAAATGTAGTGAAATGAGGAGAATAAAGTATCTGTTGGGAAAATATAAAACATGAACTGTAGTGTTGCCGTTGTGAGTTCTGCGTCAGTTGGTCAAACACTTTCCCAAAAATGCAAAAGCCGAGTGCGCTACTTTAAACAAAGAAGTCAAATGGTGCAAGCGAAATTATCAAAATAAATCGTTTAAACGAAAAAAAATTATGTTAGACAGGTTGAGAAAAGCGCAGAGGAGTATAGACGAACAGATTGTGCGGCAGACAGACTACAGCAAAAGGTTAAATACTTCACGCCCCATTCGCTTTCCCTCCAGCGTACCGCCGTTTTAAACTACAGACAATTCCAATCAAGCAAAATCTCATTTTCGCTAGCAGCCGCTGCACAATAAAAACCGCGCACAGGTAAACTTTTGCTGCGAAACAAAAACTGGTCTGTGCTTGCGGCAGTCAGACGAACAAACAGTTATGCCATAAAGCCAACAGCTGATTGATTAGGGTGTAAAGTTAAATGAAAACACCACACAACAGAAAATGCTACGTAATCTCAAATGCAAGACAACAACTGTAAAACTGAAATCAATTTACTATTTATGTCTGCTGCCAACTCAGGCGGAAGCTTTAGCCTGTGGAACTGTTTCGATTAACGGATTACATACAACGGCTACTGCCGTTATTATTTTCCACTTTTCCGATATTGGTTTTCATTTCAAAGTATTTGTTATTTCAAAGCGGCAAGCGTTCATTCAATGTTTCAACGGGAATGCGAATGCGCTGCAATTCAAGGCAGGAGTGGAGGTTTAGTAATATGCTTTTCAGTGGTTTATTATGATTATGCTTGCCAAAATAGCAAGGGAGGGAAAATGGAGGGGCCTCCAACGGCAGATGCTTTTTTATGAGGAGCTTTTCGATCGCGAAATTCACTCGAAAGTTTGGCACTGTCTGCCGAGGAGCCACCGCTATTAAAAAACCTTTTTCTGTCATTTCTGTGTTTCGGGCACGGGGTTTCGAACCTGTGCACTTTCGAGTAGTTACGGCGAGCCTTACTTATATATAAGTAGTCTAAATCAATTTCCGCATCTATGTTATATCAGCACTTGAGAACGACTCGACCGACTTGCTCAAACACGATATGGCTGACAATATTTTGTACCGATTGCGTACAGTGACAACGACTCTAGAGCCTGAATTTAACGCGGAGATCACAGTGTGGCACTGATTTTAATAGGAAATGTTGTACAAATTAGCACAAGAAGACTTGAACTGGGAATTTGAACGAAAACGACAACACCACCGATGTGCTTTGAATCAATCATACAAACGTCCCAATTCTAAATCGGCAACAGAAAATCAACTTCGACTCGTTAATAAAAGTACTCAACGTTGGCTAAGGAGAAATCACCTTCCTTCATACATTTGGAGGAACTGTCAGAACGTTTCCAATTTCATTGCTTTTTCTTCGAATTGCGACAGTCATACAGCGCTAGCCGTAGCATCCACCATCTGGTATTGCTACCGCAGTATTAAAAGGCGCACAGAGAGTCCATTATGCGTTCAAACTACTACTGAATTTGCTAACAGATACACCGGCTTGCAATTTGCCAAAGAATCAGAAATGGCGAAAGCGCTTCACAATTTCCAGATAGCCATTGCGGTGAGAGTGTGATGGCGAACAAATGAGCATTGCCTGATTTTCAGGAAATCAAGAGCTTCTTTTGAAATATGACGATTCTGCTGGCTGGTGATTTTCGTCAAATGCTGCCAATTATTTCAAAACAAACAGTTGCTCATAAAATACACGCTTGCTTGACGCAACTGAATTTGTGAGGATTTTTGAAAAACAGAGACCGAAACTAATTGTTGTGTAAACAATTTTGAAGTAAAACAAAGTATGAGAAAGAAGCCGGCGACATTTTAATTACCTTCATCTTTTGAGCTTTTCTATCATTCGCTTTGACTTTAAATTTTGAAAAAAATACAACATTATAATACTTTACAGAAAATATTACAAAACATAAAATAAGAGCGACTTTTTGAGATAATTAAATTTTCTGCCATATGTTGGCTTTTATTTTAGGGCAGAAAAATTAAGGTGCTAGTTACGAAAAGGAAAAAAAAAATATCTGTCATAAAAAGATGTTTGTTCTGGTTCAAAAAAATTAAATCACAAAATAAATGATGGGGTTGATTATTATTATTATTGTTTTGGTTTTTTTCGCACAAAGTTAGAAAATAACAATTTGAAAATAATTTTATGGCAAAGCCTCAGAACAGTTACGAAGCCTCGTGGAAACTCTCAAGTTAACAACGAATTTGTGTCGTATTACAAAATGCCTAGTCGGTGGACTTATTTTCCAACCAATTACACAGTGCGACAAATTGAAAGTCAAGGTGTTAGGGTCGGAAATTTTGTTTGCGAAAACTATAGCGTCAGGTGCGAGAAAGACGCATTCATTAAAGGTGGTGACACTAGACCAACAACAATGTTTTGTACTTTTGATAGTGACAGTAAAGTATTGGCAAAGTAAAAAACAAAGAATGAATTGGATTTGTTTCATTCCGTGCTGCTTGCCACACTCTCCAACGTATCGTAGTCCCTTACCGCAGCCCCTAGAGAACACAAAATTGAGCAAAACTCATCCCGTAGAGAACAACTGCGTTCTTTTAGTTTAGTTAAGAGTGCAAAATAACACCAGGCAAATCACCACCACGACCACGCTTACAGGACAATATCCTTCCAATGAAATTTTCCACGAGCGAATTTCAAAGTGGCTGCCCTATGTCCTCGATAGCCTCACGAATTCCATCTTTGATGTCTTGAATCGACTTTGGGATGTTGGCGTGGTCCTTCACCTTCAAGTAGCCCCAAAGAAAAAAGTCACAAGGTGTTAAATCACAAGATCTAGGTGGCCAATTGTTATCACCTCTTTCAAAGATAACACGATCCGGAAACGTTTCCCGTAAAAGATCAATGGTTTCGTTGCTCATGTAGCGCCATTTTGTTGTAAATAAACATTGTCCAGATCAATACCACCCAATTTCGGCCAGAAAAGAGCGTTAATCATCTCTCGATAGTGCAATCCATTCATCTGTAACAACTGTTATTGGAAAACCCTTTATTATGCTTTAAGGCAGAAAACAGATACCTACTTCCTTTTACAGATACTTCGTTTAATAAATAGAACCAACCCATCCTTGTTGGTTAGGTTAGTTCAAATAGGTTGACCACAGACACCACAGAGGCACACTTCGATGGCCAGAAAAATTTTCTTAGTCCTATTTGACAAATCAATCAATTTAAGTTAACCAAGCCATCGAATCCAATCCGAAGTTCATTATTATAGTTATCATCATTATCATTACAGTTAGAGGCATTCGAACAGAAAGTGCTGAATAGCTTATGTTTCTACTACATATATACAGTTCCAACAGAAATCGTTATGTGTGAATTCATATGGGCTCAGAGTTCCATTACTATATGCATTTTTGAGTGCTTAAATAGTTTCCGAATTCGCCATCCAGCGAGCATTGGCTACGGAGAACGCGATGTATTACTGGTAGTCCGCTTGCTCTGACCTTCTACGCAACTTCAGAAAATAAAAAGGGTATTTATCCGTGGATTTCATTGCACAAGTCCTGCCTCAAGCCTATTCCTCACGCACTCGTCTCCTTCCTGTCTAGAAACTAGAAATACAGGCCAAATAGTTACATGAAATTTTAACTACTACAATTAATACGCTATTCAAATTCTAACAGAAAAAAACTACGTATTTATAAAGCCACGCAGCTAAACAAAGATGGTAGTCAGCTTCCTGTATACAATTTAATTTTAGCGCTTTTTAAAGTATTCTAACAAAAAGCAAAAAATAAACAAAACACTTTTAACTCATAAAAAATTACCAGGCACTTTAAGCGACTGCATGAAAAACAATAAATATGCATGCACAGTGGCGAGCACAACTGATTAAATGTTGTCAGATTCATGCATTTTTGATTGCTGTAAAGTCATTTTTCAAAATAATGCTTTCAAACTTTTAAGTTAAATGGTCCAAGTTTTAAGAAATAAAACATATTAATTTAAGCTTACAAAATATTTAAATATAAAAAAGATGTTACAAAAATTATATTTAGTCAATTTTGCATCTGCTCAAACTCGACAGTAGCGCTTTATTCTTAATACCGTTATCCTTGCCATTGTTTTTCTGTTGTTAAAATTACCTTTTTCTTGTCTCGCGATAAGCAAAATAAAGCTAAAAAATTGAGTTGATATTAACCGCTTCGTCGTCAAACTTGTTTTGTTTAAATTAAAAGGATTTTTTTCATATATTAATCGAAATGAGGAAGATTTATTGACTGGACGTTTGGAATTTTTCCATCAGACTGTACTTAACGTGATTAAACAGCCGAATATAAAGCCTCCAAAGGTTACAAAAGCCGCCCCAATCTAATTTCGGACAGAGATCCGCGAGCAATGGAGAGATTATTAACTCATCAAGTAGCTAAAACAGTAGCAAAAGAAGACGCACAAAAGATTAAAAGCCCGTCAGTGAGTGGACAGCATACTGAGAGCTGAAAATATCCGATTGGAGGCTGGAAATTTACCAAATTTTGTTGACCTAAGCGCATATCTAACAGAAGAAGCTATACTTCAGCAAGACGGGAACCCGAAACATACCGCGAAAATTGTTCATTAGTGGATACAAAATCAGGACTTCCAGATTTTATAATGATTAGCAAAGGGTCATTATTTAATCCCGATAAAAAGTATGGGCTATTCTAAAGAAATGGCTAGCATCTTACGAAATGACTCCAAAGAGCATCAACGATCTATGATCGAGAGTTCAAAAGGCGTGATCTTCAACAATCATTTATTGAAAAACTGGTCGAAATCATGCGAAGACGTCTAAACAGCGTCATTAAGGCTAAAGGTCTGTGGACAAAATATTAACCCTTTGCACTCGAGGGCTCCGGAGCGGAGCCATTTAAAATTTGTCTTCAAAGTCGAGGGCTCCGCTACGGAGACAATGGAAATAACTTTCAGTTTTTAACATGAGAACAAAAACAAATCGTAAAAATTAGTTATAGGATATTTCGCTGTTGGTGACAAATGACGGTCGCGGCTCGCAGATTGTTATGCTCTCGATAACAGCACACAATCGCAGTTTGAGCAACATTCCGCATTCCGCACTTGGATGCAAGTGAGTTAAGTCGTGTTATTCAGCAGTAGAGTGTATATCAGATTCTAGTTTATCTGTTGTTTTTATATTTTGAATTCATATTTATATCCCCGATATGGCAAATAAAAGAAAAATTTGTGAAAATTATAGTGATATTGAAAGTAGTAGCGACGAATTAGAATTCGAAGTTCATGGTGAACATTACAGAAATAACATAGACGCTCTTGGCCGTGATGAAGCAGACAATATTGAACTAAGCCATGAATCCGATTCTAATGATAGTTATATATATATATTCCAGGCGAAAGACGGCAGACTCATTATTTTTGTGATACCTGTCTAGAGAAGCCAAGATTACATATTGGCAATTGCTTCGAGAGGTATCACACTTTGGAAGATTACAAAATGTAATAATTTTATAATTTTTTTTTATATATCCTAACATTTGTATCCATAAACAATTAAAAAAATAATAACATACAACGATGACTTTTCTTTCAATGCGTATATCATGAACTTACATGTGAATATGATCTTTTCACTCAAATGGCTTCGAGTTGCTGGTAATATGACCCAAAAAAAACTTCGAGTGCAAAGGGTTAATATTAAGTTTTATGTAATAAAAGTTTTCACCGAGCAAAATTTGTTAAATAGAATTTTTTGTTATTTTTGTAACATATTTTTTATTTTTAAATATTTCGTAAACTTGAATTAATTCTTTTTATTTCTTAAAATTGAAGCATTTAACCTGAAAATGTGATAGCATTGTTTTGAAAAATGCCTTCACAAAATCAAGAATGCATAAATGTGGAAAACATTTAGTCGGTTCTGCTCGCCATTGTGCATCCATACATAAGCTGAGCATGAGGCGCGATGGGAAATATGGTATGCCAACAAAAACAGCAATAATTGCCAGCAATGCCAACAAATGCTTATTACAACAGTGCAAAGTTTACACGCTGCCACCGTTAACATGAGCTTTGCATACTACCAGGCGCATATTCAAGCGCTCAAAAAGCTACACCGCAAAAACAGCTCACACCCAACGTTCAACTGTTGTGTATTGAATATTTTTGTTATTTTTGATGTTGATGCTGATGTTTTGCTGACATTGGCGGCCACTGATGCGTTGATAGCCGCAGGTGTCGCTATTTTTTTATACCTAGCAAAATATGAGTGCATATATAGATTTTTGTTCGGTTTTTTATATTTTACTTTCAACTGTTTTTTGTTGTTCTCTGTTCTTTGTTGTTCTCTTTTTTTTTATTGCAATTTTTTATGCGTCTACTTTGCTGTCGCGGGAACTAATTTTTTTCTTGTTTTCTATTTTTCGACTTCAGTTCAACAATTCTACCCACTGAGAACCTTGTCGCACATAACAGATTTATAAAAACATTTATGTTCCATTTGTGTACCGAAAATTATACAAACACATACAAGTGTACGGTTATCTGAACACAGCCAGACCAGACTCTACAATAACAAATAACATAGCTGGCTGCTAAAGTTTGGCGGCCACAATTGAGCTGGTGAACATTGCGTGTTATGTGCATATACATAGACACCGCATATAGAGTGACCCTGCCGGGAGAAGTGAAACTGGTATGTAAATATTCTAGTTCAGAAGAAGATACTATTTAATAGAAGAAAACATACTCGTTCGTCATTGACTATAATAATAATAGCGGTAAAATGATAGCTGATTTTTGTTTTTATTTTTTTCGATAGGAAAATTTAAGACTAGTAAATTGAGTAAACGGGCGGACCTCGTAGCCGAATGAGTTGGTTGGTGAATTTTGAAAGTGCGTAGGCTCGAATCTCCGAGCATGAAGCTCCAAAATGATAGAAAACATTTTAGCGGTCACCTTTCGGCAGGCAATGGCAAACATCCGAGTGTATTTCTGCCATGAAAAACCCCTCACAAAAAATACCTCCCAACGGCTTAAATTGTACACCCCTCCACAAATAGGAGGAAGTGCTCGGCCAAATACCCAAAAAGCGTGTTGTAAGCCCAAATTATTTATCTATTTTCTTATTTAAATTGAATAAAAACGGTTTTTATTTTTAAAAAAAGGTTAACCAGTTACTGCACCTGAAAGAAGCTTCATTTTATTTGAAAAAAAGTAACTATTGTATTCACATTTATTATGAAAATGAATATTTTAAAATGAATTGAATCAGCAATTTTTTTTTTTATTTTCATTGGTCTAAACTGGTTACTGCAGAAACCTATCAGAGTAATGTGAAAACTATCCTTAATATTTGCTATTAAATATTCTCTAACACAAATTTATTCGACTAACAAAATTAACACAGCAAATGTTAGAAACGTCGTCGCTGGAAATTAGCGCTCGTCGGAATTCATAACAAGAAATAGCCTCAGACAAGGTGACGGTCTTCCATTTCTGCTTTTTCAGTTCGCCTTAACAAAAGTAATAATACTTCATGAATAAATAAATACTAATAATTTTGCTGATGCATGACCAGACATTACGTGGGACATCACCGTATTAAAAATGCCACTTTCTAACATGGGAAAAAATAAACTGGTAGTAGTTTTCCCCGCAGGGCTATCAAGTGCTTGTTGTTTGTAAAATTGTTTGTAATTTGTAATACATCAGTGGTGAGAAATAAAATTTACATTGTGCCAAAATTTGTTTAGGAATTTTACGTTGTTAAAGCGGGAGATATGCTTCAGAATTTGTAGGCATTTAATCAGCATTCGTTGATGGAAAACAGAAAATTCCTAGAACTTTTTATAACATTATATTATTTTCTCAAAGGGGAAAACACTATGTAATTAATTCAATGTGTCTCGTTTAGTATAGGTCAGAGTACAACATAATTATTTGGTCGAAAAAGCTGGTCAATTTATTCATACATTTAACTAACGGCTGCGCAACTTCGTATATACATACCTACATATATACATCCATATGTACACTGTGTTCACATAGTTAAGTCTCTTTTTTTTTAAATATTCGCAATATTTTTCGTGGCAAATTTTTTTCGTTCCTTTACTATAAGAATATACTTCATTGTGTAACAAAAATCTTCTAAATCAAAGTTCCAGGATTTCTACAAAGCTCACAAAAAATTAATAGATTTCAAAGAATTGCATGAAAATTTTCAACTTTTTAAACAGAATTTTTAGAAACCATCTTGTTACGCAGTTATATATAATTGACACTTATACCCTTTTTGGGTATTTGGTAGATCTCCTCCTTCTATTTGTGGGAAGTTTTCATTCAATTTTAATATTATATAACAAATTTTGAGTTTAAAGCCGCTCATGCATGCTTGTGCATGCTGTTGAGAATTTCCTTCTACATAAAAGATGTGGCTTTAAGAAAAAAAATTATCAAATATACTAAAATTTAATAAACTTTAAAATTGCGTCCCACAACCTTTTCTAGAAATTCTAATTAAAAACCACGAAATTGTGACTGAAAGTTTGTGGAAGTTTTCTAATATTTATACATATTAAGTTGGGAGTTTGGATGCGTATGATTTTTGTTAGACAGTGAGCTACACCTTCACAAGAAAATAATGAGCATTCAAAAGGAAAAAGTCAAAATCGGTCAAAATTATGATGTGCTATATTTGCTGCGGCCGCCGTAGCCGAATGGGTTGGTGCGTGACTAACATTCGGAATTCACAGAGAGAACGTAGGTTCGAATCTCGGTGGAACACCAAAATTAAGAAAAAGTTTTTTCTAATAGCGGCCGCCCCTCAGCAGGCAATGGCAAACCTCCGAGTGTATTTCCGCCATGAAAAAGCTCCTCATAAAAAATATCTGCCGTTCGGAGTCGGCTTGAAACTGTAGGTCCCTCCATTTGTGGAACAACATCAAGACGCAAGCCACAAATAGGAGGAGGAGCTCGGCCAAACACCCAAAAAGGGTGTACGCGCCAATTATATATCTCTTCTTCTTAATGCCGTTTGTCTTCTCCTTCTTCTTAATTGGCGCGATAACCGCTTACGCGATTTTGGACGAGTTTACAAAACGCCAGTCGTTTCTTTCTCGTGCTAACCGGCGCCAATTGGACACACCAAGTGAAGCCAAGACCTTCTCCACCTGATCTTTCCAACGCAGAGGAGGCCGCCCTCTTCCTCTGCTACCACAAGCTGGTACCGCATCGAATACTTTCAAAGCCGGAGCGTTTGTATCCATTCGGACGACATGACACAGCCAACGTAGCCGCTGGATCTTTATTCGCTGCGCTATGTCTATATCGTCGTAAAGCTCATACAGCTCATCGTTCCATCGTCTGCGATATTCGCCGTTGCCAACGTGCAAAGGTCCAAAAATCTTACGCAGAATCTTTCTCTCGAACACTCCAAGCGTCGCTTCATCGGATGTTGTCATCGTCCAAGCTTCTGCGCCATACGTTAGGACGGGCATGATGAGAGTCTTGTAGAGTGTTAGTTTTGTTCGTCGAGAGAGGACTTTACTGCTCAGTTGCCTACTTAGTCCAAAGTAGCACTTGTTGGCAAGAGAGATTCTACGTTGGATTTCAAGGCTGACATTGATATCGGTGTTAATGCTGGTTCCTAAATAGACGAAGTCTTTTACAACCTCGAAATTATAACTGTCTACAGTGACGTGGGTTCCGATACGCGAGTGCGCCGACTGTTTGTTTGAAGACAGGAGGTACTTCGTTTTGTCCTCGTTCACCACCAGACCCATTCGCTTTGCCTCTTTATCCAGTTTGGAGAAGGCAGAACTAACAGCGCGGTTGTTAAGGCCAATGATGTCAATATCATCGGCATACGCCAACAATTGTACGCTCTTATAAAATATTGTGCCTGAGCGATTAAGTTCTGCGGCTCGTACGATGCTCTCCAACATTAGGTTAAAGAAGTCACACGACAGCGAGTCACCCTGTCTGAAACCTCGTTTGGTATCAAACGGCTCGGAGAGGTCCTTCCCAATTCTGACGGCGCTGCTGGTGTTGAGCAACGTCATCTTACATAGCCGTATTAGTTTTGCGGGGATACCAAATTCAGACATCGCGGCATACAGGTAACTCCTTTCCGTACTGTCGAATGCAGCTTTGAAGTCGACGAAAAGGTGGTGTGTGTCGATTCTCTTTTCATGGGTCTTTTCCAAGATTTGGCGTATTGAGAATATTTGATGATGCATGATGCTGATGCATGCACCTTACCAGCTCCTCGCCGCCATGTTTGAATAGCTCAGCCGGCAGTCCGTCGGCGCCCGCGGCTTTGTTGTTCTTTAGCCGCGTTATCGCTATTCTCACCTCGTCATGATCGGGTAGCGGAACGACAATTCCGTCGTCAACGATTGGGGTATCGGGATCTTCACTTTCTGACATGCGCAGCTGTCACTGTTTAATAGGTTCGAGAAGTGTTCCCTCCATAATTTAAGATTGCTCTGTACGTCAGTCACCAGTTCGCCGTCTTTGTTCTTACAGGAAAACGCCCCGGTCTTGAAACCTTCTGTAAGCCGCCGAACTTTCTGATAGAATTTTCGGGCGTTGTTCCTGTTGACCAGCATCTCAAGCTCTTCGCACTCACGTATTTCGGCCTCTCGTTTCTTCTTTCGGATAATACGTCTCTTTTCCTTTTTCAGCTCTCTGTAGCGATCCCACTTGGCTCGCGTTGCGCCCGATCGCAGCGAGGCTCTATAGGCGGCAGCATGACATTCCTCGTCGTACCAATTGTTTTTTCGGGCTCGCCGGAATCCGATTTCTTCTTCGGCGGCGGTACGTAGAGAACGAGAAATGTTGCTCCATTGCTCATGCATGCCGGTTTGTTGGGCAGTGCTCTCTGAGAGCAGGAGTGAGAGTCGAGTGGCGAATCTTCTGGCTGTCTGTTGTGATTGCAGCTTTTCGTTGTCGAACATTCTTTGCGTAGGTAGATGGACGCTTTTCGCTGCACAGAGGCGTGTGCGCAGTTTGGCTGCAACAAGGTAGTGATCCGAGTCGATGTTGGGTCCTCGGATCGTACGTACATCTAATACACTAGAAGCGTGTCTTCCATCTATCACAACATGATCGATCTGGTTTCGAGTTTTTCGATCGGGAGACAGCCAGGCGGCTTGGTGAATCTTCTTATGCTGGAATCTGGTGCTGCAGACTACCATGTTTCGGGCCCCGGCGAAGTCGATCAGCCTCTGTCCGTTACCGGATGTTTCGTTGTGCAGGCTGAATTTTCCGACTGTGGGACCAAATATATATATATATGTTTGCTGCGAACTATGTGTATTGTTTAACTTGCCGGGACACTACTGAAAACACTTAATTCAAGCAATTTTCGATTACTATACCCACTAGGTTGTTCACTAAGTTTGGCGGTTCGATTAGAAAAACACAATTTTATGGTTTGAAATATCTGGACATCAATATACTTCTTCCAACAAGACTCCAATTTATAAATTCCATCCTTAAGGTGAGAATCTGGAAGAGCTACAAAATAGGCTCCCACATCTGTTATGACCTCGTGGTTCGATGAAAAACGCTTTTCACACATGCATTTTTTTAGGTATGGAAACAGAAAGTCGCTAGGGGTCAAACCTGGTGAATAAGGTGGATATTTCAACTATTCGCACTTTAATTCATGGATTTTAGCCATTGTCAAAATGCTCTTGTGACACGGTGCATTGTCCTGATGAAAGATTATTTTTTTCTTTTGCAAACTGGGTCTTTATCTCGCTTTTATTCCTTCAGCTGGTCTAAAAGATTACAATAATATTCAAAATTTATTGTTTTATTAGTTTGCAAGTAATCCACTATTTCAGTCAAAATATTGTTTACACTGCCCAAGGAGATCCCTAGGGCTTCTACTAAATATCTTTCAGTCAATGGACGATTTTTCAATACGATATCCTGTATTTTTCCTACGATTTCTATACACTTTTGCATGCGTTTGAACCAATTGTCGAAGCACTTTTGCCACTCTGAATGAGGTACCTCCAAAACATGCATTCTGAATGCCGCAACCGCTTCTTCAGGTGTCGAAAAACGTTGACCTCTCAGTTTGGTTTTTACGTACGGAAATAAAAAGAAGTTATTCGGTGCCAAGTCAGGACTATACGGCGGATGACTCATTAATTCGATGTTTTGCAGTTGTTTGAGCCGATGTATGAGAGCTCGCATTGTGCTGGTGGAGAGTGATCCGTTTTTGGCGATTGGTTTTCCTAATTTCTTGGAAACAACTGGCAAACAAATGGTTGTGTACCTCTCAGAATTTACTGTTCTGCGTTGTTCTAGTGGTACGGTTGCGACATGTCCAGTTTTTCCGAAAAAACAGGCGACCATTTGCTTGGAAGTGCTTCGTGCGTCGACTGCTGTTTACTTTCGGGCTCATACGCGTAAATCCATGATTCATCACCTGTCACGATGTCATAGACGTGTTTCGAAGCCCCGCGATCGTATTTTTTGAGCATTTCCTTCGACCAATCGACACAAGCCTTTTTTTGAGCGATTGACAAATTGTGTGGGATCCAACGCGAACAAATTTTTTTGACAGTCAAATGTTTATGCAATATTGAATGTATGCTGGTCCCACTAATGCCTAAGATTGTCTCAATCTCACGATAGATCACAAGATGATCTTGCAATATCAGTTCGCGCACAGCATCAATGGTTTTCGGAACAACAACTGATTTTGGACGACCTTCACGAAATTCGTCTTGGAGTGAACTAGGACCACGATTGAATTCACCATACCATCGATAAACACTGTACCTTGATGAAGCTTCACCTCCAAAAATGAATTAAGTTCATCCACGCAATGTTGCTGAGTTAATCCACGTCGAAAGTTGTAAAAAATAATCGCACGAAAATGTTCACGATTTGATTCCATTTTTGGACCGAGATGAATCTTTTAAGTTACTGTAAACAACACAAATAGCGCTGGTATTTCAAAACGTTCTGAGTACGTAAAAGCCAAAAAATGTCAAACTTTGCGATACAGCTGTCAGTTGCCAGATTGCAACACCAGGGTTGCCAAATCCCGACATATAAAAGGCACCCTTCGTATTGCTGTGTTTGGACGTCCTAGTCATGGATCGTCTTCAAGACTTGTACGACCACGTTTAAATTCAGCAACCCATATTTCTACTGTACTAATTGATACCGCAAAGTCCTTATACAATGTCGACGTTCGCTCATAAATTGTCTTTACTTTTAAACCTTCGAAAAATAAAATTTCATCACTGCACTTGTGTCACGTCGATACTAAATGGCTTATAAACAAAGAATGAGTGGACAGATTGAAATGAAACTTCACATCCGTTGATATGAATAATGTGCCAACATAAAAAAAAAAATAATTAGACAAGTAGCAACGCTTTCTCTTATCGAACCGCAATACTTAGTGAACAATCCAGTAGGTTTTGTACGAGAGTAGTTTAAAAAGGCCGTCCAAAAATAAAAGCTATGTATTTAACCTGTTTTATTTCTCGACATGATCTCCTTTTAGGCTTATAAGCTTCGTACAATGCAATTCTAGTTTGTCATTCCCGTCCCCGTATTCAAATTGGGATCCGAGGGAGCCAAGTCTGGAGAATAGGAGGGATGTGAAACGAGTTGAAACTCTATTTTTATTAATTTTGCAACCACAACCGCTGAGGCGTGAGGAAGAGGAAAATTACTCGACTTTCTCGATTCACACGAATGCCAAACACAAAGAAATACACCGATCTGGCTGAATTTTGGTGTGTGTTCTTCCAAGAGATGCTACCAACTAAACATGACCTTAATATGCGGTAGTAATGCCATCTCTATGAGTTTGCACGGACTTTTCAAACGGTGCTCACACAATCAGAAGATCAATATGTGTAAGTGGGGAAAAATCAGTACTGAAGTTGAAAAATCAATATGGTATTGATGAAATCTGGAAACCCAGTTCTAAAATCTGAAGGTTGTAACCGAAATGCCGTTTTTTATTTATTTATTAAAAATATATTGAGGGTACATTTACTCCCGATACATATACTCGTATTATATGCAATTGTTTGTATACTTTTTTCCCCCCAGGCAACCGGCAAAACAAAGTTCGTTGATCAATGACAGCAAAACTGTTTTTTCTGACATGCCACAAAAATTATATTATATTATGTTGGGGGCCAATGTTGTTTGCTTGTGAGAAAAACCATCGGCACTCACATAATACCAATGCACCAAAGAATACAACAAGAGACACTTAGTACACATAGATACACATCCGTAGATATACAGGGAAAAAGTATAGAGGAGAAGTAGTATGAAACGAAAACTTTTGCTGCAAGAATAATGTCACACAAACGCTGCACGTATGTACATATACTTAGAACTTAGTATATATAATATTTACCACTTATATGTAATATATTATATATGCATATATGTTTGTATGTAGATGTACACTAAGCGAAATAGCTTTATGGGACTAACCAACTTCATAATTTTTCTTCTAAAATAGTGTCATAATAGTTTCTTGAGTTGCCTTATAATGTATTTAAATGTGCGCACGAACCTATCGCTATTTTTCCTTTTGCTTCAAGTTTCCTTACGTTTGAGCGTTGCCTGACATTTGAGTTTCCAGAAAGAAATAGTTATAAGGGACAACTGCTTTCCTCAAGATTTTATTTCTTGTTGTGTCGCGTCATATTTTTATACACATTTCACAATTTACAATTTACAAGTAAATGATGAACGGTAAAATGGACTCCCTTTAAATTATATCGCAGGTAAAAAAAAAAAATATTCCAATGACTCTCTAGCCCGATGCCTTTTTTTTATTTATAAGAAAAAATGCCTGTCTATTTAAAACACTGCAGAACTTTCCCTCCAACCCAATAAATCGAAAAAAAAACCATTCACAACTTTTCGAAAGTTCCTGATGTAAAGGGTTTTTCAATTGGCGCGGGTCGATTTTGGCGCCCTGTGGCAGCCATTTTGTTTTGGTGACATCCGTCAAATCTTTTGTTTATTATTAAGTTGTTTCTGCCAAATCATCATGGCAAGTTACACGATTGAACAGCACGTTCAAATGATAAAACTTTATTATCAAAATGAGTGTTCATTAACGCAAACGTTGCGCGCGTTGCGCCCATTTTTCGGTAGACGTGGTGGCCCTTCCAATTTCTTATGGCTCATATTGAACCACATGGACCTAGACGACATGTGGTTCCAGCAGGACGACGCTACGTGCCACACAGCAAACGCCATTTTATTCCATTTCAACATCTACCCGCCCTTATTGAAAAACCCTTATATGGATAAGTAACAAGAACTGGTCCAAAGTCTAATATTGAATTGGCTGTCAATAAAAACATCAGCCCTAGCCTTAGATGTGAACATTCTCCAAATATCATAAAGAGAAGAATACAGCAAATTCTGAGTGAAGATTTTAATTTAAAATATCAAAATAGACTGGATAAGCCGAAGCTTACACCACGAGACAAAGCAACTGACTCGAATTCGCCGATAATCATAAGTTCTGGGATGATAGATGGCAATACATCATTTTGAACGATGAAGAAATGTTATCTCGATGGGCCTAAAAGTGTTTGAAAGATTGATTGGTTATCATATCCAAGAGCACATCGAACCTAAATTATCTCCAGCGCAACACGCTTACCTGAAAGGGAAATCCACGGAATCATCCCTACACGAGGTCGTAGGGACTTTGGAAAAATCTGTAGAAGGCAAACAATTCACTTTGGCGGCCTTCATAGATATAGAAGCTGCTTTTAATAACATCGGGACGGAGTCAATTATCACTGCGTTAGACCAGAGGTGGAAAGACCTGTCTGTCTCGGGATCTCGTCCCTGCTTGGCTGCAGGGAAATTAATGCGGTCGCAAGAGGGGCTAAAGGCACGAGCTTCGTTCACAGAGAGACTCCGCAGGGAGGTGTTCTTTCGCCCCTACTTTGGCTAGTTGTAATTGACGAAGTTCTGATAATGCTAAAGAAGGGTGGGGTTAAGGTAGTAGCATCCGCCGATGACTTGGTCCTGATGGTATCGGTACCGTTCCCTCAGTCATGGCTGAGGTTTTGGAAAGGTTACTGGCAGTGCTCAGTCGCTGGGCTGCCGCTTGTGGCCTCCGAGTCAACTCTGACAAAACGGAGCTGGTGCTATTTACCAGAAAATATAAACCTCCACACTTTCGACGTCCCAAATTAAACAACCACATTCTCCCGCTCTCATCGGAAGTTAGGTATCTTGGAGTGATACTTGACTCCAAACTTCATTGGAAGCTACACATTGAAAATCGGGTAAAGAAGGCCAGTATAGCCTTCTACTCCTGCAAATCTATGTTGGGTAAAAATTGGGTACTCAAGCCACAGGTGCTGTGGATGTACAACGCAGTGGTTTTGCCAATTTTAACGTTCGTGGGAAGCTCTTCGGAAGGGCTATAATATCACTAAACTGAGGAGGGTGCAAAGGACTACATGCATCGACATCACCGGAGCATGTAAAACTTGCCCCAGTGCTGCCCTGAATGTCCTTTTGCACTTACTTCCCATCGACTTTTCCGTCATTTCCATCGCAGCTCCAAGTGCAATCAGGTTAAAGGAGATTGGCCTCTGGAGCCAATCTCTCAAGGGACATGGTAGCATTTTCGGGCAGTTAACAAACAGAAGTCATTGCGATCTTACAGGCATGCAAAATGCTTAAGGAACGCAGGAGTGAGGAAGATATTAACATTTTCTCCGATAGTCAAGCCGCGATTAAGGCTCTAAGAAACGAAAGGCTGCAGAACGAAATTAGTAAACTCATATAAAGAAGAGATCAAATCTGTTGGGTGTGCAGGTAACATTTCTCTGACCTGGGTTCCAGGACATAGGAGCATAGAGGGAAATGAAATTGCTGATGAACTTGCCAGGAAGGGGACTGAATTGGCCTCAGAGACCTCCTACCCGGTCATCGGCATCCCCTTGACAGTTGTTAAAGGGGAACAGAGCAAATTATTTCTCAGGAAGGCGCAGAAAAGATGGAGCTCCATTTCTTCATGTGCTATTTCGAAAACCCTTTGGCCCCAATACGATATACGAAGGACTCAGAAAGTTCTTTAGACTTCTCGCCATTCAATTTCCAAACTCGTAGCGTTGTTTACCGGTCACAGGGCGATCGGCACACACGCAGAAAAACCAGGGTTACCATTAGCCCTCATTGCAGAAGCTGTGGGGACCTTTCAGAGAGCGAGACTGTAGAGCATTTTCTCTGTAAATGTCCGAGTTTGCCAGCTAGAAGACTCAGGTCACTGGGAGCTCCTTTCTTCGACAGCCTGAGGCAGTGGCCAACCGAAATCCAATCAATCTTATCCATTATATCAACAACTCCGGTTGGCTGTAGATATCTGCCTGTTGAAAGCGTCATAATGGTATCAAAACGGCGCTTTAGTGCCATTTCACCTACCTACCTACCTGTAATAATGTTCTATTGAATTTTTCCGAAAAATTTCTGGATGAGTCTTGGACGCATCGACAGGAGAATGTTCCAATCCTAAGCGTACAAAAGAGTTTTTCATATCGAAAATATTTCTGTGCTGAAGGGGCCCGCAGTTAGTCCAGACCTAAAACCAATGGAGGATCTCTGGAGCATTCTTAGCAAGTAAAGTTTATAATGACGGAGGCGGAGTTTAATAGAATATCGCACCTTAAAAGAGCTACTCAAGAGGAATGTGCGAAATTCGACCTTAGTGACCTTCACTCGAAAATCAGTTACAATAAATAACGGAGGACATACAAGCTATTAAATATTATTTTATACTTCTTAAGATTTAATTTAATACTAGTTTTATCTATTTCTGTTTATTTTTAGAATGAAAGGCTGAAAAAATCCTTTACCTGGTTTTATTCTTCCTTTTGTTTTCTTCCCTTGTGTCGAAAAGTAAAAAAATTTAACCTCTGATTATTTTAATAAAAAAAAAACAAATTTGTTCAGTGTCCAATAGAGCTATTTCGCTTGGTGTACGAATATAAGTAGCGGAAGGAAATAGAGAAACAATACAAACTTGTCTGCTGGCGCACACTACAGTATTTGTTTAAAGCGCTTTTCGTTTTTATGTTTATACTTTCTTTCAACTTACTTTCTCTTGGCTATTTTCAAAGTGCTCTTAAAATTTCGATTTATTTCTATAACAGTGGAAAGTTAAATATGTGGCTTCGTATTGTAGTGTGGTTAAGTAGCATATAAAACACACACACATACACACGCATTATTTCAACACTTATGTCAATCAAATATTTGTATTTCACTTTATGCTTTTATGATAAGCGGATTTGCTACAGTTGGTTTCACCTTTTAAATAAACAATTTTTTCACTTAAATTTTCCTAAACTCCTCCCACTGTGCAATTCTCTTAACGTGCTATTCTGCTTTCTTTTCATTTTATTTCTGATTTTTGAAATAAAATGCAGGTGGCAACGCTTTCGTATTGGTTGATTTCGGAATTTAATGTTCTTGAAGTTATTTGGCTCGACACCAATGCTGTAACAGTTAACAAACTAATTCATTTCAAATGTAATCAGGTGGCAACACCCAATCGAGTGAACTTCTGCCATGAGAAAACTAATTTGTATATCTGTCATTCGGAATCGGTTTTCAACATCATCGGACTCTGTCAGACGCAATGTGGGTTCAAATATTCAAAATCGGTGATTATAATTTCGAAGTATAGAGGGAGTTGAAGTACCTACTCGTAGGAGAGTAACCATTAATCATGACAACACAAATTTTGCAGAAATTGCTTACATTATCCTTATGACGAACCGCGGTAATTTCCCTTTGTGCAATCACCTAAAGGGCTGTTTTCTAGATAGAAGAACGAGGATTTCACTATATATAAGGTAGTGAAACCTGGTCGCTCAGAGATGCGAATAAATAGAAGCTGCTCATATTTGAGAAAGGAGTTCTGCAAAAAATCTTTGGTGCAATATGTGATAAAAGCGAATGGCGAAAGCGTTGCAGTCATGAACTCGAAAAACTGTACATGACAGTGATGGTCAGCAGACTCAGATGGGTAGGTCATATAGTACGGGATAATACCGAGTACCTACACCAACAAATACTCTTTTAAAAGCGCCACAGACAGAGAAGAAGGGGCCACCCGGCGTTCAGATGGTTTGACGATGCAGATGACGGATTTCGAGCATGGACGACACAGACATATGCTGCAGCGGGCAAAGACCCAACCAGAGTTGTCTAGCCAAAAATGATGATGATGATGTACATATATGTATAGCTATACATATACATTTTTTGTTGTGGCTGTGATTGAATAAATCTTGTTGGGACTTGTGTTCAAACGCCATCAGAGTGGAGCTACTGATGAATTTCACCAGATGTGTAATATTTAAGTCCGCAACCAGCTGATTTCACCTCATCCTTCAGAAAGTGCTGTTTATAAGGTTAAAACCAAAAATGTCTGAAAAATCTTCGAAGGTACCATCCCACCAGTGGTATATCGCGCATGCCCCCACTAACACTAAAACTTTCCTCACCTTTCGGCTGATGCCACCTTGGGATGCAGCAGCAATATCGTTAACCGATATCGACTTGTCGTCAGTTTTGGTTCACCTTAAGGCTTACCTCAGGCGTTCGTACTTATCAGCTGTTCGTAAATACAGTTGCCCCCACAGGAGTTCTGTTTCAAAACGGGTACTTTGCACGACGCACGTGTTCCAAGTTCTAGCTGGGTCGCATTCGGTCGCATAAGGTTCCTAAGATACTCAAGAGTCATCTAGTCATTGTGGGCGATGTCTAAAATTCTAAAGTGGGTGGCAATAGCCTACAAAGCAGTAAGAACAGCGAAGAGCCTTCTTCGCTAACAGCTTAAGTGTTTAAGCTGCATGCTCCGAAAATTACATGCATCTGTAAATACTTTTCACCTAAAATAATTTGAGCTGCACACAAACACATGCACCTGTACTTTCTAAAGTGTAAATTTTAATCTCAATAATGTTCCAGGCATTTTGCTTCCTGCTTGCTTATATGTATTAGTATGTGTAATGGCACCCACTCCATTTTTTGCCGCTTCAGAAAATGCCTCTGCTTATCTTCAAGTGTCTAACTAAGCAAGTTGTTGACATCTTTGAGATTTCCGAGCTGCAACGTGCACACATTTCCAATTTTCCTCAATTTTCACACTAACTCATTTCGCGCTGCCAACAAACGACGTTGAAGTGACGCTTTGACAACATCCTTTGCTCTTCTACATACAACAACATACGTACATACATACATATATGTTGTACGCACGAGTATTTGGGCGTTAATGTATGCGCCGCGCGACCTACAAATTGCCAGCAATCAACAAATTGCTCCATTTTCCAAACGTTGCTTACGTGTTGGCACCGCGCGACAGTTTTCGGTGCTATCCAAAACAGCTGCTCAACTCTGCTGCATAATTTTGTTGTTGTTGTTGTTGCTGTTGCTGATATTGCTACTGACGTCACCATTATTGTTGTTGCATGCAGGTTCTTTTGCCATTTTGCCGATTTGGTAATTGTGCGCGTTCGACTTGCTTTTATTGGAATCTCAGTTGCTGTTGTTGTATGTAACAACATGCCTGAATCCATACACATATATACATATCCATATGTAGTAGCATAGAATATGCTGTAGTTTCTATTACTACTGATGTTGTTTCCTGTCTTATCCTTTATCCTGTGTGTTGTTTGCCATTTTTTGTTTTTGTGCTATTTTCTTTTCCACTTGTATTTTTATTTACACATTTGTTTGCATATTTGTTTAAGCTTGTGAAACAGAACTCGATTAGGCATTGAGCCATGAGAATGTTTAACATGCATGCATAACTATGTGTGAAGAAAAATAACAACATAATTAAGTAACACTGCAGCAATGCAAAAACAATGCAGTATGGAAAGTCGTCACCTTTGAAACTAGAAATACTGAAGATAGACTCTCATCAGTACTTTTCCACTCTCTCATAAGTGTTGGAATGCATATTCTTTGCTAGATTAGAAAAAATACTGAATAATATAATACCAAGCCATCAATCTTTATTTACACCAAAAACAACGACAGCCTTGAAATCCAACGTAGAATCTCCCTCGCCGTTACGTGCTACCTTGCCTACTAAGTAGGCAATTGAGTAGTAAAGTCCTCTCTCGACGAACAAAACTAACACTCTACAAGACTCTCATCATGCCCGTCCTAACGTATGGCGTAGAAGCTTGGACGATGACAACATCCGATGAAACGACGCCTCGAGGGTTTGAGAAAAAGATTCTGCGGAAGATTTTTGGACCTTTGCACGGTGGTGACGGCGAGAAACATAGTGCAGCGAATAAAGATCAAGAGGCTACGTTGGCTGGATCATGTCATACCAGTGGAAACAAACCGTCTTGCTCTGAAAGTAGTCAATGCGATGCAAGCTGGTGGTAGTAGAGGAATAAGAAGGCCTCCTCTGCGTTGGAAATAGAATGTTTTGTATCCAACTGGTGCCGGTTGGCATGAGAAAGAAACGACTGTCGTCGCGCCAATCTAGAATAAGAAGCCGTCAATTTGGATTTAGATGACAGTAGTCACAGAGAGGAGCTGTCTACCTAGATAATAGCAAACGTTTTTGACAGGGTATGACATAAAGGAGTACTGCATAAGCTCAGTAGAATATTAGCTCGGAATTGCTTCACCATTCTCAATAGTTACCTGAAACCCGACATTTCTCTATAAAGTGCTACGGCGAATGTTCAAGCATGATGCAAATGACAGCAGGTGTACGTCATGATAGTGTCCCGCGACCTCTATTTGTACCTGATACTCTCAGCCCATATTCCGATCCCAACACCAAACAATTGCATGATGCCACATTCACGGATGGCAAAATAGAAAAAAACACCACTGGCATTCTTCTACAAACAATAAATGGCACTGCAACATGGCTCGATAAATGGGAAATAGAAGTCAGCAAAGATAAAACGATACAAGTAATATATGCAAACAGAAAGCCTAAACAACATCAATTAACAATAAAAGCACAATGAAATAAAAATCCTTCCTAGTATAAACCATTTTGGTACAACTATAGATGATAAACTATATGAATTATAGAAAATAAACAAAATGAAATCAAAAATAAGTAGAAATGCAAAAAAAATAGCCAATCGGATTTGCTTGTTCTAAATAATAATAAAAAGCCACTGTTTTTACGGCAATACTCATCTTAAGAAAAATTCAGCGAATACGATGCACATTATTATTATTATTATTAGGCCATAATATGCTGCAACCTATGATGCGATTTGGCAGAAAATGTGTTCTGAAGTTTCAAAATGAAATTCGCGAAAACGGCAAACGCTTGCCCCTACCAATTCTTGTGTCCTAAAATGCTAAAGAAGACTACAATGTCCCGTGAAGTATCCACTGATGGTTCATATGCAGGAGGAAATTGTTTAGCCTGCTTCTATCCTGGACTCATAGATCTCAATTCTCTGTCGTCCCAGTCATTGAGAAATTTTTTTACATGGGCTTTGATGGGCCCACAAAATGGTTCTAGTCCTTGAAATTATGAAGTAGCGGCTAAGCACAAGCTTCATGACCAGGTATGCAGCCCAACATGTTTTTTGCGCCCGTTGTATTGAGACCAGCCGTTCATCCATTTGCAGCATGAAGGGCCAGACAAAGGACCTTCAAATAAGCATTAGCATACTATCCAGTCCAGAAAGCTCAGCTCAGCTTTGTTTCTGTTTTTACTTTTTACTTGGAATGGTATCAGCCTGTGGATCGATCAACAAATACTTCTACATACACTCCTTCTTATCATTAAAACAAATTAATCAACTTCCAAGCTGACGTGGAAGAGCTTTCAGCTATTTGATGGGTCTCGGACACCGTTTTACTGTGTTTAAAATAAAACATGATATTGCCTCTTTGTTTGAAACTCAGATGTTTCAAAAATAATGTCACATTAGACGCAAAAACTCAGCTTCTATTAAAACGAATACTAGGATATTTTGGTATGCATAAATGGTGAATGCATAAAATGGGAAATGGCATACTTGCTCGGCAGGAAAAAGGAAACCCAAAGATTTATACGTACAGACCAGACTCAGTCAGGATACTTATTGAGCTTCATTAGGTGGAACAAATTTATATGTGGATGAGTATGTGAAAAGGATCGACATTGCAAAACGTATAGAAAATGCAAGATTAAAGATCCTACACGCTCCATTATCTTATCAGCCATGGCGTGAGAGTAGTCACATACTTTTTTACTACTCACTGAAGCGTACTGACGTACATCTAACACGTTGTGGGACGAAGAGCAAGAAATAGTAGAGCACATATATGTTGCTATGTGAACTATTACAAGGCCCAGACTACCTAGGATTACCATATCTGTAAGCACACAGCCTAAGTTACATCTTTTACAAAAAACTTGCGAGGTGTCTGAATGATGCGTGAATCAATGGAGATCTGTAATTGAATAGAGTTATGTTTTATTAAATGAAGTCTAGTCGCAGTTACTCTATCTCCTGAGACTAATAGGCTTTCCAATTCCAAGTGACAGTCTTGCTGCTCCCGAGGTTTTGACCAGCCATCTAACTACTTTAAGAATGGACGCGATTCAACTACATTGGCTTGCTTTTCTTTGGATCTCAAACCAATGTGGGCTTAAAACGAACTTTTTCTAGTCAGCAAATCAGTTGCAACACTTCTTCTTTCAAACAACAAAGCTACCGTCAGGAAATACATGAATATTTCCCTGAAGTTTGAGGAGAAGGCATAAAGAACTGAGGGCGGACAAAGCTCGGTGCCCTCATTTTTCTCAAATATTTATATGGTATAACTGAAAAGATGATAGTAAAACGGTAGATCTCATTTCTTTTGTGTTGAGCAGAATAAGTTGGCAGAATACCTTAGGCACCGCTTCCTTGAATTTGTAAGTGTGGGACAAAAGGCTCCTGCAAATTCTACTCAAATGGAGTAGACTTAAAAGCTTAAAGGAAGAGATGGTGTTTCATTTAATTGAAACTATTTGCCTTATCAACCAACTTTTGAAATACTTTATCGACCTTCGTTTATTCTACTTTGGAGTTTTGATCCTTTTTGGGATACCACGTATTATATTTTTTATCGTTTCTTGTGACTTGGTATCATTTTCCCACACATTCATCTTCTTAGCATTCAAGCTGTTGAGCCCACATGAAGCGGTACTTCTTTTGCCTAACTTTATCTTATTTCGGGTTGGCTCTCCTTGACGATATCTCATTCGCGCTTCTGCATTGCATGTCGTTTTTTTAGTATTTTTCCATGTTTCTGCTTATTCCTCTTTTTAACTCCTCCATCTGGAACACTAGCCACACTGCGTGGTCCTCTGATCTTCTCATAACACTGCCGTACCAGCGAAGACGAATTTCTTGAAGTTTTGCCGGAGTTGAAGCGACTTTGCAACTACCAAGAATAAAGTTATTCTGTATCTTGGGTTCGCTGGCCCCTCTCAGCATCCGCATTTCTGCTACTTGCAGTTTCTGCTCTAATCTGCGGAGTATAGCCCAGCAATGGGAGGCATATGTCATTATTGGTCTGATCATGCTTTTGTAGATTTTACCTTTTTGCTTTTGCACTGGACATCAGAAGCTGCTCTCCAACTGTGCCATCCGCATTAAATTCGGCGTGTAATTTCTCGCTCTGAAGTACCGTCTTCACTGACTTGCGAACCCAAGTATTCAAAGCTATTCACCATTCTGATAGGGACATCATCGATTGTTAGAGGTGGTCACTCGCAACTCGCTACTGCAAAACGGAATTCTATAGCTTCGGTTTTTGTGCGGCTTATTTGTAGCTCGTTAGATTCGAGGGCGTGTACCCACTGGTTCAGCTTTTCTTGAAGAATAGCTTTGTTGCGTTGTCGACTCAAAGCAGTGTCCGTTTGCTTAATAACCCGCCTTTTAAATCTATACTATAAAGGTGAATATCTGTACGATGTCTGCGCATCACTACGAAACGACAACACCAAATGACGTAAAAATTTTTATACATTCATATTTTCACCCAATGAAGATTATGGGCATGTTTTTATGATGGAACTCCCTTCCCACAGCCACCAGGCCGCGCCACCACTCTCTTCAACTTCTTTAAATGATATCCAAGCATCCTTCTCCTTCTTACTCATTGTTGTTTCAAAGTTTGAATCGAACATCAATTTACGGATATCAGGTCCGACGAAAATCCATTCTTTTAATTTATCCTCTGATAATTGGGGAAGTTTCCCACACAAATAGTTGAAACAATTGCCATCTTTACGCAAAGCTTTAACAAATTGCTTCATAAGGCGCAACTTTATGTGCAGTGGTGGTAGAAGAATCTTCTTGGGGTCAACTAAAGTTTCATGTATAATGTTTTTTGTGTCAGGTCTGAAAGTTTCCTTTAAGGGCCATTGCTTTTTAGACCAATGTTGATCCCTTGCTCTGCTGTCCCATTCACATATAGGTAAAGCATGGAAATTTTGTGAATCCTTGTTGTTGACCGAGGAGCATAGAGACAACTTTTAAATCTCCGCATAGCATCCAATCATGAGCTGTATAGTTAATTTTCTTAAAAATAATATTAAGATTTATGTAAGTTTCCTTCATATGAATTGAATGTGCCACAGGCACTTAAGCATAAGTATTTCCGTTATTTAATAACACACCTTTCAAGCTTGTTTTTGATGAGTCAATAAAAAATCTCCAATCTTCTTTTTTGTATTCAATGCCAAATTTATTCATTAGACCGTTAATATCATGGCAGTAAACCAGATCCTCGTCCTGCCCAAAAAAATGAGTGAATTATTCATCTCTTCTTCTATAATGGCAAATATATGTTCCAGGTTCCAATAAATGTTTTTCTTTTAGTCTAGAACCAAGCAACTCTGCTCTTTCCTTAGTCAAACCCAAATCTCTCACTAAATCATTTAACTCAAATACAACTTGTGCAAATAACCGTGGTTTTAAATTGTCCAGAGTACATTGGAAATTATCATCAGTCGATTGACTTTGACTAAATTCGAAACTAGACTGTAAAACATCATCAATATCCTCAGGTGACACAGGGACAGGAAATCTCGGGCCATGTTCTACCGGCTGATCAACTGATGTAACATTAGGATAGATAATAGCTTTTTTATTTTTGGAGTTATATCCACTAACATCTATACAGCAAAAATAACAATCGTCTAAATAGTTTTTTTTGCTCTCTCCATACCATGGGTACTGCAAATTTAAAAGCTTTCTTCGTTTTTTTTAGCCATTTCCTTAGATCTTCGACACAAACAAAATATACTTTATGCGGAACCCAACACTTGTCTTGATTACTGATTTCTAAACCACAATATGCCAAGTAAATTTTTTTACAAAGTCAGTAATTTCCCTTTGATGTTTTTTAATGACAAAATTACCACATATGTAGCAAAAAGCGTGAGGAGCATTTTTACAATCACGTTTAACCATTTTAATTTTGAATAAAAAACGCACAGCAATTTGAGGTTATAACTCACTGAAAGAAAGCTAACAGCTGTTAAATTTATAAGAACTACCAACTTAAAAACATTTTCCTTCATTGCCAATCTGATTACATTTTAATAATGTTGCCAACTAAAAAGTATTTAAGAAGTTAAAAATATATCCGATACATTTTGGTACATAAACTTTATTTTTACTTAATTGTAAAATGTGAAAAATTGATGGGTGATATAACTTTTTAATAATTTTTTTCGTAATCAGGACACCAAATTACAAAGTAATTAGTTAAAATTATCGAAAAAGTTTTTTGGTTGTTGGCCTGTGTTATTGTTTGTAATTCTTTTATATACATATCCTAAATCCCTCAAAACTACTCCTACGTGAGCGGGGCCGGGGTTAGAGCTAGTATTAAATATATAAGGCACCGAATCTTCTGGCTGTATTTTTGAGCACTTAAGGCACCTGAAGAATGAATGAAGAATATTCTTCAGCCCATTTAATTTTCCTGCGTAAGTAAGAAGTTCTCTTTCATTTTAAATTCACGATAAAAAATTCACGCAGCAGACGTTTCAGCTGATCGCAGTATACAGTCGTGGGGTTCTCAAGTTTTAAATCGTCAAATCGTGGCTAAATCGATTGTCGTTCTGCACGCCGATTCATCGTTTAATTTAACTGTTTCCATATTTGTTTTTTTTTGTTTTAAAAAGCAATCCGGAATACGGTGTTGTTGTTTTTGCAGTTTAGTGGAACAAAATATTTGCTAAATGACTGTCTTTCTGCAAACCGTTTTTGTTGTTCCAGCAATTTATCAAATGTTGATGGTAGTTTATGCTTTTCAGCGCTTCGTATGCATGCATGCATACATACATACGTGCATATCTCACCCGTCCGATAGAGTAATCCTTCATAGAGCGCATATCCTGCACATGTTTTCGCATATGCGACCCACGTTTCTCATTCATACGTTTGTTGAATGTGCGCACATGCATGCATATGTATGTATGTCTGTATGTGTGCTTTGCTTTCTGTGTATAGTAAGTTTTCTGTGTAAGTTTTAACGTTGGTTTGTCCGTTTGTCATTCACGAGCTTGTCAACGTCATGTCGCACATGACGCCACCGACAACTACAAGAAAAACAAACTTAACAACTAGAACTACTAGTATGTCAACATCAATAACTCAAGCTGCTACCACGGAAAAAATATGTATATTAGTGGTAACAGTATGATTGTCTATTTGCAGGCATCCATGCAAACGCACACTGATAACGCCCAAAATAAGCTGAACCCTGAAGAGGCGATGCGAAGGTGTTGGAAACTATGTAGAGCGAACAAGCGCGAGGAGTTCGCGATAGATAGCGATCGATGGCGGTAACATCTGATTCCCTCGATACTGGAGAGGATATAAATAGATAAGTGGACTTTCACCTGACCCAAATACCGATGAAAGATCGATGATTCAATTCATACCTATACAGATTTAATAGTGAGGACTATTCTTATTGCATCTTCTCAACAGAGCATATTACTGAAAACGCTGAGGCGTGCTTTTTTAAGTGTCCGCTGCTTGTATGCGAAAGGGAAGACTTACACATTAGCATTAAGGTGGATAGGCAAGCCAGACAGGTGGAGAAAGTCTGTTAAATAATATGCTTGGGTCAATAAATCAATTATTTGTAGTCTGTTGTGCGCAACATGGCAATTGCGTCCCACGGAATAATTCACACAACTTCACGAAATAAGAGATAGTTCCCGGAAAATATCTCCACATCAACTGCAACGCATTTATGCCAGCGTTTGATCCAGCCCCCTAAACATTTCTGGAACTCTATTTTCGATTTTTCCATTACTTTCTTCCGGCCGTTAAAACGCGTTCCCCGTAATGGTTTTTTCCCCGGTTAAAAAAGAAAAAACAATTCGCCGAAGCCATATCAGGTGAATTCGATGGCTGTTGGATGATAGACATTTCATTATTTTCTAAAAATTCACCGATAAAAATGGCCTTGTCCGACAGTGCGTTATCATGGAGCGAAATCCACGAGTTGTTTTCACACAAAGCCATTCTTTTTTGACGAATTGTTCCACGTAAACGTCTCATAACAGCCAAATAATAGTCCCTTTTAATTTTCTGATCTTCTGGCAAAAATTCGTGGTGTAAGATACTACTGTAATCCATAAAAACTGTGAACATCGTTTCTTTTTTGGCTGAAATCGGTTTGGTTTTTGTGATATTGGTTCATTCAGAGCTCTATGCTCACTCGCCTCATGTCTAGATTGCGTGTCGTACTCATGAAACCACGTCTCTAGTAATGATGTGTTTGATAAATGTTAAATCGACCTGGGAAACCAACTCTGAAAATCTTGTATTTGGTGATATCAACGCGTTCCATTTTTTGCATGAAATTCAGGTTCTTTAGGACCAACTTTGGGCAAACCCTAACTACAAAACCTACCAAACCGATTAACTACAATATGCCGAACAAATCCGTAAGCAATGTTCAAGTCCTCCGTCAACTCTATGTTGGTTAATTTGCCGTTACTGATCAACTTTTCTTTCACTTTATTAATATTTTAGTCAATTCTCAATATCGACGGCCTGCCACTACGTCCGTCATATTCGAAGGACTGGCGATCTATTCTGAACCGTTGATGCCACTCGTAAATTACTGTTTGCTTTAGAGTATCGAAAGAGTTTCCTAACATTTCTAAAGTTCATTCCATTCAACCAGTAAAATTGTATACAACCTCGTTGCTTCAAATTAAAATCATTTTCTAAAACTTTAAAAGCGAAAACACTTCCAGAGATAGATTTACTATAAAAATGTCAATCAATGGCCATAAGATTTTGGTAGAAATGTTAATCGCTGCAAAAAAACAAAAACTGAACACAAGCTTACTTAAAGCTTCACCTGGCTGTTTCCCGGAACTTTTAGATCAAGGTGGTATACGCGTCCGACCCAACGATTCCCACTACTTTATGTCTGTGACGCGATTAGGTGTTGGACACTCGGTCTGGGTCAAAACAACCATTTTGACTATTGTTTGAATGAACTATATTTTAGTAGATTGTTTAGTACTAGAATTCTAGCTAGACGTGAGTGGGTTGACAATATACCTGGCTGAAAAATCTGCTCATAGTTCTTTACTGATGGCTCAGAGCCTGACGATAAAATTGGCTTTGGTGTCTACGGTATGAATCCAAAAAAATCCGTTTCGGCTCGTCTTCCTAAGCACTGCAGCGTATTTGAGGCTGAAATTCTAGCCATTAATAAGGCATATGTCTGGTTAGACAAATCGAGGGGGCGGAGTATTTCCGCATCCATTTGTTAGGAGTGTCAGTGCATAGTGACGTACAAGAGAAGTGTAAGGCAGACAAATGAGCCAAGAGGACACTATCACTCGCCTCTTTCTTGGTATGGAGATTTTAGGTATACCCCTCTCATCCTACAAACTCCGTGATACAAGTAGCATTGTCACTTCAGCCAACACGAGATGGCTTGATAGATAGACATGTAATTTGGACAAAATGAACCGTTAGACGTCCAAAGGTGCATCTTAATCGGCCAAAGAAAAACGTCTCTATGTAAGTTGCTTTGATCACGGGACACTGTCTCCTAGGGCGACATGCTAAAAGATTGAACATATCCCATTTCGACTATTGAAAAGCTGTAAGGGTAGGCATTTACAACATTTTTCTTCTTCATGGCGGCCGGTCCGGTCTAAAGAATACCTGCATACTTTTGGATTTTTTATTTGAAATTCCCGATTCGTATATTTCACCGTTTGTTTAAATTTAGCAAATCGGTGCCACAATCTCTTCAACCCTTCTTGACATTATTGTCTTTCCGTTCCAATTGCTTTGTTGACTCTCCACTCGTGTTGAAAATTGCAAATGATTGCTTCCGAATTAAAATCGCCAAAATCTTCGACGCGTGGCGTGTGAAGTTTGTCGAGCAAAATTTCATTCCCTATATTTGGAAAATTTCCATTTGTCCGGTAAATTCGTTTGCACAACGGTGAACAGATTGGTGTGTATACGTACATGCATGTGAGTGTACCCAGTAGTAAATTGTTTTCTTCACATAACGAGCCTCATTTGGAAGTACACTCGTACGCGCACCGCGTCAACCACAGCTCTACTATTGCGGAGGCTTAACATTGCCTGCCAAGGGCAACAGCTATTAAAAAACCTTTTCTTTGATTTGGTGTTTCATGTCGTACACAGTGTACTTCGAACCTGAGCTCTACTGAATGGTAGTCATGCATAGGCCCATTGCACTACAGCGGCCGCATGCAAGATACTTATACCAAAAATTTTCTATGCGATAAAGGTGGTGGCTAAAGTAAAGTACGCTGATTAAAGCATGCTACGTATACTTAATAATAAAGAAATGAGTAATGAAAATTAAAAAGATTTACTTGAATAACTTCATGATATTATATTGTACTCCATTCATTTTGAATCAGCCGTAGGCCGAAAAATAGGTTAATCTGAAAAAGTCTCTCATAAAAAAACATTTTCCATTCGGAGACGGCTTGAAACTGTAGGTACCTCCACATTAAGACGTACACCACAAAACGGAGGATGAGCTCCACCAAACACCCAATAAAGGAAGTAAGCGGTGCCTTTCTGATAATCAAGGGACAGTGATTCATTTAGTGAACGCTGAGCACTGAACTTGTGGGTTTTCCAATTATGTACATATGTGTATGAAAGCTCATAAAAAGCAACGGATTAAGAAAAAAACTAGTGCTTTCATGACGCTATCCCAGTTTTTACTTCCACCTAATACACCATACTTTTGCCATATGTGCATATGTATGTGTTTTGTTACAGCTACAATCAGTCTACATATTTGCGCACTCCACATATCCATTCCATATCACCCACATCCGCATGCTGTGCACGGTTAATTTATAAATGTATGTATGCGTATGTGTGTGTATTTTTGCACATTTACCTCACATGGTTTACCAATGCGTCTATGTATGTTTATCAATTTGTGGCTTTATTTATCGTGGCCGCTCCGTGTGGTGCAACATAACGTTGGGGTATGTGCTTCTAATTATCACAACAATTGCTATTTGCACCCTTACAGCTTTTATTGCTATTGCTTGGGGGAGCGTTGCTGTTAGCCAAAATAAGCGCATGCCTCCCCTTGCTCGCTGGTAATGCAACTCGAATTTTGTGCTCATGCGTAGCTAACTTTAATATTATTCAATAAAACTTCTTGCGAATATTGCCATAAATTGCCAAATATGTAAACATTTATGTGTGTGCGATTATTGCTGATTGCGAATTGTCCGCAAAGATAATTAAAATTTCGCATACATGAAAATAATGTCAAATTGGGAGCAATACAAAATTCACAAAATTCACAAATTTCAAATCATCCTTTTAGGTTTCTGCAGTACCTGCTTAACTCAAATGAGGGGCCCATTAAGGCATCTAATACTAGAATTCGACTGTGCACGAGATGCAGCAACAAATTGGTAGTTAAAATAAATGCGAAATCCTGAAAAGTCTTAGAAAATCGGCTCTACCGTTGGAAAACACCCAAACTCCGGAATAGACAAAGTGACAAGAATTTTATGGAATGCAAAAGACTCAGAAGTTTTTATTCAAGTAAGAAAAAGAAAACAAAAGAAACTATTATTGTACATACACCTGTGCTCAAAATTATAGGATCGTGTCGTATTATCAAGTTTTAACTTTTTTTCTCTTTTTTCTTGTTTGACATGTTTTAAAACAACAAGAAACATTTTTGAAACAACAATAACAATGTAACTCAAAGATCTTTAGAAAACTTCTAAATATGCAGCTGTACAGCCCATTCAATTTGAGGATAAAGCTTTAACTTGAAGCCGCTCAAAGATCGCGTTAATTAAAATTTTTTTTTCCTTTGCAAGCGATGTTGACAATTTTCTTCCATCTAAAGCTCATATTAGGGGTAGTGTTTTACATGGAAAGAAAATGTCCTACACCTCAGCCAAAAACCAATGAGAGCAATCGAGCCTCTTGAAACTTGCAATACGTTATAATAATACTGAATGAACAATTAAGCGACATCTGTGGAATTATTCTAAAAATTTTAAATAAGAAGAAGTTTTTGACGTATTTTGTCGAGAATCGTAAGATTTTTGTGAATTTTGTACAAAATTGGAAGCTTTCATCTATTAAAGAAATGTTGTGAAATGTCATAAACAAAATTTGTATGTATGTACTCGTTTGTGTAAACCATAAATGCCCCTGGTGAATTCCAATATGAGCAGGTAAAGGTGCACCTGTAAAATAGCTAGCGTTACTTATACAATAATACAAACTATCGTATACCCAATCCATTAGTACTGAGACACGAAAGCTATAAAAAAACATGAAAATAAGCTTAAAATAATGTCGTTGATAGATCTTACTAGATCCTAGATCCTTAGGTAAGTATTCTACAGGGACTTTCAAAAGTGATGCGTATATGTCAGTGCTGAATATGTCAACTTTGTCATCTGACATTTGTCAAGTAGATAGATGCACAAATTTACACGAAAGAACAACGCGTTAAAATTATTGAACCTTATTATGAAAATGGTCGATCTTTAAGAATAACATATCGAAAAATTCGTCATTCTTTTTGGTGGAAATAATCGCTTGTATGAGTCGGTCCAATGGTTAGTGAAACAATTTCAAGAAACTGGTTCTGTCGAGGATGGACTGCAGCACTAGTATACCAAAAGCTGGGCATTATGTTGAGAATATTGCTGCTGTAGCGAAAAGTGTTGCTGAACAACCCTCAACAACGATATCTCGACGTTCTCAACGATTAGGCATTCATGAATCGACAATTGGGCGGATTTTACGTGTAGACGTGCATAGACGTTGTGGACATTTCAATAGTGTATTTTGTCACGTATAATTGTTAAGAGCCATATTTTGAATAAAAATAGTGAAACCTGAATCTAGACGTGCCTTTTGAAAGACCCCTTATTATGCAAAACCTATTGAAATTGATGAAGCTTAAAAAATTATTTTCATTAACAAAACAATTTTTTTATTGCATTATTTTCAACATTCAACCTTTTTAATCGAAAATATTAGGAACAAAATTTATAGGCCATTGATTTTTAACATTTATAATAGAATGAAAGTTTAAAGTGGCTTTTTGATAATTTTTGTCCCTAACGTTGCTGCCTATTTTCTCTATGCAATAAATCCCGGCGGCCGCCGTAGCCGAATGGGTTGGTGCGCGACTGCCATTCGGAATTCACAGAGAGAACGTTGGTTCGAATCTCGGTGAAAACACCAAAATTAATAAAAATATTTTTCTAATAGCGGTCGCCCCTCGGCAGGCAATGGCAAACCTCTGAGTGTATTTCTGCCATGAAAAAGCTGCTCATAAAAATATCTGCCGCTCGGAGTCGGCTTGAAACTGTAGGTCCCTCCATTTGTGGAACAACATGAAGGCGCAGGAGCTTGGCCAAACACCCAAAAAGGGTGCACGCACAAACTGCAATCTCTTACTTCTATTATTTGCACTTAAAAAGGATTTATTACGGGATATTCTACCATTTAAATTTGCTTTCCTCCCTCAATATTCTTCGAACAGTTTATGGATGGCAAGTCTTACCTAAATCCTTTTCGGCCATTTCAATTAACTTTGAAGCACCTGTTGCTGGATTTTCCTTCGCTTGGCGCACTGACCAATGGCACCTTTTTTCCGCACAAGTTTTATTCGGAGCCTGTCGTCCCTTATTGACCTTACAACTTTCATGCATAAAGCGTTCAATAATGTACGAACTGTTGACGAACTTAAATGTACAATTTCAGCTACAGAGTTGGGGAATAATTTTTTAGCTGTTTGGTAAATGGTAAATATTCATTCGATACAACTTTTTCTGCTCTACAAAACTATATTAATTTTTTTTTTAATTTTTAATTTTTTATTAGTTTTGAGGCTTTGAAATGAAATATCCAGGAGGCTAAAATCAACATTTTCGACACCTGCTCTTCTTCGAGTCTACGGCACGGAAATGGTTAGCAAAGTTCAAAAATGGCGACTTTGACGTCGATGATCCACCCAAGAAGATTAGATTATGATATGTGCTTGGTGGGACTGGGAGGGCACGGGGCACTGGGAATTGCTCGAGAAGAATGCCACGGTCAACAAGGAGCTCTACCTTGCCCAGCTTCACTGCGTGAATGAGGCTATTCGACTAAAAAGACCTGGTCGACATGGTCAAACCATGCTCCTTCACAGCAACGCCAGACCCCATGTTCAACAAGTCGTCAAAGCCGCACTCTAAGAGCTCGAATGGGAGGTCCTTTAGCATGCGCTGCATTCTCCGGACCTTGCACCTACCAATAATCATCTTTTCCACTACCTGTCAAACCATATCAATGGCGTTACCATCTATAACAAAAATGTCCTTAAAAACTGGCTCAACAACTTCTTGGACACCAGGCCAGGCGGTTTTTGGCGATACGGTTGGTTGTTTAAAATTATGTAATATATGTAAAAACTCGTTCAATAATCCACTCAGTTCTACTTAGCTTTACTCTTTTTTTCATCTGGTCACACTATCGGCGATTGCGATTATTGTTGGTGTTGCTGATTACTCGTGGTCTGCTTTACTTGTGTGTGGCATTTTTTCTCATTAGTATTATCTGCAATTATTTTTTGTTTATTATTATGAATATATGGCTTTAACTCGTATTCAGTAAATTCAAAGGCCTTTTAAATCTATAAAAAGATTTTAAATGTTAAGCAGAGGAGAGAGGAAAGGATTCAATATCTACTCTTGCAAAAGAATCAACAAATTTACAATAGCACTGAAATCTTCTTAGTATAAGCTTTAAATGCAAGAGTGGCCCTTTTTAGCCTTTTTTTAACTATTTTGGTAGCTTCAAAAATTTTCGCATTTCGGGTATAAAAAACACTAAATTTATTGCGAAGAGCCAACCCCTTAGCAACACTGCACAGCTCTGACGTCACACACTCTCCGATGAGCGTAATCTTTTTTCTATCATTCTTGCTTCAAATCTAACAGGCGTACCTAAAATTTAATACTGATTTATGCCAAACTCTCTCTTCAAGCTCTGGCATACTAAAAAAACAATTTCGTTTTGAACGGCATTATTTAAGTTGTAGCGTGAATTATCTGTATGTTTTTGTTTTTTTGTTTGCATTACAATGAAATGAGTAAAAGAGTAAAAGTAAAGCAAAATAAATAAAATATCTACATACTCTTTTCCCCATTTGCGCAAAATATTATATTATGAAATATGGAAAAATTCTCCAAAAATAAATAAGGTATGACTGACTGTATATGTATACATATGTTAGTCTAAGGCATGGAGCATGAAATTAGTCGCCAATTAGAGCAAGAAACCATTTTCCAGAAACCGACAGTTTATAGGCCAGCCTCGTGGATTTATGAGTTATTTGAAGCCCTGAAAATTTATCCATAATGGTATATACCTTAGCAGTGATACTGAAGCACCAATAAAATGTTTCCTCTTCTCGTGGGCCTTACAATGGTAGAAAACATGCCGGAACTAATTTTAGACAGTCCCAAGTGTCTTAATTTCAACCTGGAGAATACTGATTTTTTTAAATGCACTTTAGCCAACACATCGAAGCTAGTAAGTGTTTAAATTTCACCACTGCCGGAAAACCTGCTACATAGGATGATACTCAGTTCAAGAACATTGAAAACTACCCCTTGAAAAAGCAAATTGCTGCATATTTTTTTAGCTAACAAACGGAAATTTTATTTTTATTTTTTTACGTACGGTTCTTGTTCTACTCATGTGGAGTTGAAAACACTTAAATACTAAAATTAAATATTTAACTGTTTCTGAGCAAAATTTTTTTTGTATAAATTTTCTGTACGTTCACATTTGATTTATCGTTTCTCAACCGGCGCCAATGCCGCCAGCCAGTCTGAACGACTAAGTGCTTGCTTATTGTTTTTTTTCCTTCTGTTGTGTCACCAACTGATTAATTGCCACTTGTGCCCAGCCGTAAAGCAGACTCATCACACTTTTCAGCCAAGAACAATACAAATTATTTGAAATGTAGACAACCGCAAGCCGGCTTTACTTGCCACGTTCAAAATATTCTCGCTATTTCATCCGCATTTGCCACACAGTTCGCAGGTTTACCGCCAGAATTTGTGTTATTTCACATCATACCATTATACTTCTCGCTCTGCCCCCCACCCTAACCACCTATGGCTGCTCTCTACCCCGGGCGCCTTCTTTACATTTTACATTTACTGTTCACAATCAGCTGCCAATGCACGCTACTGACCACAATCCTAACACAATATTCCAAGCTCCAAGCCACAAGCCGCTTTCGAAATAATCAGCAGCACTGTCTCAACAACATTCTCGACCTCATCGCCTTTAGCGTCCCTCAGTCATGGCCTCTCAGCCTACAGTTCAACTTCCCTTTGGTTCTCTCAAGTATTGTAAAATCCTTTTTGCCATTTCTTTTAAAAGCCTTCGCTACATTGGTGCTACAGTTGAATGCGGAATGATTCGTTTTTTATTTTTTTTGATGGCTTATTAAGGCGAATTTATGTTGCAGTTGTTTTTTTTTCTATATATGGTCGTTTCTTTTCATTCCTTTCGCAAAATTGTAGCGAACGGCTTTTGCAGACCGTGAATCGTCTGTTATTTCAAGACCATTGTTTGACTTGGTTATTTCCTTAAGCCAGTCATGATTGTGTTTATTTTTTAGAAAAATATTTTCTAAAGATAATATTCACTAACTGATCCACCAAGGCAGCTCATTTAAGCAATAAATACGTGCGTTATTAACTGAAAAATCATTTGGATAGTAAAGAAATTAAAAGTAGAATTTGTGCTTGGAGGAATGGAGTTCCCTTTTTTTATAAAACTAAATGCAGAGAACAGGCTCAACTTAAAAATTGGGACCAAGTTATGTCTCACCCGTTTTCAGCAAAAAACTGCGTCTGGGGGCGACCACCAGAATCTGCTACAAAAGGAAATTGATTTGCACACGCCTTTGATGTGATAGATAATCCGGCGGTTCCAGATTAAGTAATGAATTAAAAGGCGGCTTGGAACGAGAGTGCCGAATAATTTGCAATTTGCAATATTGCGTTGCTGTTATTATTGGCGACGATATGTGAATACGGCATCGAAACGAAGCAAAAATTATTGGATTGGTGCTTCCCACAAAGCCCAAAGCCCATGGCAAAGTTACGAAAAATATAAGAAGTTTCTTGACCGCGTTCTTGGATCATCCTTGTGTGGTATATTCCGAATTCAGGCCGCCAGCCAATTTAAATGGCCGCCATAGCCGAATGGGTTGGTGCGTAACTACCATTCGGAATTCGGTGAGAACGTAGGTGCGAATCTCGGTAAAACACCCAAATTAAAAAACCGTTTTTCCTAATAGCAGTCGCCCCTCGGCAGGCAGTCGCATACCTCCGAGTGTATTTCTGTCATGAAAAAGCTCCTCATAAAAAATATCTGCGGTTCGGATTAGACTGAAAACTGAAGACGCACATATCAAGACGCACGCCACAAGTAGGAGGAGGAGCTCAGCCTAACACCCAAAAAGGGTGTAGCGCCAATTATATATACATATAATAGCTTGATAATCCAAGTGTAATCCCTTGGATTACGAGGAAGAAGCACTCGAACATATAATCGTGAAAAATTGCAAGACTGCCTCCACCCAACTACAATTACTAAAGTGGCTACTCAATAAAAAAAATTACCACATCTTTTATCTGTACGATAGTGTGAACGCTGTCCATAATTTTTTATGCGAATGCCTGGCATCATTTGGGAAAAGGACGCTCAGAAGGCATTTGTAAGGCGATCAAGACTCCCGGACTATGCGTGGAACTATTATAATTCCGCCTGACTCGCTTGTCCCCCGTTCTTAAATCGATTTTGAAATAGCGACAGCACTACCACTCTTACTATTACTTTGAAGCAGAAACGATAGCACACGACCAACTGCAGTCCCTAAGCTACCCCAACCACCTGAGGGAGATTCACTGGTCTCCTATAATGACGATTGTTCGATAATGGCGAGCGGCAATGACATCGATGACTTGTGTTTCAATGTGAACTATCATCTCGTCTTGCTCGCTTTTCCGTGCGAAGAATTTCAAGGGAACCTTCTTTACCACCTAGACTAACGAGGTCACACTACAACTAAAGGTGAAAGTCGATGACACGCCAATACCGACCGTTAACAACCAGTAAATTGTGGGTGTCACCTTCGACAGTTTTTTTTCCTTTTCAGCGCATAAACCCGAAATCGACACTAAAGTCCAAAACCGCAACAAGGCCATCAAATCGCTAGCCGGCAGCACTTGGGCCAAAGGCAACGATATGCTGCTGGCAACCTTTAAAACAATTAGCCAACCCGTACTGAATTATGCTGCGCTTATCTGGTTGCCTGGCACTAGTGATTCGCAGTGAACAAAGCTCCAGACCTGTAGACATACTGCAAAATTGAATAGAGACACACATTTAATAGAGACACTCCTCCGGTGAGTGAGGAGGCATCTTTTCAACTACACCAACGAGATCCAGGACAAAACACAACTGCATCTACTGGACCGGGCAGTGCATAGATAGACGCTAAACGAGATTCATCGAGATTATCTCACCACCTTCCTAAACTCCCGACCTACAATGACATGATCGGAGGGCAACTACCACCTATTGCAGACGAAGAGTTTCATCTGCATAGCGAACCCCGCGCAGCGTTGGCCCAATTACGATCTGGAAGTTGTAATAGGCTAAACTCCTACTTACCGTCGACCTCGACATACTTATTATATGTCCGGCATGTAAAGGCACACCGCACGATACTCACCACCTATTCACATGCCTTCGCAAACGCACTCACCTAACACCCCTCTCACTCTGGACCCAATTGTCGAAACAGCACATTTCCTGAGCCTTCCGTTAGATGAGCTAGACGATGACGACTGCTAAAACAACAAGGCTGCAGCGCACTTTAGTTATTGACTGTCCTACCTAATTGCGTAGGTAATATAAAATACGGTGAGCGGCAACGTTTCGAACTCCGAATGGCTAACATGGAAAGTGGACTGAGCCATCACCGGAATAAGTGGTAAAAACCTTCTTACTAACGGCAAAACGAGTCCGGGGATTGAAGAAATTCTCCCCAAAGACGGATGGTTCTCACGAAGTGAGGGTGCAGCGCTTACGTGTGGTGGTGGAAGAGCATATTAAAAATGTAAACGACAGCACTTACAGCTCTAGCCAGACTGACCTACCAACTTGCGCGTCAGGAGGCAATCGAAGCACAAAACCCACCCGTCATCGTACAAATATGAATAGCACAACCAAAAAAGTGAGTACTCAACATGCTAGGGCGTCCCCCAGAAACTACGATCGAAGCGATATATCCACACTAACGTCAAAGAGAAATGATAATAACGATAGAAATAAAATGCGTTTTGCAACATAGAATATTGGATCATTTAACTAATCAAAACGTTACAGAAAGACCACCCAAGACCAAGTAGCCTGGACCGAGGGCTGACCCCAACTAAGGGACCATGGGGAGGACGAAGAAGGCGAAGATAGGCGAGAGGCCCTGTGTCTATACTCTTACCCACTCGTGTCATTTGATATTCTACGAAAACACACCCACTTGTATGAATTTCACCCAGCGGCTACAAAAGCAATAATATTATCCGATATTATGTAGGTATGTATGTGTGTGTGCATGTACATCTTCAACACGTCGAGAAAATAATAAATATGTTTAAGTAATTAAAAGCGAACGAAAGTTAAAGGAATAAGAAAGCAAAAATTGTTCGCTTTTAATTAATTTTGAGTGCAATCACTTTGTCGTGCCCAGTCACGCGCGCTTCTGAACGCATAACCACAACAACAGCAACAACAAATAACAACGATTGCTCGAAGTTGAAATCTTCACTTCACAACAACTTGCTCATGTTGCACAAGCACACATAACCACTACTGATTATTCGGTCGACTCCTAGCCGCCACCGGCTACAACTTGCACTCCCAACCTCTTCCTTCTTACACTACCGCCAATAAGCGCAAAGGATGCTGCCATTGGCAATTCTTCGCTACAGGCCAAAAATCGTTTCGTTGACCCGGATCATGCATAGTTGTACGCACACATATACACATAAATATACGTATGTACGTACAATTGCTTTTCGCCACGTCCCACTGGCAGATTGTTAACGTCACAAGAACAAAAGCAAGAATTATTGCAGCACGCAACCCAAAGAAAGGTACGATGGCTTCATTCGGTATTGCATAACGTCACTCAGAGATTTTTAATTATGCCACAATCTGCGCATATACACGCACACGCACATCAACTCTTTAACTCTTCATAATATTTATATGTAGCTGCGGTTGCATTCTTCCGCCCAGCTGCGTGTATATTATTGTGTGTATGTGCGTGTGTTTATGTGTTTGTACATTCGCCTTTTAATATTTTACTTCCTTAACATAATTTTCTTCAGCTTTCTTCGTGTTTTTTCTTTCTCTTTATCCTTTTATTCGCATTTCCGCAATATTTGTCATTTATATTGTTTTTTTATTCATCTGCCTGCCATTGGCTGCTTTGCGCGCGATTTATTGTGGGCATTGCGGTTTCTGTGGTCATTTGGCCTTCATCGACCCCTCAATGCTTCCTCGCTCCTCCTCTCTCTCTCGTTTCTCACATTGGTTTCACCTCCGACAAAGGCTTATTACTTATTAATTACAAACCGATTTTCCATTCAGTACAGTTAATTCTCATTTTTCCGCAATTTTATTTTTTCTTGTGTTTTTAACTGGACTTAAGCGCTAATGCCTTTGAAGAGTATTACTTTAATCGGCTCTGTGGCGAATTAAAAAGTGTAAGGTCTCTAAGAAAAGTCAAAGCGGCTTTATTTAAATCTATTATCTGCTTATGTTAACAAAGAGGTATGAATATTTTAAAAATAACTCCTTTACAAATTTGTAGCTTCGGATGGTATTTTGTTTTATCGTTCTTATTTTCAGCTCACGTAGTAAAATGTTATGTTTCCCTTAGTAAAAAAATAGTTTTAATTAATAGCAGATGACTATACCGTACAAAATTGTGCCACAAACAAATATTGGGACCGTTTTTTTTTTTTTTGTTTTTGTTTGTGAAAACACTTGAAAATATTATGAGATTTTTTTCAAAATTATGTAACAGCTATAAGCTGGAACAGTCTACACATTAAAATAAAAAATAAATACATCCCTTTCAGTTTTTTTTAATAAAATACACTTCTTGAAGAAAATTATTTGAGAAATAAATAATAATTTTGGTTATTCGGTGAAAGCTCTTGGAAAAAATGTAAATTTTAGGAAAACTTACCAATATTTTAAAAGGAAGTGAAGATATTTCTCTTCAAAAAAATTAATACCATAATTTTCAACATTGTATAAATATTAAAATTATTCATTTCCATTAATTATGAAAAAAACTATACTTCAGAAAAACATTTCAACATTTTTTTGGAAAAATTTTTTTTTTAATTTTTTAGAATAAAATATACTTCTTAAAAAACATAATTTGAGGGAGAAATTTTACTGTTTTGTTGACAACACTTAAAATACTAATATTTTTTATTCTTTTTATACAAAAGCTTTATATAAAGTATAAGCTAAAATAATACGAGAATAAAAATAAAGAATAATACTTTTTTTGAAATAGAATACATTTCTTAAAAAAAATTATTCAGAAATAAATACTTTTTTGTTCAAAATTTTTCGAAAAATTCAATTTTTAGTAAAAAATATACATTTTAAAAACCTTTTTTTGAGAAATAAATAATATTTTTATCTATAAAATTTTTGGAAAAAATAACTTTTTGTAATTTTTCAAAAAATTTTATAAGGAAGCGAAGATATTTCTCTTCAAAAAACTATATATGTACCATAATTTTCAACATTGAATAAATATCAACAATTAATATTTTTTTCCAATTTTTTCGAATCAAATACACTGCTTAAAAAATTATTTAAGAAATATATATACTTTTTTGTTAAATTTTGTGGAAAACTTTAATTTTTTTAATTCTTAGAATATAATAAAAAGAAAAAAAAATATATATAGAAGATTATTTGAGAAATAAATAATATTTTTTTGTTGAAAATTTTTGGAAGCAAAAATTTTATTTTGTAATTTATAAAAAATTAAAAAGAAACATAGAATAAATACAAAATTTTTTACAATTTTTTTAAATTGATTTTGGGTACATTTAATTGTATTGTTTTTTAAAATAAAATATAATTCTTAAAAAAAGTTATTTGTTAAAAAAGGTAAACTTTTTGCAGAATTTAAAACAATAAAAAGTATTGTCTTCTGTAATTTTTCAAAAAAGTTTAAAAGGAAGCGAGGTTCTTGAAAAAGCTCTACACCATAATTTTCAACATTGAGTAAATCTCAAAATTCCAATACATTTATTTTTATTATTTCGTAGAATAAAATAAGTTTCTTAACAAAATTATTTGAGAATAAAATTAAATAATATTTTGTTGAGAATTTTTAGGAGCAACATTTTTGAAAGACTTTATAAAAATTTTAAATAGAACAAAATAGAACAATATTTCACTTCTAATATATGTATATCAAAAAGTTCAGCATTGAATAGATTACAAAATTATGAAAAAATGTTCTCAGTTATTTTTCATTATAAAGGGTTTTTCAATTGGCGCGGGTCGATTTTGGCGCCCTGTGGCAGCCATTTTGTTTTGGTGACATCTGTCAAATCTTTTGTTTATTATTCAGTTGTTTATGCCAAATCATCATGGTAAGTTACACGATTGAACAGCGCGTTCAAATGATAAAACTTTATTATCAAAATGAGTGTTCATCAACGCAAACGTTGCGCGCATTGCGCCCATTTTTCGGTAGACGTGGTGGCCCTTCCAATTTTTTATGGCCCATATTGAACCGTATGGACCCAGACGACCTGCAGGACGGCGCTACGTGCCACACAGCAAACGCCATTTTATTCCATTTGAACATCTACTCGCCCTTATTGAAAAACCCTTTACTTAAGCCTGAAAACACACAAACTTTTAGAAGAATTGAGTTCTAGTTTGAGTCTAAAAAGTACTTCATTCACTTGTCATGAAATCGCTCTAATGCGTATGACTGTGTACTGTGGCCGATGCCGGTGGCCGGCACTTATTGCATACAAATCTCGTTATTTAATAGCCACACTTCATATGGACTGGAGTATGTTCAAAAATAGCTTTCTTACTTGGTCCTACGAAATTTTCAATGGTATTCTCAATACGTAATCTCTACTCTAACAATCATCGCTTAAAATGTTTAAAGTTCATCAGTGCTGATACTTTTTCTAGTCGTAAATAGAAAGGCATATTAAGTATACTATTTATGGTTAAATTGCACACAGGCCTAATTTCTTGCCCATTTATAGCACAAGCGAATCTGAATGCGTATCCTGTAGTTCATTTCTAACAAACTATGAAAAAAATGAAAATTCCTGCCTTTATTAGACCAAAAACGAAGAAAAATTCGAGCCACATATCATTCCTACGACAATCAGTTCTACGTAACCGGAACAACGCAAATTTATATCTCGTGAAGAACTGTAACTTCAGCAGAATTGTCCAAACATTTGAGGTGAATTTTTTCTGATGTTGCGAAAAGAGCAAGGACCAACACACTATCCAGCCTATGGCTATACTAAAGATGGCGGAAAGAGGAGTTATTATTAAAATTTAATGTTAGCATCTTAACAACGAAAGATCAAATAGAGTCTACGAACGAAATTCGTCATCTGTCGAAAAAAACATTCCAAGCAAATAAATTGACCTTAACCAAGACCCCTTTTTCTAACTAAGAAAAGAGGCGAAGTCGACACCACCTCCGTCTTGACAACAAGAACCGCGCAACTTTTGCTTAAAGACATTATTGCCAAGGCGAATAGCGCCACACTTTTCAAGGAGCTCGCCATAATTGTCGCATAGATTCGTTTAGGCTGGGTTGTGTTTACTACCGCTCCATGCGAAATGTGTTGAAGCATACTTTAGTGGGCAGTGTGTATTCCCAATAGAGATGGTCTCCAAAATGAAGGTAAAACGAGGAATACAACATAACAAGTACAACTGTTCGAAAGTTTCACTTGGGCTTCCTGTTTTACTACCGACTGAAATTTTAAATAGCGTTCTGGAAGAATGTTTTGTATAAATTCAACAGACTTTCTGAGAATAAAAGGCAGAGACACTGCTATAAGAAGGGAAGCTGTTCATTGCACTACTTCCATTTTACTGTTAGATGTAACCCTTCGTAAGCTAAAATGGATAATATCACCAGTTTGTAAATCTGAAGTACTAATGCGGCTTGTTTCTTTTTCAATAACCACTTTGCAATTCCAAAGAGTCTTGATTGTGCTCCCAGATAGAGTTTCAATTCAAAAAAAGTTTCTGCGTTCAGTTTCTACGCCCGTGGTCGTATACAAACTATTGATTTGTCTCCTTCTTTTGCCATTTAACGGTATATTACGGCAATTGTCTTTGCTTCATGTTGCGTCAACCAACTGGCCAATAGTACTCAGTCCTGTGCATTATCTTACGTTACGTAGCCAATACATTTGCTTTATGTCAATTCCTCGTTTGGCTTCGACTTTAAATGCACAATCAGTTGCAATAACTCATATTTAGGTCCACGCATAATATGACCAAAATATGCAGTTTTGCGGTGTTTTACCGTTAGTAGAAGCTCTCTATCCTTTAAAAGTTCCACATTTATATAGCACCACATCACAAACGCCCCTAATTTATTTATACTCGTATCCTCTAGTGTCCTCATCATGTTGGTCTCCTTGACGCGGGGATGAGGCTTAAGTGGTGGTCTGACCCCCATAGCATGGGGGCCAACACAACACGAACTAAGAGGGAAGCTTCATATGGAGACTGGCTTGCCATCCATTCGCTTTACGGCGAACCTGGTGGCCAACCAATCACCATGCGAAGATCACCGTACCGACGAAGATCCCTTTGCCATCCCCAAACCCCTTATATCCCGTTATTTCCTCTCCTAGCCCACCCCCTAATCCAGGGTGTTATGCGACACCGTGCCCATTGGATGGTTTGCAGCCAGGGGGTTCACCAGACCGGCTGTATTTCAACAGCGCCTTCCTAACACCGGGCCGCCTTAGGAAGTAACTGTGGCCTTGCCACGGTATGGGGCGCTGCCGTGGTGGACCGTTTTGAATTCCCCATTATACAGATAGACCACTGCGCTCGCCTCGTCGAGCAGGTGGTCGTACGAAAAAGATGAATACGGACAACAAATCAAACAACAAAACTTCCATTGTAGCGGGAGCAGGCTACAGTGGTCGCAATCCCACTGCCAAACATACACAGAACGCTCTTCAGCGCGGAGGTGCCGTTGTCAACGAAGACTCGGACCACGAAAGCGCCGGGAGCATCAATACAGCTGAGGAAGAGGCTCTTCTGCGTTCTCCGGCTAAGTCCAATGGTGCTGCTTCGGATAGCAAGAACAGACCAAGGATCAAGCCTGATAAAGAGAAGCTGAAGGCCAAAGCCCGTTACAAGGCTGCGGTCAAAGTTTGTGACCGATTTGGCAGCAAGTCCAACCTGACGAAGCAAGAGGAGGAACGGTTGGCTTGGGCCAGAGAGGAGATAAAAAATGGCCGGGCCTTCTACGCAGCAAAGCCAATGTTCGCAGCCTCGAACCCGAAATATGCGAACAAAATCGAAGAAGAGCTAGCCATCAAGAGGCAGCGTTCTGCGGATAGTGAGGCCTCAGGGCCATCAAAAAAGCAGAAGCACAGACACGAGACGGCTAAACCTAAAAACGGAGACGAAGGACCTACGACGTCGAAAGCAGCGGTAGCGGCCAGTGAAATTGCCAAGAGACACCTCATAGTGGCACTCACTGATCGCAGCGACCAGCTGGGGCGAATGTCGCAGGAACGGTGGAAGGTAGTGGAAATGAAGCTACTGGAAACCTTGTTTACTAAAATGGACGCGGAGCCGAACGCACCCATGCCAGCATTCGACGGGGCAGGGTGGTTCAGCGGCGTCAAAATAATAAAGTGCAAGGATGACCCCACGCTCACATGGCTAAAGGAGGCAGTGAGAACGCTTCGCGGCCTGTGGGAGGGGGCATCACTGGAAATCGTTGATCGCAGCTGCATTCCCTCAATACCGAAGGCAAAGGTTTTCATTCCGCGAGTGGTAAAACCGGAATATGCGCTGCGACTACTACAACGTCAAAACACGGACGTGCCGACAGACGATTGGAAAGTGTTGAGCGTGGCAAAACCAACAACTGCTGATGGTGGCCAGGATTACATTATCCAAATCAACAAGCCGGCAGAGGACCTGCTTTACGCGCGATTCGGGAGGATGGCTTGGGGAGTTGGTAGCGTGCACCAACACAACACGCTCGCTGCGGGGGAGGTGGAAAAGGATCTCGGCTTAGAAGAGATCCTGGAAGCCTCCCTTAATATACAGGAAGTGGAGAAGGGCGACTTGGAGGTAGTATCCAACCCCGACGAGGTACTGAGGCTAGATGCTGAAAGTCCTTCAGATAAACCTCCACAAAAGTAAAAACGCCTCAGCCGAGCTCCTGCTCAACATAGAGGGAGTCGGCGACGATGTGGCTCTAGTCCAGGAACCATGGATAGCGTCGGACAACATAGTCTCCGGTCTAAAGTCACAAAACTACAACACATACATCCCGATTGTAAAAAATAAGGTAAGAACAGCGATATTGGTCAAAAAAAGTATATGTTCTTATATTGATCATAATCTCTCTTCAGACGATCTGACAGTGGTGGCGCTGGAGGGCTGCAAGGATGAGACGCTACTCTTTGGGTCCTGCTATATGCCACATGATGAGGAAGCACCACAGGCGGAACTTCGGAAGCTGGTAGAAACAGCTGCCAGAAAGAAGCATGCTCTGGTGGTAGGAACGGACGCAAACGCACATCACACGGTCTGGGGAAGTGCAGACATAAACGACCGAGGTGAGTCACTATTTACCTATATTCTTCAAAGTAGTCTAGAAATAGCTAATAGAGGTGAGGAACCAACATATGTGGGACCAACCTCGAAGAATGTACTCGATTTAACACTCTACACAAGCAGGCATGTTATGGTTCAGGAATGGGAAGTATTGAGTAGGCCCTCATTCTCTGATCACAGATACATAAGCTTTCAGGTGACATTTCGCTCAAAAAACAAGCTTACATCCTTTAGAAATCCTAAGAATACGAACTGGGACTTGTATAGGGACATACTATCAAAAACACCAATAATACCCCGGAAATACAAGACAAACATCGCGCTTGAGAAAGGGGTTGAATTGTTTACAACTACGCTTGTTAAAGCCTTTAAAAGATCCTGCCCTCCAACACGTAATAGACGCAAGGTGAAGCCTCCTTGGTGGAACAGGGAATTAGGAGCACAAAGGCGTAGGGTACATGAATTCTATAGGTTAGCAAAAGTGGCTGACGATGAGTTCTGTTGGAAAGAGTATAAGGATCTGCTAAAAGTATACAAGAAAGAGATACGTAAAGCCAAGAGAGAATCTTGGAAAGACTTCTGTAGCAGTATGGAAGGCACTAACGATGTGGCTAGACTTAGGAAATTGTTATCCAAGAATCCGTCTATGCCAAGAACAATACGAAAAACTAACGGGGAGTGGGCTGACAGCTGTGAGGACTCTCTAGAAGACCTAGTCAGTACACACTTTCCAGGGTGTGCGGACACTGCAGATCTCGAACCTAGAGGAGATATTGTGCACGAAATCCCGACGAACGTAATTACAACCAACAAAATAGAATGGGCTATACAAAGATTCGACCCATATAAATCGCCAGGACTGGATGGAATCTTCCCGGCCATGCTCCAAAAGGTAAGCCATCTTGTGGTACCATGGTTAAGAACGATATTCAGGGGATGCCTGAGGTTCAGCTACGTTCCTGTATTGTGGAGAGAGGCGAGGGTTGTGTTTATTCCAAAAGCGGGAAAAAGCAACCCTCTTTACTCAAAGGAGTACAGGCCCATTAGTCTGACCTCATTTCTCCTGAAAACGTTAGAGAAGATTTTAGATACATACATTAGAGACACAATTGCGCCGGACGAATTATCCAAGGCGCAGCATGCTTACACTAAAGGCAGATCCACTGAAACTGCACTTCACTCACTTATACTAAACATAGAAAAGGCGTTAGAATATAAGGAGTATGCTCTAGGAGTATTTCTAGATATATCAGGAGCCTTTAACAACGTGACAAAAGATGCTATTTTAAACAGCATTGAGTCTCTTAATGTGCAACCCGCGGTTTATCTATGGATAAGGCAGCTATTAGCTAGCAGAAAGATAAAAGCGGAGTGGAACGTCACCAAATATGCACGTAGAGGTACTCCGCAAGGTGGGGTACTATCACCGCTATTATGGTTACTTGTAGCAAATGAAATTCTTAAGAAACTTGACGGAGGGGCACCTAATTTAGTGGCTTATGCCGATGACATAGCTATAGTAGTTACGGGAAAGTACCTGGACACCATCAGTAATGTGATGAACAACACTCTCAAAACGATACACCAATGGACATCTCGCGCAGGGCTAGGGATAAACGCCGGAAAAACGGACATGGTACTTTTTACCAGGAAGTACAAAGTTCCGGCGTGGAACCTACCGAAGCTGGGCAATAACGAACTACTTCTCAAAGACTATGCGAGGTACCTCGGAGTAATACTGGACAGCAAATTGCTGTGGAAGCACAACGTTGAGGAGAGGGTGAAAAAGGCCAGTAATGCGTTGTACGCATGTAAAAGAATGCTGGGCGTTACTTGGGGTCTATCACCCTCTCTGATGCATTGGTGCTACACAGCAATAGTCAGACCGATATTGCTGTATGGAAGCTTAGTATGGTGGACTGCGACAAAAAAACTGACATACTTAATGCCGCTAGAAAGGATTCAACGACTCGCTGCTCTGTGCATAACAGGAGCGATGAAGACCACTCCAACGGCGGCGCTGGAGAAGATACTCAGCATGCCACCTATTGACCTCATGGCGGAAAACCTGGCAGCGAAATCCGCGAGGAGGCTAATGGCTGCGGGGGTATTCACCTGCAGAACCTTCGGTCACAGCTCAATAGGAAAGTGGAGCTCAGGTGGCACGGACTACATGACTCCGTACTTTAATTGGGAGAGAAGGTTTCGCACTACAATTGAAGAGGAGGGATGGCACAAAGGCATGAAGCCTGGCCATAGAACCTTTCACATCTATACAGACGGCTCGAAAACTCCAGACGGAGTGGGAGCAGGTATTTACTGCTCAAAACTAGGAATAAGGCAGCCTATCAAGCTGCCAGACCACAGCAGTATTTTCCAAGCGGAAGTTTTTGCTGTGGGGAAGGCCGCGGAGCTAGCCTACTCTAGAACAAGAAAGAACTCAACAATTAATATATACGTGGATAGTCAAGCAGCAATAAGAGCAATAAGCTCATATTGTATTAAGTCCAAAAATGTTCGACGGAGCAGGGAGGCCATAGAAAGGCTAGCCGGAAACAATAGGCTGCATATCTACTGGGTACCTGGTCACAAAGGCATTATGGGGAACGAAATAGTAGATGAGATAGCAAAAAGTGCTGTGAGGCTACCATTTGATCAAGAGAACGACATACCAAAACCGCTAAACACAATATACAACGAAATGGACGACCACATGAAAAGGCAAGTGGAAGCTAGGTGGACTAACTTGACCACATGCAAAACAGCAAAAGTCATGTGTAGAACTAACGACAAAAAACTGACTCCATTCATACTTACGCTCTCGCGAAAGGAATGCAGAACTATCATAGGTATGCTAACAGGCCACAATCTACTGGCTGCATATGCGTACAAGATAGGGATTGCTAACACGGACAAATGCAGGAAATGCAGAGAGGATGTTGAGGAGACTTTAGAACACCTTCTGTGCGCTTGTCCGGCATTACTAAAAACGCGACTAAAATGCCTGGGAGCCCCACTGTTTGAGGGTCTGGAAGACGTCTCTAAAGCGGAGCTCCCAGCCCTACTTAGATTCGCTAAAAGCGCTGACATCCTACATGATGTCTACTTCAGGTATTCATAGAGGTCGGTCTCCATCTGGTATCGCTAGGGACCAAAAGGTCTATGCGCGGCTTATTGCCAACCAGGCTAACCTAACCTAACCTAACCTATCCTCTAGTGTCTATGCCTCCACACTGTACAGCAAAACAGACCGAACGTAACAGTTAAGGTACCGAAGGCGTCATTTCATATTCAAGCTTTTATTGGAAAAAACTTTCCTGTAACTGGAGAAGACTTCCCTCGCTGCTTCAATCCATCGGCAAATTTCTCTTTCATTTGCCCATGTTTCGCTAAGCCTACATCCTAGGCACTTAAATGGTAATACTCTTTGAATCGGATTGTCTATACTAAAATTTTCCAATTGATAATTTGTTGAAAGTTCATGAGTAACCCAAGTATGGAAACAAACTATGGCCCAGAAGATCTTTTGAGTTCTGCTATCACGCCTTAACTCCAATATTTTTATGCAATTTAAGCAATTTACATAAAAAGTCTAGAACGCTGCAGAACTACAAAGTGCTTTGTGACAAGCCCGATCAAAAAAATTCCAACTTTCTATTAAAGCTTAGTAGAAAAGACGTCGATTTGTTGTCGGTATTATTACAGGACGCAACTCATGGGGCCAGTATTTGACCACGATTGGAATCATTGAGAACCCGATTTGCCTGTCTTACTTAGAAGAGGCGTGTAGCATTGAGTATTTGCTCTGTGCGTGTTGTTAGAGCAACGCTGCAGCGTCCGATGTCATGAGAATGAGTAATATTCTTTCTCTTAGGACGATATATTCAGATTTGCCAAAGAATCTGGAAAATTCTCACAGGACTAGCTATCTCTGCCTCTGTCTCTGTCTCTGTCTCTGCCTCTGTCTCTGTCTCTGTCTCTACCCTTTTTAATGGGTCTTTTAGCTTGAGTGGTTTAGGAGTTACCATTCTTTCGGTGCGTCTTGGCCTCTTTCAAATTTCAAAAATCGAAACGGAAGTGCGTCATGGCATTCCTTTACCAGCCTGCAGGTGAAAATCTGATTGGATAAAGTAGATATTAACAGCGCTTGGTTGTCTGAAAGCTATGGCTATAAGTGCGACTTTGCAACTTGCGCAAGTTGACTCTGCTAGAGCCTAAAACACAGTGAAAAGAAGTTTATAGTACGAAGTTCTTATATAACACAGCTGCGCCCACCACTTAGCTTATTTATGTTACTTCGGTATAGGAATCATTAAATCAAGCGCTGTGAAATAATTATTAAATTTGTACTATTATTAAAAACCAAAAATTCGTATTGAAAATATTAAATGTATACTGTTATTAAAATATTAATATATTTGTTAAAGACACAATGGCCACAGAGATCGTATGCTACATAGTTGCCCACATGAGAAATCAAATTAAATTGGCGTTGAGTTGCGGCAAGTCGAATTGAGTGAACGCATATTGAATTGAAATTCAAATTGAAATTAAGTTCACTTATTGGCAGTCACTCGCAGAACAACGTTTCAATGCTTGTACATCTACTCACACATACATCCCTAGAAGTATACGAGTATATGTATGTGTAAATACATAGCAAAATCTCCCAATTGCACTTAACGCTCATCACACACGCCTACAAAGGCTTTCATTGAAACCTACATACACAAGGCCATACATACGTACATATAGACATATTTATGCAAGCAAACTGTTTACTGCAGAGCCGCATCCAACTAGTCGCCGATACACAAACTCTCAGACTTACTTTCACTGACCCACACATAGTACTTGTATATACATACATTTATACGCAAGTATCTACTTACACATACAAACATACCTTCAATCGCCATTCCGTTCGTCGCTGTGGCGATCTACCTACTTGAAAATGGCCGTGAAGCCGCAATAAATTGATATGAAGTCCCGAAAGGCTATAAAATGGGATACGAAATTAATGAAGATGCCGCCGCACTACTCTGCCACCACCAAACCGACAGCAATCACATCGCCGCTTGCTGACAAGGCAATAGTCGTGAAATGAAGCGCTGTTGAGCCGTAGGACGCAGAAGTGTAAAGAGCTCAAGTGGATTGAATTGAAATGCCGCGCTCCCATTACACATTTCCCACTACGCGCTTCGCATTTGACTTATGCCGATACGGATAATTCATGTCAGCCGGCCATTGCGCCAATAAGCCATGAGGCTGAGGCTATGAAATGTGGTGCATGACGTTGAAATGGGGATGGGGTAATGCATAGTGATTTAAATTAATTACATCTACTTACGCATGAAATTAACATATGCAACTACGATATTTATATAAACAAATACACACAAATATATACGAAAACCAAGTAAGTACGGTACGTATGTATGGCTGTTCGTAAGAAATAGCAAATGAATGAAAAAGTTGCTGCGAGGAATCGAAAGGATGTGGTTGTAAGTGCTGTCGTGGCAGAGACCGCAATGAACGCATGATAAAACTCAATAGGAAACAATGCACGGGTTGAGATGCAGACAGGGACCGAAAATAATCATTACTTTAAAATTTTCAATAGGAAAAATTAAAAGTTTCCAAATATCCCAAAACAGTTTCCTTTGACATTTTTTTCCAAGAATATGTCTTATATAGAAGAAAATTCTCAATATGGCATGTAAAAATATATATCCTAAATTACCGCGATTTTCGAGCGATTTCAAACTTGCACTTGAAAAGTTTCTAAATACTCTGATCGAAAATACTTAAAATTTTAATGCAACTTTTTAAAATTTTTTTTTAGTTTTGATAGTTTGTTTTTAATAGTTTTGAACTATGATTTATACGGTTGTTTATTGCAAAACCTATATTAAAAGAAAACTACCGAAGAAGATTTAGCATTAAAAACACTGTGGATGTTGTAGAAAAAAATAGAACGCAGTTGCTGACAAGAAAGTGTAAGCATGGCGAGAAGATTTTTACAGGAGTGGCCAAGATCAGACTGTTAACCGGCTCTATGCAAATTTCAAAGAATCAGCTGACGTCACCGGAGTCATGACAATGGTTTCTCTACGAATACGGTGAATACAAATGGGTAAAAGTGCATTATTTCATTTTATTTGTGATTTTTTGTTTTACTAAAATTAATATTTTTATTTAAATGAATCGCAAGCAGCGAATTTTTAAGTCTTTGCGATTTCCCATCGGACGCGGCTTGTGGGAAAAGTGGGTTTAGTTCAGTTATATTAAAATTTTTTCAAGTGAAGATTTCGAAAAGAAATTTAATATGGGTAAAAAAATTTGTATGATGAGTTGTGCTTTTAATAACGTCTCGCATACGCGACGTCTAAGTACTATATGACTGCAGCTCATGTTTCATTTGTCTAAAATCTCTTGAACATGTTTTGGGTTACATAGTTGGGTAACATCCAGAGGCCGATTGGTAAAGTAATCATCAGTTGATGCAGGCAATCTTGATGAAAGAATAAGGAGCTGCAACACATACCAGCAGATTTACTCTTACACGACTTGCGGCAGTAAGTGTAGCTCTTCCGTGTAACTCTCGCGACAACTTAAAGTGCTTCGGTTTTAATATAATACCTCACTCATGAGCTAATTCAGCGGTGTTAGCTGTTTGTATTCCTATTAATAATAATTTGATAACAAAAATTCAATACCGTCCACCACCATTTGGCCCTACAGCTCTGTATGAGCTTTGGCCTACTGCACCAAATGTATTCATTTGCACCGATCCTTGGTTGATTCCTTCCATTTGTTGCCCTTGAGTTTTTCCATGTCATCTTCTAGTTCGTCAACCATCTTGATCTTAGTCTGCCTCTTGCTTTCGTTGAAAAAGTTTAGCACCAATTACATTTCGTTGAGCTCTCGTGGGGTTCAGTCTTATGGTATGGCCTAGTCTTTGAGCTTTGATTAACCGCGGAGCATTTTCCCCTCTTATAAGTTGGTCCAGTTCATGGTTCCTTCTTATGCGCCACTCGCCGTTGTCTTTGACTGCTCCGAAGATTAGCCTGAAAATTGTTTTCTCCAATACTTCGACTTTATTTTTGTCTTTTTCACGTATTGTATAATACTCCGATCTGTAGCAAAGAACTGGTCGAACTATAAATTTATACAGCGAAATTTTGCAAGGTCTGTTTAGTACAGAGATGGTAAATGTAAGGAAAATTCCCTACATGTAGGGATTTTTGTCGAAAAAGAAGGACAAATTTTTTTAAATTCTGTAAATGTAGGGAATTTTCAAAAAGGACAGAAAAAATTTTAAAATAGCGGGAAAAATTAAAAAAGTTCATTTCAAATAAAAAGCCTCAGTAAGATTTCATGCCAGTGTTTTTTTCCTTATGGCAGCATACTTTTAAAGCGTTAATACGGCCACATTGCCATTTTTTTCTTCGTTAACAAATCGCTAACGCTATTTTTTCTTCGCACGAAAATTGCTAGTTGTCCCACGTTTTCTGGTGCTTTTCACTTTTGAAGTAAGTTTGCAATTATTTTAGTTACAGCTTTTTTTATATTTAAAATTTATATATTTTGCAGAAATGAGCTCCCCCTCTTCAACTGACTTTTCGGAGGAACACCAGGAGAAAAATTCAAGTATCGGAAACAAAAGTTCAATAACAAGCGGCTTGAAGACGACAATTTTAGTGGCTGGTTGAAAGCTGTGGCTAACGATCCATTTAAATACAAATGCGCTGAGTGCGACAAAGTTTTGAACTGCGGCAATTTTGATTTGCAGAAGCACGCCGAAGCAAAAATGTACCAAAAAAATATCAAGACAATAGAAAAGACAACTAAAATAAACATTTTTTTTAAGAAAAAGCCGAGTAAACCAAATGGTTCCAGAAATTTCGAAATAAAACTTAGCATGTCTTCGCTGAGCATAATGTCGCACTGCAAGTGGTGGACCATTTAATACCAATCTTAAAAGTAATCGTGCCGGATTCTGAAAAAATAGAAACTCTGTCTTATTTTAAACAGAACTGAATGTAATGAAAAAGTCAAATTTTTAGTTTTTTTGCTGAATTTTTCTTTATATATGTGTTTATAATATAATAAATATGTGTATTTATATATATTTTTGAAATAAAATTTCTTATTAAAGTGTGAAAACAGCACCAAACCCAAAACTTAAGCAAATAATTCAATTTTGACGTTGCAAGTGCCTCATTATTGTGTAAACACAGGAGAAAAATATGTAGGGAATTTTGTAGGGAAACTTTTTTGAAGCGTAGGGAAAAGTAGGGAATTTTTTTGGGCTGTGTAGGGATTTTTCAAAAAATCATTTACTATCACTGGTTCAGTAGCTTCGATTTAAAAAGTTTAATAAGTGTGTAGATATGTGTCTATATGCTAATTGTATTGTCTTGTCGATTGCGATGCTGATTGCGTTGTCGAGGCTTAGTTTAAACCCCAAATACATTCAGTAGTGCTACGACACTGCAAAAAGTACTGCGGCAAAGCCAAGCGCGAATACTACTGCCTTTTGCAAATTACTAAGTGAATTGGTACACTGCAAAGTAGATCGCTACCCTTTTCAAAATTATTATAAATATGGTGATTATATCCCAACCCCTGTGGTTTGAGAAACACAATTTCCTAACCACAACGTTTTTTTGTATTCGACTAACCCCACTATACACATTTTGTTTTTATTTCATTCGCCTCTCTCTCTGTCAAAGCCGCAGTGACGTGGCAGCCAAAGTTACTCAAGGGGGATATATTTACAACATTTGCTCTTTCACTATGGGGAAAAACACAATTGTGCGGGGAATTTCGGTTGCCATCTCATCTGACAGATTCAGCCGAATTCTGCACGATAATTTCACATGCATTCATACACTCGTCCATTGAGTCGTTGTTCAGATGGCAACGAAGTAACATATATTTTTCATATATCACCAGCACAACCTCAATTTGTGTTGTAAAGGCATCCCAAGTGACGTCAGCTTATCAGCTGATTCTGTTAAATTCGTCCAAAGTCGAATAATGGTCTCCTAAAGAGCACACCTTCAAAAATCTGTTCTCCATGGGAGTTACTCTCACAATATTTGTTTTTCACGATAGCTAATAGCCAGACCTGGTAAATCTATCATCATTGGGTGCATGTATGTATGAGGTGAGTTAATGTGAGTAAAGCTTATTTAAAGTGAGGTAAACTGAGGTGGACTTAGGTGTGGTTTGGCCTTTTGAGTTCTTCCATCTGCCAAAAACAAACATAAAGACACTGCACTTTGCACTCGAAACTTGTTTTCATTCATATTACCAACAACTCCCAGCAATAGAAAAATATTTAGGCATATAAAGGGTGATCAGATTGGAGGTGTTTTTTCCAATAGGGATTTTTACAGCTCACGCGTAACTACGGACAAACTAATTACATCATCAGTTTATCTCTCATCTCGGACCAGTGGACTTTTATTTGTGGGGGTATGGAAATTCTAAATGCTTCGATTGAGGAACTAGAAGCCGACATTACTAAATTTATTCACGAGATACCGTCCGAAGACCTCTAATGAGTCATTCAAAATTGGTGTTTACGGGTGGCTGAATTACGGCGCAGTTGCGGCCAACATTTGAGAGGGATTATCTTTAAAAAATAAATGTCATGGATGGTTCTACACAAAAATACTAAAGATTCCCAATCAGTTTGAATTTTCGTTGTTTTATTTCAATTTAAACCCCGATATTTACAAGTAAATGACATGCGCATTAAGAGAAAAGTCATTGTTGTACTGTATGTTATTGTTTTTGTAATTAAATATGAATATAAATTTTATAATACCTGTATATAAAAAATATCACCATAATTTTCACAGAGTTTTCTTTTATTTGCTATCGTATATGGGGGTTATAAATTTCAATTAAGAATATAAAAACAACATATAAATTCGACCCACTAATGAATAATAGAACTGACTTGAATTTGCTTGATCTGCCTAAAGCGTAAAATTACAGTTTTATATACCGTTACATAGAAACAAATGTGTTGAAGACACATTTTGAATGGTTCCGCTGCGGAATCCTCGAGTGCAAAGCAAATTTTGACCCCTCTGCAAATACAAGCGAAAGCGTTCGTTCGCCCCTCATAACGCCAATGCTCACAATTTTCGCTCACAATTTTTGCAAGACTTCGTCGAATTTGTTTTGGGCCATTTAACACAATTTCTCAAATAAAATGTTCTCTCAGGCAACGTCTCGATCAAAATAAACATAACGCAGTTGGGGAATAGAATAAAGCACGAATGTTTCTGCCACGATAGTAACAAATAGTGGAGTTTTTTGGCACACAGTGTTGCTGCTTATTCTAAATTTTCTTCAAATAAAACCGCAAAAGACAAAATATAATTAAATAAACATTTTCAAATATGTTAATGAGATTCTATATTTTCTAAAACATGGAAAGAGAAAAAATGTCTAACGTTGTGTTTCAGTTGCAAATGTTTTATTCGCCACTGTAGCTCCGAAAGTTGATGGAAGCAGCATTATCAGCAGCCATTGCAGCCAAATCAGCAGCAGGTTGTAGCAACCGCAAACTGCATCGTCGGCAACGGTAATAATAACGCTCATTTCTAGGTGAACAACGGAAATCAGCGAAATGCAGCCAACATTGGAACAACGCATAGCCATGGAACGCACATCTGGCCGCTCGCCATTGGTTGGCAGGGTGAACTGGCCGGGTTGAGCGAGGAGTTGGGCGAATAGTTGCCGCAAGCATTGATTATTGTTGCAGTGCAGAAATGCATAACATTCGTTACAGTTCAATACGTTTCTCAGCAATGAAGTAGTACGGATGTACTTGCCTGCCTCACCTCCCCTCACCTTTACACATAATCGCTCGCCGTTCGATGTACCGAACGAGGCCAGCAACTGCATCCTTGTGGCCACCATGTGACGACAACTACGCCGCTCATTAACGGCTACCATGGCAAGTGCTACAACAAAAACACCAAATCGCATCAGTGTAAAAATAATAGGGCATGTGCAACAACTATATTGCCACATGGCCACACTTGCCGCACTCGGAAGGCCACTAGGCAAGGCTAAAGGTGTATGTGTAAGTATATGGAAATGGAGAAATACAGCCGGTAATATGCATTCGGGCGCAAACGGTTGTCGAAGGATTGTTGTTGTCGTTAATAATGTAACACTTTCCGCCATCGAGTCGGAGCGGCGTCATAATGAGAGGCGTAGCTGGGGGCGAAGTTGCTGGCGATGCGTTAAAATGCGATAAATATGTAAAAAGCAGCCGTTGCAAGAACAACAACAACAGCTACAACTTCAATTGCGAAACGACTGTGGCTAAAAATGCAGGCTACAAAAATAGCTGATAAGTAATGAAAAGCTTGATTTTCATTTTTGCTGCCGCTACTGGTGTTTGTGTGTGTTTGTGTCTCGCTTTTTCCGGCAATGTTGCATGTTAATTGAAAACGAAATTAAAATTGTTGCAACATTTTAAATGCAACAATCGGAATAAGCAAAAACGAAATGTGCGGAACAATGTGCTTTACAGTTACCTACACACTGACACACACACAAGCACTTCACTCACATACCACTCACATACCCAAACAATCAAATATTTTATTCACACCAGCGCACTCGCTCACACATACATACACAAATGTGAGCATCTTTTTAGATATATGTATACTTGTAATACATATGTGTGTGTGCTTGTAGGCAGTATAGGTCCTTATAACAATTATAGCAGGAAATGGCGCGGAATTTCCGCTGTACTTTCGCATTTGGTGGGCGACTGCAGTGCCAGTGACCCATTTTTTTCTTTTTTTTTTGTTGTTTTTAGTGTTATTACCTTTTTGCGATATTTTATTTATGCAGTTACAATGCAACCAGTGCACGCAGTTCAGTGCATGCAGTCCACTGAATGCGGCTATTGTTCTTTTTCCCCTCCCCCTATCCGCACATATTGTTTTTATTTAATTGCATTTTAAATTTCACTGGAAAATTCACCGCATGCGACCGTTTTATATTTTACGGCAGGTATTTATTTTTTGAATTCGTTTCGAAAAGAAATAAAGCAGTGAGCCAAAAGGAAATACAAAGCGAAAATATTTCACAAACGTTGAAGGGAAATTTGCACAAACAGCACAAACAAAAATATTTAATTGGAAAATTAAAAAATAATAAACACTGGCAAGTGATGGTGCTTTAAAACTATAGTAAAATTTCTACATTTGGTTAAATTACTACTGCCAACGCGTTTCTATCAAGACTCAGACAAAAACAATTTCATATAAAGCCGTTCCGAAAAAAATTGCTCGTTAGTGGAACAAAATGAAGTAAAATTAATATTTCTGATATGATGTGGCCAACTTAACAATAATAATCTTTTCAATAAATCCTTGAACTGTTATCCCATACTCAACTAGCAAATGCTCGCAAATATACACTCAACTTGGGCTATTCTGCCGTTAAGGCAAACTAAAGGTCATTAATTTAGCGGCACTGGATTTTAAACTGAAATGAAGCAATGAAAATTCAAATTTATTGGGTAATCTTTATTATATTTGTGTAGAACCATTCATGATATTTAGTTTTTAAAGATAATCCCTTTCAAATGTAGGCCGCAACTGCACTTTCATTCGGCCATTCGTAAACCCCAATTTTGAATTACTCGCTGGATCACTTGCGTCGGTATCTCGTGAATAACTTTAGTAATGTTGTCTTCCAATGCTTCAATCGAAAGTGATTTTACACAAAGCAGCTAAACGTTACATAGTCGCACACATAAAAGTCCAAAGGTGTGATATCACACGATCCTGGTGGGCAATCCACTGGTCCGAGACGAGAGATAAATTGCTCACCGAAACGACGACGCAGTAAATCCATTGTTTCACGGGGGTTTGACAAGCAGCGCCGTCGTATTGGAACCAAATGTTGTGGAAATCAATTCAATTCATTAATCAATTCTATGCCAGCTTCAAACAGTCGTTCATAATGGCACGATAGCTTTCGCCATTCATTATTCCATTAGCTCCAGCATAGTCTTCGAAAAAGCATTGGCCGATGCTCGCAGCAAACAATATTTTCAATGGATGTAATGGCTGTTCTTGCATGGCTTCGGGTTGCTCTTTGGCCTAAATATAGCAATTTTGCTTATTGACGTAGCCATTAAGCCGAAAATAGGCCCTATCGCTGAACAAAATTCGGGTCCCAAAATGCGGACCTTCGGCGACTTTTTCAAGAGCCTAACGATCGAAATTATGGCGCTTTGAAAGATCGGCCGGTTTCAAATCTTGGACTACCTGTGTTTTATATGCTTTCAAACCAAGATCTTTGAGGAAAACTCTCATTTATAGCCGCAATGTTCTCTCCACTTCGGAATGTACGTGGTCTTATCGGTCGAGTATCATCCAATATTGTAAAATTATACTCAATTTTGCCGATGGTTTGCCGAATAGGGCATCTGGTAAGACAGTTATGTAGCCATTAAGTCAAAAATGGGGTTCATTATCATACACCATAAGTTGACCTGAGCGCGCAATGAACACTTTTCACAGAGCGTCGAGTTTCCTAATACAATTGTATGATTTGTAAATGTTGTTGAAGCGTAAGAACATATACACAAACAACACATATTTTAAAAATTGTTATTTAGATTTCGAAATTTTGATAATAGAAGAAAATTTAAGTAATGTAAATTTAGTAAATGCAAAATGTTAATAAATATTTTACAGTTTTCTTCCAAAAAATTGTATTCAATTCGGTTCAGTCATTATTAATTTGTTGCAGTTTGTAAATTAAATTTATGATTTTCTAACACATTTGGACTTACAGACACGGCTCTTTTACATGTTTATGCAATTTATGTTGAAAAAAAAACCTTCGAGAGACTGTCTCCAAAATACAAATGACGCTATAAAAATCGGGGTACTATGTATGTAGATATCAGCGTACATGCTCACACATACATACATATATTGGGATCTTCCTTTATAGGACTTATGCTGAAAACAGTGATCGACGTAAACGCAGTCCCCTGTCAGCTGTTACGATCAAACTAATGAGAACCCCATGTAAATGAAAAACTCCTTCCTTCCGTATTTTATTTCAGGATTTTTAAAAATTCCCGTAAAACCCTGTCAGCTGATTGCTCTCTCACCACACAGTGTTGCCAAGCAGTACATTTCGAAATCATTTACAAAATAAACTTAGAAAAATTATAATTTTTGTGAAAATAACTTAAAAACACTGTTGAATAATGTTAATTATAGATAAATGAACTATTTGCATTTGTTGGTTTTTGGCTTTGGTTTATTAAACAATGAAAAATAGTAACTGATAACGCGGATGTGTGAAAAAGTGTGTAAGCAAAAATATCAATGGCAACATTGTGTGGATACAACCATACACATACACACACAAACCGATGTATTGTGTAAATATGTAACTAAAAGAACGCAGTTGTTCTCTACGGGATGAGTTTTGCTCAGTTTTGTGCTCGTTAGGGGCTGTGGTAAGGGATTACGTACGTCGGTCACTATTTTCAGCATTGGAGTTGTTGGCAACATTGGTGTAGACATACTAATACTTAGGGTTTCTACTTAGATATTTTTTTTTTCGAGATGCTTTCTAATAAATGTAGGCACTCGATGTTTTTCTACTGTCTATGGATACGATGGCTGTTACACAAGTTTTGAGATATTAGATTAGTTCTGATTTTTCTTGCGTGAATAAAACAACCAACCAAACACTTTATTTAGAATAAATTAACAATATTTATCTTTCTTTCGTTAGTGTTTCCCTGTTGGTCAGAGTTTTGTCTAATTAAGGGCGAGAATGGCCTTAAAGTTTTTCAAAAATTTATTTAGGAAGATCAATACACCTTACTTGCAGTTGAATCAATTTTCGAAGCACTTTTCAGCCGTTGAGTTCTCATTTCAGTTTTGATCTGCAGGTAAAAGAAGAAATCATTGAATATTTGTGTGATTGATGTTTACAGAACCCTGAGAACTAACACACTATAGTTCCAGGGCGTCAGTGCCATTTGAAGCTAAAATGCATCATCTGGTTTCATAAACAGAAAAAGCGGCTTATTTTATTTATGAACAAAGCATATAATAGGGATCCTAGTACACTCTTTTGGGAAACGCCAGGAGAGGCAAAGAAAGGTTCAAAAGAAATGCCTGATGCCACCCATAAGTGTGGGTAAATCCGATTTAGAAACACAGAATGGATATTCATATAAGATAACTTAAGATCGATTAGAAATAAAGCCATCCATACTGGTTTGGCCAAATCAGAAATTTTGACTCGAATCTTCTTCTTCTTGACTGATTGACACAATAACCGCATAAGCCCTAATTCTATTATAACTTGGAAATCTATTACAATATTTAACTCTGATATCACTGAAAGATATTTTTGCATCTGGTGTGAATATTTTTTTGTGAAAGAAGCAAATTATTTAAAAAAAATGTTCCTGTGAAATCTCGAAACAAAATTAAACTTCTATCACTTAGATAGAAAACGTTTGGTTTGAGGAACTTTAATGGTTTGTTGCATTGAGCGCCTGTTGTTTAAAAACTACGATCGCAATAAATGGGTTTGAGACTAAAAATTATATGATGATACACAACCACAAATATAGCCGAAACTCCCCAAGTAACACTGCAACGCCATTTTGATGTTATTTTGAGATCTTCAACTTGAGAAGCTTGATGGGATTTATGTTGAAGCACCGCTCCAGGCTGTCGAAGAAAGGAGTACCCTGTGGTTTTAATCGTCTGGCTGCCAAGCCCGGACATTTACAGAAAACATGCTCAAGAGTCTCCTTCTCTAAAAGGTCCCCACAGCTTTTACAATGGGGATTAAATTCGAAATCTAGCTTTTCTGTGCGTGTACCGATTGTCCAATGACCAGTAAACACAACTACAAATTCGGAAATCGAATAGCGTGGAGCCCCAGGACTTTCTGAGTGCTGCGTCTATTATACTGGGGCTAAAGGGTTTTCAAAATAGCACAAAAATAAATAGAGCTACACCTGTTCTGTATTTTTCTGAGAAACAACAATCAGAGTCCGATAATCACGTAGGAGACCTCTGAGACCACTTCAGCCGATCTCTTCCTGGCAAGCTCATCAGAAATTTCATTTATCTGTATGTTTCTATGTCATGGAACTCAGATCAGAGAAATGTTACCTCCACACCCAAGTGATTCGATCTCCCCCTTTCTGAAGTTGACTAGTTTGGATCTCCCCAATGGCGTCGTCAAAGCTCTGAACGCTGTTAGACTGTCAGAAAAAATGTTAATATCTCCCTCGCCCCCACGTTCTCTAAGCATTTTGCATCCCTGCAGGATCACCAAAACTTCTGTATGAAAAACAATATCAGTATTCGGAAATTTTGAGGAAAGAAATAAACTGGCTAATTTCAAGAAAACCCCTGCTTCGAATCACGAGCAGCCAGCGCAAACAGAGCTACCAGCATCGGTAAAGATTTTTCTCTCGTTCCAATCCTGCCTACTTGGAAATATTGCCCTGTCACGACCCTCAAACTCCAGTGTGCGGATAGAGAGATCTGTTCGAAGTTCAGAAAAAAGTGGTGTTAGCTACCTAAAATTGTTACCATGCGCCTTGAGAAATTGTCTCCAGAGGCCAATCTCCTTTAACCTGATTGCACTTTGAGCAGCGATGGGAATACCGTAAAAGTCAATGGGAAGTAGGTCCAAAATGATATTAAGGGCAGCACTGAGACAAGTTCTACATACGGTTTAGCGATATTATAGCCCATTCGAAGAGATTCCCAAAAAATCAGGCACCAAAAAGTACAGCGTTTGATTGAAAAGTAATGAGCCTTATTTTTTTAAGCAGTTTTATTATACCTTTTGGCTTCTACAACTAATATTCTTCAAAAAAGGACCCTTGAGCGTCAATATACCGCTGGTAGCGGTCCTTCCACTGCAGGAAACATTTTTTAAACTCATCCGCCGACATCACGTTCAATTCGGCTGTCACAGTTTTTTGGATCGCCTCGATGGAGTCGAAACGCCTCCCCTTCAGCTTTCTTTTCAGGCGCGGGAACCAGAAGAAGTCCGGAGGGGGCAGGTCTGGGCTGTAGGGAGGGTGGGGAAGCACCGGAACCCCCATCTTGGCCAATGCAAAAGTGCAGAGGAAGGCGGTGTGCGCCGGCGCATTGTCGTGATGAAGGGTCCAATTGCTGACGAGGTCGGGCCGAACCCTCGCGACGCGGTTTTTCAGCCGAAAAAGCACTTCTTTGTAAAATGCCGCGTTTACAGTGCTTCCTGGAGGTACAAACTCCTTGTGGACGATGTCTCGAGAGTCGAAAAAGATGATCAGCATGGTTTTGACCTTGGATTTCGACATGCGCCTCCCGGCCTTCCTTGAACGACTTGTGCCACCGTTTTACCTGGGCTCTGGACAGAGATTGGTCCCCGTAAGCCTCCTTGACTATCCCAATGGTTTCGGTACTCGTTTTGTTTAGCTTTATGCAAAATTTGATCTAGTAACGTTGCTCCAACGATCGCTGCATTTTCGCCACTGCAAAATCCTAACACACTTTTAAAACAGCTTTCACGCGCGGAGCGATGTTGACTGCACCGCTGTTGCCAGCGAACTGGGGCCCGTTTCAAGTGGAAGGGGAAGGTCCGACGAACATTTTCCCCCACCAGCCGATTCGGTTGATCGCTTGGCAGACGCTTCGCGCGGGAAGGCTCATTACTTTTCAATCAAACCCTGTAATCAATTATTTTTTCAAAAAATTCAAAACTTTATTTAAGATGTTCCGGATTCTGCGATTTGGGTCAAATATGCACTGTTTTGTTGCATAATTTGTTGCCATTTTAAAAGTAGGTAGCTTCATAATGCCTCTCTCATAGAGGTCTTGGTCCTTATTGGCGAAAAACTTTGGTAATCGATTTTTGCAACCTTCTCTTGATTCCAAATTCTTATCACTCCGGAAGTTTTGCGATGAGAGGAAAAGGTGGTAATCGCTTGATGCCAGGCTCGAATTATATGGGGAAGCATTAAAACTTCCTAACCAAGCTCCGAGTCACTACAGAAGTGTGTGGCCTTGCGTTGTCCTGATGTCCATACGAAGGCAGCTCATAATAAATGATTGTTTTCAAGTTCCACCAAATACATAGTAGAACTTTGCTGGCCGTTAGTCCTGGTTTGAGCTACTTCATCATTTGACCAATACCAAATTGGTCGATTTCATTCTGCTTGATAAAGACATTGCAGATGTAAATTCAATCCATCATATTTTTTGGTGTTAATTGGCGTGGGTCCTTGGAGCTTCTTTTTGAATCCAACTTTGCCCAAATGGCTTAAAACTGTTTTTTGGTCGATCTTTAACTCCTGGGCGATGCTACGACTACTAATATTCCTATCAGCTTCGATAATTTCTGTGATTTTATCGACATATTCTTTAACATCAAAAATACCTGAACGGAATCAACGAAACCAAAACCATTCACAATTTCAGCGGCATTCAGCCTGGTTGACATTTTCGCCTTTATCAAAGAAAAGTTGTAAAATGTACCGAATTTTCTCTTTGTTGACTTCCATTGTTAACACCCTGTAACTCACAACCAAATGCAACAAACAAAAAATAGCAAACGGATTTCTTTAGTGTGAAATGTCTCTTTGGCAACGAGCATAAACTTTAAATTGTTTGTTCAATAATTTACGAGATATCGATCACTACAGCCATCTACCGAGAAAATAATGTATTTTTCCCCCAAACTAATATTTTGACTAAAAATTTTTATCGATCTAAGCTAATTAAAAAAAAAACTAAGTTTATAGAAGACTAGCAGGAAAAGATTTTCCATGTCAATCAGGTCAATAATCTCGATTCGAAACGGTTTTACACCATCCAAGGCATATCGCCTTATATAATCATAAAAAAGCATTTAAAATGTTTTAAGATGTTAGAACAACAGCAACTAGCAAGCGAAAGAATCTTAACGCATAGCCAAATTTACATTCAAATAATTGACACTCCCAAAAACGAAGATATGGAGCAGAGCAGAGCTTACCCGGTAGACTTAGAAAACTTGTACTTGTCATTAAAAACAAATGTATCTCTCCACTACCACATACACAGCCTTATGGTACACCACCACAGAAGACGAGGCCCCTTTGAAGTCGCTTCAAGCCGATCAGATCAATGCAGACAATGCAAGGGATAATGGCGACACACAGGCGTATTAAAAGAAGCCATGCAAGTCACACGCACACCCACACACTCGCATGTATTGTGTGAATTAAAGAGAAGAAACCAAGAACCGCAGGCGCCTGCAACAATACATGCAACAACGAAAGACATGGAAAGGATGCAAGTATTTGCACAATTACGGTTTGATGTTTGGCGTTAGGAGCTTGTTTTAAACGCTCAACAAATTAACCGCAGGTGGCCGACAACAACATTAGAGAACGCGCACACACAAGCGCTATTTGTCGACCGCAATTGTTGAACAATGAGCCGGACGTTGACTCAATGAGGTCGCTAGCCACAGGCTGTGTGAAATTGTGGAGTATACCTTTGTGTGCATGTGTATGTTGGTATTGTATTCAGCATACTTATAGGCGCATTGCCAAACTTTCATGGCTTCATTCCAAACGAGTAGAGAGCTTATGGGCAAAGGCACGATAGCATTGAGTAGCAAGCATGCAAGAGAACAGGTGTGCTGCCACGCCTTCGTAGCTTAGCTGCCATGGACGTCGTGGGCTGCATTTTTGTTATAGCTACCAGCGTTGCAATTGCACGCCTACGTAATTCAAGCGAAGGTTAATAATTCGTAATATCCTGTGCATCCTGTGCATCCGGTTGGTGCTGGGGCGCATTGATGCGAATTACGGTTGCTAACGGCGTTGCTAAATTTTGTTTTGTATTTGCTTGCGCAAAAGTTTTGACTTCAAAAACGACGAGTTCAGCTGAAAGCAAAACGAGAAATGTGAACTGCCATAGTCGGCAGTGGAGTTAAATGCGTATGTATGTACTTGTGCGGTGTGGGTATACACACATACATATATCAAGCTACATGGCATTTATTTTGGTTTTGACTGCAGTTCACCATAATTTTCGCTACACTCCGGCCAACATTCGGCATTGTCCTTCCACTCAATACCAAGGCGCAATGGAACACAACGCACAAGGCAAAAGGCTCACGCAGATTTGGATGTCTGTATGTTAAATGCATGCATACAGTATAATATGTATGTATGCGTATGTAGCAACAGAATATGTGTAGCCTGCGTAAATTATTACTACTCTGTGGGCCATTGTCTGTGCTCGCACGGATCCAGCCAAACAAATGGTGAATGAGTGCCTCGAATGAGTTAGTAGGTACGTGTGTACATAACTTCAGAGTATGGCCTTTTTTCAATCTACATATGTACCATACCCATATGTGTATGAGGGCACGCGTGTGTGCCTTGAATTATTATGTGCGCCGGTTTACCCACTTACACATTCATTTCCATACATGCATGTGTTCTATATATGTGTGGCTTTATTGCTATTACTTGCGGTCGCAATGCCCTTTGAGGGCATAGGTTGCCAGCTATTCAACGGCTTTTTGGCATTATATTTCGACATCCTGCTCCCGCAAGCCGTAAACGCCGCATGTGTCGCGCTCATCAACCGCCAATGCCTTTTTCATTGTACTCGTATCTGTGTTTATGTGCAGCTTTCCGTACTTGTTTTTTTATTAAGCCCGCGCCACATAGGAATACATCAACAATACATCTATGCACATACATAAGTTTTTGCCTCAATCCCTTATTAGCAGCCTTTTTTTAGGTATGTCAACATGTGAGCATGTCCTTCGTCCGTTACTGCTGCTCGAAACTCGACACTCAAACTTTGCCCACATCGTAAATTTGATTCTTATTTCGTTTATACCTCACGAACATATGAAAATAAAATGGTAATGCGCTCAATGCTGGTCCTGACCAACACACCGAACGAAGTGAAAGTGAAAGAGCGAATGTGCTGAATGGCGCTGACTTTCATGTGAGCAAATTCCGAAGAGAGCACGAGAGCGCAAAGAGCATGCTGTTCAGTTTATCCGCAGGGGAAATGCTGTACTAGAGCACAATGAGTGGATGTAAGCAGAGAGTGTGTGAGTAAGAGCGCTGAAATGCCTTGAGTAACGCTTGGTGGCGCAGACTTGCAGTAAATGTTAATTCAATATTTTAATATGGGACTATTTGAAATTTCGAAAGCATTTACTTTTGGCGCTTAACATGACCCAAATACCGTTAGCCAGTTTGAGTTAGGTGAGTGGCGTAGCTAAAATATGTTAGGCGACTACGTCACTTAATAGGCCTGCTGTATCAGGTCTAATGCTAATCGATCCAATTCACAGTCAGCTCCACCACGAAAGGGTAGTGATGTGCAACTTGATAGCTGATCCTACGAAATGATGCTTCTCACCTCTGACTATCAACCTCCCTGCTTTTCCTTGACGTTGGTGGTATTGTTAGCCTTTACTTGAGACTGGAAGAGTAAAGGAACAAAAAAAACAAGGTGAACACCGTCCGAATATGGGCTCGGATCTCGCGGCCCGCAACCACCTACCCGAAACTGATTGTCGCAGCGGAAGCAGTGGTCCGCGGAAGCAGTGGGCCACCCAGGACTGTCATGCTAAGAAAGAAGAAGAAGAACTCAGCTCTTTATGGCTTGCAGGTACTGCAATCAGCAACGTCAAGTATTATCAATCAAGAAAACTAAATTTATAAAAAAGTCAATTCAATAATCCCGGAACGAAATGGTTTTATACCATCAATAATCATCAAATCTTTATCTAGGGTGACTTTTTTAAGAAATTTACAATCACCACACCTTATTCTAAAAGCGAAAAAAAAAACGATGTTGGCAATTATAGGCCGATTTCCAAGCTACTAAGCCTTTCTAAACTGTTTGAATGCATTATAAAGGAGAAAATTTATTTTGCGATTAAGTCTTTAATTAACGCAAACAAACATTACAAATCATGGCCACTCTACAGCTACCAACCTGTTTTTTTAGTGCATTCTGTATGTCATCGTTTTCCAAAAAACTCCAAGTTGATTGCATTCACATTCCCTAAGGTATCTGACGAAGTGCCGGATGAGATTCTAGTAAACAAGTTGGCTTGCTTTCGTTTGCACTCCATCTTTCTGCAATAACTGAAGTCATATTTGACGAACAGAGGGTGCGTGGTAAAAATTAATGGAGTATTATCGGACCACTTTGTTGCTACTTCAGAAGTCCCCCAAGGGAACACCTTAGAGCTTTTTTGTCATTTTTTTTCAATGACATTAGCAAATGTTTTTCCTTTTCGAATTTCTTGCTCTTCACGGGTGATTTAAAAATTGTCAATGTTAAGCACTTAGTGGATGCTCTAATACTTTACCTCGACTTGAGCAATCTTCTGGATACACCCTACAGGATTTGTACTAATATAAAGTACTACAAAGTGTAGCAGAGTTTAAAGATATTGGAGTTTTATTCGACACGAAATTTTCTTTCAGTGGTCACGTTAATTTTATTCTTTCAAAATCGTACTCAGTTCTTAGCTTCATTCGTCGCAATGCATCTGAATTCTCTGATCCATGTAACTATAAACGACTTTATACGACTTCTGTTTATTCTCATTTTTGAAAAGCAATAATCATTTGAGATCTTATGATGAACTTTCGGTAACTAGAGCGTGTTTAAAAAATATTTCTAAAGCGGATGTTATGTTCCCTACGATTTGAAACGACTGTTCCATCCTATAGTTCTCGGCTAAAGCCTATAAGAATCTCAAGAATAGAGAAGAACAGTCCTTTCACTTTTATTTAATTTCAGTATTGTTACTGAACCCCCATTGCTCAATTTGGCTTTATCTACGAGCAAATGCAGTTTTGTAAGCAATTTAAATTTAGTTACTTAATATTGTATTAATATTGATTGCCAATATTTTAATAGCCAAATTTGGCTTGTTTTCCTTAAATCTTTTTAGTCTGTAAAGTAATTTGTTCTGTGAATTATTTTACATTTGCTAACTGGCTGATCCTCAGCGTAAAATGGCATATATGGGTATAACAAATCTTCACCCAATATCTACAAAGACGTAAAGACTCATTTGTAATCGGAATAAGAATAATATCCATAAACTGTTAGCATCGTTAACACTTATTGAGTGAATTGTTAATTTATACAAACAGACAAAGCAGCGGGTGCAGTTTTTTAGGGATTTCAAATATTTGTATTTTATTTTAAAATTCTATTGTGTTGCAACATGTCCAACATCCCTGATTTCATTTCTCGTATTTAAAATGCATACACAATTTTTAGGTGCCAACTCATTCCTCTAAAAGAAATTGAAAAACAAAAAAATATAACAATTTAGCCCAATAAGTTTATCTGCATATTTGCTGCAATTAAAGTACGTCTGTGTAATATTAATGTATTTATCCTTTTATTTATTAACAAGCAATATAATTATAAGTATTCGTATTAGAAAATAAAGGAAATTAGCCGTAAAATCTATCGGTCCAAATTTAATGTTTTGTAGTAAATAATAACAGCTTTAATCTATTTTCAGCTTCACTATACAGTCATATCTTGGCATTAAATTTAGCAACGTTGGGACACACTCGTACATATACATATATACAATACGCTTTAAAAATGTCACTAAACTGCTACAGCTCATCTATGATTACATATAGCATAACATTTCTTCCAGAGCTGAAAATTGCGTCAGGTCAGTAACATTACGAAGGGCGCTTAAAACATTTAGCCGTGCTGTTAAATTAAGTTTTGATAAAAAACAAATTTTATATTAGCTCAATATCTACATAAGCATGCACATACATATATGTACACAACATAAAGATACATATGTACATTCATTTAGCGGCATTACATGTATACCTATTAACATAAAATAACAGTAAATGTTATTCTCTACTGCTGTTAACTGTACTGCAGTTCGTTGAAACTCGTTGGTTTGAACAGACTCAGCAGTTCTGTTAAGAACTTCAGAGACGTTTACATTTGTAAAAGTACCGCCGTTAACGCTCGAGTAATTTCCATTTAGTTTTATGCTTGTGAGTTCTGCAAGCAAAGAACTTATGAATTAATAGAAGTTTCAAATGTGAATGTTAAATTTCTTTAGCACATTTTCTGGCATAAAAAAGGATTTGCCAAATCTCATCAAGTCATCATACGAAGAATGAAAACACGGCATAACTATCCTTGTTTTTTATTTTTAGTTTCATGATAATTATAAGCGCATCAAAAATCAATTACGCTGTATTTTTCTTCATTATGTTCCTAAAAACCTTATAAAATACCAAATTGCAAAAAAACAACTTTTTTCTGACAGATGTTATTTTTTTTCATATATTGGACATATTTTCATTTAAAAGCGTGGACATATGATTGGATTGAACATAAATTTGAGCTAAAGGCAAGTTATTTATTTCCTGGCGGTAGGCAAACCGTGTGCGCAAAATAATTTCAACCTTTAAACACATTTTACTGAGTTGTTTTCCATATTTACTTAATTAAAATAAAACTATAATGTTCTTTAAAACTTTAAAATATTTTTTTTTTTAACAAAACACATTGGCAAAGATTTCAGTTTTTTTACCATAAATAAATTTGTCGGCTATATAAAGAAAATTCGTTGGGCTTAGTACAAAATATTTTTCTTATTGTTATTCTCAAGCTCACATGGTTAAAATTTGGGTTACGAACTAAGGAATTAAATTTTGAAGCAAGGGCACATTTGGAGGCTAGCTAAGGTCGCATTCGTTCCAAAAGAAAGTAGAAGGGGACATGAATCAGCGAAGGATTTCAGAGCAATCAGTCATTCGTCCTTCTTTTTAAAAACTTTTGAAAGACTTTTGGAGCAACATCTAAGATGCTTATTGGAGAGTTCGGGTATATCAACTGCACAATACGCGTACCTTAAAGGCAAATCTATGGAGACAGTAATCAAACAATATACCATGACGGCATCTTGGATATAGAAGGCGCTTTAATAACGTTAGCACTGATGTCACTGCGTTAATAGACTTAGTGGAAAACTGCATTAATAGTTGGTTCATCTCAATGTTAGAAGCCAGGATGAACAAATCTAGTATGGGAAATACCAACATAACCGAGAGGGTCAATAGGGGAAATCGACAGGGAGGAGTATTATCGCCACTTCTTTTGTTTTGTGTGATAAGCAAAATCTTGATTAAATTTGATAGAGATGGGATAAAAGTGGTGACATATGCTAATGATGTGGTGGAAATGAAATGGGACTGTGTGCTGACACGATCAGTGAAACCATTCAAGAGGCGCTTGGTGAGCTCAGTTCTTGGGCTACAGGCTGTGGCTTAATTTTGAACCCACGTAAAACAGAACTCTTGCTTTTTACCACTAGATACAAGGCACCCTTTTACCCTACTACTAATTAATAGACAAACTATCCCAATTTCATCATACTTAGACGTAGTCTTGAACTCCAAACCTAGCGGAAAACTGAACATTGGAACGGATAAGGAAAACAGAAATTGCTTTATATGCCTGTAAACGTATGCTTGGAAGAAGATGGGGTCCTCAACCTAAGTATACTTTATACCCGATCGGTTGTTCGGTGAAAAGCTTCAGTATCAAACGACTAAGTACAATTTAAAGATCAGCCTGTGCATCTAGCTCATGGCCATATCAGGAAGATGGCTACCATGAGTGCATTTAGGTTGTATGAAGCGGGGCGCTGGAGGGAAAAAACGTATGGTCAAGCCAGTTTATTTTTGTGACAAACTCAGTTCACCTCGAGGAGTACTGATTACATCATCCCAACGGTGACATTTAATAACAATTTTCCCACTCTCTTGCCATCTCAGGAGGAATTTTACTACACAAACGGAGAAGAAAGAAACGATTTTCCATTTCCTTTATGATTGCCCTGTCTTATAGAAAGAGAAAATGTCAACCCTTGGCAAACTACTTTTCGAGATTCTCAAACAATTGTCTGGCTTAGACGTCAACAAAGTAATAGGGTTCTTGAACTGCACAGACTGGATATAGGACTCGAATTATGCTGTAAGTAACCATTAAACGAGTTGGTAGCGTGGATTTGATAACAATATGGTGCGGAAGCGCTAGTTGAATTTTGGATGAATCCCTTCAACCAACCAACCAAGAGCACTAAACTCTGTATTGAAATTAAATATCACATGTGGAAATTCGACAAGGTTTAAAGAATGCCATAACTTTCAAATTCCACAAACTTCTTTTACCAAAGTTTGGTTTTCTAAGAATCTTCGCAAAGAAACCTAATAAGAGTAGGTCAGCACATTTATAGTTAAAATTAGCAAATACATCGTACACACTTATTAGATTGCATTAAAAATTTTACACCAAAGTTATTAATTTTGTAAGTTTTCAACACTTAATAAACCGCAAACTAAAAATGCACATTCAGCAAGCACGTGATTTACCTTAACAGAGGCTCTTCAAACTTAACAGGTTTGAATTATGTTAATGTATCTGGTATGTCTATAACATTACAATTTGTTGTACGCGTGGCTTAATGACAATAGAAATATGTTACATTAATCTGAATACTTTTACAAAATGAACTTAAACCAGAAAACAGGTTAATTTTCCTCATTTTCCATTAAACAAAAATTAATACGAGCAAAAATCCGTACTTACTCGTAGGTTGTATTTAGAATCCAAGTTTTTCGTTGCTTACATCCAAGATCTCTGCAGAAAATTGGAGAAAGTAGCTCAGAAATTTATTTAGTGAATGTTTTGAGTAGTTTGGACTCTCGCAACGTAAGATATCTCTTCTAATTGTGGAAAGTTTGACAACTACGGTTAAAAATCGACTGCAAAAGGTTAAATTTTGAATTCAATATCAAATGTGGTTTTCAAGCGTTTCTAGGCATAAATGTAAGTACTAAGTGCACATGAAGAAATGTAAAGATTTTTAAACGTAAAATAATGCAATTTCATTTAAAATTTCGATACACGCAGCTATAATTATAATATTTTATTAATTAGATTTTTATTTTTAGAACACTATTATACGCCTGCACATACTCGTATACCCTTTTCAGCTTAGTGGCATGCCGAAATGTTGATTGGTAACGGCTAACATTGCGTGAATGGTTGTTCGGTTTTTAACATACACAAACAACTAAACGCACTCACAAAACAAAAAATAAATACCCAGTGCTAAATCACACGACCTTGAATTCCAATTGATATGCCGCAATCACGAATCTCTTCCTCGTCATTTATTTTAACAAATCGATGGAGCAGCGTGTTGTTTGAGCTTCAGCGATATGTGCGCCCTCTGTTGAAATTGCATATCTGCTGATTTAATTGATTAGATATTTGGCAGTGAAAACTCGGTCATCATTATGTGGCATGGTTCGGTAAAAAGTAAATAGTGATCACTAATCAATTTTGTGAGATGATTTTTTCTGTGTATCCTGTGTGCGTGACTATTTTACGTGATTTTGAGCGTTAAAGTCAAAGGCATTTCGAAGAATGCAGTCTGGATCTAGACCATTGACCCCGAATCTTTTGTGCACTAACATCGATAATAATGTAGTTCTGTGTAAACGTGAAATTAAAAGTTTTCCCCGTTTTCCCATCACAAAGTTTCCCCGAATAGTTTCTAAAAATTTTGTTTAAAAAATTGAAGAATTTGATGAAAATTTTAGAAACTGCCCTTTTAATTTTTTAATTCACCTTTTATTCCAGCTTTTTGTTCATTACGTAAATTGAATTTAAATTATTTTTCTGTATTTTTTTGAAAAACTGTCATACAGTTTTTCAGGTTTTTATAGTTACAAAATAAGCCTACTTTTTTCCGAACAGTTCGGCTTAACGTGAGGATAGTTGGTTATTGGAATGTGCGCATGTTGGTGGTAATTCCTTAAGGGGTGTCAACTAATATATATTAATATAAAAATGAACGAAAAAACAATTGTACACGAAAAATATAGTGAAAACGCCAAGAAACATCTGATAGTGGCACTCACTGACCGTAGTGACAAGCTTGGGCGAATGTCGCAGGAACGGTGGAAGGTAGTGGAAATGAAGCTACTGGAAATCCTATTTACGAAAATGAACTCAGAGCCGATCGCACCCATGCCAGCATTTGACGGAGCAGGGTGATTTAGCAGCGTCAAAATTATAAAATGTAAGGATGACATTACGCTCACATTGCTAAAGGAAGCAGTAAAAATGCTTCAAGACCTGTGGGTGGGGGCATCACTTAAAATTGTAGATCGCAGCTGCATTCTCTCAATACCGAAGGCAAAGGTTTCCATTCCGCAAGTGGTAAAACCGGAAAATGCACTGCGGCTAAAGACAAAACATGGACGTGCCGACAGACGACTGGAAAGTGTTGAGCGTGGGGGAGGTGGAAAAGGATCTCGGCATAGAAGAGATCTTGGAAGCCTTCCTCAATATACAGGAAGTGGAGAAGGGTGAGCTGGAGGAAGGTACTGAGGCCTAATGCTGAAGGTGCTTCAGATAAACCTCCACAAGAGTAAGTACGCCTCAGCCGAACTCCTGCTCAACATAGAGGGAGTCGGCTATGATGTGGCTCTAGTCCAGGAACCATGGATAGCATCGAGCAACATAGTCTCCGGTTTAAAGTCACATAACTACAACACCTACATCCCGATTGCAAAGAATAAGGTAAGAACAGCGATAATGGTTAAAAAAAGTATATGTTCTTATATTGATCATAGTCTCTATCCAGTCGATCTGACAGTGGTGGCGCTGGAGGTCTGCAAGGATAAGACGTTACTTTTTGGGTATTTTTATATGCCACACGATGAAGAAGCACCATAGATAGAACTTCGAAAGCTGGTAGAAACAACTGCCAGAAAAAGCACGCTCTGGTGGTAGGAACTGACGCTAACGCACATCACACGGTCTGGGGTAGTGCAGACATAAACGACCGGGGTGAGTCACTATTTAACTATATTCTTCAGAGCAGCCTACAAATAGCTAATAGAGGTGAAGAACCAACAAACGTTGACAAGTACATTCTAAAATTTAACACTCTACACAAGCAAGCATATTATGGTACAGAAATGGGAAGTGTTGAGTAGGCCTTCATTCTCTGATCATAGATACATAAGCTTTCAGGTTTTATTCCGCTCAAAACACAAAAATATATCCTTTACAAACCCTAAGAATACGAACTGGGTCTTGTGTCGGGATATACTATTAAAACACCAATAATACCCCGGAAATACAGGTCACACAGCGCACTTGAGAGAGGGGTTGAATTGTTTGCAACTCCTCTCGTCAAAGCCTTCAAAAGATCCTGCCTCTCAACACGTAATAGACGCAAGGTGAAGCCTCCTTAGTGGAACAAGGAATTAGGAGCACAAAGGCGTAGGGTACATGAATTCTATAGGTTAGCCAAAGTCATTGACAATGAGTTCTGTTGGAAGAAGTATATTATTTGCCGCATATTTTCTTTAAATTTACTTTAGCCTTGTCAAATGCCATTTGAAATTTGAAAGCCACTCTTGGAAAATTATCATGGCTACAATGGAAACGGAACACTTACATCATGGCACAAACGAAAATCGCAAAATAGTAGGCAGAAGAAAGTGTGTGGGAAAACGAAAATGAAACGTTTTTTTTTCACTTCACGTTTACACAGAACGAGAATTGACCGTTGATCTTCGCGAAGATGCGATTTGGCTCGTCAGACTTTGTGATGTGCCTTTCAAGATCAATGTTATGCTGACAAAATGATGCAGGCGTTTGAGTCTCTACTACAATAATAGTAATAATAAGCACAATATTATTCGCGCTTTTCCGAAAGTAGAGTAGTTCAAGAATCATTGGAAATCTGCTGCGAAGTTGGGAGGGCATGGGCTTCTTCAGGGCCTATCGAGGCAGTTATTTGAGGGAGGTTATATTGAAAAGTTAATTAGAAAGTTCCTAAATAATAAAGCAAAATTTAAACTTAATTTAATTAAAAACTATTCAACTCCATTCCCTTCTTTTTCTTCTTGATTGGCGCAATAACCGTTTACGCGATTTTGGCTGAAATTAACAAAGTGCGTCAGACGTTTCTTTCTCGTGCAACCCAACGCCAGTTGGACACACCAAGTGAATCCAAGTCCTTCTCCGGCAGAACTTTCCAACGCAGAGGAGACCTTCCTCTTCCTTTACTATCACCAGCTGGTACCGCAACGAATACTTTCATGGTGGGAGGAAGAGGAGGAGGTGTGGTGCCGTCCACTACCCCCATTGGAAAGAGCAAGGTCCCAACATTATAACTATGAAAGCCTCAACCTCCTAGCTCCCTATAACCCCCAGTAAAACGATCGTATTTGCTTAATATACCGAAATATCATTGCAGAGAAATGTATAACGCATTTGTTAACCCATCAAGCATTTAACTAAGGTTTTATAATTCGGAGTATTTATGAAAATGTTTTTCCATAAAATTTATAAGTGTATTTTTCACTGCAGGCAAAAACTTGGACTAGAAATCAAATTTATTCCAAATTTTCATTATTTATGAAAACATTGTTTTTTTCGAAAGCCAAAGGTCAAGTTGGAACATTTTAAAAACCGCAAAAGTTCTATTGGACTTCACTTTTTGGTTTTTTCCAGGGGATCGGTGCCAGTTCTTTACTTATACCTTTAAAAATTAGCATTTCGGCAACGTTTGTTGAATCGCACTAGGTAAAAATGGTATATTTTGAACTTTTTAAAAACAAGTGCAAAATAGCGACTCTTCATCGCTGAAAAAATTAAAAAATTGACGTGGGCGTCCGCGGGGGGCATTGACTTTCGTCGGCCTAAAATAAAAAGTATATAAAATTTGTTCACTTTTGGCTGGGTTTTGTTTTTTGTTTTTTTTTGTTTCGTGATCTCATTATCGTTCCTTTGACAGTTCATCCTGCACATTTATTTTAATAAAGTACGAAGTATTATTTAGCAAAACAAGCGTTGAATCAAAGGTTACACCAATAAAGAGTGTTTATAAGTGAGTATTGTTCCTTCTCGTCCATTCGCTATTTGAAAAAGTAAGTATTTTTTGATGTCTTTTCACCTGTTGTGCTTAGTTTTATTATAAAATTCAACTGTTTCCGATAGGAGCTTCTTACTTTTATGAATCCTGACGGATTTATGTTTCAAACTCAATATAGAAACTATTTTCTTCGGCTTACTTTTTAATTTTCCACGTATAGTGCCAACCAATGTGGTTTTTTGGCTAGCAATTTACCATAGATGCCAGCGGTGCGCTTGTAAAAAAGTTGTCAGTTGTTATAATTCTTCCCTTTATAGTGAATGGTTCGGCAAGTTTGAGCCCAACCAATTCACTTAAAACCTGTGATGTTACTCGTGCCTCAACTTTTCCTAAATAAGGAAACCCATTTGCAATATATTTCGTTTGAACATCAGATGCTAGCCAAAATTGTATACCAAATTTCGGCGTTATTCGGCAAATATAAATGTAAATCTGCATCTGGTTTTTGTTGACAAGGGTTCTTCGTCGATTGTAATATTTGGTCCTGGTTTGTAGCCTGTCCTATACTGCGGATACTAAAGCAAATTTATCGCTTTGTAGACGTTGACTTCTTGCACTTTTAAAATCATTTCTACTCATTATATTTGCAAAGATTCTTGGTCCCCTTTTTTTGTTCAAATTTTTTGCGTCGTATGTTTACCGAGCTTATAAAACTCTAATGAAGGTTTTTAATTTTATCCTGGTTAAAAAACAAAAAATAATTGGCGCGTACACTTCTGTTAGGTGTTTGGCCGAGCTCCTCCTCCTATTTGTGTTGTGCGTCTTGATGTTGTTCCACAAATGGAATGGAATGGTTAGGTACCATTTTTTTAGCCAAACCTTGGTAGGCTTCTAATTCCGTGCAAGATCTTATATGTTGAAGCATATGGTCATCGAATACTAAAGAAAATGTGCTACTTACTTCATCTTTCATTATATTCCTTTTGGACCGTATACGTCTTTGAAGATATTATGAAGAGATAATCTTTCAGGCCTAAACCCTTCTTGTATTTTTCGCCAACAAGTCCTGTCCGCACCAATTTCATTCCGATTGTCTTGTTTTATAATTGCATTTTCATATTCAGAACTTGAAAGCACTCAAGTACATCTTCGTTTCCGAGAATTCAAAATGCTTTCAAATTCACTATCCCTTTCTGAGGACTGCCGAATATTTTCTTCGTCTAAAGCCTCATTGTCACTATCTTCACTATCAAAAATCTCATCTTGTCATATTTCATTTTCAATTTCCTCTGATTCATCTTCTCTGTCATAGAGTTCATCATCCTCAATATCAGAGTATTCAATTTCTATATCATTCAGGTTTTTCGAAATTTTAGAGATTTCCAATTCTTTTGCCATTTTCAGGGCTTATAAAAATAAACTCACAAATAGTAATTACATAACGTTTTTATTTATAATTATTTTTCTCAACTTATACTAATTGTCATTTACTATAATTTATACAACAATTGTATTATTATTCTTTATACTGGTATTATTATAAAATGTAAGTCAATATTCATAACACATTCTACGTCTTCAGATATAAATTAACGAATGAATGGGTTAAGGTTGAATACATGGTTTTGCATTAGCATTATGATCGCTCCTGATCTTCCTTGATAATACTCATACTCATACTCATTCTAAAAATCCCAAGGAAAACTTTGTAGTCATACAAAACAAGTAAATTTTTGATTGTGAGGCAAATTGCAGGCTGCCTTTACACTTCAACTGGTAGCAGCCCTTTTTACTGGTGCTGGTGTAAGTAGTCATAATACAAAAGTCATGGCATTGGTGCCAGAAAAAATTTAAAATGACATAAGAATTTTAAAATAAAATTGCAAAACCACCAATTTTGCCTGGTGTGGCAGTTCTAATGGTTAGTAAAAAAGGTGTGTGTAATAGGGCACTTTCTGAAGCGTATGCAAAAAATAAGCATTTTTAACGTTAAATTTTTAATTCTCACTGGTAATTTATAAAAAGTACTATAAGTCAAAAGGCTGATATATTGACTACTTATGTGTGTAATAATGTTTAAATTAAATCCACGCAAGTCATTATGAGCAAACCTTTCGTGATAGTGATGGGAAGCTCTCCCATAAATTCTAATTAGCTAAAGAAATCAAGACCAAAATAAATAATTAAAAACTAATTTGAAATTAAACTCGTTCGTTTTTGATTTCCAAAATTCACGCTAAATCCTTTAATAAACAATTTAATTCCTGAAATTAGTCTAAATTAATTAACTTCTTTAACATTTTGCGTAAAATTTGTTTTGCAACCACAAATTGATTTGTTTGACGCAATTGGCTTGTTGAACTGCCGACAAATTGTACAATGACCGACCACAGCAACCGCACAATTTTGATTTTTCACTCAATTATCTCCGCTTCGTCGAGCTTTCGGCTAATGTACGTTTGTCGTCGTTGTTTTTTCTTTTTGGTTTTAATTTTCATAATGCAATAAAACCAATTTTAATCGGAAAATTATACCAACAAACTCCAAGGCTGAAATTAGAATAGGGCTTATAGTGAAGCGGCATTGACTGCAATCGATTTATTTGTAAATTCGCTTCATTACCCTTTAATAAAAAGGCAAATAGCATTTTTTATTTAAATAATTCATGAGTAATTTTCGCAACGAATGAACGCAGTCTAGGCCCTTTAGAGTACACAAGCAAACAAGAACAAGGGTATAATGCACGAATGCACGCCCTACAGTAAAAACTGGGACTACTTCTTAAAAGGACTATTCTGCGGACTATTGCAATGCGGTTGGAGAATGCAGTGGATGGTAGTGAAAAACAGCAGAAAGAGTGACTATTGATTCACAAGCAATGAGCAGAAAGAAGGAAATAACTACGATACAATCTGAGTAAGAAAGTAAAAATTATCTCTGGTACGAAATGAGCGATTTGCAGTTTGAAATCACTTTTTAAGTACTAAAAACTGGTGTAGTTCCAAAATGAACCAGTTCCGGACTAACCTGAATTTAGTTTGAATTCTTGCAGGTGAAAACGTGTATAGGGCATGATTTAGTTTTCAGTGAAAAAAACGAAATGGTATTAGCTGAAAAGTGGCAGCAAAGTGGTTTCAGCCGCAAAAATGCGCGCTTATTATTGTTGTTGCTATGATGCGCGGTAATGTTGGCCGCAAAGCCACAAGCGCGCATCTAAAAAGGTAGAGACGCCAATAGAGAGGTTAAACGGTGAGAGGACGAGCAAACGGCCAGATAACCAAGTGGCAGGCAAAGACTGACTGGATGGCAGACTACTGATATGGGCAGGCCAATAATCATGGACTGGCAGTTGGAGTGATGAAAAAATTGAAAAACACAATTTCAAATATTATCGATAAATACCAGACGAAGCGTAGGTTCAGCAATCCACTTATGTAAGTACGAATACCTGTAATCTGCAAGACCCACTGTTGCTCTTTTATGCTTCTCAATAGTTAAATTACTTTTTTTTTTATAAATAGCTGATAACATAACCGGCCGCCGTAGCCGAATGGGTTGGTGCGTGAGTACCATTCGGAATTCACCGAGAGGTCGTTGGTTCGAATCTCGGTGAAAGCAAAATTAATAAAAAAAAAAAAAAAACATTTTTCTAATAGCGGTCGCCCCTCGGCAGGCAATGGCAAACCTCCGAGTGTATTTCTGCCATGAAAAAGCTCCTTATAAAAATATCTGCCGTTCGGAGTCGGCTTGAAACTGTAGGTCCCTCCATTTGTGGAACAACATCAAGACGCACACCACAAATAGGAGGAGGAGCTCGGCCAAACACCTAACAGAAGTGTACGCGCCAATTATTATTATTATTAACATAAGCTTTGAGGTATATGACAGCATACCGTTTAAAGATGCAGGAATTACTTGAAAATAATATAATCAAAGGATTAAGAGCAAAAAATGTCTTATGACTTCTTTTTTGAATTTGAAGTTTTAGCAGTCTAGTCACATCTGGATCCTTCATGGGAGTGCTGATTTATATTTCGATACATAACTATCTTTCTAATATTTTTAAAACTTCCCATAATTATAATTATTTGCAAAAAATATTTGTATGGCACAATATTTTGAAAAAAAAAATTACCAGGCTAGGTTTTTTGTGATTAGCATTTTGTTTATGTTATAAGAGATTGTTAATTGTTTATAAAAATAACGACCAAATAAATATCTCCTAAGATAGAGTGTTATGATAAGTACGCAAATATGGCTTGAAGACCATGGACTAAAACTCGCCAAACATAAGACCGAAGTCATCCTGATGACACAAGGTCATATGCCACTCGAGGTAAGTATGCAAATAGGCGGCACGTCCCTAGTGACCCAAAAAGTAGTGAAATACCTAGACCTGTAGTCAGGGTTTTACTTTCTGGGCCCAGATACGGCATGCGACTGCCAAAACAGCAAATGTCACGAGTTTGCTAAGCAGATCCATGGCAAACATGGTGGCCACAGACTGAATTCTCCTGTACGGCAGGGGAAATGTGCAACTAACAGAGGCACTCCCAGTTGCCTCAACCTACCGCACTGTCCCTGGCGCTGCAGTCTTTGTGATTATCCCGGGAACGAATGGATGCGTGAGGCTCCAAAAAGAAACACGTAATCACTAACGTCACGGAACGGAGATGCCAAACCATGCTGCAGTGGCAAAGTCAATAGTGGCAAATAAACAGCGAAACTCATTCCATCAATAGATAAATGAGTTCAAAGGAACTTCGGGGGAGCGAATTGCTTCTTAACTCAGTTTTTCTCGGTTTTTTGTTGTGATAGATGGCTCACTGAAAGAGATGCTCTAAGGAAGCAAATTGACGACATCGCGCCGAGCAACAGAATCAGCAAAATTCTTGAACGCGAGCCCACGCGGTAATGAAATATATCGAGGACGTACTACGAAACAAAAGATAAACCTCGACACAGTTAACAAAAAGACGAGCGTATAGGATGAAATCTGGCTACAAATAAGGTAGGCCCAGACGTGGGTGAATAGAACTTGTCCTTTGTAGATGCTGTTGTGCTAGATTGCATTTTCCTCCTCCTCATCTAGACAACTACTACAGAAGTCATGTATTTGCACACCCATCCTTTGAGCGTGCCCACCTTTTTTTTTTTTTTTTTTTTTTTTTTTTATGGAGGTGGCACAAAGCATTGAAAGCCGAAAAGTGTGGACTTGCCTTTCGGCTCACCCACTAAAAACCCACCCCAGCTCCGTTTCCCTCCCGCGGGACAACCGTTAAGTAGTACTTCACGGAAGGGGGAGCGGCCTATTGCCTCTTCATGAAGATCTGCGCTGTTGTTCAGCGCTACGCAGTTTGGAGATTACTATTTTTGCCATATTACATACAGCGGACCAATATTCTTCGGACTCTATCATAATATCGACTAGGTTATCAGCCGTAATTGGCTTCCCCACCCTAGTGCTTAGTTCCCCCCTTTCTAACGCAAATCGCGGACAGACAAACAAAACATGTTCTGCGTCTTCTGCAGTTGGTGCACAATGAGAACAGTACGGGTCGTCTTCGTGCTTAAACCTGAATAAGTAGGATTTGAAGCACCCATGTCCTGTCAGTATTTGGGTCAGGTAGTAATCTAACTGTCCATGTTCACGGTTAATCCATTTGGAAATAATGGGAATCAAACGGTACGTCCAGCGTCCGTTGGGAGACGAGCTCCATTTTTCCTGCCCTAAACGCTGGCTGCGCTCCCTTGCTATCCTGCGTATTGTCTGTCGTTCTGAAGTAGCTTTGTTTTGGTAAACCTCAGCGTACTCTTTTGCCATTAAATTTATTGGGAGTAGACCTGCTATAACCATAATGGCGTCTTCCGATACCGTGCGAAACGCGCAGCACACTCTGAGGGCACTCAATCGGTACACCGATTTCATACACTTCACATACGAGCTGTAGTTTGTGGCTTCCGCCCATGCCGGAGCTGCGTACAGCAAAATCGATGAGACCACAGTATTAAGAAGTCTCCTGCTGTTTTGCCTAGGGCCTCTAATATTCATCATTAGTCGTGTTAGCGCAGTTACTGCTTCTGCCGCCCTGCTGCTCGCGTACACCAAGTGCTCTTTGAAATTGAGCCTACGGTCAATTATTACGCCCAGGTACTTAATGAATGGCTTCGATTCTATACCATGGTCGCCCACCATTATATTAGCTGACTCCACAATCTTCCTGCTGCTAATTAATACGACTTCAGTTTTATGGTCCGCAAGAGTTAGACCACTGTTACATAACCATCTCTTTACCATGCCGACAGCCCGGTTGCATGTTTCTTCGGCTCGACGGAGTGTTTTGGCCACGACCACAACAGCTATGTCGTCAGCAAATCCAATGATTTGCGACCCTAGAGGCATACTGAGGCGCAAAACTCCATCGTACATGACGTTCCAAAGCAAGGGTCCCAGGACTGAGCCTTGTGGAACTCCGCCAGTTATTTTGTGCTTTTTTACCCCAGCATCGGTTTTATAGTACAGTGTTCTGTCGGAAAGGTAACTGGCGACAATCCTGCGAATGTACCTTGGAACGTGGAAATTATCAAGGGCGATCAGAATTTTGCTCCAATTCGCCGTATTGAAGGCGTTCTTGACGTCTAGTGTCGCAATTAGGCAATACTCCTTGCTACCGTTTAGCCATCGAGTACCTTCAATTGCCTTCTGCGCAATGGTCTTGACTGCAGACACAGCATCTGTTGTTGAACGGGCTTTCCGGAATCCGAATTGTCGGGGTGATAGACCGCCTACATCCTCTATAGCAGCCTCCAGACGGACTGCAATCAGTCGTTCCAGGATTTTTCCTGCAGTGTCGAGCATGCACAGGGGGCGGTAGCCTGTAGGGTCTTCCGCAGGCTTGGATCCTTTTGATATTAAAACCAGTTTCTGCAACTTCCACTGGGTTGGAAATGTACCTTCCTTTAGGCATGTATTGTAGAGATCTACAAAAATGTCGGTACGACTTTGAATAGCAACTTTTAAGGCCTCGTTGGGGATTCCATCCGGTCCGGGAGCTTTATTATTTTTAATCCGTTTTATGATCATAAGGAGTTCTTCTTTGTTGGTTAGCTGCAAATTTTGGTCGCCTTCACAGGATCCTACCAATTCGTGGTCTCTTATAGTGTCTTGGACGGGGAACAGAGTTTCTACTACATTACGCAGTGTAGTTGGGCATGTTGTTGAGAGTGGCTTAAAGACTTTGAGCTTTTTCATAACAAGCCTGTAACCGAGGCCCCAAGGGTCGTTATCGGCATCGTCGCATAGCTGCAGAAAACACCGGCGTTTACTGTTTTTGATTGCCTTTTTTAGGGCCTTCCTTCTTTGCTTATATTGGAGCTGGTTTTCTTGAAAACTGTCCGTACCCCTAGATCGTTGGTAGATTCGCCTTGCTCTTAAACATTCGCTGCGCAGTTCTGCAATGTCTGCTGTCCACCAGTAGACAGGTTCGCTGTTGCGCTTATTGGGCCTCGTTTTGGACATGGCTGCGTCGCATGCCTCTATTAGGTGTCTCATGGTTTGTTTTGTTTTCTCAGATGCATCCCCTCCGAGAGTTACATCTGCCAGCATGATTTCGATAATCTCAGCCTCCATCGTTTTAATTTTGTACCGCGTGTCGTAGTTATTTGAGAACCTTTCTTCGCCGTGCTTCCTTATTTCACAGATTATTGCGAGGTGATCGCTCCGAGTGTAATGCTGGCTGACGAACCATTTCGTGTCGCGAACAAGACTAGAACTCACGAAGGTAAGGTCGATTATAGACCCCGTTCCCGCCTTTTGATACGTCTGTTGACTTCCTGTGTTCATCAAGGCTATATCTAGCATAGCGAACGCTTCCAGCAGGGCTTGCCCTCTAGGGCTGGTCCGTGGGCATCCCCAGTTAACAGCCCAAGCGTTGAAATCACCGGCTACGATGACAGGTCTATGCTCCTTTACATCCTGGGCGAGGTTCTCCAGGATGCCTGTTGCTTCCAGCAGAGTTAAGCTGGGTGGTAGATAACAGCTGTAAATGTATGTGCCTTCAACGCGTGCACGTACGAATCCGCGGGCTGCATTCACGCTCATCAGTTGGGATCTATTTGCTCCACAGTTCCAAATCGTTGACTTGCCTGTTGTGTCCGAGGCCCAGCCGTTACCTTTTTTGTGTTTATAGGGCTCACTAAGTATAGCAACATCTATTTTGTGTTCCCGTATAGTCTGCTCGAGTAGGTCCTGGGCGCTTTCACAGTGGTTGAGATTTAGCTGTAAGATCTTCATTTCTGCCGAATATCTTTAAGAGCTCTCAGATATTGAGGGCACTTACTGCTGGTCATCGCATGCGCCGTATCACTTGCCTTTTGTTTCTTGCACATTATACAGCTTGCTGTTTGTGTGCAGTTTTTGGCTTGGTGGTCCTTATTGCCACCTATTAGGCAGTGCCTCTTTGTCACTGACATCCGTGTGCTAAGACTGTGCGTATTTTGGTTGAACAAATATTCTGTGCGTTTAGCATTGAGAGTCGGTCATAATTGTTGAATGATTCTGCATGTGGTTTCATTACACTATCTTTCATTCACTGTTCTTACAATTTCCTGAAAGATAAGTAGCTTAGATGTTTGTAAGGGTATGCCATTGTCTGAGTACTAATGGGTCAATTTGGTGCCGAGTTTCGATAGTTCATTGGCTCTGCAGTTACCCTCAATATCGCAATGACCGGAAGCCCATGTTACCCTTCCGTTAACAGATGTGCGGCATTTTATGGCTACCTTGGAGGTTGTCGACTGATTTATGAGGGATTTTATTGCCACCTGGCTATCAGTGAAAATATAGATATCATCTCGAGGTACCGCATAACACTGTACCAGTGTCGTGGCTTTCATTACTGCCATGAGTTCAGCCTGAAAGACACTACAGTAGTCGGGAAGCCGAAAACTGAAGAAGATCCCCAGATTCTCGGAATATATACCTCCGCCCACCCTGCCATCGAGCTTTGATTCATCTGTGTATACATGGATAGTGCTCCTAAATGAGCTTAATCCAACAAAAGTTGCTCGCGGAAAAAGCACCTCAAAGCAAATGGCCGCCTGAATTTTCGGAAAATCTGCCTCACGTCGCAACTGTGCCACTAGAAAAACTTAAAACAGCCAAATCTGGATGATGCACAATATACTTAGTTTGCTTACCAGAAGTTTTCGGATAATTAAGAAAAACCAACTGCCGAAGTCGAATCATGCCTCACCAAGACAATGCGAGCTCTCACATATCAGCTCACGCGAGAAAGTTTTTGAGCACTCAAAAGATCGCATTAAAGGCTAATCCGTCTTACAGCCCACATTTGGCACCTAATGATTTCATTTTCTTCACGAAGATCAAAGAAAAAAGACAATAAATCGAGGGCAACGTTTTTCAACACATATTTAGAGATAATCACTTCTGAGAGGCAAAAGTGCTTGGTTGAAGTGGACGCAGAACTTTATTAACTTCGAGAATATTTTAAAGACAGTAAAGCCATTTTTATTATTATTTTACTGGGTTTTAATAATTGGGCGCAAAATGGCTTTTGTATTTCGGCCACCCTCGTATACAGATTACCCTCGTATACTGATTATTTATGCATGTTTAACAACGGACCCCAAAGTTAACACGTATTTGGTATCTGCACTTCAGATCATTTCAAGATAAGGTTTCCACAATGAACTGAAAATGTATGAGTGTTAAAGGATTGTGGGTGCAAATTTTAGGTGTACCAGCCTAGCCGCACGCCCTACACTCCCAGTTTAAAAGCCAGCGTAGCATCAGTTTAGTCATGCAATTATAGAGAGCTATATAATATGTGTACAGTTTATACATAGGTAAAGTGAAACCTCGTTATAATGAATATTGGCTAAACAAAAAACTCAACATAATAAAGGATTTGCTGAATCCTCTAGAAAAACCTCATTGTTGTAAAACTTTATTACTAAAAACGATCGGAAAATTGTCTTTCATTTTAAACATTTTAATTATTACTTTCATCATAACTTATCAACTAAAATGAGCGCATAAAAGTGAGAAATTCTTTGGAAAGGTTGAAAATGTCCATATTTTGAGAGTTTAAACGCCTATAACTCAATTCGGACTGATACAAGAAATATATAAAGGCAAAAGAGGAATATACCTTTCGAAGTATATTCCTAAAAGGCTGTTGTTGTTGTTGTAGCAGTAAGAGAAGCCCCGTCCGTGAAGAGTATATCATCGGTCGTCTTCGTCTGGCTCATCTAAAGGTAGACCCAGGAAACATGTTGTTTCGACAGGTTGGGTCCAGAGGGAGAGGGGTGTTAGGTGAGTGGGTTTTAAAGGGTATGTGAAAAGGTGGTTAGTGTCGTGCGGGGTGCCTTCATATGTCGGACATAAGTTAGGTATGTTTCGGTCAATTCTGGATATGTAGGAGTTTAACCTGCTACAGTATCCAAAACGTAATTGTGCCAGTGTTAGGCGGGTCTCACGGGAAACTGGAGCTCTTCATCTGCAATGGGTGGTGGTTGGACTCCGATTACGGTATTCACTGGACAGGAGCTTATGAAGCTGGTAACAGACTCCCGGTGAATGTCGTTTAATGTCTGTATAAACATTGTCCGGTCCAGTAAGTCTCTGTTTGTTTTGTCCTGGATCTCGTCGGAGTAGGGTAGTAGGTGTCTCCTGACGTGCCTGGAAGGCGGCTCTGGCTCAAGCAAGTGTCTGCAAGGGTGAAACCTACGGTAGCACCCTAACAGGAACTGCTTGCTGAGCAGTTTGTTATGCTCCTTGACAGGTAGCATGTTGGCCTGGTTGTGAGGGTGTTGAAGGGGAGATATCTGGAGGTAACCGGTCGCTGTCCGAATGGCAGTATTTTGGCATGTCTGTAGCTTTATCCAGACGGTCGCAGCATAGTTTAGAACCGGCCGCCCAATTGTCTTAAATGTCGATACCAACAATTCTTTGCCTTTACCGATGCTGCCGGCAAGCGATTTGAGGACCTTGTTGCGATTTTGGACTTTAGTGGCAATTGCGGTTGTGTGCGTGGAGAACGAGAGCAAACTGTCGAAGATTACACCCAAAATTTTGGGATTGTTTACCGTCGGAATTGGTGTGTCATCGACTTTTACCTTCAGAGGCAGTTTGACCTCCTTTGTCCAGGTGGTAAAGAGGATCGCCGTTGACTTAGTTGGTGAAAGTTTGAGATTCCTCAGTGAAAAAGGTCGGTGAGGTAGCTGTTCACTTTGGAGTACAGGCCATCGATTTAATTGCCCGACGCCAGTATCGTGCAGTCATCACCGTATGTGACCAGGGAGACTCCCTCTGGTGGCTGGGGCATTTCGATATGTAGAAGTTGAACAGCAAGGGTGAAAGGACACCTCCCTGCGGAACACCTTGCTTAATATTCCTCTGTTTAGATGTATGGTCACGAAATATCACTGAAAAGAGACGGCCGCTCAGATAGTTGGCGGACCACCTCTTCAGCCCTGATAAATGTCATACAGTAGCGTGGAATGGCTGACTGTGTCGAAAGCCCCTTGGTTGGCGGGTCTCGCAGGTTTCAGTAGTGGGACCATTCTCACTGCTTTCCACTTGTCAGGGATGATGAGAGTGACCAAGGACAGATTGTAGACCCTTATGAGAAATCCTGCTCCCAAGGGGCTTCAGCATCAGCGTGTTCTGTCCGTCGGGGCCAATGGCTTTAGATGATTTTGATTTATTGATAGCCCCCTGAACCTCATCGCTATAGAAAGCAAGTGGCGCACTGTCGTTCGTCAGTTTGTGCAGCCGTCTAGTGGCACGACGCTTGGCTCTGTCGGCCGGAGGATGCAGTGTAAACAGTCGACTAAAATAGCTCGAGCATCGCTTCGGGTCCGACGAAGTACAACCATTGAAGGTGATTACCACCTTGTCGTTGTGCTTCGTCGGGTTCAACAGAGACCTAACGGTGGACCAGAGCTTACTCACACCAGCGGTGAGATTGCAGGTCTTCAGATGCTCGACCTATTTGGTCCGCTTATATTGGTCCACCAGTTGCCGGATCTCCAAATTGAGATACCTTATGCGGGGATTGACCTGGCGTAGGTGGTCACGCTCGTTTGCTAAACTGGCTGCTTCGGCTGGGAAATTGGGACGGATGTCCTTAAGCCTTCCAGAGGGGATGAAGCGAGCCGCAGAATCTGTGAACACCTTGCGGAATCCGCGTTCGCCTGCGCGGACATCAGTAGGGATGGGAAGATCGGCGAAGGTGTCTTTGGTGAATTTCGCGAAGCTGGCCCAATTAGCTTTGTTAAAGTTAATATAGGATCGGTGATTCGCGGAAACGAAGTCGGCAGGTCTCTCAATCGAGACGATAATGGGCAAGTGGTCTAATGCAAGCGATAGCATAAGTCGCCAGGTTATGCTATATATCAGACCAGCGCTAATAATTGTTATGTCAGGCGAGCTCCTGCAATTGCCCACTACCCTGATAAGAGCGTCATCGTTCGCAGTGCTGAATGTCGAATTGTCTATCTGCTCTGACAGTCGCTGTCCCCTACGATCATTTGGCAGGCTTGAATGGCAAAGATCGTGATGGGCATTAAAGTCACCTACGACCAATCGGTTTTCACCTCTGATAAGCGCACCAATGTCAGGGTGATATCCTGCCGGACAGCAGGTGACAGAGAGTATATAGAGACAGCTATACCTTGACATTCTAAGGTGCTGTCCCTGCGGTCGTTGCATTCATCGATGAGACGATACTGCACTGTGTGGGGGACTATGAACGCAAGGCCACCGCCATTGTCTCGCTCGCGATCGTGTCTGTGCGCGTTAAAGCCATCCAGGATGATCAGGGAGGACCTAGCGTGCAGCTTTGTTTCCTGGGCCGCAGCTGTTGGGATACTGTGGGGGCTCATAAAGTCAACTATCTCGCCGACCTTACTCGTGAGTCGTTGCACTTATATTAAAGAAGCTTAAAGCTTCTTGGTAAGGTGGTAGTAACACGGCGTGTAAGGGACGCGTGGGGTTGCCTACGTTGGGCCTGCAGTTCATTCCGCTGTAGTTGTTGCGGCCTGATGGTAGTGGGCGGCCGCGCCACGGGGGGCGCTTGCGGGTGCAGAGCTCTGCAGCAGGGGCAACCTAGTCAGTTGTCCACTCAAGGGTGGTACGCAGGCCGAAACATCTCCGAAGGTGACACCAGCCATTACAAGAATTGTATTTGTCTGATACCAGGTTCCGAGGTATTCTGGTCTGACACGCGGAGCAGACTGTGCAGGGGACCAAGAGCTGCTGGTTTGTCCCCGCACTGTGGTTGGAGCTGGAGGGAAGAGGATCGGGTATGTTGGGGGAGTTAATTTGCTCTGATAGGATCCTTTCCGTGGAGGAATGGGTTGTGGTGGCGGTTGGAGGGGGCGGCCTATCAGGGGGTTTAGTAGTCGTTAAGATAACAGACGCCTGCTAGCGGGACATACCGTGTAGATCACTCCCTATGAGACTTAATGCCTGGACAGGTCTTAATGTGGCTCCACTCGTTGTACATTTTGCACCTACCCGATATGGAGTTCGGGTGGAGCCGTTTATGGCATACGCAGCAATAAAATACTTCTGGCCCAGGGTTGGATTCAATACCAGCCCCGAAGAGAAGTATTTGGAGCAAAATTGCTGCGAGGAGTTGCTCCTGTGACGTAAGGGGTGGGATTATAGACTGTTCACTAGACAGGGCTAGTTTACTGGCGCGGCAGCCCTTGGTCAGGAAAAACCCGAGTCATTCCGGTAACGTAAAACCGGCTGTCATGGGAATGATTCCTAAAAGATACTTTTGTTCGCTGTTCTAGAGTTTTTTGTTGACAATAACTGCAAAAAGTCCTAGAAATGGAAGTGTTTCAATTTCTTGGAAAAATAAATGAAGCTCATTTCCATGATCAGCAACGTTAACTAAGTATAAAAAAAACAATTTAAGTTCATTAGCTGGCCTGTATTAAATTATGCTGCACCCGTCTGGTCGCCTGGTGCTATTGATTTGCAGTGAACAATGCTCCAGACCAGTCAAAATATCACTACCAGGACAGCCACGGGATAACGTCTAATGTCCTCCGTGCACCACCTTCACAATGAGGCTTCCATGATCCCGGCCAGGGAGCACAGCAAAATGCTCAGCAAGCAATTTCTGCTAGGGTTCTACCGCAGAAATCACCCCTATAAACATTTGATAGAGCCTGAGGCAACTCCCAGACGATACATGTATTCAACTGCACTGGCGAGAACCAGAACAAAACACAACTGCAACTACTGGACCGGATAGTACATAAATAGATATTAAACGACATTCATCGGAAGATTCTCACCACCTTCCTAACCCCTGAATGCCATTAGCGGAGTACAATTACTATCTATTGCAGATGTAGAGCTTCAGCTGCCTAATGAGACCCGCATAACTTAGACTCAATTACGTTCTGGAAATTATAGCAAGTTAAACTCTTCCCGATCCAAAATCGGCTCCGAATTACTCATTATATGTTCGGCATGTGAAGGCACACCTCACAGTACTAACCACCTATTCACATGCCTTCTCAAACCCACTCACCTAACACCCCTCTCCCTCTGGACCCAACCTGTCGAAACAGCACATTTCCGGGGCCTACTGTTAGATGAGTTAGACGATGAAGAATGGAGACTACACTGCACAGTGCACTGCTACAACAAAAACAATGTCTAAAAAGCCTTTTTTAATGTTAACTTTGGTTTACTATTTTCATGTTAACTAGTGTAATTGATAACAAAAATTAAATCAGTGTGTATCTTTCTTTGTTGTTTAATCTGGGAATAAAAATTAAAGAAAAAAAACATAATCACAAATTTTCAAAAAAATTAATTTGTAATAATATTTATTCTAAATGGCATCGGACATCAATCATATTTGACACTTGTGAACTAAACAGCTGCAGTATACAAACAGACAAGCGATGGAAGGCGTGAAAGTCAAAATAAAGATTTCCAACATTCAAATTTGTTTTATTTAGCAAAAAAGTTATTCAGAAACAAAATTGTATACCGTAGCTTTTGTTCAACTCCTTCAACTTCGTTTTATTGAGGTTTCACTGTAGAAGAACATATTCATTATTGAAATATGCACGAACTTTTTATACAATCGCCAAAGGATCTAACTTAGACCGGTATTATACTGCAGAAAATGAAGTAAAGAATGCATAAAATAAAGTAAACTAAGCAAAAGGAATTATCGGTGTGCGTTTTTTTCTCTTTTATTTCTGAAAATCAAACGATTGAGATAAAACTACTAGCGACACGTACAAACCGGCAATGCCTGATAGGCTACAATAAAAAGAACCGAGGCAAGGCAATGAAACTTATCGTACTATTGTACACGTATACGTGTTACAAACACTAACACAAACACGGTGAAGCTCGTAATAACAGCAATACGGTGTGACAATCAAAGTGAATGTGAGTTAAATTGGCATTTGAATTAAATGCAAAAAAGTTGAATGGATAATACGGAAATGTAATACTACGGTTAAATTAACTAGAAGGACATATATTTATATACATATATAAACGTGCGTGCGTGTGTGTTTAAATACAATCTGATTTGCATTGCTTTGCACACATACATACATACATATAATGGGTTGAATAAAATGGGCAAGCGTATGACGAAACAGGCAGAAGCATAAATTGCAGCTCATGTAACGGCCGGTAAAAAGTAGCTACTGGAGAAAAAAAATAAGCGTTTCAGGCAGGCAGCATAAAAGAGCTTTGCAGCACTTGCAGAATAAATGCAAATATTATACAAACGCACACACGTGAGTATGTGCAAGTAATTCCAGATAATTTAACATTACACATACGCCACACCGTACCCTGTTCCAGGCACGATGAACGTGTAAAGGAAGAGAATTCAAAAGGATTGAAGCTGCAGTATGCGCAAAGGAAGAGTTGAGCAAAAAAGTGCTTCCACACAATAATATCGAATAAACAAGCATTTGAACATAACACAATACACTCGCAAGCACACATGTACGTATGTGTGATAAAGAAGATAAACATTTACAAGTAAAAGTGGGTTTTAACCCGCGAGAAGGCGCATCGAGGCGTAAAATGTGGATCGGCACTATGCTAAGATTATCGAAACGTACGAATATTATGTCCCTTGTTTAAGTATTGTAGTAAACTACAATTTTTTTTAATTATTTCAATTGGGGTTTTCTAACTTTATAATTCATTTTAGCATAACATAACAAAAACATTTTTTTTCGTTTCTTACGAAACTTGTACAAAATTAATCCGAATAAAAATTAAATAAAATAGAGAATGCTTATTGAAGTGCTCATTTAAGTTACTGACAAGGTCAATCGGACTTACCGCTCATTTACCTCTAGAGTGTCATAATTCAAAAGAATTTTTTGTTAAATAAGTAATCAGAAATAACTTCAAGCTCTTATTCATTAGATAAAAATAAGTATTTACTTTTACACAGAGGGGCATAGTAAATTGAAAACTTTAAAGCTGCTTTTTGGACATTTTGGCACTTATCTTTAAGAAGAACTCGGAGGAGTGCGGGCTCAGCAAGTGGAGGGCAAAATTTCATGAGAATGAAAAAAATGTAAAAATACTGAACGGAGAAACTTGGCAACTTAAACTTTTATATTACTTATAATTCATTTTCGTATTCCTCTCCTTAAATTTTCACAACGCTTGGGCTTAGTTGCTGTCTTAAGTATCTAGCACGACTTCCCCAGAACCCCAAAAGGCTCGGCCTATGGAGGAAACTTTTTTTTGTTGGTCAAGGTAAGTTTTCGTATTTGTGACCAAGATTGTTTCGAAAAATTACAAATAATATTTAAAGTAGCAATCTAAGCCAAATAATCTTTAGGTAAAGAGTGATCAGATTGAAGATACTTTTTCCAATATTGTTTTTCACAGATCACGAGTGACTACTGTCAAACTAAATACATAATTTTTGTTCAGTATCCATGAATATTTCATCACGGAAAGACTTACGCCTCAACGTCGATTTGTAACAGTTGTATTGCGAAAATCGACGCTCTGTGAAATGTGTTCATCGCCTGCCCAGGCCAGCTTATGGTGTTCAGAGATGGAGCCCATTTTTTTGCTTAATGGAAGAAGTCATTCAAGAACAGCTATTACATCCATTGAAAACAACCGTTTGGTGCGGCCTATGAGCTGGAGGAATCCTCAGCCCATATTTCTTCGAGGACGAGGCTGGCTCTAATGTAACAATGAATAGCGAATGCTATGGCACCATGATAAACCACTTTTGAATGCCGGAAATTGAAGCTCGTGAGCTCCACAATATGTATTTGGTTCCAACCGTTTACTGTGTGATATCACAGCTTTGGACTTTTATTTGTGGGACTATGTAAAATCTAATTGTTTTGTGTATAAACCACCTTCTACTGAGGCATTGGAAGCCAACAGTACTAAATTTATTCACGAGATTCAGACCGAGCTCCTCCAGCGAGTAATCCAAAATTGGTGTTTATGGAAAAATGTCAGGAGAATTTTTTTCATCAAACACCTTACCACGTTATTGTCTCTTATAGTGGATCTTGTTGAGCTTTTATTTGAGAAATACATAGAGGATGCTATTGAAAAAGTAGTTAAGAGGTTAAAAGGTTCCTAGTAGCAGGCCGTCGGCATTGAAAGCTGGTAAAAGTATAAATAAAGTGATTGAAAGATAATCGATAACCACAAATTAACCAACAAAGAGGTAGAAGGCCACCTGAACATTGCTTATGGATGCGATCAGGGCAATGTAGTTAATCATTTTGGTTTGCGCCATGTTGATGCAATATTTTTTCCAAAGTACCCGAATTTCAAGCAAAAACGGCGCTGCGCTGATTTAGCCAAAGAGAAGATTTTCAAGGCTGTATTCGATCCAATATTTTTTTTATTGAACGCATCAAAACTGGAGGCGAGACATGGGTTTATGAGTGTGTTAAAGAAATGACAATTAATGGCGAGTACCTTGAAGGCAATAATATGACTTTTGAAGAATAAACTTGTACTTTGAATTTTCTGAATATATTCTGGAAATTTTTGATCAAGGTGGTATTCCTTAGAAAATTTCTCTATGGGTCTTCTCGCATCGAAACTTCAGACGATCAATTAAAAATGGTTTTCTTCTGCAACCACCAAATGAAACATTTTGTTTAAGTTGTAAGCCACATAATCCAACTGCCAAGATTGCAGCTAGTCATACTTCAATTCCATATAAATTGAGATTGAGATTAAATAAATAACTATAACAATGAAAGATTTCACCCCAGCTGGAAATATGTTTCATATGAGTGTAATTGTGGCTACGCTCTGTAGTGTCGTAGTTTCCGTTAATGGTACTGGATTCGAAATTCCCTACTCTTTCCATCGAACTTATCTAGTGCATTTGTACCTATGCCCCAACCTTGTGCTTTGAACCATCTTTTGTAGCTTTAATTGTGCATATAGTAAGTATGTATATTCTGTTCGAAAATAATTGAAGTGAAAGTGTGAGTTGCCAATTAAAGCGCTGGACAATTAAAGCAGCAATCGTAGCACTAAAAAACAAAGTAAAAACAGAACTAACAGCGGTCAACCAACCACGAAAAAATTAACAACAGCAAACGACAACAACTAATAGCAACATGCATGTATGTATGCATGTGACATCAACTGGCGGCAACTGTGGCAGCTGCAGTAACTGCAGCGACTGTAGTAACTGTGGCAAGTACAGCCACTGTAGCAACTGCAATTAATGTTACGTATACGCCATCAGCAGCAGCTTGGCTTAGAGCGACACTAGCAACAATGAAACTGGTATTTGTGTGTGTGTGTGCTGCGCAAGCAATATTAATGTAAGACAAAACGCAAGCGCAATAACTTTAAAACCATAAAAAACTATAACAACAAGTATAACACGAAAATTGTGTAGCAACGGGACAGAGTACTTGTGTACAACAGGGCAACAACGCTTAACATTTAAATTACAATAATAATTTCCATTTCTAATTTCCTTTTCTTCCATATTCCGGCTGACGCTATTCTGCAATTGCCGGTATTATTGTTGCTGCTGTTGTTACACTACAAGCTACCGGTGTTGTGGCAGTTGTTTTATGCAGCAACGACTTTTAACAAACATCAGCCACGCGCACTTGTATGCACAAACACACACAAACACTGAGTTGCATGCATACAAACATAAGTACAGAATGTGAATGCCAACGCGTATAGATAAATTTAAAATCGTTCAAAACACGAAAAATAATGCATTTGCAATCAGCGGTAAAATATATGCAAAATAATTGTTTCTGTGTATTTATGAGATGCATATTTCCATGTGAATATATTGCTTTAGATATGTTCATATTTTATGTAAGTCAGTTGCATGCATAAAGTGAGTCACAAAAGTGTTCATATCAACCAACGTTTACTTATTTTAAATAATTTTTTATAAAAGTACTACGATTTACTATCATTTCGTTGCATCTATGATAATACCACTGCATTAAAGTCTTGACAGGAAATTGTTGTCGTTGTTGTTGTTGTTGTTATTGTTGTAGCATAAGCATTCCCCATAGACATGCGAGTTATACTGCTGGAGCGAGAGTCCATGGCTGGATATTAACCCGGGCTGGTCTGACAACGTAGAACCGACTGTCGTGGAAACGTTTAGACAAGCTATGGCTTTCAAGCAATAAATTTTTACATCAAAAACACATTTTGGCAAATTTTTTATTCATTGAATGTTTTCTAAATTTTGTAGTATACAGACATTTTATTAATACAGTTGCATATAATATTATACATAAATGAGTGTCCTTTGAAAAGTCCTTGCAAAAATAAAGATTGCTTAATTATTTTTGGTAAACCTTTTTTTATTTTTCACACTTTTTTCAACTTTTAGACTTATACACTTCGTCCGACACTGTTCTAGTTTGTTGATCCCTTCCGAATAAAAGGATTTATCCAAATCTGAAAAATACCTATTCAATCCTTCAATCAGCTCCTTGTTTGAATAAAATATTTTTCCGAGTTGGAACCATATTTCCTTATTTCCTTTAATTTTGCGACCACAAAGGCCAAGGTTTGAGCTGGTGCGTTATCGCGATAGAAAAGGGAAATCACTCGACTTCTTCTATTCAAACGAAACAGAAAAAAATAAACCTATCTGGCTGAAACTGCGAGAGAGATGCTACTAACTAAACATAACTTCGATACGGGCCAGTAGTGCCATGCCTCTTACTTTGTACGGACTTTTCACACATATATTACAATAAATTTACTGCCATAATATAAAGGGCCTTTCAGAAGTGATGCCTAGATGCCAGTAGTAAACATTTATCGATATCTCGATGTTCTCAACAATTAGACATTTATGAATTGACTGTTTGTGGCATTTTACCTGTAGACGTGGGTACTTGTTTTATTTTAAAACAACATCTAGGCGCATCTTTTGAAAGATCCTTTGGACTCAGTGTTGACCTCAAACCTGCATGGACGTTGTGGGCATTTAAATGATGTAATTTTTCAACATCTAGACGCGTCTTTTAAAGAACCTTTTTCATACATTCAATATTTTCAGAGCTACTGTAGCCATTTTCTCTGGTATATCTTCAAAAGAGAGAGCATCTATGTGAATTTATTCGCCCAAAAATTAGAAGTAAAAAAATATTTCATAACTAAATATTATAAAAATAAGAAAAAAATTATCACTTTACACCAAAATGTGTCTCCTAAAAATTATGTCGCATTTTGTATGATAATGTGAGCACAGGGATGGTGAGCCAGAAATTTAGATTGAGGTTAGACATTCACCAAATGCATTTATTTTCGCTGTGCGCCTTGGTGTACACTGGGTTAGAAATAGAAAGATTTATTGCAAACTTTGAACATGAGGCCTCTAAATGTCTTTTCTTCTGCTTTCTTGAGGGCATATATTCCGAAGTTTATAGAAAAACTAAATCTTAAAGAATTATCGGTATCTCTATCTCAGCCGAAAAATATACATCTCACGATTTGCATCCCGGTCTATCACTTGCAAACATCTACTATTTCAGTACGCCTAATCTGTTTACGCTATAAGTTTGATCTTTCGTGCAAGGGGTGGGCTTCTTAATCTAAATGCAAAGCCTTTTAAAAAAGTAACTTCTACCGCTTGTCATTGGTACCTGTCCGCTTCGTTGTGAACATTTTGGGGAAAAAGACATTGGATCTCTTAAATATAAACATCATTTTCAACGGTAGTGTTAGGATTAGATTCTGAATAAGTAATGTTGAGGGGCAAAATAGTCGTGCGTTCTGTTGTTTATTACTATGCTATTGTAATTATCTGAATTCATTTGTTGAAAATGCAAATTGTACAACTTAGCCAACTTGCAAATAAACTGCACCTGTTTCATTTTAATTATTTTATACCACGTTTATACTATACCAAGAACTATACAACTTAAGTTTTCAAAGTTTATACGAAATTAAAAAAATTCAAAAAATTTCCATCAAAATGTTAAGCTAGTTAGTCAGAATTTCTAGAAAAGTTCTAATTTTTTTGCTCATTAAATTTTGATTCAATATTATTCCAGTGTAACGTGGCGCAAAATTTGTGTTGCTTTTTTTATATATATTTTTTTTGTTTTTGACGGTGTTGTAGGTGTATCCGTTTTGCATACAGCAAATGATCGATATTTTTTCATATGGAGAAAGTCTACAACGTCATCATCAAAAAGCAAAAAAAATTATCAAACATCAACTCGACTTTTCAACAACTTTAAATCTGCATTCTGTTTTCAAAAACTAAGGTAAATTTTTAATTTAAACTACGCACGCTTCCCCTTTCAGACAAACCTTTTTACTTTAATGTTGTATTACTATTTATCGCGGCCGCCACAACCGACTGGGTTGGAGCGTGACTACCATCGGGAGTGCGAAGGTTCGAAACTCCGTGTATGAAACACCAAAATGGAAAGAATGAATGACGTTTTTTCTAATAGCGGTCGCCCTTTAGCAGGCAATGGCAAACGTCCGTGTGTATTTCTGCCATGGAAAAGCTCTTCATAAAAACCATTTGCCGTTCGGAGTCGGCTTAAAACTGTAGGTGTTTCCATTTGTGGAACAACATCAAGACGCACGCCAGAAATAGGAAGAGGTTCAAGTTTTATAACTGAAAGTAACTACAAGTGATTTTGACGATTTTAAAAAAATCGATATTTAGCAAAGAATTGCCTTTACATTTGCGGAATCACATTTCGGCTGGCGGAAATGTTCAGAATGTTGCAAAATATCTAGCAAAATATGTCGCAGAAAAATATTTAACAGTACAAAATTTCAAAGAAAGCAAAGCATATTTTGAAGATTTGTAACGAAAGAATAGCATCAAACATTGTAACTGGTATTTGAAAATTGTCGATAGGCAATTCGAAACCCTGTCAATATGATCGGAATTGTCATTGAATCAGTTCATACACTTTCAAAAGATTAGTTTGGCCCCAATTTAGCATTGATTCTTGGTTTTTATTTTTTACTTAGCTCCGCGTCACTTTTAGTTATTTACCAAATCCAAAAGGCCACTCCAGCAGCACCAATTTGAATCGATTGAAGATATTCAATGCCGTTCGGAGAATGATATAAAAGTTGGCATAAGTGCATTATATCTGAGGAGAATCACTTTAAAAGGAATGTGATTGATTTGAATGAAAAAATAAAGATTCCTTTTATAACAAAATTCACCATAACTTGTAAACACAGAAGTATGTGAAATTTTTTTACTTCAACTTACACCAAGTTGTCTAATTCAGAGTCATATAATAAACCCTTTGGCAGCCAATTTGGTGTGCGCATCTGCCGCAAATCGATTATCGTATTATACCTATTTTTGACCGTACAACTCCGAGAATATTTGTTCTGTTACCAAAAACCGGTTTCCTTTATATGTATAAGTACAAATACTATCCGAATGGCGCAAAATTAATCATCAAATTTTGTTTTTAAATAACCTGTTTACTAAATTTTTGTTGAGTTTTGTCTAATGCCAATAATTTAAGGGGGTTCTGCAGAATTGCAGAGATGTTGTTTACTGCAGGAGTTTATGGGGCTTCTTTCGTTTAACTCTTGTCTTCCAATTGCTTAGGTCAGACACTACCGAAGCTTCGCTGTGGATATGCTGCTGATATGCATTTCGTTTACAACGTTACAATGGAAGATGCATTAAGCTTGATTCGCCATGGTGTTGTCCAAGCAAGAATATCATTTAAAGCGCATTGAAGTTGTATATGTACATATTAGCCCCGGTTTCTGTGTTACTAACAGAACAGCTTTGTCATCACCAAAAGTTGAAGTAACGCAGTTTTTGTTGACTGGTAAATGACATGTAAAAAGTATATATAAAAAACAATTTTTTTTCTGGCCTTTACACACTCCATTACTTGTATGTTTGTATACTGCAGCAGTGTAGAGTGTCAAATACGATTGACGTACGATGCCATTTGCAACAATTATCAATCTGCCGATACGATGATTAACTTGTATAAACTACAAACACGAAATTAAAAACAGATATTTTTGGAGTTTACTCCTTAAGAAACGATATATAAGGCCCATGGTATTAAAAATATGGGTAATAAAATCGTGTGAATCACCGGAAGTGTACGCTGACGGAAGTGACGCGTTGCCCTTTTTCTGTATTCTAGTGAGAAAAAGCACTGCATATCTTGTGGCGCTTGGTTGTTGGTGCAAACTTGTCAGAAATATATATTTCCTTGTGGTTGCTAATTTCTAGTCAGAAATAACACTGCCCACATTTTGGTGCTTATTTCCGTTTCCTATCTAGTGCTTGTGCGTTCGTTGAGAACCTACATATACCAGTGATATCGTCTGAACCTTTGGAAAAAACCCTTACAATGTTCATCTGCCAATTACACGCCATTGAACTACCGCTTAGACATTTGTTTGAATACATTGATGGCTCTACGTCTGAAAGCTTTAACGGTGAAATAGAGAAAAAATTGAAGAATTGTGAGAAGCTCTCTTTCGTCAATTATAAACCAATTATATTCACACTACCAGATATATCCAGTGAACAAGATTTAAGTACGGATCAAAAATACCTATTTGATATTTGTAGTGCTATTATGAGTGGACATTGCAACGACAGCTTAAAAAAGAAAAACCCCAAAAAAATTGTTCATTCCAGGTGGCTTACTATAGCGAATAGAATAAATAAATTTATATTTTTCCAGTAATATAGAAAAGGTCTTCATTTACTCCTTTTGCATATTAAATATATTTTTAAATATCACGGTAATCGTTCTTAAGGAGTAAACTCCAGTCGCGTGTCGGAGCTGACACACACACCTCTTTTTTTAACTAGTTTAGTATCGAAAATTGGTTAACGCATCTGATATTCCTATAAAAGTAGCTCGTAGTTCCGGATTATCGAATTATTAGTTTTTCTTCCTTTCCATTACTTTATTTGGAGCTATAAAAGGGAAAGAATTTTACTGCTAAATTGGTTACACCGTTTAGGAGAAATACGGGATTCTCTCTCAGATAAAATTACCAATACTTTAATAAACAAACCATTTAGAAGTGTTAACAGAGACTTGAAACATATACGCATTTACACAAAACTCTTTCGAGTCTCTGTGCAGTTTAAAAACTGAGCTTAAGATGCACGATCGGTTTATTCAGTGCTCGCCAGTCTCACTTGATGTAAAAATATCGTCCTTGCACCTACGGTTTCTTCCAATGGCAATAATATCTGCATAAGCGATAGTCAGCCCAGATCGGTTGAAATTATCTTCTCCAACATCAAATTAAAGAGACCGTATATCTCTATCTGAAAGCTCGTCTGGTACCAAAAAGTTTGAAGAAGACTCTGCTCTGACAGAGCTTCTGGTATCGCGCCACATTCTTTCATAAGTCCATCTAAGCTTTTTTTTTGTGCTTACAATCGACAAAGTTGAGGAACCCCATCCTAAGGAGATCTGCATACTATCAATTTAATGATAATTTCGCACTATACCATCGATGGGATTTCAATATGCACAACTAGTGAGGCACTTTTGAAAAACAGATTTTTTCTCGTACTTTTTCATAATTCACGCGACAAAAAATTTATCATAATATTTATAATACATTTATAGGGATTGGAAATAATACATTCAATACTTTTCACTCTATAACCGTTATTTTCAAAATGGTATTTTTCGAATTTGCTGCAGCTCTAACTTGAATACAAATCGTCGATTTTTTCGTATCTATATGTAAAAGTGTCCTATAGTTTCTGGGTTAAATGACAGATGCCAGAATTTCTTAAAAAACCGTCAGGTTTTTTGGATAGACACTGTTAATTTCATAGGATATTTCTTATATATTAAAATAATATTTCATTTTTTGTGCTCTACAGGCGGCAGTGGGATTCTCCAAGAATGCAATTAGCGCTGTTGTCTCATCCTCGCCACTACCAAGTTATACGGATTATCTCTTCTCAATATATCCAGTCTGGGCGATTGAGAAACCTTATAAGACCGCTCACGTCTATACCAGCCAGCTCTTCGAGGTCCTCAAAAAGCGGTTTGCCAAGGATTAACATTCTCCCCTTTCATATAGCAGAGCATTCACAGAAAAAGTGGAGATACTTTCCTTTTTCTCCGGTGGATTACAACTATGTATGACAGTGTGTGCTTTGAGGGATGCCCATTTTGGCTGCTTGTTCCCTGATAGAAGCCAGTTATCACCGCTGTGAGTCTGCAGGTATCCCTTCGATTCATATGTGTTAATGTTTGTTTGTGGTTGTAGGAGGGCCATAACATTCTGCTAACTTTGCATGTCGCCTAATCCCTCCACCCGTGCTTCGTATGTATTTTGAGGGAATTGCGTTGTTGATTGTACCCAGTGATGTGAATACAGATTCTGCAAGAATATTATTCGGGGCAGATCTCCTCTCGGCAGTTTGTCTGCTTTTTCGGTTCCTTCAATGTCCCGGAACCCAGATTAAGGTATCTATACGTCTTACACTCAAGGTAGTAAGGCTTTTTCTGCTTTGTTTCACCAGTTAGAGGGTGTTATAGCCGAATCCAATGCCTGGATTGCAGGCATTAAAGAGATGTGTGGATTAAAAAAGAAGCCTGTGATTAGTAGCATACAACTTCCCCTACTGCCAATACTTCTTGGTATTGGGAACGCGCACAGATTTTTTAATTCTTAGTCTATAAGAATATACCTATACCGGGATGTAATCAGTCCTTCCCGAAGTGTTCTGAGTTTATCACAATAATAAACTGGCATGACTGTAGCAGTGAGAAATTTTTTTTGGTATTTTTTTTTTACTCACTAACTACTTTATAAAGATTGGGTACCTTTTTAAATCGCTATTTAAGACCAGCAGCTGGTATTAAAGCAACTCCACGAGAAACTGTAAATGGATGCCTCAGCCGTTGTTTTAAATTTAGACGCAGGAATGATATTCGAGCTTCGCCACATTAATGGAATATTTATTTCGGCATCAGTGATTGTGGTTTGGTGTACCCTAACGTCTTTTTAGGGGGTCGCTGCTGGTACCATTCCGCAGAGGGGAGAAAAAATATTTTCTTCTTTCATTGGCTCCCTACCTGGTTACTTGACTAAAACTGATCTTGAGCTGGTTGCAAGGCAGGCAATAGAATTATTTTGGTTCTCCTGTATTATTATTCTTTTCCTGTATACTGAATTGCAAGAAATGATTTTGGTGGGCACTTTTCTGACTGTATACTGTACAAACATAATGTGCCCTAAAACAAACACCGATTCTTTACAAATAGACAACAAATATAGCAGCATAAAAAGCAGCAACCGATGTGAAAAATAGAAAACCAGTAACTACTCGTAAGAACAACTGGAACAAAAAAGCATAGAACAAAAAATAAAGGCACCACTACACTCATACACTCATAAAGTATGTATGTATGTATGTATTTGAGTTTTTGCTGCCCTCGAGCAGAGCATTTCAAGTGTAGCCTTTTGCAAATAAAAGGAAATGCGCGGAGATAACGGCGTGCGCCACACTGGGTCAGTCGTTGGTACGATTGCACTGTGCTTTGGCAAATCTTGGCTACGAGGTTAATAGTAAAAATGACAATAACGGAAATGAAAGAAAATAGTGGCAAAGGCAATGTGAAAGAAAGCAAAAGGCAGCGCTAAGTAAGCGCGCCAACCACAGCAGAGGAAAACATTAAATATGGGAGCAATGACATTGCGTTGAACTGCATTTTTTCAGCCCTTCCATCACCCCCTTCTGCAGGCCAAGTAATCGTCCTTCATTCCATGCTAATTCGCTACCCTTTGCACATCTATAAATATACACACTAGCACTACTTTCTTGCAATAGCTTAGCAGCCGCAGGCAAAATGCACTGCAAGTTGTTTTCAGCACAGCACTTAGGCACATAGTAAACGCCTAAAGGTAGACTGTGTTGCACAACAAATGCAAAATCAATACTTCTAAGTTAGGAAACGTGAGTATGCGGGTAGTGGCAAGCACGCTTTCGAATAACTGCTGGTCGTTGGCTAAGCTTTGCACGTTTCAGATGTGCGCCTTAAAGCATGCAAGGCATTTATGACCGCTAAAATACACAGCTGCCTAGCGCACTTATAATGGAAGTTATATGCGTACTTCGTAAAATTTTTTATACACTTACGCAAAATTAAGAGGGTATGTGTAAGTGCATATAGTATATTTGACGGCCTGCACCTATACATATATGTAATTGTGTATGTATACGCAGAGTTTGTGTTTTGGTGCAATATAAAATTGTTTTGCATAAACAAGTTATTTTCTTGGCATATTTATTTTTATAACACTGCCGTAAATAAACAAAATTCTGCATATTTCATGAGGTGCTTCATGTGAATTCTTACCATCACTGTGAGGCGCATTTGCGTGTGCAAAACGCCTGTAAATGGATTTCGGTATGTTGTGCATGCAAGTCTGCTATTCTCTCCTTGGGTGATATTGCTAACGAGTCTTTAGTGTTTTTCTGATATGCTTGAAAAATTATTAAGGATCCTAATAATGGCATGGTGTTATTTAAAGCGATAATGAATGAATACGTCTTATATTTGCATATCATAGTCCACCCAGTAGCAAGGGGAATTAATCAAAATGCCTACGGGACTAGCAAGAATTGTGAAGCTTTGGAAAAAGAAAAGCAAGTTGTTGCGGAATTCATTTACTCTTTTATTTATTAAAACTCAGTGGCTATGTATGGCAGGGGGAGGCAAATCACTTGCTGCTGTTGGACATTATTATTGCTCTCAAGCACATTGCATGCCTATAAATTATTACATAAGCCCATTGGTAATTTATTGTTATGGCAAGGGAATGAAATGTTATATAAAATAACAATTAACGTATAGCAATTGCCGTTTTCTTTTTAGTTTCTAGTTAAAACTTTTTTGATTTCAGAAAGCGCCAATTGTGTTTTAGAATAGTCAATTGAATTTTAGAAAAGGTCAATTTAACTTTAGCATTGTCAGTAGGATTTTAGAGAGCATCAATTGGATTTCAAAATAGTCAATTGAGCTCTAGAATAGTCAATTGAACTTGAGGATGGTCAATTGAAGAAGGCCTCAAGTCAACTTTATAATAGTCAATTGGATTTTTCATGATTCATACGACATAAGGATCACGTAATAAGTACTTTTTATTAGGTTTTAAAAATATAAAATATATGTATTAAAGTTAAACAAGCGGTTACATTCAGAAAGGAACGTTCTGTATGCGTTAGGTTAGGTTAGGTATATCTGGCTGATCTGAATAGATCTCCCTTAGACCACGATGGTCCGTTGGAGTGTTGCTGGAGTCGTTAGCTTATGTTAGCACATGTCTTGGAGAGTTTTAGAAAACAGTTTAAACTTTTCTCCACAATCCTTCAGAGATGAAAAGTGTACCGATCACACGCAGTTGTAACAAGGTCTGCTTATAGCAGGGCACTGTCCAAGGAGGTGTTCTAACGTACGCCTTCTTCTTCGCATAAGATACACTCGCCGCTCTGGATCAATACTTGGATGATGTGACAATGTTCCGTCAGTGCTCCAGCCAATATTTCTTGCATTCCTTCCTTGGGAGTGATGGAATAAAGCTGGTTGTTTTGGTGTTGCAAGTTCGTTGACTATCGATGAAGATGTTTGAGCGTGTTTCGAAGGAAGTAGATTCCAATTGCTTTGATTAGAGCATAGATCTCAGCTTGAAATAAGCTACATTGATTAGGAAGCTTGAAAGGCTTTTGGAGATCATAAATCTGATAATGACAGAAGTAACATATTATATAATGCAATATTATTTAATAGTAAATAAGAAAACGTACAAGAGTTTATTTTCCTGATTAAACAAATAAATATCCAATGGACTATTCCAAAATCCGACTAACGCTTCTAAAATCCAATTGACGCTTTCTGAAATCCAATTGACGTTCCCAAATTCAGTTAACTATTCTGGAATCTCTTGCTAACATCAAATTAAATCTTTACAAAATCCAACTGGAATTGGTGCGAAATTTTTATTTATTTGAGGCAATTTTTGATTTATAACGAATTGGGGTGTCGGTATTATAAGATGAATTTACCTTTTTTTCGTCCGAAAATTCGACCAAAATAAACAGTTCTCATTGGAATTAATTGTTTGTGTCTAACTTCAGCTCTTAACTCCATCTCCATCTCCTTCTCTATATCTATATCTATCTCAATCTATCTCTAACTCTCACTTTACCTCTGATGCCATCCTCTTATTTATCTTGATCCTCATCTTAATCCAAATCTTTATCTTCATTATTTTCCTTATTTACATATCAACCTTCACCTTTTTTCTTATATAAAATATTTGAATTTTATTTCCTTATTATATTTGCCTTTATCTTTTTCTTCACCTCTGTATGTAATACATACATATTCGCCTTTACCTCCATCTAAATTTTATTCTAATTAATTCAATCACATTTCTTTAATTCAATATAAATATTAAAGCATACATTTAGGAAGCATAAAAATAGATGTTGCCATCTGGATCAATGCGATTTTTGAATTGGTTTCCTTGCTTCATATTAAACTAGTTTAAAATTTTATTAGATTCCTTCCCTTTCGAATGGTATATAATCTTGTGTACCTTAGAACTATAGTTTGGCCGTGAAGGGGAGAGAAAACTTGAGAACTTGCTTAATTATATACGAGGTGTCAATAAGTTGGATACATTTTCAATAAATCGTAGTGTACCTGAGACTGACCAGAAGCAATTTATTTGTCAACGGCTCAAATAGTGCACGAACATTCGATATACGGGTGTACATATGTATGAATGTAAATACGCGCGTAAGAAAAATATTTCCAATAATAAATTCCTCAATAAATTGGAGTAAGAGCTTCAAAATCAAATGACGGTTATATAGTTAGGGCAAGCTTTTACGGACAGTCATATGGAATATATGTTAATAGGGAGAGTGTCTGATATACCCTGTATATTCCCATGCGTAGAAGCTAGATCATCTCGAGGTATGGTATGAATTTTAGTTGATAATTTCAATCGATAAGAGACCTTCGCTTCCAGACAGAGGGCGACTAACTTTACAGTCTCACATAAAATGGTAAGCACAGAAAGAATAAGAAAGTTTTAATATATTGTAAAAGGATTCAACAGGTCGCATTAAAGTTTTCCGTAAAGTGATTGATATTCAGGGGATGTCTAAGGTATAAGTAAAATATTTCTTTTCCCTGAAGGACAGTGGCTACTGAAAAACAATAGTTCTAAGTAAAAGAGTCAGCTTCCAATTAAATAAAACCTAAGAAAGAGGCATTACAATCCATTGAAATTTCGCAGAGATGGCTGCTAAGGTACCCGTAATGTTAGTGCATAAAATGAATGTAACCTTTACAGTTTTTTGATAACAAACAAGATAGTGAAATTTCTATATTGCCATATTGAAAATTATAGTTCATGCCATTGAGTACCATAGTTGAGAGAGTTAGTACAAAATTGAAAGAAAGAAATTTAATATATTTATTTATAAAACTCAATTAAAAAATAATTCATTCAAATTACAGGAGCCTTTAATACATCTACCCCCTAATTTGTACTCGTAGTACATTAACTCTTACTTATACGGGGTTTTTCAATAAGAGAGGGTCGGGATAGAGTGAAACAAGCTGGGAGTCAGGTATTAATCAAATTCTATGTTTTTTATTTGAAAGGTCATTGATTGCCTGAAAAAGTCCGGCAAAGTAGTGAAAATTGCACGATATTGGGCCCCAAATCACATCACTTCCTAGAGGGATAATCGTATCATCATTATCACATGCTGATGATTTTACTTATTTTTTTTTAAGGAAACCATTTCTAAATCACTAATCCACTAACCAGAGTAAGCACTTGCTGCCAGCTAGAGGTATTTCATTTAATAACATTTGCAATCAAAAATGTTGAACGCAACTGAAATGTTAACTTTCTACAACCTCCTGCCAGAGAACTTGTACGCAATGTAAGCAACTACAGGTTCTCTGGTAACATGCGCACCTTTTCATTATTTGAAAGTGCAGTTCTCCTACTTCAATGTTAGGCCTAAAAACTTAACAGTAGTTATACATGTTATAATAGTAACTCCAAATAATATGCACAGAAGAGGAGTAAAGTTTCAAACCGCACATACATAATTCACTAGGGTGCACAGCAGTGGTATTCACTATCTTATTCTCTAGTGTCACAGTTTAGTGGAGGGTCTAACCCGACTTATCGGTAGCATTTATGAATTTAAAACTCAATCCTGCGTAAGCGCTAGAAACTTTACTAAACTTGTGGGTCTTCATTGAAAGTTCAGAGCAAGCCATAATGCTATTGAATTACATGCATTAGTGAAATGGAGGATGACCAAATTTGGTTATTCTAAAATTCTGTACTACTGACTCGCTAATTTTAAGTACACAGACTATTCAACTACGAATAATTTCTTCGAGAAAATTAACATTAAATATAGCTAACATTTTGCAAACTCTAGCCTAAGTCAAACTTACTTAAAAATGCCACTCAAAAATGGGTGCCGCAGTTGGCATGGCAGAGAAGAAAGCGCAGAATATTATGAGTAATATTTCTACCCCCTTAAATGAAGGTACGGCATCATTTTTAAGGGATTTTCCAATAACAGGTGTTGTGAATGAATGGAGAGATGATTAACGATCTTTTATTGCCGGAATTGGATGGTATTGATCTGCACAACGTTTATTTTCAACAAGACGACGCTACGTGCCACACAAGCAACGAAACCATTGATATTTTACGGGAAAAGTTTCCTGACCGTGTTATCTCTCGAAGAGCTGATCACAACTGGCCACCTAGATCTTGTGATTTAACACCTTGTGACTTTTTCCTTTGGGACCACGTGAAAGATAAGGTCTACGCCAACAGTCCCGGGTTGATTCAAGACATCAAAGATGGAATTCGTGAGGCTATCGAAGACATAGTTTAGGCTCTTTGCAATTCGGTTATGAAAAATTGTATAAAAAGGATTTTGTCCTGTAAGCGTGGTCGTAGTAGTCATTTGCCTGATGTTATTTTCCACTATTAACGGCATACCTTCCTCTTTAGAATGAAATAAACATTCGATTATTTATATTAAAAACTAGCATTTTTATTTGAATATCAAAATAACACCTCTCATTGGAAAACCCTTTATTTAAGGCAGACTTTTGTTCAGCGAATTCCAACAAATATCGATACCAACAAATAGTATATTTTGCGAAATCGGGAGATCGTAAAAATGGCACCAATGGTATCCAAATGGGCCCATCAGATACTAGATTTCATCTTCTTGAACCGAGAGCGTGGCAGTCATTATAGCATAACTTAACCTAAATTTTTTGACGTGATAACGTCTTATAATTCGATTTAACAGGCTGCACGCACGAAAAAATGTGTCGTTACCTTGCTCATTACTGTTCATATGTAGTTACCTTGCTCATTAGTGTTACCTTGCTCTTTAGTGTTACCTTGCTCATTAGTGTTACCTTGCTCATATTAGTGTTACCTTGCTCTTTAGTGTTACCTTGCTCATTAGTGTTACCTTGCTCATTAGTGTTACCTTGCTCATATTAGTGTTACCTTGCTCTTTAGTGTTACCTTGCTCATTAGTGTTACCTTGCTCATATTAGTGTTACCTTGCTCTTTAGTGTTACCTTGCTCATTAGTGTTACCTTGCTCATTAGTGTTACCTTGCTCATATTAGTGTTACCTTGCTCTTTAGTGTTACCTTGCTCATTAGTGTTACCTTGCTCTTTAGTGTTACCTTGCTCATTAGTGTTACCTTGCTCTTTAGTGTTACCTTGCTCATTAGTGTTACCTTGCTCATTAGTGTTACCTTGCTCTTTAGTGTTACCTTGCTCATTAGTGTTACCTTGCTCATTAGTGTTACCTTGCTCTTTAGTGTTACCTTGCTCATTAGTGTTACCTTGCTCATTCGAAAGCTACATCCTCCACGAGTAACATGGATTATATTTTATTTTGGAAATAGGGCTCGAGATATAGGTCAAAACGCGGACCCGGGTAACCTTCTAATGTGTATGTACAATATGGGTATCAAATGGAAGCTGTTGGTGAATGCTTTAGTCCAGAGTATTTTCCATGCCGCTCCGTGACTAGGGTCTCGAGATAGAGACCACAACGTGGACCCTGGAATGTGTTTGTACAATATGAATATCAAATGAAAGCTGTTGATAAGTGCTTTAATACGGGGTAATTTTCATACCTATTGATGACTAGGGTCTCGAAATATATGCCAAAACGTGGACCCGCCGTGTCTTTGAACCGAATTAAACCAAACTTACACACATTGTTAAGTAGGCATTGAAGATGATTTCCGTATAGTTTGAATACCTATTGGTAGATAGGGTCTCAAGATATAGGTCAAAACGTGGACCCGGGTAACCTTCGGACGTGTATATACAATATGGGTATCAAATGAAAGCTGTTGGTGAATGTTTTAGTACAGAGTATTTTTCATGCCGCTCCGTGACTGGGGTCTCGAGATATAGGTCAAACGTGGACCCGGGTAACCTTTGGTTGTGTATGTACAATATGGGTATCGAATGAAAGCTGTTGATAAGTGCTTTAATACGGGGTAATTTGTTATGTTATGTTATGTTAAAGTATATTATGTTATGTTAATGTTAACTCATTCTCTATCTTTTGAAAAATGCAACCATTCAATCTGTATTTTCTTATGACATTGTCACGTTAAACTATCGTCAATAAACCGACTTTACAGACAACCTCTTTTTTCCAGAAATTGGCTTAGTCGATCATGCAGTAAGCTTTCAGCAATTTTAGATATTGTCGGTAGTAAGCTTATTGGTCTACAAAATGATACGGTAGTTGGATCTTTACCCGGTTTTGGCAATGCAATAATCTCTGCCACTTTCCAGAGTTTCGGAAAATATTGCAAGCGAAATATTGCATTAAAAACGTTTCGCAAAAATATATATGCCTTGGCTGGTAGCTCCATCATCTTTCTTTAGTGGTGGTTGATGTTTTATTTGAGTTTTTAATGTTTTAGTACATTTCCAAAGAGAGTAGTTTGTATCTTTGTTGAGAGTCAGGTTCTTCAAATAGTTTTCGATTTTTTTGTTATTTCTTTTGTTTAAAGTATCCTTAAAAATTTTTGTGGCTAAGTTTAGTTTTCTCTTGACGTCAGGTGATCTAGTTTTTTGCCATCTTTTTCTTAACTTTCGTTTTTCAATAATTTGCTTCTTCAAAGAAGTGTCAGTTGCTGCTGAATTTGTTCTATTTGCTTGCTTTGGTGCCGATCTGATCCCTGCTTCTAGTACTACGTCGTTGAAATGGATAATGGCACGTTCAATGTCAAGTTGCGTTTTTAATATCACATTTGGTATAAGTTGATCATCAATATGGTGGCGGAATTTTCCCCAGTTGGTTCTGTCATTAAGTATGCGAAAAGATGTATCTATAGATTTTATATAATTTACATATTCAAGTAATATCGGCGAGTGGTCAGAAGAAAGTTCATAGCACGACTGAATTGTCAATTGGTTATGGCTTATGTTTTTGGTTATGCAGAAATCGATCAAGTCTGGAATTTCCTTTACGTCAGTTGGCCAATAGGTAGGTTCTCCGGTACTTATAAATCTGCAATTGTTTTTGCTAATTGCGTTAATTAGAATACCCCCCTTTTTGTTGGTGAGTCTTGAGCCCCAGTCAATGTGTTTTGCATTGAGATCTCCAGCTGCAATAAATCTATTGTTAAGCGTCTTTATGTATTTGTCATATTCATCCGAGTTTATTATGTGTCTAGGTGGACAATATATGGAGGAGATAGATACTGGTCCATTTTTGTCATATATTTGCAATGTCATGTATTGAAGATGAGGCGTCGAATACTGGAGTTGTTCTATGCGAGTTATGCTTGATTTAATAATTATAGCTGTCCCTTCATGGGCTCTTCCATCACGATGGTTTGTCACATACATTTTATAATTAGGAAATTTCAGAAATCTTTTGTTTGTAAAATGTGTTTCTGCAATCAATGCTATGTCAATTTCTCTGTCAACTAAAAATTGTTTTAGTTCTAAATAGTGCTGTATTAGTCCATTTGCATTCTAAATTAGGCCAAAAATGAGTTTCAGAAGAACTTATCGCTAAAAATGCTCATCGCCCCTTTAGAAAAATGTTTCAATATATCCTAACTTGCCCCAGTACAGCCCGCAATGTCGTTTTGCGCTTACTTCCCATCGACTTTAACGTTATTTCCATCGCTGTTTAAAATGTAATCAGGTTACAGGCACGTCTCTCTTCACTGACGGTTCCAAAATGGAACCTTTCTCTGTAAATATCCGGGTTTGCCAGCTAGACGAATAAGGTCACTGTGTGCTCCTTTCTTCGACAGCCTGGGGCAATGCGCCAAGCTAAATCCCATGAATCTTTTCCGTTACATAAATAGCTGTGGATGGCTGTATTTATCTGCCTGTTGGAGATCTTACAATGGTGACAAAACGGCGCTTTAGTGCTACTTGGGAGTACCAGAATGGTACTTCAACCAATTCATCCACCTGCCTACCTCCTAACTTTTTTCAAGCAAAAATTTACCAATTTTCTAAATGTCTAATCGTAAACCAAAATTCTGACAAATCACAGATATTTTATTTGCCAAAGAAAAAATCAATAGCTTAAATTCCAAACACCAGATGAATTACCCTGTATATACGATAATCTAGAATCGTGCACTGACATTATTAAATATTCTTTTAAAAATTCTATTCAGGTCTAAGAATTCAAAAATAACGACAAAGTATACATGTGTGTGTGTGTGACATAAAGCAGTCACATGCAGATGGGGCAAAATGCAAATATGAACTCAGATTATAGGAATATGGAAATAACTTCTATAAACGTTTCATCAAATCTAAAGTAAAATGTGTATGGCGTGCGCTTCCTTAAACCTAATAAACGCTTATCCGCAATAATTTTTCGGATTGAAAAATGCTATAAATTGTATAAATACTAGGAAGAGCACGAACTTCGAATGAAGGCTATAATATATTCTAGCAAAAATATATGGCCATAACTTTACAAAACTTTGTGCTTTTCATTTGCTTATTTTTTCGTTAAGAAACAGCCACGAAGCTTTTCCAAAATTCCCGTTATGGCATAATGAGAAGCTGAACAACTTTTGTATAACAGCATTGCTCCAGTAAAAGCAAAACGAATGAATATTCTGCCACCATAATAACAACCCCTGAACAACTTAACATTAAGTACGAGTACGAGTGTGTCCTTGAAGCTGCTTGTTGAATTTTTTGTAAAGTACAAAGCAAACGCGCATACCAAACATAAGCTAAAGCTTTTTGCGTGAAGTTGTATCAAGCTTTTCTTTATTTATTTATTTATTTTCAAAAAGTCAATAAACTTCAAAAATTCTTACTGACTAAAGTCCAGAAAGCACTAAAATAAAATTGAATTTAGTAAGTAGAAGCTTAGAAACCACAGCACATAATAGAAATCGAAATCTCGTTGAGTTTTTAAAGGGAACACCCTAATGGGGTGTTTCTTGTGTAATCCGTACTAAAGGTCTTGACGGAAGGAAAATTAAAACGAAGTGTTCTTGCAGGAATAAGAAATTGGATAGCTAGGAGTAATGTCGGGCAATCAATTCCATCACTTACCAAACCATGCAGTAAAGACAAGAAAAGAATAGTACTTCTGCTCTGAAAGGAATTAAGGTTAATCAAAAGGCTGCGAGAATTCTACGGACGGATGGAGTGGAGAAATTTTAGGGAAGAAAGCGAATATTTAAAATAATCTTCGAATGCGCTCAATTCTATCAATACCAAATTTGTGATGAGGCCTCCAGATGAATGCGGCACATGGAAGCTGTGGACGTACAAAAGAGGTATAGAATAACTTCAGACGGTGAGGATCAGTGAAATGAGAACTATTTCAATAAACAAAACCTAACGCGGCAGGTGAATAAGATATGATAAAATTGATGTGGTTGCTGAATAGAAAAGGCATAAAAGATTACTCCAGGGTATTTGATCTCATCAGCAGACTGAAGGGGAGTATGAAGTTCTTCTTCTTATTTTTTTATTATTGGTTTGCGTCTGTTTTTCTTGACACCATTTACAGATACATACTGCAACATTATGTACATTACAAAAAAAATATTATTGCGCTTCCGTTGATGTCGAAACTCAGTATTCGCGCCATCTCTTTGGTGGACGGCCCAGCTTGCGTCTTCCAGATGGTATAAAATCCCTTGCTGCTCTAATAATCCGCCCTTCGCTTCCAATCCTTGTCACATGGTCATTCCAAGCTTGACGTCTTGTTCTGGTAAACTTTACGAAGTCGTTTATCTCAGTTTCGTTACGGATTACATCGTTTCTAAAGCAATCGAATCGTGTTTTTCCAGCAATCGTTCGGATGACTTGCATTTCAGTTGTTTTGTCTTGAGTTTTCTGCTCGTGCCTCAGATCCATAAATTAGTATAGGCCTTTTTGTAATTTTATATATACGGGTTTTGCTTTCATTTCTCATGTATTTATTCCACTGGATATCTCCACTCCTAGATATTTAAATTCCATAACTTGCTCTATCATTGTCCTCTCTATTTCAAGTTTACATTGAATTGGATCCTTGGAAACTACCAAACATTTCGTTTTTTCTCTTAAGACGTACAAATTGAATTGTTTGCTGTTACAACATATTTGTGTAGCAGTCTTTAGAGATTGTCTTAAGATTCCGCTAAAATGGCATTGTCTGCATAAAACCAAATTGATATGCTCACGTTATCAAGTTTGTATCCATCTAATGTTTTGAAAGCCTTTATTATTTGGTCCATTACTGTATTAAAAAGCTTTGGACTTAGCAAATCGTCTGCCGTATTTCGCTTACGCAAGAAACTTCTTCAATATATGTATTTTCCACTTACTCTTATTTTTTTTACATCCGTCGTTAGGATTTTTTATGACAGTCAGGTATATCAGCTGGTACAGATTGTTGCGCTAAGTTATTCAAAACATCCTGCAGCTTAATTCGATCAAATAGTTTTGTTAAGTCAACGAGGCACATGTACGCTGACACATTAAATTCAATAGACTTTTTGGCAATTTGTTGAACAACGTATACTGCGTCCACAGTAGATCTATTTGCTCGGAAACACTGTTACTTCTCTTGTATGTCCAAATATGACTGCAGTTTGTCCAATATAACTTTTGAAACTAGTTTTTGTGTAGATTGAAGTAGTGCTATACCCCAATAATTTTTAGGATTCCTTTTATCACCTTTCTTAAATATTGGAATTGTTCTGCTGGTTTTCCATGGTTCTGGGATCCCAACTGTTTTCATTATATTGTTAAATAGTGCCTTTGTATTTCTTTTTTGGTCACAGCAGCATCAATGTCACTTTCATATACCTCGGTATTACACGTATTTGCGGGTGTCGGGGACTTCATGAAAAATATGTTGAAAATAGGCTGCCCATTTTGTGTCACTAATAAGATTTCCCAGTATGACTCTTTAAGTTATCTTATTTTGGTTTTGCATGCATTTTTTGCTGAAGTGTATTCGTCTCTATGCTCCTGTGTTTTCGTTGCGTTACATCATAAATAAGATATCTTCTTTTGTAAAGCTAGGGTCTTCCCTTCATCTGTGAACCATGGAGCTTTCTTAGCATAAGTGTGGGGTGTCTGTATTGGCCGTTTCTCCAATGCACTCCACTTACACATTCACAGTCTTTTATTGGATCCTTGCTTCATAAAGGAATCGCGTGGTTTCATTTTGAAAAGGTTTGTGTTGTATTTTTCTATTCGCGAAGCTTTTGCTTTCGGAGGGAGTTTTTATTTTAAATGAGTTTTGGCTAAAACCAGCTTGTGGTCGCTAGTGGCATGAAATGCCTACTTCATATAACGTAGTCAATCATAGGTTGTTGTCCAAGTGTGTTACTAAAAGTGTAGTTATATTTGAAGCAACAAACGTACTGTTTATTCTTAAACTATTGTGAGTACAAAATTTTTTTAGAAGCTCACCAATTTCATTGATTACATTCTCGTTCAAACGTTGTTCAACTCCCGCTATTGGTTCATTTGCAATTCGTGCTTTAAGGTCGCCTAGTATAAGAATATGTTACTGGAGATGTGTTTTTTAAATTTCATTTTGTAGAATGACATAAAACTCCTTTCTCTTATTCCTGAGGTTGGACATATAGGGTGCCTTTATGCTAAATAAATTGACGTATTTGTTATCAAATTTCGGTTTAAGCTGTATAATATTTTCGTTAATGTACAATAATTAGCTTGTTCCATAAATTTTTCATAAGATAAGAAGGGTAGGAGTTCCTACTGCTGCTTTTGCGTGTTCTTTCTTTTTAACACCGCTATACAAAAGAACAAAATTAACAATTTTGATTAAGCCTTTTTCTTTACGTTTATCTTCTGAAAGACCGCTTTATATTGTGCTATTTTATTTCCATAATTATTTCGTGGTCTTTATAAGTCCAGGATTGTATGTTCCATATACCAATCCATAACATTTCGTTAGTCTTTAATCGTTTATTCCTCTTACCTTTCTGGGTCGTCATAGCTAAACCATTTTTTGTCCTAGGCTTTGCGTGGTTCTATGAACAGTATTTTCCAACGTTAGTGGGTTGCTAACCTGGATATCTCCTTTACGTTTTGGTCCGCGAGAGGTATAATATCGTATGAGAATATAAAAAACTGATTTGGCTGATGAGCCTTCCCCTATCCGCCACTCGGAGACGCGCCCGAAGGGGGTTACAAGCTCACCGCACGGAGGAGATCGTATAATGTTACGTAGTTTGGAGAACATAACGTGATAGCACATATTGATACGGAGGCTTAGGTGAACACAACAACTCCATATTGATATCTATTGATATCTAAAAAAAAATGTTTAGGTCGCGCGTGTAAAGTAAATATTTGGAAAACAAAAAGCAGCTTCCTATATCATTAATGGAAAAAAGTAGAGATCCGAGAATACCTCCCTGAGCCAGCGAATACAATAAAGGGAATAGAAGAAACCCCCTCGCTTGAGACCACACAGCCACTTCCGAAATATTTAGTGGAATCCAAGTATTGCTAGCTTCCGCAATAGAATACAATGGGATACATTTTGTGAATGCTTTAAAGAATTCAGTGTAAATATAATCAACTTGGAGCCCTGATAAAAACGTGTCAGCACAGTATTCGCTAAAAAGTGCCAGATTGGTAAGCGTAGACCATCTAGCGACAAAGCCATGCTCTGAGGTGGAATTAAACTCTTAAGGGCAAAATACATTTTCTCTTTCCATATACGACGGACGCCTTAGCCGAATGGGTTGGTGCGTGACCACCATTAGGGAGTGCGAAGGACGAATTTTTGCACATGAAATACCAAAATTTTAAACAAAGATGTTTCTATTAGCAGTCGCCCCTCGGCAAGCAATGGCAAACCTCCGAAAGTATTTCTGCCAGGAAAAGCTTCTCATAAAAACCATTTCCTGATCGGAGTCGGCTTAAAACTGTAGGTCCCTCCATTTGTGAAACAACATCAAGACGCAACCCACAAATAGGAGGAGGGGCTCGGTGTAAGCGCCAATTATATATACATAAAATAAATTATTGGTCTCAGATTTATATGTATTACATAATTAATATATGATTTTTAAAATCAGTTTATCAATACTTTCAAATGGTTCTCTTCATGGTAATTTTAAATGATTTCAGTTATTCAATTTTAAAAAAAGTTATATTCCAAAGTGAATCATGGGTTTCCGGGATTGCTTTAAACATATACAGAAATCCCGTGATCAAAATTTTACGCTAATATTGGCATCCCTAATACAAGACTGATGTTTATATTTCAGGCCTTGGGCACTTCTAGAGTTGTTAGGTGCTATCTGACGTTTCCACTTGGCAAGTTTGACATATTTTTTGGCATAAACGTACACAGAACGTTTTGAGGTGTGAGCCATAGAAAATGGTGAGCCCATAGATGAACTAAAAACATTATACGGCGAGAAAATATCATCATCCTTCAGCACCGTCAAAAACTTCGCTGTTTGCTCACCGTTCGTCCAAATCAGTTGTTGTGCCAAAATCAGTTGTTGTGCCAGAAAAACTCGGTGCTTTGCGCGAAATGATTGTACATGAGATTGAGGCATATTTGGGCATTATTGCTCAATTGATGAGCATCATTAAAGTTTTGTATGATCTTCTTGTGGTAAAAAGGTGTGTTCGCGTTGGATCCCATACAATTAAAAAAACGCTCTGGAAATACGTCTGGACATAGAGCTATATAGTAGTACATTTTTAGAATATGTTGAAAAACAATAATAAAAGAGTCACCAATGTTTAGTTTTTCATTATTAGGCCAGAAATACAGACAGCACTCCTCATACTCTTCATAGAGTTTCGCCGTATATAAACACAAACTAACGGAAATTTATTGGAAGGAAGTATTGCAGAAATATTCATGTAATCTACCAGAATAAGCCAGAACTGTTTTTTTTGGAGTTTCCTCCTTAAGAAACATTATATAAGGCCCATGGTATGAAAAATATGGGTAGTAAAATCGTGTGAATCACCGGATGTGTTCGCTGACGGAAGTGATGCGTTGCCCTTTCTCTATGCCCCTTTTCTCTTTTGGTTTGTGTTTTTGATGGTTTATTTAGTTGGTAAGTGTTTATTTTAAATGTTTCCAACGAAGACACAAACCACCACTTTGAATATTTGAATATTATCTGCGCAGCGCAATAGTGCAATAACAAACCATACAGCAGCTACTCAGGGTTTTTGCTACTACATTTTACCTCAAACTGTGCATGTGTAATTGTGCCTGCGAATGTTTTGTTACAATGGAGAAACTACTCAGAGTGTTTTGCTGCTACATTTGACATCAAACTGTGGCTCATCATCATAAATGTGTGGCTTACAAAGTATATTCACTAATTTTGCTAATAGCAAAATTGCATAGCTGGAAAATAATCGATGATCGGAACATCGATGTACAACACCCACCATTTTTCAATATCAAGCGCTTGATATTGGCCCGGTGCGATGTATAGGGTGGGGAGAACCGAATTGACTACAGCGTGCGGTGTGGACGAAACAAGAATTAATTAATTAATTTTGGAGTTTACTCCTTAAGAAACGATATATGAGGCCCACAATATGAAAAAATATGGGTAGTAAAATCGTGTGAATCACTGGCGTACGCTGACGGAAGTGACGCATTGCCCTTTCTATATGCCCCTTCCCTACTCATCTTATTTCCTGAGTTTTTCCTTGTGGTTGCTATATTCTAGTGAGAAATAGCACTGCCTACCTTGTAGCGCTTCGTTGTTGGTGCAAACTTGTCGGAAATATATATTTCCTTGTGGTTGCTAATTTCTAGTCAGAAATAACACTGCCCACATTTTGGTGCTTATTTCCGTTTCCTATCTAGTGCTTGTGCGTTCGTTGAGAACCTACATATACCAGTGATATCGTCTGAACCTTTGGAGGAGATTGTCTTCAAAAACCCTTACAATGGTTCATCTGCCAATTACACGCCAATGAACTACCGCTTAGACATTTGTTTGAATACATTGATGGCTCTACGTCTGAAAGCTTTAACGGTGAAATAGAGAAAAAATTGAAGGATTGTGAGAAGCTTTCTTTCGTCAATTATAAACCAATTATATTCACACTACCAGATATATCCAGTGAAAAAGATTTAAGTATCCAAAATACCTATTTGATATTTGTAGTGCTATTATAAGTGGACATTGCAACGACAGCTTAAAAAAGAAAAACCCCAAAAAAATTGTTAATTTATTTATATATCTAAATTTATTTTTTTCCAGTAATATAGAAAAGGTCTTCATTTACTCCTTCTGCATATTAAATATATTTTTAAATATCACGGTAATCGTTCTTAAGGAGTAAACTCCAGTCGCGTGTCGGAGCTGACACACACACCTCTTTTTTTTTTGTATTTAACCATAAATGCTTGTAATGGTTGATTCGATATAAATAATTTTCATTAAATGGAAGACAGCTTGCGGATTGGCCTATACATAGTTAATAACATCGCTGCTTTTGCCCCCTTTGACAATGGGGGTAATTGTTGTTAGATTCCATTTTCAGCGGTGACATTAGCCAGAGAGTTTTTGAATTAAATTTTATATTCGATTCTACACTGAAGATATATGTATGTAGTTTCCAAAGAAAAACTCATTTAAGCATTTGAATTTTTTCAGCAATTGCAAATACTTAAATGAGACTGTGCCTTAGCCTTTTCAAACTTATTATAAAACTTATTATGTTGATTCTTAATTATTTTTAGTTCGTAATTGTACCACGGAGAACCTTCGCCATTCTTTTTCTTTATTGAAATATTTAAAAAAAAATTTTATTCACTCGATATTTCCCCAGTTAGTTTCAAGCATGCAAGGGATAAGTTTACCAAAATCACAACACCCATATTTGAACGATACTTTTTCTTCAGAGTTGGTAACTGAGAACTCATAAAATTCCACCTTAAGAGATTTAAGATCATTCTTGAAGATGAGGAATATTAGAAAACATTTTGCATATGAATTCTGATGTAGATTCTCGCCACATTTATTGGACCTTCGAGTCGGATATCATACTACCTAATATACCAATTCAACTACAGCTACAATCGCATCAACCAATAAAAAAGCAAAACCAATCGCAACTATAGCAGCCGAATAGCTCCCAACGCATGCAAGTGCAAACCGATCGAAACACAATGTCAGCATTCGTCAAATCGCGTCACTCTGCACTCAATGCTATTAAAAGGTTCATGACAAAAAGCATAGACGATGCCTTTCAATGGATATCGGTGTACAAAAAGTTCGCACAGAATCCGCAACACAACCCGTACCCACATCAAACAATGTGACTGCCACCATAGGGTTAACAAAAATGGATCTACCTACATTTTCTGGTGGTTTAATAAACGGAAGCCTGCAGGTGACACGGTCGATGCTATAAAGAGCGATCTCGGCTCGCCCCGTGGAGTTTTGGGACGATTAGTTCGTGTATGAAGTAGTGAATAATCTAGCCTTTGCTAGCTCACACGTTAGTGACGAGTCTCAAACCTTCGAGCAGCTTACAGTATTTTTAGGAACAAGGTATCGGCACTGGCACTGCTTATTAGGAATTAAGACAGATTCGCTCCAGAAGCGTGGGGCAATGCACAACACCTTAAATAATATCAAACACGAAAGATAAGTCAAAATAGGTCGCCGACTATTTTTCACTGCAGTATTTCACATTTATAATTATATTATAATTGTTCATTATTGTGTCCCCTATTATATCAGAGAATGAAATATTTAATTTATAATTTATGACAATTTATGTTTATTTTATAACGCTTTTAGTAAGGAACTAACGAAGTAATAAACAGCGAATTTTCTAACGCTTACTCGGTTTTATGTAGCAGCTGGCATGCAGTTGGAGCCAGAAGTATTCGACGATAGTGCGCCATTTCATTTTGTGCTGACATCCTAATATGCACGATGAAAGAAAAAAATAAGTCGCCTTTTATATATATATTTGGCTTGGTGTAACTTAGTTTAGGTTATATTACTCTGGCTGTAACTCTCCATGAAAATCTAGAGGTGCCAATTTGGGCCTGGATCCTCATTGTAATACTACTTGCTTGGGCACAAGACATCTTGGCAAAAGTAGAACAGTTGCAGATAAAGTGTTCTCCACCTACTCCTCGTTACTGTAGCTGCAACAGAAATCATTAGAGGAAAACCCCATACGCTTCCATGTATTCTTAGGCCACTGCACCAATGGAAGGCCTAGGTTAATGTGACGGGGAGAATCCTGTATGCGGCTTCAAATCTGTTGCGGGAAGAGTCCTGTATCCTTAATGTCCAGGCTATAAAACTGTTGCGGGTAGAATCCTGTATCCAATCCTTGTCCACAAATGAAACACGTTGCTTCAATTCGTTGCTTCAAAATTACAATTTTTCTCTCATTTTATGATATTTGCCAAAATATTCCCTTTATATATGTATATGTTTCTTTTCAATCAAAGCCTACTTATTTTCACAAAAAATTATAACAAATAACAAGAGTTGAAAAAACTTAAAGTGTTTATAATAAAAACATATTTCACAAAAGCTGTAAGTTCTATGCGTGTATGTAAGAGAAGAAAGGACTTATTTTAATAGAACTAAGTAGGACTCAACAAGATTGATAAGGGGCTTAATTCTGTGTTCACACCTTCTAGGCCAAACCTATCTATAAGTAGTTACTTCACATGTAGGCTCTGTGTCTCATCATTAACAGTTCGCCTGCGCGATGTAGACCGACCTGTTAACTGATCATATATCATTCCCTTCCTTACCACCTCGTCCGCCGTGCAATTCCCAGTAACGTCTCTGTGCCCAGGGACCCAGACAACGTTCGTGGGGTATCGTTTAGCCAGTATATTTAGCATAGCTCTGTAATGCCTCTTTGGAAGAAGTATTGTTGCACTGTAGAGATTACATAGTGTTCAGCTGTGCTACAAACGACGAGTGTTTGACTCACAAGTCAGGATAAAAGATCCTGATAATTATAAATGGTAGCGGTAAGATTCAGAGCCCCATAAAATTTCTGTAAACACTGCAGAAAAAGCCATATTCCTATGCGAATACCTTACACTTTGAAAAGTATTGAGATTTTTTGGGAATAACTTCTTCGGAGATCTGCCACAGTTTCGCTGGAAGCATTGGCTTAATTCACGAAGGGATCGATGTAGCTATTGAAAGAAAACTGGGTGAAATTTGGGCTCATCACCGCACTGGTTCCCTGCAGTCATCGGGTCAATTCTTCTAAAGAGCATCCAAACAAAGTTAAGCTATCGAAAAATATACAAATCTTAAAAATATATAGTCTGTCTAATGGAAGCGTGAATCGCAAAATTCAAACTTAGAGTTCCGTTATAAAAAAAATGTGCCATTCGCGTTCCCCAATTCGTTAGTTTTATAAGAAATTTCGGAAGCGTGCGTTGTTTTTAGAAAATGTTTTAAATGTTGCTTTAAAGCAGGATTCCTAAGTGCACACCCTATAGATCCAAACATGTCTCGTCTATCTGCGGCAAAATATTTAAAAAGTTTAAAACGTTCATAAATAGGTTTACCGAAATAAAAAACGCTGACGACTCCGTCGGACGAGGTCCAAAAAATATACCTCTCCAAAGCAGGATCAAAAGACCATTTATTTGTTTGTGACAAAGCCGAACTATCGTTGCACATACCGGTATTTTGATAATCTAGGCGGCCAAAAGTCAATTTTGTAAAATGCATTAATTGATTTTAATAATGAATTAAATATAAAGATAACACAATAGAGTATTCACTCCACCCCCTCTCGCGCTTTTTCGTCGCGTGCGCTACCACCGTATTGGCAGTCAAAAGTTCATTGCTTATCACACTACACATATCTCGCTCGGCGTTCGGCAAGCAACAAATCTTCAAAAAAGTAAAGTTAACTTATTTAAAGTTATATGTCTCGTTTTAATGATGGAAATTGAAGTTTCAGGTATGTTTTTTCCAAATTTAATAAATATTTTATAGATTTTGTTCATTAATTACGTAATTTATTGACTTCCGTATAAGGAGAAATAGTGCATTTTTTACACATATTTTTTTATTTGTTAAGCTGAAAGTTATACTTCCAAGTCCGTCCAAGCTTGAATTTTTTTTTCAGATTGTGTACATATGCTTTGAGATGTAGAATAAAGTAGAATTAGCCGCAGAAAACCGCAGATTAATTAATTGTGGAATTTCAAAAGTTTCATGGAACAGTTTTTTTTAAAAGCGTTTTCTATACTTGTTATTTTTTGGTTTGTTTAAGGTTCTCAAGGCACTTCAGGGGTTCGAATTGTGACTCGAAAATACCTATTCGACCGGATGCAAGATCAGAATTTACCAAATTTGGACGAAACATTAAACATTACAAGAGGAGCTTTTGTCAAGTGAAAAATACTCTGACGAACAGATATCAGCTCTTAAGCACAATTTTTCACATTTTAAATCACAAATCAAGAAAAAGTGGCTACAAGTACATAAAAAGGAAGATGTTTTCCTATCAAAGTACAAGTCTTGGTTGGAAGGAGGGTTTGAATTAACTGTTGTAGCAATACCGAAACGATGTGGCATTTCAGTGACTCAGGTGAAAGATCTAAAAGACGCAAAACTGCAGAACTCAGATATACAGTAAAGGACAAAAACTTGATTATGCATGCTGCTTCAGTAGAGTTAATCAAAAGTGGAAAGAGAGATGCTTCTAAAGTATTAAAAGACAATCAAAACTCTCCGATACGTGCGACAAAATACAAAAAGGCATTTTCAAGCACTAGGAAGAAAGAAATCCACTCTTTATCACCAATGCAAGCATTGAAAATTATGATTGATGCTGATCTAACAAGTGCTCAGTACGAAGTTATAAGGAACACATGTAAAAAAAAATTTCACTGCTACACACTTATTCAAAAAGCAAAAAATGAATTGTATCCGCCTACTGAGTCTATCAGAATTACATGCACTAGAACATACCGCCAAGACTTCGCAAGAAAATTTTCCCGAGAAAACTGCAATAGAGACATTTTTAATCGACTTTTTTTAAGTTCAGACCCTTTATTTAGCAGCACTAGAAATGTGAAACGAGGAAATTTAAAATCATATTTACCGGAAACGTTAAGTTTACTCATTCCGGTCCAACCTAACGAATCTGATTCATCAGATAATGAAAATTTTTAATTTATTTCCTTTAATTTGTTTCATTTTGCTTTAGTTCTTATTGACGTAAGATTATTGATTGGATTAAATATTTTTTTTTTTGGTTCAAATAATATATTTTATTTGATACCTTCTGTGAAACTTGGCATTTGATAATAAATAATTAAAACATTAATAATGATGTCTACCAGATATAATTTAACCTATAAATACCCAAAAAAAATTTTTCTATTTATTCTAGTACAAAATGGTTGTATCTTTAAAGATACCACGGTTATTTAAGGGTTAATAATATAATACTTCAACAAAAAAAGTCCATTGTCTAAATGATGATGAATAAAAGTATTTAAGACTGTAAAAAACGTTAAAATAGTTTTGGCCGCCTAGATTATCAAAATACCGGTATGTGCGTTGGATGAAGCGGAAACATTTTTATAGAAAAGTGGAGATAATGTATGCAAAGACACGATTCGAAGATGTTTACGTACAGAAGACTTCAGCTGCTCTCACTATCACTCATTGAAAAAGGAATTGCATGAGCTAAGGCAAATTCATAACGGAATTATATACATATATTGCTTATTTATATTTATTTGCATAATTGGCGCTTACACCCTTTTTGGGTGTTTGGCGGACCTCCTCCTCCTATTTGTGACCTACAGGGACTTACGATTTTACGTACGTCTACGGCGGCCGCCAGATTTGGAGAAACGTAATAATCACGGGTGAATCTTCTTTTGGGGCGAATAGTTGCATAATAATCGACAAATATTAAATATCCAGTTAAGGTTCATCTTTATTGCATTTACTGCCAATTTGAATGCAGTTTTGTTGAATAAAATTTACCAAATCACATTATGACCATCAGCTGTGAAGATGTTTGGGAGAACTAACCAACCTTGGATTTTACAAGAGGATAACAGTCTCAAGCTTCGAAGCTGAAGGTATGTAGAGTAGAAACATAAAATTGGAATTGCAATGTTAGATTGGACTCCGCAGTCACCTAATGCCAACCCTATTCAAAATTTTTGGTCAAGAGTTAAGCAAAAACTCAAGGGATAAAAATATGGACGCTCAGTTATCAAAATCAATTTAATCGATGGCACGTCCCGCAGCGGAAGGCGTTCATAATTCGATGAAAAACGTCTCAAATCACGTCAACGGTCGCCAAACCAATCGTGAATTGGCGAAAAAAAATGAACTGCAAACCTTGAACGATTCTCAATCACCTTCATTCAACGGGATTTACCGAAAAATTGGGAGCCTTGGTGCCTATACATCAATATAAAACAAAGAAAAGAGTAGGTGGCTCCAGGAGATACACCAAAATCGAGAGTCCAGCCGGATCTTGTGTTTGGTGGGACTGGAAGGGCGTAGTGCACCTGTAAATGCTCAAAAAGAATGCCACGGTCAACAAGGAGCTCTACATTGTCCAACTTCATCGCGTGAATAAAGCTATTCGACTGAAAAGACCTGATCGGCATGGTCAAACCATACACGATAACAAAGAGGGCCTTAAAACTGGCTGAACAACTTTTTGGACCAAGCCCAATAGTTTCCAAGTTGTGGTGGTCACGCTTCTAAAGCGTTTTTCAGTAAGAGCGCTTAAACTTTTTTTTTTGAATAAAACACAAACGGTTTGACTTTTTTAACTAATTTTTTTTTTATTATCGAGTTTGAACATATACATTTAAGTATGAAATTCAATTTCTTTTGCATGACCACCGCGTGCACGTTTTACGAAGTCCAATCGTTGAACCCAATTTTCGACCACTCTTTTGCATAAATCGGCCGAAATTCCAGCAACTTCGCGTTCAATATAGGCTCTGAGCTCACAAATCGTCGCCGGCTTGTTACTGTAGACCAATGACTTCACATAACCCCAAAGAAAATAGTCTAGAGGCGTCAAATCACACGAGCGCGGCTTCCATTCGACCGGTCCATTTCTGGAAATAATGCGCTCATCGAACTTACTCTTCAACAAATCAATTGTAGCGTGTGCTGTGTGGCTTGTGGCCCCGTCCTGTTGAAACCACATGTCGTCTAAGTCCATACCATTCAATTGCGGCCAAAAATAATCGTTTATCATGTCGCGGTATCGATTTCCATTCACAGTAACGTGGCGATCGTTCCCGTCAACGAAAAAATATGGGCCAATTACGCCGCCGGCATGTAAACCGCACCAAACAGTGATTTTTTCGGGATGCAACGGTGCCTCATGAATCACGTGTGGATTGCTTTCTGCCCAGTAACGCATATTTTGCTTGTTGACAAAGCCATTGAGCCAAAAGTGAGCTTCATCACTGAAGATGATTTTTTGGAAAAAATCTGGATCATTTTTTTTTCCTGGACGATTATTTTCATAAAAAATTTGCACGATTTGCAATCGTTGCTCAAGTGTGTAGCGTTCCATGATGAAATGTATACTAATGAAGCATGATTCAATTATTAAAGGTTTGCTCACTAGTGACATTCGATATTTGACACTCCCTTACAAAAGGTTGAATTTAAGAAGGTGCATAAAAAGGAAAAAATTAAATCCTTTTTGGTAAAAATGGTAGCAAAATAGTATTTTGTTACTTAAATGGAAACAAACTGCGAACGGTTTAAAAAATAAATTTTAATTAATATTTGAATGTAAATAATGGTATAGATAGAAGTGATTAGCGGAAATTGCCAAGTCTAATATTAAAACTAGAAATTATTTCACATAATCCAAGATTTTATTTTGTGAATCAATTTTTAAATTTAAAACCAATCGCAACGTTTCGCCAATATGAAACTATTTTGTTAAAAATAAATAAATAATTGGCACGTACAATTTTGTTAGGTGTTTCGCCGAGATCCTCCTCCTATTTGTAGCGCGCGTTCCACAAGTGGAAGGCCCTACAGTTTAAGCCGATTCCGCTAGATGGTTTTTTATGAGAAGCTCTTTGATACTCGTACTGTGCTTTTCTAAGCCTCCTCTGGACACTTCATCCATCCATTGGAAGATGGGCTCATTGGAAACAAGTTCTGCCAACTTTTCTATTATGAGGTCTGCAATGTAATCGATTGCGTCGGGACTATTCAATAATTCTCCCTGCTGTAACTCTTTAGCAAACGCTAGCTCTTTCCAAAACATGAGTTCCGTTTAAATCACCACATCATAAGAAATAAAGCTTTGTAAATTCTCCATCTCGATCTCGGATTGCGTCAAATACTCTACCATAGTCCTGAACATACTGATGAAACTCTTGAGCGAGTTGTTGCTGGTAAGCAGACCATTTTGAAAATGAAATGTTTTTTCTACAAATTTTACTTTTCCTCCACTTTTAGTCAAAATTTCTAGAGCTAGCAACCCAGTGTCTTGCTAAGGGAGCCGATTTGTCAAGAGGGAATGAGAGAGCTGCTTACTGAGCAAACATTTTATTATTGAATCATTCTAATGAAGTTTCCAAATAACAAGCGAAAAATAAAAAATTTTGCGTCGTTCGCCCTCCCTATCGGAAAAACGTTGAAGCCCACCTGTTGAAAAACGCCTTATTAGATAGACTGTAAATTTGGTTTTCTTGCACATTTCATTGTTAAAAAAACGATTGCGCTCTTCGACTTTTTTAATTTCACTTTATTCATATTTCTATTCATTACTTTACAGTTTATTTACCCACATATTTTAGTTATAATTGCCAGCGGTCGATAAGCAATGTCAATAATTTTGCTTATCAAAAAGTCACAAAACATTTTCCCCATCTCCAGTTCGACAACTATGAAAATTAATAAAATCACGATAACATACGAGTACATACAACGAATATAACTGACGAACAATGATAACATTTCAATGTTTTTTTTTTCTTTGTAAATAAAAAACACATTTATGACACCTTATAGAAGCATCTTACAAACTATGGAGCTTACAAATTACCTATGCATTAGGTATCTAACCACGATCAGGCAAAAACTGCGGTTTTAGGTTTGAGGAAGAAAATGTATGCGTTGAAATTTGGAGCGAAAATGCTCGCAAAATATATTTAACAACAAAGTATATCCAAATAAAATGTATTTAAAAAAAACATGTGTTTTCAATTTTTGAGGAAACTTATAAAATTAACTTTCATAAGACACCAAAAAATTATAGGCAGGAACATAGAATATCAAAATTTTTTCAAATTTTTCTACACTTCAAAGAAAATGTGTAGCTATTATGACAACTTTCCTATTATATATTTATGACCGCTACACTTTTAATAAATATATGTTTTCGGTTTCTGCTTTCTTGTTTAGTATTTAATTTTAACTTTATTTCTTATATAGCTATGTATATATTAAAAATATATCTCGTGTCATATAAGAATTTAAATCTCTATCAACCCTTTATGCTGCAAAACATGAAAACGCTCCTAAAAATATGCGTCACACTGGTGCATTTATATGCTGACCCCATTTGAAGCTTAAGAGTTATTCGCATTTTACAAATTGTATGTGATTTTTATTTTGTATTTATTACACACATATGTGCGTATGTATATTCTAGCATAATTTCGCTACTTTATTCGCACTATACTTTGATTATGATTTTTAACTGATGAGTACAATTGTTGATGTTTAAGTAAAAAAAACAATCTTCGACGTTACAGCAGCTCCAATTTATTTTCAAAGGCAGCGCTCAAGAGTAGAGCACAGTAAAAAGTTTCAACTGTAATGCGAAAACGACTTACAGGGCCGACGGCGTAAATCCGGAAAACATTTAAGGAGGAATGGAGTGGCCAAAAATTGTTGATTGACGGAGGAGTGCGCGAAAAGCTGTTAAACATCGAATGGATATCGTGGCCGCTGGAAAAAAGTACGTGGTTCATGCTCATAAGCGAAGAAAGCTCAGGATTGGCTCCACAGCAACCTTCTCTATCACTGGTTGCCATCTTTGTAATCACTTTCACGCCCGAACGTGGCTGGGTAGGTAGGGCAGCTGTCATAATGGCACACTTAGACCTGTCGTAGATCCATTGTAATACCACTGGAACTTTTCCTACACGATGGGTTTTTTTTTAAACCATTCCGTACCTTTTATAAAAGCTCCGTTACCTTTAAATGCGATATATCCACTACATCTTTCCAGAATGCACTCCCAAGCGTGCGAAGCCTCCTTCTTTCTAAGCCTTCACACTCATATAGGAGGTGTCTGATTACTTCCTCTTCTCCGTGTTAAGACAGCTTCTGCAAAAATTTCATCCTTGTGGCGAGGTTACCTATTGAACAATGACCAGCTAACACACCTATCAACTTGCTTGCAAATTCTGTATTAAATCTCAACAGCCTTTTTGAGCGACCGCAGTTCAATTTAGGCTATGTTTGTTTGCTTAGTTCGCATGTCGTCAGGTTTTGCCGAATTGCATTTACCCTTTTGATGGTTCCCCTATCTATTAGTACTTCACAAGTGGCTTTGGGCATAAGTATCAACGTTTCATCCAAATGGATATCAAGAGTTGTACCTATTCTGGCAAGTTCATCTGCTTTGCAATTTCCTGCTATGTATGTGCCTATGGCACCAGTAGAACACGGATAAGGTTTACTTTGTAGTATGTATTGAGATGTGTCATTAGGAGGTTGAAAACATTCTATGACCGGGCGTAGTTCAAGAAAATGTTAAAACAAGGCCCCACACTGCTAAGAACCCTCTGAGGAACATCATCAAGCACCTGATGACCACAATGGACAAAGAAGACGGTTTGCGGTAGTAGGCGGCAGCTGAAGGAGGATATATTAAATAATTTTAAATTACAACTTCCATTTTCCTATCCTTCGAATAGGTTTCTAAATTTAATTATTTTTGAAAACACGTCCATTAGTTTTATTTTTTAGTTCAATAGTTCGGACTTACATCAAGGGCCCTGTGGAATACTGTTATACCTATAAGTCTAACCAGCCGCGCCTGCTTTTAGACCCCGTAATACGGTTATATAAATCTAACTATCTGAGCCTATCTTCAGGCGCTGATTTTGAGTATCTCGTGCTAGCTTTTCAAAATGTCTGCTTGATTTCAATGTTTTTGGTGTGTAACTTCATATTTCTGAAATGCTTAGAATCTATATGGACTAAATATATGAGTATGTAAGTATTTTGATGAGTATGGTATGCTGTTGGTAGCAAGTAAAATGTATTATCTCTTTTCCAAAACCTTTTTTCACGAATTATTGTTTGCTGGTTTCATTATTTCTTTGATATTTCCCTTAAATGAACTGCACGCATTTTTAAAATTTTTTATTATACTTAAAGAGTTTTTGTTTATAAATACGACCATCTTCATTTCAGTCATACACACTTGGCGAGGTCTATGTAATTGAAAAAGAAAAAACCTGCAATGGCCTCCAAAATAAAAACCCTCGTATTTTAATATTTGAATCAGCTATTTACAATATTGCCTCACGCTCTTAAGAGGAAACAATAAACTGTCATAAAAATAACGAAAAATATTGTTTCGTAAATTAAAATATCTGCTACAAAATAGTTCACTGCCTTTCTTATGAGAGTTCTTAAAATCCTCTAACCTCTCTCCTCGCTATGTAATTTAGTTAAACCCTTTTCGAAATCATTTCCGACCTTTCCAAATGCCATTTTTGCGCTTAAATCCTTTGCATCAACTCATTTGGCGTTTGTGGATCTGTGGTGCTTATACTCGTTTCCGCACTTAAATCGAGGCCCGCCGAGGAGACGGTGCTTACAACAGCCGAGACCACATTATCGATCGTGCCCGCTACCGAACTCAAAATCGCCGCCGCTGTGGAGGTGACTAACGCAGTAGTCGGCGCGATCAATGTGGGTAGTATTGGCCCCACGGTTGTACTGGTTGTGGTCACTGCTGCCGCAGTTGTTGCAGCTGCTGCTGTTGCCGCCAGAGCAGTTGTGCTCGCCTCGGTGGTGGGCAATAGCGTCGAAACTGTTGTGGTGAGCAGCGCCGCGGCAACGGCTGTCGTATTCAGCATTGGCGATGTGGTGCTAGTCGTGCTAGTGGTACTGATAAGCTGTGCATGTGCGCCTGTTGGATCTAACATTGAAGCCGGTGCATAAGGGTAAGTGGGACAGGGATTGGTGAGCTGCGCGCCAAGCATGGATTCAAAAACGTAACCAATTAATGAGCCAGTCGTAAGGCCTACATTGTACGATAGCGTCATCATGTTGCCGGTGACCTCTTTGAGGGTACCAGGTACCTTAGCCGGTGCTAGCATCATTGGAAGACTACCAGCAAGACCATTGCTGACGCCTAAACCAATTGTGAAGACAAAAGCCGCTGTCTCGCCCGAAATGACAGGCTGATGTCGCGGCGCACAACAAAGCAACAAGAGCGGTACCAACACTATACGCAGGCCAGACATTAAGATCAGTTGACGACGTGACCATGGATATGGCACTGCAGCTAGTATTTTGCCTATTACGTCAGCGGTGTTGAATGTAAACATCAGCAGCACCGGCAACCAAGTGCCAAGGCTACATGAAATTATTTCCGATTCGATGCCGGGATACAGGGAGAGCGTGACGCAATAGGCCAACGCAATGCAGACCATATAAGGATAGATCGCTTGTGCGACGGTCCAACGCGAAACGAAGCCATTCTTCAAATCGCTTAGCTTGCCGGGGGTACAAGTGCCGGGAGTGAGCACATGCTCCACTTTGAAAGCAACCGTAGTCGGTGTGGTGGGCTCCTGTGGTGTGCTCGGCATATCGGGTAAACTATTCAGGCCTTCGATTACACTTTCACCTGCCGTCGGATTAGAAAGCTCGTAAACGGGATTACTGAAGCTTAACGCACCTGTGGTGTTATTCGATGCATTTGCTGGCGGTGAAGTGGGTTCAAGCGTAAGAACCCCATACTTGGCGATGGGTGTTCCACCGTCGAGGTCATTCTGCTATAAGAGAAATAAGAGTGAGTGAGAGAGGCAAGGAGAGAATTTTTTGTATGTAATTACCAATCGATCTTCGTCCGGTCTAAGCACAATTTTAGCGCACGCCTTCATATGGTATCGCACAAATGGCAAATGTATGGTCGCCAGATGCAGCACATAGCTGAAAAGGATGTACAAAGTTGAAGTGAGAAAGAAGATGACCGTCGACACGCGATCATTTTGGATTAGCATCTTAGTAGCCACTCGATTGGAAGATACCAAAAAGCCAGCAATGCTCTCGCCAGCCATGACTGCTTGGGTGTATTCTTTGGGTAACATACTGGCAAAACCATAGAAACTGGATTGTTGAACTGTAAAGAAAGCAAGGAAAATTGAAAGTTACGAGTAATGTCACTTGAAATAAAGTAAGTGCATAAAAACACGAGGTGCTATATAAGAATCAAGACACGCAAGTGTGAAATAAAATGGAGTTAAACTTAATTAAATGATATGATTGGAATAAAATAAAAAACAAAAAATAAGGCAAAAATCGGTAAAAAAAAACATGGAACAGTAGAATTAAATTAAGTTAACAAAAATGTAAATTAAATCAAAGAAAATAAATTTGAATCATAATAATAAACTTAATTAAAAAAAAAATTAATTTAAAACCAATTAATTAAATTAAAATTATTAGTGAAAAAAATTATTAAATTAAAAGTGAGCGAGAGGGACTCAGCAAAAATAATAATACGAAATATAATACAACTAATGCAACAAAAATTAGATTAAATAAAATTAATTAATAACGAAATTTAAAAATAGTAAAATAAAATAAGAAAGTAAAATACGAAACTAAAATTAAAACAAAAAAATAAAAATAAAATGAACTAAAACAAAATAAAATAAAAAACACTTACAAAACTATAATATGAAGTAAAACCAACTCAAATAAATTAAAATATAATAAGCTAAAATAAAATGAAATTTAGGAAATAAAATATATTATTATATTGTACAATAAATAAGAAAATGAAATTAAATTAAATTAACTTAATTACAAAAGAAACCAACATAAATGGGATCCAATTAAGAAAATACAACAAAATAAGAAAGTAAAGTAAAGACAAAATGTTACAAAAAGTGTTAAAACTAGTAATTATTTGTAAATTAAATTAATTCAAGCAAAATAAAGTAAAACAGTAACATGAAATGAGATAAAACAAAATACAAGCAAAGAGAAGAAATAAAAATAAAAATAGAATAAAGTTAAAGAATATGAAACAAAATAAAATAAAATGAAATTAAATTAAATTAAATTAAATTAAATTAAATTAAATTAAATTAAATTAAATTAAATTAAATTAAATTAAATTAAATTAAATTAAATTAAATTAAATTAGATTAAATTAAATTAAATTAAATTAAATTAAATTAAATTAAATTAAATTAAATTAAATTAAATTAAATTAAATTAAATTAAATTAAATTAAATTAAATTAAATTAAATAACATTAACAAACTCCTTCTACCTTAAACGGTTAAACGTTTTTGTAAAAATTATACACCTACGACTTGCTCAAATGTACGATTTTCACCATGAGAAGACACCCTATTACAGATATGTTCCGGAACCAGTGCATGAAGATAAGGACATGTTTCTCTATTATGACAGAAAAATCCTTACATATACCACAAGAAAAAATGACAACACTGCGTTTGTCATAGACATTAAACAAAAATATCCATAAAACGTACACAGAGAAAATCAGCAAATTCTCCGATTTGGGGATTGACATCAAGCGGCAGTGGCAACTCAGAAAGGTCTTTATATTGCCACTGGTCATATCGGCCCACGGACTCGTTCACGTAAATCTGACGGAAAACCTCAAGAAGCTCAAATTGGAAACGCATCTTATCTATGACCTTGAAAAAGCGGCTCTGCTGAATTCTTGCCGCATCATAAGAAATTTCCTTCAGTAAATTAGTATATATTTATTTATTGCTACAATATTCACACCTGTACCTCTTAGTTCTATATTAATTTAGAGTACGGTAGTTAAAAACTTATTAAAACAGTGTAAACATCTGACTTGCAGCTAAGCTGCCGCCAAATTGCGTAAGTGCCTCCCAAAGAATGGGATGTTTGAACAAAAAAATAAAATAAAATAAAATAAAATAAAATAAAATAAAATAAAATAAAATAAATTAAAATAAAATGAAATAAAATGCAAAGAAAAATCAAATTAAAGTAAAAAACATTAAAGTTAGATAAAACAAAATTAAGTCAATTAAATAAAATTAAACAAAAATTAAATTAAAGTAAAAAAGTACGCGTAGTACACATAACACAAGTGAAACTTTCAAGGCAAATAAAGAAAGAGGGAGAGACCCGAGAGAAAAAGAGAGAAAGAGAGAGAAGAAATATATATTTAAACGATATCACAGCATTTGCAGAGATTACAAATACCCAAAATTTACAAAAAACGGAGAAGGGTCGACCGGTGTAGGTAAACGCCGGACACAAACCGTGGCAACAACGCGCACTACTCCGAGCGTTTATCACCCGCACAAACGCAGCGATGCCAGGACTGCAGCAGCGGCACAAATTACCGCAAGACAATACCAATAAATCCGACGCCGGAATGGATAGCACTTTATAGTAAAGCACTACCCAGGAAACGGAAATAAGCGCCAAGAAGTAGGCATAAAAAAACGCCAAAAAATTGGGACCAAAAAACGCCCCAAACAGTAGGCACCAAGGAAATATAACGCCAAAAAAGTAGGCACCAAAAATATTTTTCCTACAAGTTTGCACCAACAAACAAGCACTAAAAAGTAGGCAGTGTTATTTCTCACTAGTATTAACAACTACAAGGAAAAACTCAGGAAAAATAGCCTAAAGTGACGTATATAAGGTATAGCTCTCTCCCTCCTTTTCCTCTACGTTATTTCTCTCTCGCGGAACGAAAACGCCCAAAACGTTGGATGGCCTTGAAATTTCACTCTCCATTCTCGCTCGTCCATCGACGTCTAAGAAGTTTCACTTCAAAAAACATTAAAATTAAAGTCAATTAAATAAATTAACATAAGATAAAAAATTAAAATTAAAAAGCCAAAACAAATTTAAAAAAAATTTAATTATAATAGCATACATTTATGTCAACTTCTGGAGCCCCACAATTGGAAAAGCACCTAGCATTCTTTTTTATACTTTTCATTAATAACGTTGGTCGTTGTTTCAAGTATTCGTATTTTCAAGTTTTGCTCTATGCAGACGATTTGAAACTTTTGCGCAGAATCTCCTCTCTATCGGATAAATTGTGATTACAGAAAGACTTGAGGCCTCGGACTGAGTGTTATCACATGACGTTTTCCTAGTCTCACCTTCTTACATTTCATATGTAGCTCTTGCCTCAGTCTATGAAATTCGTGACCTTCGTGTTAATTTTGATTCGTCTTTACGCTCATTGCCCACATTAACTCCTTTATACCGAAGGCATATTCCGACTTAGCTTTTTTGCGGCACTATGTTAATGATTTTAAAGACCCATACACAAAAATCTTATATAATGCTTTAGAGCGTTCGAAGTTGAAGTATGCCTCTGTCATCTGGAATACGACGAATTTCTCACATTCTCTTAGAACTGAAAGAGTTCAACGCAAGTTTGTACGTTTTACTCTTCAACCTTTACACTTTGATAGTCCCTTGCCATCCTACAGTGCAAGGTGCAAGCTTACTAATGTTTTATCACTTAAGACCCGGCGACTTGTTTAAAGCTTAATGTTTATATACGATGTAATATCCCGGACCATTGACTATTCAGATCTACTCGGCCAAATAAATTTCAAAGTTCCTAATATAGTACTTATAATCCATTTAATGTTGAAGTTCTCAGATCTACTTATAGTTACCACAATTTAGCCCTCTTTCAAGAGGACTTGAAGAGTTTAATGGGCTTTCCAGAAGTTTTGACCTTGATTTTGAGGTGCCAAGGTGTCTGGCAGCCGCCGTAGCCGAATGGGTTGGTGCGTGAATAGCATTCGGAATTCACAGAGAGAACGTAGGTTTGAAACTCGGCGAAACACCAAAATTAAGAAAAACATTTTTCTAATAGCGTTCGCCCCTCGGCAAGCAATGGCAAACATCCGAGTGTACTCGTATTTCTGCCATGAAAAAGCTCCTCATAAAAATATCTGCCGTTCGGAGTTGGTGGAAACTGTCCCTCCATTTGTGGAACAACATCAAGACGCACACCACAAATAGGAGGAGAAACTCGGCCAAACACCCAAAAAGAGTGTACGTGTACGTATATATACATATATATGTATATATATATACATATGTATATATATAAGGTGTCTGTTTAAGTCACTTATTGAGTTTTATTATTTTTCAATAAACTATCTATTTAATTTTAGTTCTTTAGTTTTTGCTATAATACAGGTAACCATAGACTTAAATAAATAAAGAAATAAAATAAAACAACATTAAATTAAATAAATTTAAAAAATAAATAAAATGAGGTAAAACAAAATCAAATTTAATTAAATACTTATATAATTTTATATAATATAAACTAAAATTAATGAAAATAAAAATTAAATAGTAAAATATTTAAAATTAAAGAAAATAATTAAACAAAATAAAAAGCACATATAATATACATAGTATGTGGATACTACCTAAGTGTTTTTTAAGAGCTTGAGAACTTAAAATGATATTACAACCTAGAAATATTGATGGAACGATTTTTTTATTGTAATCTGGTAGATAATTTAATAGCAAATTTAATGGCATTTATTTTTTGAATGAAACACCCGAACATAAAATTAGAAAGGAATATAAAGAAATATATTCTATGATGAAGTGAAATTGAAAAGGAAATAGGAAGGCAGTGGAAGTATATTAGATAACTACATGGGTGTACATGGACAAAATGTACACCATTTCTAAATTGAAAGAAAACGAAATAATTGATTTTCATACAGTTAAACTAATTGTTATGGGATTATGCAAATTCAATGTAACGAAAGGAAATAAGATGAAATTACGTATTTTTATTTTTATTTCAATTTAAAAAGGCAAAAATTAAATTTATATACACAATTTATTAAAAAACAAAATCAAGAAAAATTTCATTTTTTTTGTACTTAAAGAATCAGGGAACCAAATGAAATATAATGAGGAAAGGCAAACGAGCCGGAATTAAAATTATTACATTTTTTAAATTAAAATAATTGAAGTGGAAGTTGATTACTTAATTAGTTTTATTTAATTAATTAAAATTAAATAATTAAAATTAAAATTTAGACTCGCACACATACCTGTACAACCGATGGCCACCAATGATACAGCAGCCAAATTCACTGAGTACGCCGTATTGGCAGCAAACATATGAAACGCCACCTCGCACACAGCCACAAAGATGAGCGTAGTAAATGACACCACATAACCGAAAAGCACACGCACACGAAACGGTGCCAGCGATAGAAAAACATTATTCAGCAAAACGGTAGCAAAAGCCACAATTATATACGTCATGGACATGTCCAGTGCCACTGAGCGTCCGGGAAAGCGAGCCTGCCAGTAGTCGGCAGCGATGATGAAACTGCAAAAACACATAATTGTAAAAAAATTATATGAGTAAGAAGGGAATCGGAAGATACAAAAAAGATGTGTACAAAAAAATTATACATTTCCAACACAAACATTAATCAAAGTCAAATTATTGTGGCATTTGCATTCAGGCACAGCTATCCTTATTCATGTAAATATGTTTGTGATCAATTTAATTGTCCTTTTTATCATTGGATATCAATCGGTAGGAAAATCATTCCTCGTTTTGTTACAAGAACATTTGATATGTGTCACTAGCCATGACTCTTCTGCTTTATTTGAACACATGTTTACGAGGGTCGTTTGAAAAGTCCTTGCAAAAAATAAAAACTACTTAATTGCTTGGAGTAAACCTTTATTATTTTTCGACAAAGTCTCCTTTTAGCCTTATACACTTCGTCCAACGCTGCTCTAGTTTGTTGATCCCTTCCGAATCATAGGATTTGTCCAAGACTGAAAAATAGCCATCTAATATAATCTTTTTCCCGCCAGTCATTTCTTCAAATTTGGGAACAAATAGTAGTCCCAGGAAGCCAAATCTGGAGGTTAGGGCGGATGTGAAACCAGTTGGAACCCTATTTCCATTAATTTTGCAACCACCCCTGCTGTGGCGTGAGTTGGTGCTATGTCGTGATGGAAAAAAATATGCCGATCTGGCTGAAATTTGGTCTATGTTCATCCAAGAGGTTCCACTAACTAAACATAACCTTGAAACGTGCCAATAGTGCCCTCTTTCTGATTTCGTCGGGCTTTTCAAACGACCCTCGTAACGGATCAGTCTAAGGACGCGCCTAGGCGTTACTTTGAAATGAAACATATCAAAATTGAGATTTTCTCAGCTTTCACTATTTTTATTTATCAGAACAATTATATGTGAAAAATTATATAATTTAAGTATCCCCTATAAGAACATTTACCGGTAAAGTCCGACAAGCAGTCAATTCATGAATGAATTTATGAGAACGACAAAATGTCGATGTTGAAGGTTCTTCAGCATTATTTTACGCTACAGCAGCAAAATTGTTAAGAGAACGTACGAACGAGGTACAGTATACTAGACAGTTTACTGGGGCGACAGTCTTTGGTCGGGAAAACCCCGAGTCAGTCCGGTAACGTAGAACCGGCTGCCATAGGAATGGTTTTTAGTCTGCCAGTCCTTCAGTTCATCCTTGAAAGAACCAGTTTTTAGAAATTTGTTCACCAACCTTTGAATTGTCGACTCATTCGCGCGATTATTTTCACCAAAAAACTTACAAATTCTTCTTCTGTTAATTCAAAGAGATCGATTCTACACTCCTACCGAGTTTACAAAAGTTTGTAGTCTTTGTATGTATTACGCCAAATACGATATGTAGTATTCAGATTAACCGCGGGAACAGAAAAGTGGGCTCTCATTCTTCCCAACTGTAAATGGAGAAGAACTTTTACTACCAGTGTGGAAAAAATTATAGAGCATCTCCTCTGCATTGCATGGGCTACAATCAGGTTTATGGTCATTTTGATAGTCTTATGTATACAACTATATATAATTGACGCCTACACACTTTTTTGATTAAGCTTCTCCTCCAATTGGTGTTGTTCGTTTTGATATTTTTCCACAAATTTAGGTATTTACGCCTGCTCCGAGGGCAAAATTAATAAACTATTAAAAAAATACTGCAGAAATTAAATAGAAGACAAAGTTTCTGTTTATAATACATACTAAGCAGAGTAGTAGGTAGAGAATGGCTGAACTTCGGCTGCGGCCTGAACCATGTTCAACCACAAAATTTCAATTCGGTTTCCATTCGACTTCGGAAAAAAAGGTCGAACATTTCTCTCCTTTTTTTAATTTTATGAACTTTTAGTATTTGTAACATGTTTTGAATACTTCTTCATCGAGTATGACTAGGAGCATTTTTTCATGCTTCTGATCAGCTCAACAAGTATACCGATAGATGGTGCGACGTGCAAGGTGGAAATGCCAACTAGCCGTTATTTTTACATTAAAGTATGAGTATTAAATAGTTTATAAATGTACACAAGTTTGGTATTTTTGCAAATGTAAGTATATAGCATATTTCGAGTTGAACTAGGACTTTTAAAAAGTCTTTCCTTATTCATAAATTTGGCCACCGAAAATGTTCGGTTCAGCCGTAAAAAATTATGTTCGTTTACTCGTTTTCAATGACTCTGCTGTATAGATTCGGTTGAATTTGAGCAATATGCTGGGAACACAGACTTTGGGCGAATCCATCGACTATTGCATTTCATCATAGATCTAGGCCGTCAAAGAACCTTATAAATAAGTTGAACAGGATTGGCATCAGTGCCTTAATAATAAATAGGGATTAGCTGGTATTAATCAGTACCCCGCAAATTTTTAAATATCGGAATTCAAAATAATTTAAATAAAAAAACCTGTTTATTACAAAATATTATTGCAATAAAAGCTATTCTATTTCTACGAAACATTTTTTGACCCAATATTGTGTAAATTCATTTGAGTTCTAAATATTTACAAATAAATTTGTGTTCGCGTTGGATTTTCTTGATTGGCGCGATAACCGCTTACGCGATTTTGACCGAGTTTAACTAAGCGCGCCAGTAATTTCCAAGTGAAGCCAAGTCCTTCTCCACCTGATCTTTCCAAGGCAGAGGCGGCCTTTCTCTTCCTCTGCTACCACCAGCTGGTACCACATCGAATACTTTCAAAGTCATTTGTATCCATTCACTGAGCTAAGTCTATGTCGTCGTAAAGCTCGTACAGCTCCTACGATACTCGCCGTCATCAACGTCCAACGAAAAATTGCTTACACAATATTTTACCGCCATAGCTGAATAGGTTGATGCGTGACTACCATTCGGAATTCAGAGTACGTTGGTTCGAATCTCCGCGAAACACCAAAATGATGAAAACGTTTTTTCTGATTGCGGTCGCCCCTGGGCAGGCAATGGCAAATCTCCGAGTGTATTTCTGCCATGAAAAAGTTCCTCATAAAAAATATCTGCCGTTCGGAATCGGCTTAAAACTGTAGGTCCCTCCATTTGTGACACAACATCAAGACGCACCCCACAAATAGGAGGAAGCGCTCGGTGTAAGCGCCAATTATATATATGTACATAAAATAAATTATTGGTCTCAGATTTATCTTTATTACATAATTAATATATGATTTTTAAAATCAGTTTATCATAACTTTTAAATTGCTTCACGTAAACGAAGCATAACGCTCAAATAATATTCCTTATTAACCGTTTGGCCAGGTGGAAGGAATTCATAGTGCACCACACCACGAAAATCGAAAAAAACTGTCATCATGACCTTTATTTTTGAACGTCTTTGACGTGCTCTTTTCGGTCTGGCCTCGCCTTTAGCACGATATTCGCTTGATTGGTCGGTTGTTTCAGGGTCGTCAGCATAAATCCAAGTCTCATCTCCCGTAATGATGCATTTGAGCTTGTAATGATAGTCTGAAAGCAGTGTTTCACACACATCAACGCGACGACTTTTTTCCAAGAAATTGAGAGTTTTCGGTACCAAACGAGATTTGACTTTTCGTAGGCCCAAATGGTTTTTCAAAATAGTTTTCACAGATCCTTCTGATATTCCGATCATATCAGCAAGGTCTTTAACACGCAACCGACGACACTAACTCCTTCACTTTATTGACGTGTTGGTCATCTGTTGACGTCGATGGTCGTCCGGAGCGCTCCAAGTCATCAACACGTTCTCGACCCTCTTTCAAGTCTTTGTACCACTTATAAACATTTTTCTGCGTCATGGTCGAATCACCAAATGCCTTCAGCAATATGCTAAACGTTTCCGCAGCCGAAATTTCATTCCGCAAACAAAATTTGATGGCACTTCTCTGCTCAATCAAATCAGACATTGTAAAAATCGAAAAATGCACTCTTGGTCGTTTGGTAAACACAACCGTAAATATATTACTGATAATGACATTCACATGAAAGTTGGCCCAGATGTTATTAACAGTGCTGCCAACTCATGAAAAAAAATAACTAAAGCGAAATTTTAATCCCGCGAACTTTGACAAATAAATTCACCTTACTTTTTGCCCACAGTAGTATGTGTGTAAATACTTATGCAGAGCCGCTAACAAATGATCCCAATTTATTTCATGCAAAACAATTCTTTACTCTGGAATCGTAGGAACGCAGAGATAAGGGCAATGGAATGATGTACAGGCGTAATTACTAGGCCTGGAAAAATTGCATATTTTCAGATAGCCAAGCGACTATTAAGGCCCTCCAAACAGATAGCCTCTAAATTGCTGATAAATTATCTTAGTAAGCAAAATACATTTGGCATGAGCATTCAGCTTTGGTTTCTTTGTGTTCCGGAACACAGTAAAGAAGGAAATGCGATGGCAGATGAATTCGTAAAACAGGGAGCATAACCTTTCCTTAAAAGTCCAGAGCCCTTCTGCGGCTTGGGCAAAGCAGTGGTGTCCACCTCCACAGTAAAAGAGAACAAAGCTCATAGGAAACTATACAAGAAAAATTTAGCTGATTTGAAGCACTACAGTGGACTTTTAATTTCTTACAACTAAGAAAATGGTTAAAGGATTACATAAAAAGAATAATTCGTTTGTTAATGGACGCCACGATTAATTCAAAGGATTTAGAGTCCATATGAAAGTTTCTCTCGGTGGCAGGATTCAAAGGCATTCTCTTAATTCCTGAAGAGGGTGCAATGAATCTTAAGGCTCTCCGAGTCGTTTAATACCAAACGAGGTTTCAGACAATTTGACTCGCTGTCGTGTGACTTCTTTAACCTGATGTTCGAGAGCATCCTACGAGCCGCAGAACTTAATCGCTCAGGCACAATATTTTATAAGAGCGTACAATTGTTGGCGTATGCCGATGATATCGATATCATCGGTCTTAACAACCGCGCTCTTAGTTCTGCATTCTCCAAACTGGATAAAGAGGCAAAGCGACGGCACCCACGTAACTGTTGACAATTATAATTTCGAGGTTGTAAAAGATTTCGTTTATTTAGGAACCAGCATTAACACCAATAACAATGTCAGCCTTGAGATCCAACGTAGAATCTCTCTTGCCAACAAGTGCTACTTTGAACTAAGTAGGCAACTGAGCAGTAAAGTCCTCTCTCGACGAACAAAACTAACACTCTACAAGACTCCCATCATGCCCGTCCTAACGTATGGCGCAGAAGCTTGGACGATGACAACATCCGTTGAAGCGACGCTTGGAGTGTTCAAGAGAAAGATTCTGCGTAAGATTTTTGGACCTTTGCACGTTGGCAACGGCGAATATCGCAGACGATGAAACGATGAGCTTTATGAGCTTTACAACGACATAGACGTAGAACAGCGAATAAAGATCCAGCGGCTACGTTGGCTGGGTGATGTCGTCCGAATGCATACAAACGCTCCGGCTTTAAAAGTATTCGATGCGGTACCAGCTGGTGGTAGCAGAGGAAGAGGAAGATCTCCTCTGCGTTGGAAAGATCAGGTGGAGAAGGACTTGACTTCACTTGGTGTGTCCAATTGGCGCCGGTTAACACGAAAAAGAAACGTCTGGCGCGCTTTGTTAAACTCGGCCAAAATCGCGTAAGCGGTTATCGCGCCAATTAAGAAGAAGAATAATAAGTAATGATAAAACAAAGATTTTGTATGCAATTTATCCATTGAATCAGTGCATTGATTGGAAACAGGCCTCAAAAATGGTTCTTATATGAATACTCTTTCCTTCTAAGCTCGCCTAGACTTGGTCAGTAAATCCTATTGACTATTGTTTGGATGAGCCATGTTGTAATAGATTATTTAGTACTAGAATTCCAGCTCAACGTGAGTGGGTTGACACTATTCCTGGTTGGAAAAACTGCTCACAGGTTTTTACTGGTGGGTCAAAGCTTGACGATAAAGTTGGAAGCGTTTACTAAAGTGAGCGTTCTGGCTCGTCTTCCAATCACTATAGCGGCAGCCGCCATACCTGACTGGATTAGTGCGTGACTACCATTCAGGAGTGCGTAGGTTCGAATCTCCAGGCATGAACATCAAATACGAGTAATAGAAAAAGTTGTTTCTAATAGCGGTCGCCCTCGCCAGACAAATTAAAAAAATGTGGCTACATTTAGAGAAAGCTATATTTATTCTGATAGTCTCTTGGTGGGGTTCTCACTAATTCCATCATTGCTCGCACCCATTTGACATGGATGCCAAGTCATAGTGATATATCAGGGAATTGTAAGCAGACGAATTAGCGAGAAAGGCCATTACCACTCGTCTCCCTCTTGGTATAGGGAATTTGGCCAAAATGGGGCATCAAGCACTTAAAGGTCAGACAAAGAAAAACTTCTCTATGTTAGTTTCTTTGATCACAGGCCACTGTTAGTCAGACATCTTGTTTACCACTGTCCTGCGTGGCATGCCACTAGGTTTAGATAATTTGGTGTATCATTCTTGAATAATACTGATGAACTTGGGGATATAAGTAAGTGTTAGCCAGATAAATGCGTTTGAACTTAAAATAAAAGGGTTCAACGAAGAGTAGCAGGTAGTAGTAGTTTACGTGGTATCACAATGGATCGCCAACGGTCGAAGTGAGTTGGTTTAAATACCGAGTGCCGCTTATACCTACCTACCTACAATTTAATATTATATGTTTTTTCACATTACTAGTCATTGAAGTTTTTTATTTTTATTAGTCTACAGCAACGCGCCGCGCTGAAAGCTCCAGGCCCAAAACGAAATGTTACCGTTGCAGCCTACTCGTTAGGCTTGTTTACGTATAGAACTTACTAAGCAGTCAAATTTTCATAAATATTCAAAATATAACGGGTGATTAGAAGTAAATGTGTCAGTGAACTTAATAAGAAATAATGTGTTAGTAAAAAAACAATTATGTTTGGTGAAAATGCATTTTTTTGTGCTAGCAATAATTACAATTTAAGAAGCCTCCTTCACTCTCTGAAAACTTACCTATTGTAAGGCAACACAAAGCCAATACCAGCAGCTAGTAACGCTAAATAAACAGCATGATTATGATCTTTGGGCATGCGTACGTCCGCCTCCGGACTGTCCATGGGCTCATGGCGAATGCCGGCGCCGCGCCCTTCAAGCGGTTCATAAGTTGTGGCCTGAGCGGATTCCATTTCCGTTATTTAACAAATATTTGCACTTTCAAGGTGTACAAATGTTCTTGATAATGGGTAGCAAGTTTCCGCAATTGTAGTCGTAGCAAATATTTTGGCACTAAGCACAAACACAAATAATGTAGTCTACTTTGCGGCGCACAAAAATGGATTTCAAGTGATTTACCGCATTACGTTTAACCTTCAACTTGACACTATTTACATATGTAAAGATTTAGGCATTCATATAGCTATAACTCTTATAGTTTGGTAGATCAGTAGCCAAATTTTGTTTTCTCGACAAATTAAGCAGAAAATTAAAATTTTAGTTATTTTTGATTTTTTTTTTTCTTAAATTTTTTTTTTTAATTTTTTCATTTCTTTTCTTAGTACTATTCACATTTGTAAATATTGCAATTTTTTAATAAAATTTATGATCCAGTTTAACTTTTAAATCATAAACAAGTATATAACGAAAATATATGAAAAGTTATTACATTTCGTTAGTCTTTTGCTGTTTTCGACACAAACAGGTATTTTGCTTTGATCGGAAAGTTTTCTTGTTCAGCTTTTACTTTTGGGTTCTTGTAAAAGCATATAAAGAAACATGATTTAATTTTTACATGCCCTTTATCGCCTTCAACGGGGTAAGCTTCATCAAATTCTGATTCGTATTTAGTCTAGTCGATAGCACTATACGTGGGAAAGTACGAAACAACTTTAGCTTTTCTTGCCCTTCATCCCTTTCAGTACGACACTTTTTGTTTATATGGAAAATATGCGCAACAGCGTCAGGAAAAAAAAATCTAAAAAATCAGCGCTATTTTTTAGAAATTTTAATTAAAAACCGTGGAATCGGAAGGGAGAGTTTGTGGAATTTTTCTAACTTTTGGATAAAATGTATCGATTTATAATGGGCTTGGGTCTGGTAAACAATAAGCCACTAATTAATACAAAAATAATCAAAAGCGTTCCAAAAAAATTAAAAAAAGTTAAAACTGGTCAAAATATTGATATATGGCGGGGTTTACATAATAATTTCGCCTAATCTCAAAATGCGGGAGGTCTGGGAAAAGATACCTATAACTTGGTAATGGTTAGACTAATATTTGCACTACATTTTGGCCACACTCAAGATTTAACGTATTTATGCATTTATGTATGTACGTTGCGAAAGCTTAGTGTATTTTCATATGTAAATAGTGCCAATTAGTTAAAAAGTAATGTCAAGGCGAAGGTTAAGCGAGTAATTTGCTTAAGTATTTTCGATGTTTTTTATAGAAATTCGATCGTGCTCATGATGCTTAGCATTTTTATAATTTATGTACACAATGTTGGCTAGATTTTTTTCTTTAACACCTTTCTATGTTTCAACTGGACAGCTGTGGATCTATACTCTCTCACTCACTTAGTTAATTTTTTTTTCTATTGCAAAGTATTAATTACTATGCTAGGCACCGTTAATTTCCACGTAGTTATTGACACCCCAGAAAATGGAAAACTCTCAATGTCATCAAGAGTTGTAGTGTTTTTAATCGATAAATGAAAAGCAGTTTTGGCAACACTTTTGACACTCAACCGTTGCTCATACTAAAACTGCTTGCATTTGAGAGCTTTCAAACCGTTCAAATTTGTCTAGTTTGCATAATTTTTATTTTTTTTATTTTTTGCAACAGCAAGTCACTTAACCACTATCTTTTTTAACTTTCAACTCGTTACTTGCAAGAATTACAATGTTTTTCTCTTAGCAATTTTTTCATTGCACTTGTGTGTCTGGCTGCTCTTCACATTTTCCACTGCACCTCTACTTTTCCTGCTACCTGCTTGCTTGAACTAATCGAAAATAATTTCTTATAATATGGCTTTAACTTTTTATTTTAATTGAAGTAATTTATATTTATTAACAGGGTTAATTTTAGTAATTTTTCTAATGCAAAAATTTTGTATGTGCTGCCTATGCCGTGTAGTACTAAAACTTGGCTGGCCTTTGCATTCTTTCAGCGTCTATTGCGCAAGTCCTTTTCATTATCGATTTTGGCTTTGCTGTCATTTCAACATTGCAACTGTCACATGTTGTTGAGTTGTCCGTCACTGGTGATTTTGTCATCTGTTTTGTCGCTGTTTGTTTACACCAACACGAAATCCATATGCAGGTGTTTTTGTTCCTTTCTTTCCATTCTCATGATTCCTCATCTATATGTTTGATTACAAACTGCTCGTACATCTTGAGACATTTCGCTTTATTAGTGGCTGAATGTGGGCATGTTTTCATTACCGCTGTTTGATATACATTTAGTGAACGCTTAGTTTTATGAGCGACAAGGCAAAAATGAGTGACATTCCAAAAACAAGAAAAAACTTGTAAATCTGCGCTGGATGCCGCAACTTTTCGAAATCAAATCTCTAATACTACGTTCCCATCGCACGTAATTTGCTCTCCCATTCGTAATTCGGTTTCCAATTGCCCTTCGACTTACATAATTCAAAATAAAAAATGTTGAGGGCAAATTAACTTGCTGTATTCTCAATAAAGTAACGAATTCCAAACCAAATCGTAGTCTTACGTAATTTTTATCGGAAATTTATCAAAATGAACAAATGTTGAATAATAAACAAAAAAAATTATTTTTAGTAATGGGGACAACAAATGAAATTGATAAAAAAATATTATGTCAAGAAGGTTGCTGAACACCTTATGTATGGTGAAGGCGGCCAAATTGAGGAGTAATTGCACAAAGCCTTAGTTCTGCAACTCTTGAGTATTTCTTAAAGTCAATGGTAGTTTTTCTGGCAGCCAAGTCCACTTTCTCCGCAGTGCTTCCACTTTTTCCTGTTGCTGAAAAACGGAAGGACTAAATTAATGAAATCTACATTACAAAATAAAGCAGAATAAAGCAGGGATTAAACCCTTTTCCCCCATCATCGGAATTCATAGCAAATAATAATAGTAACACGCAAAGAAGAAGAAGTAGAGTTGTCAAATGAAAGCGAATTACGTACCATGGGAATGTAGTATAAGTAAAGAGCAGGCATATCATATTTGTTCTCTCCTGTACTAACCGACACATCGTCAAAAACCTGTACAAACTTCTATCCTGCAATGCACTGATAACAAATTGTAAGAAATAATAATAATGATAAGGATGAATTTTGTTTCACACACCATAAATTTAGCTTGAAATTTTTAGTCGACATAAAACATACACTGAGAAATTGGCTTTAATGGCCAAATTAATGTAGTCCTACAAAACGTAGGCACTACAGTTTTAAATCACCTCCGTATGTTATGGTTTTCTTGAGCTTTTTGCATAGCAGGGCATTAGCATTCCTTGCTGAAGGACAACCGTTATTAGAAAAAACTTTTTTCATAATTTTTAATGCTTCTTGCCCACAGTGCGCGCCGAGTAGTAATCCACGACCGCCTTTTCTAATTATCCCAGATATCCCTGCGAGCTTACTCGTGCAAAAATTTTCTTGGTTATCATAAATTCCTTTACACTGACAAAATGTGTTACAAAACTAAAGAGTTAAAAACCTTTCTTTATCCTTGCACTTGGTTGACCACATGTTTAACAAAAATATCGGCCAGCAAATTTAAAGTATTGTTAACGCTAAGCGCTCTAACGAGCGACGCTCTGAAAACAATACACAACTTGGCTAATATTGCTGGTCTGAGTGTCAATGCTGAAACAACGATCTAAAGCCATTGTAAAGTTAATCGACTCTCTACGCTTTGCATTATGGAAGCTATGAAATCAACTCCACCGGCTGCTCTTAAGGCTATCCTCGACCTGACACCCATTGATCTCTTTGCGGAAAATCAGGCTGCAAACTCAGCTGTGAGGCTACAAGCAACCGATTAGCTTATTTTTGGGAATACCACGGTCAATTCAGACTCTATGGTTCTAGTTACGAGTTTTGGAAAACCGCTAAAGATGGTAATCGAAGACGATGGTTAGTTCCGAGAAGTAGCACAATGGCGCTGGCATATATTGTGCAGAATTAAGCATCAAAAAGTCACTTAAGTCCCTAACTATTGCACTGAGGACTTTGCTGTAAAGAAATCAGCATAGCTTTTATCTACAGAAGAAACAATTAACTGCGCAATAAACTTTTACGTGGATAACCAGGCAGCTAAAAAAGCGATCAAATCATACTATTCGTATCATACAAAAATGTCAATGAGTGCAACGAAGCAATGAAAAGCTTGCTCGTAATCGCAGGCTTTGTAACTGTTGGGTTCCGGGAAATGAGACGAAATAGCAAAAGAAGGCGCGAGACTTGCAGGGAATCAAATAAGTTAGGTACTTAAACCCCTGCGCACAATTCAAAAAGAACTAGATGAGCACATGTTCAAAAAGGCGAAACGCTTAGTTTAACCAATTTCAAAGTTGCCAGGATCATATGTGAACGCGCATACAATGATAGTTATACCGAATCGGCTATGTCGTTCAGCAGGACTAGTTGCAGCTCCTCATAAAAAACCATTTGCCGCTCGGAGACGGCATAAAACTGTAGGTCCCTCCATTTTTGAAACAACATCAAGACGCACGCCACAAATAGGCTCCATTCGAAGCAGGTCACATATGCCAATGATTAGCCCAGTCATTAAATCGCTTTTTAAACGCGTTTGAAGAGATCTTCTTCAGCTACTTCTGCGAATTCTCCTTAATGACCTCTAAGAGACTCAAAGCGGCGTCCGCGGAGTGGTAATTTACGTTTTGGAAAAAGAAAAAAGTCACAGGGGGCTAAATCCGGAGAATACCATGTTTGTTCGATGATATTTGTTTAGTTTTTGGCCAAAAAAAGGTTCACAGTATGACCCTTGCGAGACGGTGTCTTATCATGGTGCAAAAATCCTTTAGTTTTCTTTCACAAATTGGGCCGTTTCCTACGCACATTCTCTCTCAAGCGTCGCATAACTTCCAAATAATATTCATTATTTACCGTAGAACCATTTGAAATAAATTCCGAGTGCACAACACCATCATAATCAAAGAAAACGAGTAGCATGACTTTCACTTTTGACCGTCTTTGACGTGGTTTTTTGGGTCTCGGATCATGTGGATAGCGCCATTCAGCCGCCTGTTGACTGGTTTGCATGTCAAACTCATTACCCACCGCCCAAGCATATCTTCAGCCACCTTCTTCCGATGAATTTTTTTAAAGAAATTCAACTCTCTTTGAACGAGTCGAGCAGCTACGAGTCTCATGCCCAATTGATGGTGTAAAATGTTGCGAATTAATTTGTGAGACACACTAAGCTCACGAGCTACCTCCCTCAAACTTAAATGATGGTTTTCCAGCACCATTTCCTTGACTTTGTCGAACTTTTCATCCGTTGAAGATGTTGATGAGCGACCAGATCGGGGCAAATATTCCACGACCTCTCGGCACTCTTCAAAAGCATTATATTACTCGTAGACCCGTGTTTTTTTTCAACGATTCCGTTCAAAACACAAAATTTAAGACGCGCTTCTTGAATGAAAAATTCCCGATATGTATATCTGAACTGGAGCTTGAAGGACTCCTAAAAATCGCTAAAAAAATAGGACTCTGATCTGGTAACGCTATGGACCAAAATGGTCTCTACGTAGCTTCGGCCACGAAAAAATTCGATATGTATATTTGAGAAAGGTTGTCTTGTATGGTTTGAAATAGAGAAGTTTAATTGTAAACGTAAAGGTATAAACAAATAAATGTATATCTCAATTTATTGTATATTTTTTCAGCAGGCGACCACCGACGAAAATTCTCTATTATTATTATTTTATTATAATCATTGTTAGTGTCAAATCAAAAGAAAATAAAGAATCTATCTGCCTCCTACAAATCTGAGAAGTGCGACGAAAAATATGAGTCGTCAAGATATCTGTCCCCAGTGTCATTTAGCTGGTAGGTTTTGCAATAAATGAATATTTAAAAAATCTTTATTTTCCTCAGTGATATCTTCTTTTGAAGACCCTGGCGGCCGCAGTAGTCGAATGAGTTGGTGCGTGAGTACCATTCAGGAGTGCGTAGATTCAAAGTCAAATTAAGTGTTTTCTAATAGCGGGCGCCTCCCGCAAACCTCCGAGCGTATTTATTTCTGTTAAAAAAGGTTTTTCATAAAAAACCATTCGCTGTTCGGAGTTGGCTTTTCCCTCCATTGTGGCTAGGCCCCTCCATTTGTGGAACAACATCGACATACAGGACAAATAGGAAGAGGAGCTCGGCCAAACACCTAACAGAAGCGCCGCCTGTAATAATAAATTTATAGTAAACTAGCTTTAACCCGCGGCCCCGTTCGCGTATTTAGGACATGTATATATGTAAAAGAACTACAAACAATAATTTCATAGAAAATAATTTTTTATTAATAACCATAATATTACAATACCCGGCATCCGTTGCTATGTCTCGTTGAATAAAATCAAAACAACCAATCAGAAAACTATCAAGCAAAATTATTTTTAATAATTTTCTATCTCAAACCGTTTTTGAACTTTGCATTTGGGTCATAGTTGAACAGCTTCTGCGGATTATGAAGTCTAGAGTCTGCTATAAATAGTGGCAAATAGGAAAAACTAAGATTTTTTAGATTAAATTTAAGGAAATATTCGATTGTTAGTGACGAATGAGAGTGATAGCGCGGCCTGGGGGCTGTGGGAAGGGAGTTACATCATAAAAACACGCCTATAACCTCATGAAAATATGAATGTATAAAAATTTTTACGTCATTTGGTGTTGTCGTTTCGTAGTGATGCGCGGACAACGTACAGACATTCACCTTTATAGTATAGATAAATAAATGCTTTTAATTTTCTATGGGCCACTTTATAAAAATCTAACAAGCTATCAAAGGCAGCTTATTATTTCCCATTTCCCATCCTATACTTTAGCCGAACTTTTTAAATATTTTTACCAACTTTTGGTAGATATTTTTTTTCTTAATATAATTTTATTGATTATTTACCATGAGCGTATGCTTATTTTTAATTTTATTAGACACATTTTTGAGGAGCAATATTTAAAACATTGACGTAAAAAATAAAGTAAACTTAAACGTTAAATAACTAAATACATAAAATGATAATTTATAACACCCAAGATACGCGGTGAAGATCTTATGCAAGTTAACTAAAAATAAATAAATAAATATAAAACAGATTTTATTGCACTCGAAGTGCCGATCTAGTTAGATTGTAGCGGGATGTAGCTTTTCTCAAAAGTGCTATCTAGCAACGGTACTTGTGTGTAATTGTGTTGAGGAGCCACCTGCTCACGTTCGGTATACTTGGGATTCCTGCAACGTACACAACTGCCAAATAAATTCAACCAGCGTCGTGAAATAGACCTGCCGCCAACACTGGTCTTCTTTGGCGCGAATTTGCGCCCGCCTTGCACCTCAGTCGTTGCAGAGACATCCATAGCAGTGCTGTTCGAACAGCGTTCAATGTACAAACCCGTCGGGGAGGGAGTCCTCTGGGGACCTCGACTATACATGAGACTCCAAACTTTTGGTGCATGAATTCTCTTCTCTTTCATGTCGATTTTGTTGCGTTTACGACGTGCCGGTTTCGGTGACGATGACAATTCGATCACTTCAACATCAATAGCCGAATCAGAGCTGCTGGGATGGCTTGCGCGCGAGTCATATTGGGATTTATCACTGTCTTTTGCGTTGGTAGTTTCCACGCACTTCTGTCGGGCTTTAAGGGAATTACTACGCCTGCGCAGTGCGACTGAAACGAAATAGAGAGATATTAGCAAAGGAAGTTGATGAGAAATAAAGCATTCAGGATTTTTAAGCCAACACTTACCATTATCCTTCGTCGTTCGCCTTTCGCCGCTCTCCCCATCCGGATAGTTGCTGAAATTCAAAGCCATTGGTTGTATCGCTGCCACGCTTTTAATATTTCGACCACATTTCTCTATTGTGCTCTCACTGCATAGATTATTGTTGCCATCTGGCGTATCTGCTGTCACGTATATTTGCAGTTCGCCATTTGGTATGCCAAGGTGCGGCGGTGAGGGTGTTGGCGGCGCTGGCGGTGGCGGTGACGGTGAGTAGCATATATCACCTACAGTTTGTGTCGCCTTTGTGCTCTTTGACGTGCAGTAGAGCAAACCCTGCACCGACTGCCTCCCTACGCCCCAAGACGGTTGGCTGTTTGCACCCATCTGACCATAGCCAAAAGAACGACAATTCTGACTTTTTTGGATTTGATCCTCGGCGGTACTCAACCGTACCCGCAAGAAATCCACGTTTTGTCGAAGGCGCGTAATTTCGCACTGCTTTTCATCCAGCTTTGATTGCTGGTAGTCATTATACGATTTAAGGCGATCGCGCTCATCCAGCAATAATGCATACATATTTTTATCAATTAGGCCGTCTTTCCAGTTCTCCCTCAACACACCCTCATTACTCTTGTCTGCTTCTCGGCCGAAATCGTCGTCGCCGTCGTCGGTAGTACCGCTACCACTCTGTGTGGAAGTTGTTGCTGATGTTGTCGCTGTCATGTTGCTGTTCGAAAAGTCTGCGCCGTCATCTGGCTCCTCATCGACACCGTCAATTACTTTCTCAAGCGCTTGATTTAGCCTCTCCGCTACAACGGTAACGCTACGCTGCAACTGCATCCTTTCCAGTGTTATCGGATCTCGCACCAGTGCCTCAGGCAGTGAACGATGTCTTTGGATTTTCGCTATCCTACGTCGACGTTCATCTTCGTTGCGTATATTTGCGATATATTGTCCGACTTTGCTTTCGACATGCTTGAAGCGACGCTTCGTATATTCCGAATGGATATCGTGATAGGAGTGTGACTTGCGATTACGCTCTAGTGGCTGTTTGGGCGCATCACTACCGATGGGCATACCAGTTCGATCGCTCTTAATTATGGAATCATTGGTTATCGCGGCACGCTCAGTGGGTTGTTCTGTAGTACATTCGGCCGATGATATGGTTTGATCGGCGACGGATGAATTGGATGTGCTGAGATTATGAGTTGGCTTGACCATATTTTTGTCGCTTTCTTCGCTAGACAATTGGTGTTTTTGCCCTTCACGCAAGCGGTGAGGAAATTGAAACCTGTTCACCGGAGTTGGCGATGAGTCTAAATCAAAGAGTTCATCGTACGGAAAGCTTTCATCTTGAATGCTCATTTTCAAGGTAACAATTAAAATTTTACAAGCAAAAGCGGCAATATCCTGTATTTTTACTTTACTTAAATTCAAATTACAACAACAATTTAAATGGGACTAAAAGTTAATATGCATTTACAATTCGTAATTAATTTTTTGAGCGTGCGTACAACAAACTCTTGTAAATTATATTTTATTCTAAACGAAAAAACTACATATTTTGGAAAACAAATTTTAAATAAACGCGATACTTAAACAATTGAAACTAAAGAAAAAACAGTAACTCATGAAACGATACCGAATGCCAACTGACTTTAGCAGCCGTTAAGCTACTTCAGCGACGCAAAAAATGAGAAAATTATACCAAAGGTAACGGCATTGGAGGCCAATAACAATGCTACATACATACATTCTTAAAGTGTTAATATATATGTGTATGTGGGCATTAGGGTAGGTTCGTACTGCTAACTGCTTCGGGTTGAAGCCAACTTCTGCTAATGAATGCGACTTGTAACAAGCCTGGAAAGACCTGAGCTGAGAGAAAATAATTGATTTTAAGAATATACAGTTTTTTAAAGTTAATTTTTTTTAAGAATTGCGGAAAAATGTATAGCGATTTTTGTGTGCTTCTTCACATCACCTTGCGACTTACTTAACTTAGTCACTGAGAGCAACTAAAATATCACCGTCGCTCATGGCGAAAAGAATTCAGGAGTTGTGACCTATAAAGAGATCATTAACTTAATCTCATCGAATTTGAAGGACGTCCCCGTGGTCATAACAGCGTTTTTTTTTTACAAAAGAAACTGAGTAAAATTTAGGTTCTTTAAGGTTTCACTATTTTTATTGAACATGCGGCTCTAAACAGTTATGTGCGAAAAATCATGTGATTTAAGGGGGGATCCTGGTTTATGAGGTCTAAAAATTGCATCTCTTTGCGATTTTTTTTTTTTTAACCCTTTTTAAGGCAGAGGCGATATATTTACCACCAACAAAAACTTTGTTTATCTTTTTATGTAAGTTATCAAAGGAGTCCTAATTTGTTGCACTGGCAACTAAGAAGGTCTGGTTTATTATTATAAAAAAAAATGACGTTTGTGTGACATATTTTTTCTTGGCGCCACTAGCTGTCAAAAATTGCGGTAATTTTGAAAGAAAATTTGTTACTCCGTGAATCTTCATATTTTTTATTTGAAAGGAGGTAAGAAACTGTTTTTTTTATTATGTATTTATGTTTATTCTACAAGTTGTTTGCTATACCTTACAAGTTACTATCGTATTTAGATGTGAGAAGACTTTTTACTCGGTGGGAAAAATATTCCCGCTGCCCGTGGCGTGTTATGTACATTTGTTGAACTAGTTCCTTCTTTTCTCAGATTTTCATGAAAAATGCCGCGCTATTTGAATAAAAATGATATTGAGCAGATGTTGGACATGCCCGGTGTTGGCTCAGAAGACGGATTTGAGTCTGATGAGGCAGAAGAGTTCAACATGAATACAATACAACGGTTACTTCAAGCACCTGACGATTCAAATGACCTTTTACAAAATTCTCCCACTCATTTGAATTCTACACCTAACAGTTGTTCCGAGTCAGGTACATCTACAATAGCACTATGTTCACAATTAGATAATTCGCAGCCAGAAGAGCCTTTGATAGTACAGTCATCATCACCCTTAGAGCAAGAATTGACTGATGGATCTAAATGTGAAGTTGAGTCATGGGGGAAGGTTTTCTGGACATCCAGGCCAGATCCCGATGAATTTGATAAGGTGACAATAAAACCTCGGTATTTATTGAATAGGAGAGCACGTCCAGTAGCGCATTTCAAAAAGTTTTTTAGTGATGAAGTCTTCGATTTGATTGTTACTCAGACAAACTTGTATGCGGAGCAGCAAAATATAAAAAATTGGCAGCCTGTTGACATTAGTGCTTTTTTAGGCATTCTCATTATAATGGGTTATCATATGCTTCCACATATCGATTTATATTGGTCATCGGATCCTGGATTTCGTGTGAATGAAATAGCTGAAGTTATGCCAGTAAAACGCTTCAAGAAAATTTTAGACACTTTGCATTTGAACGATAATAGTCAACAACCAAGTAGAGAAGATGTAAATTTTGATAAATTGTATAAAATTCGTCCTCTTATATCTTTACTTAGTCAATCATTTCAAAACAATGCCTTCAATTCCTCTTCCGAAAGTATCGATGAGAGCATGATACTATTCAAAGGAAGGTCCAGTTTGAAGCAGTACATGCCGCTAAAGCCCATAAAAAGGGGCTATAAAGTGTGGTGCTGTTGTGATAGTAGCACAGGGTACTTGTATAACTATGAAATTTATACAGGTAAAACAGGACAAGGAACAGAAGAGGGTCTAGGGGCTAATGTCGTAAAGAAATTGTCAAGTAAATTAGCACACGAAGATTTCAAGTCTCATGTTACATTCGATAACTTTTTTTGCGATTTTTCTCTTATGCTGTACTTGTATGAAAAAAATATTTATGCCACTGGAACAGTAAGAAGAAATAGAGCAATTTTACCTAACATAATAAAAAATAACACAAAAAGAAACGGCAGAAACAAAAGCCTAAAGTTGAAAAAAGATGTAGCATTTACTGTGTGGCAAGATACTAAAGAGGTTTTCTTGTTGACAAAAAAATGGCACCAGGGAAGCTGTAAGTTGTCCTATGGTTGTGAAAGAATACACCAAAAGAATGGGCGGTGTCGACCGTTTTGACCAAGTGAAGGGGACGTATGCTGTCGGAAGGAGAAGTAAACGCTGGTGGTTGCGGATATTCTACTTCTTGGTGGACGCAAGTCTGGCTGTTGCCAGAGGATTGATTAGTGGATATAGCAGCAGAAAAAAAACATCAAGCTTGCCTACATATATCTGCAAGAAATCACGCATAGCATGCTCAGAGGTATATCAAAAAACTATAAATGCTGTACCTGAAGAACTGCGGTTTGTAAACGTAGGTGACCATATGCCAGCAGAGTTGGAGACTTACCGACGCTGTAAATTGTGCAGCACAAAGGTCAAAGATAAGCGTAGCAAAATAAAATGCAGCAAGTGTAATGTCCCTCTTTGCATCACACCTTGTTTTGCACAATTTCATAGAAAATAATGTCTCAAATTCAGCTTGCATGTGGCTCTGTTGACGGGCAGTGGGAATATTTTTACCACCTATTTTTCCAAAACTTCCGAAATAGTTAGTGTTTTTCTTTTAAGTTTATTTTTGTTATATAAATAAAAACATGCCAAAAATGTAAGCGCAAGTTATTTTATTACTCTAAATCCTTCTGCCTTATAAAGGGCTAAGGAAAAAATTAATTTAGCACTGCAAAGTTTTTTCTATCTTTTAAAGAACATTTCAAAAGCATACAAAATTTTTGTACTGGCTAAAATAAGTTGAAAAAAAATGTTTAACATAGAAATTAGTGGAGCGCTGCAACGCTGGAGTTTCCAACTGGCGTACAAGATACAGCTCGTAATTATTATCTAAAGCAAAAAATTCAAATGGATTTCTAATTATCATAATTTTTTATTCTAGATGAACTAAGAAAACTGAGAGAAATTCCAAAATTTAAACTTTTTGGAGGTTTTAAAGAAAAAAATGCCTTTCTATAAAAAAAAAATTCACTTCAACTTGGTATAAAAATCTTTTTGTTTTTTTTTTTCTTCCATAAAATATTACACCTGTCGTTAGACAATAAGTAATTTGATTTACAAAAAAATGGAATGAGAATGATATTGAAGGGCCAATGCCCCCAAGCTCATATAGAAGAAATATACATATTATTTAAAAACAAGTGGTTAACAAACAATGACATATTCGATTAGTTGACAATTGATTACATGGATTTTGCAAGATCTGTTGGTGTTTGACGGTTAAGCCGACTTTGGGTAGATTTTTCTTTATTTGGTAGTCTTCTCATCATGGGATTTGTGTGCGTTAATAATCTATTTATGTGTCTTTTGCTAGCGCTTTGTATTGTTTCATCAATAGTATCGATATCAAGGTCGCGATGAATATCTGCGTTAGCTATGTACCAAGATGCATTAGTTAAGGTCCTAAGTTTTTTAGACTTGACTCGTTGAAGTATACTTAGATTACTTTTTGCAGCAGTGCCCCAAATCTCAATTCCATATTTCCAGATCGGAGCAATTATCGCTCGATAAATAAGTACTTTATTTTGCAATAATAGATTGGACTGAGGTCCAAGTAGCCAGTACAATTTCTTAAAACGATATTTAACTTCATTTCGCTTTTTCTTTATATGCGAGTTGATCGTAATACCCAGGTATTTCGCGTTGGAGTCAATATGCACGTCAGAATTACCAACGCTAACTGGTTCAATAGTTGCCCTTCGGTTTGTGTAGTTTACTTGTATTGTTTTGTCAGCGTTAATTTCGATGTTCCATTTTTTGAACCAGTTTAATGTCACATTTAATTCGATTTGTAAATTTTGTTTTGCGACTTTTGTATCTTTATGAGATACCATGAGGACCGTGTCACCCGCAAATGTTGCAATCATGCTGTTTTCTGACTTCGGTACCGGTAGATCAGCCGTGTACAATAGATACAATGTTGGTCCTAAGGCACTGCCTTGGGGAATGCCTGCGTTCATAGGTTGAATGTCTGAACATGCGTCGTTATATTTAACATAAAATTTCCTGTCTTGGATGTAACTCTTAAGCATAAGGTAAAAGTCATTAGGTAGTTGTATTTTTAATTTATAGAGTAACCCAGGGTGCCACACTTTGTCAAAAGCTTTAGCTACGTCGAGGTATATGGACATGCACACTCTCTTTTTATTCAGGTCATCATTTATTTTGTGAACTACGAACAAATTGGTATAAAAATCGTGAAAAATTTTATTTTATCTATTTTGTTAGCTCAAATAGAAGAGAATTTAATACTGAAGGGAACAAGCTATGATTCATTTCAAAAGGTTCATTAGTGTTTTTCATTCATGTACGCCAATTCAAAGAAATCATAAAAATGAAAAGTCGAGAAAAGAAGATAAAGTTTGTATTACGAGTATAGCTGTCCGGTTACAGCGTAACTACCTAACGCTCGCCTACCTTTTGCTTTGTATCTAAAGATATATTGAGAATTAGGATCTGTAACTTTGTGTGAATATTCTGAAATATATTAGGAATCGCTTAAAACGAAAAAAAAAATTGAGTTTTTTGACCTTATAAACCAGGCTACCCCCTTAAATGTCCACCATGACAGTCAATTCATGAATGCCTAATTGTTGAAAATGTCGAGATATCGAGGTTGAAGGTCGTTCAGCAACACTTTGCGCTACAGCAGCAATATTTTCAACAAAACGCCCAGTTTTTGGTCTGCCACCAACCTTCATGGGTCTTCACCAACATTTGAATTGTCGGCTCATTCGAAGAATTATTTCCGCCAAAAAAAATCACGAATTTTGCATTATGTTGTTCTTAAAGATTGACCATTTTCATAATAAATTTCAATAAGTTTAACCCATTGTTCCATGGTATAAAATTGTATATCTGCCTACTTGACAAATATCCAACCATTATTTTGCATTCTCTTCTGGAGAGTGATAAAATAAAGTTTGTAGTTTTCGTATTCTAAGTGCTTAGCATAATTTTGGCAGTTCTGTATGAGGATAAGTATTGCCATGTCGACTGCGTTCGCAAATCTAACTCCTTACTTAGTTCCGTTTTCAGAAAGAAGGGTGATGGGTCTATGTCTGACGTGGTCAATCTTAGCGAGTTCATCGGCTCTCCTTGAACTGTAGTTTGAGCTCCTTTGTTCAGTTGTTAAAGAGGGCAAGGAAGGCTGGTGCGGTAATCGTTCACTTTGGAAGGCTGCGTCATTATCGAAGAATCGTCAGCATAGGAGACGAGGGAGCCTCCCTCTAGTAGCTGGGCAAGCTTCGATATGTAGAAGTTGAAAAGCAAGGGAGATAGGACACCACCCTACGGAACACCTTGCTTTATCCTCCTCGGTTTTGAGTTTTGGTCTCGAAAAACGACTGACGAGGGGTATATTCAGAAACGCATTATAAATGCGCAGTAATTGCAGCGCTGGCAACACTGCCAATGTGACAACTGATGCAATTGATAGATTTGTTGACGATTTGCAAAAAGATTTGTTGCATTTATGAAAGCGTTTTACACTAAAATGGAAGTATTATTGAGTTTAGTTGTTGACGATATATTTGAAGTAAAAAGTGATAGTTTTTTGCTAAATTTAAGAAAAAAAAGACGTGTAAAGCTAAAAAGAAGATTACATATAGTAAGATGTTCATTAAAACGAAAAATTCCCAAAAATAAATCTTTTTTTTTAACAATAAAATTGTTTCCCGAGGACGTATTTTATTTTATTCTCATTTTCGAATGAATTGGTCCACTTTTGAGGTAGTTTTTTTTTTTTGATTTTCATTAAATCAGCATTTTTTGATAAAGTTTTTTTTAAATTAAGTGTTTGAAAGCCGATTTAACCACATTTTGGTCAACCGCAAGGACTGGTCGTTGCGGAAAATCTTTGGATAAATGTTTGTACGTAACATTATGGAAATTATGTAATAGCAGGGTCACTTTCCGACAGCTTTCGGATCGGTTTGGTATTGCGCTAGGAGCTGCACATTACCTGTTCAAAAAAACAATTAAAGTCCTCTGTGAATTTAAGAGCGAAATAAAATGGTCATCTATTGAACAGCAGCAAACAATCATGACGAAGTTCGAAAACAGCAGAGAGAATCCGTTTCCCATCGTAATTGGTTGTTTAGATGGAACGCACTTCAATATACCCACGCCTAGTGAAGATGCTATTAGCTACTATGACCGCAAAGGGAAACATTCTGTCCAAATGCAGGTAAATTCTTCGAATATACTACTTTTAAGACTCACTTATTATTTAATACTTTATAGGCCATATGTGATAGTCAATTTCGTTTTTTGGATGTCTTTATTGGTTATCCAGGCAGCTGCCACGATGCTAATGTCTGGAGAAGTAGCCCAGTATTTAATGGCATAACGTCCGGGCAGTTACAGCTAGCACCAGGTGCAATAATATTGGGTGATTCCGCGTATCCTATATCGAAATCCGTAATGGTTCCTTACAGAGACAACGGACACCTCACCAGGGAAGAAAAAAAATTCAACACACGTCTAAGTTCAACACGCGTTTTTATTGAGCAAGCATTTGGAATATTAAAGAAAAAATTTAAGATTCTAAATCATATAGATATTTCAAGCCTTAAGGGCATATCTGATGTGATACTTGCTTGTGCCATTTTGCATAATTTTATTTTAAGGAAAGACAATCCCTTGGAACATATTGATGAAATGGCACCACAGCAGCATGGCAACATAGAAGCTGCAAGTGAGTTGGAGACACTTCAAGATTCCCCTTTATGGTCCGCTGAGACGGATGATGAAAATGGAGTTGATAGAAGAAATTATTTAAAAACTCTTTTCTCCTCATAAGTAATGATTTAAAATCATGAACCTCATTTTATTTAATCGTAAATAGAATACTTTTTTAATTTTTGTACTGAATTCATAATTTAAATTTTTTAATTATATTTTATTCAATAACATAAATAAAGGTCATATCACATAATTTTAATTCACTATAAAATAAAAGGTACATTTCACAGCTTCGCTTAATATAGGTAAATAAAAAAAAATTAAGTTCATCTTCGTTTTGTTTTTGGTAAAAAAAAAATCACTTTTGCAGACATTGGCTCAAAATCGATTTTAAGTCCAGAAGCGTTTTTATTCGTTCTTTCTCCAAAGCAAGCTTCTCCTTCTCAACAGCCAATACCTCATCGTGTCGGGCCTGCTCTTTCATCGCCTCGTCTTCTAAAAAATGCATCAGTTCGTTGTTGGCATTCTTTCTGGAATGGGTGGTTCTTCGACTTGAAGTTGGTGGAGAATTTGGCGGTTCATTATCATTTCGTTCCAATAATGGCGACGATGGCAGCTCAAGCGAACTCTGCAAGTTTTCTATGGGCACATTAATGGAATGTCTGGTACCATACACCTCGTCAAAGTCTTCAAAGTGAAGCCACGATGTAGCTTCCCTACCGGATGAGTTGTTGCGTTTTTTTATCCGCTTATAGGCTACTAGCAAGTTAGAAAATTTTCGCTGCGCGATTTGCCCGTCTATTTTCAAATCTTTATTCACTTTTTTTATTTCTTCCGCCACCTTATTCCACAAAACACTCTTTTTTCCTCCTCCCTGAAGCAAATTCACTTTCCATGCTCAGTCGGACTCTGAGAAGCAACTTTACTTCCGATGTACTTAGATAATCGCTAAAATCAAGAAAAATGTAATAAAATATTGTTTTAATAACGTATATTTAATATATCTTTGCATTAAAAGCTAAAAAATTAGTTTTATACTCACTTTTCATCAGACATCATATTAGCGTAATCAGCGGCAGTATTAAAATTTTTCCTGCAAATAATGCGTGACGTTTGATACAAAAATGGCGTTTTGGAACGCGATGCATTTGCAGTACTGCCATATTTGCATTTCTGAACGCATTGCCAACACTACAAACGTACGTTGCGCATTATAATGCGTTTCTGAATACACCCGAGTGCCGCCCACTTAAATAATTAGCGGACCACCTCTTCAGCCCCGGCGAGACTGAATAATGGCATTCAGTAGCGTAGAGTGGCTGACTGTATTGAAAGCCTTCTTTAGGTCCAGTGGTATTGGGACAGTCCATTCGCAGGGGCGGTTTTGGTTAAGCCTGCGGTTGATTTAGGTAAACTAACCCTGTCTTGTGCACCGTACCTTACGATGTGCTCTCTTGGACTTCGGCTGAAGGAGTCACATAGACAAGCCATTTGGCGATAAAGCGTTGCTACAACCACACGACCCAGCTTCCTCGCTCGTGAGGCGATATTCAACGATTTTAGCCATTATAATATTCATCGAAATTATATTTTTGCTTTTGTAAATAAGGACAATAAACGTCTTTTTTTCGCTTAGTTTTATTTACATATAATTTTAATAAAAACAAAACTAATACAACAGTAAAAAGATCTAAAATTGCAAAAAGGTTGAATTCACAAAACTAATTTACAATATTTATACTGGATAGGTCACAAGAAAATGCTGAATGAATATTTCATAAAACAAATTTGAAGATTTTCGAAATCAAACGACTATTTATAAATTTGTAATATTTAACAATGCTTTTTGAAAGTGCGTTTTAAGTTTGTTGAAATAACGCCTTTGTTGAAATAGAGAATAACAAGTCAATAACAAATATTATATTTTACTAAGTATACTAATTTAGCCCATTTTATGTGTATTTGGTATAAATTATTGCATTGTATGCAGGTGTATAGTTTTTATATATAGTTGGATTAATATAAGGTTGGCTTTAGAATAATATAAAGGTTTATATATATGTATATATTGTATGTTACGCCAAAGTTAAGCGGAATGAATAATACATGCAAATAGACCAGGGCAATGATGTCACCCCTTCAACCGCATGTCATAACAAATATTAGTACCCACAGCACTTCTGCATCCATGTTTTACAAGTTGTGACATTTGAATAACTTTGTGTTTACCAATTTGTGTACAAGATTTTGAAGTTTATTGATGCTTCTTATTGGCGCTATCATAAGTAGGTGGTAGAGCCTATAAAGCATACAGATGAAGAAAATTATGCGCTATAAAATATTATTTCAACACTTACATCGTAGGCTGGTGGCAAGTCACTAGTTGTATTGTTGGAATATTGGTTGTAAGGAGTGTTTTGAGCGCTAGCCATTGCCTCGGCTTCTTTCGAATCTAGAAATTGAGTACGTTAGTAATTCAACAGCAAATCCACTATTCCAAATTTGCAAAAGAAAATATTGATATTGAAATTTAAATTAAAAAACTAAGTCTATCTAAATGTAAAAAATGCTTACACTTATAAAGCGCGTGACTTTTCGCAATAACGAAATTTCATTGCTTCGTTGGCTAGCATACTTTTTAAAATAACATTTACGGAAAAATAATCGGTATTGGTATAAACGCAAAATTTACACAAGGTCTTGGAGTATAGTACGGATAGTAATAATACGTGGTATTGCCTGCAGAACGATAAAAAATTAAACAATTTAAGTAAATTCACAAACACTGAAAGCATTGGAATTCGCAGGCGTGTAAGAAGTGTTATTTCTCGGCTTTTGTGTTTTTTATTTAAACTTTCAAAGCCCGACCAAAGAAAAACAAATATGTAATATCTTTTAAGGGAGTATACCTGCCTTAGGGGTTGGATTTTGTGACGAATTCTTATTTTCGACAGTACTGTATTTGCTGAATTGGTTGTTGCATATTTGTGAGATTCGGTTTTAAAACACTGCAGGCGAAACGGTTTGAAATAAAGAAATAATAAGTCTTTGAAAGCACAATATTTCAAACTGAACTGTTGTTAATAAGGGATTTTAGTGAAAAATGCAGGTAATATGTAGAGGTGTTAGAAATTAAAGAAATATTTTCTGCATCAATTATGCATACACACACATACTCGTTGCTAAAATGTTAAAGTTTAGAAATAAAAATTCAGTTTTTTTCAAAATTTCAACACCAAAATAACGTATCAAATGACACTATTAGCCGTAACCATTATTTTGTACCAAAAAACATTAGCTTACTTGCTGGTGGCATGCCGAAGCCCATTGCGCCGGCTGCAGCTCCACCCGGTGCGCCCCCTGGTGGTGGATAACCGCCTGTTGGTGGGTAGCCACCTGCTGGTGGATAACCACCTTGCTGATAGCCAGGGTTGTAGGCCGGGTTATATCCTGGATTGTAGCCACCGGGAGCGCCCGGCTGATAACCGCCTTGTTGACCATAGCCTGCAGCGCCGTAAGGTGGAGGTTGATTACCAGGTGGCGGCTGATGTTGCGGCTGATCAGTTGGTGGAGCTGAAAAGCCATTCCAAGCGGGCGCATCAGCATTGCCGTATTGAGGCTGTGGGGCACCTTGGGGCTGTTGTGGATTATAACCGGTTTGTGGCTGCTGCGGATTATAACCAGGCTGCGGTTGTTGTGGATTGTAGCCGGGTTGCGGATACTGCTGCGGTGCGTAAACTGGTGCTAAATATGAAAATAAGCGAACATATAAGGCAAATAAAAGAACAAGTGATTAAAGTGATTTAAGTTAGCTTTGCCGCATAAACAATACATTGTTTGCAGTTTTGGAAACACAAATATAATGGCTAAAATGGGTATAATTCATGAGGATGGGTATCACTTATCATAAACAAAAGCTGAATACAAAACAACAAAAGCCGAGAGATTTTCCACGCATTCCATATACCGAAAATATATGCCACATGCACAACTTCTTATACTTACGCCCACCAATGCCAGGATATGGTGGTGGATTATCGCTTATGAACACCGTATTTGGTGCCGGACCACTAAACGCCTCATGTGTCGGCAGCCAACCGTAATAGCCTGGTGGCGGTTGGTAGGCTGGGGGTGGTGCTTCATGCCAAGCACCCGATGGTGTGTACGGCGGTGGGTCATCGTTGTAGGCGCCACCGCGATGGTAATTGCTTTGTGCTGTGCTGGCTGCACGCAGCAAAGCCTGTCCGTATTCAATAGCTCCACCAGATTTAAAGTGCAGTTTAAACTTGACTTCACCAATGAAATTGCCATTGGGCTGAGCGCGTACCTTGCCCTTGATGTAGTTAGCACCAAATACAGGTTGCTCCAATTCCACCTAAAATAGAAGATTTATTATAAGCACAATAATATTTTGAAGAATAAACAAGCAGTTTACATCGGACAATGCAATAAAGGGTGCGCTAAACGATTGTAATTGATCCGCCGGCTTTTTATTGTTGAAGATTAGGCGATGTGAGGTCAAGTAAATACGTCCTTGCTTGGAGCCCTTAAATACTTGGTCGTCCTGACCGGAAAAATCCATAGTAACGCCATCGCTATGAAGCAAAATGCTGCAATAAGTAAGAAAAAATACGCAAAGATAAGTAGTTGTTGGCAGAATGCAGGTGTTCAGTTTAGTTGGTATAAGTTGATAGTTAATCAACAACCACGTCACAGCTGTTCACCAGTTTTTGCTTATTCAGCCGTGTAGATGAAATAAATTCTTAAAGTGCCTTAAATTCATTTTTTCACAATGACCTCATCTACTCTCTTCTATGCCGATTTTGCCAAAACAAATAAAACACCCTCAGGTGATGAATTCAACTGTTTTAATTTTTCTGCTTGAATATCACACTTACTATTCTCCAGCATGAATTAAGACACCATTACTGGCGTGTGCTGTATTAACAGACATTTTTAAGCAATTAAGCCAATAGATATTCTAATTAAAACGAATTATTAAGTGTCCACAATTATTTTGAACAATACGCAATTCACAAATTTTCTTAAACGTCTAAATCTCGAATTGTAGATGATTCACCCTGATGATTGACTAGTCCGTGACGTTTAGTCGATTGTATCGATTGTTCAAACTTCTCGATGTTTTCTCTAGTAGTCGAATTAGAGACGGATTTGCAGTCTCGTTTAACGTTAGTTATAATACGTTCGCATATAAGACGATTATCTTCTTTTTCGTGCTTAAGATTAGCCATACAAAATTTCTTCCCCGAAATCTGAGATTATAAAATAACCCCAGATTATCATACTTTTTTCTATACCTTGTGTTATCAATAATTATTTTTACAAATGTAAGGAGAAACGTCAAAGTAAGGATTAAATTAAAGAGACGCCGGCAAAGAAAACAGGTTTGCAGACGTAATTGTAATCCCTCTTTTGTTAAATATTAATAATTATGCATTCACATTACAGAAAAAAGCGTATATACATAAACGCTTTGGCCAGTTATTACTTATTATAAAATGAAATTACGAATTTCGCATGCGTTTTGCTGCCATAAATATTTGAAACCTCAGTAATCGTCGGTTACGGATTTCATTCAACTGCTTATTACTAGCAGCCAATTGCAAAATTAAATTACCAATGGCTTCTCTCGGTATTTTATTGATATCGTTAATATTATTTAAACAAACCAAAAACTTCAAAATATTCCACCCAAGCAATTGTTATGAAGAAAAACTTTTCAAATTAGTATTGACAGTTGATTGTCAATTTTGCAGGTAATCTGCCATATGTGAACGGATAGATTAATTTCGTCGACTTATTGCTAATTACTCCAATCGACCAAAAAATCTCAACTAGCTTATGGCTCATGTCAACGTTATTCGTATATGCCATCAGGAAATGCTATCACTGAAATAAATGCATATATTAATTAAAAGGAATCAAGATATATAAGTAAAAAGTTATTAGTAAAAAATTAAATCAATTATAGTAATTTTTGGATGTACGGGCTTCCATGGAGTTTTTCTAACTTTTTCTTTTATAAACATTAAGCATACACAATATATGTCTGGCATGTTAACATGCCCGTCACAATACTAGTCACCTATTCTCATAGCCACTTAAGCCCACCTATCGCACCTCATCTTTGGACTCAACTCGTCCACATAGCATGTTTCCTTGGCCTACTGTTGAATGAAATAAACGATGGCCGGTGACTACACGTACTGGTAAGACTTGTTGAATTGCTGCAACAACAACAATGTGTTTGAGTGTTACGAATAGTAATTAATCAAAAAAATTATGTTTTCAGCCAATTTCTCTTAGTCCGTATACCCAATAATTCTCTTAATTAAAAATATATAAATTAGCAAATGGCGCGTGCACGTATGTTAGGTGTTCGGCCGAGATCCTCCTCCTGTTGTTGTTGTAACAGTATCTTCGCCCTGTCAGTGTAGTGTAATTACCAGTCGTCTTCGTCTAGCTCATCTAACGGTAGGCCCAGGAAACGGGCTGGGTCCAGAGGGAGAGAGGTGTTAGATGAGTGGGTTTGATGGTGCATGTGAAAAGGTGGTTAGTGTCGTGCGGGGTGCCTTCACATGCCGGACATATCGCACCCTAAATACAAAAGGGTCACAACTCAAAATTTTCCACACTCGAGCTTGACTTGTTTACAGTAGCACAGAAAACAAACAATGTGACATATCACGCTGAAATTTGCCATGTAAGGTTATAACAGTCCTACCAAAAAACAAAAAATGTATTTTTGTCATATGTCATCCGCGGACCGTTTTATTGATAACGTCTCGTTCATATTTGAGCAGAAGATACATTTTGAGTTGTGACCCTTTTGTATTTAGGGTGCGATATGTTTAGTATGTCGGGGTCGATTCGATAAGTAGGAGTTCAACCTGCTACAGTTTCCATAACGTAATTGTGCCAAGGTTACGCGGGACTCTCGGGGAAGCTGAAGCTCTTCGTCTGCAATAGGTGGTGGTTGGACTCCGATAACGGCATTCGGGGGTCGGGAGCTTAAGAAGGTGGTAAGGGTCTCCCGATGAATGTCGTTTATGGCCTGTCTATACACTGTCGGATCCTGGAGTGGTCTGTCTGTTTTGTCCTGGATCTCGTCCACGTAGTTGAGGAAGTGTCTCCTGATGTGCCTGGGAGGTGGCTCAGGCTCAAGCAGGTGTCTGCAAGGGTGAGGCCTACGGTGACACCCTAGCAGAAACTGCTTGCCGAGCATTTTGTTATGCTCCTTTACAGGAAGCATGTGAGCCTCGTCATGTAGGTGTTGAATTGGAGACATCAGGAGACATCCTATCGCGGTCCTAATAGCAGTATTTTGGCAGGACTGGAGCTTCGTCCAATGCGTATCACTGGTTCCGGGCGACCAGATAGGCGTAGCATAGTTAAGAACCGGTCGGCCTATTGCTTTGAAAGTCGACAGCAAAACTCGAGTCATTCCGGTAACGTAGAACCGGCTGCCATGGGAAGGATCCTCCTCCTATTTGTGGTGTGCGTCTTGATGTTGTTCAACAAATGGCGGGACCTACAATTGAAAGCCGACTCCAAACGGCAGATATTTTTTACGAGGAGTTTTTTTTATAGCAGAAATACACTCGCAGGTTTGCCATTGCCTGCCGATGGGCAGAAAAAACGTTTTCTATTATTTGTATTCATGCACAGAGATTAGAACCTACACACTCCCGAATGGTAGTCACGCACCCACCCTTCGGCTACGGCGGCCGCTCATTCTCTTAATTAATCTAAATAATGTGATACAAAAGTCAGTCTATTCAAAAACTTTTTCGATTGTATTGTATCGTCGGGCACCAAGTCGATTGTTTGAACAACTGGGATTCGCTCATCCATCTTTTTTAATGTGTTTTGTTGTGAACTTTTACAGTGTTGTATTTTCATAAGGTTTACCAGGAGTTACCACCGCGCATTTGTCAGCTATCAATTTACAAATATTTTTGGCTGGAATATGTATATTGAGCAATTTTTGGCAAACTATAATGTCTTTATTAATGAAACTTGGTGGAGATGTTAGTGAGGTGTTAAGGAATACTCTTTATAACTCCAAATTATTCGGGTAATAATAATTTCGTAATTATTTGCCTTCAAAATGCCCTTTGGAACTTCACTACAACACCAACTTTTCGCTAAATTAGAGAACTTTAACATTAAATTACTTTAAAACTATAAGCTTCCGGCAGGTTCGGTTTTCAGTTTTAGGATGGGGATACACCCCTCTATCCCCCCCTTTTAACCTTTTTTTTCAAAGCGATATACATTATACTAAAGATTTCCCCCTTATGGGTTTGAATAATTTTTAATAAAAGATTAGATCAGTATCGACGACAAGTGGGAGAATATGGCAACCTTCCATACAATTTTCAGCGTAAAAGAGGAGAAAGCGAAAATTTGCAGTGCGTGTGAATTATTAAATAATTTCATTTTCCCTGCAAGAAAATGCAGTTTAAATGTTAAAAAGTGTTTGGAGGAGCGCTCTACCTATGCGCTTGTGAATTCAATGGATTTTAATTACAGAAACTTGGAGAATATGTGTAAGAAAACTGCCCCGTAACCGGATCAATGCTGGATTATCCTACAAAATTGTCAAAGTCCTTCAAATTTATTTGCTAAATTACCTATTACTAAGTATCCTCCACATAAGAAATGCACTTTCTATTGAAAATGTATGTGTACATATATTTATGTATCGATATTGAAGTCTCCATGTCGCAGTTTTCTTTTTCTTTGCTTTATGCGTGCTTCATTCTTTATTTTACGCATGATTTATTTTCGCATGTTTTCCACACATTTCCTGATTTTTTTCGACAACGAATTCTTTATTTTGATAACATTCGTAAACATTCTCTTTTCAGTGCCTCTCCTCGGTTCAATTGCCGCTGGCAATAATATAAATAGTAATCAAAACTTCATTAATCAACTTGCCGCGGCTATATCCACGGCGGTGGGTGCCGTAAATGCCGGAACAACGTCTGGCAGCGCTAATGCTGGCACCGTTTCGAATACTCGCGAGCGTACACCTGAACCACCACCAGCTCCAAGATTTCGATCAAACTCACCAGTAAGAATAAAACCGAACCGCGGCACTGCACCAATGGATATTGAAAATGAATCGGAGGTTGAACCCCCAAACGCTATAACTACACAAACTGCAACCACTTCATTGCCCACGACGACTGATGCAAACATACCAGTGGATAAGTTTACAATAGGAGTGCATAGCACTAATATGTTTATGAATGGGTTTATGCCAACAACAGCGACACAAGCAGGCGGCATCAATGCAGCACCATATATGTTCTTTCCAACAAACCCAGCAGCAAATCCAGCTTCCACTTCCGCTGCGGTTGCCGCTACTCAGGCGGCTAATCAAATGTTTATGGATCCTACATCCATGATGGCAGCCATGCAGCAAATGCAACAAAATTATGCTGCTAACTTTGCGATGCCAAACGCCGAAGCCGGACTCAATGGACAAATTGGTACCGGACCAGGTAAGGCGTGTATTAGAGTTCTGAGACTTATTTTAATTTTATGAAATATGATTCCATAGTCACTGGTATGAAAGATGTGATAAAAACCAAGAATTGCATACTTTTTCCGCCTAATCCAAATGCGCCGCTACCTACCACACGTGAGCGTCCGCCTGGTTGCCGTACTGTCTTTGTAGGCGGGCTACCTGAAAACATCACCGACGAGTTTATACGAGAAATATTCGAATCTTGTGGTGAAATCGCCACATTGCGTGCATCCAAGAAGAACTTCTGTCACATACGTTACCGTCATGAAGCCTCCGTTGATCGTGCCATTTATCTCTCTGGCTATCGAATACGCATCTCCAACACCAATGAACCGTCTAATTTTGGACGGTTGCATGTGGACTATGCGCAGGCGCGTGATGATTTATATGATTTTGAATGCAAGCAACGTCAATTGCAGCGGGAGCAACGCCATCGGGAGCGTCTGTCGATAGATCGCATGCGGTCCCAATCACCGCCACCCATACCGCATTACAGTGAACATGAAGCATCGCTAGTAGCAGAACATCTGCGAAGTAGTGATACTTTTGTGAAGGCTGTACAAACTATTGCCATTTGGCTGGAACGTGGAGATTGCACAAAACGTAATGCCAATATATTTTATTCCATGATACAAAGCACACACGCGCATGTGCGCCGATTACATACAGATAAGCAGCAATTGGAAGATGATTTGCGCAAGGCGCGTGAAAGCTATCGCAAACAAATGCTGACGATGTCCACGCAATGTAAGTGTTTGATGTGATTATACTATTTTATCGAAGCTTGAAATAGTTTTGAAGAATGAGATTAGCTTTGAACAATGGTATCGTTTTTACCCCTGAGTGTGGTAGGAAAGTAGGCGCAGTTTCGCAAAAGAAAATATGATTATTTAATTCTTCACATGTATTTCTGATCGTTTTGCATTTGCGAAATTGCGCCTGTAAAGCGACTCAGCACCTAGTACTAACATTGAACGGCTTTTGGCAGGATCTACTTATGCTCATATACGAGTTTATTTATTTTATAAATATAATTTCCTTACGATTCAGCATTATTACTGCATTAATACCATTGGCCGTGGCCATTTCTATAACGGCATTGGTAAATATATCTAGGAATATGAATTGGCAAAAATTCTGCAAGGCAAAATTATTTTGAGGAAACATTAACATTATTGAGCTGAAATTTGAAAAATATTAAATAAAAAAAAATATATATATTTATATATGTACTTGTATACGCAGTGTTGTAGGATGAATAGCGACATAATATTTTCTTACTAAATCAAATACGGTTGATTTAATAACCATGTTCTTCTATAAAAATTATTGCCTCTAATCAAGTGAACCGGACTGTATGACCATAACGTCATTGATTGGGGGTCAAATACGGTACACTACCTTGGTCGAGAAAAACCCGAGTCATTCCGGTAACGTAGAACCGGCTGCCATGGGAATATGGTCCTGATGGTTCTAAACATGCTGATGCTGCAAAAGCTTGGGTTTTCAAGATGTCAATGGTCATTCTCGTAATTCCTGACAAGTGGAAATCAGGGAGAGTGGTCCCACTACTGAAACCTGGGAAACTCGCCAACTAAGGGGCCGATTATCGGCCGATAACTCTCCTTTCTCCAGTAGTAAAGACTCTTAAAGCCCTTCTACTCGGCTTTCGACACTGTCAGCCACGCCACGCTACTAGATGACATTTTACAGTCGACACTCCCGCCAGGGCCGAAGAGGTGATCCGCGAGTCATCTGAGTGGTCGACATGCGTCGGTGATATTTCGAGACCAATCTCTAAACAGAGGAAGTTAAAGTAAGGAGTTACGCAGGGGTGTGTCCTTTCACACTTGCTTTTCAACTTCGACATCTTGAAACTCCACCGACGACTGCACGATAATAGCGCCGGGTAATGGCATCGATTGCCTGTGCGCCAAAGTGAACGATTACCTCACGTGGTAGTTCACTAGGTAGGGCTTGTTCGCTTTTTCACTGGGAGGAATCTACAACTTTGCCCCACTAAGTCCACGATGACACACCAATCCCGACAGTAAACAATTCTAAAATATTGGGTGGACCTTCGACAGTTTGCTCTCCTTCTCTGCGCACACTACCGCCATTGCCACTAAAGTCCAAAATCGCAACAAGGTCCTCAAATCGCTGCCGGCAGCATCTGGGGCAAAGCAAAGAATTGTTGCTATAGACATTTAAAGCAATTGGCCGGCCGGTTCTAAACTACGCTGCGCCCGTCTGATCGCCTGGAACCAGTGACACGCAGTGGATAAAGCTACAGACATGCTAAAATACTGGCATTCGGACGGCGACCGGTTACCTTCTCCAACACCTTCACAATGAGGCACAGATGCTCCCTGTAATGGAGCACAACAAACTGCTCAGCAAGCAGTTCCTGGGTGCTATCGCAGGTTTCACCCTTGCAGACACCTGCTTGATCCAGAGCCGCCTCGTAGGCACGTCAGGAGACACCTTTTAAACTACGCCGACGAGATTCAGAACAAAACTAACAGAAATATAGTGGACCAGACAGTGTTTAGACAGACATTAAACGACATTCACCGGGAGACCGTCACCACCTTCTTAAGCTCCCGTCCACTGAATGCCGTAATCGGAGTTCAACCACCACCTATAGCAGATGAAGAGCTCCAGTTTCCCCGTGAGACACGCGTAACATTGGCACAATTACGTTCAGGTTAAACTCCTGCTTATCCAGAATTGACCCCGACATACCAAACATATGTCCGGCATGTGAAGGCACCCCGCACGACAACCGGTGATCTACACTACACTGACAGGGTTAAGTATACTGCTACAACAACAACAGCAACCATAGCGTTGAATTTGTTTGTAATGTTAAACTGAAATAAATTTTAATGTAAACTCCCAAATTTGTGCCCATAACTTGAAACTTCACTTTCACTCTTTAAACTTGAAACTTCACAACTCTTTTTTTAAATTGAATTTGTAAAACAATCTTAACAAATGATTTCTTTCTGAAAATCTTTAAATAATTTTGCCTTGCATTTAATCCTTAAAAGGCGTTAAAATATAATATTTAATATACATGAAAAACAACTTTAATTCCGGAACATATACCTAGATTTCCAAAATGGAATGAAAAAAGCGAAAAAGGTTTGTAAAAGTACTTGCGACAGGTAAATTATTAATAAAATAAAGCTAAGAATCAATTTTCTAAAGAGCTAAGAAAGAACAATTTATCTTGACCGGATCAAAGTTTATTGGTAAACATTAAGCAAAGTAGCTGTATAGTGTAAAAATTGAAAATATACTTTGTACATCTGTATAGCTTTCTTATACTATCCCTTTTAATGTTGTAAGCTTTTAATACACATTTTCGAATTCCAAATGACGCCATTGCAATTTAAAGTCGCAAATAAACAAATTATTTATTTGTTTTGAAAATTTTATTTGAGAAAAGGTGGATTGAAAAAAAGTACATGAAAAACAAAGTATATAGTCAGCGTACATGCAAAGATACCAACGAATCAACCAACCCTCTCCCCTCTTTATTATTATTATTATTATAATTGCATATTCAGTCACTCAGATTGAAAAAGTGTTCAGTGCTGCTAGTCACAAGAAGGTTTGGGACCATTTCACCAAAGCCCAAAGAAAAAACATCGATCAGTGGAAGAAGCTGGCATTGGTACGTACAAAAGCGGAAAATCAACTATTTAATTACTTGCATTACATTCTATGTTTGTATGTGTGTGCGTTTATGTGGGCGTGCATTGCATATTGCTTGTATATAAATATAGTATATACACTCGTGCCTACATATATAAGATAGATAGGATGTATGTATGCGCTAATATGGTTGCTTGGTTTGACATTTGGTTCGCACTAGGACATCAAATTATTCATTATATTATTGCATTTTACTAACTGCATTGTAGAGCACTCTGTACCGGTTGTTGTCCCTTTGTTTTAAATAAATTTGGTATTTAGAAATCCCCCATACATATCTACATAAGTATATTCACCACATTAGTTTGAGTTTTGATCTTCATAAGTGCACGTTTTCTATGTTAGTATTAGTCACAATTTATGAGCAAAAATCCCGCTTATACATATACTACCATATTTAGAATATCGAAAAAAGTATAGGGTGTGCTATTAAGAACACCTACTTTGAAATTAAAATAAAGCAGTTTTTATTAGAAAACTTCGCGTGGTGACTTTGCTCATCTGGCCAATTTTTTCAATGACTTTTTTTACAATTTTTCAATGATGCGTCGGTTTTTGCCTTTCAGTCCAAAAATCGTGTTTGAGTTGTTAAAAACACCTTTCCTTAAAAAAAGTTTCCAGAAAATGTGTTACGACGTCATTTAGCGACCGGATTACAACGCGACACCATCGGCGTACTCGCACCGTCTCCTTAAAATGCTCACCATTTCGGTAATGGATTTTCACAATTTCTCTGCGTTCTTTGCGGCCGCCGTAAGGCCCGGGGTTGACGTCCACTGTAGGCATGAAGCACCAGATTAAATAAAAATAAATAAGTAATAGGCGTGTACACTTCTGTTAGGTGTTTGGTCGACCTCGTCCTCCTATTGGTGTGCGTGTTGATGTTGTTCAACGAACGGATTGACCTACAGTTTTAAGCCGACTCCGAACGGCAAATGGTTTTTATGAGGAGTTTTTTCATGGCAGAAATACCCTGGCAAGTTTGGCATTGCCTGCTGAGAGGCGACCGTTATGTCCCATCTTTTGATTTTCATGCACAGAGATTCAAACCTACACTCTCCCGAATGATAGTCACGCACCACCCATTCGGCTACGGCACCAGATTAGATTGAGATTTATTGAAGGTTTGCACTTCGACCTCATGGCCTTTTGTGCCCTTACTCATCACAGTACTTCATCCAGACCCAGTTCCCTCATTAAACTTAAGATAGAGCTGGGTTGGACTGCGCTTATGTGAGTTTATTCTGGATGTAAATGGCCGAGATATCTCAGCCTTCTCCGCGCTATAGCGCTGCATTCAAGGAGAAGGTCCATTTCAGTCTCCTGGAATTGCTTACAGAAACGACAAGTGTTAGTGGACCATATTCCGATCCTGTGTGCAGTCAGCAATTCTCAATTTATCCTTGGAAAGAACGATGCACCAAATGAAGGAAATGGTTCTTATCTAATAGCGGTCGCCCGGCAATTGCAAACTTTCGAGTGTATTTCTGCCAATATAAAGCACCATCTACCGTTCGGAGGTCGCATGAAACTGAAGATTTCACACCAATCACACGCGCCAATTATATAGTACATAGATATATAAATTCTTTTTTTCTTTATGACCTATGCATTTCACATAATATACTGTACGCCCCAACGCAAATAATGGCGAAAATTACAAAAAAAGGTGGTCTTATAACCACGATTTGAGACCACTCTTTTGCTTGGATGTAGCTTTATCGTCAAAGGTCAAATAAAGTCGATAGAAGTAATGTTAAAACTCGAATAGAAAAGGGTACATTTCACGGTTACCGCAAATTGATTATTATAGTGAAAAAGAAATACCGCAAGATGGATACTATTGTATTATGATGATATTACTCGTTCCCAAGGCAGTCGCCTACGTTGCCAAACGGACCGGATTTACCTGCTTATAAATATACCCAGCCAAGGACTGTCACTTTAACAGTATTTCGCCAAAATTAATATTTTAAGTGCTTAATAATTAATAATCACAACAAAAAAGCACATCCCAAAGTTGACCGACACACTCTTGTGTTGTGGCTCAAATTGCATCTTTAAGTACCACGAGAGCCGATGGGTCGTTTTTCAAGCATTTTCCAAGCGGGAGGGTATGCCGTCAGTCTATGTGATCAATTTAGACAGAAATCTCCTGAATGAGCGACAGCCAGGTGGCACCCAAGGCACTGTCATCCTGTGAGGATAAATTCTCACTGATCCTTGAGTGTATCGAGAAACTGAAGTTGTTAGGGGCGCACATTCGCATCTGACTAATTTGGGTTCGAGGTCACAGGGGGATAACTGGGAACAACGTAGCGAGTGCATTGGCAAGAGAGGCTGTGGGCATCATTATTAATAGGGCCCGAGCTCTTCTTGCTATGGGACAAGACACCATCAAATAGAAGCTTGGGAGTGAGGAGCCCAGGCTAATGGAGGTTAGTTGGCACCAAACTATGGGGCTACACCAGGCGAAAACCTTAATGGAAAAAAAGAAGTTTAGAAAACTTATAACCCTCCCTAAGAATATACTGAAAATACTCACGGGTATTTTCATAGGTCATTGCAGATGCCCGGTCATCTATTATTAAGGTTTCATATGGCTCTGGAAGATGATTGATTGGAGACTCTGGGACTCTAATGACTTCCTTCAGAAATGTTGGGGATGCCAGGCATCCAAGAGCCTGAACATATTTCCAATTCGTATTTAAAGTTCAATTAAACAATACCTCCATAACTGGGGTCCGGCACTCGAAGTGTAAGCAATTAAAAAGGCCATAAATTTAGTTTGGAAACTTACTTTTATTCAATTCAAAGTTAAATGTGTATGAAAATAATACAAAATTAAGAATCAAAATACTTTTGCTCGATATGTCCACATTTTGCCTTGACTATGGCCTTGAGACGGTCCAGAAACGAATCACAAGCTGCCCGAATGTGCCTTGCAGGTATTTTGGCCTACCTGCGGACAATGGCTTTTTTCAGCGTTATTTTTTAGCCATTCTTCACTCGAGCTTTGTGGGACGGTGTCGAGTCCTGTTGAAACGTCCACGGTCTGCCACCAAAATGTTTGGCTTCTTCACTTTTTGGACCATTTTACGTAACGTTGCAATCTTTTGATGACCACCTCCATGACTTTTCGCGATGCTACCAGAATCATTGTAACGAGTAGTGGTGCGATAAACAAACACTTTATTTACTTTAAGGGTTTCAAGCTCACGAACAATCTCTGGTTGCGATTTTCCAGACAAATATTGGGTAGTCGAAAAAGTCTTTTCGTATTTCTAATCAAACTTCAACTCACTTCTTTTATATTTATAATGAACTTTATTAAACCAAATATGTACCATTTTGGTCGACCACCTTTTGCCATTTTTCTTCTAGAGACATTATTCCATCAGTGTAAAAATTGTGTGGTTTCTCGGCGAAAAGCTGCGACAAGTAATTTTCACAGGCTTCTCTTGAAGCCAACTTTACTCCATTAAGGGAGTTCTGCATTGACCGAAACAAATGGTAGTCCGATGGTGCAAAGTCAGGGCTATATGGTGGATGCATCAAAACTTCCCAGCCAAGCTCTTCCAGTTTTTGCCGAGTCATCAAAGATGTGTGTGGCCTAGCGTTGTCCTGATGAAAGACGACGCCCTTTCTGCTGATCAGTTCTGGCCGTTTTTTTCGATTGCTTGCTTCAATCTTATCAGTTGTTGACAGTAAAGTGTAGAATCAATCGTTCGAGCAGGCTGGAGCAGCTTATAGTGGATGATTCCTTTCCAATCCCACCAAACACACAGCATAACCTTTCGAGGCGTCAATCCTGGCTTTGCGACCATTTGTTGAGCTTCACCGCCCTTGCACCATGATTTTTTTCGCACATCCTCTTCTTTTTGTAACCAGCCTTTTCTAAATGGTTCAAAAGCGTTTGATGATGAATGTTTAGTGCCTTGGCGATGTCATGGCAGCTTATGTGACGGTCCTCGTCAATCTTTTCCATAATTTCATCGACTTTTTCAACGATAGGTCGACCGGAGCGAGGTGCAGCTTTCGAATCGAAATTTCCGGAACGGAAGCGAGCGAACCATTGTTGTGCTATACGAACTGATACAGCATCGTCTCCGTAAACTTCACAAATTTCATTGGTGGCTTGCGTGGCATTCTTCCCTTTTTTATACAAAAATTTCAAAATATAGCGAATTTCTTCATTATTTTCACGCATTTTTGAACAGCTATAACTTTTTTTCAACTTCTCCAAATTTAATTTTTTTTGGTTAAATGAAGCTTAAAATGTCACCTTTCTAATGATATGACACAATGTAATTGGTAGCACTGGAGAAAGATGACTCTAACGACATCTATTGACAAAATACGAAAAGACTTTCGACTACCAATATAATGGAATCACACTATTACGTTTGAAATCCATTACTGATTCTCTTTTTTCGCATTTGCTCTGGGCAAAATGCCTCCGCGCGCTTGTAAACAATACCCTGGGCTGTCATTTAGCCAACTAACAGACAGCTGATGCCCGTGCATCAGCCATCAAACCAATAACACTCTGTGATTTAAACTAAGAGGCAAAACGAATAGTTCCAGAGATTACCAAACTCTTTGCTAGCTTTGTTATTAAGCATCCAGGCATCTACCTCAAAGCCAAGTGAGAATAAAGATCGACAATATTTCACTTCATTTGGTTACAGAAACCCTTTTAATCGAATATTCGTACTGAAATGCAATGGAGCTCGTCAGTTGATTATCAGAGTTGTCGAGCAATTTTTTTTTTACAGTAACACAACTAGTGAAAGTGACCTCAAGTCGACTATTCCAATCGAGAACTTGATCAAAAAGAATAGTTACAGAAATGGGGTACAGAAGTAGTACTCATAAATATTTCAGCCATCGTATCTACGCCTCCACTCACGAGTTACAAATTTAAGCACAACAACCAAAGGATCGCCGACAAACGTCACAGCCATGTGGACTTGTGCGTAACTACCATTCGGTGGGTGACGGTTCGAAGCCCACTGTAAGTACGAAGTCTTAAATGATGGGCAAAGTTTTTCCAAAAGAAAGAATGAATACTATATCAATCAAGTGACCACCTTTATTAGCAATAACAAACTGCGATCATTTTTCTGCATTTGCCATCACCTTGTCAAGCATTTCGGGTTTTATAGCGTCGATTTCTCGTTGTTTCGGTGTAAAATGATCCATGGTTGAAATTGTACTGAGTTGACTTATCGGAAACATGTTTGTTGAAGTCGATAGGCTGGTAAATGACAAAGTTATTTAGCGTTTACATACCGACATAAAAGATGGCGCACCCTGTACATCAAATCAATAGCCGCACACCATAAATTGGAGGAGAAGCGCGATCGAAATTCCTAACTTAATGTTTACAGTCAATAAAGATATTATACCCTGAAAGCCTATTAACGCATAACTCAAACTTTTGCCCCATAACGCTGTCATAAACGACCAGCTACCATCCAACTTGTTGATCCCAGAATTTATAGAATGCCCGCTATTTCTTTACTAGCCCCATTACACCAAATCATATAACTCCCCGTTCCTCACTGCAAAGCTAAGCACGACCTAAAATTAGTTAGTCTCAAAAATATTGTTAAAATATTGTGATAAAAAAATCAAGCATTTTCATTGCATGCACGTAAGTAATAATTCATCATTTATTATTTCAAATTAAACATTTTTTTTGCTAAAAGTCTCGTAAAGTGTTTATTGCTTAGAGAAAGCTGTTAAGTTGCTAAAATCCTTTATTTTCAATTGAACCTGTAGATAACCTTGATTATTGGTATCTTTTCAATTAATTTCCAAATGTTTCGCTCTGCACTCTGTAGCTTTAGTTTTCTGCTGTTGGAGAATTGCATGTATGCATTTAGTCTTAAGTATTACCTTCTACAAGTATAGAGAAAGGCTTCTAATTTGTTCATCTACATCTACAGCTGTATTTGAATTCTTCTTTGTATTCTATATTTTTGCTTCGGTTTATTTGCCTTAACTTGAATATCATAAAAATAAAATGGTGGTTTTTCTCTTTTTTCGCAACAAAATTAATATATATTTTAGACAAAAAGTTAAGTTAAAAAAAATCAAACCATTTAAAATTAAAACTCGTATTGAAAATTTATTTTTAAACGAATATCATTTTCAAAAGTTCAAATCACGAGGTAAGTACAAACAAACTGGAGGGGCGAAAATGCTCCGTAATTACGATAAATAAATGAAAAATTTGCTATTCCGAGTTTAGGAGTTTTTTTCGAATCTAATTTAATTTAAACTTGAAAACAAAAAAAAATATTTCTTTAATTTAGTTGTAAGTAATGCAAATATACTTAATTCCAACTATGCTAATTCTTATTATGATGTGAATAATACAGGAACTACGCTCCGTGCAAATTGAGGACGATGAAATGGAAATGTCCGATGAGGATCGTAACTATCAGGGTAGCAGCGCCAAGCGTACGCGCTACGATGCGGAGAGTTTGAAGGTGAGCAAAGAAATACACCCAACTCGTTTTTTGTACGGCAGATACGTTCCTTAGAAAAGCGTGCAAAAAAATCGTTTAAAAAATACATGCGACATATAGTATGGTGATATATTTCCCAACTCCCTTAAGATAAAGGAGCTTTAAGTATTTTCCAAAAAAAAAAACCGTGGAAAAGAAGTAATACCGGAATCCATATTGCATAGGTATTTATAAAACAAAGAAAATTCATTTTATTACAGAAAAATTAAATGAGTGTACAGTGAAAACTCAATCCGTAAGTACAAAATATAGGAATCAAAATCAATTTTGCAAGTATTCATCGCTACTTGATGATCAGCGCGCATGTTTATTATGGACAGGACCAAAAATGCTGTCTTCAGTAGCCTGGTGGAAAAAATAATAGAAACAAGGACACTTTTAGAATTTTCTTTTTATATCTTATTTATTAAAAAAAAAATGTATGAGCCGTTAATAATGAACGCATTAAATTGCATAAGCAACTCAAATAGATAGTATTTATTTCTAGTATGGTAGTTGGAAAATACAACAGCAACAAACAAATAGTGCAATAGTCTTGTTACAAAATCTCAAAAATTTATTAATATTTGGTACTTCCACCTTTTTATTTTATTACTTCCAAGTATCCTATGCATGGAATTGACGAGCTTAGTACAAGTGTGAGGGGTTATAGAATATCACTGCCCCTTAATTCGTTCCCTTTCCCGTTCTTGCTTGTTTCGCGCTCTATATCCCCCAATCCTTTTTTAGTATTCCCCATAGATGCTCTATAGGGTTAAGGTCTGGTGCTTGTGAAAGCCACTGCAAAACGTTAACAACCGCTAATGACTGTTTGGGGTCAATATCGTGCATAAACTCCTACTTTATAGGCATCTTCTCTCTAGCAAATGGAAGCATGGCTGTATTTAAAATATTTATGTAGTCCGTGGCCCACATCGAGACTTCAACCAAAAAAATTGGACCTACACTGTTTGTAAAAATTTGACTACAGCAGCAAGAAAAATTGTATTTTTTAAACTTAAATGCAAAGTAAATGGCGTACTTACATGTCAAATGAAAAATGCAAAGTTAATTTGATTTCTTTCTATATTTTCTATAAAAATACGCGAATATCATAGTTTAATGTTCAAAAAACACTGAGAAGCTGAACAGGCAATGAAAGCAATTTGTCAAGATATGCAGTGGTAATACCGTTTCACAGTAAAGGCAACTCGATTGAACGATAAGTTAAACAATATTTACACGTAATAGTTGCAAATTGCTTTCTCGAGTTGTTTATACGAGTAGAAGGTAGCGTAAAATTAATCATCCTATCGGAAGATTTATAATTTTTGCAAATGGAGTCGTAAGTCAATGATATTTGACACTTCTGAACTAGACAGCTGGAGTTTATAAACATCCAAGTAATGGAGCTCATGAAGGTCAAAATAAAGATTTTCATCACCCAATATTATTATTTTTGATTCAGTAAAAAAAATTATTAAAAAACAAAATTGGATGATTAATTTTGCGCCACCTTGTACAGTACTTGTTATCCAGCTATACGCGACACATTGAAGAAGATTACGTAGAAATTTTAATACACAGTTGGACTTGGTTAGTGTTGAAATGTACTTATTGCTCTTATCTTACACGAAAATTTTTTAAGTAATGTGGCTTGAGGCAATAAGAATTAAATTATGGACACGAAAAATATTGGTCGGGCGAAAAGCATTTTAATATAAAATTTGTAGAAGCAACCAAATGGTTTTTATTTTATTTTCTTCCTTATTAAACAAGAAACTCATCAATTATCTTTGTTATAAACAAAATGGCGGAATTTAGATTTGACTCCTCTCACTAAGCAATGGGCATACCTAAGTTTTCATTACGCTATCTGCCGCTTTCTACCAATTCATTTTAAACTGCTGCTCATTTTTAATTTCTTTTTTGTTTTTAGCAATTTTCTTTCAACAATTTCCAAATATTTTTCAATGGTTCGCAATTGTGGATAGTTTGGTTAGTTCTGGTTGTTTTGAACAATATTTGCCCCGTGGTTTTCACCAGTTCATTGCAAGACGACTATAATGACTCGATGCTAAATCGGGTCAGAACAGAACTGAGTCTGTACGTTGATTTTTGAATGGCAGCAAACGTTTTTGTAAACACTGCTTCATATAAATTTCTTGATTTATAGAGCCCGTAGTAATGAACGTTTTGCATTTCGTATCACACTGGCAGAAGGCTTGCCAAACCAAATATTTTTTAGGGAACTTGCCCAAAATTTTTAGCTTTAAGGCACTTGGGATTCCGCGTTTGCTTTTACACACTTTTTGGACATAACTTTTGGACATATTGACCTATTTCGCAGCATCTCGAAGTGAAAAGCAAGGCTTTTTCGCTTGTGACTACGACACAACTCCTTTTTTTCTTCCATTTCCAGACCTTTGTTCAACCAGCAAGGTTTCATTAAACTTTTTTAATGCATAAGTTACCGTACTCTTCGGACTATTTATAGTTTTTGCTATGGCATTGTGCGACAAATGACATTTTTTTTCCGCAAGGTCACACTTAACCAAGAAAGAAGAAGAATATCTAGGAGTTACGAAGAGGGAATACTCCAGTTAATAATGACAACAAAAACTATACTTATATTTTATTTATAGTTAGTTGTACGCAAGTGATGGTTACACACAATCGACTAGTTTTTTCGTGTCCATTCTTTATGTTTTGTTTGAAAATCATTTGTTTGTTTTAAGATTCGTGCAAAAACGAAAATTTCGTGTAAAAAGTTTTATTAATGAACCATGTAAAAAGAGAATTGGGTGCATGTTAAATAAACTTTATAAATTAAAAAACCTTGCCGACCGAAAGCGCTTCGCCACTGCCTTCCAGCTAATACATCCAATTAAGTTGAGATAATGAATTATTCCAAATAACAAGTCTGTTGACAATTGTTGTGCTCTATCTAGTCAAATCGTATTTTGTAGATGACGCCCTTAATACGGTCCTAGTATGGGCAGAGCGAATAACGCTTTTCGAGATTTCATTAAGAAGTTCTCTCCTAGAAACTTCGTTTTTGTCTAGAAGAGTTATTTCTATAAAAACCTGACCTATATAGCTTTTGACAACAGACCTGATGTTGTCCCTTGTTGACTATTGCCTTCATGTTTTTTTAAATGGCTTCGAATTGAATCTTGTATGCAAATATCGTAATTATTTCCTAAATCCCACCAATGGGTGCTGTCTACTTGGTTATTGGTATGTTCATCAAATGCCATCACACCCAGCAGCTGGTTTATGTGCTCTATATAGTCCTCACTTTCATCAGTTCAATCGACGAATCTACGACTTCCATACTTTATTTCCTTAAGCCGCATTATTTGGTGGTTCTACCACATTTTGATGCTGATGATGTACCACAATGGGGGTTAGAACTGTGCCCTAATATGATCAGGGGGATCATCCAAAGGGCGTTAAGCGAGCTTAACCCTTGGGCCACAGGCTGTGGCCTAGGTTTAATTCCACGTAAAACAGAACTTATGCTTTTTACCACCAGATATAAGGTATCAATTTTTACCCTACCAAATATTAGCAGACAAACTCTCTCATTTTCACCCAGTGCAAAGTACTTAGGGATAATTATCCAAACTTAGCTGGAAAATTAACGTCGAAAAACGGGTAAGGAAAGCAAAAATTGCTTTATATGCTTGGAAGAAGATGGGGTCTTCAACCTAAGCATACATTACGGTTGTATAAGGCGGTTATACGACCACTTTTATCGCATGCTGGGTAGTTTGGTGGAAAGGTGTAGGGAGAGATACCAATACCAAATTACTCGGCGGAATTCAAAGATCAGTCTGTGCAATAACGGTCGGTGCAATCAGAACATGTCCTAGAGAGAATCTCAATGCACCGACAAACGTTATTCCAACAGACCTATATATTAAGAAGACGGCAGCCATGAGTGTATTTAGGTTACATGAAGCGGGTCCTGGAAAAAAAATTATGGTCATGCCAGTCTTATTATTCCGACAGACTCAGTTAACCTCGGAGAGGACTGACTACATCATCCTGACGGTAACTTTCAATAGGAATATCGCTATTCTTTTGGATAGCCAAGCTACAATCCAGGCACTGGATTCGGGTACAATAACCTCTAAGTTGGTAGAACAAAGTACAAATATCCTTACTACCTTGAGTGAAAGCCATAAAGTTACCTTAATCTGGGTTTCGGGACATCGGAACATTGAAGGTAACGAAAACGCAGATGAATTGGGAAGAGGATCTGCCATTAATAACGCTCTTGTAGAATCGGTATTAACACCATTAGGTGTAGTCAAGAATACAATTTCTCTAAAATACTTCCGAATCGCGTATTGTAGATGGAGAGACCAGACGAAGTACCCGTTATGGCCCACCTACAACCTCAAGCAATGGCAACATTGATAAACATGAAACGACGGGATGCCTGGAGACTAACAGCAGTCATAACTGGATTTTGGTCTATCGGGGAATGAGCAGCCGAAATGTGCATCGCTCACAATACAGTTGTAAACAACCGGAGAAGAAGGAAGCAATCTTCCATTTCCTCTGTAAATGCCCTGCCTTATGGAAGGGCAGAATGCTAACCCTGGGCAAACTGCTGTTCGAGAGTCTCGAACAACTGTCTGCCTTGAACGTCAACAGCCTAATAAGGTTCTTAAACCGCGCATACTGGATATGGTCTTGCTGTAAATAACTGTTAAACAAGCTGGTAACGAGGATGTGCCAACAAAAAGTGCGGAAGCGCTGCGTGGATTCTGGATGAATCACCACTTTAACCAACCAACCAAACATATTTTGATTAAGTAGAGGGGGTAAAACTTCGTCACTGAATATTGTCATTGCTATTCAATAATGATTTTACCATTCAGCAAAGTTGATACGAGTATCTTTATTATATCAAGTACATCTTCTGTCCTGAAACTACTTTACAAATACAATGTCTGTGCTTTGTATTCCTTTTCAGGAGGAGAACGACTCACTGCGCTGCCAGCTGGAAGCCTTGCGCGGCGAAATGTCTCACGTCCGCACCGACATCAAGTGCGACAATGATTATCGTGAGAAACAGATCAAAGTGTTGCAGGAAACGATACGCAATATGCAAACACAACTGTTGCAAACCAAAATTCGCGAGCAAAAAGACTCAAAAACTATCCAACAACTCGAGCGTAAACTTAAGGAATCTGGTGTTAAGCAGTTACTTCTAAAAACTAGAATTAAAGAGAGCTCCAGCAGACGAAGGGATCGTGAGACATCATCAGTTAACTCTGAAGCAAGCGAAATATTAATCGATGAGGCAGAAGATGACGATGATGATGATGTGGAAGAGGTGAAAGTAAATGAGCAAACGAGAAATAAAACAGACTGCCAAAATAGGGAGAGAGAGAATACTACTGAATACTCCTCGAGTGCGGTGGCTACAAATTCATCGCGAAAGCGTACAAGTCATATGCAAATTATTGATATTGATGTCTATAAGAGTGATGACGAAGTGAAGATAATTGAAGATCACACTGACGTTGTTGAAATACATGAAACTGATGAAGATGAGAGAATGGCTAAAAGTAGCAAGGAAGAAAAGAATAATGAAGAAACGCAGAAAACTGAGAAACAGACGCAAGAACGTTCCAAGGTGGATGATAGTGAAAAAAATGCGAATTTAACTGAAGAAAAGCAAGGCATGGTGCAAGTAGAAACAAAACTGCTGGAGGACTCAAATGACATTGAGGTATGTAAATCTGTGGAACTATAACCCATTCTGTCAAAAAAATATCGGGAATTGTTCATTTAAAAAGCACGCGTTACATTTTTTTTTGCTGGAATATTGGTACAACTGTCCTCTATAGTGTCGCAGAGTTTGAGCGTGATCTGTCAATTAGCTTGTTTTTGTCACTTAATTATATAATATCAGTCAACCGCAAGTGTACTCTGCGATTTTCATTATCGAACAACGCATTTGTCTTAAATTTTGTGTATTTGAACGGGATTTCGTGTGCCAAATCATTGAATATGTTGCAGAAAGCCTATGGCGAGTGTGCTTTATCAAAAACACGGGTCTACGAGTGGTATAAGGTCAACAGGTGGCTAAATGGCGCTATTCACATGAGCCAAAACCCAGAAAACTACGTCAAAGTCGGTCAAAAGTGAAAGTCATGCTACTCCTTCTCTTTGATTAGCATGGTGTTTGCACTCTGAATTCATTCCAAATAGTTCTCCGGTAAATAAAGAATATTGTTTGGAATTTGTGCGACGTTTGAGAGAGAATGTGCGTAGGAAACGGCCCAATTTGTGGAAAGAAAACTAAAGGATCTTGCACCATGATAACGCACCATCTCACAAGGCTCATATTGTGAACATTTTTTGATCAAAATCTCAACAAATATCATCGAACAACCACTTTATTCACCGGATTTAACCCCCTGAGACTTTTTCCTTTTCCCAAACCTCAAATTGCCACTCCGCGGACGCCGCTTTGAGTCGATAGAGGTCATTAAGGGGAATTCGCTGAGGAAGCTGAAGAAGATCTCTCTCCTATTTTGAAGGTGACAAAATAAATTTTGATGACAATAATTATTTTGCGTTTTATTGAACAATTCCCTGTACTTTTTTGACAGAATGTATATACAATACAAGCTAGTTAAATAAAAAAAATAATATATTTCTTTTTCCAGCCTAAATTCTTGCCATTTGTGGAAGCTCAAATTATCGCACTAGTTGCAGCCTATTTAATAGTGCACCCTTTCGGTGTCAGCACCGAGTCAATTAGTGTTTATCTTCAACAATCTATGAAAACGTTAGACCTGAAGGTTCCAACTTTGGAACAAATATTAACAACATATACGAATCTATTCAAGATGGAATGCGACTCAACAGATGGAGTCGATAATGGAACCAAAGTTCAGTGGAAATTTTGCGGATTTACAACAACCAGCGATAGACCAGAGGAAAAGGAAACAGTTAACGTGCCCAAGAAAGAATAGAAAGCAACAAAATCGAATGCAAAAAAGTTACACTCCCTACTCGCTAAATACCAAATTTGACACATATTTTTACTAAAATGTATCAATAAGAATCAATTAATCAAATATAACACAACGATTTTAATCCTTACATTTAATAATTGCGTAAAAGTTAGACGCAACTGAAAAAGTAATTTTCGAATGCAAAAATCGATTTTAAAAAATACAAACAATAATTTTGTTATTTGAAGAAAAACGAAAAATTTTAATTCAATGATGATGAAAAATAACTGTAAGACTAGTTTAGTTTTAACCATGTAGAAAGGTATGGGAAACCAATAAAACCAGCAAGAATAAAATTAATTATAATATTACATTTTTACAATTTACAGCTCTAGTAAGTCTAGCTAATTTTATATATGCAACATACGCGAAGCTGTCCAGAAAAGCGATTGCGAGCAAATTCAACCTTCTACACAAAGCCGTGCACTCGCATAGAAGGTGTTCAACTGTTTCTTCCTCTTCTACATGCTCAGAGCCTCTGCAAAAGTCGAAATATGGTGCCCCAATTCTACTGGCATGCGTTCCTATAAGTCAGTACCCAGATAGGATTCCTACTAATATTCTTAAATATTTTCTATTAAATTTAAGTAGACTTTTAATGCGACCCATAATCCAATCTGACCATGATACAGGTATGTAACTGTCTCCAGCGATAGTTGGTAACACTTGAGGTGTATTTGCAGCTTACATGTTGCCAAGGGCATAGATATATACACTTTGTCTCAATCGTAATTTGGAGCGTAAAGCCCTGTCTACCTAACTCATCAGCCACCAGTTACTGTGGTCCGACACACAGAGTAGAGTTATGGAGAAAAACTGTGCGAGTATCCTTAATTGTTCATGACACTTAACCACTATTTTCGAAAAGTGTTTCCATGTGGCTATTTCTGACTGTAATTGCGTCTTTATTTAGCCCTAAAAGGCCTTTTATCGCCAAAGCTTTAGCTTGGAATATGCTGCCATGATCAGGCAAGCCGAAAGGTATGTTGATGCCTATGTATGCCGCCTCCTACTTGGTCGTTGAGTTTAGAACCGTCGGTATATATACTGACTCTATTTTCATAAAATACTGAACTATTTTCCCAGTTCTTTCTAGATGGAAATTCGATCATATAAGGCCTGTATGTATAAGGTATAAATCCACCGAGTCGTAGAAGTTGCTGGTAACCGGAATACAAGGAAACAGCCCAAGAATATGCGAATGCCCCTTGTTAAAAATATGGGAAATGTTATTGCATTTTAGAGAGTCGTCCGCAGAAGCAGTCCTCTTTAAAAAAATGGAAGTATGTGAGGGTGTATGTATACCATGTAGCTATTTTTTTCAGAACGCGTGCACTTTCATGGATCAATAATGACTGATACCTTCCCAATTTAAAGATCGGTGGTGTTTCGAAGTGAGGCAAGTGAAATAATTTGAAACTGCTGAAGTTTGGGAAAATGGAGCAACAAAAAAGGAAGCAATTTTCATAACTATTTGAGGAGTATGACACCGCGTTTTCGTGAATTATAAAAGTAAAGCATGCGATCCCTCACTAATTGAGTGGCGCTGGTTCAAAATTCAAACCAGTAATATTTTAAATTCTGACTCTTTTAGCGAAACTCTAAAATTAGTGTTCAAACCGGGTGAGAGGCAGTAAAAATTATTTTTTTTTTTGTACGACAGATTTTTCTGATGTACACTTATGGCTAAAATAATAGAAGCGCGATATTTTAATCAGGTTTGATTACTTTTTTTGTTTTTTATTAATTTTTTAATTATTTTCAGTATTATTATGAATTAATTTTCTTTAGTTTTAATCAAACTTTGTACAAAATTCATGAAAGTAGAAACAAAATTTCAAACTTATTAATCAGAATTAAAAAAAAGAAATTTGGATACCCTGTTTTACTATATAATACAATTAATTTTAGTCCCAAAAGTGCAAGTTTGAAGTGGCTAAAAATCCTCGTCGATTTTTGATAAGCTTTTTTTCTGGCGGTGTTGCTCACTTTATTCATATATTTCGAGTATTCGTTACAAAATTTAGTTTGAAACTTTGATTTATATATTTGTTGTATATTTACATAAAAACGTAATGAAAATTAAAAAAAAAAGTATCACAATTCTATTATTTGGTCCATAAGTGTAAATATAGCAAATTTAAATTATAATAATCTCTTCTGGTGTCTGTTTGATCGTTGTTTTTATGCGAAAGCATTATTTTTTGCTCATTTAAAAAATTAATGAACCACTTTAGATATAGCTTTGAGTTCTGAGGGGGAAATATTAGAAACTTATTTATTTATTAAGTGCGTTTATTGAAAATAAGTCAAAATCATATTTTCTGGCGAAGCGCATTTTCATCTCGGCGGCTATGCTAACAAACAAAACTGCCTCATAAGGGGATCGGAAAATCCGTGCGTGGTCAGTGTATCCTCAGAGTGGGACAGTCTGGTGCGGATTGGAAATGCTGCTGGTCAACGATGAGCGCTATAGAGGCATGATTAACCCTTTTTGTAGCCGGAAATTGAAGACATGGTCTTGGACGATATTTGGTTTCACAAAGCCCACGCTACAGTTGAACTTTTACGTGCCAACTTCGGTAATTGTGTTATCAGTGGTCTCTGCGATGTTAATTGACCGTCTCGGAGCTGCGATTTGACGTCGTTAGACTTTTTTGTGGGGTGTTGCAAAGGGCCGGAGCTATGCGAACAATCCATCCAGGTCCTTAAGGTGGATATCCAGTGACCCAATCGCGGAATAGGTTTTTTAAAGCTGAGTTAAGAGGATCTTCCGAATAAACCAATGAAATGTTTGTTAATTTTTTGCAATTTTAAAAAGAAACCAGTAATGGTTAACCCTGTACTTTAGTGTGGTTTTATCTTTAAGCAAATGCTCGCGGTATTTTATTGAGAAAGGCAGTTTACCCAGAAAGATAAGATGCCAGCATGACCAATTAGTATTCTTGCATCGTGTATTGAAATGTATGATATCTTTTTACACTTTTAGCCGCCCTCGCTAGCGATCGACGCTTTCGAAAGAAATTTGAAAAATTATTATTTAAAGATAAAGTGGAAATAGCAGAACACAGATCTTCTATTTTATTTATTAAAATAAATTTGTTGTAAGTAAATATTCATTTTCCATCAGCATCCATAGGCAGTTAAGTACCCGGAATTTGTCAAGCATAAGCAATCGACCTTCTTAATAGAATCCCCTAACTCTATGCAACTATTCGAACGTTGCTCCCTCGGTTGATAGTACAGCTGATATTCCTTCGAAGTTAACCCGTTCAGCACCGCGAATACAACTTTCTTGACCTTCTGTATACTGCCAGAGTTCATTTGAAGTGCATTCCATCTTAGAGAGTATACGAAAAAATAGGCAGGAGCGATATCAGGAGATGCAACAATCGTGAAATTTCTTTGTTCGCCAAAAACTCTTGCACACTGAACAATAGATAGGCGCGTAGTCATGGTGCAACAACCAACCGTTCGGCGAGTTCTGGGCGCACACGGAAAATTAGTGACCGCTGGCACTCAGGAATTGTACAGTCACCGGTAAAAAAATATTATATTTACAATGATTGACGGCCAAACACCCAAAAAAGGTGTACGCGCCAATTATAATATATATATATATATAGCTTAAAAACAAAAACAATAATGCCTGCAGTTGTGGCCCTGAGTTACGGCTTGGACATCCTAATTTTCATAGACCACTCCTCACCCTTTCCAAGCACTGCTGGCTTTGTTTGCGGGTTGCGATTTCATACTAAAATGACCAAATTTCCTCTCCAATGACTATATACATTTATATATATATAATTGGCGCGTTCACTCTTTTTGGGTGTTTGGCCGAGCTCCACCTCCTATTTGTGGTGTGCGTCTTGATGTTGTTCCACAAATGGATGGAGAGACCTACAGTTTCAAGCCGACTCCGAACGGCAGATATTTTTTATGAGGAGCTTTTTCATGGCAGAAATACACTCGGAGGTTTGCCATTGCCTGCCGAGGGGCGACCGCTATTAGAAAAAACTTTTTCTTAATTTTATGATCTTTCACCGAGATTCGAACCGACGTTCTCCCTCTGAATTCCTAATGGTAGTCACGCACCAACCCAATCACTATCAGACTCATATAATCTCTGTCGTCGCCAGATTTCTCAAAAAATTGAATCATAACAATCGTAAAGGGAGCAATTGATTTCTTTCTTCCAAGTATATCCTCTATTTGGGCAACATGTTGCTTGGAATGTGAGTCATTCATTTTCACGTCGCCACTAAAAAACTGAGTTTCGACAAAAATGCATAACACATAAACCATACGTTCTATTGGCTTCAAATATCGAATGGAACTAAACGAAGGTATATTGCTTCTACGACCCAGTATTTCCGAGTTATAACTAAACTCCCGGAACGTAATTAGCACAACTCGTATAGAGAGACCTGTGCATTTGACGAATTCAGCGATAAATTTTCAACCGAAAGGCGTGCGCTGACTGAAATCTGTGCAGGATTATATTACAGAAGCGTGCTATTGTGAGCTAACAATTGTAGTTTTTGTTTCTTAACTCAAGCCTGAAGTTATAAAGGAATTATAGCTGTTTTTGGACCTCCTATTATTTTTTGATTTTTTAGAAGTGGCACAAAGCATTCAACGCCAAGTGTGAAACTTGCCGTTTGGCTCACAGCACTAAAAACCACCCCTGCTCCGTTTCCCTTTGTCCGTGGAACTATTGTTAGGTATGGCATTGTGGAAGGGGAGCTGCCTATTGCCTTCTATGAAAATTTTAAATCAATCAGGTTGTTAAACTTAATCGGTTTCCCTACCTTATTTTTCAAGTCAACACTTTAGGTTTCAAACTGCGAACCGGCCAAAAAAACTGTGTCTGCGTCTTTAATAACGACATTTGCACAGAAAGTGCAGTACAGGTCGTCTTCATGTCCGAGTTTATGCAAATGTAATTTTAAGCAAGCGTGTCCTGTCAATATTTGGGTAATTTGGAAATCCACATCCCCATGTCGTCTGTCTAGCCAACTTTGTACAGAAGGAATCAAGCGATAGGTCCAACGTTCGTTCGGTGAATTGCTCCACCGACTCTGCCATTTCTGCCAACAACTCTCCTTCTGTCGATTGGGCAAAGGCCAGATATTACAAGCGCTGCTTCCTCTGATGTAATTCGGAACGTGCTACATATTCTTATACGGCAAAGCCGGTACAAAGATACCATTTCGCGTGCGTATGAGGTTTTATCCAACGCATAAGACCAGATAGGTGCAACATACAGAAGAATACTTCTAACCACACTTACGTACATCAGCCTACGCTGTTGTCTTGGCCCTCTCGAGCTCACCATGAGCCGAGATAGCGCCGCTGCTACTTTATCTACTGCGTACACGATACGAGTATGTGGCTTAAATTTTAGCCTAGCATCAAACATAATGCCCTGATATTTCAGAGCAGCTTTTGAGACTGTTTCATTCTGGCATTATTTGAACAGACAAAGAGAAACCGGCAAAAAGTCTTTTAAATTACTTATACTTGAGCGTTAAGTTTATAGAATCTGCCGTCCGATCTCAATACGGCTACAGTAATACTGATGTCCGCCTCCCTCAGCAAACAATGGAAAAGATTTTCTTTAAAACCATCTGCCATTCGAATACCCTCCATTTGTGTATTAACATCATAAGGGCAAAGATTTCGCCAGTTCACTCAAAAGCTTGTTCACCTTTGCTTCATCAAAAGTTTATTTTTATTATCTTACGCAGCAAATACATAATTGTGAAGAAGAATATTATAATTGCCTTCATACAAACCGCAGGTACTCATCCCCTTACGAAATTTTTAATAATGCAATTTTATTGGCAATGCGCGAAATTCAATCTTTAAATGGAGCTAAAAGCAAAACACCAAAAGGATACGAGAAATATTCGTTCGCTTTCACCTTCAGCAAGGACAATACGACATATTTATGTAAGTACCAATATTGAAAAGATACAGGGCGCAGCATCAGAATATTCTTGCAGACTGGCAACAGCCAAGAGAGCAAATCCTTCACGTACACATGTGGCACGCTTATTTATGTGTACGTGCAGGCATGCAAGTCTCTACTATACATGTGTAGAAATTACTCGTAAATGTGTAGCTTACTCACGTGCTCGTGTGTATTTATTTTGACTGCAAACTCGACCCATGACTTTCAGCTTTATTTGCTATGACTCCCCAACTGATGACGTCGTAACTAAACGACTCATGGCGAAGTAAGTAGGCGGCACAATGGGGCGTCATATTTTTGCGGAAAATCTTTTACTTCTATAGATTTAAGTAGAGTCACCGTGAAAACAAGTAATTTTTAATTAATTTGTTTCTACTGAAATAATTTCACTTTAAATAAAAAATGTACTCAAAACCAATTTATTTATTAATTATTTGGTAGGAGAGCTTCTCAAACAATGTTTTTGAAATTTTTTGCGCGTTAACTTGTTGCAAAATAACGAATATATAAATCTCGGGACTCTTATCGGGATCTTGGGACTTTCTTCACGAGATCCCGAAGATTCCGGGATCGTAAAAACCGAAAAATGTATAACCCCCAAAAAGAACATAGGACCTAGATCAGACGTCTAAAGAATCTTAATATAATAGTACACATATATCCAGAAACGCATTATAATGCGCAGTAATTGCACTGTTGGCAGCACTGCCAATGTGACAATTCATGCAATTCATATAATAGATTTGCTGACGTTTTGCAAATAAATTTGCTGCATTATTACTAAGTTTAGTAGCCGACGAAGCATGTGAGTCAAAAACTCATAATTTTTTATTAAATTGAAGAAAAAAATCGCGTAAAGCTTAAAAGGACATTTTTTGTAAGAAGTTTATTATTAAAACGAAAAATACCGAAAAACACATCTAGTTTTGAAACAATAAAATCATTTCCCGAGGATATATTTTTTTCTCATTTTCGAATGAATTGCTCCACTTTTGGAGGTAAGTTTTCGATATCCAGCTGAATCAATTTTTAATAAAATCATTTTATGAAGTGTTTAAAAGCCGCCCTAACTACATTTTGGTTAACTGCAAGGACCGGTCGTTGTGGGAAATCATTAGAAAAATGTTTATACATTACATTATGGAAGTTATGTAATAGCAGGGCCACTTTCCGGCAGCTTTCGGATCGTTTTAATATTGCTAAGGGAGCTGCCCATTATATTTTCAACAAAACAATTAAAGCAATATATAAATTGAAAATCGAAATAAAATGGCCATCTCTTGAAGAGCAACAAACAATTATGACTGAGTTTGAAAACAGCAGAGAAAACCCGATTCTCTTTGTAATTGGTTGCTTAGATGAAACACACTTTAATGTATCTACGCCCAGTGAAGATGCTTTCAGCTACTACGACCGGGAAGGGAAATATCCCGTTCAAAAGCAGGTAAATACTCCGAATTTATTACTCTCGAAGTTTCTAAATCAATACCTCATAGGCCATAAGTGATAGCCGATTCCGTTTTTTGGATGTGTTTATTGGCTATCCAGGAAACTGCCACGATGCTAATGTCTGGAGAAGTAGCCCAATATTTAATGGCATAACATCCGGCAAACAACAGCTAACACCAAGTGCAATAATATTGGGTGACTGCGCATACCCTCTTTCAAAATCTCTGATGGTTCCTGATGTGATACTAGCTTGTGCTATTTTATACAATTTCATTTTAACGAAAGGTAATCCTTCAGAACAAGCGGCCGCCGTGGCTAAATGGGTTGGTGCGTGACTACCATTCGGAATGCACAGAGAGAACGTAGGTTCGAATCTCGGTGAAACACCAAAATTAAGAAAAACATTTTTCTAATAGCGGTCGTCCCTCGACAGGCAATGGCAAACCTCCGAGTGTATTTCGCCAATGAAAAAGCTCCTCATAAAATATCTGCCGTTCGGAATCGGCTTGAAACTGTAGGTCTCTCCATTTGTGGAACAACATCAATGCGCACGCCACAAATAGGAGGAGGAGCTCGGCCAAACACCCAAAAAAAAGAGGGTGTACGCGCCAATTATATATGTATATCCTTTAGAACGTACCGAAGAAATGGCAATAGAGCAACCAGGCAACATAGAAGCCTCCGGTGAGTTGAAGACACATCAAGATTCTTCAACATGGCCCTCCGAGGAAGATATAAATGGAATCGACAGAAGAAGTTATCTAACAACTCTTTTTCCTCATAAACTACCTTTTTTTTTGTAATGAACACAGTATTGAAGTTTTTTAATATACTTTTAATTTGATTTAATTCAATAAAGCAAAATAAACTTCATATATTTATAACGATACATTAATCCAATTTAAAAAAGGTACTTTTCACAGTTTCGTTCGATATAAAAAAAAAATAAATATGGTAAAAAAATTACTTGTTGAGCCGTTGGTTCAAAATTGATTTTAAGTCCAGAAGGGCTTTTATTCTCTCTTTCTCCAAAGCGAGTTTTTCTCTTTCTACAGCCAAGACTTCATCGTGCCGGGCCTGTTCTTTTATCGCCTCATCTTGTAATAAATTCAGCATTTCGTTGTTTCCATTTCTTCGGGACTGTCCGGTTCTACGACTTGGAGGTGGTGGAGAATTTGATGGCTCAACATAATTCCGTTCCGTTAATGGCGCCATTGGCAGCTCAACTGAGCTTTGTAAATTTTGAGTGGGCACATTGATTGAGTGCCTGGTACCGTATACCTCATCAAATTCCTCGTAGTGAAGCCATGATGTTGCTTCCCTACCAGATGCATTATTTCTTTTTTTTATACGTTTGTATGTGATTAATAGATTTGAAAACTTTGAAACCTTATTCCAGAGGACGCTCTTCTTCCTCCTTCCCGAAGAGAACTCGCTTTCCATGCTCAGTCTTACTCTGAGCAGCAATTTCACTTCGGAAGTACTGAAATAATCGCTAAAACAAAGAAAAATATAAGGAAATATAGTTTAACTATCGTGTATCGGATTTCAGTAAAACAGATAATGTGGGTTTGGCCGAGGCCGCGGCGGCCATTTGGCCGATATTTTGTTCCATACGTAATTGAGCTATACCAATATTATCATAATAAAGATAAATAATAATAATTTCTTAAAAAAATTGTATTTTGTTCAAAATCAACATCGGCCCTCAAAACTTAACCACCCTTTATAAACTATATATTTATTTAATATTAAAAGCAGTGATTTACTTACAATTATGCAACGGGTGTAAATGAGAAGAAAGTACACGACTTTTACTTAAAAGTGGTTAGGGCAAGTATAAGACGCCCTCCAACGTCTGGGTTTCATGGCTCCATTTTATGAAAAAAATGTGTCATAACTTCTGCTTTAGTTTCTTACTTTCATACAGACATACATATTTATAAAGGGTTTTTCAATAAGGGCGGGTAGATGTTGAAATGGAATAAAATGGCGTTTGCTGTGTGGCACGTAGCGCCGTCCTGCTGGAACCACATGTCGTCTAGGTCCATATGGTTCAGGAATAGGAAGGGCCACCACGTCTACCGAAAAATGGGCGCAATGCGCGCAACGTTTGCATTAATGAACACTCATTTTGATAATAAAGTTTTATCATTTGAACGTGCTGTTCAATCGTGTAACTTGCCATGATGATTTGGCATAAACAACTGAATAATAAACAAAAGATTTGACAGATGCCACCAAAACAAAATGACTGCCACAGGGCGCCAACATCGACCCGCGCCAATTGAAAACCCCTATATTTTATCGTGCATATATTCGTTTTTTTGCATTTTTCGTTGCCTTGTGTCCTTTGTCTTTCACATTAAACGTGTTATATAAATTCACACACACATACATGCATGTAAATGTAAATATGCACTTTAATCAATATTTGGTAGTTTTTGAGCAACCCTCAACCCACTGTGCATTTAACAGATGAATGTCATTACCGATGTTGTTGTTTGAGCTGAAACCTTCTTGTCAACTTGGACTGCTTACCAACACATACCTGCTGCTGAGTATTTCTATGACGAAGCATCCCGATTCGAACAGCGAGAAAAACTAAAAACAATTTCTACACACTCACACCCACGTAAATGCATATGTATGTGTGTACGTAAGGCGAAATTTTCCGAGATAGCGCCCTCAACCTACAGCGCTGCTCCAGCAAGAACTGCAGCGCCGAAATCGAGAAGAAAGCATTCACGTAGTCATACACACACGGCAAGCAGTTTCGTGACGTTTGCAGAGCTGTTGGATTACTTGCGGTGAGTGTGTGTGCTTCTCTGCTTAACGAACTGACTGACTATTTGGCTTGCGGTTCGCTGACTTGCTGGCTCGGTGCGGCCTCCTCGAGCGCGGTCACACAACAACAGCCAGCACAGTCGTCTTTGCGAGTTCAAATGCGTTATACACCGTCAGTGCGATACAACACTTCTACTCTGTAACACATCCAACAGGCTGCACGGACGAATTTCAAGTGTTTTATTTTCGCAGAATCAGAATCCTTCCGCCGTTTTATTTAATATAAAACACATACTTATATATATATTAAAACGCGTTGTTTTCGGCGCAAGAGCTCATTGTGTTTCGGTTTTTTTTTGTCTTTTTGAATTTTTCGAAAACAAAAGTGCAATAAGGAAATACGCTTTTGTTTTTTATTGTTTCGAAATTCCGCAAAAGCATATTGAAGACAAAGAAGTCCGCGCCAATTTATTCGGGATTTTATATAATCGTTAGCTGTGCATTTTTTGTTGTATTTCGTTTTTATTTTCATTTTCGCGCAAATCACGTTTATTGTTTAAGTCTTCCAAAACGTCCCTTAGCGAAGCAAATCAGAACGTGTTGAAAATTAAAAGACTTAAGAGAAGCAGAGAACAAAAAATAATAAACGAATAAAAAGGCAGAAGCGAAGGTCAGACAATAAACGTACGAAAAAAAGTGAAGGGTAAGTACCGACAACTACTGAACAGTTGCGCCAGTCCTAATTGTCGCCTCACTCTTTGTATATGTATGCATATGTGTCCTTCTGTGCGCCTGTCATAGTGCCCAAGGGCGGCCCACGAAATAACGCGCCAACTTTTCGCTGCCAAAACTTGCTTACCTATCACGTCTCCGAGATACTAAGTATTTTTTCCATTCTTATGAAATCTGTGTGAGTTGAAAACAGCAATTGTGAGAAGAGGTCATTGTTGTGGTAACGAACATTGCGTTAAAAGAGGCTATGCAATTAGGTAATTGCGCCCATAAAAGAGGTGATGTTATCAAAAATTTTCAGGTAAATTTAAATTATTTAGTGGTTTCAAGGTAAAAAACAAAAGTCAGTGACAAAAATAAAAGTTATTTATTTTTTGTAAGAGCAAAGCTAGTTTGGGGATTTTACTACTTCAGCGATACTAGGCGCATTGAGTGGAGACATACACGATTTTAGTATTTCATAAAGAGTTTTTATTAAGAGAGAATATTAGGCCACAGCTGCGAGTGATTGATACTTGGCTTAGGGGGAGGTGCTAAGTCAAGTTAAGTAAACATTTGGGTTCAAAGTCAAATTTATGTATTTATTAAAAAAAATTCAGTAAATAAAGAAAATATTTTAATTAATAATAATAATAATCTAGAAATGCAGAAGTTCTTAATACTACGACTTAGAAAACCCGATTATTATTTTAATAATTTAATTTAAAAAAATTTAAACTCATTATTTACTTACATATTTCATTTTAATGTAGGGAATGTAAAAATTTTGCCAGTAAAAAAAAGGAAAAAATAGTTAAGCTATTCATTTCAATTCAATTCATTTATTTATTCATTTAATAGTATGAGTAGTATTTTGTGTAAGAAAAATCACGGCCAATAGGATTTGAAAGCAAGTTAAATTCTCTTAAAGTTCTGGAAATGGCATTGGAGGCCTAATAGAAAGAAAATATCATGATTTCGTAAGCTTCCCTGAGGAATATTGAAATTAGTTTCCAATAGTGGTTCTGCACAGCACCTTCAAGTGGAGAATCAAAGTGTATTTTGTTGTGTTTCTCAAATTGAGAAAATTCTAATTGAAAACTTGATTCCAACTGTTATTCTCCAATTGGTTTTAATATGATAAATAAAAATAATATATGTATGTATATTTGTTCTTTTTTTCTACTCTCTGATGCTAGTACTGCGTTAGTTTGTAAGTTTATATAATAATTATATTGTTATGTAAAAAAAAAATAGTTTTTTCTTGATATTGCTGTGAAATATAAGATAATCGAAGGCAGGCCTATAAGTGTTTTAATATTCAAGTGCGGTTTACGTCAATTTGACACAATTCTCGAATTGAAGTGCTTTCGATTTAATTCGTGATTTTGGTGAAAATCATACACGAGCTTTCAATATTAATTCTCCTTTTAGCCGGTAAATGACTGTACAACAAACAAAATTACACACAGACCTATTCCTTGCCAAAACTGAACGACGCTTACCGATTAACTGGCTAAAAAAGCAAAGTTTGTCCGGAAAATTGTCCTTTATATTTCCCTTTGAGTGCGGCGCACTTCTCCAACTTTTAATTGGCTCATGAAGGCCAGACGAGCTAACGGGGCACTTATATACCTTGAGGTAGCCACGTTCACGGTACATCGTTGCAAAGGTGTGGCCAACGTCAGACCGTTAACGGTTGTCAGTGATTTTGAAGGAATCAGCTGGTTCGTTGATGCAACTGCGGTCATGATAGCTGTTTGTTTACGAATAAACTGATACAATGTTTGAGATATACGAAAAAATCAACGCAGCCTCCACTCGTTACTTCATTAATGACTGAAGAGTAGGTAGCTGTCCCACAAATTATTATTTTATGCAATGCATGCTTATAAGGTTCTCTGAATTCTATGCAGAATTTTATGTTTTTTTCCTTTCGTCAACATTCTTCACTCTTCGTCAATTCATTTGAGAAAATACCAAAGTGATAAATTACGCCCTTTTGGTCTCTGTACGAATTCTCCCTTTCCCATTTTCATAAAAAAATACTCGATATGTTCTTTACACGAATATAACTCAAACTCAGACGTGTCAGATGTAAAACATTGTAGTTTAGTAAAATAATAGATTTTATATATTATTTGCGATCATTTACCTACGTCTTAAAATTTATTTTTAAAGTTCAGTCAATATTTATAATCAGATTATATGGTAAGTTGTGTGAATCTGCTAAATTATTAAAGGCTTTTGAAGAACTGCCCTCGGTAATGGAAAGAACATGTCCTCTATGTGTCATTGATTAAATTTAGTTTACTTATTGATGTTGAAAGGGCCAGAGATGCGGTTTCGACCACCCGTATACGATCTGTTTTTTAAGTTTCACGTAATTTTATTTAACTAGAAGAAACTTAAAAATTCCTTAAAATTGATTTAGATGCATTTCTGTTGTCCAAGTTATTCTTTCCAATCGTATCTTCTTAAAAATATGGAAATTTTTTGTGTAAAACCTCAGAATTCTGCTAAATTCTCCCAGATTCTATAAGTAATAATACTTGTGACCTGAATTTAACACAGCAATACTACTATCCATAAGTCTTCCTATGTTCCAAAACTGATAATGGGACAATGTGGTAATTTACAACTTTCCCTATTTGTCATAATACCGCTCGGAAATCCGGCTCGATTCGGAAAAATATTTTTTTGAGGTTGGTAGTGGCGTCTTTATATTATCACGGCGGTCATTATTTGGCATATCGAAAACATTATTGATAAATGTTTGAGCGACTCTGCTCAAGTGATAATTAATCAAGCAATAATGAAGCTGGAAATAAGAATTAAGCTGGACATAAATTGGTTCGTTCCGGTAACGCGAACTGTCTATTGTGAGAACGTACATACTCGTACATTTATTTATATAAAAATATATTATCTGGGTCTTCGATCGACGCATCGTTTGCGTTAAGATATTCGCCAAAAAAATTCCAGGAAACTCCGGAGACACCATTTTGAAAATCGAGTTGGAAAATAGTTCCTAGGATTGGGAAAATGGTGGCATACCTAAGACTATTTTTAATTCGAAGGGGAATAAAATAAATGGATCCCGAAGCACAAATAAGGCCTATAAAATGTATAAGCCAAGGCACCCTTTGATTTGCTCACAAATTCAGGGTATAGGTCTTCACTGTGAGTTTAAGTTTTAGTGGTGTACAAAATACAAATGCGATATTAGGCCCCTTCGATTCGCCACTTCTCTGCTCGCTATCTCCGGGCTCTGCTCACTTGACTAAAAAATTTCATTTGAAAGCAATAACAAAGTTATCGAGCAAGATTCGCTGCTAGCGAGTATAGTTATACCTCATAAAACTGGTGTTACTCACTATTTTCAATGCTGGTAACTCTCTTTTCTGATATTTGGCAAGTTTCATAAGAACTTTGCGAATTCTCTTTTGGTGTTGCCTGTCGTGCTCACACCAGCAGCTCCGTTGCTTGCAATTGCTGAGCTTCACAAATGACGAGTTGAAGCAACAAATGTTTCCCTGTATGAACGCGGTCTCACTTATACTCATTAAGTGTTTTCGAACAAATATAATTTTTGGCAGCTCTTTTCCAGTGCTTCCAATATATGCAATATATGTTTATTTATACCAGTTGCTTAATCTCTTGGTCACTCGCTAATACATAGCGAATCGAAGGCGCCTATTAAGATAACTGTTATTGGTTCAAAATGCATTTCTTCACTTTTAATGCAGGCCCCGTTTTTTTTAAAAAATATATTTGTATATTTGCTCTTGATGCTCATTGATTGGTTTTTCCATATAATATCGCGTAAACACCTGAGGTGAGGCCTTTTGCTGATTGATTACGCACCTCATCAATTACATTTTTTGAAGATGCTATTTTTGCGCCCTGGTAATTAAATTCCATGACCTGCTCGATGCTTTTGCCATATTCTATTCAATGGTCAAGTAATAGTAGCTGGTTTCGATTTACCACCTCTGTGCTCGCTAGAGAATTACTCTGCTCGCCAAGTAAAATATTTGTATGTGAAAACTGCAAAGTGCAAAAGTTTATCGACTTTGTCTGCCATCTTAACTGATTAGCGGCATGCTTTTTATGTTTTTATTATATTCTCACCAAATTATTTTATTTACTTATTTATAAAAATTTGAAAATGATCGAATTAGTTATCCGTCCTAACTCTTAAACTAACAACTTTAGGCGGGTGGTGCAATAGGCATTTTTATCTAGATTGAAGAATTTTTTCACGCTCAATTTTATTGTTGGAGTGAGTTTTAATAGTCCTTTAAGCAACAAAAGGTAAATTTTTTTTGACAATTCGTATGTCAACATTCCTTTGAGAGACTCTCATATATTTTTGAAAACCGCTAAAATGTTCCCTGTACTTAAAAATTTTTCAAGTAAGAAAAGTTAAGAGTTTCTTCTTCTTTTTAATTTTCATTTATATTAAGTGCTTGATGGTTTCTACGATTTTATATTAAACAAAAATTATTACAGCTAATTCTCTGTTTGCACGAATTTGTTTTACGCGAATTTGATTTAACACGAGTGAAAAAGAAAAAATATATATTTATTCACACGAAAAAACACGATTTTGCATACATGAATTAATTTTTCTTGAATTTAATACGAAGCGTTTAAATTAGCCTCAGAAAAAGTTTCTGAAACTAGGTATATTTTACTCTTGCCATTTAATAATTTATTTCTTATAATATATTTGATACATTAAAATATGTAAGCACGAAATAAATTCTTAAGTGAACTCTACACATTTTTTTAACATTGTTTCACCCAATTCTCTTTTTACACGAATGTTTTGGGAACGTATCACGATGAGTATGCAAAAAAATTAACTGTTTCAGTAGGTAGTCGACTGTCATAGCGCGCTGTCATAACTCAGTCAAGCTGTAGTATATAGATGTATTCGCTTGCTTTGTGCTTAACAGCAAACACTTATAAAACTTTATATTCTTCAAATCCTTTGTCAGCCGCCCAACTTTCCGTTGCTCTAAGTCCTTCACACTGACATCTTCCAGCTTATATTTTCGCCGCCCGCTTTATCATCTCTACGCTTGGTCTTATTCTTCGAAACTAATTGAGAATTCTAAAAACGCATTACATGAGTAAAGAATTTAACTCCTATGTACTCGTTCATATGCATGTACGTATGTATGTATATAAAAAAACACTTACGTATTAACTGATTACTCATGCAAGTAAGCTACTTGGAGTGGTCCACCTTCGAAAGGCACGAAATGTACACCTACCGGCTTTACGGGGATTTTTATCAAATGCAATAATTATCTGCATTGCCTTTAGCGCCACCATACCCGCTTCTACACGTGAAAAACAACGAAATTGAAAACAAATATCAATCAGCGCTAATAGAAGGAAGTTAACGTCAAAGCGTTTATATAAGAATCACATTTCACTGCCAGAATTCGAAAGCACTCAGGCCGAGATGGGAAATGCCTATTGCAGCAAAATTACGAGTACAATAGACAACAAAAATGTGAATGGGTCACGTGGCAGCGTCAACGGAGAAAGAGGCGCGTTGGCATATCAAACAGCAGCAGCGGCAGCGTCGACCACTGACACTGGGTTTCATAATTGCAATACTTTATTTTCCGACGTGTGCCGGTTATTTGTTGTTATTGTTCTAAGTACATACGTACATATAAATTTTGTTAGTTTATGCAGGGTGAGCGATAAAGGGTATGGGCGATGTTTGGGGGAAAGGAGGAAATAATTTAAAATGCAAAAGTGCACGCGTGTAATGTTTGCAAATAGTTTAACACTTGGAATATAGCGGGTGTATCTTTTAGCTGCATGAGAACTATCGGTATTGACAACTGTAATTTGACAGCCGAGAATGGCAAATGTGCTGACATTTCTGTTCTGTACGGTTAGATGAATCATCATGAATCGTTTAACACAAGAACTACGCTTCCTAATCGTGGAAATTTTCTTATAAAATAATAAAAAAAATAATATAAATATGTTCGTGAAGTTCATAGAGCCAAGTGTTGAAGAATACGATGTTGATTCGTCATCCCTCTCAACTTTTAAGCCTTCGTTCTTCGACTACGTTGAAAATTTTGCGTAAGGGTCTTGGTTTGCACCCTTATAAAAAACAGCTCGTGCAAGAATTGAAGCACAGTGACTATTGTTTGCGTCGCATTTTTGCCGATTGAGTTCATTTAGATTTATTATTCAGATTTATTTGAAAAAGCAATAAAACATTAGATTGATCGAATGGACCATGTAACTCGCAGCCGCGGCGGAAATCATATTCAAAATGCCATGAAATTATTTACCAGATTACAATAAAATAAAATCCAATCCAACAATATTTATGTTTTGTATTATCATTCTAAGATCTCAAGCTCTCAAAAAAACACCCGATTATGTATTAAGATATTATACATATATGTGCATACATAAAAGTTTCAAATTTGTATCTACCCCAGCTAGAGGTGCCAATATTTGCGGAAAATGTTGATCCTGGAATTTCGGGATCGGAACAGAACTTTTTTAATATAAACAAAAATTTAATATGTGAAAATAATATATTTTCTGATATGTTTATAGTTTATCAAATACACACCCTTTTTGAGTGTTTGCTGCTCCAATTTGCGGTGTGCGTCTTGATGTTGTTTCACTAATGGAGGGACTTACAGTTTTAAGCCGACTCCGAACGGCGGATATTTTTCTACTTACTTTTGACGTGATAACGTCTTATAATTCGATTTAACAGGCTGCACGCACGAAAAAATGTGTCGTTACCTTGCTCATTAGTGTTACCTTGCTCATATTAGTGTTACCTTGCTCATATTAGTGTTACCTTGCTCATTAGTGTTACCTTGCTCATATTAGTGTTACCTTGCTCATATTAGTGTTACCTTGCTCATATTAGTGTTACCTTGCTCATATTAGTGTTACCTTGCTCATATTAGTGTTACCTTGCTCATTAGTGTTACCTTGCTCATATTAGTGTTACCTTGCTCATTAGTGTTACCTTGCTCATATTAGTGTTACCTTGCTCATTGCCGTTACCTTGCTCATATTAGTGTTACCTTGCTCATATTAGTGTTACCTTGCTCATATTAGTGTTACCTTGCTCATATTAGTGTTACCTTGCTCATATTAGTGTTACCTTGCTCATTAGTGTTACCTTGCTCATATTAGTGTTACCTTGCTCATTAGTGTTACCTTGCTCATATTAGTGTTACCTTGCTCATATTAGTGTTACCTTGCTCATATTAGTGTTACCTTGCTCATATTAGTGTTACCTTGCTCATATTAGTGTTACCTTGCTCATATTAGTGTTACCTTGCTCATATTAGTGTTACCTTGCTCATATTAGTGTTACCTTGCTCATATTAGTGTTACCTTGCTCATTAGTGTTACCTTGCTCATATTAGTGTTACCTTGCTCATTAGTGTTACCTTGCTCATATTAGTGTTACCTTGCTCATTGCCGTTACCTTGCTCATATTAGTGTTACCTTGCTCATTGCATTGAATGAACTGCAAGCGAAAGGGCAGAACGAACGACAAAGCAAACAAAGCAAACGAACGGCAACGTTCGATATCTTGCTCTCTCCTACTTAAGTGAGCGTATATATGTATGTATGTATATGCGCAAATGTACATATATAAATTCTCGTATTTGTATTTGCATATGCCTTCTTATTGATTATTATTAATTTGATTCACTTGAAGAATTTAAAATAAAATCAAGTTTGTTAATAATACCTGTTGTTTTAATGTTATAATTATTAATTCTTTTATTATATATGAAGGAAAAAATGTGTGGTAATATTTACCATATACCTTATAAAATATGTTGTCTATACTAATATTATAAAGAGGAAAACTTTGTTTGTTTGTAATGAATAGGCTCAAAACTACTGGACCGATTTTAAAAATTTTTTCACCATTCGAAAGCTACATCATCCACGAGTAACATGGATTATATTTTATTTTGGAAATAGGGGTCGAGATATAGGTCAAAACGTGGACCCGGGTAACCTTCGGATGTGTATGTACAATATGGGTACCAAATGGAAGCTGTTGGTGAATGCTTTAGTCCAGAGTATTTTTCATGCTGCTCCGTGACTAGGGTCTCGAGATAGAGACCAAAACGTGGACCCTAGAATGTGTTTGTACAATATGGATATCAAATTGAAGCTGTTGGTGAATGCTTTAGTACAGAGTATTTTTCATGCTGCTCCGTGACTAGGGTCTCGAGATAGAGACCAAAACGTGGACCCTAGAATGTGTTTGTACAATATGGATATCAAATTGAAGCTGTTAGTGAATGCTTTAGTCCAGAGTATTTTTCATGCTGCTCCGTGACTAGGGTCTCGAGATAGAGACCAAAACGTGGACCCTAGAATGTGTTTGTACAATATGGATATCAAATTGAAGCTGTTGGTGAATGCTTTAGTACAGAGTATTTTTCATGCCGCTCCGTGACTGGGGTCTCGAGATATAGAACAAAACGTGGACCCGGGTAATCTTTGGTTGTGTATGTACAATATGGGTATCAAATGAAAGCTGTTGATAAGTGCTTTAATATGGGGTAATTTTCATACCTATTGGTGACTAGGGTCTGGAAATATATGCCAAACGTGGACCCGCCGTGTCTTTGCACCGAATTAAACCAAACTTACACACATTGTTAAGGAGGTATTGAAGATGATTTCCGTATAGTTTGAATACCTATTGGTAGATAGGGTCTCGAGATATAAGTCAAAACGTGGACCCGGGCAACCTTCGGATGTGTATGTACAATATGGGTATCAAATGGAAGCTGTTAGTGAATGCTTTAGTTCAGAGTATTTCCATCCGCTCCGTGACTAGGGTCTCGAGATAGAGACCAAAACGTGGACCCTAGAATGTGTTTGTACAATATGGATATCAAATGAAAGCTGTTGATAAGTGCTTTAATACGGGGTAATTTTCATACCTATTGATGACTAGGGTCTCGAAATATATGCCAAAACGTGGACCCGCCGTGTCTTTGAACGGAATTAAACCAAACTTACACACATTGTTAAGTAGGTATTGAAGATGATTTCCGTATAGTTTGAATACCTATTGGTAGATAGGGTCTCGAGATATAAGTCAAAATGTGGACCCGGGCAACCTTCGGACGTGTATGTACAATATGGGTATCAAATGAAAGCTGTTGGTGAATGCTTTATGATATGTTATGTTATGTTATGTTATGTTATGTTATGTTATGTTATGTTATGTTATGTTATGTTATGTTATGTTATGTTATGTTATGTTATGTTATGTTATGTTATGTTATGTTATGTTATGTTATGTTATGTTATGTTATGTTATGTTATGTTATGTTATGTTATGTTATGTTATGTTATGTTATGTTATGTTATGTTTATGTTATGTTATGTTATGTTATGTTATGTTATGTTATGTTATGTTATGTTATGTTATGTTATGTTATGTTATGTTATGTTATGTTATGTTATGTTATGTTATGTTATGTTATGTTATGTTATGTTATGTTATGTTATGTTATGTTATGTTATGTTATGTTATGTTATGTTATGTTATGTTATGTTATGTTATGTTATGTTATGTTATGTTATGTTATGTTATGTTATGTTATGTTATGTTATGTTATGTTATGTTATGTTAAGTTATGTTATGTTATGTTATGTTATGTTATATTATGTTATGTTAATGTTAACTCATTCTCTATATCCATACAAAATATCTATCAAACAAATAAAATTAAAATTTTCTTTTGAAAAATGCAACCATTCAATCAGTATTTTCTTATGACGTTATCACGTTAAACTATCGTCAGTAAACCGACTTTACAGACAACCTCTTTTTTTTGAAAGGTTTTTCTCCATAGAAATTGGTTTGGTGGAATATTTTAGAGTTTTTGGATTGTTTAATTATTATTTACGATATGAAGAAAAGACAAGGAGAAGGAATAGTTAATTTAATTGTGAAATTTGCTACTAGTAATATAGAGTTGGAGGAAATCCATGAACGTCGTCTATTGAGGTTGCAAAATATTGTGGCAGCAATACGCATGCGAAAGTCGATATTACATTTTATAATAAGCAATAAGCGCTTAAGCACACACGCTTACTTCTGGAATATAAATGCATAAATAATAATACCTAAGAAACATTTTATTCGAATTATGTCCACAAACTTTTTTTCTTTGCCGGTGTCAATTTTATTTTGTTTTTACTTTGACGTTTTTCCTTACATTCCTAAGTATCGATAACACAGAAAACACAGGATTGTACGAAAAAAAGTATGTCAATAATTTAGGATTATTTTAAAATCTCGGATTTCGGGAGAGACATTTCGTATGTGTAATCTTGCTTTTTAATTACGGACTGGGAGTTAAGCTCGAAAAAGTAGATAATCTAATTATATATGAACCTATTAGACTAATTTTGAGTCTCTGAACATCAGAATGAGCTTCATTTATTTTTGTGCCAGTCGGAATAGTACTTTTTTAATTGCAGACGTTTAAATGAAAAATACTACATTTTGAACCTTCTTCGGAAATTGTTCATTTTTATTTATTCAGTTTAGTTGATAAACTTTGAGAGAAAAAATTAAAAATTTTAAAACGAAATCCAATTTTGTTACGAATATGTAAAAGCTAAGCGAATTGTGAATTTAAACGCCTATGATTCATTGGCTGCAAACAATTTATATTCGACTAAAAATAAGCCGAATCGTTAACGCTTTTGAGCTGATTGTAAAATTATGGCATATGAATACTTACTGCTGTATTCTGTAAGTGTATTTAACTCACAGCTTACGCTCAGCGGACGCTAGTAAATGCTTTTTTAGCTTGGCTTGTAAAAATTAGTAAAAAAAGGGTTGATTTATTTTTAAATATTACTAATGCAGTTTTTCAATTCAAATCAATTTGCTCCATAAAAAAATTAAAACAAGATTCTTGGAAATTCAAAAGCTTTTATTGTGATGAAATTTTTATTAGAACACTTTCTTTCTTTTAATTCGATATTTAAGGTTTTCGGGATCCCGTAACTAATATAGGCTAATCGCCTCGATTTACGGGACATGAAAAACACCGGGATCTCGGAGGTAGCATTCCTAACGCAGGCAAAGGTGTAAATAATAGGCGAATGTCTATTCGTACTAAAAATAGTAAACAAAGTGTAAAATCTTTCGTTGTATGTCTGTTTAATGTTTGTTGATTTCTAGCTTATCGTATATTTATTTTACTAATATTTATTTATTTACGTATAGAAATTATTTTAGCATTAACAGCTGTAAGTTGAAAAGAAAACTAATAAAGTGATAAGCGTTTTACCTGAAAGAAAAATAACACTGACAGCCTAACGAAAATCTACACGGCTGCATACATATGTATGTGGATGGATGTATACCCTGCGGGGAAATGCAATGCATGCAAATGTATTTCTAATGACTTGAGGTTTATTTGATTTCCGTATAAGCAACTGGTTGCGTGAATTTTACGCGTTGATCCGCTGCGTCCTACTCTCATTAGTGCAACACTAATACCAATTTCTACTGAATAAGTCACATAGTAAGCAATAAATCACTTATTACCTAATAGATAATGGTGATTTCATTATCCGGTTAGAGAAACAGTTTTTAGTTTATTTTTATTATTTTGTTTTGGATTTAATTTTGATTTCATATGATGTTAAATTTCGAAACTTTCGACTCTTGAATCAGCTCTGTATGGTTGGTTTAACATATTGTATATTCTTAATAACGCCCCACGAAAACTGGTCAAATCCATCTTCTAGGCGGTCAATTGCCATTAAAGCTTCGGCTGATTATTCGATTTGTAGATCTTTCATACTGTCCGCAACAAGTGTCGTGTTATCAGCATACCAGATGTTGTTAATAATCACAACATTTACTTTCATGCTTTCTTGTGCATTATGAAGTGCTTCCTGAAAAATTTCTTCAGAGTAAATATTAAGCAAAAGGGGTGACAAAATATGCACCCCTACCTAAGGCCTTTCAATTTTTCAATTTCGTTTGTATTTTCGTTATTTATTCTAGCCTCTGCGATATGGTTTTCTTATACAGCGCAACTTCTTTTCCTGTAATACCTTATATAGCTTGTCTTGTTGCACTGTATCAAAGGCTTTCTCGTAATCTAGGAGAGCTTCGTGTGTTCCCAATCCATTCCTAAAGCCCATTTGGGAGTGTCCGATGGCTTCACCGCACTAGGCACATATTGGACTATGCAAAATGTAAAAAACATGTCTAAAGAGTGATTCATGATAGCGATACTCATAGCATTGTTTAGTCTAAGGTTTTTTTGGCATTCATATTTGAATGAATAATGAATTAAATTTAATCCGCTATTGCATTTTCGTGTATTTAAGTAAACGTACGTTCTTTGGCTAAACTCTAAAGACATATAAACATATAGCGAGTGCTTCGCAATCGGCGAAATGGTATTAGGGAGGAATAAATTTAGCTCAGGTTTTTCTCTGCAGGGTGCATACTAAATGCTTGTGCAAATTTGTGCACATACTATATTACAAGGTGTGTATATGTATGTATGTGTATTGTTTTACAAAGTTACCGACTAGTCACAATATTTTAAGCTCATTCAATGTCAATGCTTTTTTACAACTTGACGCTTTGTTTAAACAAGTCTGCAAATTTTTTGTGCGCATTAAATGACTTTTATTGCAACAACAATCGTTGCTTAAATCACCGGCCTTATTTCTCTTACATATTAACAGCGTACTTTCCACATGTTTATCAATTTCTTTTTGACGCCTGCTGTCACTGAACTTGAGATATTTTTTACTTGAAGTGGTATTAACAACAAACACATGAGGATGCACAAAAATATGCTCCCAAGGTCCGCTTTTATTCCTTCCAGACAGTAGCTGAAAATTCGTTTACAGAAAAACATACATATATAATATTAAATGTATTTATGGATTAATTAACGTTTCGACCAAAACCATGATCATATATACATACATACTTATATATATATTTATTGAACGTATGTGCACACCTATTTATGTATGTATATAGATGTAACTCTCAAGCAGCATTGGCAGCATCTTCAACCATATGTGTGCATGTTAAAATCAAGATATTTGCGTAAAATCGCCCAAGTAGTGCCATAAGATAGGCCAAGTTGTTGAGATCGGCGAATCGATTCTTCGGCAAAAGTCTCATTTACAGCCGCAATATTCTCTTTACTTGGGACTGTACGGAGTCTAATTGGTCGAGTATCATCCAATATTGTAAAGTTATTCTCAATTTTTCCGTTAGTTTGCCGAATAGTGTGTTCGTTAGGACGGTTATGTACACCATAAGTTGACCTGAGCGGACGATGAACATTTTCACCGAACGTGGATATTTGTAATAGAATTGAACAATTTGTAAATGTTGTGGAGGCGTAAGTCTTTCCATGATGAAATGTCAACGAATACCAAAAAAATTATCTATTTAGTTTGACAGTAGTCACGTGTGGTCAGTCAAAAAACCCTTTTGGAAAAAGTACTTCCCTTTACTATGAGTCTTATTTTACTCGTTTTTTTATGTCGGCTGAAGCTGCATTTTTACACATTTATTTATTTCTAAAGAACATGTAGCAGCTACTATAATTGTTGGACAGTTAATTATAAATAATAATTTATCACAAGTACAATACAAATACCTGAAGTTTGTACAAACTGACATTTCCAATTTATTTTCACACCCAAGTAGTAATTTTTCACTAGAAATCTCATGCGAGTACTTCGTAAGTTGGTATCATAATCAGTAAGCAGTGTATTTCCCCGCTTAAAATGCCCACTGTGCTGTTTAAATTTTTCAAGAAATTTCATCAGGATTATTTCAAACCGGCTCTAACTGTTTCTTGATTTTCATAGAGTATGAATAAAATATTAATTATTGACATTAATAATTACTGTGATAGCCACAACTGCTAAGCTCAATACGCATTTGACATTAATATTTTTATGTAAATACAATATATGTATGTATGTGTGCACATAGTACTGCATATCAGTGTTTTTATTGAATCCGATGACAGTGAGCGCACTATATGTATGTTCGCTTAAACATATTTATAGGCTAACAAAAACAAATAAATACAGTTTTCTGAATCACTAAAAGCATTCAGAGCAATCCAAATACCTTCGCCCACTCGGTTAAGTTATTATTTTTGTATATAATCGCTGTAACTTGTTGATTCCCGGCAATATAATCACAGGCTGTGCGCCATGTGTGGTAAATATGCGTACTACATAACTAACTAAGTGTACATACGAGGTGTGTTCAAAAAGTATCGCGAATTTCATGTTTTTTCAAAAATTATTTATTTATTCATTGATATCTATTTTGTCCCCTTCAAAGTAATCCCCATGAGATATTATGCACTTGTGAAAACTTTTTTTCCAATCTTCGAAACACTTCAAAAAATAATTTTTTTATCTTGCTCTGCTCCTCCTTCGATGCCGTCTTTATCTCGTCAATCGTCGTCCATTTATATGCCTCTTCAGTTTCGAGAACAAAAAGTCACAGCGGGCCAGATCTAGGGAATACGGTGGCTGTGGCATCACTAGTGTGCTGTTTTTGGCCAAAAAGTCGCGCAGGGGCGTTATCGTGATGCAAGAGCCTATTTTTGTTCTTCCCCAAAACCAGGCGTTTCTGGCGGATTGCTTCGCGCAAATTACGCCTAACTTGCAGGTAATATTCCTTATTGACCGTTTTACCCCGTGGCAAGAACTCATGATGTATAACGCCCCTGCAATCGAAGAAAACGGTAAGCAAAACTTTTACATTCGACCGAACTAGGCGCGCTTTTTTCGGTCTTGGTTCGTGCGGCAGCTTCCATTGAGATGATTGAGCTTTGGTTTCCACGTCAACCATAAACCCACGATTCGTCACCAGTTATGACCTTCTGGAGCAATGTTCATGCGATGCTGCTTTTGGTCGAAATTGAGCAGTTTTGGTACGAATTTTGTGGCACGAGCCAATCGATATGTCTAGCAACTTCTCTAACGGTGATTCGACGATTGGCCAATACCATTCACTTCACTTCATCAATCAAAATCCATTTTCGTCTGTTGTTGAAGTGCTCGGGCGTCCGGCACGCTTTTCGTCGTTCACACCTTTTCGGCCTTCTGAGAACATTTTGTACCACCGATAATCGTTGCTTTGGTCCAAAGTAGTCAACATTCGGAAAAAAAATTGATACCGGTTCTTTGATCCATCCTTTTGAATAGGTAAAAATCGAAGAGGAGCCGAAATACGTGCAAGCAAAGCAGCTGTCAACAATTAAACGAACATTCAAAATGGCCGAACTCGTCGACATGAGTGAGAGACATGAGTACCAACATATCGCCACAAAAAAATCGAAATTCGCATATACGTAACCTGCGAAAATTCAAAATTCTTTTTGAACACTCCTCGTACATAGGTACTTTTGTTTCACGTTGATTGCAAACGCTTATGAGCGATTTTGTTTTTCCTACTCACGGGGAAAATGTACATTTTTTTACTCAACACAATTCCGGGCATTGGTTGATTAGTTAAACAAGGGCGCCTGCAAAAAATATTTTGTATCTAATAAGAGCTCCGAATGAAACAATATAGTGCTCTGCGGGCGCAAATTACAGGCGGAGAGAGAAAGAGGTTGGTTTTTTGGAAGCAGAGAACATTAAATTAACAGCAGTTTTTGTTTGTACAGTTCTCGCTTCCTTTAAGGTCAGCTTGGTTTGGCAACACAGCGTGAACAGACTCGCTCAGAAGTAACGTTGGCAAATTTATTTTGAAAAACAGCCATCATTCAGTTGAAGATAATTTTCATGTACTAAAAGTAGTCGTAAATATCCACCGAGATTGACACAGTGCCAAAAATTTATTTCCACGTTTTATGAAAATAATTCACTGACACCAAACCATTTTTCAATTTTTTTAATCCATTGAGCTTTGCTTTTTAAACATTAAGTCAAATTTTACAATAACTTAAAGCTATTTAATTCATTTCAGAAAAAAAATTTTGGATTACATCCAGTGGTGCAATCATTTACTAATTTTATGCTAAATAATAATTTAGACTAATTTAGTATCATATGAGCTCCTTTGTAGACCTTCTCTTGAGTCTGGTGAAGTTTAAGGAACTTGCCATTATTTCTGTTATAAAAGGGTTTGGAGATAGCGACTGGTGTTGTATCTTGGGTGATGTGGCATATTTTCTTATTTCTTCAATTATTGTGGGTACTTTGAGATCACGATGAATTTGTGCATTTGTGAAATAATAAGGAGCGTTTGAGAACATTCTGAGGGTTTTCGACAGGAATCTTTGAAGTATTTCGATGTGGAGTAAGTTGCAGTGCCACAAAGTTGAATGCAAGTAAATATCGATTACAGATAGCTGAGTAAAGTGAGAGCTTACTTTCGCAAGAAACATGAGAATTTCGACAAACATGAGAGTTTTTAACAAATTTAGGCTTCTCAGTTTTATTCCTAGAGCCTTCACTTGGGAAAATATGGGTTTTCCATGCAAGTTTGCTATTTTCCATTTTTTCTCAGGTGGACTTAAAAAAATGTATTTCTAAAATAAGTAATACTTGCGAGAGTGGAAATTTGTGTGAAGGAGTTTACATGAAAATGTCTTTACAAGGCAGCAAAGTTCGTGCTAAATTAAGAAATGAATTGTGGGTTGATTAACCAAATCATATCGTAAATTAGCTAAAACCTACAAATACTATCAAGACAAGACTATTAAAAAGTATACCACAGGTATGCGAAATATTAGCTGTGCAAAGAAAAGTTCAGTTTCTGAAAGCAGTAGTACTTGTTAGCATAGACTGAAGCGCCCCTACCCAGAATTCGTTTGCTTCAAGTTCTTTCACTTTTGTTATGGACGATAAGAGTTATTCTGCAATTGAAGGCAAAATTGATGATGGTGTTACATAGATATAACCGGCGTTTACATCCTTTTTTAGGTCTTTGGGATACTGCAGCTGGTTAAACTCCCACTTATCCAGAATTGACCCCGACATACTAAACATATGTCCGGCATGTGAAGGTAGCCCGCATGATGCTAACCACCTTTTCACGTGCCCTTTTTCTCTCGCATCAGGCATAAATTTGAAAGTATTGAAAGTATAAGTTTACCATACCGGTTTGGAATCTAACACAATTTTTAAGGCTTGTATACTAGGTACTAAAAAATTGCCTACAGCCACTGCGCACTGCTTACAGCTCATTTTTTTTATGGATGTATGTACTCAAGTGTTCAGGCTGGCTTCGAAAATTTATTCCAGTTTTTTTTTAAGAAGTTGAATAAAATAATGCCATATTTTTTACACTTGATTATTAACTTTGTAGGCTATAGAAAGTAAAATTTCCCTTAGCAAATTTAAAAAAAATTTATTTTTATTTTATTCTTAAATTCAGTAGCCTTGAATGGAAGTAAATGTTTACTTATTTTTAAGTCATCTGGAACAAAGCAATGCAATTAATTTTTCTTTATATACGTATCCAGACATGTATGTCTATATGTATAAACATTTTTATCAATAAATAACAAAATCCTCGTCTTGAAAACGCAATTAAAAAACGAGATTGCCAAAAAAAAAAATATTTGTATTTGGTTCATTAATTGAAACGTTTGGATTTGGGATGGCCCGCCGCGTGTATTTCTGTCATGCAAAATCTCCTCATAAAAATCATTTGCCGTTCGGAGTCGGTTTAATACTGCAGGCCCTCCATTTAGGGATCATAATCAAGACGCACGCAACAAATAGGAGGAGGAGCTCGGCCAAACACCTAACAGAAGTGTACGCGCCAATTATTTATTTTTATTTAGTTCTTGATAACTGTTTTGCAACATTTAAAAAGGAATTAATATTAGCTCTTTGTTCGTTGCTCGTTGTTGTACTGCTGACATAAACAAACTGTCGCTTCGCAATAAATCTACTTCATCAGCTTAGGATTTACCTTTTCCGTCTGTCGATGGCTGGATTGTTAACTTTGGACCACATCTTCTATATGCTATTGTGTTCAAATTGAAATGTTTGACATATTTTCCATTGATTTCATGTCGATTCGGAAGAACCTTTTTTTTTTTGTTTCGATTAATAGTCTGTCCGCATATCAAATTTCATGATATTATCTCTACTTTTTTATAATTTTCTTCTGTTTGGTGAGTAACTAAAAGTGAAAGTTGTTACCTTTAAGAGATTGATTTATGACTATGAATCTGTCATGAACTGCATCATAACTGGAAATGCGACTGGGATCAAAGTTATAATCACAAAAAGTGACCAATTGAATGAATATCGCGCCAATTCAAGATCATGTTGAGATTTTTCATCGATTATAAAGGTGTTAAGCACCACGAATTCCTATCCACGGGCTGATATGCGCTGTTTGTGCGAAGCGATTCGAAAGAAAGTACCAGATTTGTGTCGAGAAAACTTTTCGAATTAATTCGTCGCCTCACATTACGCTCGACCATATACCACCCGCAAACCATAGTCTTGGACCTCAAAATTTTTACTATTTTTTTTTTTTTTTTTTGAGGTTTATTATTTTTTATAAATTTTTGTGTAACAAAAACCATAAAAATACAAGTTTCACACCTAATAAAAAAATTTCAACTAATTTTCATCAACATTTCAAAATAGTCATAATTTTAAAAAATTTATTTAATGGAGTGCAAGTTTTGAGTTGTTATAAAATTCCATGTTTTTTTTTGTTTTGCTGATGGTGTTGAGTGTACCCACATGTTTTCACTACAGATTAAAAGGCGTGAAATTTCGGTGTAAATTTATTGAATTTTTAAAAATCTTAGGCAAAGTGTGAAGCTTGGATTAAAATCGTCTATGTTCTAGAATGAATTATATATTTTAGCAAAAAAAAATATTGAAACTAATAACATAAATAAATAAATAGTAAAAACTTATTAAATGCAGACTCTATGTTCCATTCGGGTCAAAGAAATTGATGATGATGATGATAATTTCACAATCACCGTATTCCGCTAGTTTAGCTCCGTTTGGCTTTTGGCTATTCAATGCGTCCGTTGCGGCAATGAATTTGACTGAGCGCCGCCTTCTTGGGACGCCCATGCACTTTCTTGCACGCATCTGTATGTACTTGCATGTATTTTTTTCATATTTGTTCATGTACCCAATTCAATTATCAGTAAATACTCAATAAAACATACACATTTACACGGGTAGTGCTTTTGGCATTGTTTTTGCTGCCAATAGAATTGTTTTTCTTAATGCAAGGCGATATACACGCTTAATTACATGAGTGTAAATATTGTATACTTCTATGCATGTACATACATCCATACATGTTATTGTCGCCTGTGCAGATTGATAAGTGCTGCTAGGAATTCGTTGCATCAATTGTACGATTATGGCATTTATGTATGGACACACACACGCAAGCTGCTGATAACAATGACCGCACTGATTAAATGTTTTATGTCAAAATGCAATGAGTGGGCATGTGGAAGAATGATAAAATATAGTGGGATACATATTGTAAGTACATGTGTATGTGCATGTGTGTGCACAATGACTTTGTGCGTGCTTCTGCAAAGCGTTTGTATGTAAGTCACTACCGGAAATGTTTTATTGAAGAACTGAATTGTGGACTTTGTTATCGTGCTTTTAAATGTGTGAGAAGAAGATTTTTTTCATAGACGTGACAGTATAACGCATCTGGCTTCAAAAGAGATTTGATTCTACATATAATAATTGATAATTGTAATACGGGTATTTAAACCAAGTTCGTTAATTTGTCAATTGTAAATTTCCTTATATGTATATGTATATGTGTAGACTTCTTTTATTTTACCAAACGATTTTTCGCGCCTCTGCTGCTTCTTTTCTTGGCTACTGGATAAAATTATATGCATGTGAGTATGGGGTGTAAGAGTTAACAAAAAATGTTCAAGTTCTCTACCGCGATAATTTGTTAGTCAGTAAGCCGGTAGTAAAAATTAAATTCTCTCCTGCCAAAAACTACTGGGAACTGATCATTTAAAAAGCCTGTTGAAAGAGACTGCTAAACTTACAACAACAAAAAAAAACGTCAGATAAAAAAAATTAGTGGGCGGCATGTGAGAACAATTTCATAATTTAAAAAAAAAAAATTTTAGATTTTGCACTTCTTAAAGTTTCTTTGCCCAAAAATCCAATTTACACTTGGAGACAAAATAATAGAATCGCAATATTTTGATTGCTTCTTTTTTGGTTTTAATTTTTATTTGTTTATAATAAAAATATAGCACATTGTACAACAAATATCATACTGAAAATGTGTATGAACGCATTAAAACTTTAATTTTTTAATCGAAATTAAAAAAAGAAAATTGTCGACGCAATTTTATAGTAGTTTAGAAGAACTCAAAATTCTCGTTGATTTTTGATCATTTTTTCATGCCGGTATTACGTATGTATAAGAAAAGCGCTTGACCTTTGAAGTGCTTAAAGATCAAAATACAAATTTTCATTACACAAAATAATTTTTTTATTAAGAAAAAAAAGTTATTTAAAAAAGAAATTGGATACATAAATTCTGCCAGGATCTGCAGATTATTATTAGGATTATTAATACCTGCAAGTAACGTCAAAAAAAGTGCACAACAACTAAGAGTTCGATGCTTGAGCGCTAGACATAAGACTCGGCATATCATAGATTAATCTCAATATTTAAATTTTTTAGTCGAGGAAGTCTTTAAAATAGTCTTAAAAACTAATTAGCTTGGCAGGATTTGAATAGCATTAAAAATATGAAATATCAAATAACAATAATAATAGCAATATAACAATTTTAAGATCACTAATAATATCAAGTACGAGTTTCGTTCTTAGCAATGCCTTATTCTGACAGCTCGATGGTTCTTCTCTTGGCTGAGGATAAGTAGGAAATCTATAAAGTGCAATAGTACCACAACGTCATAGAAGTCGGTTTTTTATAGAGGATTTCAACTATCATATTTAACACCCTTCCAGAAAATATAAAGAAAGAGTGCAGTGCCAAAAAAAAGGAAATTTAAATAAAGTTAAGAGTAAGAGTGAGTGTATCACAAAAATACGTATAAACTATACTTAAAATGAATAATAATAATAAATTAATGACGCCCACCGATCATGTATGAGCGAGAAGAATATGCAAAAGAAAAAGTTAGTTGTACTGGCATAAATAAAAGGCCAACTTATTTATTTACTTTATTAATCAAGCCCACAACCATAAGCTATTTTACAGTGAATGAGTTTAATTCTAAAAGTTTAAAAGTAACACTAAAAATAGAGGTGTTTTAGGAAAAATGTTTTTCTTAATTTTGGTGTTTCACCGAGATTCGAACCTACGTTCTCTCTGTGAATGGTAGTCACGCACCAACCCATTCGGCTACGGCGTTCCAAATACGAACAGTAAAAACGAAGAACTGACGTTCAGACACAAAACAACTGTTATGTGATCGGGACGATGTAATGAATTGAATTCGTTCGGCCAGGTAATTGGGCTCACTAGAGTTAATGATCGTGTGGAGCAGCATTGTTCAGTTTACTTCTAATAAATTATCAAATTTAATACAAAATATTTTGAATGCAATAACTGGTATGTGATTACGTCGTTTTACGCAATAGATGTATCCGGCGATGATGTTGAAGAGGACAATAAATTTACTACTATCACAATTGACATACAGCCATACAATAATGTTAGTAGCAGATGGGTTTAAGGTAAAAGCAGTCGTATTTTCATTGGAGTAAAGTGCTGAATATCCTATAATGAAAGAGCATACGACAGACCTTGCCTGTTGCACTGTATATGTGGCTATTCCACGATAGAGTTCCATCAATGATTCTTACATTTCTGGCAGTGTCAGCAAATTTTGTGACAGTGTTGTTCAATTTCACTTCACTGTAGCCTTCGAGCTTGGAAATGTTCTTGTAAATAACGATTCACTGAGATTTATTTGCATTTAAAAGTAACCCATTGTCACAGGCCCACTTGCTGACGTGATCTATGCCAGTGTTGAGATTGTTAATACAATTATTGACTGATACAAAAGGTCAGCTGGCATATAATTGGACATCACCTGCATATACAATACGTGAATTTATTTTTTTATATTCATATTTATTTTCGATAGTTAAGATTTGGGCTAGAAACTGTAGCATCAAATAATGTTATTTTGTTCCTAGAAATAATCTTTGCTTGCCATTTGAATTTAAAAAAGCCTGAATTTCTAAAACCTGGGAGTTTGCTGTAGAAATTCGTCTATCATTGGAAACCATCATTAGCTGCACCGCACTTTACTTACGGCCTCTAAAGTCCCAGAAAGTAGGGGAAAATTGGTACTCTAATATGATGCGCTTGAAATCAGTCTTGATTATTACTTTCCGAAAACTATCTACCTACTAGCACTTGTTTTTTATTCCAATTTATAAATCTACACCAGTTCAAAAATACACTTAATTGGATATGCATTTCAATTCCAGTTCCTACATGCATGCATGGGTACATACATATGAACGTTCTTAGGTACAGATATATGTATATGTGTATGTATGTATAAGTCTCTCCTCTTGGAAAGCGGGATATAACCCTCTAAAATATTATATTTTTTATTATTGTTGACACAGCTTCTGTTCTACAACCAGACGTCCTTATACTTCTACTGCGACTTATCACAAATTATGAAAGAAAACTTGTGCTTGCAAGTAATTAGAATAATACTTGTTTTAATGAAGAAAAAGTCGAAGTCACAGCAACTGTTTACGAATATGTATGATAATTCCCCATCAGAGGCCACACAAAAAACAAAAATAATAATAACACAAATACAAAAATTTATCGGCAATGAATTCATTCCACTAATTTAAAATTCCTGTATTTTGTTAACATGGGTCAATGTACCTGCAAGTGGCATCAACAATCGCTTTCACACGTACACCACGCCTGTTGACATTCTACTCGTTTCATGTGGTCGGTGCAATCGCTGCAGTTGTCCGAAAAATTCCCGCATACCAGACATTATAGAGTTCTTTCATTAACTGCCGCGCATCCATTGCATATACATATGTATATGTATGTGCATACATACATATATGTATCTACGTATATTGATGTGAGTATTGATAAAAATCGCACAAATAAATAAAATAAAAACATAACACAACACACATGTACGTACATATACATACATACATATGTATGTGGATATGAATCTCTTTAAAGGAGACTTATTGAATACGAGAACTTCTGCGTCAGCGACGTGCCAAGCGACAGCTACTTTTCAATGCTAAGGTAGCACCAGAAATACATACATACATACATGCATATACATATGTATGTATGTAGGAAAATCACTAAAAATAAATGCGTCAGAATTTAAGAAACACAAATAAATCCCAACAAACAAACACACAAAGCTACGAATGGAATATTTTAAGAGCTGCATTTGTTTGTTTGGCTTTTTTTCATGCCTCCCCATTTCAAAACTTTCATGTGCGTACCACAAAACGAGTATTATATGCATATGTATAGGAGATGGTTGTGTATTTAATTTATAGTTTTTTCCATAGGAAAATTTATTCTGATGGACTACGTTAAAAAATAGAAACATTTGTGCATTTACTGCCAACCAATCGAAATTCATTTACGTCTACGTAGCGCGACGAATTCCGTTTTGACATTCAAATTCTTTTTGTTGTGTTTTTTTTTGGTTTTTGTTTTGTTTTTTTGGTATTTTAGTATTTCCCTTATTTTTGTTTCGTATTTTCTCTCTACTTAGTGCTATACTTAGGTACACATCGATATATGTACATATGTATGTAAATGAGTAAATCTTGAGGGAAACTCGATTATGAAAGTGTTTACTACAAGCTGGAGATGATATAACCGAACGTCACAGGCGAGGAGAAATTGCTTGCGGAAAATTCTTAGTTATACATACATATGTATGTACATGCATACATATGAGATTTGTTATTTCGTAGTACACATTTATGCTACTGAAACAATTTTAAAAATAAAAAATTAATTATCTGAGCATAATATAAAACATTTATGCACTTCCAACTTACAAAGTAAAAAAATTAAAAAAGAATATATTAAAAAAGTAATCAAAATTGAAGTAATTGTATACCTAAAGGGGCATTTTTAGAAAATCTTACGTTTTAAAATAAAAAAACAAGAATCAAATCAAATCAATCAAATCACTCGCCTTAATTTGTTTTTTTGTTTTTTTCATTATGTAGTAAAATTAATCTGATGTGAATATTTATAAAATAAAAATAAAAAAATAAAAGATAAAAAAATAAAAGTTAAAAATTGGCACATTAACTTTAATTGTGTTTATACAAGGCGACGTCATATGTCAAACAAATTTGACTCTTGTGAACTAGAAAATTGCGGCATATAAACAGACAAGCAATGGAGCGCGTAAAGGTCAAAATAAATATATATATATTTTTTTAATAAAAAAATTATTTATCTGAGCATAATATAAAACATTTATGCACTTCAAACTTACAAAATAAAAAATTAAAGAATTACAAAAATTGCAGCAAAATTGAAAGAATTGTATCCTAAAGCGGGTATTTTTAGCAAATCTTACATTTTGAAATTAAAAAAAAATCAAAGGTGACCTTGCCTTCATTTTTCTGATTATTCAATAAAATCAATTGTAAATATTTACCTAAAATAAAAATACAAACGCAAAACCTTTCAAAATGTAAGAAATCAGAACCAAAAAAATAAAAGCTCATTATCCTTAATGGTGTATGTATGTATATACAAAGTGGCGCTAAATTAATCACTCTTTCGGGAGATTTATTATTTTTGCAATTACGTGAATCAAAGAAAACTATAAAGCTGCAGTATATAAACATACAAGCGATGGAGCACGTAAAGGTCAAGTACTGATTTCCATAACTCAAAATCATTTTTTTTATTTAGTATACTTACAACGAGTTTAATTAAATTAAAAAAAAAAAACTAAAACTCAGAATTTCAAGTTATTTTGCGCATATTTAATGCGCATATTGACGATATAAAAAAATTGTATCCGAAATTTATTCAATTATTTTTATTCGTTGCAATGTAATGCGAAAATAATCGAGTAATAAAAAATAAATAATACAAATATAAATAAATAAACGCAAAGGAATCACCTAATTTTCTCAATTACTTACATACATACATACATACATATGTATGTTGTGCAGGGTGGAATAAAAAAAGATTAAACAACCTTAAGAAAAAATGTAGCGCATTGATAGGCTGTTAGCAGATTTATTGTAAATTTAAAGACTTTTCTGTTATTTATAAAATTCATGTTTTAAAAATAAATTTTCACAAATAATTTCCGTTCACGTTTTGACTGACAATTAAGAAAATGAAAGGTAATAATTTCCCATAAACCAATTAAAGAAGTCCTTGTATTCGGAGGAGAAAAAAGTATTAAAAAGTATTTTTTTAACGTCGCGCTGGTGACACCCAATTTTTTGCTGTGAAATGTTGCAAAAAAAGAAAACAAAGAAATGTTGTGCTTGAGTTCGCTTATTAAAGGCAAAATATATAAGTAAAATTGGTTGAAAATTAACAAAAAGTCTTCATAAAATATGGTTTCCATGATAAAGAGTCGCGGAGTAACAGAACAGCTAGATTTTTAAGTGCGGAAAATGTAAAAGAAGAATGAAATTTAAGCAAAACAAAAAATTTCAAAAGCACAACGACATCAACTTTTTTCTCAAATTCAATTACAAATACATGGTTGGCCGATTACGTGATCTTTAGTAATTGGTTCATGATAATTTTCATAAATCCAAATATTAACACTTAATTTGCTATTTAATAATGGAATATTTCTAAAACTTGGTTATTGACAGTGGAAAATATATTGATGGTCCCATTATTCAATATTTAATTTTTTAATATTGTGGAGGTCGTAATGAAAAAAATGTAAGTATTCATTAAAGCAATAAAGGGTCTTTTAAAAGACGCGCCTAGATATTGTTTTAAAATAAAACATATCCACATCTCGACTCTTTCAAGCCACTTTATTTTTATTCGAAATACGACTTATAACAATTATCAAAATGAAAAATAACATCATTTAAATGTCCACAAAGTCCATACAGATCTACAGGCAAAATCCGCCAAACAGTCAATTCATGAATGTCTAATTGTTGAGAACAACGAGATATCGATTTTGAAGGTCGTTCAGCAACGCTTTGCTCTGCAGCAGGAATTTTATAAAAAAAAGTACAGTTTTTGGTCTGCCAGTACTGTTTCTATCCTCAATAGAACCAATTGCTGGAAATGTTTTCACCAACCTTTGCAGTGTCGACTCATTCGGACGATTATTTCCACAAAAAAAAATCGTAAAGTTTGCGTTATATTGTTCTTAAAGATCGACTATTTTCTTCATAAGTTTAAAAAATCCGAACGCTTTGCATTTATGATTAAAACTGAACATCTGGAAATAACAAGCACTAAAATAGGTATTTTTTAGAGTGTAGAATAAAAAAACCTAATTCAATAGCTTTTTCGCACAGTTATGAGTAACGGCAGAACTTCCTTTAATTTTATAAAAATAATATTTTGAATATAAGAGGTTAAAAGCTCAAAGAAAATAGAAAAAAGCTAACAAAGAGCCTTCTGCCAAGCAAACAGTAAATTGTAAATTTTATCATACAAATTAATTAATAAATCAAAACTTCAGAGGAACCACCCACATTTTGGAATGTCAACAACTGCACAGAAAGTAATTCTATATAAATGTTTTCCACATGTCACGAACTGTTATATGAGTAGTGAAATCAGCACCGAATTGCATGCAAAAAAAAGCAACTAATTGAAAACGTGTTTTGTAGCAGTTACCTACTAATTTTCCAGGTACAATTATAATAATTTTCACAATAAGTCAATAGAATTTTTTATACAAAAACAAACGTACGTATGCATATTTTCAATTACTATTCGTTAGGCAAATAAAAATGTGTTTATAGATTTTTTATTTACGTAGTAATATAATTGTAAGTTGCTAAAAGTATAGGCAAACAAAAGCTCTAAAATTAGATGTGCTTTTACGTAAAGTTAAAAATATATAGTGACAATAAAGAAGTAATACAACTTTTGAAAGTCATCTGATTTTTCATTACAAAAGTTATGCATTTTTTCAATATATATATATATATATATATATATGTATATATTTTATATAACAGCCGAACCATTAGCTTGTAGTACTAGAAATCATTGTTTGAGTAATCCTTACGAGTAGTTGTCCTATGAGGGCGAGTAATCGAAAAATCCTCTCTCACCTCCCAAGCGAACAAAAAGCGAGTTTTTGTCAAAAATCTCACTTCTTCAGAAGCGCATAATTAGGGGGCTTTGGATATTTATTCCTCAAGTCTCGCTTATAAACAATTGAAGAGTAATTCTTGAACCTCCCAAACAAACAATTGAATAGTAAATAAAATAAAACAAAAAGCAAATAAAAACCTCATAAATGAGCAATAAGAGATTAAATACTTTAGCAAAACAGAAAAGTGATATATGGCATTTCAAAAAGATAAGATTGGAATGCTTTTTGGTATAATTCATTAATTTATTACTTTTTTTTCGATTGTATATTGGACATAAACTCAGAGGGAGTACTATTTTATTCATCGTTGGGGGTATCCACCTTTTTCGCTCCACGATGATTTGCATTGTGGCACAGAATGAAGAAATCTCGTCTATTGCTATAAAATCATGTCAGAAGAATATTTGTGGAACTATTCATCACTAGGGAAGATCTCACTTCAAGTTCAAATGAGCTTATCAAGTGTTTTAATCGATTAAACTTTTTATTATTTTATTATTATTAATTCTTTCATCCGGAATTCTTATAAAAATATGGGCATATATTTATGAGTATGTTTCTGTGTATTTTTTCGATCACGCGAAATATTCTGCGACTCCCTATGGCTTTGACTTCTATCGCACATTATCGCAGAAGGTACGTCAATTGTAGACACTCACCAATTGCCCACCTTTGCGAAAGACAAAATGTACTGCAGAAGATTATTGATGATTCCTCTTCTATGGCAATTCTAGAATATTTAGAGGTGATGCATTATAAGAGATATTCTGTCACTTTCCAAAAGATTTCGTCATAAACAGTCTTCCACGACTTTCCCGAAAGATTCCTAGAGGTTTCATCGCAATCAGTCTCCTCGGCACAAAAAATCTTTCAAAAAATCAGAAATGAGAATTCTATCGCAACTCTTCGTCTCACGTCTCATGGAGTCTTTCGTAACTCTTCTAGAAAATTTTGTGGACGTAAGCAGTAGCCTACATTGGTGCTTGCAGAAAATTTATGGAAGTGTCATCACACCAGGTTTTTCGTAATACTTAACAATGATTTACTATAGAGTTCCGTAGGCGAATATTAAATAGTTCGAATTTGATTTGTAAATTCAAAGATATGATAACACACATCGCATATATTTGGTTAACTCTCAGAACCAAAAAGTCGCACGCTCTGAAGGTTATTTTCGTGCTGAATATGAATCAGTATCTGTCCTCAGAATAGTCTCATCACGCAACTTTTTCTTGATATAATAATTTAAAAGTGTCAGAAAGGAGTTTTTACTACATTTGAGGTTCTGTAACATCTGAAATATTTTTTTAAAGTCGTAAAATAATCACTACGTTTTAGCCTTCAAGCACCTGATGGGGCTATTCTGATTCGGATTTAGCACGTTAAAAATCGTTGGAAAATTGTAGTGAGGTTTATGATTCAAAGTTTGTATCGGCTGTGTGATCGAAAAATACAAAAATTCTATAATGTTCGCTATTTGATAGACTTGAGACAAAGACCTTCTAGCACTCTTCCAGAAGTGCCATGAAAGAACACAAATAATGTGCGGCTTTTTGTTGATGGACTCTTCAAGAAGATACGTGGACTTATCGCTTTGGGAAGTGTTTTTCAAATTAAATATGTATCTTCTAAATTCCGACTGCAAACACATACCAGTATTTATATTAGCACAAACGCAAAGATTATTGCGCTGTTAAGAATACTTTTTATCGCAAAAAATAACTAAAGCTCAAATGAATTTATTAAATGTGTAAACGTGAAATGCATTCATGTGATTAATGGTAGATTAATTCATACATAAATATGTATGGGCATGTGAATATGTAGGAACTTACATACTCGTTTATAGCTAACGAAAAGAGCAAGCCAAATGAAAATAAGTAACTGCCCTGCAACGACAAAGCAAATACGACAACTACAGGGAGACCGCGGTAGTCGGCTGAACCACTTAAACGCAGTAACAATAACGTTCAGCGCATTCCATCAATCACAGCAACAAGCAAAACCGACATAATACGAGCAAACAAAAAAAAAAAAGAACAAAATCTGTGAGGAATGCATTTTACAGCGGCTAGACTATGGAACCAGAAGTGTAAAGATTTGAATGCTTTGCACGCAATTAAGCGGTCGACTTACAAACATATGTACATACACACAACTGCCCGCATCAGCGACTCTGGCACCGGGTGGGCGTTTGCTGATTAAGTGCGTTCTATTTTTTGCGTAGAACTTCCGTTTTCAGACGCCTAAAACCAGCAATAATACATATTTTACTTACATTATTTTTTTCCTCATTCTGTCTAGTTTATAAATTTATCAACAAAACGTATGTATTTATTTTGATTCTTTTATTATTGTGTACGCGTATGACAAATTTCCGTATTGACGATAGTAACGTGGAAATAATAAAATGCACACGTGATTGTTTTTTGAAAACTTGCCTTTCAATTACGTACGAGTATTTATGTACTTTTACGATTATTATAATTGCGGTGAGGTGTACAAAGCAGATGTATTTATCCTCACAAAAATAACTCGATAACTAACAATTAACTACTGAATGTACTATTTTAATTACATTTATAGCGAAATTTTTTGTATTCATGTTTAATAAAAAAAATTCAGTATGAAAGCGTGAGTGTATAGTAAAATTTAGGAAAGTGTTTAGGAATAATTAAATAAAGGAAAAAACAAATTTTGCGAGCCCTGATAAATATCTTGTAGATTCGTGCACTGCTTCGAAGTCCGCATAATGGATCGATTTCATGTGATAAGATTTAGGTATTTTGGATATTGTACACTTTTCTCACAATATGTTTGAAGTGTAGTACTAAACTGAAAAAGTCTTTATAAGTTTGCATAATTCTGAAATGTATATTTTTTTTTATTTCCATTATAAATTACAATCTGTTAATATTAACAATTAGTTATTGGTGTTAGGGTTTGGAATTAAAATGTCCCTTCCCTTTGGATGAGAACATTATTGTCTTTGGTAGCATTTATGTAGTTACAATTTTACTAGCACAACATAGTTTTCTATTAGTCTATTTATGTCACAGTACGAGATGTATTCGTTTTTAAAAATTATTGATTACAGAGCAAACATATTCCACTCCATTGCCGAAAGAATATGAAAAAAGATCTAAGACAAATATCCAAGAGACAGTTTTCTTAAAAGAATACGACCAAAATAGTTTTCTTCCAAACCAAGATTCTTAAATATTTTTATTTAAAAAGTCTGTTTTTTGAGGCCCTATGTTTCACCTAGGTAGCACGAAAAAATATATAAATAAATGCATATATTTTTCTGAAAAATCGGGAAGAGAGGTGTACATTTTTTAAAAAGAACCTAAGATATTCCATATCAAAAATATTTATTTTTTCAATTTTTTCGGAAATACGAGTATATATATATATGTATATCCCACGGTTGAAATATATATATCCCAAGTTGAAACTTGAAGCCCTATGTAAATATTCCCCAAAATATACATTTTAAATAAAATTTTAAATAAAAACTATTTTGGTGGTGTTTTTCCTTAAGAATGGAATACAAATTTTTAAGAAACCATTTTTGGTCGTGTTTTTTAAGAATGAAATAGAAACATTTGATAAATCATTTTTGGAAAAATAAACTATTTTGCTCATGTTCTTTTAAGAAAACCCTCTCTTAGACGGTTTTCATTTTTTTTTATCAATTGTTTGGAATATGTTTGCCCTGCAACCTCTGTAAACCTCGAAACATATGTAAGTACGTAGAGTTAATCAGTGAAAAATACTATTATGATTTAAGAATTATAATTTTCAATATTGGAAAAATCTCAAAAATTTACTGAGGCATTTTATGTAACATTACAGAATCAAAATTCATATTGAAGAGCAGAGGCCAACATAAATTTCTAACCAGAAACAGGGCTTCATTTTTTGAATATAATGAAGCCGAATCTGAATACAGAATTACGCCAGATGTGGTTTAAGAGAAAAAGAGCAGCACTTTGAGATACTACTACGACATTAATCCTCCGTTGGACACCTTTTTTTCAAAGCCTTCGATTGTTCACTCGGGTGTGGCCTTTTTTCGCCCTGTTCGATAATCCTTTATAAAAGGTTATATCCATAAATCAATTGAAAATTATTTAGGAAACTATCTGGAAGCTCAAGTCATTAGCTATAATATAAATATGTTAAATTCACTACCAAACTCAAAAAAATTTGACCAGACTCGAGTGTCCAACGGAGGGTTAAAGAAATATTTCATGATATTACATAACCTGAAATGTTGACGAAAATTGTTTTTATGCCATATGCTATTTTGAGTCTAAATTTGGATTCCACACGACAAAATGTCGGGCATTCGTTCATTCCTTATATGTATGGAGAAAATGCACACTACTACCAAAAATAAATAAAAAAATAAAAAAAAATCCCAAAAAAGAATTACCAAAAACCAACAAAATTTTTTTTATTATATTATATTTTACATTTTATTAGACTGAAATTCAATGTACTAAAAAACTGCACACTTGCTACTTTTCTAAAAATTCTGATTAAAAAGTTGAAAATGTTGATAACAATTTATTGAATTTTTTTAGCACAAACTTGTATTTTCTCGTATATGGCTTTTGTAGTAGAATGAACTATATTAAAAAAAATATTAAATTTAAATAAAAAACAAATAAATTGCTAAAATGTGTCAATAAGTTCCCGAGCTGTAGTAATTTAACGCACTGTATGTAACTAACAATATGCGAATGTAAACTTATATTTGGTTTTCTTGTTGTATTAAAACAGTTTATCCAGGTTGTATTCCTATATCTATAAATGTAGTGCCTGTTGCCAGAAATACATATGTACATAAAATTTTACTTTCTGGTATTAGCGGGATACAGCAATAAGACGATCAGATTTTCAATTTAACTGCTACCTTTAATTCCACTACTAATCTGTCCTGTAGTATAAAAAAACGCTGCATAACGTAAACCATAATTTTCATGGTCTGTCTTTCTAGTATTGGGTCATAGTTAAAAAAATTCGTTTTGTTGCATAGTGTACTTTACCACAAATGAGGTGGAGTTTATTTATATTATTATTTCCGGTGAAAAAATACCGCTTACAGATTTTTTGGGATCGACTTGTATAACACTTTCCAACGATCGCTCCTTGGCAGGGATAGACAAAGAAAAACTTCTCATAAAAAACCGTGGGAAACTGGCTTACAAATGAAGGGTCCTTCAATTGTCGTCAGCTTATTATTATGATAATGGTATTTTCGTTTCTGCGTTTTTAAAAATGTCACCCTCCTATTCTTAGACTAAATGGTCGTGTATTTTGGTTTTCACCCCCTGGCCCGTTTCATCCCTCCTTAGCCAACCTGAATGCCGTGGACTCCTCCATGGCACCCATATTGATGGCAGGCTTAGTGCGGACGTTCCGTCAACATGAACTGGCCCACAACACAGAACTCCCGGCCTCAGGTCATTCCACAATTCGACTTCACAGAAGCGTGATTACAGAAGATGCCAACCTTCCAGTTTTTTTTGATTAATTTTTGAGTTGTGACAGACAACATTGTTATTGCCACAAATTTATTATTTCTTTCTTTATGTATTTATATGTATATTTAACGAATTATTTTAAAAATTATTGTAATGTAAGATGAAATATTTATAAATAAATAAAGAAGAATTACTACTACTGGTCGTGTATTTTCTTATGAAAATGAAGGGAATCGATTAGTAATTATGCCTCATTCTTATTTACCTTTGTTAAGTGCAAAGCAACTTTGATCGAATTTACGTCAATATGCATACTTAACATTTATATAACCATATAAAAAGGAATCTATCGGCATGTCCGCATTATCAATTAATCTGCGCTCTGACTCCTATAATTCAGAACACATACAAGCCGCGCACCTAGATATTGCATATGTACAAGGTGGCGCAAAATTAATCAATCAATTTTGTTTTTAAATAAATTTTTTAATAAATAAAAAAAAGTTTTGAGTGATGGAAATCTTCATTTTGACCTTTACGCGCTGCATTACTTGCTGGTTTATATGCTGCAGCTTTCTCGTTCATAAGTGTTAAATATGCTTGACGTATGATGGAACTTGTAAAAATTATAAATCTTCTAATAGGGTGATTAATTTTGCGCCATCTTGTATATGAATGCATGTGCGTTATGCTTCGCAATTTGTTTTGTTTGCTCACATTAAAAAGATTTAAGTGCCTTCACATTCGTTAATTTGGTGTTATCACGAATGGAAACCAAAAACAAAACTTAACATGATTACACAATAAATTCTAATCACCGTAAATAATATCTGGAAGTAAACTAAGTTCGCTTGTTTTTTAATTAATTTTGAAAAAACCAGAAAATATATAGATATTTCATTCAAAATAATAGCAGCCTAAGATATTATAATTTTTTGTCATCACGGCTTTTGCAAATTTTGTGATAGGTACCAGAAATAACTAATTTTTTCTTAATTGCTCACTTTAACATTTTACATTGTCGATCTGGAACTTTTATTTCAAAACAACTCAGCAGAACACCAACCAACTGTGTTTGCTTTGTAAGTTGGGTACTCGAGTATGATTTGTCCATTGCGAATATCTTTTAAGAATTTGAAGAAGAAACACTAGGCCTCTTCGCCAACCGTTAACATGGGGCGAATAGATGAAGCAACTGGCATAAATAAACACATCTTGGCAGCTGCCTAAAATTACATTTGTTTGTAAAAAAGTAAGTTATATCAGGTTTATGAAGTATAACCAAGGCGAATTCAGTACTATTCTATCATTCTTGAGGTATAACCGCACTCGCCAGCGGCAAATCTGGTTCGATAGCTTTGCTGTTGCTTTCACATGCAAATTTTTCATTCAGTGAGCCGAGTAGGGAGATGGAGAGCAGAGAAGTGGGAAATAGAACAGGCCTACATACTATTTCTAAAAAAAAACTGTTGTTATTCAATGCAAGACATGCTTTATAACACTAGCAGTGATCTGTTATCAGCGACTCCACTTGAGAGGCAATTTTTGAAGTGTTCTTTTGCTTGTCGATTGTTTCGCGGTCTGTAAATCAGTATTTATTCTACGATCTTCTTTAAAAAATTCAGATTCTTCGGACCAAGAGTCATCGCCAAAACAAAGTTTTCAAAAATATATATTCTGATCTTATGGCGTATCTGCATAAGTACATATGCATATACATTTTATATACATTTTGAATACATTTGTACATACATATGCCGAAAGTTAAAGTCAAGGTAATTATAATTTTTTAATTCGCGTCAAAGAATTTGTATGCATTGAATTGAATTTCGATTGATTGATTGGTTATTCACTCTTAGCCTTTATACTCGTAAATTGTAATGCTTTATGCTAATCAATAGTATTTGTTTACTTATACATATGTACATATATGTGAATATCTAACAAAAAAATGTGCGTTTTTCACTTTTTTATCACATCCCTTCGTTCTTACTCTTTAGCTACGTATGTATGTACATACATATGTATATATAGTATACACATATGTAGTATTTAGTAGTAAGCTAGAAGTTATGAATGAAAAACTGGTGTTGATAACTTATTTATATTTTATTTTTTTATTTCAGCAGCTGACAATATTTCGCTTAGCCCACAACATATCGGCTTAGATATTTGTAGTTGGTTATGTTGACATTTATTTGTGAGTCATTATCCAATGCTAAATACAGTGCGTGAAAAAACAATAGCACCGAAACATTTTCAATAATTATCTTTTTTTTTGTTTTTAAATAAATAAATAAATAAAAGACAAGTGCACGAATTTTTTTAATATGAAAAAAATGCACAAGGAAAAAATTATGAAAAATCAACAGAATTGTTTAGAAACTTAAAACTGGCACTTTGTTGTATTAAAATTTAATAATATATAAAACTAGATATCAGAAACATTTTCTAGAAACTGTAATTAAAAACTGTGGACTTGTGATGAAATGCTTGTGGAATTTTTTTAATTTTTGTATAAGGTTTGAAATTTATTTGTTCTGGATATATTTTTGTTAGGCAATGCTTTTTAGTTATGCTTTTATGAAAAAATAATGAACACTCAAAAACAAAAGGGAATACATAGCAAAACAAAATTCTAGAAACTCTAATTAAAAACTGTGGGCTTGTGAGTTCACAATCGTATTTGAATAGATTTGTATTTGAAAAACATGTCTTCTGCTTCTTAGGTAAAACTAGATCAAAAACTTTGTGCTTCCGCAAACAAACTCCATTTAAAAGCACCATGTTCAGCCCACTCTGCTTGCAGTTGGTATTTTCACTATTTCTCATTATTTCTTCTCCCAACATCAACGAGTATCGCATAAAACTCATAAGGAAATGCGTTTGCGTGCATTTGGACATTTTGACAGAATCTGTCTGTCAAATACACTAATGTGAGCGCTAATGCGGTTATGCTGCGAGACTTGTGAAGTGTCGTCTCGTCGAGGGAGAATATTACTTTTCAGTTATATGCTGAGATTATTTACATTATCTACAATTTTGATGCCAGTTCCCAAGTGTACAAAAACTTTAGCAAAAAATGTTCTAGAATTTGATATTTCATTTATTGGACAATACTACCACTGGAGTAAATTCCATAATTATAGTATATTAAGGGCCATGGTTGACTTTTCATTATTGCGGAGTTAAGCCCATCTGCTCGGACTCCTACTTTCAAATTTAAAATTGCTAAAAAGCTTAACATGTTAACAACACAGTTATTAATTATATGGTAAAGTATCAAAATGACGATTCGCTGAACGTATTTGAATATAACCCGAAAAGTTAAGAAAATTCCTCTACGAAACTTTCAGGAGTTACTGAGCGTAGTGTCAGCTTTTATTAAAAAAAGAGGTTGTCTGTAAAGTCGGTTTACGGACGATAGCTTAACGTGATAACGTCATAAGAAAATACTGATTGAATGGTTGCATTTTCAAAAGAAAATTTTAATTTTATTTGTTTGATAGATATTTTGTATGGATATAGAGAATGAGTTAACATTAACATAACATAATATACTTTAACATAACATAACATAACATAACATAACATAACATAACATAACATAACACAACACAACATAACACAACACAACACAACACAACACAACATAACATAACATAACATAACATAACATAACATAACATAACATAACATAACATAACATAACATAACATAACATAACATAACATAACATAACATAACATAACATAACATAACATAACATAACATAACATAACATAACATAACATAACATAACATAACATAACATAACATAACATAACATAACATAACATAACATAACATAACATAACATAACATAACATAACATAACATAACATAACATAACATAACATAACATAACATAACATAACATAACATAACATAACATAACATAACATAACATAGCATAACATAACATTACATTACATTACATTACATAACATAACATAACAAATTACCCCGTATTAAAGCACTTATCAACAGCTTTCATTTGATACCCATATTGTACATACACAACCAAAGGTTACCCGGGTCCACGTTTTGACCTATATCTCGAGACCCCAGTCACGGAGCGGCATGAAAAATACTCTGTACTAAAGCATTCACCAACAGCTTTCATTTGATACCCATATTGTACATACACGTCCGAAGGTTACCCGGGTCCACGTTTTGACCTATATCTTGAGACCCTATCTACCAATAGGTATTCAAACTATACGGAAATCATCTTCAATACCTACTTAACAATGTGTGTAAGTTTGGTTTAATTCGGTTCAAAGACACGGCGGGTCCACGTTTTGGCATATATTTCGAGACCCTAGTCATCAATAGGTATGAAAACTACCCCGTATTAAAGCACTTATCAACAGCTTTCATTTGATACCCATATTGTACATACACAACCAAAGGTTACCCGGGTCCACGTTTTGACCTATATCTCGAGACCCCAGTCACGGAGCGGCATGAAAAATACTCTGTACTAAAGCATTCACCAACAGCTTCAATTTGATATCCATATTGTACAAATACATTCTAGGGTCCACGTTTTGGTCTCTATCTCGAGACCCTAGTCACGGAGCAGCATGAAAAATACTCTGGACTAAAGCATTCACCAACAGCTTCCATTTGATACCCATATTGTACATACACATCAGAAGGTTACCCGGGTCCACGTTTTGACCTATATCTCGAGCCCTATTTCCAAAATAAAATATAATCCATGTTACTCGTGGATGATGTAGCTTTCGAATGGTGAAAGAATTTTTAAAATCGGTCCAGTAGTTTTGAGCCTATTCATTACAAACAAACAAAGTTTTCCTCTTTATAATATTAGTATAGACAACATATCTTATAAGGTATATGGTAAATATTACCATACATTTTTTCCTTCATATATAATACAAAAATTAATAATTATAACATTAAAACAACAGGTATTATTAACAAACTTGGTTTTATTTTAAATTCTTCAAGTGAATCAAATTAATAATAATCAATAAGAAGGCATATGCAAATACAAATACGTGAATTTATATATGTACATTTGCGCATATACATACATACATATATACGCTCACTTAAGTAGGAGAGAGCAAGATATCGAACGTTGCCGTTCGTTTGCTTTGTTTGCTTTGTCGTTCGTTCCGCCCTTTCGCTTGCAGTTCATTCAATGCAATGAGCAAGGTAACACTAATATGAGCAAGGTAACACTAATATGAGCAAGGTAACGGCAATGAGCAAGGTAACGACACATTTTTTCGTGCGTGCAGCCTGTTAAATCGAATTATAAGACGTTATCACGTCAAAAAATTAGAAAATATAGGAAGGGTTGTTTTGAGAAACTTGTTTTTTTAACCTAATGTTACCTGGTAACTCACTCAAATCTAATACCACATTCAAATCGTTAGCTACTCACTACATACTACATACACACGAGTATGTACATAGATCTACAATGTAATTAATATTGAATTCAACCGAATTACCCCCACAAATTGAGTATTTGTAGAGGCACCCAATTTGAAAACGAAAATTTCAGGAAATCCGCCTAGAAGTCACACCGAACAGCGCGCGTACAAGGTGAATGTACTTTATGTTAATGAAATAAAGAAACAAAGCAAAAGTTAAATTGTGGTCAAATCACAAGACCATTCAATGACTATAAAGCCACAAGCAAGTGCACCACAACTTGAATAAAACGTAATGAAGCGTACTTAAAGGGGGTATAAAAAAGAATGCATACTAATTCATTATAATGCCGTATTATGTAAGACAAAAACCATAAGGCAATCCAAAAATTTCGGGATCCCGATTTTTTTTTTAGCAATAGTCGATATAAATACTAGGACAATTTGTTATGCTATGACAGTTAAATTAAATTAAAGCTTACACCAAAATTCATGTTTAGTCCAAGCTCTTTAAAAGTTTAATTTGCAAGGGCAACTTTTTTAGTAGCAAAAACTGTTTTCAAATGATGCACAAATAAATAGAATGTAATACTGTTTGCCATATGAATAATTTCAGATACACGGGTGCCTGGACTGCGTTTTATGAGGATCTCACGATCGGTCTGATTTCGCGCCGCTTTATTGAAATCATTTAGCACTCAGACGATTGCCATTGAAGAAAACGCGAATCATTTGAATGTAGCGTTCGCTATTGATGGAAATATTGGCTCCATTTTTGCAGTGAATTCTTCGGGTATTGGGATAATTTTTTGCACTCCAAATACGCCTCTTTAGATCAGACGTTCGATTCATATTTTTGTGGCTTTAAAAAATGTTATTCAATGAGCAATCCCGATGTTTCGGGAGTAAATAAAAAAAAATTCAACATAAACATTGGCATCCATTTAAATTACAATACATACAGACAAAAAGTGATCTAAGACGTCCTTGACCGTAGCAAGATCAGTAAATAACCACCAATAAAAAAGGCAGACAGGTTCAATTCAGAAATCATTTATATCGCTAGTAGCAAAAAGCTACTCAATAAAATTACTCGTATAATAGTGAATGTGTGGCGTAATAAAGAATCAATATTTATTTAATGCTTGCTGTTAAAAATTTTATAATATGAATGCATCAGTCATTAAATTATTAGCTACCAGCAAAAATACAACAACAATACATTGTTCTCTGTACTTTCAGTCCCATAGCACAGCTTAAAAAATTAAAAAATTGCACGCTCATTAGCTCCCTTAGTAATGCCATCTGATATTTTTTTATTTAAACTGAAAACTGTATACACAATAAAAAAATATATATTTTTTTAATAAACACAAAAACAAGATAACAATGTTTACTTGGCATGCAAACTGAAAAAAAAACAATTGTTTCTAAAGCTTGCCACACAAAAAGAGGCTCGCTCGTGGCTAATCAATTTAATTCCAAAGCTTAAATCATTGCTTCAATTTTTTAGCGTGGAGGGACGTCTGTGGCATACCTACATCCCGTGCTGACATTCGTCGTCTCTTGTCATTGGTCCATTGCATTTGTAGGCTCGTATAGATCGCATCTCTGACGTGAGTTCGCTTTGAACTCAAAGCCTTTGTTGACCAAAACATTCTGATCATTGACTCGAGCTACGACAATTAGTTATAATTTGTTTGCATTGACTTGTCGCTTATTTTTGTCTACTGCATGGAGACTGCATTGACGCAAGCTTAGTAGTGCACACTGCAAAAAATTTTACTTTTAAGTGCAGCGAGAATTTGGTTTTGATATTTTCTCGAATTGGTTTGGTCAGGCTGATACGAGATTTGTTATATTTTTTGGTTATTTATATATCCTGACGCATAACTCTTTGACACTATTCAAGTCCAGCTGCCCATTCAATTTATTATATGTGACATAATCTTAGGTCAATTTATCGGGTTCGCTATTTTGTATGTTGTTAATTCATTGGAATTACTTTAAAATGAATAAGTCTACATTTTTTTCTGCAAACTACAAAATGGCGTTACGTAACACTGAGTTCAAGTCATTTTATCGAGTTCTTTCTACCCACAGTGTGCATCGAAACCGGAACTCGAACCGCTTGTCAGTCACGCACAAGCCCAACTGGCATTAAAAAACGGCTATTAATTTTTATTGTATAATTCATTCGAATAAAATGCATGCAATAAATGCCCTAAAATTAATTATGAGTGTATTTCTATTGATGTCAAATACCGCGGAAATTTACCGAGTCAAACATTTAATTGTGCCTCGTGCATTGATTGTTTTTGATTCAAATATTTTTGCTGTCATTGCCATGAGTTGCAGGAAAACTGATGCACCTTAATCCACCCAATCGACTTTGGTTTAATCTAATTTGTGTATGTTTGAATGCACAACAATATTCATGTCTCGGTCGTTGAGCATATCTGCTGTGATTTGTTAGTTCATATGCACAGTGAGCGTTAAAAAAAAGTTTATATATACATAACACATGCAAGAAATTATAAAAAAAAAAAAAAATAATTGGCGCGTACACTTCTGTTAGGTGTTTGGCCGAGCTCCTCCTCCTATTTGTGGTGTGCGTGTTGATGTTGTTCCACAAATGGAGGGACCTACAGTTTCAAGCTGACTCCGAACGGCAGATATTTTTATGAGGAGCTTTTTCATGGCAGAAATACACTCGGAGGTTTGCCATTGCCTGCCGAGGGGCGACCGCTATTAGAAAAATGTTTTTATTAATTTTGCTTTCACCGAGATTCGAACCAACGACCTCTCTGTGAATTCCGAATGGTAATCACGCACCTACCCATTCGGCTACGGCGGCCATACTTATACTGGCAAGTAATTATTCAGGCTAGAGTTCAAATTTGATACTGAACAAGGTTTCTCCCTTTTCCAAACTGGATAAAGAGGCATGGCGAATGGGTCTGGTGGTGAACGAGGACAAAACAAGGTACCTCCTGTCATCAAACAAACAGTCGGCACTCTCGCGTATCGGCACCCACGACACTGTGGACAGTTATGATTTCGAGGTTGTGAAAGACTTCGTTTATCTAGAGACGAACATTAACACCGATAACAATGTCAGCCTTGAAATCCAACAGAGAAGTGCTACTTTGGACTTAGTAGGCATTTGAGTAGTAAAGTCCTCTCTCGACGAACAAACTAACACTCTACAAGGCTATCGTCACGTATGGCGCAGAAGCTTGGACGATGACAACATCCGATGAGGCGTCTCTTGGAGGGTTTGAACCATGGAACCATGATCTGTATGAGCTTTCCGACGACATAGGCATAGCGCAGCGTGTAAAGATTCAGCGACTACGTTGGCTGGGTCATGTCGCCCGAGTGGATACAAACCCTCCGGCTCTGAAAGTATTCGTTGCGGTACCAGTTGGTGGTAGCAGGGGAAGAGGAAATTCTCCTCAGCGTTGGAAAGATCAGGTGGAGAAGGTGTTGGCTTCACTTGGTGTGTCCAACTGACGCCGGTTAGCATGAGAAAGAAACGTCTGACGCGCTTTGTTAAACTCGGCCGCGGATATCGCGCCAATCAAGAAGAAGACGAAGAGTTCAAAAAATCATATTTCTCTTCATATATTCGAAGGGAAACGAGGTATTCCCTTATCTCTGTTGCAGCCACCAACTCGAGGATTTTCTGTGCGTTTTTGCGTGTATCCATTCGATACTCTTAAATAAGGTTTGAGTAACTGACTTATCAATCGAACTAGTTTTCTTAAATGCAATTGTGGACTTCATCATGTGAGCATGAAAATGAAGAAAAAAGTATTTTTTAACAACGTTCGGTTTTGATCAGATGTAGAAATTACTAAGATTCCCTAGTAAAATCGAGAAAGTTGTATAAAAAAAGCAAGCAGTATTTAAAAATTTGGAAAACTGCTTAATTTTTTACATATTTTCTAGTTGCAGATCTCATTGGTATTTTAGATGGCCTCATTTGTGCTGTATATCATTGCTGTCCATTTTAAGCGCTTTAAAGTTTGTTGTTTGCGTCAGTCTTGTTAAATGTCGCAAACTGATAATCTTAAAAATCTTTCGTTTTTTCAAACGATGACTTCAGAATATATGTATGTATATATGTATGTGCATATGCACATATTTTCTATAAATATAAAATACATCTGAGTTCATAGAATCAGCTGTGCGTAGTTGTGTATGCATTCTTTGGACGCCCACTGTAGGCACTTGAATGTGTGCAGATGACAATGAATTTAGCGAATATTCGCTCAGTACTAAAATTTCCCCGCCCCCCGTTTTACATATTCATACTTGGCAACAATTGTGTGATGCTGTGTCAGTATTTGTGTTCGGCTATACAAACTTTCTATATATTTTTTATTTATAAAATTCCGAGTTCAATATGTTATCGTTGACGCACACGGAGAAAGATGCTTTTTTAATGCGGACGATTGGCATGAATGAAACCACTTGAGTTGACGTACTTCTGGAGGTAATTTGTCACAATTTCTTGTAAATAATATTATTGTGTGTTTACAAGTAATACAGTCACTCAGTCTAAAGTGCAATTTCAATGTAAAGTGATAACCATTTTCGAATTTGCATTGCGTTTGAATGTTGAATGTTGATTACAGATTAAAAGTAAAATGTAATATATAAATAAAATTGATTTTTTAAACTTTAACTTATCATAAAGAAACAATGAAACGCCCCTTAACAACATGACACAGTGGGTATTTTCGAATATTGTGGAATACATGAAATGAGTTCGAAAAATAAAGCTTAGCGTTTGAAAAACTACACTTTCAGAATTTTTATTTTTAAGTAAATAATATAAATAATTTTAGAATCCAATTAAGATTATGTTTAAGTGGTTCTACAATAAGAAACTTACAAATACTTTTTCTTCTTCTTCTTATGTAGCGCATTGCCAGCATGAGTCGCCGTTAAATATCTTTTGCATAGTTCTGCGATATGATGTCTAGCTATTCAAGTATTTCTTTAATTTTTCTGAAAATGTCTTTGTTGTAGGCTTAATAAGAAGTAAAATGAAAAAGTTGTGAAAAATATTTTATAATTTTGAGATTTATTCAACGCCGAACATTTTTATATAATCTTCTTAAAGTCAAATATTTTCGGTTCTTTTCAACATTTTTATAATTTTTTTTATTAATTTCAAGGGTAATATGCGAAGATCGTTTGAAAAGTCCGTGCATTAATAAAAACTACTTAATTGTTTGGGGTAAACTTATTAGTTTTTCGAAATTATTTCCTTTAAGACTTATACACTTCGCTCAACGCTGTTCTAGTTTGTTGATGACTTCCGAATAATGGGACTTGTCCAAGTTTAAAAAATAGACATCCCTTTTTCAATTACATCATCCTTTGAATAAACTCTTCTTTCCGCGAATGATTTTTTCAAATTGGGGAACAAATAGTAGTTCAAGGGAGTCGTCTGGACCATAGGGTTGAGATGGACCCCTATTTCCATTAATTTTTTAAAATAATGTTTCCATCAAGACGCACATCACAGATAGGAGGAGGAGCTCTGCCAAATACCTAACAGAAATCTATTTATTAATTTTTTTATTATGTAATCAGCATACGAATTTTTTTCTCGTCCATTTTCTGAAAATCACTCGACTTCCTCGATTCAAACGAATGCCAAACACAAAGAAGTATACCGATCTGGCTGGAACTTGATGTATAGTATGTTCTTCCAAGAGATGCTACTAACTAAACATAACCTCGATATGCGCCGGTAGTGCCATCTTTCTGACTTTGCACGGACTTTTCAAACGACTCTCGTACACTTTTTTGGATAATGAAAATTTGGAAATTTTTTTGTTTGTTTTTTTATTCAAAATTTTTAGGGAATCTGTTTTTCTTTGTTATATATGAAAAATGTCCCACCTCATTTTGCTAATTGTTCCGTTAATAGCTAGATTATGGTCAGTATATTCGACTAAATTTTCGGGTAGCAAATGCAGCGAACCTGTGAACCGTAGGTAAAAGCCAGGAGACGCCCGGTCCAACATATGCGAATATGTACGCATATTAGTCCAGCAGTAATAATTAAATATTTTTGAAGAAATAGTTTCGCTAAGTGATGCTGGTTTTCAATATTTCTGATTAAAGATTACTTTTAGAAAAAAAAACGAACGAACTAGCCCAAATGATAAGATAAGAAAATAAATTTAATACTCCAAAATTTGGGGTTTCTTAAAAAAAGCGGATTTTCATGACAAAATTTAAAATTTTAAAAGTTCTGGCAAACCTTTTGATTTCTACATTCTTTAACTCGCCGCCGTTCGAGTGAAATTGTACACATTTTGCGTTTAGTGTTTATATTTTCTTCAAAACTTAATTTCCTTCAGAAAGTATTTGTTTGAAATTCTCATTTTTTAGATTGCATTTGATAAATTTCGAGTTTAGTCATATTACGGCTTTAATTTAATACACTGACGTGCGCGCCGTTCTTGCAATACTTGTCCGAAATAGAAAAACAAGTTAGTGGTCCTGTTTCCTGTTTCACTGTTACCTTTATTGTATTGTAAATTTATAGAAGATTCAACTTTAAAAAACTTAAAGGCTCAAGCCAGAAGAAATTCACAAACAAGCAAAACTCAAGTATTTTATAGACCAATTCTCATAATTTTTATCGGAATATACATGATATATATTTGTTAGTAAACACACAACTGCTATTCACTTTTGCACCAAATTTATTGATAAAATTAATAAAAACAATATTATATTATGTACATAATATAATTTTATCTCTATGTCTATCTCTATCCCTATCTCTATCTCTATCTCTATCTCTATCCCTATCTCTATCTCTATCTCTATCTCTATCCCTATCTCTATCTCTATCTCCATCTCTATTTCTATCTCTATCTCCATCTCTATCGCTGTCTCTTCCTCTATTTCTATCTTTAATCCTATCTCCATCTCTAAGCCAGTCAAGTCTGAATAGGTAAAATTTTACCCATGAACGTCTTTTTTAAACATCGCAAAGGGCTAAGAGAGGGAAGATAACAAAACTTTAAAATATCATCTTCTGACCCTTCTATAGAGCCATACAAGGTTGTTTCGATTATTGTTCTATTAAGGAAAAATGTTTAAATTTCTTCAGTTCACTTTAAAAGGCATGACTTATGGAGAAAGTACCCCTCAGTAACTTAGTAAACTTGCATCTGTATGTATGTATGCATATATGTGGAAAGTGGACGCAGCAATATGAACCGATAACACTCCAGCCTAAACCCCATTCGAAGTATGTCTGCCTCCCATCTATAAATGATTAATTGTTTTCCGTGTCCTTTAATATTAATCAGGTTTTACCCACCAAAGTGTAGAAACAATTATAATATATTGCTCGGCCTTTGAGAAGGGGGTGGAAGCATCCGGGAAAAGTACATGTACGAGTACTTGTACATAAAGTACTCTAAATGCTTGTTAGACACATTCTTCAGTCCCTGTGATAAGATTAGTTTTAAAACAGATTAAATTTTTTATTAGTCGATTATTTTCAAAATATATACATACATATACATATATTATGTATTTGTATGCTAAATTGATTTAAAAAGCAGCAGCTTTACTCGCTTAGCGTCATTCTAAAAATCATCCCATTCGTCAACGGAACTACTCGTGCGTCTCTACATATATTCATATGTACGCATGTTCAAATAAATACTAAAGTAAATTTGTTTGTTTTTTTGTGATTGCAGATACCTACTAGTGAAACACAATCAGGAAACTTAAAAGGTAAGACCCATATTGACACTTTTTATTTGCCAGGCGCGCTTTCTTGGTACACCCAGACGGGCATGATTAGATCAGAGTGCGGAAAGGAATGTACTCCTTGTGAAGACTATTTGGTTAATCGGGTTATTTCCTGCAAAGATTGGACCAGCAAAACATAAGATTTATATTATTTGTATGAAAGGTGGGCGTGACGGTTTTAGTGTCCGATGCCACGCCTATAAACCACCCAGATATCAATATTCATAGCCTGATGATGATTAATGAAATTTCGTTACACGCAAATGTGTAGAGAATAGTGGAGAATATCTGAATATTTTGTTCTCACCAAGAAGTTAAACTGTGGTGGATATATCGGCATGCAGGTTCGAGGAACGTTTTGAGCGAGTGAGTTATTCCTACCTGCTGGTTTTTGAGAATTCTTCATTCCCAGAATTGATCAGACTACGTTCAAGGGATATATCTCGGATATACTGGAAAGCAGGTTAAGAAGCCAATAACTCAATTTGGTGCATCTGCAAGCTGCTTCGAAATATATGAATGGCACTAGTAGTTCAAAAATCGTCTTAAAAATAAACTTGTTCTCATATTTCGCGAATACTTGTGTACGAGCAGACTTTTTCCAATGTAGAACATTTAGGGCATTAGCCCTTCACCGGTATTCTGCGTCCATTCGACGAAAGCTGATGCTATTTTTCCATTCATCCGTTCGTCATATGTATACATTGCCTCCCGTTTCTTTCTTGCTAAGGTTTATTGTTATTAAAAGTAAAAATATAAGAGGACTACGTCGGCATGACGAAAATTGCCTTTAAAGTATGTAAAATAGCATAACCCTTTAAGGGTTAATAATCGTATAATCATCAACTTATACAAATCAGCTCAGGTTTTCAAATATTAAAAAATATTCATATATACATACATGCATACATATATGCATATGTGCTTCACATAGAACATGCTCAAATATTCTAAAGTGTATTTAGAAAAAGAACAATGCACTACATTCTGATTGGGGCAACCGAACTATTCAATTTCACTGATATATCGTACAAGAATAACAAGCAAACATAAGAGCGATTACCTGATGACATGCAAAGTAGTATATGCATGTATGTATGCTATGTATGTATGTATATCTGTGAGTCTTCGAATACTTCAGCCACAATCTTTGACAAACACACTTGGAGGTCTGATAACGAACCACCACATAGAGCATATGACTTATTGTTTTATTTACTCGAGAATTATCACATCATTACCAAAATGTATTGTTTATCACCACAACAACAAACAAGAAAAACAAGCAAATAATTAATCAGCATTGCCACAATTGGCACTCATATGTGTCTTTATGTATGTATTTGTGTACGGGCATATATCACCTGAGCACGTATGAATTCATATCAGTCACAACGATTCCGTGATCCCGATCTTTTGAGTGTCAAAAATTCCTTGACTTCAATGAGGTAGGGAGATAATAAATAAATAAATATACAAACAAATGGAGTGATTGTGATACATAGGTATATGTACCTACATATGTATACTTGTATTATCATAATTTTGGGTAGCATGAACTTAGCAACAAACGTAGAAGCGGGCTCTCAGTATTCTGCATCAAAACTATTTTGTCGAAGAGCGCTTAGATTCAGATTACGATCACTTGGCGTCACCATTTTGAAGTGGCGCATAAGCCTTCCGGAGAGTACTTCAAAAGCGGGCCATCGAATAGCGTTGCTGTTGTAGTAGCAGTTCATCAGACCCTGCCAAGGGCGGTGTAGTCACTGGATATTTCTTGGAATGCCGTATACGTCCAAGCTTCGCCATGAACCAATTAAAAACAGACCATGTATGAGGAGGCAGATAATCGCAAACGTCCTAATGTATTTCTGTCATGAAAAATATGCTCTTAAAAAACATGTGCCGTTTGGAACCGGCTTGAAGCTGTAGGTCCCTCCATTTGTGGAAAAACAGCAAGACGCACGCCAGACATAGGAGAAGGAGCTCGCCGAAACATCAAAAAAGGTGTACGAAAAAAGTGAATTTCCGGCTGTCACGTCCCGCTTTTGACACCAAATTTGTTTTGGTAAGATTTTACAATGAAAGAGAACAAAGAAAGAAACTAAAATAGTGCTGTGATTGAGTTCGATTATTAATGGTAAAATTTATTAGTAAAATTGTTTGAGAATCAACATGAATGTATTTATAAAATATAATTTTCATGATAGAAAGTGGTTTACAATCGTGGAATAATAGAGCAGCTCGATTTTTCAATACGGAAGAAGGAAATGTAAACAAAACGAAAAATTTCAAAGGCACCAACTTTTTTCGCAAATTCAATTACAAATACACGGCTGGCCGATTACGTGACCTTTAGTAATTGGTTCATGATGCCTCTCTGTCATACAAAAGGACGGGCATGTTAAGTGATCTTGGTTAGTGACTAGGCTGAAAATTCAACACAAATGTGAAATTATCACGTCAGCAAATCGGCTGATTCTCTTAAATTTACTGAGAGCAGGATAGCGGTATGCGGATGCCGCCACCTTCGGCATACTCTCCATCGGGAAGTTGCTTGAGTCGTAGGGAAAGAAAGAACTTTTATCCGAAATCGCCCGAACTGCCAACGACAGTTTGGTTGACTATGAAGAACGCCTTTCATATTCTGTACAGCAGTTGACGCATCAGCAATAAACGGCGCATAAGTTTCGCAGTTTTGTTGTGCTTAAGCTGCCCTAATCAGGTAGTACCATCCCCAACTGCGAGCTTCACCCATTGTTGCTTTTGTTGATTCCATTATTGGTGTATACAGCAAATTCAGAAATACCCCAAAATCTGTTTTATGCTTACAATAACAAAGAAATTTACTATTGTCACAAATAAATCTCATATGAAATAGGAAAACCCCGGCAAATACCTAATTGCAAATGCAGGTGTATGTGTGTATTGTGCAGCCATAAAGATAATACATACATATAAGCGCATACATATGTACATAATTTTTCGCGCAGTCAATTTTGTATGACATAACATGAAATAACAACACAGGAATGAAAGAAAAACAAAAGAATAAAAGTGTGCAGTAAGCAAATTTACAACAAAAAATGTCATCTGGCAAATGGAACAAAAAATTGCAGAACTCACCACTTTCAAGCAGCGCAGGTGCATATACTATACGAGTACATGCTTACATATATATATATATGTATATGTGAATATGTATTTGTATAAAAATGTATAATAAAAATAAATAACCTTCGTAACGCAGTACAGATGTGTCTATAAGTACTTAATGACTACCAGCGGTTCGGGAGCTGATAAGCCAAATCGAAATGGAAAGTGCAAAGTAAAACGAAATACTTATAAATATATTTCACTTTATGAGTACATACGTATACGTATATGTATGTATGTGGACTTATATGTATATGTAATAAACAACATACTTTGCACGCCTCCAAATTATTTGTTGAGCTTTAAAAAACAAACCGCATAAAACCGAATGAGCACTTGGCGAATTTTCGCTGATTATTACGATTTATAACGCTTTAACCCAATTTATTTGGTATCAACTAGTCAAGAATTAATTACCATGGAAATGATGAATGTGCGCACTAAAAATTTTTGTTGACACTCAGTCGGAGGCTCTGAGTCTAATGAGGCGCTCATGGAGACACTCACTGTCGGCGGCGTGAGAAGCTAGTAATTTGAAAAGATTATGACTAGTTAACCCGGCATTTTGTACGTACAGAAGGCACGCCTCGCCAAAGATGGCTGGAGTTTTACAAATAGAAGCGACAAATTTCTACTGATTAGCTGAGCATTTTGTTCCATGTCTATTACTTCTGTTGACATACCAAAGAACGTAGTGTTGCGAAATTTTCCCAAAAGTGCTTTCATGTAATGAAAACGTTTTTTTATTATATCTAAGTTACTATCAAAGGAACATTCTGGTTTTCATATATACGCACAGGAACTTTTCACTTTTCCCCGGTTAATCGTAATTTATTATTTAACAACCTTCAAAAATTTATCAACCATAAATTATGCGCTTAATATATCTGCAAATGTATACCATATATGTATGTGTAAATTTGCTTCTACTAAAAAATAAAATATTAAAATATGTGCATGCAAATCTTATTTGCCCTTAATAGTGCTGTTGGCATGTGTTTGTATGTATATATGTATGTGACCTTGAAATTCAAGAACTTATCAGTAAATTCAATTAAATTATTGCTTTAAAGCTGGACATTGAAATTCACGCGTTAACTTCCACGTAATCAACGAATGCTCCAACAATTCGTGTTTTGGAAAGTTTTGGCACTCAAATTTTCATAAATTATCAACCACATAAACAGTTGTCATTTATACCCCGCAATAAAATTAAATAGACTCAGAAGGGCACTAATTCTGTGCCGCCTAATCCTTAGGTGTTACTGGTGGGAAACGCATGCAGAACGGAATAATTCTAGAACTAATGCAATACAGGCCTCAATCTCAGCTTAAAAGTGATTGCAGAAAATTGCAACAATTACTTTTATTTGAAAGTATTTGTTGGGATAGCAGACAAACTGGCACTGTACCAAAGTGTTATTTGTGAACTAGTTTCGACGAAGTTCCATTTAGTTCAATGTGGGGCATGTAATGTTAAGCACGTAAATTGTTTCGATTTTTGCGATCCCGATTTCTTCAATCTCGAGATCCCGGAATTAATTCCGGGATTTAAATATTTATTAACTTGCAACAGGAGAAGGTTTCTGTCAAATAATAACTAAATCGGTTTGAAATAATTGTCGTGATTGCCATCCCTAACTTATACAAAACCAGAACAAGTTAAAGCAATTTCTGGTTCAGAATTTGCATAATTTCGTCAATTCTGAAACACTTTGAATTTTAATTAGAAATAATCAAAAAATTCAAATAAAGAAGAATGAGAATTCTTTTGAAGAACCCAAGAATCGAACCGAGAATCACTTGAATCAATGCCCTCCCCCTATTGGCTGTTGGGACAGCGGCAACAGTGCGCGCTATATTACAGTTTCAGCACAGATATAATAAGCCTCTTCTATTCGCCACTCTCTGCTCGACTAACTTAACGAAATATTTGCGGGGGAAAGCAACAACATAGTTATCGAGTAAGATTCGTCGCTAGCGAGTCTGGTCATACTCATACTCACTATTTTACACACAAATGTAATTTTGAGGCAGCTCTATTCCACCGTTACCAAGATATGCTCATTTATACCAGTTACTTCATCTATTCGCCACTTCCTAACGCTTGGCGAAAAGAAGAGGCCTAATATTATATAATTTGTCAAATTTTACCATCGCAAAGGGATGCGGTGGGAGACAATTGGTCAATCCCAGTCTTGTCATCCCCGTATTGAATTCATGAATTATTTTTATGTATGGAAAAGAGAACAAAAGCTCTCTGCCTACTATCCAAAATGCACCAGAAGTGGACGCTTTCAGTACGACTGTATTTCTCTGCAGGATACTGGCACCTGAAAAATTTTTATTGGGTTCTATTTACGAACTTTACTTATGGTACTCGCAAATTGAGCAAGGGAATGTAAAATAATTGCACTGTAAAGTGTTTATGTCTACTTGAAATGAACAATCAATGTTTTCGATCTGAAACTCCAATTCTTGGTTATTTCCATATGCCGCAGCACGTAGTAGATATTAGTAGCTCGAGAAAAGGTGGAATATTCCAATAAATATAAACAATAATTTGCTATTGCCTTTAACAAATGCGCTTATCACCAAGTCCAAAGGGGCGGTACCGACGAGTAATCTTGATAACATGAAATTTCGCAAAATTAATCAAGCGAACAGATTAGTCGCTTGGGGTTAAGCGGAAATATTTCTAGTACATATCGTAAACTCACTTGTTACCCTGAATGCTACATACGTACGTACATACATACATATATGGCTACTACTTCAGTTGTTATGACACGAGTATTGTTATCGTACTTAGCGCGTAGTACAACCATACATATGAACGTACGTTTTAGAGATTAGTTTGCAGATATTTCTACGCGGAATTTTATTTGTCAAGTGTTATCGGAATTGGTGTACTTAATTGATTGCTATGTTAATTTTTACTGAAATTTTCCACACAAGGTCACGGGAATTTGGTGGACAGTGTACCTTAAGAATCCAGTATTGAAGATAATAATACCATTTTCTTCTCGTAGCCAATTGACCCACTTGATCCGGTAATATGCCCTTGAGTGATGAAATAAGTACACGCATAAGTTTGGGGAAAAAGAAATCTATTATTTTCTAGGTAGATGGCTGTAGTGATCGATATCTCGGAACTTATCTTTCAAACAATTTAAAGTTTATGTGCGTTGTTAAGGTAACATTTCATACTAAAAAAAGTTGTTGTGCTACTTTTCACTTGTTCCATTAAGTTGTGACTTACAGGGTGTTAACAATGGAAGCCAACAAAGGCAAAAATCGGTGCATTTTACAGTTTTTCTTTGATAAAGGCGAAAATGCAAGCCAGGCCGCTGAAATTGTGAATGGTAATTATGGCGCCGATACTGTAACAGATAATTAAGTTCAATTTTGTTTTCGTAAATTCCGTTGAGGCATTTTTGATGCCATAGCTACTGTTGTAGCTAATGATTATATCGGCAAGAGTACGGTATGGATATCCCATTGTCCAGGTTCTCTCAATATTTAACCAGCAAAGTCTCGTACTCGACGCTAGAGGGAAACATCTAAAACTTTAGAGAAGACGTCAGCCCTTACACCACTAACCATTTTGGAATTATCTTCATTTATCTGCCTCTTCTCCAGTCGCCCCCGAAATGGGTTTCTTGCGAAAGTATTCTCTGAAACCAGCGAAGGAAGAATTTATTCAGCTTATTTCTTTAAGCCTAAAATGATTTACCATTACCTCCTTCAAATTTCCCACTCAGCTTTTAGTTAACCGCATAAATGCATTATAACTGAACCTATTGGCTGAGTGTAGCCAGAAAGTTGCATTTAATGATAAAAATTTCCTTTAAAGCTGTTGCTTCACGTAGACTGACTACCACCAAACCTGCTATTTCTTTCTGTGATCCAGCTGAGTACGGCATTTAAGTTCAGTGGCCTTCAAATATCACTAAAAATTTTAATTTTGCAAATGATGATCTTTGCATATTTTTAAATATTTTTTAGGTATCTGACCTCTATGCATCTGACCGACTCGGTTAAGTTCATGTCGACAGGCAAAGTTGTCACCGAATGTTATTTTTGCCACCAATTGCGCAGAAAATTGCCCACATCCGCTCGCTAGTTTGAAGTGCTACACATTTTTCATAAATCCCAAGTCTACATAAATGAATTTAATTTAAGAAGTTTAACAAAAGCTGTATGGTATTCTAATGACTGCCAGCTTATATGCCACAAAAGCGGCGATAGCATTTATTAAATTGAACAATTGTCTGCGCCACTTGAGTTTTATTAAAATAGTGGATTTATATTTGAGTGTTGTTGTTGAGTGTTAGTAAGAAAAATGTACAATAAAAGGTATGTAGTAGGGGATATGCACGTACTTTTAAGCATAGCACTTGTAGGAATTATATTACAGCAACACGCTCCCCTCATCACAGGCCGTCTTGTACACGCGTAAATGTTTTTCTCCTTTCTGCGAAAATATCTGCGAAGCAGTTTTATGATAATATTAGCCAGTTAAGTATTTAATAATGCTAAATGATTCTAAATAGGTAGCAGCTTTTAAAAATTAACGACAAAACAAACAATTACAAAATTAAGTCAATAGCAAAAAACCCCTAAAAGGCCCATAGTAAAAATCTAGTGAAAAAGCTTTTATTCTCATTAATCAGCCCCAACTCCCACACACAATTTGGAAAGCGCTGGTACTTGCCAACACTTCACATCAGTGCCTGCAGTTTGAAAGCCACTGGGCTTTAACGAAATAAAAAGCTCACCCTATTCAGAGAATGTTAACAGAGAATGTTAATGGAATCAGAGAATGTTAATGGAATAAGAAGGAGCAAATGTTAAATGAACTTTTTTCGAGTACTAATTTGTAGATTCATAGTAAAGAATTTTCAAATTCAACTTACCACACTAGTGGCGGATTGGAGATATTTACCACGCTAGTAGAGGATTTCAGATTTTTCCATTCCATTAGCTTTCTCTGGTTTAACGGTCATGCATGGCGGTAACGTCACTAGGTTACGTGGCCGGGACTCTTCTTGCTGGGTTGTATGCATATTTATATACATACACACATATTTATTCGTGTATGCGCGTTTGGTATTTTTCCTCGCCATATGTTAGACTCGATATCAATTCCCGGCGACAATTTTTGTTTTTAATTTTTTTTTTAATTAATTGTTTTTTTTTTTAATGTAATCGAAATAAATTTTGTAATACATTTTTCGTACTCGCTTATTATTTAAAAAACTTACATATGTACATAAGTAGCAATAATTTAATTGGTTTAATGTCGAGGTGAGAAATGTGTGGTAATTTCAATTTTCGTGTTGGCAAAACTCAGTGCGGTGTCTATAAAGTCGGTGTTCTAAAATCTCTTACTACAAATCTTTCAAATCTCAATTGTACTAAAAAAAGTTAACAGTAACATTTGCTCCTTAACATTCCCTGGTGCTACACTTGGTTGAAAAACTCTGCGTACAGCTCGTGCGCTTTTATGCGCTTTTACGTTTTTATTATTTAGAGGGTCGTTGCCACAGTGGCAAGTTAACTCACGCTTGCTGGTTAACTCATTTTAAGTTCCACAGTAACGAGTTAATTTAAGATTTACTGATCAATAATTGAAACAAAATACAAATTCAAAAATCAAATTATGCCCTTAGTGTGTTTTCAATGGAATTTAACATTTTGATTTTTAAATTTTATGCGATATGAGTAATATATAGTACAAGATGCTAGTGTAGTTCACAGCAAAGTTTATTAATAAATTGGCTAGTATTAAAAGGTATTTAACCAAGCCGTGTTGATTAAAGGTTGTGGCACTAGACCAAATTTCGTATTCTAAGTTCGTTGTTACTTGGTAAATTTTGTTACCTATGAAATAGGACGAAACAATAATAAGCTTGTTATGTCCTATATCGTCCACAACAAAATTGTATATTTTCGTTGAAGAAGAAACACTAAAATGTGTAGAAATATATGACGCTTGCAAATTATTGAGCAGCAGGCCAAAAGGGAAAGGCGGTGCATGTTGAGAAGCTTGCGGGATAGAACGACCCTTTAATATGGAAACCCATTATTTTATCCACGTACACTCGGCTGCTTCTTCCAGTTGCTCAGAGACTAAAATTAAAAACTAATCGTTATTACTTATTCACCTCGTTCCCCTTTGTTGGGCTTTTTGCAGTTCCTTTCCTGTGCTTGTAGGCTCGCTGGTGGTATCCTTTTCATTTATAATTTGTGGGTAATCCTTTACAAATTGCACCCATTATTTGAATTGCGCTTTGGTTGTTCGCGCATGTTTTTGAAAATAAAAACTTTATTTAGTTTAAATTTCTAACAAAGTCAACAAAACTTACTTATTTTCCTATACCTCAGCCATTTTGTTATCTTTTCACTTACTTTTTGAAATCTCATGTAAGGTGTTAATTATTGAATTGTCAAATTATGCGGCGTTTACTTTGGTTTATAAAACATGGAAATAATATCAAAATTAATTTCGGGTGCGATAAATAAGTCACAAGATTTACCTTAGCGCAAAGCGAGAATAGGCATGTAACTGTATACTTTTGTGGTCGTATGCAAATAATACTGATTTAACAAGAAATTTACAATTTGTTATTAAAAGTATTCAGACTAATAATAATTGAATCAGTGAATTGTTGAGAAAATGAATCAGTGATTTATAAATGAGAATTTTTTTAAACAGAAATTCATATGCCAAGCCTCCAAAATCGCTTAAAACATTTACTTTCTATATACTCGTACATACTTATTTATATACATATGTATGTGTGTCTCATTCGTATTGAGTTAAAATTGATAAAATCACAAATAGAAAGAGCTTTCAAAGTTGTTATTTCTGAAAACAAGTATTTCAAAACGTTGAAATAATTTAAGTTTCAAGGTCGCATAACTGGATTTCAAATTTTTATCATTTGCATACAATTCTCTGATTGTCACTAGTTTTCAACGACGCTTAATGCTTATTTAATGCTAAATTATTTGACTTTGAACATCGAAAGTTTAAATTTAAAATCAACAAAAATATTTATACTGGCTCAGCATGCAGAGTAAAATTTGCAAAAATATGTAGATACATTAGCAGGTGTAGAGAGAGCTAAGGAACGGAGTATATCTCCGCAGACTATTTAAATATCGATATTATTTCCAATAGGATAATATTTTGTAGGATTTATAAGTTAATACCTGGCTGGGGCCATCTGCAGTGAAGCAATTAAATCGTAAAGTTTTTATCGATAAAATTAGAAGGAAGAAGTTGCATGCAACAATGCCATTAAATCTAAGGCCAAACACACAACCGCAGCTCTTTATTAGAAACTCATTTTTCTCTTTTTCGACCACCGTCACACCACTAACTTTTTCTCAAGTTCAAATAATCCTACATTGTTCAACGAGAAGTACTGTTTAGAATTAACGTTGAAGATTTTCATTGGGAAAATTCCATAAATCCATTAATATTGGAGAAATTCGATAATTCTCAACTTAACCTCAAATTGTTCTCAAACCTACAAACCTACGCGGAACGAACGACAAAGAGGCTCAATCGGCCCCTGTCTGGCTGTCTCCTACTTGAGTGAGAATATTTGTATTTGCATATGCCTTCTTCCTGTGTGTATGGTAATGAACCATTTCTCTGTTGAGAATAGGACGCTGATAGGAACAGTAGGAAATGAAAGGCAGTGTTTCGAGTGTAATGTGTCTTGAAAAAGTCAAATCGATGATGTTGCCTCTTAGTGTTATTAACTTATTAACGTCTGATGCACAATCGAAATTGAAGGTATCTTTCATGAATTTGATAAGATGCTTTCCATTTCAATTCAACCGGGCTATTCGGGTCATGTTCTTCGATTTCGATGTAACTGAAATATGTTGCTCTCTGGTCAAAATAATGAGACACGTATTTTTTTTTTCGCCCGAAAAATTTATTTTTCAAGAGTTATCGGCAATTTTGTTTTTCGGCTCAAACTCGATTTTTTTTAATTATATAAGAAAAATTTGTTTTTAAATGCCCATAACTTAGTCAAATATGAACCGATTTTAATAATTCTGGATTCAAAATGATCGTAATTACTTACACGAACGACTTCATACAGAAACAATTGCAAAAAAGTAGTTGAAAATTTTTTATTTAGCAAAAAAGAAAAAAAATTGAAATTTTTTCAAAATTCAATATTTCAAAAAGTGTATTTTTTTTTTTATAACTTTTTCCAAATCAAAAGGACATCTCAAACTTTAATTGAGCTGAATGCCTAGTAGCTAAAATGAGTTGTTTTTGAGTAATGAATTTTTGAGTAAAAACCTGTTTCGCACTTTTTGTTCTTTGGAAAATAAAAAATTTTCAACTACTTTTTTGCAATTGTTTCTACATGAAGTTGCTCGTGTAAGTAATGACGATCCTTTTGAACCCAAAATTATTAAAATCGGTTCATTTTTGACTAAGTTATGAGCATTTAAAAACAAAAATTTCTTATATTATTAAAAAAAATCGATTTTGAGCCGAAAAACAAAATTGCCGATAACTCTTGAAAAAAAATTTTTTCGGGCGAAAAAAAAAAATACGTGTCTCATTATTTTGACCAGAGAGCAACATATTTCAGTTACACCAAAATCGAAGAACATGACCCGAATAGCCCGGTTGAATTGAAATGGAAAGCATCATAAATGTTTCGTCATTTTTCACGTTTGTGTAAATGTAACTTGACCTATTCCATTGCAATTCCATTTACCCCCTTCTGTATATCCATACAAAATATCTATCAAACAAATAAAATTAAAATTTTCTTTTGAAAAAATGCAATCATTCCATCATTTTTTTCTTATGACGTTGTGAAGTTAAACTATCGTCAGTAAACCGACTTTGCAGACAACCTCTTTTTATCTTAAGATAGTCAATAAAATTTCGAGTGCAATGCAGACCTTAGCGAATTGAATGAGATTTCGAATTCGTTTTTGTCTGATTTTTCAATTATTAAAATCAATTGTCTGTTTTGTTCAATTAATCTTTTTTATTATCTTATGAACTTATTAATTAATTTGAAAAGGTTGTGGTAGTATTAAGTCAGTCGTCAGTAAGGGCTCTTGTGTTTTTGACTAAATAAGCAAACATTCTATTGCACATTTTACTAAAATTCTCGAACCTCTACTTCAAGCAGAATGTCATCGTTCCAGTTCAAAAAGCTACCATATTCGTATGACTTGATGTATAGCTTGAAGTGTAAATCGATATAAAATTTTACATAACTGTTAAAATCATAAATTGAATTAATGCGTTAGCGCATTGCTTCTTTCGAAGGGAACTTTGTGTTCAAATACGCTTAATTGCTCTAATTTCCGATACAAGTTGTTAATTTTCCAGTGAATGCAACCGATTGCTTTCCGTACCGATTAATTTACCAACTCATTATCACAAAGTGCATAACTAATTAATGTGAACACCGCCTCGTTTAGAATTGCGCTTATCATTTAAAGGGGAAATGAATACTCTTACATTTCTCTGCCAGCAGCGCTGCCACAAAAGAGGCCTGGCGAGCAAAATAAACAACTTTTAGTGTACGTGTGATTGTTTGAATTGTAAACATTTGTGTGCAGGTGATAACTTTGTAGTTTTAAAGTGCACACGTTCCAATTGCATTCAGCACTAAACACCAACAATGTTAATATGGAATACATATTCGCACAATTAGCACATCGCGTGATGCCTACAGTCAATGGCGTTGTTTCTGCTTACAATGAGAAAAACGCTGATTTGTGCTATTCGGCTGCGCGCCAAACTTCATATGCACGGCTGCATACAGACCCGAGGTGCCTATTTGTGTTGTTTCATTCAGTTTTTAGTTTCTTAAATAACAGCGAACCGCCGACGACACAGTCAATATTCGTGGTGAAATAAAAAGCTACGACTATTCTTTTTATACGTGGCTCCACATACATATGTATATGTAAACATGTTTTTAAGTACATATGTGCAAATAAATTTATATGTATGTATGTAGGTATATGTATAGGCCTCACGAAAAGTGGACCAGAAGACTGTTCAAACAAAACACAGTACACACGTGGCATCCGAGAGCAGCGCAAAACACCATTAATCGATATGCTCGTACAGCAAGCGATGAATAGAAGGGCTTTGAGTGGGGAAAAGCGGCTAATGATAGAGGGTGTGCGGTCATGAATTACAACACTACGTTGTAAACACATACGTGCATACATATGTATGTTGAGGCAGACAGCAGTTAGTTTGTAGGTAGAAAAACGAGAGAAAAAAATAAAATAAAATATTTATGGCAGCAGATTTTTGCTCGCTTCTGATTGGCGGCAATTTTGGGGCTTGGCGGCCCGTAGCTGGCAATAGCGAACATGACGTCAAAGCAACGACGTTTTAGCACAAGGCAATGAACGCGAACTCGTACGAACGGAATTTGTCTTTAGTCAAAGCATTAGTGTTGTTGCAATGATATAAGAATGAAGGCCAGAGCAGAGAGCACTTTTGCATTTACTCACACATATGCTTTGGATTGTTTACATGGGGAGGGTAGGATTGAAGAATTGTTCGCAATTTTCTTGCTTCATTCTATACCTAAGCAACTGTTTTCTCTACTTGTAGATTGTTGTATTGCTCATTGATGCATGTGTATGTTTTATTTGCTGTTAGTCGTTGATGCGCATGTACGAGTATTCGTAATCAGACTGGACAATATCTATAATATTGTTTAGAACTTTTTTGGCGGATACAAAGTTCACTAAAAAATAGAACTGATTGTGAGTCAGACTGAGAGGTACAACAAAAATTTTGAGTAATGCCATCTTTCTCAATTGTTCACCTTCAGTAGTTTCTGTGCGAAATTAGCTGACAGATTTCATAGGTATATTACGTCATTGCGGCAACCGTGATAAACTATTTTTTTTTTTTTTGTAATAGAATTTTTGTAGAGAATACAAATGTGTATTCTGTAATAAACAAGGTCAACAAAGCAAACCAAAAATATTTAATTCCCCTCGAGATTATATTTACATAAAAATATAGACAACTCTAGTAGCTATCTATTGTAATCCTCAAATGTAAACAAAAGTCAGCTGCATGTGTTAACTTTATTGCGGCGGTGAAAATACTCGATATTCCTGAACTCCAATATATGTAGCTCTTAACTGCAGTTCTTGGTGGAAATATGCTACTACATACATACATAAGTAGCTTTAAACAAACTTTTTTGCATAATTTTCAGAAAAATGTATGCTTTTCTATCATTTTCAAAAGATTTGATAACTTTTGCTAAAACTTTTTTAAACTTTTCTTCTTAGGTAGCCACATTTTAATATTTTACTTGTATTTCCCACAATTTTTTATTTTTTTACCATTTTAAATCTATAGTACAATTCACCTTAAAGACGGGAACAAATATAAGATATATATATGAATGCATATACATAGTTGGCAATTCCATCAGAAGTAAAAATTAAGCAATTAAATTAGGAACCTTAATATAAGCCTGCAGCCGCTGTAGCCGAATGGGATGGTGCATTACTACCACTCAGGCATAAAACATCAAATGATAGAAAAAGTTTTTTTTAAAGAGCGGTCGCCTGATGACAAGTGGAAAAACCGCTCATGAAAGACCATCTACTGTTCGGAGGCGACATAAAATGTTCGGTCACTCCATTTGCGTCAAGACACACACCATAAATGGGAACAGCCAAACAATCAACAAAGGATGTAAGCGCCAATTATATAGTACACCTATAAAAAGTTTTCCAATAACAGGTGTTATTTTGAATAGCCCGCTATTTCGGTAGATGTCACTTTTGAAGCTGTAATTTTTTGATATTTGACAAGTAGAAACTACGCCATTAATAAAAATGGAACGCTTAAACAACGCATTGAAATTATTAAAATTCACTATAAAAATGGTGAAAATTTGGCAGAGACGGTTCGTAAAACACGAACATTTTTGGGTCATCGTGAAGCACCTTGTCGGACCGCAATACAGAATTTGGTGAAAAAATTCGAGCTGTTGGGGCAAGTTAGTGATGTGAAGAATAAACCCGTGCACGTCGCTCAATAACAGCCAAAAATATTGCTGCTGTAGCCGAAAGTGTTGAGGAAAACCCAGGTTTGTCCATTCCTCGTCATTCTTTGGAATTAGGCATTCCACAAACGTCATTGCACCGTATTTTGCATAAAGATGTGGGTCCTGAGGCTTATAAAGTCTAGTTAACACAAGAACTCAAGTGGGCCGATCATCAACAACGTCGTGTCTTTGCTGATTGGGTCGTTGAAATGCATGAAAATAATCCGTAATTCCATCGAAAAATCATCTTGAGTGATGAGGCCTATTCCCACCTCGGTGGCTTCGTCCACAAGCAAAATTGTCGGATCTGGGGCTCAGAGAATCCAAGAGTTATTGTTGAAAAGCTTCTCTATCCCCAACGTGTGACTGTTTGGTGCGGTTTATGGTCCGGCGGAGTCATTAGACCTTACTTTTTCGAAAATGGAGCAACAGTTACGGTGAATGGATTGCGCTATCGAGATATGATTAACGATTTTTTATGGCCGGAGTTGGATGGTATTGGTCTGGACAATGTTTACTTTCAACAAGGTGGCGCTACGTGCCACACAAGCAGCAAAACGATTGATCTTTTACGGGAATAACGCCTCTTATTGGAAAACCCTTTATATGCATAAGTACACACATTTACCTCATGGTGGCGTACAGCTACACCTTTTCAGCAACGTTCAACTAGGTGAGATGATGGCACAGGCAATCTCACGTCTCTCATTGCATACATATATATGTACATCTGTATATATAACAGGGTGTGTCACTAATTTGCTCTTCTGAGTATGAATCAATTTTATTTGTTGCACAGCTTTGCGGCAACGTGATTGTAGTCATACCTAGCAACACACAATAGTACATACATACCTACATATGTATGTACATACATATATTTATATATAAGTATGCACATTTTTCGCGCATAAGCAATAAACGACTCTGCAGAGGCGAGCCCCTTGAGCAAGTTCCACTTTTGGTAGTCAGCTTGAAATTGCTTTTATACTACGAGTACTTATATATGTATGTATGTATATGTATGTGCCTACTTACAGGTATTACGCCAAAGAAAGTACAGATACGAATACATAAGTTCACAAATGTTGCAAATGGCAGTTTGCTGGCGAAATCGCTTTTGAGATTGCTGACCTTCTTTTGTACTTGGCAAACCTGTGCTTAGTTAAATATATACACACATACAAACATACATATACAGTTGTTGAATTCGGCCGGTTTAAAATTGGCAAGTTCCTACATTTTTTTATACTCTACAGCAAGACTATCGTTCCCCTAAAATATTGTTGCTGTTTCACTTATAATTGTGAAATGCTCCAGAACTGGTAAGAAAAAATATAATTTTAAGTAAGTTGGCCCCCTACACTAAAAGTACTTATGTACATATGTTAATCGAAAAATTCCGTGCATGTGGACACCCTGCAGGGAAAAGACAAACAAGTATGGAGACGTTCTAGTGCAAATAATAGTATTTAACAAAAGAAATCATACCAGTACGTCAATGACTAGAATAATAAAAATAGTAAAATGATCACTTTGCCTGCAACTAAGTTCATTTTTATAGGTAAGAAAATTAGGACTTATCTTTGATACACCAATGCATCGCTATGATTAGAGGATTACATATACATAAGTAGGCACTGATGAATGCATTTATTCAAAAGCAACTGAATTGGCTCTGGAATAAACTCCTCTTAATACTCGGACAAACATTTTCATTGATAGCCAAGCGGCTTGTAAAATCAATTATGGATTCTTGCACAAACACGGAATTTGTTCCACAATGCAGCTACAAAATGTATGAACTCTGCGGAAATGGGCAGGTCAATATTTACTGGATACCAGGACACAAGGGAATATAAGGAAATGAAAGAGCCGCTGAGCTCGTTGAGGCAGATATTCGCCTGTAGAGATTGACCACGTCAGAAATCTATGGGTAGATATACTTTCTGAAAACGGAACTAAACGAGAAACTAGCTCTGGAAACGCAGTCGATTTGGGAACACTTAGCCTCATACAGAACTGTCAAAATTATAATAAGGATTTCGAATACGAAAACTACAAACTTTATTTTATCACTGTCTCACCCCACATCACGCTGCCAAAATGGCATAAGTCCAGAGCGATACGTGTAACTGCCCTGCTCTTTGTAAGACTCGACAAATGTGCCTAGGATCAACACAATTTCCATCCTTGAGGTATATTGCTGACGAAAGGCTGAACGGCTTGTTAAAACTCACGAAGACGTGCATTACGAATTACATAAAATAATATTTTCGACTAGCATAATGGACCCTAGAGGTCTAAATGAGTTGTTTTTTCAGATCAGCTAACACAGCCTAACGTAGGCTAAATAAAATTGGCAAAGAAAATAAAAAAGCAACGAATTAATATTTCTATGAAAGCCAGGAAGGTTAGGGGAACAGATTCATAAGATTGTTACATTAGCTCAGTTAAGCTTTGAAACGCCAAAATAAATTTTTATTTCACAACATTTACGCAGAATTGTTACCCTACACTCATATAACAATACAATATTCACTATTTTCAACACAAATTAAGTTTTTTTGCAAGCATTCGAGGCAATTTTATTCTCTACTTATTCAAAAATACTCGCAGCAACCGGACACACAGAATTTAATCCAAAATTTAACTAACACTTATTCTATTTATGTCCCTAGAGTAAATAACTTAATTTTTTTCTATATCAGTTTTTTTTTTAATTTGCTTTAGTCTTTTTAGGATTACTTATAGAGGAAGTTACAAACAATTTTTGAGTTTATAACCACTACTGAACTTAAAAAAAGTTTCAATTAATTTCAAGAAAAAACATATTCTGTATACTCTTTTAATATGAAATAAAATATTTTAAAACATTGGAGTCGAATAGAATGGATTTCTTTTCACTTTTTAACTGGTGTAAACCTGTTTATTTTAGAAAAATAATGGACTAGGATTTTTTAAGCTAGTATGAACCGGTATTTTGACTGATGTGTTGTTGATGCATGACCCCCCATTGAAATTTCCTAAGACGTCGCCGTGTTTAAAATAATATTTGCTAGCATACAAAAAAAATAGAACACGAACTGGTTGAGCTGAAAAGTGAATTGGTAATATTCAAGTTCACGATTAGTATTTTTCCCTGCACGGTGCCTATCGTGCACGCACACACACTCTTATTGACGTTGTGATATCTTTCTCACATGATACCCTTTTCATTCGTCTCACCTCACCTCATCATCATAGTCATCTTAGCCATGCATATCTATGCATTCGTTTGCTTGTTCGCCTTAAAACATACGTACGTATAACGCATTTATGCACATACGCACATATGCATACATATAAATAAATATGTAAATAACCTGTTATTGATCAGTGTAAAGCCGTTCAGCCGCATAAAAGTCACGTTTTTCTTAGCTGAAAATGCGTTAATTTCAATTATCATCCTGTCAAGCGTTTACATGTACCTAGACAAAATATATGTATATTATGTATGTATGTACGTATGTGTGCTTTCGCAAATATTTGCATCCCCTGATGCTACCTCATTCAATATATGTACATACATACATACGTGCACACATAGAATATATTTCAAACAATTTTATTACGTCTTACTCCAGTTTCTTCAGCGGGTTTTCATGCAAATAAATGATGGATATACATACATAGGTACATACTTATGTACATGTGTATGTATGTATACATACATATGTGTTTGTTCGTCAAAATATAATTATCTTTAAAAGCAAAAGCTAGTTTTAATACTTTGACGCACTTCTATGAATTCCACAAACAAGCCAAACCCACAGACTTGACAAAAAATTCTCTTCAAATGCAATAACAAAAAACAAACAAAAAACGTATGCAATCTAAAAAATATTTGAGTTGAAAAGTAAACAAAAATATTTTAATTGTTGGTTTAAAAATGCTGTTTCACGGGCGTTATTTTTGTTTTGATAATTTTTTTAGGCTTGAATTTTTATTTTTAGAATTCTTACTTGCCTAAATAAGTAAACCAAGAGCTGAGTTTTCTGCATTAAAATTGAAAAACAGTATTAATATATAAAGTACTCGGATAGCTAATACTCGTAGATACAGTTGAAACCGCTTAAAATGAACTCGCGTAGAAATAAAAATTTATTTAGTCTAAATTTTTTAACCAGTCCAGTTTTTTCATGATTTTGTGACTAATGGGTCTTGATCTACAGGAAGGGCGCTGAAAACAGAATTTGACGGCGAGCACGATATCTCTGAGTTGAATCAGCTGGAGTCAAAAATAAAAAGAAATATTAGTTTAAAAAAACCGTGGCTTCTCAAAAGATTTAATTATTATTCATTAATTTAATTTAATTTAATTTAATTTAATTTAACGAACTATATTTTATGGGATTTAAAAAAAATATGTATATTTGCAAAAATTCGGCAAAAATTTAAAACTAATCAAATTAGCCGCTCCAAGAAATCTTGGTCACTGACTTTAAGAACACACTTTTGAGAGAAACGCGTTCGAAAAAACACTTTACACATACCCCAAAATATCTTTACTAATATGTTTATACAAGTGTTTATACATTTTTGCGTCACCTTGGATATCTTCTTTTCAATACTTCTTCCTGACTTTAAAATATTATTTAGTAATACATACTTGGTCGGTTATAAAAAAACATCATCTCTGATGTTGAAGATGTAAAGATGAATATGTATTTAAAAATATATTTCAAAGCATGAGCTCAGTTCCTAACCTTCTGTTTTCTTTCTTCTTTACAGCAATTAAACCACCAATAAAGGATATTTGCAATCCTAATTACTTCATATACCTCAATAAGTCTCAGCTGGTTTCAATCGGTAAGTTAAAATTTTATAACAACATAATACGGGTTAAAATAGGGCAATGAAGTGACCGCTTGACGTATGACCGGAACAAATTGCGCATGACTTTGACGCTTCAAATGAAATCAAATGCACCAATTTCACTCATTTGCTATGAGACCTTAATAAAATAATTTTGCGCATATTTTGTAAACTGGGTACGCTTCTATTTCATAACCCGATAGAGGGGTGCAGACCCATATGCTAGAATTCACAACTATGCTACTTCCCTTGTTCTGGTAGATCTGCATCCTTTTTCGAAAACTCTAGAGGCCTGTATCGAATTATTCAAAATTTACCTTTGTATGTATTTCCATCTAGTGCATGTTTACCTTGAAGAATTAGGTAATTTAGTATCCTGTGTAGAGACAAGAAAGTGGTTTACTGCATTTATCATTGGCTTCATTTTTTTCTACAATTACGCATACACATTTTTGGAATCAATGTTGCGCATTCAAAAAAGTATTGCATCATTTTTATGTGTGCAATCGGCCGCCGGAATTCACAGAGAGAACGTTGGTTCGAATCTCGGTGAAACCTAAATTAATAAAAACATTTTTGTAATAGTGGTCGCCCCTCGGCAGACAACGGCAAACCTCCTGCCATGAAAACGCTCCTCATAAAAATATCTGCCGTTCGGAGCCGGCTTGAAACTGTAGGTCCCTCCATTTGTGGAACAACATCAAGACGCACGCAAATTTATTTCTAAATTTATATAGATATTAGGCGTACATACATACATACACATATCATATTGAAAACCTTAAATGTATTTAGTGTATATGTATTATATTTTACAAACGCAAGGAAAATAGTAGGAAAATATTATATATGTGTGTTCACACAAACATATACACGTACATATGTATGTGCGTATATAATTACATACTGATAGTCTTGTAATGTTTCCATTTTATTTAAATATTTTTTACTATATAAAGACCCGTAGATCATTCGAGAAGTATTTGCACTTATCCATTTCAAGTTATTCGATATAACGCTTGTGGTTTTCTGATTTAATAACATCTGGGCGGATAATTTTTGTCGATAACCAATTTTTGCATGATATTGCATTCGGAGGTTTGTCGTAGCCTACTGAGAAGCAGGTATAGCTTTTTAGAGAAGTAATTTCTTATATAATACCGAAAAAGGCATACATATGTATGTATGTATGTATGCATGTATCGTATGTGAGTTTCTGCATTTGGAAATAGCATACTTTTTTAAATTATTTTGATAAACTTGAAAAATCTTCCTACCCCCAACTTCGCTGTGTACAATATTCATAAAATATTTATAATGCCGTGTTTACATGCAGAGTCAGTGTTAGTCAAATATGACTTTATATAGGTAAAGGGGGTGTTATTGGTGAAGGGATTGCGCTATCGAGAGATGATTAACGATTTTTTATGGCTGTATGTTGAAATGAAATGGATGGTATTGATCTGGACAACGTTTATTTTCAACAAGACGGCGCTATGTGCCACACAAGCAACGAAACCATTGATATTTTACGGGAAAAGCTTCCGGACCGTGTTATCTCTCGAAGAGGTGATCACAATTGGCCACCGAGATCTTGTCATTTAACACCTGGTGATTTTTTTCTTTTGGGGCCACGTGATCTACGGCAACAGCCCAGCGTCGATTCAAGACCTCAAAAATGGAATTCGTAAAGGATATTACCCTGCAAGGGTAGTCGTAGTGGTTATTTAACTATTAACGGCATACCTTCCTCTTTACAATGAAATAAACATCCGATCAATTATATTAAAAGATAGCATTTTTCTTTGAATATCAAAATAGTACCTCTTATTGGAAAACCCTTTATATGTATATACACCTGTGTTCAAAATAATAGGAGCGCCAGTGAATTGCTAAGTTTTAGCAATTTTTTTTTGTACACTTAGTTTTTTTTATGTTTTCTTAGAAGTATGTTTTATGTATTTTTATTATTATGTATAAGTGTTAAGTGTGTTTTACAACAAAAACCGAAGCTCAAAGCTCAAATTTTGAGCAATATACCAAAATAAAGAAACTTAAAGAATATCATCAAAATTTCTAACTTTTTTTCAGAATCGTCAGAAAACTTAGAGGTATGCAGATTTATAGTCCATTGAATTTTAGTACAATAAATTTAAAATTTGAAGTCGCTCAAAAATTGCGTTAATTTTTTTAAATTAATTTTCGCTTGTGATATTGATAATATTCTTTCGCATAAAGCACATGGAACAAATGGCTTAACACCTCAAGGAAAACCAATTGCCAAAAATAGACGAAAATTTTGAGTCGCTTGAAACTCGATCTTTATTTGAAAAGACTATAAAACTGCATTGGCAATTAAAAACAAAAATTTTAATAAAAATTGGAAATTTTGATATATATGTACATATATATTTTTTTGAAATTTGTTGAAGTTGAATTTGTGAATTTGTGAATTTGTATACTTTTATGAAAACATAAAAAATAAATAAAATACTTAAAACTTGGTAGTTCTTCATGCTTCTATTTTTTTGAGTACAGGTGTATGCATGTATGTGCATATGTATATTGGCCTTAGTAAATACGCAGTTCTCTGTGCAGCGTACAAACATCTGGGCTCAATTTATTATTAAAGTAATGTAACTATTTCTTCCACAAAAATTAATAATCACCCTAATGAGATATGCAATTTCAACAACGCAATATGCATTTGCGTGCTTTCTTAACAATGTAAAGATTTGATTTTCAAAAATGATGATTTGGACCACTTTGAAGCACTATAAATTTTATATATAAGAAAATTTATGTGATCTTTCCAAATAATTACGGAATAATTTATGCAAATTAAAAAAAAAAAGAATTACATGTAAAAACATGAAAAAAATATTTGTTTTAAATTTGTAAAATTTTTTAAATATTTCTTTGAGCATCAATTCCGTTTTTATGAAATGCCCAATATTGTCTCCTTTTTCTTACCACTTCATTTAATGTCTCAAAATTCATTACTTTGGACCAATGCAAAATCGATTTTTGGTAAGAATTTAGCAACTTAACCAGATATTCCGATATCCATTAGCAATTAATACAGATATGAATAGAAAACTTTAGAGGGAAGAAATGTGGGACAACTTTAAAAAGTTGCAAATGACATTTAGAAAAAAATATATTATTCATCATGAAATGATTTCTTTTTTTTTGTTTTTTTTTTTATTTACCTTTTTATATACACCTTTTTTGATGGTAAGAACTGCAAACACATTAAACTATTTACTTGTTGGAACCGATCAGGATATTAAGCAGAGGTAGCATAACTCCCTTCATGTGCATTCTTCTCTATCCACATCTTGCAGTGAAGAATCTACAGAGTCATACTTACAAAGCAATCAAATGAAAAGTCGAACAATTTTTTTATTAACAAAAAATCTTCATTTATGTTGAACAGTGTAGTTACGCAAGACACTGCGCTTGTTCACAAGTCTCTGTGTATAACTAGTTATTACAATGAAAATCTGTCAAATAAATGCAAAATATGTCCAGTAAGTATCCAGACGAACACATGCATACAAACATATGTACGAATATTAAAAAATCAAATATGAATGCATGGCTTATATTCGTGTAAATATTACGCAGCCATATGGCAATCGATATCAATGTAATGTAATTGTTTACTACAGCCGATTCTTCACACATGTGAGCATATTCACATACATACATACATGTGCATATGTCTACACAAAACGGTGATTCATTATAAGAAAATAGGCTAAAGTTTTGCGGAAGAAATTTAAAGATACTAAAAAAATAATACATGGAAAACACATCTGGAGGTATACTTTGTTGAGTGAAATGATTCTAATGCGTTGTATGTTTGTCAGAGTTTTTCATTAAGTTTTTCAAAGTCACAGAAATATAGTCCCAGAATGACTAATGCTGATATACATACATACATACATACATAATTTAAGCGAATATATTGATACCAGTTTAATTTATGCATAATTGGATTTTATAAGAGCTCAGATCTCTCAAAGTCCGATTCTACCAAAGGTGGAATCTAATTCTCCTTAAAGGAGGAGAGATAAATGATCTTATGCAGGTATAGAGTCAGCCCGTTAAACCTTGCATGTTGATCCATCTGCTCAGTGAGAACTTCAGATACATTCTGTGATTGAGAGCAACATGAGTGTCTCAGTGTCTCTCAGTCATTAATGAGTGAACTATACACACTTTCTCCGATGACGCCTACAATGATTGAAAGGGGGACTTCTATGACATTCCCGGATATTCCCGACATTTAGTAGGAAAAAATATTGAAATCCGGATGTGTTAAATACTTCAATTTGTTATACATATGTACCTAATCTCTTACAGCTTAAGAGTAATATCGTGCCATATAATTCTAAAAATTTAACCCCTAATTATTTATGATCTCTAAGCATCGGCGTTAGGTTGACTTTGAAGTCGCGCTATTTCTTCTTTGTATATTTGCCAATATCCAGCATAAGTCTGCAGGTCCATTGTACTTAACTTGCATATGCAGAATGCCTATACCGCTGCAGGATTGAGACTTTAAATTTCACTTGAGAAATCAGTTCAATAATTCTGAGATTTTGAGCCGTAAGCCCTGGCAGCTAGTGCTCCTTTTTTTGTAAAATAATATTTTATTGTTATTTTTCATATATTAAATAAATAAATAAATAAAAATTCTGAGATTCTTATTAATGGAGTGTGTTACTTCTCATTTGCCAAGCTACCAATTGAAAGAAGCCGCATTTATTTTTATTCTCCTCATGGTGGTTGAATTCGTCATAGGGGTGGAAAGCAGATGTGGTAGGTGATTGATTATTTCGCAATACATGCATACGTACATACACATGTATGTACCTCCAATGTGACGTATGTATTTTGCATTACATCAACAACAATAAAAACAACTGCAAATAAAACAGCAATAACAATTAGCAAAAAGAGGGGCACGTTCCTTTGAGCTGACCGCAGCGCGAGCGAAAGTATTTTACCTTCTATTTAGTGAGAGCGTAGTGCAACTTATTTCAGGGCAAAACTTAAAACTTAAATATAATAGGAAATTAAAAAACATGTATGTGAATATGTGATTTTTTTTTTATTTTTGGTTAAACCGGGAATTAGCGATAAAAGGCCAGACGTGGTGCTCTTATCGCCTATAAAACCTACACGCTTTACTGTTTCCCTCTTGCCAACTGTTCACTTTCTTCTGCTGCCTCTTTCTTTTGCTGCAAATTTTGTCTAGTAAGTAGTAGTGTCAGTAGTGTCAAGTAAGCCCCAGCTGCGCGCAACCACCGCACCAACCCCTTTTTTGCAACTACAAATATTATAGAAGTGGTGAATGACTTGTCAGTCGACCGAGCAGCTGCTAAAAACAACAATAAGAACAATATGAGCTAAGCCTCGTAGCTGCCGATAGGGAGGTGTGTACGACTGGTATGCATTGCATGTACATTTACCTACTTGTGTGTTTTCGTATACATGCATATAAATACATACATGAAGGAATTGGAGAGGGCGTCGATGGTGCTGAGCGCGCTAGTGAGCGCTATATCAGGAGCACGCGATATACTCACGCAGTGCTAACTTGTACACATAAAGCAAACAACACTAAAAAAAATGGAGGCTACAACAAAGCACATACAGAACACACACACAGTAATGGTAGCCATGCCGCCAAATGCGACGTCACTAATACCAAAATGCTAAACGGTGTGTGAGTATCACTATACCGCACCGCGTCGCCCCGCGCCTGGCCAAGTAACCACAACACCACCACGGATGGCAGACAAGAGTTTTTATATTTCATGCGAGAGGCGAAATTTGTAGCATTTACTTGTAAGCGTTTGGTGAAGAAACAGATTTGAATTTAGCGCGCGCTTAGTTGGACTAAAGTTCCAACTACTTTAATAATTGATTAACCAACAAAATAACGAAACATACTCAGCAATTCGAATCCAAAACGTTACTATTATATATAAATCATACAAAACGGAAATAAACAACTGTCAACAAAGCGGAGCAGGAAGTGAATCGAATCTGTGTGAAATATCATATCATAAGAGATACCTTGTAAGCAATAATTCACCGGAATAAATACAGACAACTACACATACATACATACATACATATGTATGCAGTATTAAAATAGGAACAGCAACAGCAACAACTAGTCAGTCAAGGATCTCGAGGAGTTGCGAAATATTATTTAATAAAAGCGCTAAGTGAAATCGATCTGGTGATGACTTTCAATTTTTTTGTCAAGATCAAACAAGTAGTAGAAAATATCAATTCAGAAAATTTAAGCTACAGTAAAAATTAGAAAATTGCGTGAGAATTTACATATCGGCGACTGCGATAGCAATCAAGTACTTATACAAAATATACAAACAAACCCGGCGTAGATAGCAGATATTACCTACATACATTTGTATATGTAAATGCACCAGCAGCAAGGACAAAAAGCAATAACAAAAGCAACAAAACTTATAAATAAAACACGTCGGAAACAACGTCAATGTCATGGTATAACGGAGCATGCGTCAGAACTGTTCATTGCCAAAGTGTGGGTGTTAAGCAATCAGGACTCGTAGATAGAACGTGAGAACAGGCGCACCACATCTCAAACCCATTAAACGTAGGGATACAGTGAAAGCGCGGTCGAAAGCAATTCAAAGCCGAAAAACCGAAAACCGAGCAGCAAGCACCGAGCATCGAGCGCCTGAAACACAAAACAGAATTCGACGAATCTGCATTTAACAGTTAGATGAAAAACGTAAACCAACCGCAGCAGAAGTGCATTACTTTTTGTGGCTTTCCATATTATACAATACACAGCCACTGGCAATAACATTCGAAGGGCATTGAAGCTGAAGTGTAAAACATATAAAGTGGAGTAAAATCTTACAACTGCAAAGGGAATGAAAAAGAAGACTCTTGTAAAGGGAAGGAATGAAAAAAGAAAACGAATAGTGAAAAAGTACTAAGAAAAGTGTTGAAAAACATTGCACAACTTTAATAATAATAAACAATAAAAACAACAACAAGAAGCCAGCAACGCATTTGCATAGCTGAAATTTATCAAAAGAATCTCATTTTGCCATTCCCACTTCTAGTACGCAAAATTACCTGAAAGCATTAAATAATTCAACTTATACAAGAAAAAGTAAAGCAGAATAAAAATAAAAATAAAATAAAGTGTCCAATAACCAGCAACATGTCAACAGACTCTAGGGAAAATGCGCCTTCGAAAGTGGACGGAAAGGAGGAGAGCGCCCACCTGCTGGAGGCAGCTGTCAGCGGCGAAAGATACGGCTCGAACACAGCGGTATGCAAAACAAAGTCTACATACATATTCATATACATTGATACTACATACTTAGTAATAGTGAGAATAAAAAGGCTGAATGCAGTAAGGGGTATTTAAATAGGGGCTTAACAGGAGTTTTGCAGTCTTACTTTCTTAAGTTAATTTGATCTCGTAAGATTGTAGGCAAAGATCATAACGCGAAATTTGCCACAGTGTGAACTGCAAGATTCTCAATTCCAACCTATGTATAACAAATTTTGCTCAGAAATACATACCTACATACATATATAAGTATTATATTATATAAGTATGGCAAAAGGCGTATTCAAGCATTTCGAGAGTTGTCACTTTAACTTAATCCTACTATTTTAACGTTCCAACGAAGACCGGCAGTTTGATATGCAAAGTGCGACTTGCATTTGCAATTACTGCCTGAAATTATATCGGGTGTTTTCTTAAGAGCATGATAAAATGATAATACAAAACAAAAATATTGTTGGAATGAATTTTTTTATTATAATCGGGTAGATAATTTCATGGCGTTAACATATTTTTTTAATAAGATATTCGGCATATATTTGATTAAACTAAACAATGGTAACCCTTATGATGAAGTACGAAAAAAAGGTGAAACTACAACCCCAAAAAAGTTTTAGTACCGAAATGATTTTTGCAATAACAAAATTGTTTGGAATCTGATGATTTGATGATTTTGATAATATATTAAGTGTAGCCTTTTTAGCTTTTTTCGTTTAATGCATACATTTTAAAAATGCAAGGCAACTATGAGCTTAAAAATTTTAGTTTCGAAAGAAATGTATAAAGGAAAAAATAACTGAGTACCGGAAAATAATAAAACAAAATTGCTTAGGCAACACTGCCAATTTATGTTAATTTTAAAATATTTAAACTTAAAATTTCTTACACTTTTTCTCTCAATCATTGAATTACAATAAGAAATTCAGCAACCCCAATCATACAAAATTACAAAAAATTCCATGCAACTTAATAGCTGTCTTAGAAGTAGTTTCACATTTAATATATATTAAAAAAATGTCTGGCAACTCTGTTTGTGAATATGTCAAAATAATACCTTTTTTCGAAACTCAGCACAATCTTAAACATAAAATATTTAATCTCACAAGAATTATGAATTTCTATCAAATTTCGGTATAATCTGGATGCGAATTGTATATTTTATGTCTAATAGCTTTCAGTTGATACCAACGGTGGAGCGAATACAGAATGTTGCGCATATTGCGGCACCCTTACTCGACTCTTAGCGCATTTAACGGAATTAGCTGTTAAGCTGATGTTTTGTGGAGTTTTACTTAATTTTTTTTATTTACAAGTAACTTTCTTTCCGCTTATTACTTTCCTTATCAACAATAACCTAGCCCACTTTTCATTTTTCTTTTATGAAAGATGACCACATCAAAAGTACTTTCTTGATTCACTCACACACGTCATCTGAAATTATGTCGCGTTAAGGTCGTATTTTCTTCAATTTGCATACTCGTTCTTGGCTGATACCCAAGAATGTAAGAAGGCAAGCTCGTGCCATCCCTAGGCCGTGACGTTAACACGGAAATAAAAGAAACAAATGCGAATGCGAGAATAAGTGATAGCAAGTGAAAATCAAAGACATCCCTGCATTTGAAGGTTTTCGTACTTTCACAATTTAACTTTTTTATTTTATTTAACTTTATTTTTATTATGTCGTTTAATTTAATACAAGTGAGTATTCACTGATTCCAAAATAAGTAAGATTCTGTCAGACTCGCCAGGAACAAAATAGGAGTGCCACCTTTGTTTTTTCTACATACAAATGTATTTCGTTGCATTCCGTTTCAAACCTAATTGCTCGCTAGGTAAAAATTGTAAAATTGGCATGAGAATAAGTGCAAAATATTCGCAGGAATGCCCAATACCCATTAAATATTGCATTGAAAAAATTTTTAAAATCATTTAATATTCACAAAAAAAAAACTTGTACCTATAACATTTATACGCATATTTTCCGAAAAAAAATTATATTTGTATTTAGGCCTAACCAAGCAACGCCACCAATTTTCTTGTTACAGAGTGTAATTATGCTTAGTACAGCTATTAAATACAGTATTAATAGATATTTTATGACACTTATTTATGAGTTAGTCTGGGTTGTTCAACGTTTGATAAAGACAGGAGAGTAAAGTGCGCTGCCAAGCCCACCTTTGCCAAAGACCACGGGCAGCTGATAGTAGCAGCATCGTGGAAGTAAATAGTAGTAAAAAACCAAATTTGTAGTTGCAATTTATGTATAATAATAGCGCCATTACAATCGACGAAGTAAAAATATTGCACATAAACCAACAAACAAGTAGACACAAGCCATACCCACAAGTGCGTCCAGCTTGCACTTTGTACACCAACCGATGGGCTTTACGAGCTCCGCGCAAACTACTTAAGTTGTCGTTAGAGGGTATCCGTTCATTCGCCTCGCTTTTTTTATACTTATTTTTATATTGGAATTCTTCGTTGTGGTTTTTTTTTCTTGTTTTTGTTTCTGTTTTTTTTTTACTTCAGCTCAGCTTTTTGGCTTGCAGCCTTACCAATGCTCATGGAAAATTTTTAAGACGCAATATAAGTATGTCTGTGCTAACAAACGTAACGTAGTATTGGTAAAATATTTCTTTACAAATAAAAAATAATTCGCGCTTCTATTCACAAACAAGACTCCACTCTCTTTTCCCTCCTTTCCTTTTTATATTTTTTGCGATTGCTACTCGACGTTCACATCCCACACACACTTGCACACTTGCACAACGTCTTTCATTAGCATATATATATTCAAATATACATACATATGTATGAGAATACTCACATACATGCAGTCGCTTCTAGTCTTTAATTACTCAAACTAGTTTTGATTTTCACGCACTCTTTCTTTGAGCGACGCAGCCCTCCTCGCATTGGACTTTATGACAGGCAATGTACGGCGCATGATTTGACAGTAATTGCATCCGAAGCGCAAATGGCGTAATTTTTAAGATTCATGATTTTCAATATTGGTTCAGTGCAGAAATATGTATATTGCACAACTTTAGGGTAAAACGAGTTTTATTATCATAAATAGTAGTCCAAATAAAGTTATCGTTTTGGGTTATATTATATGTTATTTTGTCATTGTCAAGATTTCCTTCATCTTAAATGTCAGTCAGATTCATTTTTATGTCTCGGCGGATTGTTAACAAAAAAAAATTACCTGATGCGTTAACGGGGAGCCAACATATCCACAAAACAGTTTCTAATGGTTTTCATAGTGGCGGCAACATTGACCAGCCTTTCCGAAAGTGGATATGAATTTGGATGATTTCTAGCTTCAGCAGGATGACACAATATGTTGCACAACCAGTTTGAACTGTGCTTTGGCAAGACACGCTACTACCGGACCAGTGGAGACATTTATTTCATTTTTTCAGCTCCTTCCTTTAACTCCTTTTTATACTCAGAAATACCTTTCATAGCATTCGCTTTTTACACGCATGCAATGCCACGTATCTCTATATTGGGGCTTTTGAATAACTTTTTTACAAAATAAAAAAAAAATATTTAGAGTAATTTCTTATCTGTTTATATACTGCAGCTTTCTAGTTCACAAGTGTCAAATTTTATTGATGTACCAGTGACGCCGTTTGAAAAAAAATTAGAAATTGTTTGCTCACAAAAATCAAAAAAAAAAAAAAACTAAATGTAAAAACACGATTTGACAAATACAGACTTTTTCAATTTAGAGCAATGTAAAGTACAAGGGCGCAAAATTAATCATCCAATTTTGTTTAAATATATATATAATAAATAAAATTACTAAAAAACAATGATGCTGAGTAATAGAAATCTTTATTTTTATCTTCATCTGCTCCATTGCTTGTTGTTTGCATACTGCAGCTCTGACGTCACACATACAGCGATTCTGTCAAATTCATTGAGAGCGGAAAAGCGGTAGGATATGAGCGCCATCCAAGGATGATAGATTACCAGCTTTGGTCATCCGAAGCCAAACTGAGAGAGTAATTTCGACTACCACTTCGTATGGGTTTGGGCAGTAGAATTATGCCCGCTCATTGCACACGTATTCTTACGCTCTTCCAATCAGTCGTTCTTCAGACGGCAATGAAAAACGTGAGACAATCTCAGTTTTGCGTAAACAAACCGCCGTCACATTGCCTATTACTATTACTCAAAAAGTAGCCTAATATGTGTACCTATGTACTTCTAAATATAACGCAATGCTATTAAAATTAAAGTACCCTTATACGATATACATATGCATGTTCATATGTATTCAAACAAATACCTAATTGTATCAAATTACTGTTCTCATCCAGCAGATAAAACAGATTTCCCTTCAAACCACCATTGACGTCATTCGCTCTCATACATTTGTATGCATTTATGGATGTTTGTATAAGTAGTATACTATGTACGAACTCGTTCACCATATCCTGCAGTCAAATGTACCCTGCTGTCAAACTTGCAAGTTCTGAAATGCTTTACTAACAGTTTGCCTTGCGGCTTAAATACATAGCTCGTCTACTAGCTCGTCTAAATGAAAGTTTCAAAAATATTTTTGTTTTTGGAATTCGTTATTCGAAGTAATATATGCACATACTTTATTTAAAAATTGTATTTATGCTAAAACTAAATGAAAGCAACTTCAAATAAAAATGATTAAATATTATCTAAAAACATACCAGCAATGCAATACAAGCAATACCACTAACATATGTAAGAACAAAATATTTCCTTTGCATACTGCTCTAAACGATCATTTTGTAACTGGTGCAATTCTAGTCACTCTCGAACTAGATTAACTTCTTCCTGCAAACACGAGTGCCTGAAATAGAATATCTACTTCAACACATCTCTGTTAAAATAAAAAAAAAATAAATAAATAATTGGCGCGTACACTTCTGTTAGGTGTTTGGCCGAGCTCCTCCTCCTATTTGTGGTGTGCATCTTGATGTTGTTCCACAAATGGAGGGACCTACAGTTTCAAGCCGACTCCGAACGGCAGATATTCTTATGAGAAGCTTTTTCGTGGCAGAAATACATCCGGAGGTTTGCCATTGCCTGCCGAGGGGCGACCGCTATTAGAAAAATGTTTTTTATTAATTTTGCTTTCACCGAGATTCGAACCAACGACCTCTCTGTGAATTCCGAATGGTAATCACGCACCAACCCATTCGGCTACGGCGGCAGCAGTTAACCGCAGTGACATAAATACGCAGCTCATACGTACTTATGTATATCCAAGTACGCAATACTGTTTGACCAACCGTATACAAGTTCATACATATGCATGCAAATACGTAACTTAATAGCTTGGAGCCGATTTTTTTCTAACATACATAAGTGAAATTTGATGCACTTACACAGCTACTTATATAATCAGCCGTTTATAAATATTGACTAGCAATTTGTGCCTCATTTCGGTAGATACAAACTATCGAGCCTCTACTGTATCTGATTTGACATTTGTTTATGGTATACGTACATACATAAATGTTAACAAAGCTTGTACATATAAAACAAGGTTAACAAGCTTAAGGTCTAAAATTCAATGATTTTTTATTTATTTTATGTTTTTACTTATTTTATTTTCTTTTTTTCCTTTCTTGTGACTATCAAATTATGCCCGTAATTGTTATTCTGTCTAGGAATTTTTAAGTTTTATTGCCAAATAAATCGACTACAAAATACAAACATAAGCTCACTCGCAAAATTTTCCATTCATCCATTTGTTCACTATTTATTGTAGTTGTATTCATATAATTAACATGTGGGCCTCATCGTTTTCGCACTCTACTGTTTGTTCCACTTTCTGCAGTAGATAGACATACACAAATATGTATGTGTGTATGAGTACAATAAACAAATTCGAAAATTTGTTGGTTTTTTATAGAAAAGGTGAATTTTCGCTTGAAGCAAAATTACATAAATTTTCTACCTCCTTTTTTGTTTATTTATGTATTGGAAATAACACACAATTAGTCACAATAAAAACACCAATGTAAACATAACAAATTAACAAATATTTGGTAGATAAGAAGAAAAATGAATAACTCACATAAGGTCGGATTTTGAATCAAACGTTACAAGCATACATCCATACATATGTACCTATGGTTAGCTTAGAAAGAGTGGCGGGAGAACGGGGAGTTGGTAAGATACATGTAGATATGTATGTATGTATACTAAAATTCACATTTCTGGAGAAAAATAAGATAAAAATATGTTCTTGAAGGTCAAATTGAAAGGAAAAACACTACATGTGTGAGTACATATGTACGTATGCACATAGCATAAGACCAACTTGAAAATATTTATTGGAATAAAGTGAACAATTTCTCAATTGTGCCTGCCTCTTCTGGTTTGGCAGTAGCGCATTTTGACAGCCCAGTTTTCCAACACCTTGTGCCCGCGTTCTGATTCTATCTCATGAATAGCTCGGCTCATGCTCCACAAATGAGCAATGTAACATAGCCTCCCATCTGGCTGAATTGAAGATAGTCCATAGTTTCAATTTCAGTGCCTAAAAAGTTGTACTATATGTGGTTTAGCGAAAAAATGTTTTAATGATGCCTTCAAAATGCAGAGCTAATATGTTAGTTATCAAATCCTAATATACTGTTTTGGGAGTTTATCAAAATTCTAGTTTATTGTTATTCAAGCTCTAATCGAATAGAAAATATAACTAAGGTGACAAAGTCCTGATCTACTGAATGCAGACGTGAAAGTAGCATAGAAGTGTGCCTGGGTATTCTTAACTTTACCACAGTTACTTGCAGTTCTTGTTGCACTTTACAGCCGATATGCCGACGTAAGATGCTGTATGACCGCAAGCAATACCTTAAAAAACAAAACAATTAAAACCAAATCATCCCAAGTTCTCGCCTTCAGCGAAGAATTTTCCTCCGATGAGAACGAAAATTGGTTATATAATGTTTCAAACAGTAATGGTAGTCATATTTGATAAGCCAACCCATGCATAATTTAATTATTAGTAGACTTTTAAAGGCAATTGAAGCTGAATTTATATACATATTTATATGAAACATTTCACACCAAATTAAATTAGGTAACCGCAAGTTATTTCTAGTTATCAGCTGCCAAAGGTCGCAAAAATTCTTTTTTTTTTTTTTTAATTTTTAACAGCTCTTATCACAGCCCGCCATTCAAGAATATAAATTATTTCAGTTCGCGGCGATATTATATAAATGATATTTGTAAAGGGTGTGCCATAGAGTGGCTCACAGAAGATTGTACTTATCGCGTAGCGCTACTAGATTATCATAAATATGTATGAATCAGTTGAATGCCGCGCTGATGCCGATGCAAAGTTATATGTGGGATCGTTTTTTGTTTCTGTGTTTACAAACAACTTTTTTCTTTCCATTTCCATACATGTTTTCATTAACCTAACTGTTTATTCCCAAATATTTTCTGTGACATATTATCTTGACACTTTTCTCTTTGTGTTGGCTCACAGCTCTTCTAAAATTACGTCATAGGAAGTGTGAGAATGTTATTTGTTTTAAAAATAATCTGGCCATCACATCAAGCTTTGCAGGCAGTGGCACCCTTTACAAAAGTTTCATATAAATGAAATTTCTGTCATTCATGAAGAGGCTTTTTTATAGACCATCTGCATCCAAAAAATGTATGCTATGCATTTTTATGTTTAAAGTCCCTAAATATTTGTGTGACAAATTTCAACTAACCAAATAACCGAGGCATAATAGCTTGGGTGTGCCTAAATATTACATAATTCTTTGATTTCCGGTTGACTGTTTTTCATTAGCTCTGTAAGACAGTGGAACTCGATTGCAGTAAATATTACAGATGCACTGAATGGGAGAAACTCAAAAAGTTAATATTCCAATAATTTATCTGCCTTGTCTTTTACTTTCGGGCCATAAACAATCTTAATGTGGAACTTTTTCTTCTTCTTTTCCCTGAGCTTCATGCATTATCTATCTTTTTTTCTTTCTTTCTTTGTTTTAACCTATCTATTGTGGTTGCCTCTTCTAGTTTCGCAGTATCGCATTTTGATAGCCCAGTTTTCCAACACCTTGTTCCCGGGTTCTGATTTTATCTCATGAATGGCACGGCTCACGGTCCACAAATGATCGACTGTTTAAAGGGCATTGTGACATAGTATGCCATCTGGCCGAAGATAAAGATCGTCCAAGTCCATATTTTCAATTGAAATGACTGTCAGAGAAAATGTTGATATTGGCAGCACGCGTGCTTCTGCGAAGACATTCTCTGGCATATAGCTCTAAGGCATGGACCTCCGCCTGAAAAATGGAAGTTGTTTGCGCCATTGCGATTGCTTTCTTAAAATGTAATACAACAATTTCAGCCCCGGCACTGGGGTCCTCCATTTTGGACTCATCAGTAAACCACACCTGTGCGACCTGTTTTAAAGATATTTAATTATTTCTCCACGCCGAGCAATCGCTCATGACCATCTTTCTTTCCATCATTTTGACCTTTACTTGCTCCATTGCTTTTCTCTTTTCTCTGCAACTGTCTAGTTTCAAAAATGTGTTTCACGTACGACGCCATTTCCAAAAATTATAAATGTTCCGCTAGGATAATTAATTTTGCGCCACCTTGTATAAGATAAATAACTCTCCTACCGTAAAGCACTCAATTTGTAGAGAAACTTCGTGCAACACAAGAGAAAAAATTCGGCATTCCTTGAATGCTGCTCAGGTACCTATGATATATGGTAATTTTATGTATCTATGTGAGGTGCAATTGTGCTGCCCTCAGTATTTTATCACCACTAATGATAGATGATTAGTATGTTCTATATGCATACATACATACATACATACATACAATTATATAATGGCTGCGTGTTACGAATACCAATTTAAGGTGGCTGTGGGCTTGCGGCTACACGGTTGACTACCAACAAAACCCACCTACCAGTATTTTTATTCATTTTTTGCATTGTTTGACTTTCAAATGAACCCTGTGCCGCGATAAGCACTTTGGCTAAAATATAAATAAATACAGAAATATTCAGCAAATGTTGCGCGTCAAAAATTTTAATTCCGACCGACTTGGAAATATTTGGTATGCATTACAAAGCGAACTTGTGCCTTTGGCTACTCCTTTGCCTACTTGCGGCATTGCAAGCAATCGAATCTTGCGTAAGATATGCAAATTTTTTCAACAATAATGTCAAAACAAAATCAAAATAAAACAACTGCATTATTGCATACCAGCGGCGTGGGCGATCACAAAGGAATGCGCAAGCAATGTCGGTATGCTGCTGCAGCTCCAATAAATAAATGCGTACATAGCTATGTGCAGCCAGTCATACCTGTTTGCCATATCGAGGTTTGCCGCTAAAAATAAATGCAACGGCAGGCAGTAGATTATATTTCCTGAATAATTACAGGCATATTACAAATACAAGTCGTCTATTGGGGTGACATGCAAGTCTATGTACATACTACACCTTACTTTTTGCCCACAGTAGTACGTAACATACCTACATGCGTACAAAAGTAGGTATACTCATAGTTGCAAATGTCAGTCATGTACGTACATACATATGTATATTGAAGTGAATTACCACATGACATTAAACCAGTGCTATCAACTGATACGCTTACAAAGCATGGGTGACCCCGCGAATAGGTTTCGTTCTTCCTACTTCACTTTTTTCCTCATTGTGCCGGCATGAAATGAAGGTGTGCCAAGTAACTGAATACTTGCGTTCAAATACTCAAATGATACCAGATATTTATTGACTTTAGTTACTGGCCGATAGATTAGATACATTGATTTCAGTGGCCAATGCTCATATGCACATACACACATACATACTTTTACAAATTGGAACATACAAACACGAGCACTTGAGTAGCTGACAAATATGTACTCATTTTTGGTTTGGAATTTGTTTGTGGACAAAAGCTTGATGAATCACATCTTTTATTTATATTTACCTCTTGTGACATTGATAAGTTGCTGCGCAGGTAAAGGGTAGGCCATTGGCGGTCTTCGTTTTTAATTGAATGTTATTTGAATTTAACGGTTATTTCGTGGTCAGAAAAGTGGCAGAAACTCAGTATCAGTATATCGCGGTACGAAATATACGTTTACGCCTGAACAGCATTTTGAAATAGTGAAACGTTTCCCTCAAAGTAGATTTTGTATTGCCGAAGGAGTCCGAATTTTACACAGAAAATTTCAATGAAAGAAGGAAAGCGCCACCAACGACGTCTTGTGCGTAAAATTTGTGTACCTCCTCTTTAGTACCTCTTTGTAGTACTCACGCAAATTTAACCACGTTAGCCTAGGGAGAATGCTGCATAAAGTTCTCGGCTTATTCGCTTTTTATTGTTTAATTAATTCGTTGAAAGTAAATATTGATTCGCTTCGATATCTTCTCTCTGTAGGAAGTTTGGAGTAGCTGAAGAATGACAGTGATTTTACTAAAAAAATCACCTTTTCAGCTGAGGTGCATTTCCTACTTGGTGCCTACGTTAAAAAGCGAAATTACTATATCCGGAGTTTGTAAATGTAGTGAGAAGCCAATGAATAATGCGACTGGAACAATTTGGTGGGGTTTTTGGAATTTTTGGCTAATTTTTTCTCGGAAATGTTGATTGTGTCACACAAGTCGTCCAATAATCCATATTTTGCACACAAGGTTTCATAATCCTGTAATCATCAATTCTGATAATCTCCCATGAAGCTGCGGATTTAGATAGCTCGACTTTTTTTGAAATGCCTTTAAGGCTCGCTATTACGCTAGCAATTCAAAATTTAATTTGGGGCCGAAATGTGCTGAAAAATTGATCGACAGGATGGGCTACTGTAGGACAGTTAATATTAGTAATAATAATTTGCGCTGACACCGTTTTTCAGTGCTTGGCCGAGTTTCTCCACCTATTTGTGTTGTGCGGCTTGATGATTTTCCACAAATGGGGCGGCCCACAGTTTCATGCTGACTCAGAATGGCAGATAGTTTCTTATTAGGAGCTTTTTCATAGCAGAAATACTCTCGGAGGTTTGCTATTGTCTTACAAGGGGCGACCGCTATTAGAAAAAAACTTGTTCTATCATTTGGTGTTTCAATCCGAGATCTCGATCCGTTCACTACCGACCGGTAATCACGCACCAACCCATTCGGCTATATCGGCGGCCATTTCAATTAAATAATTATATTCAACAATTAGTTGCAAGATATACTGTTTTCTAATAGAGATAAAAATCATTGAAAATGTGGATCTTTCTTCACACACACATCAACATTTTAACCATTTCGAACATTTGAAATAGTCAAATTTCTTCTCTTTTTATTAAGGCACTTTGTCTAACAATAACCATATGAATACAATAATAATAATAATTCAGTCTCTTCGACCTAAAAGATCTTTTGTGTCCATCCAAGTTTCCGAAAAGTTGAAAATTGGGAAATGGAGAAAGCGCTCAACAACTTCAAGGAAGAATATTATAGAAGCTCAACGAGATTTTTCAGTAACTTTAAACTTGCACTTTGTAATACTAAAGTTTAATAAGCTATAAAACTGCATTTCAAAAATCTTTCTGGAATTTCTATTGTAGTTATAAACCGTGGAATGGAGATGCAAAGTTTGCGGACTTTTTTTTTTTTGTATAAAGTCTGAATCTTAGAATGATATAGTTTTTGTTAGACAATGGCCTATCCTTTTATACAAAATTAAGGAATATCACAAGAAGTAGGCTGATACTAGCCAAAATATGCTATCGTTTTGTTGTGGGGTGTATAGCATTTCAGTAAGAAGACCAGCCGATGACCCACATCTTAATATATTTGTATAAGTTTAGTTGCTGCCGGTTATGCCACATTTTGTATTCTGATTCGATACAAAAACAAGTCATATAAAAAATGTACTACTTAACTATAAATGTTATTGTTTTACACGCTTAACTTTTTTATATCTTTCTCGAGAATTTTCGCCTCTGTTTGTAGGTACTGGCGTTTATTGTTCTATTTCACCTGCTCACTGCCGCCATACTTGACAATATTATTCAAAAGTTGGCAGGTTCAGTGTAAATGTGAATTAAGGTCAAAGCTGGGCACAAAACGATGTTGTTTTTAAAATATACCTAATACGTACTTTCATATCTACATATGCATATTTGCATGTTTGTAAGTGCAGAATGCGCACGTGTCTAGTAATTGTTATTATTGCTTTTATATGGCATTGCTATTTATTGTTTTCAATTTCATTCACTTTACATCGAGTATGAACAGCTCCATCAATACTTGCCTGACTGCATTTATGTAAATATGAAAATGCCGTGCATCAACGACGCACACAAATTATCTTACGATGCTCATCGGTGCGAATTGGGAATGCATTTAGAGAAAAAACTAGTTAGATTACAAGTCCAAGTCGAATTAAAAATTAAAGCAATAAAGTCAGTAAATAAATTGGCTGAATGTTAGATAGACATTATTTGAAACCGTCGAGCAAAGCTTTTTTTGAGTTGATGAATTTGGTACGTTTGGTATGCCAAGGTGTCTTATATACTTCAAGCACAACTCAAAAACCTTAGTTTTAAAGAAATGAAAACAAGAGGTAACATCATTGTCATGGAAGGCATCATCTCAGTCGATACGGAAAGGAATTTATTGCAGTTGTAGTTGAATTTGAAGTTAGGCTCAACGGATACCTCAGAAAATGCTTTAAAAAAAATTTGAATAATAATAATGAATATATAGATCCCGGTGCTAATCCCGGATCCCGATATTTCCGGGATTGTAAAAGTAAAAAAAAAAATTACATCCCTAGCCCGTATCTCAAACGCAAATAGCTTAGACAATAGCGGAAATGCGGTTGCATTGCAATAAACGCATTCATTAAGGTCAGTTCGCTTATGAAAGCTAAAAGCTTATAAGTAGGAAATATTTTACGTTGCTAATTAATAGGAGCATCCGGTGGGGTGCTTAAAATTCCGATTAAAAATTAGTAAACAATTTCAAGTTTTGCTAATATTCTTCAATAGTACTTTTTCTTTTTTCAGCTTTTGCTTATGCGCCGTATTTAATGCGAATGATACTCTTTATGAAATTCCTAATTTAATTTGCCTTTTTTTTCTCACTTTCGTTTCATTTCTTAACTTTTTTTGGTCACATTTCCTATTCTAAAAAGTACTGGTAAAATTCCCTTTCATTTTATTTATTCGCCCGTGATAAGGTTATGCCGCCACCCATTTGGCTTATTTTATTGTTATTATTATCAGTATTTCTTTTATTAGTAAAAAGCTTGCCATAGTTTTGTTGTTTTAATAATGTGATCATGCTTGCTGGTATGCATACATTTGATTATTGATGTTAATCATTTTCCAATTACTGATAAAAATTTCTCTCTCTCGGGCCATTTATGTCAGATGATTTGAAAAGCGTTTGGCGATTGAGTGCTGATTTGCGTCAACGTTATCCACTTTGAATTATCTGTCGCTAATGAATTTACCTTTGTACCTGTACATACACACATACCAAGTCACTCATTCGAAGTTCTAATGCTTAGGAAAAAGTAATCAAAGCTATTAGCAATATTACGTCTCTACAAGTCAGTGACTTCCCAGCACGTTGTATGAAAGACGTCTGTAGTTCCTGACAAATTTCGCAAACTTCTAAATCATATTTGTAACCAGTTCTAAATGAGCAACGGAATTTTTGAAAAAATCAGCCAATGATAGCCATCACGAAAGACTTAACATAATCAATAAACTCAATATATGTATAACAAAGATGTGTGTCTGCAAATTTATATACATACATACATTCATACATACATACTTTAAGTATTGATTACGTTTTACATTTAAGTGTTGCCGTTTAAGTCAGTTGAGCGAGTTCACTGAGAAATGTTAATTGCTTGACACATTTCAAATTATTTTTATATATAATATATACACGTTTATATATAAATATATATCTATGTATGTATTAGTACATAGATACTCCTGATGAATATTTGTAAGTTTCCTAATCGTAGTCTGTATGTCTGTAGTACCTGCATGCTCACGAGTCACTCTCGAGTTGATCAATTATCGATCTTTCCGCCCTACCATGACTATCGTGCGGTGTTTTGCATTTTTTAACATTATCTTTTTTTAATTCATAAATACATACATACAATAAAAAAACTAGCAACTATTGTTGCTTGGCGAGCCTCCAACTTTATGAGCACTCGTGAGCAACTACGAAATACGAAAGCAAACAGACAAGCCTCTGTCTACTGCGCTTTTTATTTATCTACCATTTCCATTTGTTGATGAGAAAAGATCGTTCGTTGGGAAGGGAGTTAGATAATATTTACTCGTAGAAATAATTGAGACAGCCAGAAGATTCGCCACTCGACTCTCACTCTTGCTCTCAGAGAGTACTGCCCAACAAACCGGCATGCACGAGCAATGGAGCAATATTTCTCGTTCTCTACGTACCGCCGCCGAGGAAGAAATCGGATTCCGGCGAGCCCGAAAAAACAATTGGTACGACGAGGAATGTCATGCTGCCGCCGAAAGAAAAGATGCTGCCTATAGAGCCACGCTGCGATCGGGCGCAACGCGAGCCATGTGGGACCGCTACAGAGAGCTAAGAAAAGAAGAGAGACGTATTATTCGACAGAAGAAACGAGAGGCCGAAATACGTGAGTGCGAGGAGCTTGAGATGCTGGCCAATAGGAACAACGCCCGAAAATTCTACCAGAAAGTTCGGCGGCTTACAGAAGGTTTTAAAACCGGGGCGTTTTCCTGTAAGAACAAAGACGGCGATCTGGTGACCGACATCCAGAGCATTCTTAAATTATGGAGGGAACACTTCTCGAACCTGCTTAATAGTGATAGCTGCGCATGTCAAAGAGAATGTGATGATCCCGATACCCCAATCGTTGACGACGGAATTGACGTTCCGCTACCCGACCATGACGAGGTGAGAATAGCGATAACGCGGCTAAAGAACAACAAAGCCGCGGGCGCCGACGGACTGCCGGCTGAGCTATTCAAACATGGCGGCGAGGAGCTGGTAAGGTGCATGCATCAGCTCCTATGCAAAATATGGTCGGATGAAAGCATGCCTGCCGATTGGAATTTAAGTGTGCTCTGCCCAATCCATAAGAAGGGTGATCCTGCAATCTGTGCCAATTACCGCGGGATCAGTCTTCTAAATATCGCCTATAAGGTTCTAGCGAGCGTATTGTGTGAAAGACTGAAGCCCACCGTCAACCAACTGATTGGACCTTATCAGTGTGGCTTTAGACCTGGAAAGTCTACCATCGACCAAATATTCACGATACGCCAAATCTTGGAAAAGACCCATGAAAGGAGAATCGACACACACCATCTTTTCGTCGACTTCAAAGCTGCATTCGACAGTACGGAAAGGAGTTACTTATATGCCGCGATGTCTGAATTTGGTATCCCCGCAAAACTAATACGGCTATGCAAGATGACGTTGCTCAACACCAGCAGCGCCGTCAGAATTGGGAAGGACCTCTCCGAGCCGTTTGATACCAAACGAGGTTTCAGACAGGGTGACTCGCTGTCGTGTGACTTCTTTAACCTGATGTTGGAGAGCATCGTACGAGCCGCAGAACTTAATCGCTCAGGCACAATATTTTATAAGAGCGTACAATTGTTGGCGTATGCCGATGATATTGACATCATCGGCCTTAACAACCGCGCTGTTAGTTCTGCCTTCTCCAAGCTGGATAAAGAGGCAAAGCGAATGGGTCTGGTGGTGAACGAGGACAAAACGAAGTGCCTCCTGTCATCAAACAAACAGTCGGCGCACTCGCGTATCGGCACCCACGTCACTGTTGACAGTTATAATTTCGAGGTTGTAAAAGACTTCGTTTATTTAGGAACCAGCATTAACACCGATAACAATGTCAGCCTTGAAATCCAACGTAGAATCTCTCTTGCCAACAAGTGCTACTTTGGACTAAGTAGGCAATTGAGTAGTAAAGTCCTCTCTCGACGAACAAAACTAACACTCTACAAGACTCTCATCATGCCCGTCCTAACGTATGGCGCAGAAGCGTGGACGATGACAACATCCGATGAAGCGACGCTTGGAGTGTTCGAGAGAAAGATTCTGCGCAAGATTTTTGGACCTGTGCACGTAGGCAACGGCGAATATCGCAGACGATGGAACGATGAGCTGTATGAGCTTTACGACGACATAGACATAGCGCAGCGAATAAAGATCCAGCGGCTACGTTGGCTGGGTCATGTCGTCCGAATGGATACAAACGCTCCGGCACTGAAAGTATTCGATGCGGTACCAGCTGGTGGTAGTAGAGGAAGAGGAAGGCCTCCTCTGCGTTGGAAAGATCAGGTGGAGAAGGACTTGGCTTCACTTGGTGTGTCCAATTGGCGCCGGTTAGCACGAGAAAGAAACGACTGGCGCGCTTTGTTAAACTCGGCCAAAATCGCGTAAGCGGTTATCGCGCCAATTAAGAAGAGAAGAGAAATAATTGAGTTCCAATGGGATATGATCCTGCGTCGAATAAACATCTAGTACAATTTTCGATTGTTAGGTTGGCAAATAACTTTTTGGACAATACGAGTAGTAGGACTAACCCATAAATTGCATAAAAACTAAATAAATGCATTTTAAGAATTTTTTATTTAACCAGCGGACGTTTCTGTTGAGCGAATGTTCGAAAGAAAGACTCTGCAGAAGAGTGATGATTGAACTATGAAGTTAATGAGGCAAATCGACAAAGAAGTAGTGCCTATTGTAGATATCTATTCGAGTTACCATCCCTAAAGCTACATTAATAACGCCCAATGAGCTTATTGACGGCGCGCTCAATAGAACTTTGTCTCTGATTTCAAGAAGACAGATGTTTCTTTCCTGTGATAAACGTCGCCAGTTGGAAACACCAAATGAAGCCAAGTTCTTCTCCACCTGATCTTTTCAACATAGGGCAGGCCTCGCACTTCCTCTGCTACGAGAATCACCCGCACTTAAATTGTAGTTGGCAGGCGCGGATAGAAATTGATGCCTGCATCTTATCAGCTTCTCGCCTCTGTATTTGAGTGGCTCAACAGACAGCCCGTCGAGTTCCGCAACTTTTATGTCTATAATCGTTCAATTGCATACGCACTTTATTACAAACGGTGTAATCAACAATTGAAGTTTCGGTGTCTTTATCTTCTTTTTGAATTCCGCTACTTGACGGCAAAGTCTTCTCCTATCACAAATTCCACACACGATTTCCGCTCTTTTCCATGGCAACTACATATAGATGGGAAAAGTTTCGTTGCTATTTTTTCTTTACTCTTACGAGGTCATCCACCGAGCAGCCACTTTCCACATCAAGCAGGCGGATGGTAGCCAGATGTTAGCTATCAAATCACACTACTTCAAATATTTGCACTTTCCCAATTTAACTTAGTCCGCAAAATGGGCGTTCATTTCTTACCCGGTGGAGACTTTATCGTAGTCGGCAGTTATAATTTGCATGAACCGTATATTGTGGTTCTTTGCCACTCCCACATGAACGACAGTTAAAATTTCCCTATTTGCCTGAACTTCTGTACTTGAACCATCCACCTTACAGTTAAACTCCAATTAAAGTTTTCTAAAAGATGTTTTAAGAAGCCTAACCACCTTCACTCCTGCAGGTAACACCAATAATTCCGAATCAATAACTTATTCAACGGAGCAATTTTAACTGAATCTTGTAATCCCCAGCGGGCACATAAAATTATGTAATGAACTCCAAAACCACGTAATAGTGTGCGCCTCTTAATTTCAAAACTTCCTTTCTTTGACATTCAAAATTAAAACTAGTTATAATTATATATCAGCTCACATCAGAAATGTGAGCATGGGTGGATTGGCATGAATGATGAGATTAATCTTGACTTACTAATTACTTTAAAGAACGACTTTTGCTTTTGCTTCACTTACGTATGTACATGGGAGCATATATGTATGTATACTTACATACTTGTAAGTATATATACATATATATATATATATATATCCTGAAATTGTTCAGACTTATACTAATACGTTTATTTACGAATCTCACTCTTTACAGGATCAAGAAAATTTACTCGGCAGCAGCATGGTGCACGGTGCGACTGAGAGCAATTCCAAGACCTTGCCGCAGTATGTGGCCGCTTTGTCAGCTGCCGGTGGAGCATTCGCCGCTGGTACCCTGCTCGGTTGGACATCGCCGGCAGAGAATAAGATCCTCAAATTAAACCAATACAATTTTGATGTGTCCGATGACCAATTCTCATGGATTGGATCCGCCATGACACTAGGTGCGGCTTGCGTTTGCATACCAACCGGTATACTCATCAACTTGGTCGGACGTAAAATGGCGATGCTGTTATTGGTGCTACCCTTCACATTGGGTTGGTGTATGCTAATTTGGGCGCAGAATGTTATTATGATGTACATCGCCCGTTTTCTACTTGGTGCCGCTGGTGGTGCATTCTGTGTGGCTGCTCCAATGTATACTGGTGAGATTGCGCAAAAAGAAATTCGTGGATCACTTGGCAGCTTTTTCCAACTTATGATAACGGCTGGTATATTGTTTGTGTATGCCATTGGAGCAGGGCTCAGTGTATTTTGGATAAATATTGTCTGCGGTTTGATACCTTTAGTATTTGGTGCTATTTTTGTCTTCATGCCGGAGTCGCCAACGTACTTGGTAAGCAACACAAGATCATGTATTAATTTGTGAGCTAGAAAATTTACGTTCTTCTTTTCGTAGATAACCAAAAACAAGGACGAAAATGCAATCAAATCCATTCAATGGCTGCGTGGAAAGGACTATGAATATAAGAATGAAATTGAAGAATTACGCGATACTCAACAAAAGATCAGAGAGAATCAGGTTTCATGGTGGGTTGGTCTTTCACGTCCCGTCTCGCGCAAGGCATTGGCCATAAGTTTAGGTCTTATGTTCTTCCAACAATTATGTGGTATTAACGCTGTCATATTCTACGCCGCCCCAATTTTCCAAGTGAGTACTTGTACTTGTACTGAGAAAGTCCTAGTAATGTGTGAGTGCTTAAGGAATTATATTTATGACCAAAACCCAACCGGTTATAAAGTTAGATGAGTTATAAATCTTTTAAATTGCGCTTTACTCATTGAGTTAAAGCAGTGCACAGCAAACTGCAGTGCTTTCTAATCCCTAATAGTTTTTGGCCAAATAGGCGCTGCTCCGTCCTCGTTTTATGAAACATTGTACTTATTTTTGCTTTGGAAATCACCGTTTCGTGAAATTGGTAAGAGATCATAATTTACGTCAGCCGAGGTAATTATCGCTAAGTTTTTATGGAAGCCTCTCGTAAGCATAAAACGACTTGTGCATTTGTTTGTCAGGTATGAGTTCGAGTTAAGTATTTTATTGTGAGCTACCTCTAGGTATTTCAGCTCTTACGTGAACTCGGTAAAAGTGCACAATCCCATCAATATCGAAAATGGAGATGCCCCAACAAATCGGTGTCTTATTTTTACACCCAACAACTTTCCGGTGAAAGAAAAGGGCAACTGTATTGCTAAAGCTATAATGATATGCTTATCGAAGCGAGAGGCTTTGCACTTTACGTTAAACAGCTGACGGTCGCGGATTTCTCTTATATCAGCATCAGCGTTGTTATTTAGAAGCAACACTTCGTATTTCATTGTAATAATATTATCAGCAAAGGACTAATGCAAAAATGTTGACACTAAGATATTTGAACTTAAACAAACTTTGTCATATTACCTCACACTCTCTAACTTTCCCACGCCAACCCCAAGCACTCTACGCTTTACGCGTATTTACAAATTTATTTCAACTGAATAATTTTCTCTCTTTTTTCGTCTCCTAGGATGCGGACACCGGCATTGATGAAAATCTCTCAACTATTGTCGTCGGTATCATGCAATTCATCGCAACTTTCGTATCCACAATTGTTGTTGATAAACTTGGACGCCGCCTATTGCTGCTTACCTCGGCCATCATCATGGCTTTGTCCACCTTCGCCATGGGTATATACTTCTACATGCAAAGCCAAGATCCAGCATCTGTGGAAAGTCTCGGTTGGTTGCCCGTCGTCAGTTTGTGCGTCTTCATTGTACTCTTCTCACTCGGCTTCGGCCCAGTACCATGGTTGATGATGGGTGAGGTGTTCGCTGCCGATATTAAAGGTGTAGCTGGCTCCATTGCCGGCACAACCAACTGGATTTTGGCTTTCATTGTAACGAAGACATTTAAGGATCTGAAGGAATCAATGGGCTCAGGTCAAACCTTCTGGCTCTTCTCAGGCATCACTGTCATTGGTGCAGTCTTCGTATTCTTCGTTGTACCAGAGACGAAAGGCAAGAGTTTGAATGAAATTCAAGCAGAATTGGAAGGCAAAAATGCAAGCACAGCACCCGCAGCGTTGAATGGTGCAGTCTAATCAGCAGGTCTGGAAAAGGCATAAAAAGGATTTAAAGGTATACTAAACAAAGGAAAAAAAAACAGGTATGCAAGGAGTAGGGAAGGAGTTGGATGGCAGTAAACAAATTAGTTTACTAAAGGAAAAATATTATCTGCAGGGAGAGAAAAAAATTGTGAAATAGCTGAGATAAGGCGTTGGATGTATTAATGTTTTTCTACATAGTTTATTTTATTAGAAAAGTATTGCGTAATCTTAGGTCTTAACAGTATACACACCGCATGTTAAATGAATACATACATACATACACATACGTTTACACACTCTAACACTAAGCCCTAAAGTTAAGCGGATAAATGTTTGGAAAGAACGCGCGTAGAAGAAGACGAACCGGCAATTTTTGAAACAATTTTTGTTAAATTTGCGCTTTAACTGCGTTTGGTAATTGTAACAAGAGAATTTATTATTTAATGATGTATGTAATGTAATTGTTTTTTTTTGCCTAATATTTATTTGTAAGGTGGTTTTTTTTTGCGTAAAGTGTACACACTTACCTTATTTAAGGCGAAGTAAATTAAAATTTCTTATAATATTTATAGTTGTGCGTCGAAAAGTGTTACGTGTATTTTATTTAAATTAAAACTTGCATACTCGATTTCGCTTAAATGCAATTTTATAATAATTGTATTTAAAATATGTTTTAATGCTAGATATCATACACACACACACACATAAATTTAAATTTAAAGAAAAAAATTATGTAAGCGGATATTAAAAACTTACCCCACCCCCTCTCTCTCTCTCTCTCTCTTTGGCGATAAAAAAATGTTAAACCTGATTTAGTAAATTAGTTAATTTTATTTTTTAAACTTACAAGAATAGCCAAGGAAAATAGAAAAAATGTTGGTCTCTACCTAAGAAATTTTAAGTTAACTCGATTTGTATAATTTATTTATTGTTTTAGAAAACCGATTCTAACGCAAAAATCTTGCAAAAAATGTTTATATTCCCTCTGAGAACAGCAAAATGCAGAGAAGATAACATAAATAAAACTAACAGAGAAGACTGAAGGTCAAGAAAATATCCTAAAAACAAAAACGAGATAAAATTATAATAATAATAATAATAATAGCACTAACCAAATGCATGAAATGTTGAAATGCACTTAAGTGTTGTAAAAGTTTAAGGTGTGTTCAGAGTTAGGTAAATTAAGAACGGTAAATTAAGCAACGGCGAGTTCAATACTCTAAGGCAGCAAAAGGCGTATGGTTTTTATGTGTAAAGTAAGCTAAGCTAAGTTTGTTGGAAAAAGAAAATTTCTGTTAAAAATATAGAGATTTGAAATCTCTTAGCATCGTCTCCACCGTAGTTACACACCCAACCAAGCATATTAGAGTTTACAAAAACACAATACAAAAGACTCAAACACCGATAAGCAGTAAAAGCATAATCCCGCATTTAAAACAAAATTAAGCAAATACTATAGTTTGCTCTTTCTAATTGTAAATTGCATTTAAAAAATACTTTAGCGTATTTTCATTGTTAAAGCATTTTATTTTGTGCATGAATGCGCGCACAAATGACACACAAATACTTGAAAACTTTTGTTTCACAATTATCCATAACTGCGCACTTTTTTGTTTTTTGTAAGTCTTTTAATGTGTTATCTCGTCTTTCGAAAAAACAAAAGCTCCTTCAGCCAAATATGTTAGTGGCACCCGAATCGCTTGAATGGCGTCGAAAGATTTGCTCTTTCCACGCAAAAAAGCAAATATATATTTTTTAATTTTAAAGTTAATCTTTTATTTCATAGATTGGTTCTTATTATTCATTTTTTTCATTTTCGCTAAATTTGCTTAATTTTATTTTATGTTATACTCTAAATTAATTTGTTTAAATACTAATACGAATACACTCTACACTAATGTAGCCTTAAGTTTGAAAGTCTTTTTGTATTTTTAATTTATTGTCCATATCTAAATATGTAATTACTGTGTAAAATATAATAAATGCAAACATGTTATAAATAAAGTCATGTTAATGCAAAAAATATTTAATAAAATAAAAGATATGATTTTTGTAAAAATACGTCATTTGAGTTTCTTTCGAGGGAAAAATCATTTGTTGCTGTAGCAACCTGCTTATATCGAATGCTAAATTTAAGAGCTTTAGAACTTAAATTCTAATAAAGGGTGATCAATTTAGAGGTATCGGATTTTAAATTGGAATAAAACAACGAGAATTTAAATTGATTGCACAATCTTAACTATTTTTGTGTAGAGCCATAGCGTTTATTTTTTAAAGATAATCCCTTTCAAATGTTGCCTCCAATGCGATGTAATTTGGCCATACGTAAACACCAATTTTGAATGACTCGCGGCTCGCTGGAGGACTTCAATCGGTATCTCGTGAATAACTTGAGTAATGCTGGCTTCCAATGAATCGCCCGAAGCTGGTTGATCCACAAAGCATTTAGACCTCACACACCCGAGAGATAAAGTACTCACCGGAACGACGACGCAGTAAACGGTTCACGGGCTATATGGAAAGTAGCGCTGTCTTGTTGGAACCAAATGTTGTGGAGATCACACGTCATAGCATTCCCCATTCACTGTTACATTGACACCACCCTCATCTTTGAAGAAATATGGGTCGATGATTCCTCCAGCCCATAGGCCGCACCAAACAGTTGTTTTCAATAGATGTAATAGCTGTTCTTGAATGGCTTCGTTGGTGATTGACGTAGCCAATAAGCAAAAACTGTGCTTCATCGCTGAACGGTTATGTACACCAAAAGTTGGCCTGAGCGCGCGATGATCACTTTTCACAGAGCCTCGATTTTCGTAATACAATTGTACGATTTGTAAACGTTGTGAGGCATAAGTCTTTCCATGAAAAAATTAAATGAAAATAAATACTGAAAAAAATTATGTATTTAGTTTGACGGTAGTCACGCGTGATCTGTCAAAACCCCTATTGGAAAAAGTACCTCCAATCTGATCACCCTTTACAATACAGTAGCATTGTTGGAATGGATTTTTTTGTATTATGATCTGGTAGATAATTTCATGGCATTTATTTCTCGATTATGATATCCGGGATATGTCCACCGCGGCTTGTAACTCGTAGTCATTCGATCGGGTCCATTCGATCAGTCCAATTTTTGACTACTTTTTTCAACAAATCTGGCTTGAATATTGCAATAAATCGATTGTTAAGCGCGCTATATGGCAAGTTGCGTCGTCTTCTTTGAAGCAAATGCCTCGATGCTTAACTGATTAGTTTTTGGAAACAAAAATTCAGTAAGAATGGCTCGATAGCACTCGCCATTCACCGTAACGGTAACTCCTTCATTTCAATCTCACCTAATGGTAGGCCCAGCAAACTGACTGTTACGAAAAGGGTTTCGAGCGGGTTTAAGCGGACATGTGAAGAGAAGGCTGTTCTCCTGTGGTTTTCTCTTGCATGCCAGAAATATGAGGAGTCTATTCTGCTACGAAGTAATTCTCAGAGTGATGTGGGCTTCACGAAAGCAATAATTCCTGAAAGTGGTGATGGGCTATCGGTGAATGTCATTTATTGTTCATCGACCCTCGATGAATGCCATTGATTGCCTAGTTTTTGGCGTGGATATTGACAAATTCTAGCTCTTTGTCTTCTGATCTGTTTAGAAATCGGTTCACTTACGGGCTTACACTTCCCTGAAAAAAATATTCCCTATAGGAATCAAAAGCAGTAGTGATGTGTCACAGACATGAACGACTATAAAATGAATGGCCATGAAGGACCTGATCAGGTTGTTCATATGGGGATGGTCGAACAAAGTTATTTGCCCGAAGTCTTTATTGAACAGTTATCGGAGATCAACATCAGATTAGGAAAGATGCAGCAACCTGTCGTAGCACTAACTAAATTTTTCACTTTGACCTTTAAATGCCAGGCAATTCGCAGGCTCCCGGTTCAGTCAGACCCTCGAAGGCCGTCAGAGGAGTTCAACCACAACACATCGCAGACGAAGAGCTTCGGCTGCCTCGTGATACTCACGTAGCTTTGTCAATTACGATCTGGATATTGCATGAAAATACCTTGCACTGTACTAACCACCTAAATGTGAATCCCTCTTAAACCCACGCACTTGACACCCCTCTCCCTTTGGACCCAACCCATCGAAACAGCAGGTTTCCATTAGATAAGGTAGACGATGACGATCGGTGACTAAACCGTACCAGCAGGGCTTGATCAACTGCAACAACAATAACAACAACAAACATGGAGTAGTAACTACTCCTACTCTTGCATCTCGCTGGAGCAGTCAGATAGGGGTTACTTCTTAAGTGCTGCAGCATTAACAACGTCACGAGTTAGTTTAATTTAATAGTTTAATTTTAGTCCCTGATGGATATTAGTTATTAACTTAAGATTAAACATTTTTATCTAAGTAATGGATTTTACAACTTATTTTAATAAAAAAAGTTTCATGTTGTAAAATGTTACATACAACAAATTTTTGCTTAAGGTCAAAATAATGGAAAAAATTCAAATAAATATACTTTTTATATTGCTAATTAATAAACACTTATCTTCTAAGATTTAGAGATTGTGGGAAGCCTGTTCTAAACATCTGCGTTTATGTGCGCATCGCGTTGATGCAGGTCCATCTCATTTTCTTCAGTTTGCAGCTGCAATTAGTCGATTCGATATCCTTTAATACACGGCAAACCAGTAGGTACATGTTGCTGATATTTGTGATAATCAGAGCGAAAGAAGTTCAGTAATGTTATTTCCTCCATATAAATGCGATCGTGAAAAAACTTCCACGACACTATCGTATAAATCAATATGCAGACTGGATTAAGTAATATTATTTGGGTACCCACAGACCACCAAAACCAGCCTACGTAAGATGGATGTCGCATATAAGCGTAAATTCCATGCGTTATCAATTTATGATTATCTGCTTTTTCATATTGTACCTGTATAAAAAAATCATGTTGATTAAAAATACATACGTTCGCATATGAAAATATATTTAGGAGCAGCTATTTATATTTTAGGGATTAAGTTCTCACCAGATGTGTAAAACTATTACGTGCAGTAATCATCGCGACTTTTCTTATAATTTCACCCAGCATACATAGCACCACGCCGATTAACCAAATGTAGTAGAAGCCTTTAAAACTTGGCAAAAACCATACTTCCAACCCAAATTCAAGCCAACTAGCTACCGCCGCCAATGCATAGTGAATGGAGTGGTTTAATATGAATGAATCCACGGAGAGGCTGTTCGGATTACACCACGCAATAGCAAGAAATTCTGAATAATGGAAAAATGCCATGAAGAAGCTATAAACACCGAATTGTTTTAATTCATCAGGAGCAAAAATAATTATTAGTACGCTGATTGCCTCGACAAAGCCCAAGAATGAAGACCGAAGCGCAATCTGCAATGTGTACATTTTAGTTATTTCATATATTACTCTTAAATTATATTTTTCTTACTTGATAGTCATTGTCGCGCAATAAATAACGGATTACCATATTAATTAACGCATAATACAATACCGGTCCCCACATAGCTGCACCCCAAATGTTTGGTACCGTGTCATAGTAGATTTGTGGTGCCGTTGCAAGAAGTACAATAAAAGATGTAAGCAAATAACAATATAAACTCAAACGTCCTTCATGGCACAATTTAGAATCCACAGATGCTGTCCGTTGCCCTGTGTTCATGGCCAATGTGTTACCCAGCTGTAACTCGTGCGACTCCACTTCACTTAAATGTTAATTGTCACAAGTTATTTGTGCTGCAAATGATTTTGTTGGCGTTTGCTTTTCTTAGGTGGCATTTGCCAGACTTTGTGCCGATTGCGTTGGTTAATGATTGATTTTTGGTCTGTTGAGATAAGCGATTATTTTTACTCCAGGTAACATTGTACGAGTATATATAACAAATAAACAAATAAACAGCTGATTGGAAAGCTGCCAGACCTGGCAACAATTTTAGCATTGAATGAAAAAAATGTCAGGAAACTGTTTGAAACGTGACTGCTGGTAATTCGACTGCATGTACAATACAAGTTAAAACACATTGCCAAACTTTGTGTTTGAGGTATCCGCTTCAAAAGGCTGTAGTTATTTGACCTATAGTTTATGTATGAAAGGGGTTGAAAATATGCTTCCCTATTATGGAACCGGTCCTTTCTAAATTTCGTGAAGCTCAAAGCAGCGAAACATTTAATTGATTATTTAAAACTTTATTATCATACATGAAATAAGGAACATTATTTCTCTATAAAAATTAAAACTTCGCTTTTAAATCGTTTACCTTTGTATTTATAGAAATTTCTTTTCCCCAAAAAACATTCACCACATTAGATGCCGACATTATGAAAATGTTGACATATGCCCTGTAAAAATGTTGTGCTTTTCATATAAAACTAGAAGAATGCACCCTTGTTACAACTAAGCTGCTCGACTTTTTATTTACTAGGTGTTTGATAGGTTGATAGATTACAACGTTTGGCCATCCGAAACCATCCGACGTAAACGCAGTCCCCTGTCAGCTGTAACGATCAACCTTAAGAAAGACCCATGTAAATGAAAAAACTACTTCCCTTCCGTATCGTAGTATCGTAGATTTCATAGCAGAATTTTTGAAAAGTCCCGTAGAACCGTATCAGCTGATTGCTCTCTCACGCACAGTGTTGCCTAATAGTACATTTCGAAATCATTTACAAAATAAACTTGGAAAAATTTAAATTTTTGTTAAATAACTTAAAAGCAATGTTGAATAATGTTAATTATAGATAAATAAACTATTGGCATGTGTTGGTTTTCGGCTTTAGTTTATTAAACAATGAAAAATTGTAACTGATAACGCAGATGTGTGCAAAAGTGTGTAAGCAAAAATATCAATGGCAACATTGTGTAGATACAACCAAACACATACGCACACAAAACGATGTATTGTGTAAATATGTATCAAAAAGAACGCAGTTGTTTTCTTTGCTCAATTTTGTGCTCTCTAGGGGCTGCGGTAAGGGACTACGATGCGTCGGTCACTGTTTGCAACATAGCTCCGGCTGCCACGTCAAAGAATAATAGTGCGCACACTGACCAACGCATCGTAGTCAATTGCCGCAGCGCGCAGGGAACACAAAATTGAGCAAAACTTGTCCCGTAGAGACCAACTTCGTTCTCTTATAATAGTTACATATTTACACAATACATCGATTTGTGTGTGTTTGTGTTTGGTTGAATCTAGACAATGTTGCCATTGATATTTTTGCTAAAATACTTCTACACACATCCGCGTTATCAGTTAAAATTGTTCATTGTTTAATAAACCAAGCCCAAACACCAACACATGCAACTAGTTCATTTATCTCTAATTGACGTTATTCAACATTGTTTTTAAGTTATTTTAATAAAAGTTATAATATTTCTAAGTTTATTTTGGAAATGATCTCAACACTGTGTGGTGAGAGAGCAATCAACTGACACGATTCTGCGGAACTTTCCAAACATTCTACGATACGGAAGGGTGGTAATTTTTCATCAACATGGGTCTCTCTTAAGTTTGATCGTAACAGATGTCACGATCCTGCGTTTACGTCGGTGAGTGTGTGCACCATAAGTTCTATGGGGTATCGCTACCTCGTTTTGAATGTTTGACAGTTTAACCGAACTTGACAGAAATGAGATATTGCTATACATTACCAAAACAAAAATTTTAAATAGAAACTTTGATTATATATTGGGTTTGATGTTTGAAAATGAAAGAGTATGTTGTTCTTCTTCAAATATATAATATTGCACTGTCAGTATTATAAAGTGATGACATAAATATGTATTTATGTATGTATGAAACCCATATGCAAGATGAATACCACTTCTTCCTCGACTAAAATAATTTGACGCAATCCCTTTGTTCACACTTTTCTACTCCTATGTAAGGGTTGCCTTATGACTTTTAAAGTGTATCAATAATTCATCCGTTCATTATCAAATTCTGATTAGTCGAAGTAACACATACCGCACGTGTCTGCGCAAGTTTTTGATTTTCACAAACTTTAGAACAAAGGAACATTTCCTCGTTTTAGAAACCAATTATTGCATTTAAAAATTATAAAATATAAGGAAACACAATGGTTAGTGTATAAATGTTTCAGTAGGTCTATAAGCTTTGTGCGTATCATTGTTTTTCGTGAAAAAGAACTTTCGTTCTCGATGTTTCTACAGCCGGCAATCAAACCATTAGATTTTTGTTAAGTCAGTTGTCAGCCTGGTTGTCTTACACATGGCTGTTGTGTAACGTGGAAACAAATCGAAATTAACATTGACTGTTGCAAAACTCGACTGGCGGAAGATTTTCTGATATCATTCAAATCGTTCTTTTGCAGGCACAAGCTATTAAGAAGATTTTGCCCATGTTGGACCGCATTCTGATTCAGCGTGCTGAGGCTATCACCACCACAAAGGGCGGTATCGTTCTACCTGAGAAATCGGTAGGCAAAATTTTGCAAGGTACTGTCGTAGCTGTAGGACCTGGTGCAAGAAACTCGGTAAACTAATGTATTTTCTAATTGTGCATCTGTGCATATTTTTTAACCCACCACCTTTTTTTCATTTTAAATAGCAAACTGGTAACTACATCCCGGTGGGCGTGAAAGAAGGCGACCGTGTGCTGTTGCCCGAATTCGGTGGCACTAAGGTTGAATTGGAAGACAAGAAGGAGTACATTCTTTTACGTGAATCAGACATCCTTGCGAAATTGGAATAGTTTTCTTAAAATGTAGTTTTCCTATTATTGAATCGTCATCTTTCATATGTGAATAAGGTTTAGTGGTCTGAAGATAAGATGGTCAAGTAATTTGTTTCTTAGTTTATAAATTCCATTTAATACAATAATGCGTTTAGAATTGTTGGCATATTGTTAGTGCGTTTACATAAACGTGTTGGTTTAAAAAGAAAATAAAACGGTTTTACGCTTTGTTTCTGGAAATTTGTTTATTCTTATTGTAAAGCTTGGTACAAGTGCTATAGGTATGTATGAAAAACTATTTACTTATCTAATTTTAAGTTTGCTAGGCCATAAACCTGGTTCATAACCGAGCGTTCTTGGACACCAGGTATGGATTCTACTACGGCGCGCTCTCTTGACAATTTCACCAAGGCTTCGAATGATTTTGGTTCCCAAATTGCGAGATCAGCTAAAGATTTCCTATAATATATTAATTGCAATTAACATTTATTCATGTTTAAGCCTCCATGAATCATAGTTTAGCGGTATACTAACTTGTTCAATAGAATGTTGCTGCGAGCCAATGTCTCCTTAAATGCCTCGAGAGTAATGCCATATTGTTCACAACCAGCTTCGACACGTTTGGACCACAACTGTACAATATTTATTAAGCTATCTATAATATTAACAAATTATTTGAAGTTTGCTCTTTACTCACCTCCGCCATGTCCAACTTTTTTAACTTGCGGCCCTTTGTGGCATATACTAAAGCGCGATGTACATTTCGTACGGCTATGGAATAGCAGTTGCGTTTGCGTCCACGATAATGCTATTTAGTGAAGAATATTTGTAATGAAATGTTTTTATAAGGAACGTTTCTTGTGCTGACTGCTGTTCTACTTACCGCCGCAAGTTTGAAAATCTTCCTTTTGCGCCAAAATTCATCAGGCCCTTTAGATCTTACGAAAAGTGCGAGCGTTGGGAAGACCATATTTGATTAATAATTATATTATATTTTCGTACAATTCTACGTTTTCCTACAAATTGTTATTATAAGTTTTACATAACCTCTTTCCGACGGCAGACTGAGTATTTTGACAGCTTCCCGAATGAATTGCAACAGCTGTTTACGAAATTTATTTCTACAGCTGATTCATTCTACAGGGTCATTAACAAACTTATTTTATATTGCTTGAATTAAATAGAGACGTGAGGTATTACGAGAAATTACTTTTATTTAATTCTTATTGCGACGAGTTCATAAATATTTAAAATTGAATAACAAGCAACTTAAATAGGACAACATTACAAAATATTCACTTTACATAACATAAAGCATTTTTATGGAAGTATGTGATCGCTCGGTTTAATGTGTCTGAGTCTTCGTATAAATCCGTTGGTTTTAATTAAATTTATGTTAATTTTTTATTTTAATTTAAATTATGTGCTTCTTCTTAGATGTGGTTTATTAATCTTCCTTTATGTGCCACTGCAATTTTTGTGATTTCAGTGTTGATGGAGTTCATTTTAAGGCGGCGCTTTTCTGCAGTACTATGGTGCCTTAACATTGCATTAAGGACCTTATTTTGGAACTGTTGGATTTCGTTTTTCGTACATTGACGAGCGCTCCATAACTCCATACTGGTTGTTGTTGTTGTAGCAGCATAAGAATTCTCCATACATATACGGGGAATGGTGCTGGCGTGACAGTCCTTGACCGGATATACATCCGAGTCGTTCCGGTTACGTAGAACCGACTGTCGTAGGAACGGCAGTCTGGTTTTAGTATCTGCTTGCAGATTAACAGTTTGCTTTCTATAGTTAGAGCTGATCTGCTTCCCATGAGCCATTGCTTGTTTTTGAGTTTGATGTCCAATTCCTCCAATTTTGTTTCACATTGAAAAAAATGTTATTAGTACCAAGAAATATTTTTTACTTTCTCAAATTGAGTGTTTGAAAATATTATTACAACTAATAAAATTACATAGCAGAATATTTTTTTAACAATTGTTGCAAATTATAAAGTTTTGGTGTTGATGTATCCAATACCTTGCAAAGTAGGGAAAAGTGAGAGCAAAATTACATCTCATTTTAAGGGGAAGTTGGAAATTCTTATTGGATAAATTTTTACTTGTAAGAAATTGCGGGTGAGAAAAACCGCTGATCGCGAAGTAAAAATAAGTAAAAGTAAAAAATAAATCAATTCCCGAATTGAGTCGAAGCTCTAAATTTAAATGTAGAATGTACTAAGTAAATATATGTATATTAGATAAAATTTATAAAGTTTATTTGAAGTCATATATTAAGATCGGAGTCGACAAATGATATAGATCTATGCACTTCTCAACCACATCCCCCAGTCACCGTTGCTGCAGTTTCCGAAATACAAATTGAAAGCATTGAAGGTATCTTCTGTGTTTTATGCTTGTACTTCTTGGTTATTAACTAATTTGGCAATATAAGATGGAAGTAAGGAAAATATGAAGAAAGCTGTGATTGCTACAACAATACAATTGCTAATGGAATGCTCTTCATCTAACAGCGATGATGAAATGGAACAAAAATATTATGGAAAAAATAAAAACATTCTATGCTAGGCTCGTTATTTTGCATTTTATTTGCTTTACTTTTTTTAATTAATATGGGTTAGATTAACTGAGAAAATTTTTACTTTTTGTGATTTTTCCCGCCAATAATTTAATCAGCTGTTCGTCAAACTTGTAAATTTTATACTGGTTTTGCGTTCATGTACTGTTTTTGATATTCCCTTTCAGAGCGAATTCTCGGAAATTAAGTTATTGGCTAGTTACTGGATAATTCTTACACGAAGAGACCTTAACCAAGAGTTAGACTTTTCTTCATGTACAAAACAGCTCGGGCAGATGTTTGTGCCGCAAATTCTACTTAGTTTCAAAACATATACTCATACATATGACGTGCTTTTTATTATAAGGCTTTTCAACTCACTTAAATACATATACTCACACTAGTTTAACTGTCCTTGCGAGAGTTGACTGATATTAACAATAACTTTTATATCATTTTGATATTTTATGCCAGGGAAATTTTATCTTTTGTCCAAAACCAATTTCGGAGAAAGAGTTTCAATAAGTTTTCTTGAGCAATTCTTTCCAGTGCAAGTTCAGTTAGTTTGGAACTAACAATTTGTCTATTGTTCTCTGGCTCAACAAATTCATTGAGACCTGTTGCCATCGGTGCTAAGTGCCTATGTACATACCGAGTTTCATTGCCATAACACCGGTGTATTTATAGTAAGTAAACGAAGTAATACAAATATTTGACTAGCAAAAACTGAAAGGGAAATAATTCTCAAAGAACAGTCAGTTACTCATTCACCTACTAAGGCAATATGGCGGATCAAAATGAGTTAGATCAGTTGGCCGCAGCAGAATTGGAGAGATTGCAACGACAAGTATGTAAATTGAAGAACTCAACTATTAAATTTTTGTATTTTTTTATATAAAACAATTAATACTACCGCCAATTTTTCCAGCATCGTTCATTTCAATTGGAACTTCGTGGACTGCTGGAAGAAAAAGCTAGGCAGTTAAAGAAACAAAACCACTTGATAACGGTTTTACAACAGGAACATCAAAAGTTGAAAGATGAGATTAGCACACTGGAGGGTGGAACGCATGCGAGAAAAAATACAAATGTAATTGGGACTCTATTTATTAGTCTTTTCGGAAGGTCTGAGAATATCCCTATTTATCCCGGGCGACCGCCGTAGGCGAATGTTTTGGTGCGTGACTACCATTCGGAATCCAGAGAAAACGTAGGTTCGAATTTCGGAGAAACACCAAAGTTAAGAAAAAAGTTTTTTCTAATAGCGGTCACCCTTCGGCAGGCAATGGCAAACCTCCGAAAGTATTTCTGCCATGAAAAAGCTTCTCATACAAAATATCTGCCGTTCGGAATCGGCTTGAAACTGTAGGTCCCTCCATTTGTGGAACAACTTCAAGACGCACGCCACAAATAGGAGGAGGAACTCGGCCAAACACCCAAAAAGAGTGTACGCGCCAATTATATATATATACAAATATATATATATCCTGTAAAAAGCTTCGTACCGTGTGCATGTATAGTATGTCGTTTGATTGGGTTAGTAAAAATCACAAGCAGAGCTATGCAGACTTGGATGGAATTTCCAGCCCTGAGAACAAGCGAGTGTCAAAATGGGCAACTTTTGAAAACAAAATTGAAAAGTTAGATTAAGGTCAACATTAGGAGAAATTATAATGAAGGGTGTAAACAAACCTCTAAAAGGATGCCAGCGCAGTATCTGATTCTATCTGAATCGCTTAGAGTAGTGTAGCAACACCGCAATATGCATAGCCATTTGTAGTCACTCTACCGTGAAAATTGTCGAGCTAATAGTCCATATAAAACTATTTTCGGACCGTCTGAAAAGACTAGTGTGTCCAGATTCACTAGCTTTCAGCGTATAATACATTTGTATTATCTGCGAATTTTTTGAAAAATTCCGAACTTCGTTTTATTATTTTTTGCAGAAAGAAAAGCGGCTGAGTTTTTTGCAAAGGCAAAATGTCGAGCTACAACAAATTTTGCAAGGCGAACGTGTTAAGATATGGGAGCTGGAAGGTCACATTAAGAAGGTTGTTATTACATAGTGTGGTTTGAGTATCGCTTAAAAAATATGTCTAATATTATGTTATATTTTGTAGGTCGAAAAGGAAATCGATGGCTTGCGCAAGAACGAAGTCACTGATAGCTGTTACAAGGAAAGCATTGGCAAGGTGCAAAAGAATGTCGTCAAGTTGGAGAATCGCTTGGATGTGGTTAATAAAAAGTACAGCGATGTTTTGACTGAGAATTGCAAATTGCGGGACTCCATAAATCACATGCTACAGGATCGGTGAGGTGTACAGTAGATTTATGCCAATGTTCTGATAAGTGTGGAAGTAGCGCCCTAAGGGGGTATGTTCTACATATTGAAAATTTAGTGAAACTGAGTGGTTAGATACATAAATATTGAGCATGGGAATAAGTCTTCGCCCTGATGTGTCGCTGCTGATACTATTTTTGTGTGTTACTCTAGCAATATACTGGTGATTTGAAGGTGTATGTGTGAGGTCTCGATCGCAGTAGTAGACATTCGTTTGAAGCGTAAAGACTATTTTTTGTCTGACGTCAAAAATGTCTACATTCGTTTGGAAAAAACCACATTTTCGGAGTCATGCTTCATTACTATCTTTTAAAGAAAATTGCAGCTGAAACGTGTCGTATATTGATCAATATTTACGGCAGTCACACTCCATCAAATATACACATAACTTATAAACAGTGGTTTCGACGCTTCCAAAGTGGCAATTTCAACGTGAGTGATAAAGTTCGCGAAAGGGCACCGAAAATATTCGAAGATACTCAACTACAACAATTATTGAATAAAGACGCCTTGATGATATGTCTAAAGAGTTGGATGTTGACAGATCGATCGTCGGTAAACTTTTGCACGCGATGCGAATGGTCCAGAAAACAGGTAACTGGGTGCCACATCAATTGAAGGAGAGGGATTTCGAGACACGTCTGGTGACGTGTGAGATGCTTCTTGAACGGCAGAAAAGAAAAGGTTTTCTACATCGCTTCGTCACTTTTCTTTAATCCAGATGATAAAAGTCGATTGATATAAGAAACTTCACCTAATTCTGAAAATAACACACACTGACATTCCTTTCCTACCGCTATGGCAGGAGTTTTCCTTACAATTCTTGGCTTTGCCTGTTGCATTATGAATGTTAAAGGAATAACGTAATAATAACGTGATCTTAGAGTGAAAATGAAAAAGTATGACAGGGTTATGTTCACTTAACTACTTATGTGGCGCTACAACCGCGTGTCGGTTTTGGTCGCTCCAAAATAGCGGACCAGCTGTTTCTGTCTTGCGTTCGATGGTGCCAGCCAGAAATCTCGAGTGCCGACAACTCCTGCAGCACTTGGCCTTTCCATCAGAGATGAGATCTTACTCTTCCTCCTCTTACTTTTTGGGGTACCGTTTCATAGATTCGCCTTGCTGGAGCGTCCTCGTTCATGTATTTTCATTGTCGCAAGGTAGTTGGAACAATTTTTTATTTCGGTCTACACAATGTAAGTTCCCAGTATACTGTGTGACTCTGCCACCTATGAGGCTTTTTTAAAAAGTTCTGCAAAACTAAAAACTACTTAACTGTTAGGGGTAAACCTGTTTGTTTTTCGACATATTCTCTTTTTAGGCACTTCGATAAACGCTGTTCTAGTTTGTTGATCCCTCCCAAATAGAAGGTTTTATTTATAATTATAAATGTGACTATTTGTCCACAGTCGCTTGGGTATATTTTACACGGGTTTCAATTAATTATTGTACTTCCTTCTTCGGCGATTGAAACCAAAGGTAGAAAGTGGGCAAATTTTACGCTTAATTGTAAATAGTGGCATTGAAAGGCTTAGAGGAAAATTTATCATGACCAAACTATCTACAGAATGATTAAATTTCCCCGTCGGGCAGTGAGGATACTGAGCTTTGATGCGCTTTCGCTAAAAATAGAAAAAAATTCGAAAAAAAGATTAACATTTAGCGTCTACTTTCGTTTTTTCGTTGCTCGGCTAGATTTATAGCGGAATAAAATCAAGTGTAAACAGTACAATTATTGAAGGTTATGCAGTTTGAATGCTCTTTTTGGTTCGCGATATTGGACATTCCTAGCTAAAGATTGCGGCAATTTTTTTTTAATTCGTGGTTCTTATTATATTTGTAGCGCAAATTTCAACGAGATGTGGCAATCAATGGTGACTCAGTTTAACGAAGGGAAAAAATATATAATTGAGTTAATTGATCAGTCTACCGTGGCGTTTGATTTGCGCGAGGAGCTTTGCAACAAACTACAAGTCCTGAAGGATCGAAGCGAGAACGATAAAATTATGCATATACAGGTATTTGAACTTTGAGGTCCTAACGTTTGATGCATGGACTTTTTTATATACATTTTAGCTCAATATTATTACGAATAAGTTTTTAACTCTGATAAATACACTGGAAGGGTTGCCAATATCCGCCGACGAGCGATCGCCATTAGAACAACTTTTTTCTATCAATTGGTGTTTCGTGCACTGGGTTTCGAACCCTTCGAATGGTAGTTACGCACTAACTCTTTTGGCCACGGCGGCCGAATCTAACTAAAACCAACGTTTCTCGCAAAGTGCCTGTTCACGGACTTTGAGCTTGAAAGGAAAATGTTCCTTGGATACCACAGAATCACACCTTAGAAGAAAATCTGGGTTAAAAAACTTTCGAATTACATTCTACCGAAAATCGATTGTTGTTTGAACAACCTTTTTGTATTTTTATGTTCACAGCGGAGGTTGAACTGATCATAAGCGCTCACGACTAAGATACGCAGAGTGTTGGTTTTATTTCCCAAAATTCTAAAGCAATCGAATTTTCAGTACATTCATGTTCAAATTTTCTATCAGTAGCTTAACTATTTGGGGAAAGTAGTTTTACATAGAATATTGTAGGAGATTAGAAAGGAAAATGGCAGAATTTTCGAATAATTCAATATCTGCACTGTTCCCTCAGGAAATGCGTGAAATGCAACGTCGTCTAGAACACGACGCCAAACTTCAGAAATTCTTCGACATAAAAGGTCAGAAGCGTTTCAACCCCGAATTGGAACAACGTGAGGCGAACAAAAAACTTGCTTTGAAAGATAATTATGAAAGACAATTGATGGAATATCACGCCATCATAGATGACATTAAGGAATTATATGCGGTGGAGGACACCGACAGTTTGGCTGCACAATTCAAGCGGCAGGAAGAGGAAAATTTCGCACTATTTAACTATGTCAACGAGTTAAGTCACGAGGTGGAGGCTTTAAATGATACAACTCAGGAGCTGAGCGAAGAAATTGGTAAGCATTGGAAAGCTTTATAAAGAAGATTACAATTGAAATCAGAGATGTTTCGCTAACAGAGCGACAAAAAGCCGAACACGAAGAAAAGGCGCTTAAACAGAAGACAGAAGCTTTGGATTATCTAAATAGTGAGCTGGAGAAAATAGAAGCAGCAGCCGCAGAGGCCAGCGAAAGGAAATTAATGCTTCACACGCGTTTAGATCAAATATTGCAGGGCATATTGAATATTTTTAGGTGAGTCGCTTACTGATTTTCTTTAGTTTTCTAAATTATATTTTGAAACAAGTTGTGTTTTTAACAAAAAACTTGCCTTCAAATTTGAAATGTGTAATGTGTATATCTACAATTCATATTTATATAAATATTTGCTCTCTCTCCTCTACTTTCAAGGCTTTTATCTTGCAATGATGCTCCGATTTTGAATGTGCTGAGCACCAAAACTGTATTAACGGTTCATAATGTGAAACTTTTCGTCGGTGTCATTGAGCGTCGCATCAACACTGTTATCAGCAATGTCAATATAGATGAATCTTCAACTAAAATATTAGCTCGAAAGGATCGCGTACCAAAATTTAACATTAGAGAGTCAGCCAAGGGAAAAAATTAATTCACTGCCGGTACCCGAATTCACACATGACAAAGAACGCATCAAAAAGATGTTTGGAAATCATGCCCATACGTTTTGGGCGATAATTTGTGCTTTTAGAGCAATCATAAAAATAGATTATAATGGTTTGTATTCCATAAAGTATTACATGTATTTAATTTTGACTGATAAAATAATTTCGTTAAATAAAATCTAAAAGCACGAAGAACAGTTTCTTTCCTGTACAGTGCAGACTGGGCTTGATAATGAATTCTGGTAGCGAGTTCCATTTATTTTAATATGACAATAATATTCAGCGACGAAAAAAAGCCAACCAATCCACATCACACAGTCACCTTTTGTAGCTGCCATGGAATCTCTTAAGGGGTGTCGGTGGTCTAGAACTTGAAAATTTAGAGTACTTTCAGCAACTTTAAAAAAAAAAATTGTTTTTTTGTTTTTTTAATAATTTAAAAAATGGCGCTGAAGTTGACCCTCCCGAAAAATCGGACCTGAAACACAAGTCCACAAAAAAATTATTAATAAATACTAGAAAAAACGGGGCTTTAGTGCTACTTGAGGAGTGCCAGACCGGCACTTCAACCATTTCACCTACTACCGTACTAAAATTTGACAAAATGGCGCGGTTTGAATTTGACACTCTAAAAATCGGGGGTTTTCAGTTTTTTAATAAAAAAAGAAAACGAAATAATTGAAATAGCCATTGATGTTGTTAACAACATATTAAAAAGACTGAAAAATGTGGTTAGAAGATAAATGAGTTTTCCGCATGAAAATTTCACAGTATATTCTTAAGGGACTATACTTTCGAAATATCGAAAAAACAAAAAATCGATTTTTTGAAATTTGGAGACCACCGGATCCCCTTAAAGCGAATTTGGGTTTCTTATCAGTCTAATAACTCAAGTTTTGTTTAAACCAAAAATCACGATTTAGATACTGAATATTGGGCATATCTTGATACCGCTACTCAGGGATTTTGACGAAATCAGAGCTTGAGCTGCTTTCAAAAAAAATTTTATAACAAGCAATTGTTTTTTGGCTATTCTCATTTGTATTATCTTTCTTACTTACTTTAATCTAACTTAGCTTTTCATTTCTGCGTAGAAACCTTCGTTATTTTGATATCTTTCTTTAAGTTCTCTCAAACAGCTCTTCGACACTCACGCCACCTCAATCTGCGTAATCTTGCATTTAAACATTCTTGACCAGAAATGAGTTTTATGGTTGAAAATAATTTTTCAATGAAATTCATCATTTTCCCCAAACTTTTGCAGATCTTATTTGCAGAAATTTCAGCGCTTCAACTGATCAAGGGGCTTCACTTCTCGAGTTAGTTAGAACATTAAAGATTGTAGGTCAGCTGGAGGGCATGACATCGAAGTATTTAGCTCGTTTTGAATTAAAGCTTTTTACGGCGGGAGGGACAGTTTAGTGTGGATTTAGCAGCGGTGACATCATTGGCCTATTTCTCTTTGAAAATACTGCTGAAAACGTCACTTCGGTAAACGGTGAGCACTACTGAGGCATGATAAACGATTTTGAAGACAAGGACTTGGACAATATTTGGATGGTGATTCATGCAAGAGCTCCTCATGAAAAAATACAGCCCATGCTTCAATCGATCTTTTGCGGATAAGTACGGTAATCGTATTATCAGCCTTCTCGGCGCTGTCAATTGGCTACCTGGGGGCTGCAATTTGACGCCACTAGACTTTTTAATGGGGTGCCTTGAAGGATCAAGGACCGCAAATAATCCATTAACGATTCAGGCTTTTAAGGTGAATATTGAGCATGCCATTCGTACGATGGAGACAGAAATCGGCAACAAGCTTTTGGAAAACTTGCTTAACAGGCTGCGCTACTGCCAAGCGAGAAGAGGCAGCCACATAAATGAAATCGTGTTCCATAAATAATGGGAGTGTTTGCTCTTTTGAAGAGAACCCAATACTATTTGTTTTTGTTTTTACATAGCAAATATATTTTTAAAGAGTATATGGTACACTACCAAGGTTGATTGCGCCTTCCGAGCTCGCTGTGTCGTCAGATTCCATGAATAAACGAACAAAAGGAAGGGGAATTACTTGTTTGTGAAGAGGATGAGGCATTTGGAGGCATTATATTAATTTGTGCATTCACCATATAATGCGCGGCACTTCGTTTTCATTAGTTGGTTTAGTTTAAATCTCGCTCCTCCTTTTGTTTGTTTTGTATTGGAAAGGGAATTGACGTGGAGCTTGTAAAATTCGAGAAAAATAAAGTAACTGTTTCGGGAAGGCCCCACCTATAGTACTCAATTCGCCTTGGTACACTACTAAGTAGCCAATCGAGTAGTAAAATTCTCTCTCGACGAACAAAACTATACGCGTGGAAGCTTGGACGATGGCAACATTCGATTAGGTGTCCCTTGGAGTGTTCGCGAGAAAAATTCTACAGAAGATTTATGAGCGTGTGCATGTTGGCGACGGGGATTTTCGCATGCGATGGAACAATGCGCTCTATGAGCTTTACGGCAGCATAGCGCAGCGAATGAAGATCCAGCGGCTCCGTAGGCTGGGTCATGTTGTCCGAATGGATAGAAACGCTCCGGCTCTGAAAGCTTAACCAGCTAGTGCTAGCAGAGGAAGAAAAAAGTCTTGGACTTGGCTTTATGTGGTGTGTCCAACTGACGCCGGTTAGTACGAGAACCGCTTAAGCGATTATCGTGCCAATCAAGAAGAAAAAAACTACATTTGGCTAATGAAAACCCACTTGTCAAAATTTTCGGCTTTAACTGAAACCTTGGCTGAAAAACAAACTTCAAGCTTCAAGGCTCTATAAGGAGACTTACCGTTTTCGAGTAAATAATAAAAAGTTCTCAATTTTAGTTTTCCTATTTGAATGAAATCATAAGATTTATTTATTTATAGGTAGGTATATGTTCATTAATTTTACACAAATCTATAATAAAATAAGATTTTGCACAATTTTATTTGCTTTTTAAACAAGATTTTAGCTTTGACTTTAAAATTTTGATTCATTGTCAGCGTTAAGGCAAGTACGTGAAATTAAAGCTTAACTTTCCCGTTGTCTATTGATTTTCATTTTGTTATTTCACTGCTTCCATTTTTAAGATTTAATAATTTTTTTGTGAAATATCCTTCTTTGTTGTTTTACTTGTGTTACACAATCTCCTGCGTCACCGCTGCCATCTATACTTGTTTACAATCAACCAATCAATCAACCAATCACATCACCAATCACGCCGATCGAACGTTAATGGTGACTATTTAATGCACTTAAGAGACTTATAATTAATATACATATATGTATGTATGTATGTATGTATGCATGTATCTACATATATAATAAAATGGTTTACATTTTCACTAATATATTGTTAAACTGAATTTTCTTATTTAAAATATTATTTTTATATAAATTATTTCTTGTTTAATAAGTATTAATACGTATTGTGTATTAGTGTGTTACGGTTCATGAATTAATTAAGTGCGGAAAACAAACAATAAAAGAAGGGTGTCCTTATAAATTTTACTACAGCAATGCCCAGTTTTGGACCATAGCGATATGTGTTCTTTGGGCGCTTGAGTTGCACGCAATGCTCATTACGTTATTTGGGATTTGGAAATGTGGTTGACTAAAGTGCTGCTATTGCACAGTTTTCAATTTTGAATTGCTTGTTTTCTCATTTCAATTTTGCAACTTAAATACTAAAGTATTTTTAATATTTTTTTTTATTTTTTAATAATTTTTTATTAAATAGTGTACGATTAGTGTTTTTTCTTGCTGAATTTTCTTTTGTTTTCTATCAATTAAAGTTAATAAAGCGTATGCGAAACACAACGGCTCAAGGCCAAGTTTCCAACAATTTTATGTTCACAAAAATCAGCGTCTAACATTAGGTAAAGTAAATATTTATTTATATCTTTAATTTTTAATCTTCCATTTTTTATTTTTTTAAATTGTTAATTTTTCATTTTTTATTTTTCCTTTTTTATTTCTCACTTTTTATTTTTTACTTTGTGTAATTACACTAGCGAATGTATAAAAATGCAATAAGTATTTTCCATTCTGTCTTTTTTATAATACAACATACGTGCATACATATACATATAAATTTTTGCTATGTAACTGTTTGTATATAAATATTAAAAAATAATCATAAAAAAAATATTTGCATTCATACAAAAAATGTTAGACTTTTACATTAGTATAATTATAGTAGCGTAGAATTTCCAGAATGTACTCAATTTACCGTTGAAATAAGCTCCAGAACTTGTAGTTGGACACACGTTTCGCCAATGCTGAAGCTGCGCTTGTATTTGTACTGGCAGGCGCAGGCGATGCCACTTTGCGATTGTTAATTAATTTGGAGCGCATTTGGTCCTGCAATAGCTCCTGCATGTCCATCTGTGGAATGAAAAAAGTTAGGTTAAGAATTTGGTGAGGACAGAAAGAAAAAAAATATATTATTATAAAAAAATGAATTAAAAAAAAAAAAATTTTAGTGGAAGTATCGAAGTTTATATAAATAAAAAAATATTTAATTTGCGCTTTTAGGTGTTTGGTCGATCTCCTCCTCCTATTTGTGGCGTGCGGTTTAATGTTTTTTCACAAATGGAGGGACTTACAATTTTAAGCCGACTCCGAAGGGCAAATGGTTCTTATGAGGAGCTTTTTCATGACAGAAATACAGGATTTGCCATTGCCTGCCGAGAGACGACCGCTGTTAGAAAAAACTTTTTATATCATCTGGTATTTCATACACAGATATTTGAACTGAACCTCAGTACCTTTCTATTTACTTAATTTCCGATAGAAAAATTTGCTTGCATTAATTTCGACTCAAAGGCAGTTGCTATTGTGGATAAGAAAAATATAAAAGTAGCAAGCAAAACTGACTGGCTTCCTGTTATGAAATGTGACTTGCAAGAAAGCCTTACTCACCACCCATTTTGATGAAATATTTAATAAAAAATATTCTTTAATATTAGGAAGCTATTACAATTGCCATCGTCTTCATCTGCACTTTGAATAGTCTTCCCATTCGTTGGCACTATCCAGTGAGCCTAAAACTACGATTTCACAAATACAGAATTCTTCTTTTTTCTATTTTTCTATTCAAAACATTCATCCAATTTTGTTCTTGAGTTGCTTTTTTACTAAATAAAACTATTAAAAAAATTATTATGAGTGATGGAAATCTTTTTTTTATCTTTACGCACTGCATTGTTTGTTTTTGCTGTTTGTTTAAGCTGTCTAGTGCACAAGTGTCAAATATGATTGACGTATGACGCCATTTGCAAAAATTATAAATCTTCCGACAAGGTCACCTTGTATATTCTATACCCAGTATTACAGCTCTGCAGGTTCTTTTAAAAAAATGATGTGAAACTGGTCTTGTAATCAAGTCGAATTAAATTTGGAGAAAGATTAGAAATGAGATTTGTTATTCTCTCCCTCGTTTATTTCTCTCAATGAAGGTGTTGCTAGTGTTTTCTAGTAAATAATAAAAAAATAAATAATTGGCGCGTACACTTCTGTTAGGTGTTTGGCCGAGCTCCTCCTCCTATTTGTGGTGTGCGTGTTGATGTTGTTCCACAAATAGAGGGACCTATAGTTTCAAGCCGACTCCGAACGGCAGATATTTTTATGAGGAGCTTTTTCATGGCAGAAATACACACGGAGGTTTGCCATTGCCTGCCGAGGGGCGACCGCTATTAGAAAAATGTTTTTATTAATTTTGCTTTCACCGAGATTCGAACCAACGACCTCTCGGTGAATTCCAAATGGTAATCACGCACCTACCCATTCGGCTACGGCGGCCGCCAGTAAATAATAGTAATAGTAATAATAGTAATAATAATACTAATAACAATTCTAGTCTTCAGAGATGTATTTAAGTAATCAATAAAGTCTGCGAAGGCATTGCGAGGTCTCATCTTTTTTGGAAGCAATTAATTCTGTGAAAGAAGTTGCATTACAACAAAAAAAAAAAAAAATGGGAGCCTCTGCTTTAGTGCTCAATGTACATCATACATTTTAAAAATAATAAAAATGATAAATGTGATAAAATTGTTTTCCAGGTTTTTTTTAATTACAACAGTAATTGCTCCTCTATTCCACTCACTTTGTATCCTATTACATAACTCAAATATGTATGCGCGTAATTTTCTATAACTGAGTGTATGGAGTTTTTTTTTAATTTTTACAATATTTTCCGAGTTTAATTTTTTTATGTTATTCAAAAATAAGTATTTCTCGTCTTTCAAAATTTAAAAATATTAAAAAACAAAATTATATTAGTTTCTTAATCTGAAATTTTAGGTAATTTTTGTGTATGCTGTAATACTCGTATGGTCCATGCAATTTTGGTAAAACAAGTGCACGTTTTAAGCAGCTAAAATATTGCAACAACTAAAATATATCAACATCGATATTTCGACGTTCTTTGGAATTAGGCATTCAGGAATCGAATGTTTGGTGAACTTTACCTATGGCCGTGCTCTTGATGGACATCTGTGTATATAAAGTAATTTTTCATAAATAGGTGTTAAGAGCCGTATTTTGAATAAAAATTGTGAAACTTCAAAGAATCTAAATTTTATTAGAGAATTAATACGATTTTTTCAGCCGCTTAAAACTTGTAGTTATTTACGAAAATTATAAATAAATAAGTCATGTAACTGCGTACCCAAAATGTTTCGAAAAACTCAAATAAAATGTAGATGAACATTTTTTTCCAAAATTTTTAGAAAATAAAAGTTTGCTTTACATGGCTTTGCTTAAAGCATGAAAAATATATATGTTTTAGATACCAAAAAAGGTACTTGAAATACATTCTAAATATTAAAAAAATTCCCTTGCACTCAGTTATTCTCGCCTCTGTATGACGCCCCCTCACTTACCTGCCACTGTTCCAATTGTTGCGACAATTCAACTTTCTGCTGTATGGACTCGAGCAACTGGCTGTTGGCCTGCATTAAGTCCACACGCGTTTTAGCCAAGTCTATTTCAGCTTTTGTGCGTCGTTCATTCGCCGCATCGCGTTCCTTTTGTGCTTTGGCCAGCAATTCGTCGCGATCGCTATTGTCCACCAGATCGCCACGCGCCTGGTCGCGCTCTTCTTTCACATTCTGCAACTCGACGTCAGTGACAGTGAGCTGGTTGACGAAGAAAAATCAATGAAATGAAAAATCGTTTATAAAATTTTGTTACATTTAATTTTCTTACTTTAGATTCCAGCTGTTGTATCAATTGATGACTACGTTTGATTTCATCCTCCTGCTCCAGCACAAGGTTACGCGTCTGATCGAGCATTTTTCTGAAGTTTCCGGCATCGAGATTCAACAGTAGGCGCGTCAACTCATCAGACATGGCCGAGAGCATGCCGGGACGAAACTCAATAGCATCAGTATGATTGCCGCCTTCGGTGCGGCTTGACGATGAAATCGTATTATCCATAGATTCCAAGTCTAGCGATATGTCTGAATTTAAGCCTGCAATGGTGGGATTCAATTAGTTGTTTTTGCTTTGAAGAGTTGTTATTTTAATTGTTGAGTTTTTTAGTTACCTGAATCATCATCGTGCCCAATTTTTAATGAATCCACGAGCGATTTTAGTTGTATGTAGACTGAACGCGCCTCGATACATATTTGACTGGGCTTACCATCAGAAAAACTGGAGTCGTCCTCGTCGCACTCCATTTCGAATTGCAAGGATTTTTTGCCATGTACACTAGAGTTCGAGTCCTGCAAAAAATAAGTGGTTTAAAAAGATAATTTCGTTTTTTTAAATAAGAAATTTACCGCTCCCAAACGCTCGCTAAGCACATTATTTTCACGCTGAGATCTCTCAAGTGCTTGTAGTGTAGTCTGTAAATAAGAATTTAAAAAAGTATTTTCCTCAGTGTAAATGATAACATCTTTAATTTATTTTATTATAAATATCAAAATCTATTTCAACAGAAGAAACTGCGCACAACTCGCTCCGCTATCAGTACTTGGGCTTTCTTGTTTTTTAGGTTTTATTACCAGAAAAGAAAAAAAGAGGCAGAAAAACATAATAATATTTCGTGTGAAGAGTTCGATAAGGTAAAAGAAATTTCATCATCTCATTTCCGTTTTTATAAAAAAAAAAACTAAATTAACAGCATTTCGCAAAAATTATTGACGCAGCTAAAAGAACAAAAAAAAAAAAAAAAAGAAAAAAACATTGTAACAATTTATGATTTGCTAACTGTTGTTTGATTGGTTACACTATAAAAAAACGAATAATTGGACTGTTCTATTTAAAATATTATTCCTTGAAATGAAGTAAAATAAATCTCTAATCAATTTTTTTTATATATGTACTGCTTTGTAAAAATTGAATATAAAGTAGAAAATAATGTTTTATAGATGAATGGTCCACTTTTAAGTGCAGGAAATACGACGATATCTCGATGAAAATAGTTTTCACTGCACTCTTAAATTAATCCTTAATATGGTTGCCTGTTTTGTTACCTCTAATTTGGTTTCCTGCTCTCGAGCGTGCCTCTCTAGCATGTGTATTCTATCCGAAGCCTCTTCAAGTGCTGACGTCAGCGATTCTTTCTCCTCCTGTGCGTGCTGTAAGCGTTTTTCAAGATCATGGCGCTTTTCTGTAGTGAGGTTTAACTCGCTTTTGATAGATTCCAGACTGTGGACGTGTTCCTGGAAAATTAAAAAAAAACATACCAAATGAAATGTTAATAAATCATTTAATATTTATCTCTCTACTCATTTTGATGCTCTATTTTTGAAAACTAAATCGGATTCGCAAGCTGCCCCATCGATATATCAAATATTGTTGCATTCCCAAGTTATCAAAAAACAATTTTTTTCAGCCAATCTAAGAAACCAAAGTTTAGCTTTCTTCAACGGTAAAAGAACCACAAAAATTAAGCAAAATTCAGTCTCATAAGACAATTCCCAATGCAGATGAAAGTCGAAGATTCCTACAATCACTTCAACAGTATCCAGGAAACAATGGTATTCTTAGAAAATAGGAGAGAAGTTTAGCTAACTCGTCTGAAATCGCGCTCACCCTTGTAAATGAGCGACAAAAGAAGAGCTCGGAACGCGATGAGACTTTTAATAACGAATATATATTATATAAGTAGATTTTCAACAAAAGTTCATTGGACAATTAAGTGCTCATATAGAGGTCGGATTCATAATCTCGCAAACGATTTTTGTAGAAGCTATAAATATAAATATGAGGAGCCAATTCAACACTTTCGAAATGCACTTCAGATATCCTGGGAACCATTTTTGGAAGACATACAAAGCTTATGCAGCCCTTAGCTGGAAGGGCAGATTGGACCAAAAAATTTGGGCATACAGAGACTGGGCAAATATTTTGGACCACACCCCGATGAGTGATTGTGGCCACCGAGTGAATCATTTATAAAAGTAGACCGTCTATTTTAACCTACCCACACAGATGTCTAAAAATCATTGAATTTACCCTCAGTCGTGTTGTTGCATTGCAGTCAGCTTTCTTTGCTATGCAATTATAAAGGACATTCGATCTCCGCAAGAGCTCTTATTTGTTTGCATACATAAAGGGTTTTTCAATTGGCGCTGGTCGATTTTGGCGCCCTGTGGCAGCCATTTTTTTTGGTGACATCAGTCAAATCTTTTGTTTATTATACAGTTGTTTATGCCAAATCATCGTGGCAAGTTACACGATTGAACAGCACGTTCAAATGATAAAACTTTATTATCAAAATGAGTGTTCATTAACGCAAACGTTGCGCGCATTGCGGTCATTTTTCGGTAGACGTGGTGGCCCTTCAAAGTCGACTCTTCAACGTTTGGTGGCCAAATTTGAGACGACCGGGTCAGTAAACAATCAGCCAACACCCGTACGTTCAAGGAACGCAAGATCAGCCGAGAACATTGCCGCGGTCCGTGAAAGTGTACAGCAGAACCCGAGGCAGTCTATTCCTCGCCGTGCACAAGAACTTGGCCTTTCGCAGACTTCAACTTGGCGAATTTTGCCTCGGGACTTGGGCCTACACCCGTACAAGATCCAACTGACCCAGGAGCTCAAAGTTGATGATCACAAACAACGCCGTTTGTTCGCTGACTGGGCTTCGAATCGTTTGGAAGAGAACCCCAGTTTTGGGCGAAAAATCATCTAATTGCCGTATATGGGACGACACCAATCCACACGAGGTTCACCAGGTGATAATGCATCCTCAAAAAGTTACCGTTTGGTGTGGATTTTGGGCCGGCGGCGTCATTGGTCCGTACTTTTTTGAAAACGACGTTGGTGAGGCGGTCACCGTCAACAGCGAGCGCTACACAATGATGATAACCAATTTCTTATGGCCCATATTGAACCATATGGACCTAGACGACATGTGGTTCCAGCAGGACGGCGCTACGTGCCACACAGCAAACGCCACGATTGACATTCTGCATGAACGATTTGAGGGTAAGGTTATCTCTCGCAGGGGTGATGTGAATTGGCCACCAAGGTCATGCGATTTGACCCCGCTAGAATTTTTCCTGTGGGGTTTGTTGAAGTCTCAGGTCTATGCAAATAATCCACAATCGACCGATGCTCTAAAGGTGAACATAACACAGGCTCAAATTTAGCCGGATCTATGCTGAAGAGTCATTGAAAATTGGACCACTCGGATCCGTCCCACCGTAAGAAGCCGAGGCGGGCATTTGAATGATGTCATATTCCACACTTAATGGCATATATGCGCCTTTCAAACAAAAAAATAATTTTGTCAATAACTCACACACAGCTTTTTTATTACATTTTAACATCTACCCGCCCTTATTGAAAAACCCTTTATATCGCTACAAAGTGCCATTGTGATGCATAGCAAAGAAATTTAGTTTGGGGAAAAATAAATCCATTATTTATTCGATCTTTAGCTCCTGGGCGATGCTACCACTATTAACATGCCGATCAACTTCGATTATTTCTGTGATTTCATCGACTCTTTCTTAACATCAAAAATGCCTGAACGGAATCGACAAAACCAAAATTGTACGTAATTAGCAGTTACAGTATAGGCACTAAAAACACCATTCACAATTTCAGCGGTCTGGCTTGCATTTCCGTCTTTGTCAAAGAAAAACTGTAAAATGCACCGATTTTCTCTTTGTTGATTTCCATTGTTAACACCCTGTAACTCACAATGGAACAAACAAAAAACATCAAAGAAAATTTTTTTTAGTGTGAAATGTCGCTTTGACCATGCGAATAAACTTTAAATTATTTGATCGATACTTTACGAGATATCGATCACTATAGCTAGCTACCGAGAAAATAATGGATTTCTTTTTCCCCAAACTAATATTTTTGCAATTCTTCGTGTCTCTACATTATCACGATCCTTTGGTGAATCCATTCAACATTTCCAACTACATAGACACTACTTTAAATGGCAGGGTTTTTGAATATAAAAATATTGAGATATTTGAGGTAGTTCTTGGAAATTTTGGAAATTCGAACAACCGTTACCGCTACCTCACGGCTACAGCTCCTCAAAAATCCGTATGCGGGCTCTGAACTATGTAATGAAAGGCCTAGAGTGTACATGTGACGAACAGTAAATTCGACTTTGTAAATTTCAGTAACTTCGTCATTTTTTATTCGTAATGGTCAAAACGAATGCGATATACTGCAGAAATGATGCTCTTAATAGCTACTCTAGCTATTGAATGCAGGTAGTTCAAATTCATCAAGTTCAGTCCATACTCATTAATTTTCGTCCTTTTTTCGGAAAACTCTTAAAGCTCAAAATCTCTAATTTATTCTATTAATGAAGTTGAACCGACTCTTCATTGAACTTTTGATATAAATATAATGAATTTTTGAGACCTATGAAGAGTAAATAAAAAAAAAAACATTATAGCTACGGGCCAAAGGTCATCTTCACAAAGTTAATAAGGCTTTCCCTTCTCTAGGAAATGTCTACAAAGGCCTGAATATACCAAAATCTTAAGCAAAATTCAAACATTATTTTGTCTAAAAAAATAATGGGGCCTGTAAAAATAGTGAGCCTACAAGCAGCAGTAGTGCAGCAAAGCCTAAGGCAAATTAAACCTCGATTATGACCATGCGTACTCATGCAAAGATATTGATTGGACTGACTACTTTGTACTTTGCTTAACTTCAGTTTTTGAAGGCACCGTAACCGGAGTAGAAAAGTTCGGAGACCTGCAAAAATGCATAATTTTTATATCCTTGTATGTTACTGAAGACCGCAACCATGAGTGCATTTAGGTTAAATGAAGCGGGTCGCTGGAGAGAAAAAACTTATAGTCATGCTAGTCTATTATTGCGACAAACTCAGTTAATCTCGGTGAGAACTGACTACATCGTCCCGACGGCAACTTTCAATAGGAATTTTGCCCCTCTCTTTCCAACTAAGGAAGAATGGAATAAGGAATTCTCTCTAAACAACTTAGAAACTACAATCTATACGGATGGAAGTAAAATGGGCTGCGGTGTTGGAGCTAATATACATATATTCTCACAGACTTAAAATTGAGAAATCTGTGCGTCTCCCTAATACCAGCAGTGTCTTCCAGGCGGAAATACTGGCAATTGTGGAAGCCAAATTTCTCTTTTATGGGTAATATCGCTATTCTCTCGGATAGCCAAGCTGCAATCCAGGCACCGGGTTCGGCTACTACAACCTCTAAAGTGGTGGAACAAAGTAGGAATAGCCTCACCATCTTGAGTGAAAACCATAAAGTTACCTTAATCTGGGTCCCGGGACATCGGAACATTGAAGGTAACGAAAAAGCAGATGAACTGGCAAGAGGGGGATCTGCCATGAATAACGCTCTTGCAGAATCGGTACTCACACCATTAGGTGCAGTCAACAGTACAATTTCCCAAAAATACCTCCGAATCGCGGACTGTGGGTGGAACGGCAGTCATAACTGGCTTTTGGTCTATCGGAGAACAAGCAGCCAAAATGGGTATCCCTCATAATACATACTGTCACAGTTGTAAACAACCGGAGAAAAAGGAGACAATCTTCCATTTCCTCTGTGAATGCCCTGCCCTATGGAAGGATAGAATGTTAACCCTGGGCCAACCGCTGTTCGAGAATCTCGAACAACTATCTGGCTTAGACGTTAACAACCTAATGAGGTTCCTTAACCGCACAGACTGGATATAGTTATGCTGTAAATAACCGTTAAACAAGTTGGTAACGAGGATGTGGCAACAAAATGGCGCGGAAGCGCTAGTTGGATTCTGGAAGAATCACCACTTTAACCAACCAACCAACCAATGTTACTGTGAAAAAACGTTTAGCTCCTTTATTATAATAAAAACGATGTTTCATAAAAGTACTATTATAAAGTCCATATATAAATTGTATTAGAGAAGATGGCCCAAAATTATCATACATTCGCATATTGCAGCTCTCTTGTTCATAAGTGTCAAATATGACTGATGTACGACACCATTTGCAGAAATTAAAAATCTTTCAATAGGGTGATTAATTTTGCGCCACCTTGTATGTGTAAAAATTATCTACTCACTTGCAAACTGGTGTTTCTGTAATTGTACTGATCCTTTAGTTCCTGTATCTGAGAAATTAATTTCAGTTCGGTGGCGTGCGCTTCCTGTATTTGCTCAGTGAGGCGTGCATTTTGATGTGTCAACTCGTCAATTAGTATAGTTTTCTCTTTTTCCGCTTGACGTATTGCATTTTCTTGTGCTTGTAATTTATCTTTGAGTTCATTGAGATCAGATTGCAGCTCGAGAACACGCTGATCGCTCTCCTCTTCGGCAATGGCGAGCTTTTGACGCAAAACATGTTTTTCTTGTTCCAATTTCTGAAAGTGAAAAAATATGCATAAACATACATGTGAGTGATGCTGTAGCAATATTGATTTCCAAAATAAAAAACAACAAGTAAATAATGACTTATGGCTTATGAATCATTGGTAAGTATGAGGCAATGCCCCAGGCAAGGGATGACTGTTTGTGCTGTAAGTTTACTCATCAATGGAAATCTGAGCTCTCTTACAAACTAAAGGTATTCATAATATTATATTTGTTATAAAAAACGTACATGAATATAACAAAATTATAAGCATTTTTTATAAGTATTTTATGCATAGTTAAGTACATTGTTTAGTAGATACGAAAATGTGAAATATTAAAATGTTTTGCAATGTGACTGTCTTCACTTCAGCATTTGGCCATGCCCTCACCACCCCATTGTGCTGTAGCACACAGTTTCTGTAATATGAGCATTTTTAGTAAAAGTTCAGCTCCTAAACAATGGAGATAATAATACCTAGCAACAAAAGGCAAAGGTATGTTTTTCATACAAATAATAACTTGCACTTGTTCATCTGCCGCACAAGGTTACTAACGCCATCAGCAGCGCCCATACATATAATTAAACACATCATGAAAAGCGGCAGCGAATTTTTCTTTTTCATATCTATAGCCATTCATGACTTCATACGAGAATATCTGCATTTTTAATTACGTATATAAATAATATGTTGTATATACAATTTAAGTGTGTGCCTTGTTGTATAAAAGAGCGCCAAGTTTTGCGAATTTTGTGCACGAAAAGGTTTGCCTTCAGACAGTGGGCCGGATATAGGAAGTTTCCTTTTGGTTTGATACCTTCCAAAATAACGGAAAAAGAGATAAAAAACTTGTCACATAAAAGAAAAAAATTATTTAAAAATTAAATTTATTTAGCGAATTTTTCGTGCATCATTTTGCGGAAATAATATTCTACTCAAAAACGCGGGGTTATGTAACGCAATGTTCACTGCTGTACAGTTTTTATTTGCAAAATTGTATAAAAAATTTCAACGTACGTGTACAATATAATTTGAGCTCTAAGTAAACTGCAAAGTTTTTCAAAGATGCACTTCTGTGAAGTTTAAAATGGGCTAAAATTCAATTATCTAAAAACTTTAATATCTTTAATATCGATACAAACTTCATTTAAGAAATAAGATATATTTTTCTATTAAACAGCTCAAAGAAATATATGTGTATATATATAAATATATATATATATTGGCGCTTACACCATTTTTCTGTGTTTGTTCGAGCTCGCCCTCCTATTTGTGACATGCGTCTTTATGTTGTTCCACAAATGGAGGGACCTAGCAGTGACCCGCACCAAGCACACCAAATTTCTTATTTTGCTTGAAGAAAAGTTTTTTGTCCAGTAGTTCCTTCCATTTTACTAGTTTGCATGTTTATTGTTGACTGGAACTTTAAGGAATGGACTTTAGGACTTTTTTGACAGATCACGCCAGACTATTTTCAAACTAAATACATACTTCGTTTTTAGTATTCATTGATATTTCATCATGGAAAGACTTCCCGCTTAACCACACTTACAAATCGAATAGGAAAATCGACGCTCTGTAAAAAGTGTTGATCGCGCGCTCAGGCCAATTTACGGTGTACATAACCTTTCACTGATGAGTCCCATTTTTGGCTTAATGGCTACGTCAATACGCAACATTTTCATATTTGGGCTGAAGAGCAACCGGAAGCCATTCAAGAACAGCCATTACACCCATTGAAAACAACCGTTTGGTGCGGCCTATGAGCTGGAGGGATCATCGGCCCATACTTATTTAATTAAGTAGAACTTCTACTCATTACTGAATAATAGGTTCTACCATTTGGAAACTGGTCAACTTAAGTATTTTTTCACACTTTGAATAAGGAATAATTTTGCTCAGTTCCATTTAGAATGCAGTAGCTTTTTCGCAGACTGCATATACTCTTATATACATACGTCTGTAATAATGATACACCATTCACGACTTACTGCATCTTTCAAGTGATTGTTAGCTTCAAGATGTCCTCGCCTACCTTCAATACAATATTATCTCCATCGTTCGCTAGGACAACTTAAGTTTACAATTTATGCCCACTGTGCCTGTGTTGCAAACTCACTTCAGGTTAGAAATAGATTTTACCTTTTAACCATGAGTGAAGCATTGTTTTCAACACTGCGCTGAAAAAGTTCAAACATAAAGCTAAAGCAAAAAAGGCGAAAGCAAATCCACTTTAATATAATACAATGCAAAGCTACATACATGAGCAGGCGCATCCTCAGTTGAATGCTGTGACGAGTATCTTAAGTTCTTCATCAATCGCAACGAATGGTTGATTCTCTTTATGTGTTGCCACTTGTATTGTATTTACTTAGGGCGACTAAAGGTTTAAAATTAATATTTAAAAAATTTTGCTAATCTTTAAAAAGTTTTACAAATTTAGTCCCTCATGATGGAAGCAACTCCTTCAAATTTATTCGGCAGTTTTGTGAAAATAACAAGTGCATATTTTTATTTATCATTTGAACGATCACTTCCGCCATGGGGCAGTGCAATTGATGAATGTACAGTTGTTTCTCAAGAACGATAGAAACGAGATTGCACCCATCCGAGAGTGCGTGACGCCATATTAGCTGAGTTGTGCAGTGTTGTCAACCATGCCCTTCGCAATAAATTTAGCGTTTTTTTATACCCAAAATGCGAAAAGTTTTAAGTTTGGTGTTTGTTTCTTCTTTTTAATTTAAAACTACTGCAGTGTTGCCTAGCTTTGGAAATAAAAATGAACTAAAATGCCCGTTTAAAGAAAACGAAACATCAACTTTTTATTGAATTACTTTAAGAACTCTGTATGCGTGACAAATTGTTTTTAAAATGTGCGATTTTTAAATAAATGTGTACGGAAGAAACGATTACAGCTCTATGGTTTTAATTCGCATTCAGTAAATTCAAACGCTTTTTAAAATGTGTAAAAAGGTTTTTAATCTTAAGAAGAGTTGAGGGAAGAACATTTAATATTCTTGCATAACCTTGAAAGAAGCAAAAAATTAAAGTAGCACTTTCAAAATATCAAATTTTATAAGAATCAACAAATTTTCATTAGCACTAAAATCTTCTCAGATTGACTCTTTTTAACGGTCTTTTGCTTAATAATACAGTTTTTTTTAACTTACAGTTTCGGTAGCCTTGAATTAAAAAGTAGGAAACAAACACCAGACTTAAAAATTTTCCATTTTGGCTAGCAACACTGCACAATTCGGCAAACGTGACGCCACGCACTCTCTGATGGGCGCAATATTCTTTCTATAATTCATGTCTTCCATCATGGTTGTCTCTATTGTTGTAGTAGTCTCTTTAATGAGACAATATCATAACTTATGCGAAGGCTTTCGATGAAAATTCGATCATAAAAATTTGTTCCTTCATGAAAAGTTTGGTGATGTTTTTAGGGAAAAATTTCAAGCTTTCATTTGAGGAAAATACTCGAGGATAAGAGTTTATTAAAGATAGCCCAAGGGTGTATTTGCTTAGCAAAAAATATTCTAGGCGATTTTAAAAAAAGTGGTTTTGTGTTTAATTGCTCATTTCGATACGTTGCATTCTTATTAAGACACACAGGTATGCAAATGTGAATGTGTTAATGTATGTTTAAATATTAAGGCATAGTTAAATTGCTCGTAGAAGCGTGTCAAAGATGCAAAATGGTGCAAACCGGCGAGAAGTGTTTCCAGCCAGACTCACTGTTGCTCGACTGGCTGTAATCCGCACAGTTCAACTGACTTTAATGAATTGTACGCGCAAATAAAAACAAATTTGAATTTAAGCAGCTTAATGTAACTTTTGCAAGATTCTTTATTTCTTGCGAATCTTGAAACTCATTAATCTTTTCAAATAATTTCGAATGTAGATTTACTGCTTTATGTAAATTCGAAGGCATCAACAAACGAGTTAAATAAATGCTAATTGAATATTGCCAAAAAGAATTAACACTTGTTTCGAAAGCAAAAGCGTAGAGGCACGAAAACAAAAAACGTAACTGGTTTTAAAGATTTATCTTCAAAAGTGAAGAGAGCGGTTTGTTAAACAGCAGGGTTACAGCGGATTATATCATGCATGGCTTCAAGAATAAAAGTCTGGTATGATTTTGAAAGCAAACAGCGAAGATTGTGTCAACAATATTAATAAAAAATATTAAAAATGCTGTCGCTCGCTTTCAAGCCATTGAGCGATCAACCAGTGATTTCAGGTTGTGAATATTAATGACTAATTGTATATGTGTGTACGCTTGTATATTCAGCACGTACATATGTACATATAATGTAGGCAGTTATGAACTTCTAATAACTGACATGACACACTCGCCTTTCAACTGCACACTTTGTCAATGGAGTGCTTAGCTCTTGGTTAAAATCGCAAATAAAATTGCAAAAAAATATTAATCAACAAAATCAAAAATGTAAAAAAAATTATAATAATATGGAGACATAAATCAGGAATAAATAAAAATGAGAAACGTTAATAGAAATTGTTGTCTTTTCTCTAATTTTTATTTTTTATGACTACCAATAAGCAAAAAAGCTATAAACGGCTATTGGCAACCCGCTGCTGCAACTACCAAGCGTTGAATGATTTTTTCAGAGAGAAACTTTTTGTCAGTAATTTGAAGTGTGAGTCACTCGTAATCAATCAATTGTTCAAAAAATTATTTTTACACATATTTATGAATGTATGTATGCAAATAGTTATTGTACCAATCGATTATGTATTTACATTTATCCTAATGGCTTTTAAGAGTGCGCGAAAAACATATGTACATGCAAGTGCGTTAGCCCCAGTTGGAATCATTATATAAAAACAAAGGTATGATGGCTTCATTTCAAATTTTGTAATGGGTACAGGAAGTTTTGGAGTTCAACAATTTGTTCATGTTACTAGCAGCGTTGCCATATTGTTAATATTGGCTTTATGTGTATTTACATTTATTTATAGGGATATAGTCAAAATTGTACAGTTTTGTGTTCGGTGAACAGTTTTGAGCTAGACGATATATTCTTCAGTACTACTACGATTAAAGTGAAAGTCAGAGTAGGTGATAAAACACATGTTGAGCTATTTACGGACCCAATACAGTCCCAAATGCAAAGACAAAAAAGTGGTTTCAACAATTACATTCTGTCAGACCAATTCCCAAAAATATTGATACAATCATGAGAGTTTTCAAGTCGCGCCAGAATGTGAGTACTTATTGCATTACCCAGGAATTGAAGCTAGTCAGAAAACTATTTGGATAAGAACGATTTAAACTATGTAAATCCCATTACCGGAATAAAGCGGTATTTTCAATAAATAAGGAATATATCCGCTGACATACATATACGAGTATATTCGTATTACTTATCAAACATGAATTGACTCTTGACAATACTCAGACACTACATTCTCCAACACTACGTTTTTGAAGCCTTTACGATCGGCAAATTTCTATGGCGGCATAGACTTTTACGACGACTTGGGACTTACAAGCGCAAGGGATTAATATTTACCCTAAAAGAATACTGCATACCTTCTGCAAACCGCTCTTAAACTGTGGTGAGTAGAATAGAGCCGAAGAGGGCACAAATTCTAAGCCGAGTAATTGTTTAAATCTTCCAAGTACCATTTCAATGCGGAACTCTTTTCAAGCACATTTCCTGTTTATTTATCGAGTAGCTTTGAAGATAAAGAGATCAACAGTTAAGTTATATTCAATTAGCCAAGAGCCCTTCAATCTGCTTTGTTTGCCATTTTCTAGTATCTGCTTGGTGTTATCGATATCTTAATATGTAAGTATTTACTCTGCACGAGTTTCAATTCAGTTAGATCCATTACTTTAATATCAAAAAGTGGAATAGATATACGCAGAATAATCGAGATGATACTGAAATATATTAGATTATGAATTATTTTAGCAAAGAAAATTGGTGCACGCGCATAAAGTGAATAAAGCCAAGTAGTTGGTCATGCAGAAAGCGTCTCTGTACCCTGTAGGAAAAAACTTGATCTGGAGAAAATTAGAGTGAAAATTTAATTGTTACTTCAGAAAGCAGTAATATTTATACATATGTACAAGTGGCGCAAAATTAATCATCCAATTTTGTTTTTGAATAATTTTAGAAAATATAATTTTTCGAAAGAAATATGATTTTGAGTGTCAGAATGAATTTTACGAAAAAAAAAGATTCTTAGTGGAAATCTTTATTTTGACTTTTAAGTGCTTCATTACTTGTCTGTTTGTATACTGCAGGTGTCTAATTGTTCTTCTTCTTCTTGATGGGAGCGGTAACCGCTTAAGCGACTTTGGCTGAGTTTAACAAAGCGCGCCAGCCCTTTCTTTCTCGTGTTAATTGACGCCAGTTGGTCACACCAAGGGAAGCCTATTCCTTTCTCACCTGATCTTTCCAAGGCAGAAGAGGCCTGCCTCTTCCTCTCTACTACCAGCCACAGGACAGCGAGTCACCACGTCATTTGGTTTCAAACCGCTCGGAGGTTCTTCCCAACGCTGACGGCTCTGCTGGAATTGAATAACGTCATCTTGCAAGTTGTTTTGTTGTCGCGTTGACGTATCAACGTATCAAACAAGATTGGCGTACGACGCAATTTGAAAAAAATTATACGAGTATATTATCCGATAGGGCGTTTAACTGTTTTTTTTAATTAACTTAAACTGATGGGGAGATCTTGAAGAGCGCGAAATAGGCGAAGTCCAAGTTCATCTAATGAATTTGCTCTTGATAGAAATAACTTACTGAACATGAAGAGCGAGCCGTGACAATTTGAGGCTGATTTCATAAATTTTTTTATATGGTTTTTTATATATAGCTTGAAGAGGTGTACCCCGTTTGAGGCGCAGTACGTAGATGATTAATGATCTGATCTGAAAAATATGAGAGGAACCGTAAGCTAGTCTAGCCTCTAAATTAATTTGGTGCACAACACTTCAGTACTAATGGATTTTCCAGCAGGGTACGTACGCACATCACGTTTCACCTCAGCAGCAATGCAACCAACTCCATTGAAATTTCCAGCATGAAAACCGTAAGTCAAGCTGTAACGGGTTAAATTAAAAGCGTAGCAATTGCAGCAATTTGCATCACAAGAAAAGATACAAATGCGTAAAAAAACCAAATGACTTTAAGACACCAGCAAGAGCTGCAGTAACGGGGAACAATAGAATAATGGCATGGCACGACAGCAGCATAGGAATGCACAACAGAAAAGTAGCAGGCAATAAATAATACAAATAAAAAAAACTCAAGTGAGCGAAAAACTAAGACAACACAATGGCTTGAAATCATTCAGAAAAAAGGCAAAAAAAAAACTCCTCGACAGCCGCCAATTGTAGTTAGCGCATGCAGCCTCAAGCACTTTCTCTGTTTCCATTTCACGCTTAATGAAGTAAGTTGATGGCGTAGCTGCCGCATCTGCGCACCTACGGAAGTTCGCTCATTCATCAACAGTAACGGCATAATGCAGCCGTTTGGTGCGAAAGGCGAAGGTAGGCATGACTTTTCTTTTGATGTTGCAAAGAAGAACACAAAGGTGAAAAAATGCGCACAAGCAATAAAAGAAGAAAATCACGCGTATGCTGACTATTTACAGCGTATCTGCAGCAACATACTGCACATCATCTAAATACCACGTCTTATAAGCGACTCAGAAGTGGCGCACTCTCATTGAGTGTATTTGGCATAGCGCTGCTCTGCACCTATAACAACTGAAATTTCAAAAAGTGGCGGCTGGCCATTATGCCAGCGGTAGCTGTGCGACTAAATTTAGCTTATTCAAATCGTTTTCTTATTCGCATTGCGTTTTCGCTTCTTTTACGCCTAATACTTAAATTTTTTTTGGGCTTTGGTTTTCTATTGCCTGCCGGCTTTGTGGCAACACTGCGTATACGTACTCGTAATTGAATAATAGGTATGCGCTAAGACGGCGGCCGCCTTAGGCGAATGGGTTGGTGCGTGATTACCATTCGGAATTCACAGAGAGAACGTTGGTTCGAATCTCGATGAAATACCAAAATTAAGAAAAACATTTTTCTAATAGCGGTCGCCCCTCGGCAGGCAATGGCAAACCTCCGAGTGTATTTCTGCCATGAAAAAACTCCTCATAAAAATATTTGCCGTTCGGAGTCGGCTTGAAACCGTCCATTTGTGGAACAACATCAATACGGACACCACAAATAGGAGGAGGAGCTCGGCCAAACACCCAAAAAGGGTGTACGCGCCAATTATATATATATAATATATGTATATGCGCTAAGATTTGTGTTGGCTTGGAAGTGTTTTCCTCAAAATTGTAAATCACCACGGCTGTCATCTTTTTGTACATTTTAATTGCTATTAAAACGCTTTTTAGCTGTTGTTTTTATTGTTTAAATTTGTTTTTAGTTTTATTTTTATTTTTGTGTGAATATAACTTAAAACCGGTTGATGGTGTTCCATATTGTTTTGTCTCTGGCAGTATATGAAATGTTATAAGAGGCTAAGTAGACTAACGTCATAATTTTGGCGTTTGCCACCATATTTCATATATATATATATGTAGAAGTATATAAGTAGGAAGAGCAGGATGTTTTGCGAGGTGCCGCAAATGTTATATTTCGAGAAATAGGTTATATACTTATTCCTGCCATTAGTTATGTTACAAGTTAAGTCCCTTATAGACATGAGATTATAGTACTATTTTTAATGAAGTTAGTTTTATTTAGTCATATAAATATTAAAATTTAATTTTCCTTCGAAATGGTCACCATTTGCTTTTACACAAGCCTTCAAACGATTAGGCCATTCAGCTTTTGCAGCACGTACGGTTTCCATGGATATTGACGTCTCTCTCTCTCTCTCTCTCTTAGTTCCACAGTTAGTTTCCACTAAAAGTTAATTATATAAACCAGGTATTGCGATTTGAAAGAACGATAATGAGAAAAATCTGCGGTCCTATTTGGCTTGAAAACGGCACGTATCGCATCCGTTAAAAAAAAAAAATATATATATATATATATATAATTGGCGGGTGCACCCTTTTTGGGTGTTTGGCTGAGCTCCTCCTCCTATTTGTGGCGCGCGTCTTGATGTTGTACCATAAATGGAGGTACATACAGTTTCAAGCCGACCCTGAACGGCAAATATTTTTTATGAGGAGCTTTTTCATGGCAGAAATACACTCGGAGGCTTGCCATTGCCTACCGCGGAGCGACCGCTATTAGAAAAAACTTTTTCTTCATTTTGGTTTTTCGCCGCGATTCTAGCCTATGTTCTCTCTGAATTCCGAATGGCAGTCACGCAACAACCCATTCGGCTACGGCGGCCACCGCTTCTGCTACAACAACGAAAATAAAAACCTTATTGGTGATGAAAATTAAATACGGTTTATTAAAGCGCAGCGGATTAATTGGATTGGCCACATCATAAGAATGCCCAACGAAAGAATACAAAAAAGTGTGTTTAGTTTGCGTCCAATAGGAGGAAGAAAGAGAGGCCGACCAAGAAAGAGATGGCTTGATGATGTCGCTGCTCGAACCAAAGATTATTTGAGACTCTCCAAATTTTTGTGAGGCCTTCCATAGGGAATGTTTTCCAATTCTGACCACAAACTGTAGTCAAATGGATTCAGACCTAAATTTCCAGACGGCCAATCTTCTGCGGCTATGAACCCAGGAATATTGTGTTTTAGCCACTGCTGGGTGGTTTTTGCCTTATGAGCTGGAGCGGAATCTTGCTGGAAGATCGGAACTGACCTGGTATACTTTTGCCCCGACCTTAACCCCTATTTCGTGGAAATGAACAGGTGTAACGTCTTTACAAGACACTCCCACCAAACCATTACAAAAGATGACCAGTAGAGCGACGGAAAACTTTCATTTGGAGATCATCTCTAATTATTATTGACATGGATCTGGTCAATACATTCATTTCCCTGGACATGATTTTCTGCGAACTCTTTCTCGCCGGCTTTTATAGCTACCCTGATTCGAACCACGCGAGGACGACCACTTCTTTTACTGTCTGTCACTTCAGACGTTTAGAAAAAACGATTCATCGTGTGGTAAACAAGCATTCTCGAAATATTAACTTTTTTCAGCAATTTGTAAATCCCACTTGCACGTTTACCGCACTTACGTAATGCAATCACTGCAATGTGATTTTCCTTAGCTCCCCACTTCATTGTTAACAGGCAAAATTTGCCACGAAACTTAGTAAAATTTAAAAATAACGGAAGTTATTCCTGCGATCTCGTCGTATGCATTGTAAAATGTGTCACAGAATTTATGGCAATACTAAGTAGTCTAATTTAGACTTCATTCGTAATTTATACTTAATCATCCAATTTTGGTTTTGAATAACTTTAACTGTTACAAACCAGACAGGGCATATCATGAAAGGGTGTAAGGTGCTTGAGTTTTAATTCGCATCTACAAAGAACTTCCTCTTAACATCACACAATTTATAAAGGGTGATCAGATTGGTGGTACTTTTTCCCATAGGGTAAATACATAGTTTTTTTCAGTATTCATTGACATTTCATCATGGAAAGACTTACGCCACAACAACGTTCACAAATCGTACAGTTGTACTACGAAAATCGACGCTCTATGAAAAGTGTTCATCGCCCGCTCAGACCAACAAGCGGTGTACTTAACCATTCTATCGAACGCGCTATTCAGCAAACCATCGACAAACTTCAGAATAATTTTAAATTACTGGATGATACTCGACCGATTAGACCACATTCAGCCTAAAGTGAAGATAATATTCCGGCTGTAAATGAGAGTTTTGCCGAAGGCCAGGAAGAATCGATTCGGCGCCGATCTCAACAACTTGGCCTATCTAGTAGTAGTGCCATACTTGGGCGTATTTGCGCTGAAGAGCAACCCGAAGCCATTAAAGAACAGCCATTACATCCATTGAAAGCAACTGTTTAGAGCGGCCTATGGACTGGAGGAATCATCGGCCCATATTTCTTCAAAGATGAGACTGGTGCCAATGTAACAGTGAATGGGGAACGCTATCGCGCCATGATAAATGACTTTTTGATATCGGAAAGTGAAGCCCGTGATCTCCACAACATTTGGTTCCAACAAGACGGCGCTACTTTCCACGGAGCTATAGCCCGTGAACCGTTTACTGTGTCGCCGTTTCGGTGAGCAATTTATCTCTCGTCTCGGACCAGTGGATTAGCCACAAAGATTTCCATATTAAGGTTTTCTCATGAGATCAAATTTGAGACATTTCATTCTAGCTGGATTTACACATAGCTTCATTTGAGTCGATTTCACTAAGCGAATCCTGAGATTCGTAAGAGCTTCACCATATCATGATAACCGATTTTAAGAAACAATCTATGTGTCGGAATATTTTTAAAGGTTGAATTGTTCTTGTTCTTTGATATGATTCACACAATTAAAAATACATTAGAACTATATTTGACATGTGTTTCGTTACTCTACAACGGCCGGTTACAAAACGTTTGCCTCTACCTTTACGAGTATTTTGCTAATGCCTGGCACGGCTTAGAAGTGTTTGTGCATAGATAGGTAGGTAGATTCATATATTTTTCGCAAAAATCTTACAAAACTATTTACAGTATTTATTCTCTTCTTCTTCTTAATTGGCGCGATAACCGCTTACGCGATTTTGGCCGAGTTCAACAAAGCGCGCCAGTCGTTTCTTTCTCGGGCTAACCGGCGCCAATTGGACACACCAAGTGAAGCCAAGTCCTTCTCCACCTGATCTTTCCAACGCAGAGGAGGCCTTCCTCTTCCTCTACTACCACCAGCTGGTACCGCATCGAATCCTTTCAGAGCCAGAGCGTTTGTATCCATTCGGACGACATGACCCAGCCAACGTAGCCGCTGGATCTTTATTCGCTGCGCTATGTCTATGTCGTCGTAAAGCTCATACAGCTCATCGTTCCATCGTCTGCGATATTCGCCGTTGCCAACGTGCAAAGGTCCAAAAATCTTACGCAGAATCTTTCTCTCAAACACTCCAAGCGTCGCTTCATCGGATGTTGTCATCGTCCACGCTTCTGCGCCATACGTTAGGACGGGCATGATGAGAGTCTTGTAGAGTGTTAGTTTTGTTCGTCGAGAGAGGACTTTACTACTCAATTGCCTACTTAGTCCAAAGTAGCACTTGTTGGCAAGAGAGATTCTACGTATTTACAATATTTATTACTTCATTTAAATGAACCTCCGGCAATGCCTTTAAAAGTCGTCTGCCGGAATAATTAGGTAGATATTTATTTACAAAACTATTAATCTATAATAAATTGTCTGCACTTTAAAGCTCCAGTAATAAAATTGATTAAATTTTTAATATTTCTGGCATGCACCCTACGGAACGAATTTAGAAAAGATATTACTTCTCTTTCATGCAGAGACACTAATTATGTCAAAGGAGTTGTTTGGCAGAGAGTGGTTCAATGCTCTTTGCTGAGATTCATAAATAAAAACTTAAGCGATGTCAACATCTGGGAAAGTGGTATAAAATTTGTGTTATTGTTTAAAAAGATCTTCGGGTTACTAACAAATTGCCGAGCGCGTACAGCACAAATGATTTGAAAGCGGCAGCTCTACTGATTAGGATATGTTGCATACCTACATGCATTATATGATATTTTTGATGAAAGTTCTGCGATACGAGAATAAAGGTGCTGAAGAAGAGAAAGTTTTGGCTGCGTGAATTATATTTAAATCGACAAAAACATGGACAGTTTCAGTTTTACGCAAGCTTGCAAGAGACGAGGAACAATTCAAGGTTGAAATATGCATCTATGTTTTCTTCATTTTGGAAAAGCGAATATCTCTAATCTGCATAAAACTCTCAAATTAAGTTAAACCAAATCCAAATACATAAAGAAACGACAGGGGTGCTCAATTCCTAATCTCAAAATCGCTGAAAATACTTGTGGAATATTGAGCTATTTGCAACTTCGTCGTTCTTCAAGCGTTTCAAATAAAGCTGCGATTTCATATATTTACTCGTACTATTGTTTTATTCATTTTTGAAAGTTACCATTCCATTTCATTTGACTCCTCGCTAGCTATTGCATTTGCTGTCATTAGAGATCGGTGTATCTCGGTGAACTAGGATAAAATTTGCAGCTTGGGCGGCTTAGTGCAAACTGACGTAATTTGACCTCTTAAGCACTGTAGAGTAGTTATAGAGGTACCACAACAAATTACTCGTGCAACAATAAATAAATAATTACAATGAACTGAGATTTGCATAGCTCATTTTCCACCATCTCAACTAAATGTTTGAAGAGCCTGCCAATATAAGGCGGCGGGGCTACGAAAGCGCGTACATTTTTCGCGTAACCATGAAAATATACATACATACATACGAAAAAATTCACATAAAATGCTCCGGCCAGATAGCCACTGTCCATCAGTTCGTAATTACTTATGTTGTATGGTTATTTGCTTGGATGATATTACGAAATTTTCGCATTATTTGTGAATTTCACACTATTAACGCTTTTGTTGTTAGTTTTAGTTGCATATTTATTGGATAGTGAGTGCTTTCATTGACGGCGTGGCTTTGAGTGTCTGTCTGGTCACTCACCGGTAAATTAATGTATTGTGGGGTGGCCGGTGTTAGGCGCCAACGCATCGACTGCCAATATGTGTGTGTGTGTATGAATATAAGTAAGCGTATGTGCATATGTGTAAACGCGGAGAGATGCGAAGGTATTACGAGTTGGAGTTGGAGTTAGCAATCAGTGTCCAGTAGTGAAACCAATTGTAGCAGTTCAATGTAGCAGCTACGCTCGCCAAAGCCTATAAATTACGGTGTGCGCGGTTTTATTTTTCTTCTCTTGTATTGCTTGCTTTGACTTCTTTCACAGTGAATTTTGGCCCAACTGTGTATAACAATGAAGTGTTTTTGTATTCTTCCATCAAAATGATGATTTAATTGTACAAATACTTTTGTACTGAATGCTTTTCCTCACATATGCCAATGCAAGGGAGACTATCTGCATTTGTATGTGTATCACATATGTGGTTGCAAGCCTGCATTTGAACTTGTGTGCGTGCAAATAACGCATCGGTTTCGATTTAATTTCGCATTTAACGCCATGGAAAATGCATTTTCAGCAAATTAGTGAAAATTTTGCACAATTATATGAGAAATCGCAAAATTTATTGCCAATTGCAGCAACGCCACCAACAGGTGTTTGGAAATAAATTTTCCATACATAAGTACATATGTATGCATATAAGTATATACGGGTCGTAATAGCTGCCGGTTAATGCGCTAATTTTGTAAAATTTATGCAATTTTCGCAAAAGAAATTGTAATGAACGAAAGAGAACAATTATAATAAATAAATATGATCCATAATATGTACATTTGCACTTGAATACATACATACACATGTCCACATATGGTATTAACCATTAAAATTCCACAGAAATTTACTGGATTGAATTGAATTAGAAAGTGGGTCATCAATTACGTATGCATATAATTTATTAATCTGTCAATCTTTAATAAATATAGTAATAATACTCTTACGAGAGCTCGACTGAGTTGATAGTTTATGTAATTAAAATATAGTCTCTTGCTTTATTTAAAACATTAGCGAAAGAAAATTGATAGTTTGAGTGAAATTATTTAAAAGTGAGAAAACATACAATGGCCGAGATATCCATCCAATTTTTAATGTGCACCTTAACATATTTTCACAAATGAGGGGCCTACAGTTTTAAGCCGACTCCGAACGGCAGACGGTTTTTATCAGGAGCTTTTTCGTGGCAGAAATGCACTCGGAGGTTTGCCATTACTTGCCGAGTGGTGCCCGCTGTTTCTATCATTTTGCTCTTGTGCGCGGATATTCGGACATACGCATTCCCGAATGTTAGTCACGCATCAATCCATTCGGCTACGGCGGCCTCATCAGTAATGAAACAAAATCATGGCTATTTTAAAACGAGTATCTATTGAGATTGAGTTGATGAATTTCATTAAATTTTGCCCAACTTGGTACCGAAAATTTCAGACTATCCAATATTATAAAAATCACTGGAAAGCACTAACGAAAATGCTTTTGGTATACATAAAAAATCTATATTTCATGCTGTAAAAATAAAATGCTGATTTATATCACAAAGGGAAATTGTAGTTGATAAGTAATCTCAAAATAGTATCACATTTCTCTGCTCATTAATTAATATTTGTGTACGAGGGTAACTCGATAAGGTCACTGGTGAAAGAATGTGCGCTACATTAATGAAATAATATTTTTTGCTCTGGTGTGGACAATGGGTATAATTTCAATTCTGCGAACATTTTGTCAAGCTTTTAACTGACGAGTATCTAAAGGGTGATTTTTTAAGAGCCATAGGAAAGTTTTTCAAAAAAACATACGTAAAATTCAGATAAATGCATGCACTTTTTATTTAAATCGATAATACAGTCCATATAATTTAATGTTTGAAGATTATTTCATGCAAATGTTGACCGCGACTGTGCTTCGAATGGTCCATCCGCTAAGTCCAATTTTGGCATCCTCTTTCCAATGTTTCGGCCGGTTCTCACATTTAAATGCTTTAATGTTAACTTCCAATGCGTTAATTGCAGCAGGCTTGTCCGAATAGAGTTTTAACATAGCCCCACAAAAAATAATGTAAAGGCGTTATATCGCACGATCTGGGTGGCCAATTGACAGGTCCCGAATATGAAATAAAATGTTCACCGAACTCGCCTCTCAACAAGTCCATTGTTACGCGTGCTGTGTGGCATGTGGCAACGTCTTGCTGAAACCACATGCCATGCAAGTCAAGCTCTTGCATTTTGGGCAAACAAAAAATTGGATATCATTTCACGGTAGCGCTCACCATTTACAGTTACGTTACGATTCGCAGCATATTTGAGGAAGTACGGTGCAATGATACCTCCAGCCCATAAACCGCACTAAACTGTGACCTTTTCTGGATACATTGGTAGCTCTTGCAATTCTTCTGGCTGATCTTCACTCCAAAATCGACAATTCTGCTTATTTACGTACCCATTGATCCAAAAATGAGCTTCGTCGCTGAAAACAATTTTTCAATAAAAAAGTGGATATTCAGCCAACTTTCCAAGAGCCCATTCACCAAAAATTCTGCGTTGCGGTAGGTCGTTTGGCTTTAATTCTTGCCCCAGCTGTATTTTGAAAGGCTTCATACCTAATTCCGTTCTAAAATTTCGAGAGTGCCAAATAAATGGGTGTGCAATTGACATGAAGACGTAATGATTTATTTCCCCAGATCATCGTTTAATTACACCGCCTATATCTCAAGAAGAATTTTTTGTCAACAAACTAGTTGATAATTAATATCGGACATAAAATATAAATTAAAATCTATTTAGTCAAAGCTGCTGTTTACCTGAAAATTTAGTGATAGTGAAAAAAAATTGCTTTATCACTAAACTTTTATTGATAGTTAATTTTTTTTTTTGTATTTTAAGTATATTAACTATCACTGAATAGACAGCGGTAGCGCAATTTAGTGGTAGTGCAAAACTAACCAACCCTATAATGGTACAACACCAGCATATCAGTTACCGTATTTATCGTTGCGCCCTCGTATTTCGTGCCACTTGAAAGCACTTTACTGATTTATTGCGAATATTTGCAAAAGATTATTTTCAGAAGGCTTGCGTGTGTGCAAATAATTCAAGATATAAAGCAAAAGGGTGGACCAAGGGCTCGTTCCCACAACAGTAACCGTTCTAAGTAACCGGAACGACCCGGATTCATATCCGGCCAAGGACTGTCACTTCAGCAGCAATCCTCGTTTAAGTATGGGGAATGGTTATGCTGTTACTACAACAACAACGACTAACTAACTCGCTTCTTCGAAAAAATTCTATAAAACCACTTTTCAATATTTTTCAATGACTTCTCATTGATTGGACTGAGTAAACCTTCCTTGGTTTGCCATGTAGTAGTCAATCCGGTTTATATAATTTTCAAAGCCAAATGGTTTCCTGTCTCTATTGCACGAGTGGGTCGACTGGCATTCATCTGCTGTTGATAAAATTGCCTAAAATAGCGATTTTTATAGAAGGCAGATGAACCATGAACACTGAAACGAAAGATCGTGTAAGTTCATATTGTAAATTTTTTAGAAGTCGATAGTTATAGCTCCGTAAGCGAAAAACGTGAGCCACCCTTTATAAACGTGTTATGAAGATAAGATAAAATATAATGCAAGTCTGCTCGATGTTTGTTTTTTCAAAGATGATAACCTGTTTAATTATAACTATAGAGTATGAGTCACAATAATGAGCCGATATCAGGAATGTACACATGTATACATACATAGGTACATACGCACATATGTATGGTATATATACATACATAAATGTGTTTTTAGTTTTAAAACAGTCAAGGTGGCAAGCAGAAAGTAGTCGTCTTCACGATACACGAGTTTAAAAATTAAAAGCCCCTTAATTCGATTGCCATGAAAACACACTGACCAATTAATGAGAAAATAATTCAGAGTTTATGCTGAAATTACGTATTGTCGTAAAAGACTTGAATGATAACAATAAAATAAAGGCATCTTTGATAACAATGCGAAATTTACGCAATAAAAAAAAACAATATAATTACAGCAAAGAAATATTATTTACCATAAAATTGCACAAAATATTTATCAAAATAAATGCTTTAATTATAACACGAAAGTAGTGGCATTGATTCAAAAACTTGTCAGTCAATCATTTTTAATTGAACAATTACCGTGAAGCGCAACAGGTTAAATTTACAACAAAAATACCAGATTTGAACTGTACATACCTGCAATGTGCGAAAATAACTTAATATTTATTTACTATTGACTTTTTTCTGCTGTTGCTTGTATTTTGTATAATAATATTAATATTTCCAGCCTAAAGCGTGAAATTCAATCACATTTCATGCGCTGTCGTTCGCATTTATTAAATAATTTTTGCTGATATTTTGCTTACTTATGAAATTAAAATTAAAGCTCTTCCAAGAAAAATTTAAAATATTGATATTCAGTGTTTTTGGCACACAACCTTGAGATATTTAGGCCAAGTTGCTCCCCAAATTTGTAACGTGGGATTTTTCTCTATAAATCTAAGGGCCTCAGCATAATATTTGTAAATATAATTGGTGCTTACACCTTTTTGGGTGTTTGCCTGAACTCCTCCTCCTATTTGTGGCGTGCGTCTTGATGTTGTTTCACAAATGAAGGGACCTACAGTTTTAAGCCGATTCCGAATGGCAGATGGTTTTTTATGAAAACCTTTTTCAACGGAGAAATACACTCAGAGGTTTGCTATTGCCTGCCAAGGGGTGACTGCTATTAGAAAAATACTTCACTCATCATCAATCAAACATTTTTTAAATGTATACTTATCAATGTTAAATTCATGTTTACAATAAATTTATTAGGTTGCATAAAAAAAGTATATGGCATTTTTTATACTAAAAAATAAGATAGCACTAAATGCCATTATATGAACAGCAGTAGCAATTCTTACAGAAGCCTTTTAAAAAAAAGGCACTCAGAATACTTACAAAACAGCTGCTGAAGGATGATTACACTTAAAAAGACTGTTTGTGCCACTTTTGATATTATAAACTCAGGAGGTAACTGACAAACTGTTTCGAAAGAGCAGACCGATAGCTACTTGCAGTCATACCTGATAACGTCTGCCGAATGTGTCAGGAGGAATAATTCCAGTTTTGAAAGCAAATTGAGTCAGTCATTGCGATCAACTGAGAGAAATTAATATTTTGCGGCTAAAAAAATCGATTTCATAAAAATCGTCTCTACTAAGTAAGGACACTTGCAAAGCTTTTTGTAAGATTCTTTGAGGCAAACCCTTGAGAATTGATTGGCAGCTAATATGACACCAAAATCAAAACATTGTGTACATTCATTGTGTAAAAGTTTAATCCAGATAAAAAGACGTTTCATCTTCTACCCATGCGAACGGTAGATGTTTTCCTTCGCAATTCATTGCACCCGCATAAAACGACAGCACGACAAATTGCTAATATCGAACATTCAAAAATAAAGATCTAATTTTTTTATTTTTATAATAGTTATAATTATTGTGTACTTAAAAATGGATAAAAACATGTTTTAGGGTTTCAAGATACTTGTGATTGCTGCTGCCGACGGCTTTTGGCTTTTGGAACATAGTAAGCCATGACATTATCATCATGAGCGGGCTGCTATTTTGGCTCTGGCGTCTTCCACAACCGAATCGAGATTAATTAGAATTTGTTTTTCAACCAACTCCCAAAGGCAGGCAACAATAGAACCTGATGTAATACATTTAATGGTAGGAGTGCCAGTCAATAGCACTATTATTAACTACTTCTAAAACATGTAGTAGGACAAAAAAGATCTTTTGGGTCAAAGTTTCGGCCATTGGATATGCTAAAGATCCTAAATGGCTTTTCTTAAGAACTACCAGATCTAAGAAAAATATGTGACCTGAATATAAGCAAAAATGAACGACCAATTCGATAACAAGGTCCAGACCCGACTTTGCGAGGCTTTTTTGGCATTCTAACTGATTATTGACACTTTGGAAACCATCACTGAAAGCTAGATGTGACTTGCATGATTGCTGCAGACGCTGAAGTGGTGAAAATGAGCAACAGTCATTTGAACAGCTACAATAGTGCCCGGCTGTAATGAGTAATCTCTGCCGGGTTAGTTCAAATACAGCCTCCACAAAACTCTTCACTTTGGTGGGTTTTCACCCAGTCATTCAAAAATACGTTTAGTGATTAAATGAGCGTTGTTTTCTTCACAGCCATGTTTACCTAGTTTGAGTTATTAATTGTTCATCATTACTGCAGTCATTTACTACAGTGTATTGGTATTGCCCAATAAGAGACATTAAGGGATCGCAAATGTAGCTCGAGTAAACAATTTTTACTTACCACGCCCACATACCACAATTAACAGCGCTCACATATGTACTTCCAGCTATGCAATGGTGCAACAAGCAACAATCACGTCAGCAACAACAATAAAAACAAAAATGATAAAAAATACTTCGTTCGAAATGAAAATAGACGAAGAGTGTTTTGATCACTTCCGACAAGAAAAAAAATGCACCGCGAAAAGGGAAAACAAAGCTTAGGAAGAGTAGTCAACAAAATGTTAGCAACTGTGCACTACAACAATACTAACAATAATACCAAAAGTCATTCCAACATGAAGCAACACCAACACATTAATTACTTTGCGTTGTTGCACTTAAAAAAATTAAGTGGCATTAGCTACGAAGGCAATTACTGTTTTTATTGATTCAGGGCAAAAACTGAAGTTTTTTAATATTATATAAGAGCAGCTACATATAAATACAATATAGTAAAAAAAGAACAATAAATGCTGTGATCGTCGTTAAACAAATTAAAAGATTTACCACCCGATTCTCACTTCCATACTCTAAGCACGTTTTCATCACATGCGAGCAATGGGATCATGGAGAGAATTCCGAGTTGCTTTTTCTTAACTCGTCCGAGCGCAACTGTTGTAACTTATCGCGCCCTGTACCCTAACCCATCTTCTGATTCAGTTGGTAATTTATGAGTCTGGTCAGCATTCGACAAGTCATGAAACAATTGTGATGGGAAGATTTAAGAACAGGTACCTCCGTGTCAACGATATCTTGAAGATACTACCGTAATCGGACTGTGCGTTACTGGGAAGTGCAAAAGAACAACCGTCAGCTGCTTTCTCCAAAAATCAAATACAGAGCTGATACTTAGTCTGAATTGGCCTCTAAAGTTAATTTAATTTAATGCGTGACGCAGAGAGCAGGTGAGCAGTTCGAACCAACAATCATGAAAAGTGAAATTGAAGACCAGTTGAGCGAGTAAAATGAGTTACAAATTGCGAAAGAACACCCACGAAATGAAAATGAAGAGCCGACAACATATTTAAATGAAACATATCTAAGAGTGATAGATTACAAGATGGCAACGTCCGTGAGAGTTTTCTTGCTGCGACATAATAAATGAATAAACAAGAAAGAGAACGGCATTATAGAGGAACTCGCTCGCAACAATAAAAATGAAAAACAGTACAATAAGAAAATGAAAATAAAATAATACCTACACCTAAATATGACACATAGAATGATAGAACACAAGATTGCAACAATCAGAGAGGCGTAACGTAACACTGGTGCTGTTACGTTAGAGACATGTGAAAATACGAGCAAGAATGCAAGAAGAAGATTAAATTGCACAAGTGCGACGTCCTACACAAGGCGATTCTATCAAATTCACTGAGAGTGGCAACTTGGAAAAGAGCTCTCCGAGCCGTTTGATATTAATTGAAACTTCAGACAAATTGACGCTAGGTAATGATTGAGAGCTAAGGCAATGAGATTGCTGGTGAGCGACGACCTAACAAAATGTTTTCTGCCACTCCAATGCGATGGCGCTTTGTTGACTCCCTCATCACCGGTAACTGTTATTATTGAACTCACTACATACTACAGGTATGTTCTTAAATCAAGAAAAATGCCAGAACGAATGGAGAATCAAAAAGGAACTTGCCTGCCCGGCATCAATTCCTCTCATAATTCCGGCGTGACACTAACTTTTTGTAAGGTCTAACTTCGAGATAACTTCCTTGAATAGGCAAAAAGAGATGTTTTTCGGAAAGCACTTATAGGACACGAGGACAAATATGGACTAAAATCATTAAGAAAATATAATATATTGCCTTCTCATTTGAGCGCTCTCTCACTCGTCAAGTAACTGGAATTATCACCTGCAGAATAGTTTTACCGTCAAATGAATTTTACCATAGCAGTCGTGATAATGAAGACATTTAAAGGGTCAAAATTTATTCAGGTCACAGTCCTACTTTAGGGAGGGAAAAACTTTTTAGGTTATCTGGTAGATCTGGGCTCAAAGGACATCCATGAATTGTTAAAATTTATTGCCAAAAACTTATAAATTGGGTTTATTTTTAGGAGAACGGGAAAGCCCAGGACCTAAGTGTGTCAGGTTCATTTTTACGATGGAAGGGAGCTGCCATTGGAAACCTAACCGAGCCATTGACGTTGTAGCAATGAGTTACACATACAGCAACAGAGACATACAGTGCAACGCTGATAGTGGAATAAGAATAACTCAACTCAGAGGTGAGTTATTGAGTTGATTTCCATCAGTGAATCGGTAACTCAGGATTCGTGCCAAAATTAACTCAGTAAGTCAGTTAATGTTCTGTGACTCATTCTCTTTTTCTCAATATGTGCATACAATTCTTGCACTTTGTCACAGAGTTTAGCATGATACAAATCTTTCTATGTAACCACATTTGCACATTTGTACACATGCACCTGAGGAGTGGTATTGTCATTATTATCGTCATTATCTGGCTGATTCTTATTAGCGACTCTTGCCTGAAAATTCTTTGCGGGCGGTGCTTACTATTAATATGGTTAGCATTTCACTTCTTGCTTCTTCTCCGCAAAAACACCTGATAAATGTACATACCTAAAATAATATTTACAAAATAATTTTCTCATGCAATATGGATGAGTCCTTTAAAATGCTTGTTAATTTGCAATCCAAATTGTAATTCTAACATTAAGCCATAAAATTTGAGTCAAGGAGTCACATATGAACAGAGTCTATGATATACTTTATACAAGAATAACATACAAATAGTCAAGTCAGCTACATCCATTTACAACCCATGAAAATTTAGTGAGCTACCAGTCAGTCTCCAAGTCAATTCATTTCGATTGTTGCCGATCCATTGTGATCCCACAGTGGCAGTTTATTTGCAACTCCTCATTAAACCATTTTGTTTTAAGTGCAAACCAAAAAATAAAAAAAAAACATGTCATCACTAACGCCTCGGAACAGAGATGCCAAACCCTGCGGCGGTGGCCAAGCCGATGGGACACTGAAGGGGGTGGCATATGGTCGGCGAAGCTGATTCCGACAATAGATGAATGGGTTCAAACGAACTTCGGGGAAGTGGGCTATTTCACCGCCCGGGGACCGTAAATTATCCAAGGTGTATGTACTGCGAAGCGCTGAGCGATGACGCCGAACACACGTTTTTTAGTTGTGACAGATGGCGCCGCCCAAGGTGATCGGCAAGATGCTTGAACGCGAGGGTAACTAGAATGTGGTTAACGCTGGTATTACGAAGGAAAAGATAGACCTCGATGCAGTACAACAAAGGGAAACCGCACAGATAGAGATATAAGAAGACGAGCCTACAAGGAGGAGGGATTGTTTTAGTGGCCACACCACTCGACGCAGTATACAACGGTCGCTCTAAGTATGAAGGCATTTTGGAACAAAAAAAGTGCAAATCCATAGACCTGGCGGACACTAATATCATTCAAGTCATCAGTATAATTCAAGAACGGTGAGTCAAAGTATCTAAACCTTGTGGCATGCCACGCGGGGCAGTGGCAGGGAAGATGTCTGACAGACTCTTCCTCCTCCTCATTCTTACAGCTTTTGTACCAGTCGAAATGAGCAAACTTTGAGCATGCCGACCTAGGAGATAGTGGCCTGTGCCCAAAGCAACTTACATACAGATGTTTTTGCTTGACCAATTAAGCAGCACCTTTGAGCGCCTGACGTCCCAGACTATCAACCCATCACGTATGCTTAGTTCACTAGGTGCTTATGATTGAGGTCAGTTAGCATGAGAAATCGGTAAAAATCGCCTAGTCGGTTATAGCGGAAAGCCAGAAGAAAGAGTTTATAAGGATATGGCTATTTTTAACAAATAATATTTAAATACCAGTTTTCTTCAATCTAATTGGGCATTAATATAATATAATATGGGAACCTTCTCAGATGACACGCTATATCCGCTTAATAGGCCACTGGCTAATACACATGAAGACTCATTTCACTTTTGTTTGCTGTTTGCCTCCATTGCATGCAAATTTGCCTTTTATTACTTGTGAACAAGTGCAGAACTGAAAATGAAAACAAAGCCAAAGCCAAAACCAAAGAAACGTGAAAATAATGTCTATTTAAATAGTGCTTACATAATTTTCTCAGCACAAAAGCCATCCTCTCGTCCTCTACCTCATTCATGTAATAAAAAAACGTTCGCATTTACCGCAAAGCGCAAAGCGACGTTGCCAACTAAGTGCAATAACAATAATAACTATATACGAATACAACAACAGCAAAACAACAACAATGCAGAAATCAACGCCACCGCCGTTTACGTGATTGCATTATGTTCGCTGGTAAGCGTTTTTGGCTAAAGCCCGCTTTTGTCGGCGGCGGAGTTACGACTAGCATTTAAGTAGCAATTGTTGGCGCAACGGCGATGACGCTGTTGGCGTTTGCGTGGTGATTTTGCCAAGTAAATAGTAAGCCAGTCAGCTACATAGCTAATTGGGGCAAATATGTATTATAGCAAGCAACAGCAACAGCAGCCGCAGGGGCTAGAGTTTGTGCAATTGATTACAACCAAAAAACAAAATGCGAACTAAATTGCACTCACTCAAACAGCCAGTCAGCCAGTCATTCATTCATTGAGGGGGAAAATGATAACGAAATCGAATTTGAAACTTTAAACGTTTTACAAGTAGGGGCGATACGGGAACGGTGGTTTTTAGCAATGGCATCAACAATAAAGAAGGCGTGTTAACGCGTTCAACATTTGGCGCTTGACGTTCAGGTGACTTGGAATGCAGTATCAAATTAAATAGTATGTATGTACCAGTATGCAAAAGCACATGTCCACATAATATATACATCTATGTGTATTTCTACTTAATTAATTAGTCACGGCATTGTTGGTTTTGTTGGCGGTGAAGCTACATAAAAATGAGTGAACGTAGGAAGCGCTGGACAAATGGGTCAGTTTGGTTTAGGTAAAGCTCGAATAACAAGAAAAAACTATTATTATTTTGTCTCAAATTCTTTGTTGCCATTTAAAGCCTTGTTTTCGCTGCGAACTTTGCTGTAATTTAAGAAAACCAATTATGTATTTTTGGTTTTTATCGAGATGTATTAAGGGCTATAGCGGCTTTACAGCGTAGCTCGGGAATTCTTTTCAGTCGAACAATGAAATAAATCAATATTCTGAGAATATTCTTTATTGCATCGGGTGGTTTTTTCAACAGCATGGGAACTGTTGATATCGAAAACTACGGTTTGACAGCTGAGAATGGCAAACTGTGTTGACATTTCTGTTCCGTAAGGTTTGGCAAGTCATTTAAGTCTTTTAATAGAATGAATCAGAACAGTGATTATAAATTGTGAAAATTTACTTACAAAAAATAGATCTATTCGCTAAGTTCATTCAGGAAAGTGTTGAAGAAGACACCTAAATGCCAATTCGTCATCATTCTCAGTTCGTTGGCCTTTGTCCTTCGACTACGAGGAAAATTTTACGAAAGGATCTACGCATTTTTACTGATTGAGTTCATTTGAATTTATGATTCCGATTCATTGGAAAAAGCAGTTAAAAATTGGCAGGCATATGCCGGATACCATATTCAAAAAATAAATGCCAATAATTTATCTATGTATATACTATATATATCATTCCAAGAATATTTTTGTTTTGCCTTATCATTTTAAGTTCTCAAGCTATTAAAAAACAATCGATATATCTCATTAAATGTATAAATTATTTTTCCCTCAACGGAAATTTCGCCACGGATGTGCAATTTGAAGACTGTGTGTCCTTAAATCCATTATTTTCCAACCATTTTGTATCGCAACACGGACGGCGCTCATAAGTGCGCTTTAAGTGCTCACAGAAGTAATTTTTGTTTGTGCCGACCTTCTATTTCTACGGAGTATCTCTTCTTGATATGGATTGAGACGAGGATGTGGATCCGCTGGAGAGAAACCTCTCTCTATTATAAAGTCGAAACGGGTATCATTTGGTTTCTTAACTCCTATGGAAGAAGACGTTTTGATAGGCATCTATAAAACTATCAAATTCAACAATCATATTTTTACGCCTTTAACGATCATTTTTGAAAGGTTTTTACTCTCAGGTAAGTTTATTGATGACAGAAACATAGCCGCATTAACACCAGTTTTCAAAAGTGGCACTAAAAATGATGTTCCCAACTACCGGCCTATTTCAAACCTACCTACTGTTTCAGAAATTTTTGAGTGCATTATTAAGGAGAAGCTTATCTTTTCAGTAAACGGCTTCATTTCCCTAAACTAGCGCAGTTTTATCATGGACAAATTAGTAACAACAGTAACCAATTTTGGTTTTCCTTAAGACTGTTTTGCGGTTTTTTAAGTTGGCTATTAAAGGGACATAATTTTTATACAGATTTTCCAAAGGCACTCGATACGATATCGCAAAAAATTCTATTACACAAATTACACTAGTCTACAAGGAAAAGTATCCGAAATAATTTAAACTAATATCTGCTTCTCTGTCCATGCAAAATTCGGATTGATAACTAAAATTAATTTATTAGTTTGAGTTTTTACGATAATCGTATCTTTCGTGTTTAATGGAACTAGGCCGACAAAATTTAACCAACATTCAGACCCAGAAACCAGAATCTGGCCTCAGAATTGCTCTATCAGCTCTGGTTTTCGAGATATCCTAACCTAAAAGTGCAAAAAACACCATTTTTGCCCATATTTGAGGTTATGCGATATCTCTGCGAAAAAAATGATATTTGAGCAAACAAAACGCCAATTGAAAAAAGAAGGATTGTATTTAAAGATGCCATCCTTTAATTTTGGTGAAAGAAAACATCTGCAAGGCTACATAACCTCAAATATGGGCAAAAATGGGGTTTTTTGCACTTTTAGGTTAGGATATCTCGAAAACCAGAGCTGATAGAGCAATTCTGAGGCCAGATTTGGATTCAGCGCATCATAGACCTTCGGAAATATATAGTCTGGTTTCTGGGTCTGAATGTTGGTTAAATTTTGTCGGCCTGTGTTACCTGACTTAGGCTTTCATTCCATTTTTTTTAATTGCATCTGCAGACGCTTTGTGGTAGCATTTGATAACCTATCTTCTCAACTTGTGTGGCTACATCGGAGGTCCGGAAAGGTCATGTACTAGGGCCTTTACTATTTTTATTATTTATAATACGGTATTCGCGGTGGCCGTCGTAGCCGAATGGGTTGGTGCGAGACTACCATTCGGAATTCGAACCTTCGTTCGAATCTCTGTGAAACACCAAAATTCAGAAAAACATTTTTCTAATAGCGGTCGTCCCTCGGCAGGCAATGTCAAACCTCCGGGTGTATTTCTGCCATGAAAAAGCTCCTCATAAAAATATATACCGTTCCCAGTCGGCTTGAGACCGTAGGCCCCTCCTTTTGCGCAACAATATCAAGACGCACGTCACAAATAGGAGGAGGAGCTCAGCCAAACAGCCAAAATGGGTGTACGCGCCAATTATATATACGAGTATATATGAATATATTCGAAGAAAAGTAAAAGTAGGATCCTTCTTTGGAGATCCTTAAGCGCTTCAGTCTAAGCTCGATAAATTTAACTCTTGCTGTAGTCGAAACCGTCGGCTCCTGAATATTCAAAAGTGCTCTTATTGTACGTTCAATACATTCGAGGTGTTCCATCTCAGATTCTGTAGGAAGTTACTGAATTTAAAGACATAGTTAGGTCTTTATTTTGACATAAAATTTAATTTTTCATCACATATCACTTATATAGTTCCCAAAGCGTTCGTATGTTAGCTTGCGTTCGGCGTAACAGTTTACCATTTTCGGACCCATACAAGTTAAAGCATCTTTACATAGCGTTAGTGGCATCAAAGTTGGGTTATTCTTCCCTTGCCTGAAGATATTACCATGCGTGATATATCAGCAGAGTAGAGCTCATACAAAAAGTTTTTATTAAATTTGCTTCATTCAAGAAATTAAATATCTGCCTTCTTATAAATCAGGTTATCAGCTTGTTAATCTGAAAAATTTGAAGACAGATGCTACCTTTCTCGCGCCTTGTAGTTAATATCGTAAATGGGATTATTGACTGCCCATCTCTTTTAGAAATATTACATTTCAATGTTCCGACTCGCCACCTCAGACAGGTTTGAGTGTTTTATGTGAGAATAACCAATTGAAATTACGTTAAAAAATTTCCTTCAATGAGAGCTCTTTCTGAATTGGACTGACTGCACTCATCTCTTCCAAAAGGAATAGTGTGTAAATTATTACAAAGTTATTTTTATTAGTCTGCTGCTAGTTTTGCCATACATGAAAGGATTGGAAGACCAGAGTCATAACATATGAAATTTATACTGAAGGCGCAAAGATGGACAAAGGCACTGGATCGGAAGTGTACTGGAAACAAATATCCTTAAATAGTTTCTTCAGACTCCCAGACCGGGAGACCAGCTTCCAAGCTGAGATCTCCACTTTGAAGTGGAGGGAAATGAAAGAGCGGATGAGTGTGCAAGGAAAGGCTCTGAGCTTGACCTTCAGCGAGTGGTAGAGGACATAAGAATTCCTCTAAATTAACTATACACTACGATCGACTTGAGCGTGATCACGGAAACGAATAGAAGGTGGTCTCTGACTACTAACTGCAGGGTCTCCAAAGCGCTCTGGCACCAACTCGCGGCTCTCAAGCTCCGCGTGAGACCAGGTTCTTGAGGCTTTAAATTACGTACACATTTATTTACCGAGTTTATTTATCAAGTCGTCTATTAACATACAAACGCCCGCTTGCAGCTGCGCTTACCAGTGGCTGGTGGCTGCAGTTCGGGAAGTCTGCTATTTTTTAATTTATTCTCTTTCTATCTTCTACTAAAGACGAATACTCCTTCTATGTAATTTTTTTGCATGTTCTTTGACACTTTTACATTTGTATGTTCAAGGCCTTTCTAAGATTTTTTTATTGCCTTGTGGGATTGTGTCCAGAACAGTAATTAAGTGCATAATTAAGTCTTGGCAGCAATTAAGAAATATTAATTCTTATTTAATTTGTAGTAACTCCATTTAAACCTCGCAAAGTACACCCAGTGAGCCCATCAAGGTCTCCATCTATCTTCTCTCGCGCTATTACTGCTTCAGCTTGGTAGTAAATCTAAGTGACAGTGCAAGTATTGTTAATAATTTGTAAGCCAACATTTTGTTAAGAGCCATAAATCAATGAACACTAGCTCGACCAACTAACTGCCCATAAAATTTAGTTTGGCGAGTTGCCCTGCTAAGACATCAAAATACGAATGTGTGTTGCTGTGAATATGAAAATGAATATGAATTTGAATACATGAGCCAAGGCAAGAGAAGGCGGTAACTCTTCTCAGAAATTAGGCATACACACATACACTACACACATATAAATACATACCTATACATAGTATGTACATATGTAAGCATAGCATAGTAATAGTGCAGAAGAAAATTAGTTAATTAGTCAGGCGTTTCGCGAACTGCTTATGGGTACAAATCCGTGGGCACAGATCCAAGTATGCAAATACATATACATCAAATATATATATTTATATATTTCATATGCGACTAACTTTATAATATATGAGTTAAAGCGTCCTTGAAAGACTTGGGTCATGTTCAACATAAAATAAAATAAAAACCAGAAAACAATACTGAAATTGAGAAAAAGCAAACAATGGCGCAAAATGGAAGCAGCGAGTAAGGAAATATATTAATAATAATAAAGTTAGCGAAGCTAAGAAAAATTATGATGATTCGCTTCTGGGAATTTTTTCCAGCGATGCGGGCGGCTACACTGAAAAGCGATAAGCCGACACTAGTATAACAACAACTGTTAAGACGACGACGACGCAAGTCAAGCGAGCTCGTGCGCTGTTAACTTAAGCATACTAACTGTAAATTGTATGTATGTTGGCCAACTAATATTGCCAACAAATGTAGCCACAGCATTGGTAGAAGAGAAGGTGGTAGAGAAGTAAAAACGACGAAGTTTACGAAAATATGATAAATTGGTGTTTTTTTCGCGGCGCGCGGCTTTTAGGCAAACCAAAACACAAAGTAACAAGGAAGAGTTGAACGATGACTGAAAGCTGTATAAATAGGTAAGTACGTGCGCCTTTACATAAATAGACTCAAAAATACACACCCTGATTAACGACTATGGGAGATATACTGCTTTGTTGAGTAAGTAACACTTCAGAAAAATTGGTTGAATACATACATTTTTTTTTTACATTTTCACACGAGATAACTATGAAACATGTTCATGTGATTTATGACTAATAAAATAATTAATTACAAATGCTTCAAAATATATAATAAACGAAAAATAAACAAAAGAAATATAAAAAAATTCGTAATTATCAATGCACAAAACACAAATGCGAAGGCTTTTTACCATCTACGATTAATTAACATTTTTATAATTTTGAAACGAAGTTATTTTATGAATGTTTTTAGTTATTAACTTTAATTGCTTCATCGTTAGAAACCAATTACCCACAAATGTTTGGAACTGAAATTTGAAAAAGGCGAGCCAAGAAGCACCGAAAACACTCAGGCTAAAAGGCCCACTGTATTCAAAGCTCTGTAAAGTTAAAGGATAGATAGTCAAAGAGGAAAGGAGAGAAGTGGCAGAGAGAAATATGTAGAATAGAATAGAGACAGAGCTAACTAGTCCTGGTGAATTTTGGCAAATCTGAAAATAACCTTCAGTTTGGGAGAAAAAAACATTACTCATTCTCATGGCAACGGAATCCAAAACTCGTTGCCTTACTCTAGCAAAGGCAGGACACTCGTAGAGAAAATTCTCAGTACTATCCGGCTCCTCTAAGCAAGACAGGCAAATCAGGTCCTCGATGATATCATATGTTCTGTATTAATACTGACCATCAACCAAATGTCTTTGCTACAAAGCTTTAGAAAAAGTTTGCAGTTTTCTGTTCGGGCTTGTCACAAAACACTTTGCAGTTCGCTCTTTATGTAAATTGCATACATAATGTCTGATCCAATTCATGATTCCTCTAAAACTTATTCGTGGGGTAACTTCCGCAATTGGATCCACAAATGGTTAGAAAATAATACATTCATATATTCGTTGATTTCAATATGCATAGCATTATAAAGATATCAATATTAACAGATAATTTTGATCCCGTAATTTCGGGATATACTCGTTTAATGCTAGTAAAAATTCATTATCTGAAAACATTTAAACATACCTTGAAACGCACCCATTTTGAGAATCACATAATTATAAATAGAGACAAATCTTAGAGTAAAAAAAAGTACGTTATGATTCCAGAATGCATATATCGCAAACAAGAATGCAAACTTTGTATTTGAAAGAAACAATTAATATAATTCATGCTGCCACCCCTTATTGGGTGTTTGGCCGAGCTACTTTTCCTATTTGTGGTGTGCGTCTTAGCGGGTTCGAATCTCACGGCATGAAACACCAATGATGAAATGAAAAAGTTTTTTTTAACAGCAGTCACTCCTCGGCAAGCATTTACAAACCTCCGAATGTGTTTCTGGCATGAAAAAACCCATTTGAAAGTAATAATTAATATGAAAAAGAACATAAACACATTAACAAAAATATACGAAAGCAAAACCTAAAAAAAAGTATTTATTTGGTTTTTATTATTGCAATTGAAATGCATGCGTAAGCACAGCAAAGTATTTAAAGTGGACTATTCTAATTTAAACATCTTCCCACTTCAACACTTGTCGGCTGAGCTGTCAAAAGGTAGTCATTTGCATATAATGACTGTCTCCTATCTCCCTATCTCCACAATTAAAAATGTTGTTCATTAAAAGTGGTTCAATATATGGAAGATTGCGTAATTGATTTACAACTTTCTGTTTCGTTTACATTAGTGACGCCATGAGTACTTTAAGCCCCTATAACCAGTCGTGGTGTGTAACTTTCCAAAAAAATAAAAATATATTGTTGTACTTGTACTGTGCTATAAGCCTCCTGATAGGCAATCCGACAGTTTCTGCAACCCACTTTCGAGTGAGTTTCATTGAAATTTTGTGGCAATTGCATTGGAGTTCACTTGGAAGTGAATAGTAGAACCTGCCCGCATGCGTCAATTGGCTTTCTCTATCTTTTTATTTTACCTTAGGTTTACCAACGAGTACTTGTATGACCTTTTAGAACTTCAATGCTTATCTCCTATTTTATTTTATTTTATTTTATATTTCAATAGTCTCATAGCTGTAAATCATATCCAATAACAACAAATCTTTACTTTTTCATTAAATATAATAAGTGATTGCATATACATACATACATATAGGTAAAATACAAACAAAAAAATAAATCATAAATTGCATTTTCCTACTGAAACAAAAAACTCTAATACGAACGAAGTCTATGATTATACCATTTTTATAGAAGCAAGAAGTACTACAGTCGAAAGAGAAAGCTTCTAACTTAACAGCTGGCAGTCGCTGACTCATTGGCCTTATTTTTGTTGTATGTTTGGTTATTTGGAGGTTAGAGCTTCATTCCAATGATATTTCGGCTATTTAATCACAGCTGCAATTTCTCAAAAATTGGAAAAGAAAAATTCAAATGATCTTCTAGAAATCGGTAATGAAAAAAATTTTAAGTATTATTTGCAAATATATATAAGAAAACAACATGCCCATCACTTTTAGGAAAAACGTATTCAGATCCACTTTCAATTGCTAGAAAAAACGTAATTGTGAACTAGTTACAAGCTAGTTGTGAACTAGATACAAACTAATTGCGAACTAATTACAAACTAGTTGTGAACTAGTTACACACTACTTATTAACTAGTTTTGAACTACTTAAAAACTAGTTGTAAACTACTTACAAACTAGTTGTGACCTAGTTACATACTAGGTGTAAACTAGTTACAAAGTAGTTGTGAACTAGTTTCTAGTTTTCGGCAGAGAAAAAGTTTTAAAAACAAATAATGCCCACTGTTGATGAATCATATTTTATTCCTATTTTTATTATCTTTTTAAGAGCATTATCAGAATTGATGAACCTTACTACACACAAGCATAACAAACTAAATATGAACAACCGCATCAAAAAGCGGTATTGTGTCTATGTGTCGACGACAAAGGGATTTTCGACATAATACATACATACGCATGTGCAATTTAGTTATGGTAGTTGGTTTTGGATTTCAGCTACCAAAAACGGTAATGACCGCCAGATAAAAATTTTTTTCCATAATGAGTTCGGAAAGAATAAGAAACGGTTTGTTGCTCTTTGTAATAAAACTCGCCCCAAATATGAGAAAGAAGTTGTAATTATAATATGTATGTACATATATAAATATGTTTGAGCATATACACATATACTGAGCCGAAAGCCTCTGTTGCTAGCGCAGCGTTTCTTTTTAGTTTAGTTAATAATATTATTGCTATTTAAGCTTTCATAAAATAAAAATAAAATAAATAAATGTATGAGCATACGCATATGGTCGAGTATTTCTGCCCTGTAAGCAAATTAATTGGTACCTATTCTACTGATTCATTGAATTTAAATTATAAGTTCTATAGTTCGCGCAACTTCCCTTTCCTTATAGGAAGTTTTAGAACCTAATACTAGATTACAACTGGTACGTTCTGCAGCTCTTTTCCAATAGTTCAGATCCAAGTCTTAATTCCACTATTTTATTTAAGAGAAACAAAACTATACGCCAGCTATTGCAGTAGTAAAAGGGACTAGAAGATCTCTTATTTAATTATTATTATAATTTTTTTATTTATACATTTTACTTAAATCCAAATGCGATATATTCATATATTTCATAAGCCGCATTCATCATACGTTGCCACTGTCACAATGAGGGCGAGATGTGATTACTTACGGTTTTTGGCTTGGCACTCTCGCACACAGACTTTCTTCACTCGAAAAAGACAAAGGTGTAGGAGCAGTGCAATGCAGCATTAGAAACCATATTTGACCTCTTATATAATGTAACTAAAAAATGGTGAGGGAGATTGTACTAAAGGGGTTTCACCAATAAAAACAAAAAGTGGCCTCAAGTAGTGATAATATTCGACAGACAACAGCAGAAAAGTAAGTGATATTGACTACAATACTCAAACGATCTTCTGCCGAAGCACTTAACGGGATCAGTAGACTATTAGAAGAAGGTTTGGTTGGGTTAAAGGTACATAATAGCAGAACACATGCTTTTGATTATTCCCCCCAGTAAAAAAATTAAAAATATTACACTCTGAAAATAGACGTCGCTATGCGCAACTTGAATAGCGAAGTGGTAGGCAATTGGCTCGAATTTTTTTCCTAGTTCAGCTTTTCCCTGCAGGGTATTTGAGTTACTGTGTGCACTCACATATAAATGCTTTGTTTAGAGCTCAATCGTCAACTGTACTGTATTTACTTTATTTTGTATTTCTCAGTATTTCTGTCCTAATAATTTTACCGTATTTTATGTCGTATTTAAAATTTTTTGTAGCTGCCTCAAATTTAATTGGTAGAAAACAAATTGCTATTTTCAACAATGAAGTGGTGTAATTTAAGTGCATGATCTCTCATTTGTATATGTATGTGTGAACATTCATACATTCATAAATATGTGGGCAATAATTGCAAAGCTGCAAATTCATGTAATTTTTATTGCAGATTGCAACATTTGTAAATCATATTCGAGGTTAAAAAGCGGATTAAATAGACAATGCATTTTTTGGCGCTGATACTCAGACACCAACCAAAACATTTATTTACATTGTATTTATTCCAACAATGCACTAGAAGGTATGTGCATACGAACGTACGTATATACTTTGGTATTCCCATCAAGCTTCACTCTGACCACAACAAATCTACTCAAAGGTCACTCAGCCCTCAATTCGAAGCAAACACAATTCATTACCCGTACAAAGCAACCGATAAACCCATCTGTATATACATACATACATACGTACATGCATACATAGATACATATATATGTCTGCATATCAGTTAGTCGGTTTGTCAGTTCATCACTTTAGCTATTGAACAATTAATCAGCTCATCTATTCACAATCTGATATTGCTCATAAATACTTTTGAACATGAGGCTGTCAGCTTCGTTCACTTTTCGTATATTTGCTCCGCTTTTCGAGATTGGCCGCTTTAATGCTACTAACAATTGTTATAGCGACCGACCCAATTGCACTGTTGGTTAACTTGGTTAACAACTAATGTTTCGGCTATTTAATACTTACAACTTTTATTATTGTTGCTCTTGTTATTGTGACTAACATTGTTAGTTATTGTGTGTTGATCGCTGGAAGGTCACTGCTCGAATTCGATATGCCATTGCGAACACCAATACTAATATAACTATTTACCATTGTTTACTTGTAAATACTTATACATATACAAGTGTATGTGTATTTGTATGTAGGAATTTTAGTGAAAAAGTATAAAGTTGTTAGTTTTGCTTTTTTTCACCATTCATTCATATCTACTGCTGTAGGAGTACACGCAAATGACTTCATAGGTTCTAAAATTAAAGAATTGGTGCAATTAATTTTATATTCGCTAGGAGACAGATTAGAAAATACAAGACTTTTCTCATTTACTATACAGGAAATAGTTTAAGCAGCCAACTTGGCAGAGACAGCTGTTAATTTCAGTTACAGGAACCGTTAAAAAGCCATCATACACCTCTATTCGCCGTTGAGAGGTGACATTAAAAGGTAGGGGTCTCTACTTGTGGAAGAACGTCAAGGGCATACTAGAAATTGGAAGAGGGGCTCGTCCTAACGCGGAAAAACTATAGTACCACAATAGTTTCACCTATAGTAGTTTTTTTCTTTTATTTTATTTTTTCACTATAACCATTTTTCCTTAGGTATAATTCGATCTTGCAAAACTTCTCAGAGGTGGGTGGCAAGAAACTTTCTTAAGAGTTTGAACCAGAAAGAGTTGGGTAACATTTGCTATAGAAGCACTGAGGAAACATTAATCACCCTATCGGGAGACTGTTGAAAGCAAACAAAAAAGGAGCCCATACAGGTAAAAATTAATTTAAAGGTTTAATAAATTTTTATTATTCAAAATAATTTTTTTTATTTAATAAAAAAGGTATTAAAAACGAAATTGGTTGACTAATTTTGTGTCATCTTGTTAAAAAAAGTTAAAATTTCGTCAAATTGATCTTTCCTGTGGTAGCAGAGAAGACCAAAAATGGGTACCAGTATTGCATTTTTTAAGTTTAATGCTTTGCAATGCTTTTGTTGCAGTTGTTGCAGTGTTTTATTGCATATTTTTAATGTTATACACCGCTGACAATAAAAGCAATGTTTTTGCTTGTAAAATTGTAAAATTTGCAGCTCATGCAAAAAGTGTGTTACTATGTCAAGAAGAGCTGTAAAATTTCATACAGTAGTGCTTAGATTAAAAATATTTGAATTATTTGAATATCAAATTTACCTTCATTTGTCTAACTTCTTCTGCGTCTTATGGACGCAAGCAAAAACCGCTTGAGTAAAAAATCCTGCTATTGAGATAAGTCATTTAATATACAATATAACACCTTCACACTAGTGCTCACATATTTAAGTCACACTAGCTTTTTTACACTAGCTTTTTATTCGTGTTTCATTGTAATTTTTGTTGCTACTTTTTTATAAAAATGTAGTTCATTGCATAATCATCATCACCCACCGGTTCCTGTTACTCCAATCGAAGTATAGAGCTGCATTGGACACCACCATCTGCTTCTGGTTTTTGAAAGAAGTTTAATTTTGTTCCAAGTCTTTCCACATGCCTCGACTTCTTTCTTGACCGTTCTTCTCCACGATAGTTTTGGACGACCAATATTAAAAACACCTCGCGAGTTCCAATCCAAGGCTTGACGACAGATTTCATTTGTGTTCTTGCGAAGCGTGTGTCAAATCCTCGTCCCCTTTCTCAGCTTAATTTGTTATTGGTTGAATTTTGCAACTCTCGTACAGATCGTTATTACTTATAGTGTTAGGCCACCAGATCTTTAATATCCTGCACAAACAACTGTTGATACAGCTTTGTTTTTTGGCCACTTGCATGCACGATGGTCAGAGGTCGGAGTTGTGTCCACGCGCTTTGTGTGTTCACTTTGTTTATTCTGGCGATAGCAACTGATTTTGCACTTTCTTCAGCGGCCATGATACTGCTCAGGTAAACACAAGTGTTTACGTTCTCAATTTGATTACCATTTGAGAGAAACGGGCAGCTGTTCGTAGACAGAATTTCCATAGCTTATGTTTTCTCGCGGTTTATTTATAAACCTGCACTCAATGACGCTGAGGATAAATTGTTAAATTTTGTTTTGCATGTCGGTTGCCATTGTATAATAAAAACTTTATAAATCAAAGTTCTAAGCTTTTGAGGTACGCAGTTATTGCATGTTTTTCAATTTCAGTATAACAAAAGTTGAAGTTGCTCAAAAATCGCATTGATTTTTGAAAATTTTTTTTTCTCATACGACGTTGAAAATCTTCCTCCATATAAAGCACATGCCCGGAGGTTTTTGCACTATCGAAATCTAATGCCCTACGAAACATGGTACCCAGAAGTTTTTTAGAGATTCTGTTTGAAAAGTTGAAAATGTTTATGACAAATATTTCAAATTTGTTAATTTTTTGTGAATTTTGTTTAAAATTTGGAGTTTTGAATGTTTTACAAGTGTATGTTTCTACTCACATATATGTACATACGTAAGATTTTGCGTTGGGCTAATATATTTTTACATACCAGTAACTTTTTCAAAGACTTTGCTTTAAACAAGTAGGGACTTTATTTATAGACATTTGCTAGTAGAATGCGGTTGTATATGTAACTCATCTCAACTCTCTCTTCAATATATTTACACTTCGCCGGTTATTGTTTTTCATCACACATATATTCTGTGAAAGAAGTACCAGAAATTGGTGAATGAAATACCGAATATTTATTATTTATTCAAATTTATTGCATCTCTTACAAAGTAGACCACTTTCGAAACGTTTTGCTTGTGCACTTATGAATTTTGTTCTGCAATCGAGTTCTCTCCGCCAATTCTTTTCTATATCTTCTATCGCCTAAAAAATAATTCCTCGAAGTCCTAAGTTGAGTTGTGGAAAGAGAAAAAAGCCAGTTGGAGCCGTTGTACGATGATACACTCACCAAATATGGTCAGAAATCGTACGCAGCGCGTTATCTTTGTGAAAAATTTTAGAATTATTTCCACAAATCTCTCTTTTTTTGAGGAATTTCGCTCTCAAATTCCGCACAATCCTTTGTTTTCATTTTCTGTGGAATTTATTTTGAATTTTGCCAGTCACCCCTTAAATAAATTTTTTGAATCCTCAATTCCTAGTACTTTTTTAACAGAATGTATGTATGTGTGTCTAATTGAAACTACAGATTTGCCAGTAACGGTCAATGAATTAACTCAGACTTCAAATATTTCTTTATACTTTAATAAATTTAAAAACACTTGTGAAATACGCTCCGCTTCTGTTGGTGCAGTAAGGCATCAATGAAGGCATGCAAAAAAGTGCTACCTCCACTGCGCATAGAAAGACCCAATTTTTCATGGCAAGTCACCAATGGCGATGTAGTGGTTGCTTTGCATTTTGGGTTGCGCGTGTGTGCAAGAAGCGTAAAGTGTCATGAAATCTTGGTCACTCACTATGCTAAGACAATTATGAAATTAAAAATTAATGAACTGCACATATAAACCCACTGTTGTTTATTAATTTACAACAAAACTGTCGAAGCATGAACATAATCAAGATTTGAATTTTAGTTTTATATGCAACTCTCTGTAAAGCACCTTGTATGTGGAAACCTTTTGTTGCATTTATTGCAGACAAAAGAAGCATTTTTAATTGAACTTACACAAGGATTTCGCAATGAGGTAATTATAATATATGCATGTGAGAATCTAAATGTAGTCACTGTGAGTGGCACTGAAGAATGGAGACCAATGGATATTTTGTAGCTGGCCTAAATTATGAAGGGTGCTTAGATGAGCTTCAATTTTTTTTAATATAAGAATGCCTTTATGTAATTTCAGAAATCAGAAGTAAGCGTTAGAAGGCATCCTAATAGTCGTTTCATAAAGAAAAATGTGTCAATATTAGGAAAATACTACGTACCACTTTTAGAAAAATTAAAGGATGTCATTAATGGGAAAAGGTAAAGGAGCTTGAAAATGCACCCGCCCACAGATGAGGCCTTGCACAAGTGTGGCCTTGCAACGCGCTCTATCTAATCTAAATTGAATCTCTTCGGATTATTATTTATTTTCAAAAACTAATAAAAGATTCCTATCAAGTTTGAAGGCATAGACCAAACCAATTTTGTGATATTATAAATAAATTTTATGAAAGGTCTGAGCGTTGTATTGAGATTAAAGGAGGAAAGAAAGCTTAAAGAACGAAAATTATGCATATCTAATAGCAAGGAAAATGTACTAAAAAATTTGCAGACCCACTCGAACTCTTGTTGTTGCTCGTGGGATATCACATCTAAATACAGGTACAACGAAGAGGCTGCCACGTGGAAATTGAATCTAAATTTCTAGCTTTTCAATGAAATCGAAACTAGCAAGCCATGAAACTGCATACTTTCTAGAAACTCCAATAAAACATCATGGAACTGGAATGGAAAATTTATGGAAATTTTATAATTTTTGTATAAAATTTTAAAAATTGGATTTATATGGTTTTTAAACATTCAAAAAAAAAAAAAAACGCAGAAAAACTGTCAAAATGTCAATGGATTATCGTTTGCTTCCGGCTATACCATAATGGGCCGCGGTATGGCTTTTCATTACGCAGTGTCCGGTTAAGGTTAGCCCTGTGGCTGCCTCCGATCCGTTCCACTGTTAGGCATAGCATTTGTCCAGCGCTTACTAAACTGAACTGTGGCCCATCAATTCAAGAGCGAGAAATCAAGGAGAAAGGTTATCTTTGTTTGTGCGACTCAGTTTGGATTTGTATATAACTTAGAGTTCCTTCAGAAAATAAAAGGAAAGATAATAAGATAATAGTATTACTCAGATTGTCTGCTCTTTCTCAATTTTACTGTTTGTTTTATAATTAAAAAAATGCTGTTAAATCTTTAATATTCTTTTCAATATAACCAAATATTTAGTTTCATAAATTTGAGCTATCTAAACGGTTTTCTGTTTAAAGCATTAAATGAAAGTGAAAGTTAATGTTAAAATGAACTATGAAAAGAGTTTATCATTAATTAAAATATTTAAACAATAGCAATGATATCAAGAAAGAATCATCAGCAACTAAAAACAAAGCATGAAAAATTAAAACAAAAATACTTTATTTACTTTTCCATTTTAATATTATTTTTAATGAAGTAAACGTATTAGATTCTTTATTCTTATCGATGTTACTAGATATCGAAATATTTGTTTATGGATAGCGCTTGAAACTTTTGGTATGCTATTGACCTTTGAAAAACAAATATACCAAAAATACCGTGACGTCAGCGAATAAAATAATTAAAAATTATTTATAGAAGTGGCCCAAATTAGAACCGAAAAATTTGCGGTTTTTAAAAAAACATTTCTACGCTTTTGTGACATAATTTATGACTGAAAAAAATTAAATCAAAAACTCCATTTTTTATTAACAAAAACTTTCACTGTTTCACAATTTCAATATAATCGTTGACATACAAGCCGGAGATTACCTAAAAGTTGAAGTTGAAGTTAAAAATTCTTTCAATCAAAACTAATCGTGTAACAAACATATCTGAATATAATTTCAGGCTCGTTCGTAACAAACGAAAGCTGGAAGGTTGTAGTGGTCAAACAGCTGTAAAGGACCGCGAGCATTGCAATCTACATGGCACGCCCTGTGGGTTCCAAAGTAGCGGCAGTCAACGGTGCCCTTACAAGAATTCTTCCAAACTAGGCGGGATGCAAGGCGCCAGAAGGTACCTCCTGGCAAGGGAGAGCACTTCCCATACGGGATGGAGCTAAGCCATCGAATGTTAGACCCGTGGCTCAAGTGCACCGACGAAATAAACTAAGAGTCGCGTGCGCATACAGGACCGTATCAGACGACGTTGTTTGCGTCATCGCTGGAAAGCTCCTAATAGATACACTTGTGCAGGAAATGGGACTACTTTATGATAGACGAGGAGTAAAGCCGACAACTGAAGCGAAAGCTGCAGAACGTCTGCATTCGTTAGAAAAGTGGCAAAGCAGATAGGACTGTTAACGGACATTGGAGCTATAGATTTATCCCCCTCCGCACATTGCAGGTGCAGCATTATCTTCTTTGCAAAACTTTTGACTGCGTTCCAACAGTCATTTGATGCACACATGTTATTGATTAAGCTGTCTGGGCTCAGCTGTTCTCCCAAGCTAACTCAAGCGTTCGGCGTTCTTCGTTGAAATGATCACGCTTTCTATTACATGGTTGCAGCTTGGACAGAAAGTCAAAACGATAGGGGCACTTAAAGAAACATTCGTGACCGCTGAATATTTGTATTAAATAGTGGTCTATGTCTCCACGTCTTCTGGTTACCTAGCCAACGGATGTTTCTTGAAGTACCTCTATCGTTTTGACTTTCGGTCCAAGCTGCAACCATGCAATAGAAAGCGCGGAGCACGTGTTCTTCTTCTGGGATCGTTTCAACGAAGAACCCCGAACGCTTGAGTTAGTCTTGGGAGAACAGCTCAGCCCAGACAGCTTAATCAATAACATGTGTGCACCAAATGACTGTTGGAACGCAATTAAAAGTTTTGCAAAGAGGATAATGCTGCACCTGCAATGTGCGGAGAAAAACAAATCAACCCTCGATAGGACGACAAACCACAGGTGCTTGAGTTATGTGCTCACGACGGTGAGAGACCAGACACTTTACATTTGGCGTAGAAACCAGTGATGGTACTAATATTTTGCTTTCCCTTTATTCGAACAAGAGAATCCTTCACTTCTTCCACGCTTTAATATAGCAATAAATCAAGAACAATTCAAATTTATACAAATTATGTACATACAAATCTTTTTATAACTTAATTCTTGCTTTTTTCAATTACACGAACAAGATTTAATATATTTTTTTTCGTACAGTTTCAAATGAGTTTTCGTTATCAACGCAATGGATATTTTTTGAAGCAAAAGAGGCTCATATTTTTACTATGCTTTGTAGTGTACGAGTATGCGGTCCTAATTCTTATTTTCACTTAACGTCTGTTATTATAGAAAGAACCCTCTCGCTGTCTGCATTTCAATGAAGTAGAGTTAGTACAATCGCTGTATTTTGTTTTTAATTTATAAGTTCAAATTCTTCATTATGGTTTTTATATTGCAAAATTTCATGATTTTTCCAATTAGCTTTTTCATCATTTAACAAAATTTCTATGTTTTTATAATCAAGAGGTATTTCTTCTTTATATTTCCATTTTAGTACTCCCGCTTCTTGAAACGTCAAATATCAAATGTTTTCTTGCTGAAATCGAAGGTGAACTACAAATTGGTCCTTTATAACGAAAAATTGGCAGCTGTAAGCTTTTACATGAAAGTGCACTTTCTTATCGGTTAAGAGTTATCAGGGGATTTCTAACAAAAAGTTTAACTTCTTCATTGCACCTGTCAGCGTTATCAACTGATTTGGCACTCTTCAATTAATCTCTATTGCAGAAATAGCATTTGATATAGAAATTTATTTGCTATGAATCGACTTACTTTGCCCATTCAAGCCACTTTGGCCACCATTTTAAAGAATATTCCTAAAATGGTTATAAATGGGCTCAACTGATATTTTGAAAAAGGTGTGAAAATGTATGCATCGCAGTAGGATTCTTCTTCCGCTGTTTAATAAAAAATATTTCTCTGAAAATATATGCACATTGCTTGTTTCTATTCGTCAGGAATAGAGTGTGCATATAACTGAAAAGTTGCAGCCTTTAGGTCTTAATTGGCATTTCAGTCATCGCTCATCAATAATTCAATTTATTTTTAAATATGATAGTTTGCGAAAATCGTTGAAGTGCTGATGTCACTTTAACAAACAATTGACTGTAACATCACAGTTGCCTTCAACGCTGTCACCCTTGCCTTGCCGAACTTCGATTTTCCGTCTTCGTCTACGACATCTCTGCAACGCAACTGCTATCTCTTTCAATTGTATTTTTAATTAGCTTTCATTGTTCATAATTGGCAATTTGCAAGCGACAGCTAGTAACTGACTAATGGCGCCCCAGCATGAAGAAGAAATCACAAACCATTTTATATTATTTGGCAGCGTCGTATTCGCATTGCTCCATTCGCTTTTAATCACTTGAAATACAAAGAAATGTGTACAAACATATGTACAATATGTACCATAGTTAAATTTTACATGTTTTCATATTCGATATTCAATATTCAATATTCATAATAACAAATACTAACTGACGCGTCGCTCCCTCTTCACTCTGAATTAAAACTCATTTTGCTGTGTTTGCATTTTTCTTAGCAACAATTTCTATTGATTGCTTGCCAATTCGTTTGTTAATTGTTCGCATTGTTGGTGTTGTTTATTGTCACATATGTTTCAATAGTTCGACAGCTACGATAACAGTAATTTATGCACCCCACACATGCCTTTCATGCACAGCCAATTCCCAATTCGATTTTGACTACAACTCTCTTTTCTTCCATTAATTTGTTGGGTACGAGAAAAGCAAAATAAGTAATTATATTTAAAATATTACTAGTTTACTCATACTAGTATATATGAGTATACACGAGAGAAAACTATGTAGTAAATGCTTTTTGGGACATGTAAGAAAGTTGGCCAGAACTATAATTGGAATCTTAGTCTACAAGATGAGTCATGATTCAGGCTGAGGAAATTTTCACATGGAATGCTACTCCCATCGAGAACTGATCGAAATTTCGAATTTTAATACGATTGAATTTTCTTTGTTAAAAACATAATCAGAATTACGTCAACAATAGACGGCCACTGGCCTTTGGGAGACCCTGCCAGGAAAATGGGGTGGCCGTAACACGATAGTTGTAGAAGCTTCAATTAAGAATAATCTAAAGAAACAGTGTTTCACTATCTGTGTGAGTGCCCAAGTCTGGTCTCTACAACGTATAATGCTGGGGGAATTCTGGATGGTTAACTTGAAGAAAATAGACGAGATGGACAGATTCATAGTCAAGTCAAGATGTTCTACTAATAAAAAGCATTGGTATTAAAGTAGTGTATAAAAGTGCCACCTTTTGTGCTAATTACACTACCACTACAGGATAACTATAAATATTTAAGGGCAATTGATGAGCTTCAGCACAAGCCTTTTTTAGATGGAAGCAACAACTCAAAAATTCTGGCTCGAAAACTGATACTTTTAGTAGAGTATAAATAAATGAAAAAGAGGGAAAAAGCTCCTAATGTGGAATTTGTGGTTATATTCATAAATATCCCAGCTTACTGTGCAATATTTTAGTTTTTTCCATTTCGACTACCGTTTAGCATTGTCTAATAAAGGTAACGGAAGGAATATAAAGGGTGATTTTTTAAGAGCCATAGGAAAGTTTTTCAAAAAAACACACGTAGAATTCAGAAAAATGCATACACTGTCCATATAATTTAATGTTTGAAGATTATTTCATGCAAATGTTGACCGCGACTGCGCTTCGAATGGTCCATCCGCTTAGTCCAATTTTGGCATCCTCTTTCCAATGTTTCGGCCGGTTTCTCACATTTAAATGCTTTATTGTTGTCTTCCAATGCGTTAATTGAAGCAGGCTTGTCTGAATAGACATGAGCTTTAACATAGCCCCACAAAAAATAATCTAAAGGCGTTATATATATCGCACGATCTGGGTGGCCAATTGACAGGTCCCGAACGTGAAATAAAATGTTCACCGAACTCGCCTCTCAACAAGTCCATTGTTACGCGTGCTGTGTGGCATGTGGCACCGTCCTGCTGAAACCACATGTCATGCAAGTCAAGCTATTGCATTTTGGGCAAAAAAAGTTGGATATCATTTCGCGGTAGCGCTCACCATTCACAGTTACGTTACGATTCGCAGCATCTTTGAAGAAGTACCTTCCAATGATACCACCAGCCCATAAACCGCACCAAACTGTGATCTTTTCTGGATACATTGGTAACTGTTGAAATTCTTCTGGCTGATCTTCACTCCAAAATCGACAATTCTGCTTATTTACGTACCCATTGATCCAAAAATGAGCTTCGTCGCTGAACACAATTTTTCGACTTTAAACGACTTATTAGAACACGTATTTTTATAATAAAATTCAATGATTTGCAAGCGTTGTTCGTTTGTAAGACGATTCATGCTAAAATTATAGACCAAATTCAAGATGTTTGACAGTGAAACAAAACACGAAACGTGCGTCAGCTGCTTAAACCAACTATTTAAAAAGATAATAGTTAAAAAATCACCCGTTAAAACTAAACCGATGAAAACGAGCTTTATTCAAGAAAAGCTAACGTTTATTTGGATTATCAGCTTGAATAATTGGCGAAAGTTAAATTCCTTCTATGAAAAATTGTAAAAATTTCTGAGTGCAGCGAAAACAAAAGACAAATCCGAAATATTGAATATTGAGAATTGAATGAATAAAAAAAAAAAATCAAAAATGGCACAATATTGTACTAACTTGAACATTTTTTTAATTTTTTTTTAATTTTGCGCAAAGCTTAAAACTTTAAATTATGTGGCTTTTGTTGTATAAGTAGTATTATCTAGCACTTTATAAAAAAATATAAAAATAAATATCTTTTCAAAATTTTGCAATATTCATGTTACTACCAGCAAACCCAATTCCATACTATTTTACCGAGAAGGAATACATAATACAGAATGCGCCATCTTTTAAGTCAGTATGTAAACGCTGAATAACTTTATTATTTACCAACCCAACCGACCTCAACACGCATTTCTTCGATACGGCAATTCAGTACAATTTCCACCACGGATCGCTTTACACCGAAACAATGCGTTGAAATAGTGACTCTATACATCGAAAATAGTCGTTCTATTGTTCTAACTCAAGGCGCATATTGCAAAAAGTATCGCGGCAAACAGGCACCGTCTGATAATACTATGTATTCGTCGTTTGGTGTCGAATTTTTTTTAGGAAGGGACAGTAGCTCGCTCAAATGGTTGACACTAAACCCAATTTTTGGAAGCAAATTTTAATGATTTTAACCTCATGGCGGCGTGAATAAACAAAATTGCCGCATTTGCGAAATGAGAATCCACACGACATCCATGAAATGCCACTGCATGACCGGAAAGTAACTGTTTGGGCCGGCACTTGCGCCAAAACCATCATTGAGCCATATTTTTACCGAGAAATGGAAACGGTACGATAGAAACCGATACCGATGGATGTTGGCTCATTATGTCTGCCCGCAAATGCGTGAGAAAGGTTTAGACGGTTACTGGTTTCAACAAAACGGTACGCCATGCCACACTGCGATTGCAAGAATTGAATTTCTGCAACGAAAATTCCCGGGGAGTCTAGTGTGAAAAAGAGGCGACATCGACTGGCCCCCAGATCACCTGACTTAACCCCCCAGAAAAAAGATCGGAGTTTGTGATTGCTAATAAAGGTAGCCACTTGATTGATGTTGTATTCAAAAAATAGTTTTAATAAATTGTAAATAACCAAACTAAATAAAAATACCTCACTTATACAAATCAGTTTTTTTTTCCAAGTTACTCAGTGTTTTCACACCGACATAAAAGATGGCGCACCCTGTATGTTGTAGAAAAACTGCTTGAAGTAATCAATACAGTGTATTTCTGTTTTTTAATTTAAATTTTTTTCTTTTCTATAAATGAACACAATGACTCACAAAAGTGCAAATAGGTAATGTAGCCATGTAAAATTTAACCCAACTAAAGCACCCAGTATGCAGCTGTAAACAATAACTTTCAAAAGTAGCAACGTACTTATAAGTTCGAGTGCTAGTTACTTGAGTGGGCGCGCACAGTTCGTTGTCTAGGAAAACAAAAGCGCGAAATAAAATACTAATAACAACTTGCTTGCCAACAACAAACCACAAATTAATACAAAGCAATTTAAGTAGCGGCAACCTCATTATTGCCATCTTCCGTTTTGACATTTGGTGCTACTTTGTGTATGGTATGCATGTGTGTTAGTGTGTTTGTAGTTTTGTCTAAGTGATATTGTTGTTATTGTCGCTGCGTCGTTTTTGCGTTGGTATTTTGCGAAAGTTGCTCATACGCCACATACCTACACACATACACTCCAGCAGGTCTAATGCATAGCACGAGCGCTTCACACGAACACGCATGCACGCATGCACTCACGCTCGCAAACGTTAGTGTACAGTTAGACTAATTGTTACTTCAGAAAACCTTTTTTTGACTTTTCAAGTGTTTTCCGTTTTCCCGTACGCCAGTGTGTGTGCGTGTTTTTGTTTTTGGTATTTGCAAGTTTTCATTCATAGCTGCCGCATGCCGTTAGCTGATTTTTTTCTTACTTCGATACCATTTTTAGTGTACTTCATTTTCCTAATATAATATTATTTATTATTGTAAATTTTTTTATTTATTATTTATTACATTTTTTGCTTTTCGCTTACCACTTCCCCCGATTTGGATTCAACTAATACGAGTTATTTGTGTGCGTGTGGTATAATTTCGTTTCTTACTCACATCAGCACCTCTGCGAGCAGCCCAAATTATACATATGCGCATTTGCTATTTGGCATGTGTGAATATGTGCCTCTATTGTCATTATCATTATGCTATATTTCAATGTTGTTGTTGCTGTTGCCACTTGGCGTTTCTATGGACGGCTGCCATTGGGTCTCTATGACATCAAATTAGTTTTGGAAAGTGAAAATGCTTTCACCTTCAATGGCGAAATAATGGCAAAGAAATAAATATATCTTACTGCATACCTAGAAATAAAAATTTCACGACGCATCTGAGTGGGTATGTGCATATGTATGTGCTTAATATAAATACACAAAATATATGTGCATAGTCTGTATTCTGCATCGTCCAACTAGCTGTTGAAAGGTATTTATTAATTTTTTTTGCAAAATTGTAGCAGATACCAAAACAAAAACAGCACCACTAAATGGAATGAGGCAGCTAGACACGCACAGGCTAGCATTTCGTAAGCTACAGCTGCAGCATAAGCTGAAAGCTTTAAAACTAAATTATTTCGCAAGCTCGTGCAAAGTGTTTATTTGCAATTTTGCTTTGAGATGCATTAATTCGCCGTCGTTCAACTGGCAACATCAACAAAAACAACAATAGCAACAACCAATGAGGATAACAAAGCGCTTACGACATTTCACACGAGTTTACATAAAATCCAACACCTTTACGTGCCATTTAAGTTTTACAGCTCTTGGCATATTTCTCATGGTATTCCTTGCCTGTTTTTCCTTTTATTGCACACTTCTTCAAGAGTTTTCTACTTTCATTGCTTTTTGCGATTTTACATTGTTTTTTATTGCACATAATTTTATTTTTGCTTTCAAGCGCAATTAGCGGCGAGTGAGGATAGTCAGCTATTTTCACATGCAAAACTAAGAAGAAGAAGAAAAACTGGGAAGTAGTAAACTATTGTCGGTAGTTTTTATGCTTAGATCAGTGAAAATTTAGTGCAAGGAAAAAACTGAAGTTTTTTTGATTACGTAGAAGCTGGTTTCCTTATATGTGCACAAGGGAAAGCCTATTTATTTTTGCCAGGAAAGCGACTTCCGTTTTCACTTTTGTTATATTTTCTCATAAAAATGTATGTAGTTGTATGTTGTATGTACATTAGATGTAGAAAAGTCTTGAGCAGGTAGATTTTATAAGGATTTACAGCATGGGAGCGTGAACTTTGACGGTGAATAACAGTACTGCAAAAAGAAGAATGCGATCTATAAGTATAGAATATTTTGCTACATTACAGTAGAGTGCAAATAATACTTTTATCCTTAAAGACATTAACTTCGACTAGTTTAGCTTCGATTATTAAAACTCAACATAAAATTCGGTTACCTCAAGAAATCAAGCATCAATCATACATATAATGAGCTTTGACGCAGTCGCTGCTAAGCTCAGAATTTGAGTGAAAATCCATATTCAACCCAGAAGTATTTATTAATGTCAAAAACTCGGCCCACTTTAATGCGGCACTAAAAATAGTTATTGCGTTTGCTCCAGATCTTCAATAAGCTGTGTAGAACAAATGCCTCTCAATGAATTAAGTTCAAGAATTTTTTAAAATGTAACGGGGAGAACAATATATTAGTTTTACCAGTTTTCTGTAAATAACTAATCTTCATCTAACTCATAAACTCTAAGAGCTTGAAAACAGAAATATTGTTGGAATAAATTTTTTATTGTAATCTGGTAGACATTTCATGACATTTATTTTTTTAATATAATATCTGGCATATTTCCGTTGCTGCTACGAGTTCCATGGCTCATTCGATCAGTCCAATTTTGACCGTACATAAACTTCGCGAACAGATTCATTTGTTTCAAAATAAATTTCCACATTTCGGATATTTTGGCGTTAAACTATTCTTGATGACTTGCCAAACCTTACTGAACAGAAATGGCACAACAATTTGTCATTCTGAGGTGTAAACCCATAGTTATCGATATCGATAGTTCTCATGCAGCGATATGTTTGAATTTCAGCCAAAATGAAGTTGAATACGATTTTTAGAAGCATCTCCGACGAAGCGCAATTCAGAGATCCTATTTTCCCCAAACATATTTTTTCTTGTATGGACAATATATATTAAGGTATAAGTCAAATCAAACAGAAAATACAATTTTTGGAAGTAAATGTATACCCGGATCTAATCTAACTTAAGTCTTTGAGGTTATTTTAGCAACGATATGTCTTAATTATCAGATGGTCGAAGATTGCAATCGGGTGAATTTTATTTTATGTATACATAAAAATCCTTTTCAAAGATATGCATGGAGGGTATTTTTTTAAACTCTTTTGGCTTACTACCCATATAATTAGTAATTCTTCTGTTCCATTATGTTGAATAGTATCGATTTTAAGCCCTCTGACCCTCATATAAATATATTATGGCAAAGGCATAATAGAGTGGTGACAACCCAACAGAAGACTTTGGTTTCATAAATATACATTTAGTATAAGGATCTACATTTACGTTAGCATATATCACAGTTATAATTCCAAGATACCCTCTCACTCTCTCACCCTCTCTAAGGAATGTTGAAAAGTTGCTGGAAGGCAAATACTTAAAATATTTGAAAACTTCAGTATCTCTCTAGCCATTGTTGTACATTAAAAAAATATGATCCGATGGTTCTTCATCCTCAAGGCCGGCAATTTCTCGCAGTATACGCATAATGTCAGGTCTACCTAACAATTCAATGTTTTTCCATTGAGCAAAAACCAACGAAATTTACTTGCCTACGTCCACCTCTGCTCTGAGTTTACTCATCCAATAATTAGATATGAATGACCAAGGCCATGACTGTCTATGGTCGCTGATCATGTCCCTGGGAGTACGTCGGTGAACGCGAGATTACCCATACAAAATTTCTATTCTGGAAACCGAGATTATAAAATAATTTGAGATTATTAAGATACTTTTTTCAGCACAACCCTGTATTTTCTGTGTTATCTATAATTAATGAAAAGATGTATGTAGACATTGAATTATAGAAGAAATATTTGTTAGATATTACTAATTATGCATTCATATTACAGAAAACCTGTGTCCATAGACGCTTTGGCCTGTTATTGCTAATTGTAAAATGTAGTATTGAATTTCGCTTGCGTATTGGTGCCTAATATCTTGCAAAGTTATAACAATTAAACAAACCAAATACACTAAAATATTCCACCAAACCAGAGGGTCTTGAAAGCTGATTGTCAATTTTGCAACTAATCTACCAAATGTGGACTGGTAGATTAATCGCTGCATATGTGAATTGGAATAATTACGAGCGGCGTTAAGAGTTTAAGTGATATGAAGAAAAAAGTGCATGAAAATAAGAATAACTAATTTAAAATAATTATTTGCAAAGGGTTTTGTATAGTTAGAAACTCGTTCCAACTTAACTAGTTATGAACTAGTTCAAAATAAACTAGTTTTAAATACTTTAATCGCAAATATTAAATTTAATTATGGGTATGCAAAAACTACAGTTGAGTGAATAAGAAAATATGGTATGGAAAGTCAACATTAGCTTTAGTGAAAATAATGAAAATCTCCAGCCAAGTATTAGAACTATATGTATACCTATATCGATGGTTTTCGAGAAAAGCGACACAACTCAAAATTAACTCAAATTCGGGGTTTTGCCGTTAAAAGCAAAAATCAATTACAGAGTTTATATATTTTTATCTGGAAAAGCGTCATAAGCGAATCTTGAAGCAATTCTAAGAGATGGCGTTAGTGTCGATTTGTCAGGTGATCGAATGGCGCGTCAATTATCTAGAAAACTAACCCACCTCAGTATTTTGTATTTTTGAATTGTGTAATTTTTCTCGAAAACCATCGATATTTTCTTTTAAGAAATTCAAAGATGCTTACCACTTTTGGATGAACTCTATGTGAAACGAATCTTGTACAAAGTTTTCACTTGTATTAAAATGGTATTTGCTATTGAAGAAACAGCATTTTTTTGTAAAAACAAATAATTGAAATATAAAGTTAAATAAATATTCAAAACTTATCAATATGTGGTTGTTCTATAATTTAGTAACGGAGTATGATTATTTGCCAATGAAACACTGGCTAAGCAAAAGTATCTAATTTTCCTGCAGGGCTCGCGAGCTGAGCGTCTAAAATGATTTGTAGCAATCAGTTTGACTTATTTGTGCAACTTCTGGTCACTGCGGAGGCAAACACTCAACTCAAATAAGTGTACAAGTGATTGATTGGTTGATTGGGTCGGTAAGTGCAGAGTGATGCTTTAGTATTTACTTTGTATCATATATGTACCTATGTGCGTGTGCGTATTTTTCAGTCAGCAAGCGTGGGCTGGCTTTGGCAAATTCAATTAACGCACACAAAAAAAGGTGTTACAAATGAACGCATACCTATGCAAAAACACTGAGGTAGTTAGGCGGTCATTGATGTCATGCTTCCCTTACGTTGTCTCTCTTATCCACCTGTATTCTATCAGCCAGGTAACGGTAGTGATAGTGTTGGCAGTATGAGTGGTAGTTAGTGGAAAAGGCATTGATTTACGCTGCGTTTGCGGTGTGTGGCGAAGTGTAAAAATCAGTTAAATGACCTGATCGAATGAGATCATTTCGGTTATTGCATGAGTCAACACATTCGTAATCGCAATCGCAGCCGAATAATAACAACAACAACGCACTGAGCCGGATTGGCAATAAGAAGGCCTGCAAGTGATTGAACCGAGCCGAGCTGTTGATTAATATTTCTTCACTCAGCGAAATTCGTGAAAAACTGTTTACAGCGCAAAAGAAGGGAAATAAAATATTGCAAAAAAAGTATTCAGCGCATAGTTAAAAATAAAAATTGTAGTAATTCACACCTTTTAGAAAGTGGCGCACCCAAATGTGATTTGGGTTTCGATCATGGCTGACAATTTAATGTGAATTTCGTAGTTAAATCTCTTGCAAAAATGCATTAATGATTAAAATATGAACAAGAAGAAGTAGAGTTGGCGGTGTTTTGACTGCATTCCTTATTGGTTGTTTTCGTAATATTTTTGCTTGCTACGGTTATTTCGGAGCATATACATGGACCTAAGTGTGTACAGTGTGTACCACTAAAAATCGTACAATAATTTTGTATGCACTGTGAGCAATGTTTATTTTTTTTGTTTTTGTTAATTTTCATAAAAATAAGGTTCATCTTCCAGAAAAAAATTAAGCATCAAAGTGAAAAACTTAAAAAAAACATTGAAAAAAAACATTTTTTATCGAATTATCGAAAGTTGTTATCCATTATCATTATTATTTTTTATTGTATTTATAATTCAAATTACAAAGGGTTGGTATGCTTTTCGAGCCAATGTACTCTCATACCATAGTGCGATCACTGTGTTTTTTATTTGAATTTTTTCAATATGGGTTTGCTTAGCACAGCTCTACAGCTGTGAGCCACAAGCCCACAGGAGCTTAAATACTTGGATATATATTAAAATTTGAATTTAAATGGAAAGAGGTGAGCGCCTTCCTATAAGCCAATGTCATTTTTGCTTTTTAAGGTTTAATTAAGTATGTTTTATTTTATTATTTTTTTTTTTTTTTGTTGGTAAAATATATGTTGGTTCATTTGGTGTCACTAAGCTTCATACTTCACTGCGAACTCCATTCAAAGACTTTGTTAACATCTTCTTGGAGTTTACGAGTGAACCAGGTCTCATCATCACCGATTGCTAAAATGCACCTATCAACAGCGGAGGTAACCATTATGCCACTTTTAGGGGCCGGAAGGTCAGATGTGAAAAGCAAATCCAAGGACGATTCCTTGTGAAACCCCGGCGCTCATTGGCTTAAGGCTTGAATATTTTTTAGGTACGAATTTAAAACTTATAAAATGATATTAAAAGAAATTATGAATTTAGTTTTTGTACAATAATATATAATTTTTAATTTTAATTATTAATTGATAATTTTTATTTTTAATTTTTGTTTCATAATAAGTGATTTTAAATTTTTATTTTAATAGTTAATTTTTTATTCTAGTTTTAGTGTTTAATATTTTTGTTAGTTTTTATAAAAATATGGTTGACCTTCCAATATAATATAATATTAAAAATTCTAAACTTAAAAAAAGGAAGGATAAAAGAACCACAAAATTTTGTCAAGAAATCAAAAATTGTAAGCAAACTATTTAGAATCATTAACACGTCCAAAATTGTAGTCAAAGTATTTAAAAAAATTAGAATTTTTTAGATATAAAATTTTTAGTTTTAGTTAAAATAATTTAATTTTAATTTTGATAATATGAAATGACGCAAGTTTGATTTTTTTTACAAAAACAAAAAATGCATGAATGCATTCTATGGCGAAAACGGGCAAAACTTTCAGTATAACCTCTGAACTATTCATAGTAGCGCCTTTAAGTATGCAACATAACATATTGGATTACAATTAAATTAGCCGCAAAACTGCAAACATATTCGAAAAAGATTCAAAATGCGGATAGAATAATTACAATTTCTTTATAAAATTTGGGAATTTTTGATAAAGTCTTGTACATTTTTTAATAAAATTTTGTAAATCTTTTAATAAGATTTTGTATATTTTTTATAAATTTTTTTAAATTTTTTATCGAAATTGTTTACAATAGTTAGACATTGATGTATATCGTTTTTGTTTATATAATAAAATAATAAAAATAGTAATAAATAATATCAACAAGTGTTGTTGAAAAATTGAAATCATTAAAAAAAAGCAAAAAAAAAGTACAATTTTTTAGATTTTCAGTGACATTCACTATATATTGTATGTATGTATGAGATCTATTGTGCTCAAGATATTTATGTACACTTTTACTTTCCATTAACGGCTTGCATGGCTACTCTACTTCACACCACACTGGAAATGGTCAATTAGCAAACATTGTTACAATTTTTTTAATTGACCAAGTCGCAGAATCTTCTTCGGCTTCCGCTTTGTTACGCCACCTGTACGTCTCTGCCTTTGTTCCCATGACTTTCGCTTTTTTATGCTCATTCAATTTTTACCACAAACTTGCAAAGAAAAACGCAAACAGCAAAATATACTTTTGAGGGAAACTTTTTCTGTGTTTAAATACAATAATAAATTGCAGCTATACAAAAATTTATAACTTTTTAATGCTGACACACAAAGTGTGCACAAACATTCCAGAAATATCTTATTTTGCTTTTAGTTACTTTTATTAAGCTTAAGTTTAACTATCGTTAAGCTTTTATTTTAAATAAATAAATTTGCAAACAAAAAGTTTTATTATGCAGCTATTTGAAAAGCTGAAAAATTTCAAGGTTTACCACTGACAATCGCAAAAATAAAAGGAACAAATTTAAATAAAAAATATAAATAAATATATATAAAGAAAAAACGAAACGAAAAAAACACGCAAAAAAAATACACATTGAAATAATAATAAAATTAGGTGTAGCCCCCGCAAGTGTCCGAAAGCTGGTCCGTCTGACTAGTCAGTCGCGAGTGACAATAGCCATCATATGATGCACGTTCAATACGCTCGTCGCGCTACCGTCGCCAATGCGCTTGCTCACCTACTTCCCCGCTGTCTTATTCGTCGCTCATTCACCCTGACTCGCCTCTCCGCTACTTGTGTGTGTTCATTTGCGATTGCGCATGAACGTGCGGTGAATCATAAACTGGGTTGACTTGGTCGTGCAGCTTTTAATAGCTAAGCTAGTAAGCCACATATACATACACACACATATATATATAACCGAGCCGGAAGGCCAACTGTGGTGCGCAATCGCAAACGAATTGGCGAATTAACACGCTGACGAATATTGCGGTTGGCGGTTTGACGCGGCGGCGCAGCCGCAGTTAAGGTCGCCTATGGAGGAGAGGGGATAGTGGGTAAGCTGACGGATATACGCTGAGCTTGACCGTAGTTTTAATGACTTAAGTCAACTAGTTTAATTGGCTGCTGACAGTGGGTCTGTGAGATTTGTGTAATATGAGTATATACAAGTGTTTGTGTATGAGTATGTGCGTACATGCGTAAGTGACCTTTTTTGGTGAACGCTTAAGAAGCTTATGTGTTGTGAGCTAGCCGGAACTCTCGGTGCCCTAAAGTGAATGAATACTTAATATCTTGTACATGAAAGCATATTTGTAATTACTTATCTAGAATATCTAACACAGAATCTAATTAAACGCTTTTTAAAGTAGAGTTTTAACCAGGAGATTATGGCAGAAAAGGCCGAATAGCTTTTTCTCCATTGCTTACACAAATCGAAGCGAGACGGCACTGTTTAGGGCTTAAAAGCGTATAAAAATTGTGCTAGGCAACAGAAAGAACCGGAAACTATTAATGGAGAGAAGTTAACTGCGAAGATAAAACACAACTATGCGATTTTTCATAGGCTCATACTTATTATGGAGTTCAGTCGATGAAGGTTTGGTGCTTGAAATGATCGAAAAGTTTCAATTCTTGAGTTAATTTGATGTTATAAGGGTAGTGAACCTCTGGACCTCTTGGCAGATGAGATAAATTGGCTGTATAAAGTGCAAGGAGCACGGCCCACACCAGTACAAAAAGTATCTGAGCGATTGCTGACAATAGATCGGTGGCAGCAGCAGTGGGATCAGTCACAAATCAGGCGTTGGAGCTAAAAACTCATATCCTGTGTTGATGAATGGTTAGTGAGAAATCGTGGGGACACCGACTATAACCTTAGCTTAAAACGGCAGTCAACCGTTTCTGTCCAAACTGCCCGAATACTCACGAAAAAGAAGAACAGGTGATTTTTTATTGCGACCGTTTCAGAGAAGTAGTAGGTTAATATAACACTACTGCGACTTTTCAGATGCCTCCCTTACTGTAGAACCACCTATAAACACAGTGGGAGTAATTGTCACATTTTTAGTTGCTCTTTATGGGGAAGAGTGATTGAGCACTTTAAAATTAGAAATATTTCATTGACTCGATTATCAAAGCGCCATTTATTAGTCAAATCTAGATCTATAAAGCGACACAGCGATTTGAAAGGCCTCTGGCATCCCAGTAAAACAGCTCTAACGCCTAGTGGGCCTGATATCTTCAGCACCCTTTTTGAAGGCTAAAAGTTATTGCTAGAAGAATTACTAACACTTAGAGGTTCAAATATTTCTGAGTTCAATTACTTCAATTTCTTACACAAAATATGGGCGGGCATATCTCCCTACAAAGCAGGAAATATGTCTCGGTAGTGGGCTGACTTGAATAAACGCCTATGAAATATTTCAGAAAGGAAATATAATAGTAAAATAGTAGTCAGAAAGAATAGATAGATAAGCTAAAAGAGTTATATTAATAGTAAAATAAATAGGCAGCTTAATTAAGTTCCGCCAATATAATTTAGTACTTACTTTCGTGCTAAGTTTAAATATAAAATAATAGTCCGAGCTTAATGCTCAAGGCTGTACGAGAGTATGTACGACTTCAACTTTATTGACGCAATAGCCATTCTTATATAGAGAAAACATTTTCAAATTTATGACAGCGCTATTTTTGGCAAACCAGTTCTACATTTTTGCTTCCTGCGCTAATAGGCATAGAGATTTTAATTGCATTGTGTAGAATAAAATAGTGAAACGACCATTAACAGCAATTGGAACAACAATGAGGAAATAAAAAGAATTATAAGTTTCTAGAATCTGTAACAAATTCCAAAATATACAACTTGAAGCGTGAAGCATGCGTGCCTACGTTCATGCACGCCCACGGCAATTGCCCACCTATTTGCCCAAACGATGGGAATCGTCAGCTAGACACAATGTGAAGTTTCCTAAGTCTTCATAGTAGACATACGTTTTTTATGAGATGCTACCAAAAAATAGACAAAACTATTATTGAAAAAGCAAAAAACGAATATCCATGAATTTTTAAGTTGTTTGGGAAAATAAAAATATCTAATTGATGCGAAGCGATCGACGGCGAGTGAAGTCACCATTGAAGTGGATTAAAATTGGTTTTGATATTTTGCAAGCCAAAAAGAAATAAAACACAGAACATATAATAATAACAAATGAGCCATAAGAGTAGGTACCAAAAAAAGCAACAGCAACAACAAAGGTTTGTACAACTATATTTGCATACACTATTTTATTTAAATGGTTTTGTGGTTTTTATGGACTTGTGTGATATATATGTATGGTATATATGTGTGTGTATGTTTGTCAGTTGTTATTTTTCTGTATATATGTCTATGCGAGTATATATTTGCACAGCAGTTTGTTTGTATGGGCCAATTTGGACGTGCTGGTGAAAACCAGTTCTTTACTCGACCACTACAACTACAATTTACCTGCATACCCTTAAAATCTCATTTTTTTCTGCATGAAGAGAAGCAAAATAAAAAAAGGGAGAACTCAAATGAAAGGTAAAATAAAATGCTGCGAAACATGTGCACGAAGAGTAAAGAAAAAAAAACAGAAAAATAATGACAAAAACAAAACAATAAAAACCCAAAGTATCTGACTCATCAGCGCTCTTCAAATCGTGGAACCTACTGCATGCCTACCTATGCATATCTACATACATACATACATGTGGATACCGCAATATGAAAGCCACACTTGACTTGGATTTGAGCGAGCAGTGATGAGGTGCGCGGCAACAATTGGTTGGTAGGTACTTTCAGCATTGCAGTCTAAGTCAACATATAACAGCAAAAGCAATAAAAAGAACATCAACACTCGAAGTACGAGTAATTACTCCAAATGCTGTGGCGGGACAGCAAATATGCGAAATTATCGCAGCACAGGTATGACCACAACACATATCAGCTCATTTGCGCAGCAATAACCAGTTAGCAGTAACCCATCCACCCACTCACCTCTCCAGTTCAATCGCTGGCTGTGTTACGCATCTACTCGCGATAAACTAAGGAAAAACGAAACACAAAATGCTAAAAGAAAAATGGCAAAGCAGTAGTGAAACAAATGATGACAAAAATGTTATGGTTTTGCTCCAGAATCGGCTGCAATTTCAATGTGTGTGCGTACGTGCGTGCATTTGTTGGTATTTGTTGGCTGCGTGTGCGTGTTGGCATGCAAATGCGAATTTGTTGCCATTTCAACATCAATTATAGAAATAGCCTAATGGCAGCACAAAAAAATGTATATATATACATACAAAGAAATGGTAAGTAAATGTTAGTATATATAAAAAAAGTTAGCTGTTGAACAGGTGTGTATGTATGTACATACGAAAGAGCGTATGATAGAGGGTTACATTATTGGTGACTAAAGACTAAAGCGAACCAATCCAAAGAATTATTCTTGAAATTTTTCGTATTACCTGTAGGCAGCACATTTTGAAAGTAAGAGAAAATTTCGAGGCGGGAAGAAAACTATGTGGGTCCGCTCCCCCGAAAATTTTCTAATATTTACATTATTTTTTAATTTGAAGGCTAATTACTTAGTGTGAAATTGAAATTTTTTGAACCCTCATACGTTTTCGTAAAACTAAACTCACGATTAAGTTGTCACTATTAAAACCACAATGAACTAAACAAATATTTCTAGAAATACAATGTATAAAAGAACATGACTAAGGCCCTCCAATAAAAGTTTCTGCAATATCCAGTGTATTGGTGTATATGCACACACACTTAAAACATGTGCATGCCCGTATAAGTGTGTGTAAATAAGTATACGAGTATGTGTCTAATTATGGCAATACATGTGACGCTGTGTAGGTGCCTGAAGTAACCTGAATACAAAAATCATTAACGTTTATGTCACCGTGGAATACTTTACGACTACAAATGTATATTCCAGGGTTTGTCCATTGCAAAACAAAAACTAACTAAATTTTTGCTAAATTCATACTAATGCAATAGTAGTAATTTGCTCATAGGTAGGCTAAATATATGTAGTACTTCTTACTCGTGCCACAAAAAGTCCTAAGCATTATCGTTAGGATTTAATGAATAACGGAATTGGAAATGACGTACAAAGAAATGAGGTCAAAGCTCCTCTTGGCTGAACAGAGAATGGTGGTAATGAAGAAAAAATACCATTTCCTTCTCGAACATTACATAAATGCGGAATGGATGATTACTTTTAATGTAATATATGTAATGTTAAATATTTAATTATAGAACTCGAAGTATTTTGAAAAATGTTAACACGATATGAATGTAGTTTAATAACTTTTAACTAGAGCCCAAATATGTGGCATCACTGTGATTAAGTACTAATAATACGAACTACACAGTACGACAAAATCAAACTTTCTCTAAAAAATAGCAGGAGTCCCTGCTGGATTCTAGTAAAGGGGAACAAACAAAAAACATATACGTATATCGATTATTTTAAAGTTTATATTGTAACTAAACTTTTTTTAGGAGCGGTCAAAGTTTTTACCCTTCGCACATTTCTTTTATGGTAAATCGGTTGTATTAGTTTTAGGAATATACATTCAGTGAATTAAGCATAAGCAGCTCCGTTGACAATGGTTTCGATTTTGTTTCATAAGGAGAGGTATTGGGAAAGAAATTGCTTTTATTAAACCCAGGAGAAGTGTAAGCACTTCCTGCTCAACCGACACGAACGGCCCAGCCCGCATGACGCACGGATCATTTTTCGAAGAAAAGCAGGAGTTTATTAAGCGTCAAAATCTTAAAATGGTCAGCTAATCATAAAAAGGCAATCAGCTGAATAAAAAGCTAGAGATATAATTTAATTGGTTAATCAATTATTGAGAGAAGATAGTAATGATGTTAAAAAATGGGTCCGAAATAACAAAAGTATTAAATTTTTGGCTTAAGAATCGAAATGGATCAGTAAGTTCATAATTGTTGTTAAATGGTTGAAAGCAAATAGGCCTAAACTCTCTTGGGACTCGAGGGATAATATTACCCTTTGTCGTATGTCTGCATTTATTTGTAGAATTAATAAATCTTGTTTATCCTTCATAATCTTAAATGTGCTGTGTATCAGCGCTTTTTTAACGGACATAAACCAGTACGACGTCCATGTCCAAATTTAATACGACCGCAAAGGATTCAGGTTATTATTCTCAACATTTTACGACTAGCAAGTGAGATTGGTTGTATGGGGAAAGATCATGTAAAAAGTCCCCTCTAAAATATTCAAGACAAAAAGTATAAACTGTTTGAATGAATGAATTCGAAATCATGTGAATTTGGCATTGCGAGTTCTAGTCGATCGAACCATATTCCAGTATCGGAATAGTAAGGTGAATTTATTTGTCAAACTTCGCGGGATTAAAATTTCGCTCTAGTTATTTTTTTCATGAGTTGGCAGCACTGTTAATAACATCTGGGCCAACTTACATGTGAATGTCATTATCAGTAATATATTTACGCTTGTGTTTACCAAACGACCAAGAGTGCAATTTTCGATTTTTACAATGTCTGATTTGATTGAGCATAGAAGTGCCATCAAATTTTGTTTGCGGAATGAAATTTCGGCTGCGGAAACGTTTAGCATGCAGAAGGCATTTGGTGATTCGACCATGACGCAGAAAAATGTTTATAAGTGGTACAAAGACTTCAAAGAGGGTCGAGAACGTGTTGATGACTTGGAGCGCTCCGGACGACCATCGACGTCAACAGATGACCAACACGTCAATAAAGTGAAGGAGTTAGTGCTCAAAAATCGTCGGTTGACTGTTAAAGGCCTTACTGATATCATCGAAATATCAGAAGGATCTGTAAAAATCATTTTGAAAGACCATTTGGGCCTACGAAAAGTCAAATCTCGTTTGGTACCGACAACTCTCAATTTCTTGGAAAAAAGTCGTCGCGTTGATGTGTGTGAAACAATGCTTTCAGACTATCAGGACAAGCTCAAATGCATCATTACGGGAGATGAGACTTGGATTTATGCTTACGACCCTGAAAGAACCGACCAATCAAGCGAATATCGTGCTAAGGGCGAGGCCAAACCGAAAAGAGCACGTCAAAGTCGTTCAAAAATAAAGGTCATGATGACAGTTTTTTTCGATTTTCGTGGTGTGGTGCACTATGAATTCCTTCCACCTGGCCAAACTGTTAATAAGGAATATTATTTGAGCGTTATGCGTCGTTTTGTGAAGGAATTCGTCTAAAAAGACCAGAATTATGGGCCAACAACTCTTAGTGTTTGCATCACGATAATGCACCGCCTCACACTGCACTTGTTCTTCGTGACCATTTCGCCAAAAATTCCACGCATATCGTTCCGCAACCACCGTATTCGCCTGATTTGGCTACGTGTGACTTCTGGCTATTCCCAAAACTCAAGAGACCACTCCGGGGAACGTGTTTCGATTCGATTGAGGAGGTGCTGATGGCTATACCGGAAAGGGACTATTTGGCATGTTTCGGGGATTGGAAAAATCGTTGGCATAAGTGTATTTCATCGAGAGGGGAATATTTTGAAAGGGATGAAATTGATTTACAAGAATAAATAAAGATTTTTCATTTTTCTTTTTGCCCACAGTAGTATACCTATATCCTATGATTAGCGCACGCTAGCATGGGACACTGTTGTTACAGCCTTAACTAAAATCAGCAAAAAATAGTATTATAAAATTCTAAATGCATTACTAATTAAGTACAAGGCTCGAACAGTGGTTTGCCCAGAGTCGACATTCTCTGCTCCCATAAGGAAGGGCGTTCACAGAGGAAATGGAAAATCGTTTCTCGTACTCGTACTGGTACTATTGACTGGCACTACTATCTTAAATGTGTTACATCAGGCTCCGGCTCAGGTTGGAATTGGTGGAAAGCCAAATTCTTTTAATAAATTCTCCGTCTTGTGGGTAAATTTCAGAATATCTGCAATAGAAACTTTCTTGATTTCACTCGGATCCATTTGATCTCTATCAAAGATGTGCAGTCCTGTCTTTGCCAAGGCAATACAGTTGCACGAGATGTTATCATCATTCTCCAGATAGAGTATACACTCTGTTTCATTGCCAATGTGAATTTTTGAGAGATCGTAATTTAAGTAATAGTGGCCTGTCAGAAAACCAACTATTTTCCTTATGTCTACTTTACGCATATTATGCAGTTTAATGTTGCAAGTAAAGGGTATAATGAGCCATTTGTCTTGATGGAGTTCTTATATAACTTCCCAATGGGTAATTCTTCGAATAATCTCTCAACTATTTACCCAGTATTTAGCTTCTTTCAAGTTGATACCACAGTATGGGCCGTGAAAATTCGCTACCGACCCCGCCCTAGCGAGCTCATCACCAATTGCAATACGTTTTATTCCAGATTCCTGGAACCCAGCAAAGTAAAATTTTGTTTGCTGCGTTAAGTTGGTTTAGTTTGTTAAGGCATTCGTACACTAGTTTTGATTCAGTAGAATGTAAAGCTAATGCTTTTAAAACAACCTAACTCTCGGGGTATATAGCTTTGTGCGCACCCTTGTTGCCCCTAACATGATTCATTCTCGCACAGATTGAAATTGCTTGAACTTTAGCCTGGAGATTCTTGTGTTCGGACCATTGGGCGAGATTACAAGCAGTTGTTTTCGGATAAGTAATTATGTATATTTAAAAATATTGAAATGAACACGATGGGGGAAGGAGGCGTAGTTGACTCAAATTTAAATATACGAATCGGGTTTATTCCCATGAGCTTTATTAAACTCGTCTAAAACTTGCTTGTACTAACAAGGCACTAATAAATTAGAAGAAGTATAACTCGTCATTGCTTAAGCTGATTAAAAATAAAATTCTGAGCTCATGAGCTGCTCTGCCTGCGATGTTTATGTTTTCTCAGCACTCGAAGTGCGTGTAATCACCTTCAGTAGAATAAAATTTGCATTGCTCAATATTCTAACCAACCAGCTATCAAACGGGACTCCACCCAAACTAGTTTCAAAACATTTGGCAATTGCGTATTGCAAACCGCACCAATCTAGCATTTTAGTGATTTTATAGCAACGACCACCTCTTCTTTCGCCGGCATTCACTCAAGCGGGAAATTCAGCGAGAGCTAAAAGCTTGGTTCAGAAAGTATATGGCCTTTTACTTGGTGCTTTCTTCACGTTCTTTGAGCTTAGCCTTTGGCCTGCCAACTGTAAATATGTATGTGTAAGTAGTTCTTTTGTCCAGTGTGGCGCAGATTTTATTTTATTTTATTTTCTTTATTACTATTTTTTTCTCTAATTTGCATTTGTAATTTAAAACCAGTTGTGAGGTCTTTCTGCGACTTTGTGACGCCAATATCGTATTAAAGCGCATGAGCAAAGAGTGTGCGGCGGCGCAGAAGTGGAAAGGTTTATAACACACAGAAATAATTTCCGCAATGGTGGTGATGGTATAGCGAATTAAGAACAACACGTTTTGGTATAATCTGCGCTTTAATAAAACTGAGTATGATGTAGAAATCGTAGTAAGCTAGAAAATAGAAGTCGACTAAAGAACCCATTCACCAGCCATACTACTATGTCGAGGCTACCGTTCCCATTCACGATCAGGCAAAGAGGATTTGTGCGAGTATTTGGGTGCTTGTACGAGTGCAGCAATAATAATAAAATACTTGCAATTATTTTGAGTGCATGTAGTAAATTGCTTTTGTTCTCTTTGTTTTATTACCTTTGAGACACAGTTACACGGCTATTTGAAAATATTGCCTATGAAGATGACAACATTTGAAGGCAAGAAAAATATGTAACCCAATTATATGACCTCTTAAGCAGCAGCAGCAGGTGTACTTCGAAATGTTTATGATGCGAAAAGCTTCAAGCAGATAGGGCATAACACCAAAATAATATAACGCCAATAATAAAAGTCTTTAAAAAACATATTTTTCTTGAATTGAAAAGATGCTAGAATTGGATATAAGTTTTTATATTAAAAAATAAAAAAATAAATAATTGGCGCGTACACTTCTGTTAGGTGCTTGGCCGAGCTCCTCCCCCTATTTGTGGTGTGCGTCTTGATTTTGTTTCACAAATGGATGGAGGGACCTACAGTTTCAAGCCGACTCCGAACGGCAGATATTTTTATGAGGAGCTTTTTCATGGCAGAAATACACTCGGAGGTTTGCCATTGCCTGCCGAGGAGCGACCGCTATTAGAAAAATGTTTTTATTAATTTTGCTTTCACCGAGATTCGAACCAACTGCTACGGCGGCCGAATATACCATCTTTTAAATGCCCAAATCAAGATGTTTGTGAGGTGTATGAAATTTTATTTACGTAAAACAATTGTATGTCTGCAATTTTCAATAGGCTCATAAAACATTTTACTGTCAAAGTGTGCGCTCTTGCCAAAGTCGTTTCGAATGATACAAATAAAACTCATGATACGCTTAAGTTTCATGCCTTTATTATGCTTCCTTTAACCTTCACCTTACTTATGATACGATTAGCATGGCAAGTGCTCAGAAAATGTTAAGCGCTTGATATATGATTAGGTAGATTGATAATTTGGAAAGTGACACCGACAACAATAGCACCGAGAATCCCATTGTGGCTACAATGTTTAAGCTGAGCAGAAGTCTAATTCGAAGTAAAGATTTTTGCATCAAATAAAAAAGCATTAAGGAGGCTGATTTTTTAAATATGTGAAATTCTAAAGCATCACGAGTTAAAAGACACAAAATTTTGTTTTGTAATTATATATTATATGCATAAGGTTTATGAAATTGGCGGAACCTACTGCCAAAGGAACCATTTTGAAATGCAACTGGTTTTCTGTTGAAAATTTTCTGTGGCAGAAACGACGGAGTTAGGCAATAGCCTACCGAGGTCGATTGCTATTACGAACCATTTTTAAGCTACTTAATGTTTCATGTCCAAAACAGGAATCGGTCCCGAGACCAACTGAATGGTGGTAACGCACAAACCCAAACGGCTATTAGGAAGTTTGTCCTAGTGCTAGTAAAACAGTTTTTGTAAAAGATTAACCAGTTTGAAGAAAAATATTGAGTTATAGATATAATTATTTAATTTTTTTATTATTTTACATAATTTCTTTAATCGATAATTAAGTATTAAAAAAATATAGTTTTTTATTTTTCCAATTCAACCAAAACTGAACATTATTCCCTCCTAACAGACTGGTCTACGAATTACTAGTATGTAACTAGTCGCAAGGTGGCGCATATATAAGTATAAATATAATTTTTGGGTGTTTAAAAAAAAATGGTTCAAGATGGTGCATGAGCATGCAACTAACTTTTTGAACCGAACTGTGGAAAGCAATGAAAATCCAATAGAAAAGAAGACAAACAAGTTGTGTTGTGCTACAATTAACACCCTTCGATATACATTTGTATATGTACATAGGTATAATATGTTCGGCGTGCCACTCTAGTGTTTATTGCACACAATTACATTTAATTTTATTGCTGCTACCGTTTCTTGGCTATCGTGGTCACACGCCTTCTTAGCCAATTAAAATCCAGTTAGTTTCCCAATACCGTGCTGTAAATTGTTTGAATTACAGCAATAATCACTCTCAAGTCCATTCTTGACCATTCCTTACACGTTCTTTGTATTTCATTGTTATGTTCACATTTCATGTGTGAAGTTGATTGAAAGAAATCAGTCTCACATACACTCGTAAGCTCCTTTACCGCTGCTATCGATACAACGACGTACAACTTTATCCAATTGTCAATGTTTCCGGTAGTTTAATTTTTACTTCGCTGTAACGTACACTATTGCATCAAATATGAGTAGCATGGCATTTTTTTTATTTATCTCTAAGCTAAATAATTGTATAATACATTTTTAACTTTAGCCGTAAAGACCAATTTGTGGTTCTGGCCTTATGCGTTTTCAGCCGCGTTCTGTTTGGCCCCGACTTCTCTCAGCTTTTTTTAATGGGCTAACACTGAAAAACTCCGCATTGCTTTTATGCCTAGCAAAAGTTTCTTGAAGAAACCCGTTCAACTTTTTTACAACTTTTGATTTGTAATTGTTTCCAAATTAGTCTGTTTTGCTTTTCCTATGCAGAATTTCAAAAACATGATTGCTCTTTATTGCCAATCAATACGATCTTCAAGTGGGTCTATTACAGAATGCCTCCAGTATGAATTACAATGGTAGAAACTCCCTGAGCCCGCCTCTTCACCAGAAAATTAAAAGAGTTGAATTTACAATGGTAAATAATATCGACACGGAAAACCAAATAGAAAAAATGAACTTGATTTTGCTGAAGGTTGAAGGAATCTTGGCTTCGATGTAACTGAAGAAGTTTCAATCAGTTCCTTCTATCTAAATTAATTTTTTGCATATGATATTATTTTATTTTGTTTTTGTAAAATGTTTATCTTAATTAACCTTAATTTGAATTAATATAATTTTTTTATTTAATTTTCTTCATTTTATAGTTTTTTTAGTTTTATTTAATTCATTTCTTTTCTTATTTAGTTTCGTCTAATTTAATTATACTACAATTGATTTTATTTAATTTTTTCTAATATTATTTTATTCAATTTAATTTAATTGAATATATTTTTTGTTGTTTATATTCTATTTACTTTTTGATCTTAATTCATTTAAGGGGGGACCCTCATTTAGACGGTCGAAAAATGCATCATTTTTGGGAATTTTTTTCTCAGGTAAAATAACTTCAAACGTTTTGTAATTCATAAAGTACTTTAATAAATGTCTTGACTGTCTACAAAAATTTTCGGAGAAGAAAAAAAACATTTTAAGTATGGAAATATACACCTCGTCCATGGCACCTCATTCTATCTGTGTACATTCTAGCGCTCTGAATTTTTTTCTGAAATAAAAAAACCAAATTTTTTTTAAAACTTTAGGATAATACCTTCGATGTGACATTTTGATTTAAAAAAAAATGTCGAAATTGATATTTTTTACCCAGTTTTATGTTAAAAGTGATTTTTCATGCATAAAAATTGACTTTAAAATTACAAAAAAATATGAAAATCTTTTTTTTAAAAAAAACACTTAATGTCACATTGAAAACAATTTAATTATCTTTAAAATGAGCTATTGTAAAGCCTGATTGGTTCAATACAGCGTTCTCAATTGTGTACACAAAATCGAAAAATGATGTTTCGAGAAAAACGCGTTTAAAGTTTTGGATACAGGCGATCAGGCCACCCGTCGCGTCCTGTTAAAAATTTTGTCACTCCTTCAAAAATACAGATATCGACTTGAAATTTTGAAAGCATATTCTTAAATAGTTGTAGAATAGATTAAAATTATTTCCAAAAAATCGATTTTTTTGACCCGATAAATGAGGGTCCCCCCTTAACTTAATTAATTCAATTTTCTTTTTCGTATTTAAAATTATAATTTTATTGCTTAGTTTTATTTTTATTTTATTCATTTCGAACTATATTTAATTTCATGCAATTTTTTTAAATCTTATTTTAATCAGTGTAATTTAATTGAATACATTTTATAAATTAAATTTTTTTTAGCTTTTATTTTAATTAACATTAATTCAAATTTATTTTATTTACAATTTTATTATAATTAATATTTTATTTCTGTTGTTTTTAATTTAACTAAAGGTTTATTTTCATTTTAGTTATTTTTTATTATTTTGTTCTAGGTTTTTTTTGTATTTTTTTTTTAAATTTAATTTAATTTAATTTTATTTTATTTTTCTTTAATTAAATTAGCCTGAAGAAATTTATAAAATTTCACTCAATAACTTCTTTTTATTTAATTAAATTTAACCAATTTTTTTATTTAATATTTTATTATTTTATTTTATTTTGTTTAATTTTGCTTATAATTTTATCGTTTTCATTTAATTGAACAGAATTTCAATATCATTTATTTCATTTGATTTAATTAATTTGAATAATTTAATTTAAATTTATATATATATGTTTTTCTTCTATTTATTTATTTTTTAAATTTTTTATATATAGTATAATTCTTTTTCTTTTTTTTAATTTAACTAATATTGTTTATTAGTTTTTTTAATTCGAATTAAATTTTTTATTGTTTTTTATTTTAATTTTATTTAGTAGAAGGTACGTGTATATATATGTAGTTGTGTGTGTTTTACAATCATTATTTGTTTTTTCTTTTACTCAACTACTCTCAACTTTTCCCAGAGAGAAAGTATTATTTTTTTACGAACTTACATCATATTTTTAGCTTTAGTGCAGGATGATGGTACGCAAAGTGGCAACAATTGATATATTTGGCAAATCTAATTATCATAAAAGTAATAAAACCACAAATCTCTCGCCAACCATCTTCAAACTCATTTTGCATGGGACCAAATTCACTCACTTCTAATGTTTTCCAGAAAAAATTGCGTGGAAATGTTCAGCGACATGAAAGCGTAAATAGTCAAAACGTTAAAAAGTTTATCAGAAGTATAAAACGAAAAAAATAAATAAATAAATAAATAAATAAAAGCGGACAACAGTGGCCATTAGAGGTCGGTTATGCGTACGGTTCAGTGATTAAGTTGCTGTCATGTAGAGTAAATCGAAAGAGGAAAAGCGTACATCTATTTGTAGTTATATTATACACAAATATGTATATACATACGCGCAAATATCAAACATCCCATGTCATGGAATGAATTTGTCAAAATGTAAAAAAACTTACCATGACACAGAAATTTAATTTTTCAAGGTAAAAAATTGCAAAAAGGCTCATAGCTACTTTGACGTTGGCAGCGAAACGCTCCTAAAAAGCTCGCAAATTTCATTATTCTGCTAAAACGCGAGCGTTCTACGCATTTCATATTATTTATTGTGCTACAAAATTTTACTAAATTTCCACCGCACAACAGTAACTGGCAACTGTCACGTAAAAAAGTAAAACATTTGAATATCAGTGTTTGGAACAAAGGCTGGGGCTTGGAAAGAATGCAAAGTATAAAAAAACGCCACATATCCATTAGGTTGATGAGAAATTAAAAATAAAGAAAGCAAGTGAGTAATGAGGAATGACCTAAGCCAGATGGATGACTTAGGCGTTTTAGTTTATTGCCAAGGGAAATGGTGTTTGGAGAACATGCCTCATTTACATAAAAATCCTCATGTGTGCATGTGGGTGCGCTTGATACTCGTACAATTTTGCTAAAAGTTTTGGTCTAAAATCATTTATAGTGGTAAATGTATTTAGTAAAAATTCAAATGCTAATGAAATCAATTTAATATGAAGACATTTGATACTAAAAGAATAAGTAAGAGTAATACGGGTTTTTTTCTTTCTTTCTTTTTACTAAAAAGTTTTAGTTAAGCTGCTACTGAAAATTGTCGTGAGAGTTTCGATTTTTATCATTTTTATGACAGCTAGAAAATGTGCATATGTAAGCATTTTAATATTCCATCTTGCATAAACTTTGCCGAAAATTAGAAATAAACGAGTCCGGAATATTATTTATTTGGTTCACAAGAGCAAAAGCAAACATTTATTCAGTTCTTAAGTCGTACTTAAGTTACATACCCTGAAAATAGGTAAATATTTTCAAACCTGCCTTGAAAATATTTACCTATTTTCAAAGTATTTTTAAGTATTTGCAGTTGTGTTTTTAAAAACTGAAATAAACAAAAACCTGTAAATAAAACTTAATACGCTCTATGAAACGCACAGAACAAATATAGCTTTATGAGTCACACATTTTCTCGTAATCTATCAAAAATTGAAAAAACTAAATTAATCTAATAGTGCTACGACACCCTTGGTTGTAAACTCTGCTGATACGATTGTTGAAGAAGAAGATGTTAGCGTGTTTTGCTATCTGGGTGGCATAATTGCCAAGAATGGAATGTCAAAATTTGGGCTTTTCGAAATATTGAAGACGTACCCAATTATTTAAAATTTTGAATACGAGCGTAAAGCGGTCTTCTTGTAGGGTTGTGAAACGTGGAAAGTCACTAACAGAATCTGCCAGAGTATGCAAACCTTTGTAAACAAATGTCTTTGACGATTTTGCCAAATTTTCTGGCCCAGAGTTATTACGAATGACAATCTGTTAGCACTACCAAAGTCAGTACCTGCTACTTTCGGGATTAAATTCCAGAAATGGCGTTGGATCGGGTACACTTTGCGAAAGGAAAATAATGGCATCGCTGAAATGGCACTCGAGCGGAGCCCACAAGGTTCTCGAAAGAGGGAACAACCCAGAATTGCATGGATAAGAACGGCGCATCCTGAATGTCAACAAATTGGTAGTTGGAGTGCGTTAGATTGCGCCCTATGTTCTGACTAGGAACGACACTAAATTGTAACGTTCCATAAATTTTCTTTTTTTTCGTATTCAATTTATTGTCAAGAAAAAAAAGTATTTTTTATGAGGGGCTTTTCCATAGCAGAAGGAGGCAAACCGCGGAACGACAGCTATAATAAAAAATTAGTTTCTATTATTTGATGCTTCATTTCGGTGTTTCGGCACTGGACACCACCGAATGATAGTCACGCACCAACTCATTCTGTTCCAGCCGCGGCGTTTATCAGAATAGCTAAGCAGTTAAAGTTGATCTAACTATTCCAAATAAAATCCGAAAAAAACTAGTTTTCAGGTGAGCATTGCATATTTTCTCGAATAAGATAAAATAGTTCGGGAGTCGTACTAACTGATCCCGTGATTTTCGGTACTTAAAAAGCCGCATATCCCTAAAAAATACATATATTTGTATGAAAAAAATACGCTTTTGTAGTGAAAGCGTTGGAAACGAAGAACGGAAATGGAGGGAATTGTGTGCAACTGCTGATGTATTTATAGAAGAAAGTATTTTGAGAATTTTGTATGATCATACGTGAGAGATTTTGATGAACTACGCTAGCCAGTTTGAGTATAGCTATTCAAATACCTTTGCAAGACAATATAATTTGAACTTACCTCCTCGTCAGTAGTTAGTGTAATATTGGGTGTACAAATGAGATTTGAGAGATTTATAAACGATACTGTAACTACCTAGTATTAAACCACATCGCATCTTCTTGTAACTGTTAAGCATCATCATTTACCTCTAAAGATTAGAGTTTATCATTTTGCTGAAGTATAAACATCTGACTATCTCTGTCTGTGCTCTAATATATCAACCTCTCTGCTAAAAAAATGCAATTTTGAAATGGCAAATTCCGTTTTTTTATTTTATTTTGAAGAAAATTGTAGCAGTTACTCACATGCGGAATCCACCCCCCTATTTGAGCAGAGCATTGAAGATCAAATGCACCCTAGATGATAGGACTGCACGATGATGCTCGGCCACATGATGCAAAGTTGTTAAGACTGCCTTCAGCGCTGCCTTTGATTGCTTCAACTCGTAACTTATCGAAGAGGGGGCGACGAGGAAAGTTGAAGGAGTATCAAGTAGCTCATTTGGGGTTCTCTATGTTGTTGTTGACAGTAGACGAGAAACAAAAACAGTTGTAAGCAACGGAGTTAACGTTTGTGGGCATGACGGGCAACACCAAGAGAGAATTTGCAAAGTTGCGCCACCAAAAGTCGCGCAGTATAAACGCCTTCTACGGAAACTTATGCATACATATGTACATGTATGTCCTTTAAATCTGTATTCTCTGGCCTGAATTACTAGTAGTTACAAAGTAGAAGCATTTACTTTCTCGAGCTTTAACCTTTTGCGTCGTAAAAGTCGGTGCGGCTAGTGTGGATGTCTAATGTAAAGACGTCATTAATAGAAAAGGAAAGATTTCTGAGATCAGTTTAGTTAAACACAATAAATCAGTTTCAACGAATTCTGTGTTTTCTAATAAATTTGCTTTAAATCACTGGAGGACAAATAACTCCGAAAAGCTTAATTTGCTCCGATTAGCTGGTACTCCCATCAGAGAAATTTGCCGATCGTAAAGAGCTAATGAGAGTGGAAAATTTCTCTTATTAGTCTAATTTTATGTTTATGTTGTTATCTCGATCTCGTTATGCGGTTATAAGCACCAACAATCAGGCCATGATAGATTTTATTTGAACCTTCGTCACCGCAACATGCTGGTAGACGCGATCCCCCATCCCACAACATTTGAATATCCGTGGACCCAACCGGTTTTATATTCGGCGATGAACTAAAGCAGCAGCATTCTACAAAATGTATGGGAAATTGTTCATGCTATTACAAAAACAAAAGAACTATAAACAGGGATATTAATAGCGAAAACTAGCAAAACAAACACGACTCAAAGAGAACAAGCAAGGATATAAAAGTTGATAAAGCGCAGATTAGGTTAGATTAAAGGGATTGCTGATAGGATAAACTGGCACACTAAGCTTAGCTTTTGTTTTGGACAAAATTTGCGAACATTTTGCAGTACAGTACAGTATTAACTTTTAAGCCATACAATCTTGTGTGGCCATCGCTTTGTGTGAAGGAGCAGAGTCTTGCTCAAAGATGTATGGGCTGTTTAGAAGTCTATAGCAGCAGAATTTACTCGAAATCCTTGTTATTGCTCACAACACCTAAAATCAAACACCAAAACAGTGGAAACTTCATGCGTATGCCACCTCTCTAGGATAAGAACATAGCCATCTATCATTTCTGCTACCTGCCATTTGGTATTTTGGTCTCGGTTGAAATTTTTTTCATCAGAAAAAAAATCATGACATTTCGGCGCTTTAGAGTGTTTAATTTTGTTTAGAAGGCGTTTTGTTCGGATAACTCGCTGTTCTCGTGTTTGTTCGGACATAAACTTTCTTCTTCATGTCCATTTTCATAGACATCTCAACAGATATGACCCTCAGAAACATGAAGCTATCTCTCAAGGGCCCTTTTTGATTTTCAAGGGTCCTCGTCAATGATCGCTTGCGTGCGTGTTCTAAATGGGTGTGCATGCCTCTTCATTTCGTGAGTTAAGTTGTAGCCCTCCATGCCTTAACTGAAAAAGAGCAAAAAAGAAAAATGACGGTTTCGGGAAGTTATAGCCACATATATGTCTACCCTCAACTACCGCATGCACCCTGTATATACTTATACATATCTCGGTATATAGTATATATGAACTGAAATACTAAAGCCCTCTCGCAAGCCATCATATTTCAAATGGTACAAAACCAAATTCTGACAGCCACTAAAAGCAGTTTCACTTTTAATTCTCTCATCTCCAAATTTAAATAAATTCACTTTCAAATCATCTTTAAATTCTATACAAATCGATTGATTAATGATTCGTTAGTTCAGTTCAAAATTTTAATGATTCTCTTTGTATGCGTTCAAACACATGCATATTTATTTATCTTAAGGTATATAATTACATACATACTTATGCAAAGTGAAGACATGCTTTTATTGAGGAATAAATAAGGCAAGTACGAATCAGCTGACTAGCCTGCCAGAGGTCAAATGTATATACAACAAGTATATTTAGCGTTCACACATACATATAAACTGCTTTGTTATAAATAGCAATACGTGCAGCTAATTTGTATGTATTTTTAAATAAAAGCAAACAAGAAACTGTTTTAACACTACTCCTCTTGTAAAGTTGTTCGTTTCAAGTTTTCTCTACCACCGACAATCAATTGAATGTGAGTGGCTTTAAAATGACTGCAGGCCGCTATCACTTTTTTATGCATCAAAATTGAAATAATTCTTTAACAACACCAATCGTGTAAATATGTGAGCATGTATGTTCATGGTTAGTTGCTGGTTAGTTATTGCAATTGGAGAATTCAATCGACACTGAAATAAAAAAAAAAACAGCAGCAATTTGAGCAGTCAACCCGCTTCCAATGCAAGCTACGACTATGTATGTGTATGTGTGTGGTTGTCTTAGGTTAGGTGTTGTTGGGCTAGCAAGCGCCGAGCAGAAATTGTTAACATTATAGTTGTAAATTGTTGTAAGTTGCCAGCTTTCGAAGGTAGCTACTGGTAGCATTTGGTAAAGTGATGAGTCGGTCGTTTGGCTAAATGATTTGGGCCATGCCCACTGGTTGGTTTCATGAAAAAATACCGCCGATTCAAGTGCAGCCTTTGGGCTTACAGAATATTTAATTAATTAACCTGCAGTTTGTTTTATCTTTTAAAATATATATATTTTTTATCAATTATTTAGCTGCATTTGTAAGGGTGATCAGATTGGAGGCACTTTTACAGTAAAGTTTTTTGACAGATCACGCGTGATTACTGTCAAACTAAATACATAATTTTGTTCAGTATTCATTGACATTTCATCATGGAAAGACTTACGCCCCAACATCGTTTACACTTCATAGAATTGTATTACGATAATTGACGCTCTGCGAAAAGTGTTCATCGTGCGCTCAGGCCTATTTGTAGTGCTCAGCGATTAGGCCTATTTTTGGCATAATGGCTACATCGATAAGCAAAATTTTCATATTTAGGCTGAAGAGTAGACCGAAGCCATTCAAAAACAAAAATTACATCCATTGAAAAAACCCGTTTGGTGCGGCCTGTGGGCTGGAGAAATCATCGGCCCACATTTCTTAAGAGAAGAGGCTGGCGCCAATGTAATAGTGAATGAGGAACACTATCGCGCCATAATAAACGATTTTATGATTCCGGAAGTTTAAACCCGTGACCTCCACAACATTTGGTTCTAAGAAGGCGGCGCTACTTGCCAAACAGTCCATGAAACAATGGACTTACTGCGTCAGACCAGTGGATTGGCCACCAAGATCGTATGATATCACACCATTGCACCTTTAATTGTTCTGTTTTAAAATCTAAATGACCGAGTTACGGCGCAGTTGTGTTCAACATTTGAAAGGTTCATGAATAGTTCTGCAGAAAAATAATAAAGATTACCCAAAAAATCTGAATTTTCATGAAGAAATACATTTGAAGGCTTGTGGTCGTTATTAGAAAAAGCTTATTCATTCTCTCGGGGTTTCGAGTTCGGACATTACTGAATGGTAGACACGCGTAAATCCAGCCGGCTACGGCGGTAGCTGTCGTGTCTTTATTAAAATTCGAATGTTTGTTTCTGGGTGTCCCTAAAAATGTTAAGTGTAACTGTTGCGAAAGACAACCCATTTTCCACTTTCTCATCTCTGCCAAAGCCCATGGGCGCCGCAGCAAACAAAGTGTGAGATAAATTGTATATAAATTTTGATATTGAATCGCAAAATTTTTGTATTCCAATATTGTCGTCGTCAACAGTAGCAATAGAGAAAGGCAATGTCAAATACATCATCTCAGAGATGGACGAACCGCTTTTTGGATCCGGTTCTACATTAAAATGAACAAGGTTTGAGACTGTTTCGATTAATGGAAGATTCGCGTTGTAGGGAAAGGGAGGGGTGCATACTACTGAACGTGGTTGTATGTAAATGAATAGGAACCCCCAAAAATGTCTTTCACACCGTTGTCTCCGTTAGCCACAGCTTGTATATAATTAGAGCTCCGAGTCAAAACTAATCGGAAAGAACTAACTAAGTAATACACTCATGAGATCAATTGTTTGACAACGCTTGGAATGGAGACGATCGAGAGTGCTAGGTAAGTCACAACTCCCAATAATGGAAAAAGCTCTTAACCTGACATATTATAATACATAAAACTGTACTTTTTGTCTTTTTTTGTGTTTTTCTAGAAACCGCATTTTTCAAAACGGTAGGCGTGATAACTGAAACAGTTTCTAATACCTCCAAGGCCCATAAATCGTCTTCGTTTCTTTTTTAATTTTTCGTTTCTGTTATTCTTCCTTTTCTTTCTTTTGTACTGAGTAATCGTATCACAATGATCGGTTATTCTGTATTTATTCAACTGCGTGCTTCCACGGCATTGAAACAATTTTAAAAGCCAGTAAACAAGTTTTTTTCATAGTATTCTTAAGTTTTGTTATTTTTAAAAGGAAATATTTCTGAAAACATTCTAATCCTTATGAAGTTAGTTTTTATTGTTTTATGAAAAATTGTATGGCGTTATACCCGATTTGAAAAAACAACTATTCGTCTACCTGAACTTTGCGGTTAATATTTCTTTCTGAGTATTTGAATTTATAATATAAAAAGATTTTTGAGAGCTTCTGTTAAATAACATCAAAAATTTCAAATAAATACCGGGAATATTTCCCCTTTTTCATAAAATAACAAAATACCTGAAAAATATGCTTTTGGCTCATTTCGTTAAATATCTTAGAGTCCTTAATGTGAAACTTTTCATAACTCATAAAAAATCCTTTCAACTACGCCTGCGCAGGGTATACTGAGAACGTCAATTATATATTTTTATACAACTGCATACATATGTATGTTCTTATATGTCATTCCAACAAATTATTATTATCGATTTTTGCGTTTGATTAAAATGAATGTTTCCCAGGTTATTTGCGTTCTACCCACGCTGACGTCTTTACAAAAACTATCTCCTCTGTCAATCGTTCGATTACCCCTATCGAGCTACATGAGCTAACTACCCCATTTTATTTCATATTTCCCCTTTATTGCGCATTTCCATTGATTATGCCACCATTATATTCACTCCACTCGTGTGCTTTTTTTTTTTGTTGTACCTTTGTTTGTTTACCTGTTTTCGTTGTCGTTTATTTGGTTAAAAAGACTGTTTTTCATATTGTACCTGTCAGTCATAACACTCACGATGATAGTGGCAAACAGTATTGAGCAAAATATAAACAATGTACCTCTTGTTTTGGTCCATTGTAAGCATGCAGCTGCACTTGTGGATATGTAAATACATACATATGTAACTCGAAAAGTTATGGGAATCCCATCTCAACCATTAAAGCAAAAATTAAGTTAAGCAGTTTTCCAAAAATGACAAAAGAAAAAAATTTCCAAAGCTTTTGAAATAAAAAAAATTGCAAAACAAATTTCCTGAAAATTATATTTTATCTTAAAAAAGAAAAAGTTAAATTTATATAAATGTTAAAAAGAGCCGAAGATATTTACAAACGCCAAGAGAAGCAGATCTGTATGTGTTTGCAGCAACTGCAAAGCTACGCTCATGGCCTTAGACAGCCCTCCAACCACTTCAAGGATAGTTGAGTGCTGTAAATCCAGGCTGAACAATGTCGGTAGACATAATATCCTGATGATAACATGCGACACGTGGGTAACGCCGTCAACTAGACCTCTGACTCTTTAGCTAGGATGGGCTCCAACTTCTTTGTCCCAGAGCCCGTTCTGCCACTCCCTTCTGCAGCCACCAAAGCCACGGTTAGCAAACGGGTTACTTCAACCCGCAAGAAGCGGCAACCTTGGCTCCTTGGCACTACCAGATCAACTCAGATTTCTTCGGAGATCGGGTAGATTTAAAAAAAAAAAAATTAAAAAGGGAACCTGAGTGCTGTACTTGTCTCGACAAAAAAAAAGTCCAGATCTTTACGTAAAATTTTCCAAGTAATCGCAGTACAAAGGCCAACAAGTGGAAAACTACGATGAATCGGCATTTCGATGCCTTCTTCTTTTTTAGGTAAATTTCCACAATTTAGAAGAGCTGTTGTGGAACTAAACCATTCATGAGAACTTGCCAAACCTTACTGAACAGAAACATATTATCAGAAAAATTTACAACAATATTCAAACTACTGTTTTTAGGAGGCGATGTAAATTGAGTCCAAAAATCGTTCGATTTGAAACCGCCACACTTCTTCTTGTTGCTTTTTAAGCCGTATGCAAATGGCAATACGCCGCAATAGGCCGATGACTTCAAAGTCAATGAAACGGAGTCTCTTGTTCAAATTGAATTCAGTCGGATCTATGCAGCAGAATCATTGAAAACGAATACCTGCCACCGTGCGAAGCCGCCAGTAACACAAATATACGGAAAATATCATACTTTAATTTTGAATGAGAGAAATAGATCTGTAAGGGTTTTCATTAATATTTGCAATAGTGTTTCCTAACAAACTTAACGGGTTAATTTGAGCTTCGCCTTAGTCACTCCAGTAGTAGACGTTAGACGATGAGCTATTCAAAAAATCAACATTCCAAAACTAAAAGAAAAATAGTTGTAGCTGGTAAAAATGTTGATATGCTATTGTTTTGTCGCGGAAACAAAATTAGTTTTGAATATAATTTTTCAGAAGCATTATCTCAACAAGAAAATATAAGAAAGAATCACTTAAGTTTGCACAACACTAAATACAAATAGAACTATAGATAAAAAATATAGACTTTTATTCATACGATTAATTAACTGAACATTCAAAATGGCCGAACTCGTCGGCTTGAGTGAAAGACATGAGTACCAACATATCGCCACAAAAAAAACGAAATTCTAATATACGTAACCTGCGAAAATTCAAAATTCGCGATACTTTGTGAACACACCTCGTGCATTTGGATTGACATATGGATTGTTGTATTGTGGGGCTTGTGCCATTAGAACCTTAATGTCAAAATGAAATCATGAACACACACTACCTTAAAAAGCTTAGCTCGAGCTTCGCACCTTCTAAGACAAAGTAAAACCTCGTTCCTGCACTGAAAAACTATCGTATGACATTTCCTTGTACACCAGACCACCGCTTTTGAAGGACAAACGACCTCTTCAACAAAGATTTCAAAAAATAGCTCAACCTATACTGAAGTACACCAAAACTGATTTCTAACAGCAGTCAGTTCTTATAACAAATTTTTTCTCGCAGAAATGCACTAAATATGCACCTTTTTCGTACCATAGAATTCAATAACTTTTAATAATTTATAGTTTCTCGTCAAGAGGTTGTCCTTGAACCCACAATTTCCTATCAAGCAAAATCACACTCGCCTACATCAGCCACTTACATATGCATATGTAAATATATATATGCGCACATAAATATGCGTTAAAGAGTTTGTGAATGTGTGTTTTGAAATTTGTATCTCTTCGGCGACACTTCAAGCGCGCATTTTCAGCGACACGAGCCAAGGCGCATTATCATCGGACCCCCAATATACCCAAATTGCGTTACTTGCCTGGTGAATAGTTGACACCTTAGACGGTCTCCCATCGAAGCTAATATGAACGACAGGTGTAGCGAGCATTACAAAAGGTCTATCAAAAATTTAACTGCACCTATAGCGCTTTCCACGAGCCACGAGGCGTTGTGTTTTCAAAGAAATTTAGACATAGTAGAGGTGTAAGTGTGGTAGTACGAGTATGGCGTGTTGTCTACTGAGTTCGGCGGCAATCGGCCGTGTAATTCGTGTGGATTGGCCTTGAACTTTTGATATATGTGTGAAAGTTATTGTACATATGCACATACATACAAACATATGCATTGCATATATTTTACTATCGAATTTTGCTTTTAGTTTCATTATTGTTTTAGGTTTGTTGGTTTTACAACTTTTCCTTTTCTCAGAAGTGGAAAAGTGATGAAATGAGTTCTGTAGGGTTTTTATTGGTTCGGTCAATGGTTTTTATGATCACAACCCCATCCCTTATATTTGATGACGTTCACTGGAAATTTCGCTGCGTCAAAGTAACTCTTTTGTGCCCACTTTCCTAATATGTCCAGTATAAAATTCCTGTTTGTATGTGGGTAGGTGCACGAATATTCTGTTGATATTTGATAAACGTTCCGTCGTTAGGTTCAAGGTGTGTCATGAACAGCGAACTGCTCGTAGTTCCTGCGTAAATATCCTGCGCTAAGCTAACGCCCCCAACGCAGCGGGAGTAATTAACATAGTGGCCTCGACAGAGGTTAGTTATACTTTATACGAGTATTGCTTCTGCTATTTTACCTTTCTTTGTTGACAAACGATTGCTGCGTACGTTTATAAGTATGTGTGTATATGTGTATGTATATATGTGTATGAATGTAGTTTGTTTATCTATTTCGGAAAAGTTGAAGAAACTAAGGAAGTTAATAGTCAATGACTCCAGTTTTCAATGCTAGACAAACTATGAGTACAGGAGGGGGGGCTATACATATACTTATACATACATGTTTATATATACATAAGTATAATTGGCAGTTGTATGCTTTCTTAGATGTTTGGCCGCTTTTGGTCAACTTGTGGTGTGCGTGTTGTTGTTGTTCCACAAATGGAGGGATCTACCTTTATATGCCTCCTCTGCCTGGAAGGGGTCGACAACCGGTTTCTGCTTCACCTTTGACCGTTGTTAACGGGAAGCTGCATAATTTCTTTCTTAAAAAGCGCGAGGCAGATGGGTTCTATTTTATCGTGCTCTATATCACAAGCACTTTGGCTCAGTACGTCAGGACGCTTAAAGTGCTGGGCATCCCCCGCCATTTAATTCCCAAACGCATACCGGTCACCGACCACCGGTGACAGGGTGATCCGAACTCATGCGGGGAAGCTTTGACTTCCGTACAACTCCCATTCTAGAAGCACTTTCTTTGCAAATGTCTAGGTTTGGCGGCTAAGCGTTTGAGGTTTCTTTGTGTGCCTTTTGGGGATAGCTTGAGGCATTTCTCCAGCTGGGATCCCTATTCTCTCCTCCACTACATCCACAACGCTGGATGGATGTAGATGGTTTTTCTTCCTTTAAGCTTTGTAATCTTTCGCAGGTAGTGTCCTACATTATGGTATCAAAACGGCTCTCTGGTGCTATTTGTACACTACAAGTACCCGTGGTACTCTTGTCATCTAACCTACCTACCTACGTATGTCTTCTCTAAATGTTTGATTTTTTTAGTGAGATTCTTGTGTTTCTTTATTATTGTCTGCTGAGCTAGACCGCGCTCATAATCACTCGAAGCGATGATGTCAATTGGTCCCCTATAATCTTCATTTTGACTTTATTAGACTATTTACTGTGGGGCACCACTAAAGATAAATGTTACAACAATGATAGATTATTAGGTTTGTCCAATAACTATAATGAAAACAAAATTGTGGGGGGCGGGGGTTTAACTTCTGCTGATACGTAACGGCAGTGATTCGCCAGCCGAATTCCGCACGATCTTCTAACTCGTCCAATCTGCCGTTGGCAACGAAGTGACATGGTGTTAATTTTTTTCGTGTATCACTAACACATTCTTAGTTAGCTTCGTAAACAAACCGATTCGTTCCTGGACTAACCCACCCATCCGTTGATTCTGTCAAATTCGCTGAGAGCCGGCTTACGGTCTGATATTGATCCATTAAAAATCTTTTCACCATGACGACAATCAACCAGATTGGTGAGTTAAGTGCCGAAAACCGTGAAAATTTACTCAAAAGTTGTATGGGCTGTTTTAAAGTCTGCGGTGGAAGTCGTTTGAATAAAAATGTGTTGGCAAGGTTTACTCTTTCCAACGACGAAAACCTAAAGTTTATTTAAATATATTCATTCCTCTTTAATTTATAACCGAATATATATTCACTCCTCTTTAATTTATAACCGAATTAATATACATAAACCAAACGCCGGTTGGATCACCCTCTATAAGATGGTAAGCACAAACAGTCATTGCCATTTTATGAACTCTCTGTTATGAATTGAAATAACTATTTAAGAAATATTTCTTACTTAAAAAATAGATAAAAATTAATATATGCCCAAACAAATAACGGTAATTTTTTCACTTACCTCAATTTTCGTGGAATAATCCTCGATAAGTTTCTCATGCTGCTTCACTAATTCTTCATTCTTCTCCAGCAAAGCTTTACCCAATTCCGCTGCCAATAATATATCCGATTCTTTTTGTTGTAATTGTGCCCACACATCAACTTCCGATTGTTGACGATCTAATGCCTTAGAACGCGCCTCCATGGCTGTTATATAATCCTCTAAATTAATTGAACCAATATTTGAATTATGAAAAATGTTCGTTGATGATGATGGCGACGACGACGACGACATTGACATTGACGACGACGGCGACGACGACATCAACGTGGTCTGATTATGCTTTGTAGCTATTGAGGATATCAAATCGGTGTGGTGATGATGCATCGTTGGATCATCGCGATCGCGTTCGGCATAAAATGATCTACGATTCATCCGAGGTTTATGCATAACTAATCAACCCAAGCGAGCATTATGTACACGTATGAGATTATCTTTCAGTTTGATTTGACGTTCACACAGATGGTACTTTAATTTTTATGTCTTTGTTTTAGTAACAGTTATATTTTTAATAAGTAATGGTTTTCAAGCATTGGCGAGTTAGACGAAATGTTTGCTTTTTATGTTTAAATATACATTAAAATGCCAGTTGATCCCTTAAATGACATAATATTTATTTAGTTGAAAGTAAAATGTATGTTTATGGTTAATTATATTATAAACCAATTGCGGTGGAATGGCTCTGTTGTGAAACATACAAATATGGTGATGCATAACGATGAACGCAGTCTTTAAAGGAACTTTTTAATATTTTTACTAACATGTAGTCAAATTTTCCCGACTGGGATGTAATGAAATATTTCTAAATGTGAATTCCATACTCAGTTCTATTTCGGTTTGAAACTGTAAGAAACTTATTATTTCGCCTGGTATATGACAATAAATGCAATGGATAATCATTGATTGAAAACTTTTAAATTATTTTGCCATTTTGGATACTTTGTAGATATTTTACTTAAAGTGCTGAAGAGAAGGAAGTAGAGGGGAGAATTTTAGCTTTTCGTGAAGAAGATTTAAGTAGCCTTGAAATAGCGGGAAAAATCTATTGGTCTGCAGTCGTTATTCGCCGTTTTTTAAGACAGTTCTTCACATGTCAAAGCATAAAGGGCCAACCCAACTAAGAGAAGCTCAGAAACAGAGATAATCGCCACACTGCCAGAAATTCTACGAAGCTATCCCAATTATTATACATACAACATATCGATACATATCGATGAACTATGAATCGCATTCATTAATCTTCCAGTAGCATTCCCAGGCAGAAATTAAAGAACGCAAATCTAATACTGGCTCTACATAATTTTGACTTTTAATACAATTTTATGTTCAGGCAATCTTTTCGTAGGAGAAAAATAGTCAATCTTGATGGTCCTGATGGATTTAACCCATATTGATGTGATCTACAAAAGGACTGGAGCTAGTTTCAAAGAAGAATTTTGGCGATGGTGATTCACTTATGTTTAAGGGCGCTTTGCCGCAAGAGGGAGGGATCGAAATAGTATTTCTAACATCCCGAACGAGCTTCGCCAAGCACATATGGGTATATGTTAGAGAGAAATAGTGAGAGTTTACAAACAAATGGAATAGTGCAACACTAACCTAGAAACTATTATCGAGGAAGAGATGAAAAAGGCATGATAATTAGGAAAGCTCGACAAAAAGAAGTTGGATTTATGAATTAATCCCAAGCATGGAAAGATGGTTAAATCGAAGCTATGGCGAGGTTGACTTCCTGCTAATGCAATTCTCAACAGGTCGTAACTATGACCAAATCTATCAGGAATTATCGAGAAAGAGATGGCTACACTTTACGAAAATGGCATGAACGTTGAAAAAACTCGACGAAAAGAAGGTGGAACTATGCCTTGATCCCAAACATAGAAAGATGGTTAAGTCGTAGGTGTGACGAAGTTGACTTCCTGCTAACGCAATTCCTGGCAGGTCATTGTTGCGGCCTGACGTACCTACACCGCTTTGGGTACGAGAGGTGCCTTTGTGCCGAATAGGTCTTGGAGATGAAGATGCGAGGCATGTACGAAGATATTTTTTCTAAATTTTTTATTTTAATATAAAAAAATGGTATGAAACATGCACCGTGCAGTAGATTCATACAAAATTCATGTTTTCTCATCGAATTGGCAAGACCCATAGACATGGGATTAGTTAAGATTATATGGGGAATGTAGTGATATGCAGAAATATGCCAAACCGAAATGGTGAAGTGATTGAATAGAAAGGAGGTCTACTAGGTCAGAGAGCTGACAGAGGACTTGAAAATTTGCTTATAGATTCATTCACGATATTGTAGTTAATCATTTGGGCTTGCGCCGTGTAACTGCATCCAGCAGCCATCGAATTCACTTGCTAGTCTCTCTGCGGTTTTTTCCGATTGATGGAGCCAAAAAACCACAACGGGGAACGAGCAGCCAAAAGGAAGTAATGGGTACAATCGATGACGGCTTTATTCAAAATAAAATGTCACTTTTCGCTCTGAATTTCACCTTCTTTGCAAGTGCTTTGGGTACGAAGGCACCAAAACATGATAGTTTGTTGTTGTTAAAAGTTATCGTGTACGTGAACACAACCATTATATGTGTATATGTATGTCATCGGAATTATAAAATGCCAGGATCTCAGATCATTTTCTACATGTGCGTTTACAGTTATGCACCAGTGATCATATAAAAAACCAATGCCGTGTGAAATAACATACTAATAATAATAATAATTATTATTATTTAAGAAATTAGTTACGCGCCGCAGTGTGTAATAGAAGTGCAAATTTAGTTAGTCCAACACCTTTAACTCTATGATATGTAAATTAAATATTTAGAATAAACTCCTTTCAAGAACCAAACCCAATAAATTTGGCCATAAGGCGTCAATGGTTGCAATAAAATGATTGTTAAGCGAGCTGTATGGTAAGTCGCCCCGCCTTGTTGGAACTAAATGTCGTCGATGTTTAGCTGATTAGTTTTTGGAAACAAAAATTCAGTCAGCATGGCCCGATTGCGCTGGGCATTCACAATAACAGCAGCTCCTTCCTCGTTTCGAAAGATATAAAAACCGATGCTGCCGCCAGTGCTCTATGAACTTCGCGAAAAGATTTATTTTTTATCAAAGTAAATTTCCACAATTTGGAAGCGTTGTTCTGGCGTTAAACGATTCATAATGACTCCCATCTAAAGCTAAAAACAACTGATAGTACGGTTTTTAGGGCTGTACTCAATACAATTCAACCTTGTCTCAAGAGTAAGGCGACGGTTTGCTCTACCTGGTTGAGGCGTTACGGCGTAGTAGATACTTAGGATATTGAGTGACAGATGTCATAGTTACACTCAATACTTTTTACGGGTCAAACACTTCGTTTCACGGCCATGGAAATAAAGTATTATCTTTATGAGGTATCAAATCCTTTGCTACGCGGGCCCTTAGAATCACTGTCGCATGACGTTTAATTAATAGTGTTTTGGTATCCCCGAAAGAATGTTACTCTTCAGCGGTGTTGCACTTAAACCTGTAAAAAAGTATGTTTTTTGCTTACTCAGGAAAGGGTACAAAACATTAATCGTAGTCTAGCACACGCATTTCCGAATATTATTTTAACGTTGGCCCCCTGAGCTGCTTTCAGGGGCGAACAACTTTCCTGACAAAGCTTCTCAAAGGACACAGTTTGCCTCATCTGTCAGTGTGGCATTTTTCAAATCGAACACTAAAGAAGTAGAATACAATGAACAGGCAACATTTTTTGGCTGAAACAAAACCACTATAAGTAGAAGATTTTGGAGAAACTGTTATAAAATGTGCGCTATCTCGTTCTGGCATCAGAATTCTTACGCGAAAATAGTCTTTATTTCACAGCGACATTCTGTGACACGAGAAGGAAAGAAAATAGAATTTCAGAATGTTAGTATAGGAGAAAAAATTCGCAAGCCGAATAATGAGAAAACGAAAAAATATATGTGGAACATATAATAAGAACGGATCTTCATGAAGCACACCACACTTTGGATGTAGGGGTCGGCCAATTACTTAACAAATAATTAGAGAGTTCACATTTGTCGTGCTATTTGCCATATTTGCTCTATTCTATTATATTAGGAAAGTCGTAAAAGTGTTGTTTTTGATTCATAAGTAACGTTTTACTATTTCAAAACCACTCTGAAAGGTTTGTTTGCAGCAACATCGCTTGTAGTAGTACAGGCCGCTCACACATTTCACTTCACAGCTCCTAATACACCAGCAAAAAAAAAATATATACAACAAATAGTGCGACTTGTGAAATCTACATATGTATGTACTCATCAAGAATTATACTAGGTTGTTCAATAAGTTTTCCGATCCGATACTAGCCTACTTTTTTGTTTTGTTGGTACACTCTTTGTTTACAAGCAGTGATTGATTTTTTTATTTTTCGAAGATTCAAAAGCAAAGGAAATTTTTGAACAAATATTGAAAGTGCAGAAAGACTTTTCGCCATCAATTAGTACAGGAGAAAGATGGGTTGCTGAAATTAAACGTGGCCTCGAAGACGATTCACATCAACGACGTCAAAAAACAATAACAACGCCAGAAATCGTAGAAAAAATACAGGAAAATATGATAGGAAAACCGTCAAGTGACTGAAAGAGATTCAGTAAAAGCCCTAAGCATCTCGTTGGGCAGTGTAAGCAATATTTTGACTGAAGTATTGGGTTTCAGAAAACTGCGTGCACAACAGGTGCCGCATTCGCTAACAATGGAACAAAAACGCATTTGAATAAGATTTTCTCAGCAATATTTAGAGCGTTCTCGAGAGGAAAAAGTGGATTTTTTGCATCGGTTCACCACCATGGATGAGACTCGGGTCTATCGCCATGATCCTTACTCAAAACAAGAGGATAAAGAATGGTGTGAACTTCGCTCATCACCTCCGAAACGAGTTCGTGTTCAGAAATCATTCAAGAAGGTGTTAGCATCAATTTCTTTGGATGCGAAATGAATTTTGTTTTTGGATTACTTCTAAACTTACAAAACAATACATTCTGAATATTATTGTAACCTTTTAGACAAGCTGTGAAGCGTGACAAGCGTGAAAAAATACCCAGTTGCAAAAGAGTTTTTTTTCATTAGGACGATGCCACAAGAGCATTTTCATAATGGCTAAAATCCATGAAGTAAAGTTCGAATTGTTGGAGCATTCCCTAGAGTTGGCCCCTAGCGACTTCCCCTTGTTTCCAGACATAAAAAAATTCATGGGTGGAAAGCGTTTTTCATTAAATGATGTGGAAGAGTATTTTGCAGCCCTTCCAGATTCTCAATTCAGGGATGAAATTCATAAATAAATTCAAACCATAAAATTGTTTTTTTCTTATCGAACCGCAAAACTTATTCAACAACCTAGTAAAATAGAAGATTGTTCCTTGAAGCTTGTTTTGTGTAAAATTGTGAAATAAGCAATATTTACATATTAATTTGTTATGAAAAGTATTAGTAAATAAATATACCGTGAATATATAATATGTATGTAACAAAAACTACGTAAGAAGTTGCCTAAGTGGAAAAGTTGTGGACCGAAATGTTTCAAGAAAAACGAAATTTGTGTGTTTTTTTCTTGTTTTTGCACGCAGTTTCTTGCTAAACTCAAACAAACACAGATGGCGAATCGTTGAAGACGCAATCTCCCATTCGATCATTCTGGGTACCAACTATGGATATTGACGTCCTCTAACATATAAAAGTACATTCACAATAAATTCGAAATTGAAACTTACAGTAATTTTTTTTTGCCAGCTTCAAGCAATGGAAGGAAAGTAACAAGAAAGTGAGAAATTCGAATGCAAAGGCTGAAAGCCGAAACTGCATTAAAATAAACCAAAGTAACCAACATTCTCTGCACTTTGGGGAGTACAGTAGAATATTGTTGCTTTACCAAATGAAGTAGCATTCCTTTTTCATTTGCCATATTGAGGGCAACTAAGGTCACATGGAAATTGTTAGCTGGCAGGCAGTGTTTGTCAAGTTTTTCGGTTTGGTGTTTTCCCATCACTTTATTTTTTGAGAGTTTCAGCTTAACAAAATTCATAATGCCTAGCGAAAAGAAATGTGACTAAACGGCGCATGAACCATTTGTCTGCAATATTGTTGGGCAACAGTGTTTAGTTCCACTTGGTAATAATGATACGCCTATTTAGGCAACGTCCCCCAAATCGAATGCAGTGCTGTTGCAGTTGCAGTTGCGGTATACATTTCTTCTTCTTCTTCTTATACTCATTATTATTATTTTCCATTTTCTTTGCCTTTCTGTACGAAGTTTGGTGCGGTTCCTGAAGGTCAGTGCACGTTAAGCGGCTTTTACTTCACGTTTAACTGTTTATATTGTGCACACACACACATACGAATGCACATAGGTAAATATGTATGCAAGTGGTAACACATTTTCGGTCTCACTTTTTCGCAACAGAGCACACTGCAGTGCGTTTCTGGCAGGCAAATGCATTTTTGATGGAATTTAATTTATTAAAGCATTTGAAGTCAACGTGGCTGTTGTCACTTGGCATTTGCGTGTGTGGGGGTGTGTGTTTATCGTATGGCTTTATGGCGCATTAAAGGTGATCCGTAGGGAAATTTTCCTATATCGGGAGACTTGAGGGACATCCTTTGTGAACGTGTATTTGTGGTTTAACTGTACATTTGCAAAGTTTAGTAAAGGTAAAATGTTATGAGCGACAAGGATGCATTCCGTGGTTTTATGAGTTTTTTCTATATACAATTATTAGTACACAGCTGTGCTTAGGTATGTATGTATGTTTGCAGTTATTATTTATAGATGGAAATGCATGCAGAGTTAGTATAGTATATATTAAAGCCCGCACGAATGTGCAACAAAGAAAGCACACACTTATATACAAATTTACATATTCATTCATACAAAATCAGCACGCACAAAAAGTTTGTGCACTTGGGGGCGTTTCTGAAGTGGTAACAGTTTTTTTTTCAAGCGTAATATTAACTTGGTCTGTTTTTAATAATTTTGAATTTAATTTTTTTTTTGCTAAGCTTTTCTAAAAACTGCGCATCATGGCTACTGCCTGCTTTTACTACTACTGCCTTATCTGCCTTTATCTTTATTCTCAATCTTCTACATGTAAACTCTTTGCGAACTACTTTATCTGCCAGTGCGTCTTCCGCTCCCCACCCTCTTGCACTACACCACACCGTAACGTTCTTCACGCGCTGTTGACTTTTCTCGTGTATTCGTCGTTACGTTAATTCCGTTTCTGTTATTTTGTTAATTTTTTTTATTTTTGATATTTTTTATGTATCTTTTTTTGCTTTCGCTACTATTTTTTCACTTCATTTTTTATTTTGCCATTGCACTTTTAGTCGCTGCTGTTCCCGCTTTTGTTATGGCGTGCAAGTGTTAAACTTTTCGGCTATCATTCGGAGTTTGTTTGCGTTTTTTTTGTTTTTTGCTATTTGCCAGACTGCGTGTTCAGTTAAAAGTAATGGAACATTTGTGTGTGGAAATTCTGTAGAATTCCAGAGTTTACTCAATTTTCACTCGCTTAAAATATTCACTTTTGCAACTGTTCACTTTTTTCATACCATTTTGGGTTTTGAAATACCTATATATGTATGCATGTATATGTGTAAGAATTTTTGGGAATAGATTTGACTGCCTTTTAGCAGTTTTGAAAAAAGACGGTCCTTTCCATATTAATATATAAATGTATGTATTTACTTATGTACGTATGTACGTTTGTTACCTTTCACTAAACATACCTCTATTTTTAGTTTCAGTTTTCAAACTTTTAATTTAGTTGAAATAATTTAGTTTGCTTTCATTATTTATATCTTTGCGGACCTTATTTTTTAACGCAGTTGTCATTACCAGTGATCAAATTTGTATTATTTTACTTTTTTAATTTCTTTGAATTCTTTTCAGTTTTGTATATAGGAAATTTCTAAATATTTGATTTGTTTTTAATTATTTCTAATTTCAACTCTGCACATACAAAACATTCATTATGTGAAGTTCGAGTAGCACTACATGAAACTAGAAAGTGATAGGGATGAGAATAAGGAAGCTTTTAGGTGAAGCAACTTTGAACATAAAACGCAAAATTTATTTTGGCGCGTTAATGAAGCACAAAATCTGTCGCTAACAAAAATAGGAAATATTTATGATTTATCTTCTTAACATTAATCTAAAATCCATAAGAAAAAAATATTTAGAGATATATCGAAAACTACATGACATGAAAATAAAAATTATGTGGATTTTTGGACCCAGCGACCGATTTTAGATTTTTTAGATTTAAAATTTTTTTAACTAAAGTAATTAGTGGGTCTATGAGATGAGGCAGGGGCTATCGGCTACCATGTCCCAGTTCAGTCTCACTAGCTCCGTATAAGATGATTTATTACCCTATTGGGTTGCCTTTTTACTAGCACTTTCAATGGTGTATTGTAAATATTAAACCATTTCATTTCAGGGACCGTCTCTCAAACCACGTTATGCGACTTAATTGGGATTGGTCCAAGGCGTATCGTGAATGGTATGTAACGAAGGTAATGCAAAATAAATGAAAACCGCTTCTGTGTTACTTTTCACCATTCAGTAGATCTGGAGCATTTAATTTAAGATTTTTCTTGATTTAAACCTTAGACTACACTTGGAACCAGTTCTGTGGTCTATTTAAGATCACTTTTCGTATCCTAACCACAGAATATGACACTTGTACTGCAAATGCATCCTCATTCTCAACTGAAAGTCATTTTCCGTTACGAATTGTGAACTATTGAGGAGTGAGAAAAATTAATCTGAGCTTCGCGTGTTTTATTTGAGAAGATCCTCATTTTCTCGTTTGCGATAGGTGCTTGAAAAAGGAATATAGAACGTATCGCTTAAAAAATAATATCTATTTTAATACTTGATACTTCCGATTCCTTGATTTATTCTACCCACAAGTGAAAAAATCTCTTTTAAGTGAAAAAATATACCTGCATATATAAATTTTATTTGTTCTTCGTTTTTTGGTTGAGTTTGGTCAATAAGCCGGTCTATTTCGATTTAATAGATGGTATGCAATTTCGGGAATAGAGAATAATCGAAGAGTGTCAAATCAGTTGATAAATGTTGACAGGTGCAATGGAAGATTTTACATTTTTGTCAAAAATCCGCTGATAACCGTTGACCGGCAAGGTAGTGAATTTTCATATAAAAGCTTCTAGCCGCTAATTTATCGATATAAAGGCCGAATACGACAATCACGCGATTACCATTCGGCCGATTCGAAATCCCGGCCAGAAACACCAAATGATACAATAGAAATTTTTTTTTAATAACGGTCACCCCTCGATAGGCGACGGCAAATCTCCGAGTGTATTTCGGCCATGAAAAAGCTCATGATAAGAAAACTATCTATCGGGGACAGGAAAAATTGTAAGTCATGCCTTTTAGCTATTTATGCTGAAAGTTTTATTTTTATATAACCAGAGTAATAACCCTCATGAAAATCTGAGTTATGAGGATTTTATGAAGTAGATTCAAAATAAAATTTTTATACGTTGTTGAATAGACCCTATCAGTCGATTCCATGCCGTTCACAAAAATTGGGAGTCTTTCTGTAGATATTCACGTATATATCCCAGTCTACAAAGGTACAAGATACAATTAGCCGAAGAAGTGAACCCTCTTAGTCACATGGCGAAGCTTTGATCACAGAGAGAACGTTGGTTCGAATCTCGGTGAAAGCACCAAAATTAAAAAAAAAACATTTTTCTAATAGCGGTCGCCCCTCGGCAGGCAATGGCAAACCTCCGAGTGTATTTCTGTCATGAAAAAGCGCCTCATAAAAATATCTGTCGTTCGAAGTCGGCCTAAAACTGTAGGTCCCTCTATTTGTGGAATAACATCAAGACGCACGCCACAAATACGAGGAGCAGCTCGGCCAAACACCCAGAAAGGGTGTACGCGCCAATTATAATATTTATATAAAGATAAATTATATGAGAAATATAATTGGCGCTCAACTCGTGTGGCCTCGTTACCAATAGAACCCGAGCCCTTCCTTGCTACGTAGCAACTCACCATCAAGGAGAAACTTTAGAGAGAAGAGCTAAGGCTAAGGGAGCTGGCACCATATTATAGGGCTATGTAAGGCTAAATCTTTATTGCAGTTACAATCAAAAGAAGTTTAGGAAACTTATAATTCTCCGTAAGGATAAACTGAGAATGCTCACGGGTATTCTCACAAGGGATATGATCCATTGACTCTTGTCGTTTTTCGACCAATCCCCTGAGACTCCAATACATCTTCTACTTGAGCGGGGCACTATAGCGCGGAGAAAGTTGAGACATCTCCACTAACTGCAGCTAGAGGAAATGCATATAGGTTTATCCCAACCCAGCTCTATCTTAAGTTTAAAAGGGAACTCTGTTTGGATGAGGTAGTGTGATGAGTAGAGAGCACAAAAAACCATGAGGTCGAAGTGCAAACCTCAAATCTATCTTTCTATCAATAATTGGCCTTTACAACTTTATAGGGTGTTGAGCCGAGCTCCTCCTTCTTTTTGGGGTGTGCCCCTGGATGTTTTCCCACAAATGGAGGGACCTACAGTTTAACGCTGCCTCTGAACGGCAGATGGTTTTTTTATGAGCAGATTTTTCAAGGCAGGAATCCACTCGTAGGACTGCAGTTGTCTGCCGAGGGGCGACCACTATTCAAAAAAGACTTTTTCGATCAATTGGTGTTTCGGGTCCGGAGTTTCAAATTTTTGCACTTACCAATGGCAGTCAAGCAATACCCCGTTTAGCCAAGACGGCTGAAAAATGGGTATCTCTAATTACAAGCAAAGGGGCAAGCACAGGTGCCAGGACTTATGTGAGACTTATTGGTTTAAAACCAAACTATATTTCACTAACAGTAAAATTTATTTAACTGACTCTATATGCAGAGTGAAATACGTATGTATATACATATTTTCATAACAATATTTTATAGACTTTTTATAGTAATTTTTCGCTCAGTGTAGATTAATTTTTTACTATTTATTCATCTTTTTTTTCAGAGCTGTGTATCTGGATCATTTTCATTTATTTACATTTTTAATTTTGGGTTTAGAGGTAAAAATTGTGCCCGCATACATTTGAAAAACCTTTAAACTGCATTTCTGGATATATTTTTAATTATTTTCCCACATACGCAGCTTTAACTTTTTCGATAGCTTTTCTTTTGCATTAATATAAGAATAATATAAAGTAAATTCAATTTTTGTATTTGTTTTATTTCACAATTGTCTTAACGTACCATTCAGTATAGTTTTTTATCAATTTGAGTTTAATATTTTTATTCACAACTTATATCTTACGCACTCATATATATATATATATATAGTAAATATATGTATGGATTTGTATATACAAATAGTACACAAGTACGTGCCACTCGCGGATGTTCTGTTTGGCTGTTTCAACGACAACATTTATTGACAAAACAAAGTAGAAGTAAAAAAAATAGTTTCGCGCTGCCTTCATCAGCGACTGCGACCGCAGCAAAAAAAATCGTTGATTCTGCAATGACATGCACTTTGATTGCTTTTCACTGAAATGCTACTTATGTACCATAACGATGTTGTTGTTGCAGATTTTCACCTTTTTCGTACCTTTTTTGCACCACACACTTCTCACCTATACTGCACGTCTTCACAGTTCACACACACTATAGTGCGCGAATTCACTATTTACATAGAGCACTTAATACAGCCTTCAAACAAATTCAGGGCCCGATACTATAGTAAATATAACTACTGACCGGTAAAGAGCTTCCGACGGTGTCAGCAATGGTAACGAACGATTTTATTTATATTTTTGTTTGTTGTATATCTATTTGTTTTGTTGTTGTTGTTTTTATCACTATCAATTTCGAAAATTTCTTCCGCCAGCACCAACTGTCAGCGCAAATGTTCGATATTAACTGAAATGGCAAAATTCCGAGACCAAAACACAGCCAAAACACCGTCAGCACTTACACACACACGCTCACTTATGGCGCTCGGGTGTGAGTAACCAAGCCAACCGTTGAGTTTTGGCTTAAACATTATACGAAACTACCAACAAACGTAACAAAAACAGTAGTGTACGCAGGCACATACACACACTCACACATATATGTAAAGTGTCTCTCTTACCAACAATTCATCTAAATGACAAAGTAACGAAGTGCAATAGTAGGAGCGAGCGTTTCTTTGGTGGCTTACTAAAGTTTCACTAAACCATTTAGTGAGCAGAGAGAAACATTTTCCAGATTTCCAGAGAAGGAGAGAGAGCGAGAGAGTGAAAGGGTGAATATAATCGGCCAAATACAGGTGTTTAGTTTGGCTAAGATAAATTTACATTCCACAAAATTAAAACGAGTTTGAGAGAAGCAAACACATGCGTTGGAAGAGAACTTTTTGAGTAAAACTTAAATTACCAAAAAAAAAATTATTTGCAACAAAGTGCATTAAACTAAAATGAGAGGTACAGTGATCAATTTTTGTGTGGATTGTTTACAGCTATTACTGATTTTTGGTTTAAGTATTATACAAACGTAGTAATAGCTTCTCACGATCATATTTGTTGTATTGCCCATACTATTTTTCCAAATTTTTAAGATAGTGGAATAAAAGATTGTGCCATCCCAGGGTTGTGACGTCAGTACCGAAACAAAGAAAAGAAGAAGACGAATGAGCAAAAGCAATGAAAAAACTGTATTTGGAGGTTTAGTATCATTCGCGCTTTCAGTATTTAACACGCGACACTTAATTTTTATTATTTTTTTTTTAATATTTAATTAACGGTTATTCAGTTATTTCACCTGTCGTCAGTTATACTATTAAAAAAATATCGCATAACGACAGCAGACGTCGACTTGTGGTATCGAAGCTACGTAAACAAGTTTATGAGTTCTAAATTCGTAGTAGGAAAACCACAAAGGATTTGTTGGAAAACAACTCGTGAATTTTGCATCATGATAATGCACCGTCGGACAGTGCCATCATTATCAGTGAATTTTTTACCGAAGAACAAAACGAATACCATCCAATAGCCATCGAATTCACCTGATATGGCTCCCTGTGACCTTTTTCTGCTTGATCGAGTCAAAAAACACTGCGGGTTACGCGTTTTAACAGCCGAAAGAAAGAATGGAAAAATCGAAGACGGCTCTGATAGCTATATACAGAAAATAGAGTTACAGAAATGTTTCAAGAACTCGATTAAACGTACTTAATGTTGCATTTAATGGGAAGTATAACTTTTGAGGAATAATCTTGATTTTAAATTTTCTAAATATATTCCGGTGATCAAGGTGGTATAAATACATGTCACATGAATATGCGTGTAGACATCTTTAAGCTGTCCATCGTTCGTAGTATTCATGTAAGCGATTGTTCAACAAAATGCACCAATTATTTCTTAGTTTTTCAGTTAAAAATATCAAATGCAGCCAAACTCTTCGCTAGCTTGCCTTTCTAAAGAATAAATGGTAATTTTCTTCCTCTTCCGTAAGTGAATACCATCAAAATTTAACGATATTCAAGCAACTTTTTTTCATCCTCTTAGCTTACAACCGTCATGCTTGGTCCAGTGCTTCCAACTATTAGATATTTTACGGATTTCACTTATTTTTACCAAACTCAATCGTTCATTTCCTATTTGTATAAGAGGTGTGTTCAAAAAGTATCGCGAATATTGAATTTTCGCAGGTTACGTATATTCGAATTTCGATTTTTTTGTGGCGATATGTTGGTACTCATGTCCCTCACTCATGCCGACGAGTTCGGCCATTTTGAATTCAAAAAGATGGCTCAAAGAAGCTGTATCAAATTTTGTGTGAAAAACGAAATTAAGGGCGCGAATGCATTCCGAATGTTGACTGTGTCATACGGAGAAGCTACTTTGGACCAAAGTGACGTTTATCGGTGGTACAAAATGTTCTCAGAAGGCCGAGAAGATGTTAACGACGAAAAGCGTAAGCGATGTAATAGACGAAAAAATGTATGAAGTGAAGAAAATGGTATTGGCCAATCGCCGAATCACCATTAGAGAAGTTGCTGAGGACCTAGACATATCGATTGGGTCGTGCCATTCGGTTTTTTTTAATGATTTGGGCATGAGACGGGTCGCCGCAAAATTTGTACCAAAGCTGCTCAATTTCGAGCAAAAGCAGCATCGCATGAACATTGCTAATGAGATGTTGGACTCTGTCCGCGACGACCAACTGGAGACGAATCGTGGGTTTATGGTTATGACGTGGAAACCAAAGCTCAATCATCTCAATGGATGCTGCCGTACGAACAAAGACCGAAAAAAGCGCGCCTAGTTCGGGCAAATGTAAAAGTTTTGCTTACCGTTTTCTTCGATTGCAGGGGCGTTGTGCATCATGAATTCTTGCCACAGGGTAAAACGGTCAATAAAGAATATTATCTGTAAGTTATGCGGCAATTTGCGTGAAGCAATCTGCCAGAAACACCCGGATTTGTGGAAGAACAAAAATTGGCTCTTGCATCACGATAACGCCCCTGCTCACATATCGTTGCGTGTGTGCGACTTTTTGGCCAAAACAACACACTAATGCCACAGCCACTGTACTGCCCCAGATCTAGCCCCCTGTGACTTTTTCTTATTCCCGAAACTGAAGAGGCCCATGAAATCTACGAAATTCACGATACTTTTTGAACACATCTCGTATTTTTGGTAGTATCAGCAGACAAGCTTTATTTCAACACAAAAAATTATTTAAAAATTTTGTTTCTCTGCTAACGGTCAAAACAGAAACAGTGCAGTGCTGCGAAATCATACGAAACGTTGGATTCAACAGAAATTGTTTTGTTTCGTTCATTAACCGCTAGGGTGTGGCTGAATCGAAAGGAGCTGAAGTTGTTTTTATAAATATGCTCCAATATTGCATCTGAAAAGTGGTAAAGTAAGCCACTGTGTCACTGAGTTTGGCGCCCACCTCAATTCATTCAACTACCTTTTCGTATGAGTACAACCACCGCTCACTAGCTTGCAGAATGACTGTGATTACCTTTTGGTCATTGGCCATTGAAATTCAAAACGAGACCCACACTCACTCCTTAACGCCCTTCTTCCATATCCGTATTACGCGCTCACAAACCTCTGCATAAAACGTGAATTTTCACGCTTCATTGACCTTATTCTTAGACCTCATAGTAGACCCGGTTTCACTGTTTCACTGTTTTTCTTTTTTTGTTTACGTTGCCATTTTCCAATATTACTGCCGCTGTCATAGCCCCATTCCCACTTCAATTGCTTGGTGCACGTTCTCTCACAAACGTGGACTTCATCTCTATCTCGAGAGAGAGATAAATCATTGGTATGCATTGGGGTTTTTCGCATTTCTCTCGCCTTCGGCGTTCTGCACAATTGAGTCGCGGTTGCTCTTTTAATTAAGCAAAAACAAGATTTTTATTGGCCACAACATAATTTACTTAACGATTTGTTGGACACTTCTTGGCTATAACGAGGCGTCTTGTTGATACTTGCCACGCAATGTAGCTCTTGGCAACCGGCGTAAGCAGCGTAAACTGTTGTTTATGTGTCGCAGTTTGATGCTAAGCCGTTGCATTTATGGTTCGCCCAAATTTCTTTCCTATTCTGTATTTCTGGTTTTCTAAGAGTTTTCATAAGAATTGAAAATTTTTGTAATGCTGGAATTTAGCAGCGTTGACATTTTCCCACGCTGTGTCGTCAATGCCCAAACATAAACTAAGCACCAGTGGGTAGAATAGAGTGCTATTTTAACGGCCAATAATATTATATGTATGTACATATGTACTTACCTATATATTGTACTATAGATATGTAAACAAAAATGTATTTTGGCCTCAATGCCTGCTAAGTACAAACATACAGATGCACATATGGGCCGTTCCTCGTGTGGCATTCACCAAGCCCAGTCGCATTGACTCCAGCTTCATTGTTGTTGTACTATGCAGCTGTCAATTTAATTCAAATTTCTCACGCCCAGTTGGTTTATTGTGCCACTGCGAGCTCAGTACATATACGAGTAGTTGTTGTAAGTCAAGCATTTTATATAGAGAACATGCGGCTTTACTGTTTTTATTGCTGTTGCTCTGATTTTTGTTGTTGCCGCGTTGACCTTACGCCGTAAAAGTTGGGTCGTACAGGGCCAGAGTTTTGCTGTTATTGTTTTGTGTGGTGGTGGTTGTGTTGCAACTTTTGGGGGCTGGTTTATTTTTTTATGTCTTTATTTTTGTTGGCATTATTGACTGGGTTAAGTACTTATTTGTGCCATTGCGGCCTTTTGTTTCGGTAACTGTAGTGGATTTTATTCTGCCAAGTTTTTGTTCCGACTCTATTGATATAATTAAGGCTCAGTTTGAATGGCAGCGAATCGCAGATAGTTGCAATTTTTGATGTTTCTATTATTGTCTTACACATATTTTTTCCACAAGAAGTCGACAAGTGTTTGTTGAAACTAATGCGTTAGAAAATAAATGGTGGAGCAGGTGATCATCAATTCAACAAGTAATCAGAAAATGAAATGTCAAATTAATTTTCCAGGTGGAATAAGATTTCAGTTTCAATGGAAGTTTCACCCTTCTTTCGATGCTTGCATTTGCATTGTGGTAATGTTAGCATTGATGGGTTTCTGGTGGCATCATCCGCCCTTATTTCTTTCGAAATGAGAAACGAGCTGCGTTACGATGAATGACAAGCACTATCGAGCTATGCTGACTGAGTTTTTGGTTTCCAAAAATTATTTAACTGAACATTGGCGATATTTGGTTCCAATAAGACTGCACAGGACGAACATAAAGCGCATTTGACAAAAGATTTATTAGACTGATCGAATGGACCATGGAACTCGTAGCCCCGGCGGACATATGCCGGATATCGTATTCAAAAAATAAATGACATGAAATTACCTACCTTATTATAATAAAAAATAATAAGAAAGAGTTATTTTCTAGCAGCGGTCGCCCGTCGGCAGGCAATGGCGAACCTCCGATTTTATTCCCGCCATGAAAAAGCTCCTTATAACTATTTGCCGCTCGGAGTCGGCTTAAAACTGTAGGTCCCTGCTTTTGGGAAACAATATTAAGACTCACATCACAAACAGGAGGAAGAGCTCAACCAAACACCCAAAAAGAGTTTAAGCGCTAATTATATATGTATTAGGGCAGGTCGATTTAAAAATTGGTCATTGCTCTGTGAAAATCGTATTCTAGGGATCAAAATAAGAAACTTTGCCGAAGGAACCATACCTCTAAAACGAATTCTGATGCCCCCCAATTTGGGTCGAACGAAAAATCCCACTTTGACCCATTTAGAGTGCTCCCCTCACTAACTTTGGACGGCCGATCCACCCATGCCAGTGGCACCCCCCCTGGGTGCTTTTATATGAGAAAATAAACTAAAAAGTTCGACCCAAATTTGGCCTTTACATGAGAAGTTCGACCCAAATTGGGGGACATCAGAATTCGTTTTAGAGGTATGGTTCCTTCGGCAAAGTTTCTTATTTTGATCCCTAGAATATGGTTTTCACAGAGCAATGGGCGATTTTTTTGCCTCCCCACAAATCGACCCGGCCTAATATGTATATATATATAAATTATCATTATAAGTTCTCAAGCTCTTAAAAAAACACCCGATGTAAAAAGAAGATTCAATGAAGCCCAAAATACCGAAGATCGAGGCCCTAAACAATCCCTCTTCCCCTCCTCCTTCCTTCTTTAAACGGTACCTCAACGGAAAATAGAAAAATTGAAAAAAATTTCGGAATTTAAAATTGTATTTACCACCATTTTATTTACTTAATGTTGTTATCGTTGTTGCTGTTGCAGCAATGCTAAAGCCTGTCAGCGTAGTGTAAATCACCGGTCGCCTTCGTCTAGCTCATCTAAAAGTAGGCTTCGATATATACAATAGAAGTTGAAAAGCAAGGGTGAAAGAACGCCACCCCGCGCGCCCCTTACTTTATCTTCCTCTGTTTAGAAATTTGGTCTCGAAAAATCACTAACGAGTGTCGACCCCTCAGACAGTTAGCAGACCACCTCTTCAGTCTTGGTGGGTGTAAAATGTCATCTTGTAACGTCTATTGGGGAAAAGAGAGTTATCGACCGATATGATTTAAAAACAGAAAATAGTAAATGATAGAAAAGGGTTTTTCTAATAGCACTCAACCCTCGGCAGGCATGGCAAAACATATGAACTTGCTGTGAATAAACGAATAAAAAGAAGGGGACTTACATGATTGTGAAGAGGAAGAGTAGGCGAAAGTATGTAATGGAAACAACTAAAGACAAGAAACTATACTTGTCAAATAATGCAATGGTTTTGGGGAGGCGCCACGTTCAGTACTCAATTCGCATTGGGCAAGGCACCGAGTACATTTCTGTCATTAAGTTAGGTTTAATGGCTGCCCCTCGAGGGGTCCTTTGGATAGGATGATGACGACGTACGGTGGCAAATTAGATAGGATTAACCGCTTCTCGTAAAAACCGGCTGCCATTTGGAGGTGCATAAAACTGTAGGCCAATCCATTTGTGAAACAACTTCAAGACGTAAGCCACAAATAGGAGGAGGAGCTCGCCAAGCAACCAACAAAAGATGCAAGCACCTTTTGAACTTTTCTTCAACTGCAATTTGAATGAGGCATAATGACTCTCCCGCCTTTGTCAAAACAAAGACCATTTCTTCTTTTTCACACTATTTCGTACTACAGAGCGTTTCAGAAAGGGTTTTTTTTCTTTTATGGGCATCCATCATGACGTCCAATATGTGGACCTGAAATACTTGACAATTTCCATTTGAGAATATGGTTTTGACGGCCGTTGTGAAAATGAAAGCTTATGCAGAACATACTTCGACAAATATATAAGTATATGTACAATGGTCGATCAAACAGTCCTTGAGAATTGAAATAGGCAATACTCTATTTATCGACATCTCCTAAGTAAGCGTTTGGCGTCCTCGATGACCTTTTCATGCGACCTAAATCGCTGATTTTTTTCAACAAATCTTTAAAAGTGGAAGAGTGGCCATGGCCAAAATGTCGAAATAAAGGCTGACGGGCGACTTGCGAAAGGAGATGTGCTAGAGAGACCAAATATGCCGAGGCTACTGGGTAGACCCCTAAGAAGATGGTAACAGTGCCGGATTTCCGGCTCACGATCCGAGTAAAAAAATATATATATTGTATATATGTGAATAATGTATAATTACTTTAATCCAATGTTGTTATAAAAGAGTACACAGTCCTAAATAAAGTTGAAGAAGAACAAGAAAAAGTTAAAAACAAGAAAAAACCATAGGAGATTGAATATGGAGCGTGCAATTTGTAGGTAATTTCTGCAATTTTGGTATTGCGGCTGAAAATTTGTCTTGGTCCGAAGGTGTTTCCTCTTGCAAGGTAATCGAATTGAATGACATCGCGCTAAATTAAAAAAACTTTTGCCAGGATCATTCAGGTCGACACGCCGGTTTCCTCTTAACCTCTTTTCTGTTCCAGAACGAATATTATTTGAATACCAAAATAAGTCAAAATCGGTTAATGATCCAAAATCATTTCAGAATGAATTCTCTTTTATTTCTCGTTTTGAGAGATCTCTTCCTCTGCTCTCTAAGGAGTAATAAATGAGTACAAGACCAACAAATATTATTTACTGCTCTGAAAGCATTCAATAAGTATGCACTTGTTGTGGTACTCCATATTTGAGAGATCTCTCTTCTTGTTCTACTTGGGGCTAGATGAAACCCCTGATATCTTAAAATTAGACTAACTTATATTTTTTGTTCGGCTTGCGAGCCAATTGATTGAATTCTTGGCCAAACCTTAATTTTATTGCGCTTACGGCTGTTCAAGCCTTTATGATAAGTCAAACCTCATAATTCATTTACTTGCATGCAGCTGGGAAAAATGTACAATTAAAATGTATTTAGATAAATGAACTTGCTCAAAGCGCACTATATTTTTTTTATTTTTTATGTATCCTTTCTATTGTATTTTACTTGTATGTATCTTTCTTTTGATTTGTATGAATTTCATTAAATGCACCAGAATTGTTGCTACTGACATAGATATCCGATTTCCAGATGGCTTTGGTGAATGTTCATGCTTATCAGGTATTCTATTGCTGCTGCAGTTGGATTGTTTATGACGGCAATTGTCGCTGGGCTACAAATGGCTGGTGCAAGATTTGTGTATGTGCAATATGACCTGGGTGTGTGCTTGTGTTAACATTGCTTAGTTTGTTGCGCGGTCAGAACATGTGCCACTTGTTCTGGTGCAAGGAAACTCTCGAGCTCAGTTTTTGCGAAAGAGATGTAAAAGTTGTGATAGCAACAACAGCGATGAGAAACAATGTATATAAATGCAAAAGAAAAAAATGTAGAAAAAATAATAAAGTAAGCAGGCAACTGAAAGGAAAATAGAATGTTGAAAGCAATCGCTGGCGACTGCATAGCGCAAATAATTGCGAAAAATCTTCTGCAGTTGAACTTAAAGCAGGCACCTAATAAGAACTTCTTAAAGCTGATATTTACAGGTAAGCCACGTAACAAAGTAACCAAGTAATACGTGTAGCTTTTTAGCTGTAGTGAGATAACGATAAGGAAGAGGCCTTTAGCTCTCAATGTTCTTAAAAAAAATTATGATAAAAAAAAACAAAGTTTGAAAACATTTTAATTATAATATAATATAACAAATAAAGACAAAGAATAAATCACCAAAGTTGCATATATTTAAAATGATAAGCAGATATCTAGAATACTATGAGGGTATGGGGTCTTGAAAACGAAGTGAAAGAAGAGCAATGAAAACTTTTCGCATACATTCGACTCGAGTTATATGACAGGACAGGGACGCCAATATGGCATAAGATTTCGAAATTATATAACTCCTAAGGCCAAAATTTCACTGGTCGATCTCAAGCGGCAATTAGAGATAAAATAAGATGTCTTCAAAGGAGATAAACACTTGACGAAAGTATTTATTTATATCAGTTAGAAAAGTTTACAAAACTTAAAAGTTTAACTGTAAGAGAAGATAGCTTTGACTTCTAAGATCTTAAGCTATGCTATATGTTTAAATTTAAGTAGTTAGGCTTAGTTTAAGGTTATACTAGATTAAATATCTATTAATGCGTTTAATTAATTTATTATATATATGTATGTATAAATAGCTAGACTTGTGAATTTATGTTTTCATATACGGTAATAAGGTTTGGAGAGTTTTAGGAAGGTAAGGATTTCGGGGATATTTTCGAAGTTCGGGTAAGAGAGGAGGTGAGAAGGTTTGTCTTTATTGAAAATTTGTGTTCATTGTTGTGTTAGAGAAGGACAAATTTCGAGGGGATAGCGTTGAATTAGTCTGGTGTGTGGTGCACTATGAGGTATGTTTTTGTGAGCTTGGTGTGGCCTAATCGTAATCATAAAATTTGTGTTTGGTCCAATCTGGTCAATGAATTTTGAGCGTTTTTTAAGTAATAGCAGTTTATGTGTTGCTTTTGGTAAACTCGTTGATACCAATTAGAAACTTGTGATATCAGGTTATGATGTTGTGCCTGGTGTGTACTTTTTAAGAAGTCGTTGATATCTTTTACGTTGACGTTGTTGGTGGTAATGAGTGGAAGCCGAGATGCTTCTTTGCCAGCTGGGCCTGCCTGTTCATTACCGACAATGCCGGAGTGTCCCGGTATCCATATCAATTTAATTTTAGGATTGTGTTTGATCAGGAGCTATCTTATATTACAACCTAACACGTCTTTTTGATATCTTGACGATGCCAGTTAACTCACGCAACCTCACTTTTCGATCATTCAAAACGGTTTTGTGGATTTTCTTGATTTCAATAAAATCAACATTTTATTGTTGTTTCTTATGCCCCATAACACTTTTCAAGCCATTGCTTCGCTTGAACGGTATTTTTTCCATCAAGAAGTAGGGGAAAAACAGAGTACAATCGAACAAGTCCATAGACTTATAAACAGCATACACAAAGTATTTGAACAAACAAATATTGCACATCGGCTTTTCTCGATATATCGCAAGCATTTGATCGCGCTTAGCATGATGGGTTACTCTATAAAATAAAATACACTCTTCCAATAAATTATTACATATTTATTAAGTCCTACCTGGCGGCCGCCGTAGCCGAATGGGTTGGTGCGTGATTACCATTCGGAATTCACAGAGAGAGCGTTGGTTCGAATCTCGTTGAAACCAAAATTAATAAAAACATTTTTCTAATAGCGGTCGCCCCTCGGCAGTCAATGGCAAACCTCCGAGTGTATTTCTGCTATGAAAAAGCTCCTCATAAAATTATCTGCCGTTCGGAGTCGGCTTGAAACTGTAGGCCCCTCCATTTGTGGGACAACATCAAGACGCACACCACAAATAGGAGGAGGAGCTCGGTCAAACACCCAAAAAGGGTGTACGCGCCAATTATATATATATATACCTCGAAAATCGATACTCTCTGTCAAACAAGGGGAAGAACAGTCTGAACTATATGAAAGTTCTATGGTGTACGCGAAGGCAATATTATGGGCTCCTTCCTATACTTGCTAAATACATACAATCTACCAGCTTCCGAAGAAACAATAGTTGGAACGCGCGCGGATGACAGTGCCATACTCACAATTGACTCCACCCCTATGTGGTTTGCCAAAAACTCCAGAAAGGACTTGATAAAATAACTCATTGGTTGAAAGAGTGGTGTCTTAAGCCAGACGAGACAAAAACTTGCCCACCCGTTAAGTTCAGTAATATAATTATCCCCAAATTATGTTAACGTCCAAAATATCTCACCATCCATCTTAATAGCAAACTTACATGGAATATCCATATTTTCACCAAACGGAAAGCTTTAGGAATACATTTTAGAAGCCTATTTTGGTTACTACATCCAAATTCTCATGTTTCTCGCGAAAGTAAGCTCTCACTTTACTCAGGACACATTCAAGACCTAGATTACGTCGATGCCATCTGCATATTGTCAACAAAGCACTCCGACATGCAGAAGAAGCTCGACGATTTGGTGGAAGAATCAAAGAAAATCAAGCTGAATATTAATTGGAAAAAAACTAAATCGCTTAAAGTGAATGTCCTAGATCCAAGCAGCAGCTTTAGCGTTATGCATTCCAGCATTCGAAACGTCAATCTTTCAAAGAGGTCCAAGTAATCGCGAAGGATCGTGGGCGCGTTTTTTAGAGGCCCTATGACCCATCAGGGAGGACAAAAATTAAGAGAGAATAAATGGTTGCACCACTAGGTGCATTCCATAAATGTCTCTTAAATGAATAAAGAAATGGATTACAAAAAAATATATGTATATCTACAGCATCGACCTCGAAACCTTTCTTAAAAGCTGGTGTGCAATCTTCTGATAAATCAACCAAGTTTGAGACTGCAAAGGATTTAATTCCATCTGAACTTTCTCAAAATCTACTTCTAAGTCATCGACATAAAATTATGTATTTTAATTTAGTGTAGAATTCTCGAGATTACTCAAGCTGTTAAAAGAAAAAAGTGTGTGAAAGCCAAGGATTTTTACTGTTTAAAAATCTATTTTTTACATTGCGAGTAAACGAATTTAACCCCAAAACTGCACTTGGTAGGGCGCACGCACACACATATGTAGATATACGGGCATATAGGTATATGGATAACGACTTAGAAGTTGGGGCCCATACAACATGAATACTAATATCAATACAAACAAAGACAAACTACAAACTACGGAAGAGGCTGAACTGACAACAAAAATTGCATCTCAAGTGCACGAACTAATGCTTCCAACAGCTATTGCAGTTGGCAATAATGGCTGCGGCGAACTTTCTAAAAACCCCTTCCAAAGGAGCTCAAGATTGGCCTACTCGCCACCAGACACGGGAAGAACCAGATCGGGGTCACCGTGTATGCAGCACTTCGGTTTCGTGAAGGCGATGACGGCTGAAGAAATCTACCAAGCAATCGGCGATAAAGTTAAGGAGTTGGTGGAAATCATGGAGCTTCCGAAGCGAAATATCAATCAACCAATATAATGGACCTCCATAAAAAACTAGGTAGATCTGTCCTTACCCGGAGGAACCAGGCCCCAAGATGGACGAATGAAGCAATATCTACTATTCGAAGTAAAAGCAGAAAATAAGAATATATAAAGAAATAATAAAGCAGAAAACAACGTCGCCAAAATAAATCGAAGACGGAGAAGACCACTACGTAAGGGCGCTATCGTAGTCAAAAGCGCTGGTAGCATCTCATATGCCGAAATTTTGAAGCGCGTTAAGACAGAGCCAAGTCTTAAGGAGCTTAGCAATAACATACAAGGACTCAAAAAAAAAAAAACTGCCAAAGGAGAGTTACTGCTTCTGCTGGAAAAATCATCCGACCTAAATACCTCGAAAGTTCACGAAGCTGTTAAGGCGGCCCTAGGAGAAACTGTAGTTGTCAGGGCACTTACGGAGCTGAGACAGGTGGAAATTCGTGGCCTTGATGAAATCACAACAAAGGAAGAAGTTCACGAAGCGGTAGCAAGACAATTCCAAGAGCTTGAGATACCTATCTCAGCCATTTTGGGTCTGCGAAAAGCTTACAGAGGAACGCAAACGGCGACGCTTAAAGTAACACCGGAAATCGCTACCAAGCTGGCGAAAGCTAATAAAATCCGTATAGGCCTCGTAATTTCTCGCATACGGGCAGTAAGCTGTAAAAGCTCAGCTGACCTTAGTAACACCTGCTTCAAATGTTGCAATAAGGATCACCAGGCCAAAACCTGCATACAAACAGCAAGCGACATGGCGCATGCAATGACCAGCACCAAGTGCCCTCAATATCTGAGAGCTCTTAAAGAAATTCGGCAATGAATTGAAGATCTTGCAACTAAATCTTAAGCACTGTGAAAGAGCTCAGGACCTACTCGAGCAGACTATACGGGAACATAAAATAGATGTTGCTATACTTAGTGAGCCCTATAAACACAAAAAAGTTAACGACTGGGCCTCTGACACAGCAGGCAAGTCGACGATTTGGAATTGTGGAACAAATAAATCCCAACTGATGAGCGTGAATGCAGCCCGCGGATTTGTACGTGCGCGCGTTGAAGGCACATGCATTTACAGTTGCTACCTACCTCCCAGCTTAACTCTGATGGAAGCAATAGGCATCCTAGAGAACCTCGCCCTGGATGTTAAGGAGCATAGACCTGTCATCGTTGCCGGTGATTTTAACGCTTGGGCTGTTAACTGGGGTTGCCCACGGACAAACCCTAGAGGGCAAGCCCTGCTAGATATAGCCTTAATGAACACAGGAAATCAACAGACGTATCAAAAGGCGGGAACAGGATCTATAATCGATCTTACCTTCTTGAGTTCTAGTCTTGTTCGTGACACGAAATGGTTATCAGCCAGCACTACACTCGTAGTGATCCCCTCGCAATAATTTGTGAAATAAGAAAGCACGGCCTCCAAATAACTACGGCACGTGGTATAAAGAGAAAACAGCGGAGACTGAGATTATTGAAATCATGCTGGCAGATGTAACTCTCGTAGGGGATGCATCTGAGAAAACTACACAAACCATGAGACACCAGACCGAACAAGCGCAACAGGGAACCAGTCTACTGGTGGACAGCAGAAATTACAGAACTGTGCAGCTAATGTATGAGAGCAAGGCGAATCTACCAACGATCTAGGGGTACGGACAAGCTCCAATATAAGCAAAGAAGGAAGGTCCAAAAAAAAGCAATTAAAAATAGTAAAGTGCAAGGCACTATACGAGACCACGAATTGGTAAGATCCTGTCAAGGTGACCAAAATTTGCAGCTAATAAACAAAGAAGAACTCCTGATGATCATAAAGTGGATCAAAAATAATAATGCTCCATGACCGGATGGAATCCCCAACGAGGCCTTAAAAGTTGCTATTCAAAGCCATACCGACATTTTTGTTGATCTCTGCAATACATGTTTAAAGGAAGCTACATTTCCAACCCAGTGGAAGTTGCAGAAACTGGTTATAATACCGAAAGGATACAAGGCTGCGGAAGATCCTACAGGCTACCGCCCCCTGTGCATGCTCGACACTGCAGAAAAAATCCTGACGACTGATTGCAGTTCGTCTGGAGGCTGCTAGAGAAGATGTAGGCGGTCTATCACCCCGAAAATTTAGATTCCGGAAAGCCCGTTCAACAACAGATGCTGTGTCTGCAGTCAAAGCCATTGCGCAGAAGGCAATTGAAAGTACTCGATGGCTGTACGGTAGCAAGGAATATAGCCTAATTGTAACATTCCGAGGTACATTCGTAGGATTGTCGCCACCTTTTCGACAGAGCCCTGCGCTATAAAACGGATGCTGGCGTAAAAGAGCACAAAATAACCGGCGGAGTTCCACAAGGCTCAGTCCTGAGACCCTTACTTTGGAACGTCATGTACGATGGAATTCTCGCCTTAATCTGCCTCTAGGGTCGCAAATCGTAGGATTTCCTGACAACATAGCTGTTGTACTCGTGGCTAAAATACTCCGTCAAGCCTAAGAAACATGCAACCAAGCTGTCAGCATGGTAAAGGAATGGTTGTGTAACAGTGGAATAACTCTTGCGAACCATAAAACTGAAGTAGTATAAATTATCAAGAGAGCGTTGCCTGAGTTCATGGCAGGAAAAATGGAGCTCGTCCCTCAACGGACGGTACGTCCACCGTTTGATTCCCATAATTTCCAAATGGGTTAACCGTGAACATGGATAGTTAGATTACTATCTAACCCAAATACTGACAGGACATGGGTGCTTTAAATCCTACTTATATAGGTTTAAGCACGAAGACAACCCGTACTGTTCTCATTGTGCACCAACTGCAGAAGACGCAGAACATGTTTTGTTTGTCTGTCCGCGATTTGCGTTAGAAAGGGAGGAACTAAATACTAGGGTGGGGAAGCCCATTATGGCTGATAACCTAGTGGATATTATGATAGAGTCCGAAAAACATTGGTCCGCTGTATGTAATATGGCAAACATAGTAATCTATAAACTGCGTCGCGCTGAACAACAGCGCAGATCTTCATGAAGAGGCAATAGGCCGCTCCCCCTCCCGTCTACTTAACGGTTGTCCTGCGGGAGGGAAACGGAGCTGGGGTGGGTTTTTAGTGGGTGAGCCGAAAGGCAAGTCTCACACTTTTCGGCTTTTAATGTTTTGTGCCACCTCCATAAAAAAAAAAGACAGAGATATAGGTATATATGTACAAGCCTGGATTGTATTTAGTGCAGGCGCGGCTGTCCATATACTTATAGATATGAGATATACAAGTATAGTGCCAAAGAGAATATATGCAGATTCCGCAGTTGCCGGCAGCGAAATATGTGGAGGTTATGATGCTGCTTATACACCAAAGGGTCTTGCCAAACACGCGCCTACATGTACTTTTAAAATAAAACTTGTACAAATTTAGATAATTTCTGGTTTCACTATTTTTATTCAAAACACGGCTCTTATCAATTATATATTAAAAATTAATACTTATAAAATTAAATTATATATTAAAAATTAATTCTTTTAAATGTCCACCATGAGCACGTCTACAAAATCCGCTAAACAGTCAATTCATTAATGCCTAATTGTCGAGATATCGATGTTGAGGGTTGTTCAGCAATACTTTGCACCACAGCAGCAATATTCCCAACATAACACTCAGTTTTTGGTGCCCAGTCCTTTTTCTCTCAGCGACAAAACCAGTTTCTTGAATTTTGTTCACCAACATTTGAATTGTCGACTCATTCGGACAATTAGAAACATACCGCAATCAGCTGTATACATTACACTAATAAAAACTTCTGGCGATGGATGGGCAAAAACCGACGAATCAAAAGCTATTGAATTCGTCAAACACCTTGAACAAGTCTTCGAACTCTTTCTCAGTAAAGATATATAGGTGACAATGAAATATTGGGTAGTCGAAAAAGTCTTTTCGTATTTCTAATCAAACTTTAACTCATTTTTTTTATATTTATAATGAACTTTATTAAACAAAATATGTACCATTTTGGTCGACCACCTTTTGCCATTTTTCTTCTAGATACATTATTCCATCAGTGTAAAACTTTTGTGGTTTCTCGGCGAAAAACTGCGACAAATAATTTTCACAGGCCTCTCTTGAAGCCAACTTGACTCCATTAAGGGAGTTTTGCATTGACCGAAACAAATGGTAGTCCGATGGTGCAAGGTCAGGGCTATATGGTGGATGCATCAAAACTTCCCAGCCAAGCTCACCCAGTTTTTGCCGAGTCATCAAAGATGTGTGTGGCCTAGCTTTGTCCTGATGGAAGACGACGCCTTTTCTGCTGATCAGTTCTGGCCGTTTTTTTTCGATTGCTTGCTTCAATCTCATCAGTTGTTGACAGTAAAGTGTAGAACCAATCGTTCGAGCAGGCTGGAGTAGCTCATAGTGGATGATTCCTTTCCAATCCCACCAAACACACAGCATAACCTTTCGAGGCGTCAATCCTGGCTTTGCGACCATTTGTTGAGCTTCACCACCCTTGCACCATGATCTTTTCGCACATTATGGTCGTATTTGATCCACTTCTCGTCTCCTGTTACCATTCGCTTCGGAAATGGTTCGATTTCATTTCGTTTCAGCAAAGAATCGCAGATGTTAATTCACAAATTTCACTGGTGGCTTCCGTGGCATTCTTCCCTTTTTATACAAAAATTTCAAAATATAGCGAATTTCTTCATTATTTTCACTCATTTTTGAACAGCTATAACTTTTTTTTCACTTCTCCGAATTTAATTTTTTTTTTTGGTTAAATGAAGCTTAAAATGTCACCTTTCTAACACCATATAATATGACCAAATGTGATTGGTGGCACTGGAGATAGATGACTCCAACGACATCTATTGACAAAATGGGGCCCAGCTTCAAACTGAAATCCTAAAATTTCCCAAAGGTTTCAGTCGAAAGAGCTACGCATGTACGCCAATGTATTTTGGTTTGTCAGCAATGAGATTCTACATTGTGACCTACATATACGCGAGAAAATCAGTAACATTAGCCATACAACAATGGGCTTGCTATTCGTCCAAATTCAGGCGCATCCAACAACAATATTCCACGTGGATTAAAAAACATGTACCAATTAATGTAATGTAATGATCTCCGACGGAAGTTCTTATGAGGTTATGTTCTTATGAATGTGTAATCGTATATAATACTGAACGTTATTGGGTGGCAGATAGTATTTAATAAATGGAGATACAAAAATAAATAAAAATTCGGACGATTATTTCCACCAAAAGAATAACGAAATCTACGATAAGTTGTTCTTCAAGATCGACCATTTTGATAATAACTTGTACTATCGCGTAAACTTGTGCTATCCCTACTTGACAAATATCAAAGATGTCATAAAAAAAGTTAACGTAAAGGAGTTATTGACTACTGAATTGTAAGACCCTGTCATACTCCATATACAAATGTGCTGTTTTCATTAATACAATGTAAAGTTATAAAAACTGCATTAAAAATTGTTACATATGTATGTATGTACGTATGTTTATGTAACTCAAGAACGTCTCACTCCACTGCTCGTATGAACCCATGGACACTGCAGCCACCTGACCGCCCGCCCATGGTAAGAGTGCTCATAATACGGACGTATACAAAAGCTCAGTCGAGTAGTCGCACACAAACAACAAAGATTTTGGAAGATGTAAGATGCAGGAAGGGAGCCAGCAAAAACAAAAACAATTTAAGAAAACAGAGGAAGATGAGGAAGAAGAAATGGTGTAACATGTTTGTATGTATCAGTTGTAATAAATATAGGAAGATAATGAGTAGGGCAGGTACGAGTGAGTGAGTATAAGTTGCAGCGTTATTTGATATTTTGACTTTGGCTGTGCAACAAGTTGAACGGAAGGCGAAATCAAGGTAGAGTTGCCAGCTGATTATTCGGTAGCCTTATTATTACTGCAGAGTATATTAAAATTAGAATAGAAGAAATATGTAAATAAGGATTGATAAATAAAGTACAGATAAAAATATTACAAACATTTTTAATAAATTTCAATTAATAATTTTATGAGAAATTGTATTGCAATATTTACTCTTTCTGATTTATTTATAAATATATTTAAAAAATATGTTTGGGGCCCACTTAAAGTAATTTATATATATGTATTGGTTATTCGCCCATACTGAACAGGAACTCCGTTATCTCTTCCGACATAGACTATCATGTAAGTCTTCCATCACCACCCTTGCTATTCTCCTGTTCACTCCCAACTAGGGAAGAATGGAAGACAAATCTAACCGAAATCGATGGCCCTCTAATTATATATACAGATGGTTCAAAACAAGACGGCAAAGTGGGATTTGGAATCTTTTCCAATTCCCCTCACATCAATCTATCATTTAGATAACCCGACTACTGTAGCGTATTCCAAGCGGAAGTATGCGCTATCTGGTATGCTGCGAAAACTCTCTTAGAAAACAGAATATTACTAGAGGATATCCGCTTTTTCACCGACAGTCAAGCGGCCGTTCGAACAGTCAGCTCCTCATATACCCACTCAGATGTGGTTCGATCCTGTCTCTTATCTCTTAACGAGATAAGTTTTCAGAATTCTGTCCAAGTTATCTGGATACCGGGTCACAGTGGATTCGAGGGTAACTGCAAAGCTGATGAGCTCGCAAGAGCTGGAGCTGCATAATCAAATGTTAGTAACTTACCCACAATCCACATTCCGCTCTCAACATGTAAATTGCTCATTGATCGAGAATTTCACAGCATTGCTGATCGGAGGGGGCGAGTGGAAACTACTTGCGTTACGACCAGACAAATCTGGCCATCCTACAATCTAAAACAGACAAAAACCCTTATAAGTCTTTCGAAACACGAACTAAGGCATATAATATCTCTTATCACCGGCCACTGCCTTTTGGGCAATCACGCACGTCGGCTCGGGGTTCCTCAAAACGACCTGGGCAGATACTGCGAGGACGAAGATGAGGAAGTATCGAGCAGACATTTGCTGTGCAGTTGTCCCGGTCTAGCTAGAAGTCGACTCGCTCTTCTAGGCTCTCCAACAATTGACAATCTTTCAGTACTCTCGAACCTGAAAATCGAATCTCTCATCAAATTCTCGAAACAAATTAATATCTATAATAAAAATCTCGGTTAGGTGGGGAAATCATATAGCATAATGAGCTCTAGGGTAACACAACGGACCCAACTTGGGGTCTATATGGCATTCCGATGCGGGGTCACCCTTAAACCAACCAACCAACCATTGGTTATGTGCTAGGTACAGAACTCACTATGGTGCTTTTTTTGCTGCATGAGAACTATCGCTATCGATAATTGGGATTTGACAGATGAGAATGGCAAACTGTGTAGACATTTCAGTTCAGTAAGGTTCGGCAAGTCATCATAAATCGTTTAGCAACAAAACAACTCTTCCAAATTGTGGAAATATATATATGTACACCCTTTATGTGTGTTTGGCTGAGCGGCTCCTCCTATTTGTGGCGTGCGTCCTAATGTGGTTCCACAAGTGGAGGCACCCACAGTTTTAACCCGATTCCGAACGCTAGATATTGTTATGAGGAGTTTTTCATGGCAAAAAAACCGCTATTAAACAAACTTTTTCTTCATTTTGGTGTTTCACGGAGATTCGAGCCTACGTACTCCGAAAGTTAGTCATGCACCAACCCATTCGGCTACTTGGGAATTTACTTTGAAAAAAATGAATTTAATTCAGATTTATTAGAAAAATTAGTCTAAAATTGGGCTAATCGAATGGGCTATGTAACTCGTCACTGCGGTGGACACATGCCCGATGTCATATTCTAAAAATATATGCCTTGAAATTATTTATCAGTTTATAAAAAAAATTTATTCCAACAGAGTTTCTCTTTTGTATTATTATTTTAAGTTCTCAACCCTTTAAAAAACACCCAATATAAATCTCGTATACAAAGGTCACAATAGCTTGAAAAGGCTGCCTTTGGTCCACATTCCTTAAAGTTTGAATTGCAAACCGGCGCAGCAATTCTTTACTTGAGTTTATTATAAAGTAATAATCATGAATGGTGGCTTTGGGCCATGACAAGGTGTAAAGTGCACCAAGATCGAGTGGTTATTGTTACCCACTGAAACAAAATCTACCTTATTTTACACAAGCAAGCAAAATTGCATCAAGAATGGCTTGCTAATGAACAACATTCCCTCTTCCCCTCATACATTTAGAAGACAATTTGACGACTGAAATCTCAATCTCTACATTTTAAGGGCTTGATGACGCATTTTTACAAAGATCTCATATTATTCGTCCTTAGCGAATCCACTTCGTTATTGCTGCTTAGCTTCAGACTCTTGTTTCCCAAATTTTTTTGATGAGTGCATTTTCATCCCAGCGTTATCAGGGTAAAAAAAAACAAATTTTCATGGCATAAACTGCGGAGAGTGATTGACTAAAGTCCACGCATCTACAGGAAGTAACAGTTTGGATTGAAAATTCAGCTTAGTGGTTCAGCGGACAGGGGCGAGCACTTAAAGGCTGAGATTGATAACATGGCCTGCTACACCATAAAGAGAAATATAAAGTATTGCACTGCATGACAAAGATCCTTGCTTCAAATGGTCACGTTTCTAACGGCCAGTACTGAAAGCCGCTTTCCTAATGTCGCTAGAAACTGCTTCACTTTTCTTGGAAAAATAATTTAGATACAGTCCAGTTCGGACATTCATATAAAATATATTGAGACACCTCGCCTCCCTCCAAATATAGTCGGTATTTTCTCTCGGTAGACGGATACATCCGTTGCCGGTGCGAACGTTGTCGAGTATGAATGGTGAAGAACCAACCTTAAGCCGGCCTTATTCAATCAGGTTACGTCATTTCTACGCACTATATCACATATCGCACATATAAGTTCTTAAGGTGAATATCGACTGAGCCATTGGGCTATGGAAATTTGAAAAATTGGTTGCTGTAAAGCCAACTGAAGCAGTGACATGCATGATATTGTACAATATTTTCCTATTTTATTTAGTTTTTTTTAAATAAATTGGCAATTTGACCACGTTTTTAAAATAATGGCATAAATTGTCTCTCTGATCAGACTGATCAGACAACATATGTATAGACGTTATTGTCCGCGTAAACAAATTGGCCGCGGTAGTAGGGTTGCAATATTATGTACTCTGAGGAGATAAAGTACATTTTCAAACATGAGCTGGGACCTGCCGCAGAATCAATTGAAAGACACTCACTCGTGTTCAGCAGCTTTAGAGTTTTCGAAGGCTGTGTTACAAATTACTCCTTTTTTTGTCGGGAGAACTAGGAAATACAGCACTCAGACAACATTAAGTCCATTGTACTGCGCTCGGGTTCCCTTTTTAATTTTCTTTAACCCGATCTCGAAAGAAATCTGAGCAGATCTTGTGTTGCCAAGAAGCCAAAGTGGCCGCGAATTTACATATCAGTGTCTCAAGCCCGATTCGAGGGAAAGCCGGGCAGACGCACAGAAAGTGGTCCGCCGTAGAAAGTGCTTCGCCCATAGAAAGTGGTCCGTCATCAGTCCAACCAGCTGCCTATAGTTCCTTCTACTTAATGACAGTCGGTCGGACATAACAGGTAACATCAGAGAATCGAGGGCTCTTAATGAGTTAGATAGTATCTACAGACTACTCGACCTAAATTTTGCTACGCCAAGATTTATTTTCCATTCGAAAATTGCGTCTTACTATTCTATAGCTCTCTTTTGTTTTGGCATGCAAGAATTACTATTAAGTATTGTAAATATACTCGTATGTATCTGGTCTGTAAGGTTCTAGTAATCATAGACTGAAATATAATATATGTATTCACTACTTAAAAAACTTGGCATGCGCTGAAATCTCTGGAACATAAACCAAAACAGCCCTACGCGCTTTGGCTGTAGTCAACATTTTTTACTGGTCTGGCAATCAAAACAATTCCCCTGACTATTTGCAACTGCATCAAACCAAGCGGAAATGTGATTTGATGCTTCCGAGTCTCCAAAACAACTCTACTAATCGAGTGCATTGGGTGCTCATGTTTCAGCAGCGAGTTATGACATCCCAAAGTAGTACATTAAGTTCTTCACATGCCGATTCATACATACACACATATATACTTACACAATAATGACCATCTAGCCTTTTTGTTTTTGAACTACCGACTGCAATTTGCCACTACCGCCTAGAACGAGGCTAATTAATATAAGAGCCAGTTCTTGGTGGTTGCGCTTGACTGAATTGAGGTGGCAGTCAAGCCAACCAAGCCGTGTTATCATAGTTCAGTACAAGTCCAGCCGGTACGACGTATGTCGCAAGGGTTAGAGAACCTTCAGAAGACATTCAACCGCGACGCAGCGACAAAAAAGTATTTGTAAACTACAACAACAAAAATAAAAGCTTGAAAAATAGGAAAACTGATAGCCATTTCAAATTTAACTTGGAATGAGAAGACAACAACTACATATAAACAATGAAGAACGACTTGACGGTGAGCAATGATGTAGAAGCTTCCGGTTAATCGCTTGGCGGCTGCTTCAATTGACGCTGAGTTATTGTTCACGCTGCGGCTGCTTGATTGGGGTATTGCTATCGGTGGGGTTTTGTTTTCTCTATTTGTAATTACTTTTGCTGGAAATATAGACAAGTGTGTCGTTTAGTCGTTCGCAGAAGATGCATTTCATTGTTGCTGCTAAAGTTTCGATTTCAATGAAAATCATCGCATCTGCCGTACATGGATTGTAAATGTGTGTATGCAGCGGTACTGGCTAATCCCATACATAGAATCATTGCGAAAGTTGGCTAGCCGATGGGAATGCGAGCGAAAGCTGGAAGAGCTCATGTTCCACAACCAGCAGAGAAGTGTGGAACCTAAATAGAGAAGGCATCAATGGAAAGTGTTCTGTTTTAAATGAACCATTAGTTCAGTAAATAAATTTATTTAATTTTGTATAAAATAAAAGAAAAATATTAAATATTACATTTAATTTAAAATTTTACTTTTAACTAATTAAAATTAACAAAATTGACAAATCTGTTCAGTTTAATGCAATTATTTTTCTTACAATAATTCTTCTGAAAATTGGTCGCCTTAGAAAATTTGGTGAAATGAGTGCCATGTCGCGCATTTTTGTACGACACCTGATTTTTGCTGTGATGCCACGTGGCACGAAAGCGTAACAGGGGTATTTTTATTATTATTGGGCCACTGCGACCAAAATAGATCTATTGTGCAAAGCCTGCTGTGGTACTCTATGCTAGGTAAGGTTAGCCAGGTTGCTTGTTTAAGACAAGACGCTCGGTGGCCCTCAGGCTCATTGTGATACCTCCATTCGATTTCCATCACCACCACTTAGATCTTTTTAAGAAGGTAACTAGTCCCTCCAGTGAAAAATTTTGAAAATTTCCTAGGTCTTCAAAGAAATAATCGCCAAGATATTTGGCACGGCTTCTTTGAAGTGCAGGACATTCACAGACGAGGTTTTGTATCCACTCAATTTCTTCTTCATCCCCTGTAGAAGCCATTGTGTGGTACACCCATTCTACTAGATAGTATGCCAATAGTGCAGTTACGCGTTGTAACTCCTGTGAGGACGCTGGTAGTTGGTCTGTTTAACCCAAGCAGACATTTTATCCTTTTAAGATTTAGTTTTGGCCAGAGCACTTTGGAAACCCTGCAGGTAGTAGTCAGAAACCATCTTATATTGGTTTCCACGATAACGCTCAAGCCAATCGCAGTGTACAGGGACATTATTCATCTTTGAGCCGTCAGTACAAATATGGTGACCACCATCATCCGATATGACTCTGGTCTGCCAATTCTTACCTATACCTATGGTACTCTATATTTAAGGCTTTTTCAAAATTTTAGCACATTCTCGGGTTTATTGTTCCATAATTTATATGAATGCACTGCACTAGCATCAATATAAGGTAGCCTTTTTCTGCCTAGTGCAGGACATTCTTAAGGAATATGTTCCGAATTTCCAGTGTACGTTTCAGAGAATCGACAGAGTAAAGTAACCAGTTAAAAACCTACTCTGTTAAGCGAAATTAGCTTATCAGAAACTATTCTATTCGGCGTTGGAAAGTGTTTCACTGGTCGCCGACCGATGTAATTTCGCCAGTGATCAACGAATTACTTCTCCTCCCACTTACTGAAATATTTGTTAATGTGCCCTTTTGTAAGTGCACAGAAAGGCACAGGACCAATTAGAAGCATGCTTGCTCCTTTTTAGCTAAATGATCGGCAATTTCGTTTCTCTTACAACCCTAATGTCCAGGAACCCAACCTAATAATACTGTGTTGAAGTTCCCTCACGTGTTAAGAAGGTTGAGGCAGTCATTTATCATTCGCTCACACATATCTCGATGACATGTATTTCTGCCTGGAAGATGGTTGGGTAAAAACCATTGTAGTCGATTCTTTGGATTTAGGTCCATTGATTCTGTTCTACCATCTTCTAATTTCGACCCATCAGTACACCATATCTGGGAGCAGGGTTTGAAGGTAATATGACTTTGTGAATTATGTGTTCGATGTGAAATTCTGGCAACTTAGGCAAAAAATGCAGCATTCTATCTGTTGAAACTTCGTCTATTCTTGCGCTCAAGCCATTTAAATCGACATCACGAAAATTTTGTTTGCACGATTTCTTCTTTGCCATTTTCAATTGTAAATTACAGTCAATAGCGAAATTTTCAAAGAAAATATTTACAGAAAGCTCCTTTATTTGTATTTACCTATCCACCTTCTTCACTCATCTATGCAAGATAAGTGTTTAGTTTAGCATTTACAAAAGGGTTGCAAACTTACTACAATACTGCCAATTTTGTCTGTGCCTCGAGTTAGCTCATACTTTCATTGACCTTAATAAAAGAGCTCAAGAGCCTTTGTCGTCTATCGGGAGGGTGTCGGTGGTTGGCTTCTTATTTAAGTAGTCGACCTCACCAAACTTTTTCGCTTCTTCACTACATGAAGCCTACCACTCTGCCTTATTAAATCTACGTAACCCGTTTTACAATGAGGTCATACTCCAATCGAAAGTCTAAGTCGATGGCACACCAATTCCAATTGTCTAAATGCCTAACTTGATTGCTATCCTCCCCGGTGCATACAACCGGGATCGCCAATAAGATCTAAAACCGCAGCAAGACCTTCAAGCCGTTAGTCGGTAGTAATTGGAGCAAACACAAAGGAAAGCCTGTTCTAAACTACTGGGATAGATAGAATGCAGTGAACGAGTTCACATTTTTACACTTAGCACTGCAATGGATTCGTTCTTTTGTCGCCTGAACACCTACACTTTGAATGGATGGCATGGCCACGACATTAGCACCTCAGAAGCTCAATCACTGACGAGATCCAGATCTACATATATTAAACAACTACTGGATATGACGGAATACTGACGAGGAGTAAGGGTATACATAGATACTGGCTGCCATGGGAGAGGAAAACCTTCAATGGTGTTTATGTTATTGTAGTACATTAAACTCCTACCTATCCAAAATTGGCTCTCCCCTTGAACTCAAACCGTCGAAATAAAATGTTTCCTCGGCCTACAGTTAGGTGAGATAAACGATGACGGCCGGCAACTACTGCCAGGGCTCGATAAACTGTTACGACACCAACAACGGAATACTGACAGACGGTTATACGTTACCTGAACTACATAGATTAGATTGGCGAAGAGTTGTCACTCCAGCAGCATTCTCCAAACATATACGGGGAACGTTTGTGCTGCCACAACAACAGCAACGGAACACAGACTGATACGAACGATAATCACTCTTAGTTCATTACACACTTCTCCCTGAATGTCGGTTCGGAATCCAATTATCACAAAGACACCACGCTTCAGCTGCCTTGTGACCTGCGTTTTTTTGTTTGGTAACTAATATTTACCCCTACATACTAAGCATAAGTCCGGCATGCGAGTGTACCCGCTTGACAATAACTTCGCTTACCGTTAGATGATATCGGCGACGACAACGTTCCCACAACAGTTGGTTCTACGTTGCCGGAATAGCCCGCATTTATATCTGCTATTACTCTAGCAGCATTTCCTATACATGAAGACAGAAATTTCCGCAAAGAGTGTCTATGAGTGTCCATTCTGAGCGACAGTCAGGCGGCACTCAATCATCCTGTGAGATTAAGGCTTTGGTTACTGGTGCTTGATTGTATCGAGAAACTGACTCTACTAGGAACGGAACTTGCTATGTAGCAACACACCATCAAGGAGAAGCTTAGGAGTGAAGAGGTAAGGCTAAGGGAGATTTGCTGGCACCAAACTATAGGGCTACGCCAGGCGAAATCCTTATTGGGGTTACAATAAAAATAAATTTAGGAAACTCATAACCCTACCCAAGGATAAACTGAGAATGGTCACGGGCATTCTCACAGACCACATGATCGGGATAAAGTCTACTGATTTTTGTCGTTTCTGCGACCAATCCCAGGAGAATACATCTTCTCCTTGAATGTACGTGCGGCCAACTGCAGCCAGAAGAAAGGCACATACGACCAATCCAACCCAGCTCCATCCTAAGTTTAATAAAGGGACTTGGTCTGGATGGGCAGAGCGCACAAGGACCCTGAGGACGAAGTGCGAACCTCGAAGAAAATCTATCATCCATAGGGACTGTTTTTATGCTGCTACAACAAGAATCTCGGTGAAACCAAAATTAATAAAAACATGTTTCTAATAGCCGTCGCCCCTCGGCAGGCAATGGCAAACCTCCGAGTGTATTTCTGCCATGAAAAAGCTCCTCATAAAAAATATTTGCCGTTCGGAGTCGGCTTGAAACTGTAGGTCCCTCCATTTGTGGAACAACATCAAGACGCACACCACAAATAGGAGGTGGAGCTAGGCCAAACACACAAAAAGGGTGTATGCGCCAATTATCTATATATATATATATATGCATATATATACAACAAGACGACAACTGATGGTGGTTTTTACTTTTCATTTACCTTTTTTTCAAAAGAAGCGATTTTTATTTTATTTCTTTCAGCAAAATATGTACAGAGGAACATTTTTTTTTTTTTTTGTTTTGTATTTGGAAAATTAAATACGTTTTTTGATTTTTAAGTATACAGGTTATTTTTAATGCATTGGTTTTATAAGAAGGTTTACAAAAGAGTTGAAAAAATAAAGAATATCGAAAATTTAATAATAAAATAAGAAACTAACAAAATTTAAACGAAAATCACAATGTAAAGTGAGAAACGTAGATTATTAAAAAAATAACTATATGAATGTCTTTGACTAAAGTTTTCTTACATATTTACCTTTAGCAATTAAAAGTTCTAAATTAATTTCGTTATAAAATATCAATAATTTTTGTCACGTCACAAATATACAAACACGTAGGTGCTTTTTAAAATGGAATTTCAATTATATATTCGCGCATGTACGTGAAATCAATGAAATCAATTTCATGTGAATGCTCGATATATTCCATGTTCTTCAACTTGTGCGCTTCATTGCTCTTGATTTACATATTTTTGCGAAACTTTATAATTTGCTTATATTAATACATTCAATAGAAATACAAATTATATTCTCTACAACGACAATCGCTGCTAATACATTTTCGTTATTCATCATTAAAATATAAAGATCAACAGTTAATATGGTGAACATGAGGAGCGACGAAAGAAACAAGCTATGATTAGTTGCCATTACTTTAGGACTTTGAGTACGATGTGTAAATAGGTATGCGCTGAATATAGTATACGGCTTCTTTAAAACGTTCATCAAAAATTTCGTGAATAGATGCTATGTAGGTATGTACGCCTATAGCCCCTAACTACCGTTATGCAGCTTTCAAAACCACATCACAAGCCACTCAGTTGCACTTAAAGTTCCTTTGCCTTTGCCCAAATACCTTCGTTATCTTTAGTCTTAAGCCTATAGCTTCAGCACTCGTTTCACCTCGACCGTTGGAAAGGCCGCGAATTCGCAGTTGGCAGCACGATGTGGATTGCGCTGCAGATATTCTGTGAGTATTTCGGCTGCCAGGTGACTGGCACGTGAAGAGATCTCCGATTTGGCGGGCACTTGTTGGTTGCGCCGTTGCAGCGCCACAATCGACTCGATGCCGGTCGCATCAGGCTTGGGGCCTGCCTGGAGGAGCGATAACGCCCATGCGTGCTTCATGCGCGTCAGTTCGGCTTCCAGTTCAGTGATACGCTTGTCTTTAGGTTGCGGCACATAAATTGGTTCGAATTTCTTTAGCTTGTCGCGTATCTGCTGCGCTTGCATTCGTAAGCGAGAGCTGCGTTCGTTATGGAACACCGTTTTCAGCAGCTGCAGCTCCTCGGCAATGAGTGGTGTGCTGCCAGAAACCCCGTGACTGCTAAAAGCGCCACCGCTGCCACTTGTCGATGAGAGTGAGGAGTCTGCAAAGCGTTTAGTACCACCCGTTGACTTGAGCTTCTCGCGCAATGTACTCTTCTCACTCTCCAGCGCTTCGATATCGCTCTGCAGATGATCGAGTGTATCCTCGTACTCCTTCTCCTTCTTCTGCAACTTCTCTAACTGTGCGTGTGTTTCTTCATACTGACGCTTCCATTTTTCCACCGTATGCTCGAATTCGCTCTGCAATACCGAAAGTTTCTTCTCGGCTAGGTCCTTGCGGATCTGCATCTCTGAGAGTTCATTCTGCTTCAGTTTGGCAGCCAGTTTCAGCTGCTTTATATCCGCCTCGCGATTCTCAAGTGTCGCAGCTAGCACATTCTTCTGCTCCAGCTGCTTTTTGATGAGTTGGGCGCGCGAAATGATTGGCGAGATAGGTTTCTCCTGTTTCTGATTAGCCAAGGACATAATTTCATATTCCTTGTCCAACAAATACTGCGCCAATTGCTGCAAATCGATGTTTGCTTGCGACAACATGCCCTTGAAGTTCTGCGACGGGCCACGATCGTCCTGTTCGTATACACGCTCGCAAGCCTGTGTAAGCAGTTCCCAGAATTTGGCATGCTCAACGGTGTGCTCGGCAGTGTTGTCCGACTCAATGGAGGCAGCTATCACCTGCACAGCCTGCTTTGTAGCCGAGTGCATTACGGACATGATGCGTGAGAGCGACTGTGTGATTTGACGCATCGCTTCTAGTTTAAGTGGCGATATGCCGCACTTGATTACATGTTGATCCTGTGGCAAACGACGTTTAATGAGCTTTACTTGCTGTTTGATCGCTTCCGTTTGCTCGTTGAGGTACTGCATTAACAGTATTGAGTCGCTGGTTTCGCTACCTTCGCGTATGATGGTGCGCCCTATGGTGACATCATTCAAAACCGACTCACAAGCCGAGCCCAGCGCAGCAACACAATCGCGTATCATTTGTGTTTCATTGAGTAGATCCTCGCCGGCTAGTAACACAGAGTTCATGGCATTGAAGAAGGCCACACACTTTTCGATATTTTCTGTGGTGGAATTCTCATCCAATTGATTTGACTTCAACAACTCAATAATACCATCGATGGTTTTCTCCTGTGCGATCATTTCGGGCAGTGAATTACCGGCGCGCAACAGTGTATCTGGCTGGCAGCTGTTTAGTCCATAGAGAATTTGGTGAAGCGCGCATTGCAAGTTGTGGATGTAGTGCATGAGGCGGCACTTGAAGGCGTATTGCTGCACAGAGTGCCCCTGAAAAACTGCCTCGCGCGTTATATTGTCCACAGCTGGGAAACGCTCCCGTGTTTGGCTCACTACGATGCCACACTTGAAGACGATGCGTGAGATTAGCAAAATAACCAGAATTGAATCGTGATCCCCGCCACGGCTCATGAATGATTCCGGCATGAAGGCGGTCAGCATTTGCACGTGTTCGTTAGCCTGCGATAGCTCGATTTGGCGCAACTGCACATCAATGGCGCGCGTGTAAGCTTTCGATTCAGCAAACATCTGCTTATAGTCGATTGTTTCACTGGCAATCTTTACGCTGGGATCTTGCAGCGATTTCTGGTCATTGTTGGTTGTGCGATCGCGCAAGTCCAACAACTGTTCGTTCAATTTCTGAACCAGCTCGCGGAATTTTGTGATTGTCTGATCGCGATCGTAGATCGTTTCAATAGCCGCGTCACGTTCGCGCAGTGCCTCTTTGCGCGCTGCACTCATCAAATCCAATTCCTCACGCAAGTCCATTTCAAGTTCGTGGTTGCTTTCTACCAGCTGTTCGTGTACTTCTTCAAGCGCCTCCAGCTGTGCCACCTCTTCCTCCAGCATTTTCACTTTGTCTTCCAGCTCCATTTTCTTTTCGGCCAATTGCTCAACCATTTCTTCGGCGCCAAGTGCAGCATCGACTTGCTCCTGCAGAAAAGAGAGGGGAAAAACATTTAAAATAAAAATATTTACAAAGTGGAAAGCTTAAGCGATTTGAAGCGAAATGAAATGGCAACTGATAAAAAACGTTGGTGTATTCCAATCGATAAACAAAGCATTTGAATGGTTAAGATTTTGCGAGTTACCTCCTGAGCCCCAGTTTAGCAAGCAGATATGGGGGAAAAATAGAAGAAAGATTTCGGTAAGTTATACGGATTAATTTTTTGTTAACATTTCTGTTGGTGCCAATGGTATGTGCCAAAGGGCAGGCGGAGCGCAACGGACTACTTCTGGAAGAAGTGCACTTGGAAGGGTGTTGGTGTGAGAAAGTAAAATTAAACCTCCCAAAGTAAAAAAATTAGATCCGTTGGGCATTGTACCCCTGATAATTTATGAGATTAGAGTGCATTTAAAAAAAGCTTAACCGTTATTAAGGAAAAAAGCACTCTAAGGCGTTTTAAGCATCAGAAGTTTAGAAAGTGAATTGCATGTGTGTGTGTAAACGAATTAGAGTAAAATGTAAGTAAATGTGTTAAAACTGGTGTTTCATATGACATTCCAAAACACAACGTACATATATAGAGAAAATTATTATTAGAGAAAAAATGTTTATGTGGCAGCGCGGATGCGTTAGTGAAAAGCGAAAGTTCTTGAAATGCTGAATAAAATCAATTTATTCCCATCAATGCATTTTTTTCTCTCTGCCTCCAGTAATGCATTTGTGATATATTTTTATATTCGCACGTTGCCACCTTCCCGTAATCCACAACCCAAAACTCACCTGCAAGTCGGCGACTGTCGCCTCCAATTCATCAATTTTGCTTGACAGTTTTTCCTTTGTGCGTTCCAACTCGGCCACTTCTGACTTCTTCATTTCCAATTCTTTTGTAAGTTTCTGTATGTCGTGTTTATCGTGCGCAGACAAGTCCCGCAAACGCACCAACGTCTCTTTTAAGCGTAAATTTTGCTGTTCCAACTGCTTGAATTCATAGGTTGACATTCCGCCACCTTCGCCAGCGATATCACCAATTGATGTTTCAGCTTTGTTTTGCATCTCTGAACGCAATAATTCCAAGTCCACTTGTAATTCTTCAATTCGCTCCTTGGCAGAGTCCAATTCGAGTTGCAGTGTATCTGCTTTTTCTTCTGCCATTTCTTTGTCCAAAGTGATGAGTTCAACATTATCAGCCAATTCAGACATTTCTTGGGCATGTCTTTCGCGCGCTTCGATGGCGTCCTTTGTTTCTTGTTTAGCGCGCTGTAACTCCTTTTGCAACGATGCTTGTGCAGTCATGATTTTGCTACGGAATTCTTGCAACTGTTCAAACTGAATTTTCATTTTATCGAATTCGCGTAGTCGTTCTTTGTCTTCGCTGCGGCGTTGCTTGAGCGTTTCTAGTTTCTCGGTCAGATCGGTAACTTGAGTTTGCAGATCGTCGATAAGTTTCTGTTGCTCAGCGGCTGCTGCCTTCTCTTCAGCGGTGGGGCCAGGCGGCACAGCGGTAAAAGAAGGCGAGCGCATTGGCTGCAATGGCGTGAATTGCGGCTTCAGAATCTCAAGGAAACCAGTTTCGACGAAGGAAGCACGTTTCGAGGTAGAATGCGAGGCACTACCATTGCCACCGCTACTCCCACCTTCAGCTGTGGGAATGGACGAACTGGATGCTGTTGCAGAGCCAGCAATATGATCCCTAGCTGTAACGCTGGGTGGTTGCAAACTCTTCCGGCCGCCACTGGAACTACTTGCTGTGCTGCCGCTTCGTTCTATTAACGAAGCTGAGAGCTGCGAACGTGAACCTCCCAATGATTGGCGGCTGGAAGAGAGCGAGCTCCTAGACCCGCTCAACCGTGCTTTAGTGGGTTGGGCTATGGACATTCTAACGCTGCTGCCACTACTTGCCGAATCGGCTATATCTTCTAAAGACTTCTTGGAATCGGGAGTGCCACCAATGACTCGAATTTGCGTCGGGCGTACAAACATGCCACAATTTTCCGCGCATTCAAAATATGTCTGGCCTTTGATTTGGCCATTGTTTTTACCTTTCGGTTCATCAAGTACCACGCCCACCCACTTGCCAACGGCGAAGCTGGTCATACCAATATAGGCAACGGTTCCTTGCAGATCCTTGCCGGTTATATCGACCCGCGCGCCTACTTTTAAACTCCTCTCCGACATTTAGGCCAATTTCTCTTACGTTGCCGGTGCCGCAAGTGAAGGTGTATTTGGGTATGAGTGTTGCGTATAAAAGACGTTGAAGCCTGAAAATAGCATAGTTATAAATATTTGGCCTTATAATTACGCATACAGAAGAACGATAAAACAAAACAAACTAGGTATTAAAGCTAAGAAAGTTGGATGACGTAGGCCTCACCGACCAAACAGCCAGTTAACCAGTTAACTAATATGCCAACGTCGTGCGTGTGTAGAAGAAATGGTAAGAAAAGTAATAACATAAATTAGTCATCCTCTCCGTTTTTGCATTGGCCTGTACTCTTTTCAGTTGGAAATTAACCAACGGCCACAGCCCACTTTTACCTTCGTTTATCTGTTACATACCAAGATGATTTGTTGCTTCTAAATGTTTTGTAACATTCACACTAAAAATTTTATACACAATTTTATTTAATTTATAGGGATTCTGCAATTCTCAAACTGCTGCGGAAAAGTTGTGAAAAAATTTGACAGCATCTACAAAACTGAGGCGAAGAATTACAGAAAGTTACGCCGTTAAATTAGCACTTACGCGGCGGGTACACTGATCAGCTGTTATTTACGTGCTGCCACTCCGAGGGAAAGTCAATTAGTAATAGCAAATTAGACAATAACGTGAACCCGCTACCACGTGAGCCGAGTCGCCTAAAAAGAAATGAAAACTCAGCACGTAGAATTTTTCTACGCGGAGCGCAAAAATCAGCGGAATTTAGGTATTTTTCGTGCCAGCTGATTTCTTACTTCCACATATTGTTCCAAGTTCGCAAGTTTTGGAGTTGGCAAAAAAATATATAGGTTTTTATCAAAAGTGCAATACAACTTTTTTAGAAAGGTGCTAGTAATTCGGCCGATCATTTGATGTTCACTTTTGACGGAAATATTCTATAATGCTCAGAACTTAGTGCTCAGAGTTTCTTTCACTTTTTTAATGTCAATGTGAAAAACTTCCTGAGGACGTTTGTGTAAGTGCGAATTGGGCCTAACTTATGGATTTTGAAGACAAATTAAATATATACTTAAAATAAACATACTACTCTTTGAGTCAAAATAAGTCAATTAATCTTGTCTCGATAATCCACTTTGAAAATCGTAGTAAATCATCGCACGAAAATTTTCATTTCTTGCAACATTTAACCAAAGCAAATTATTACCTGCCCATTTTGAAATTGCAGACTTGTTACTATTTATTTTATAACAAAAGATCAACACGGCTAGACAAATATGGTACAATTGCGGCCTATTCTATATGTCACTACTCTATTCACTATTCCTCTGTTCGGGGCACATGGCGAAAAATTTTGCATGCGAAAGCAACAACAAAGATATCGATCAAGATTTGCCGCTAGCGAGAATGATTATACGGGTAAAACTCACTATTGTACCAACAAGTGTAATTTTAGACAGCTCTATTCCACCGTTACCAAGATATGCTCATTTATACCAGTTACTTCAACTATTCGCCACTTCCTAACACTCGGCGAAAAGAAGAGGCCTTGACTGTTGTTAGTATAGGCATGGATTAAAAATAAAGGGCAGCACAAGTTTCAGTAACTTCAAGGACATCCCCTCCGCACCAATAGCATTGGACTTGAGGTTCATAACCGATTTAAAAACTTCTGCCTCAATTACCCTTTAAAATTTCAACCTCTTTTAATGCAAATTGGATATTTAAATTCTGAGCTAAACGACTGTCGCGGCTTTTGCTAGCTCTACTAAAATAGTCCTTAAGAATGCCTTAAGAATGCCATATTAAGGGTTTACAAATTACGCTGTAAATCTATTGATGGCAATAACTGGTTTAACTTGGTGTAACACTACAACCGCTTCGCTTGCCTTGCAATAGTGGAAGCTTTGTTTCGCCAATTTTGTATTGCAACCAAGCGAAGTCAGCGTTAGTTATTTTCATTTGGAAACGCAGGCCACAAATAAGAAGAGGAGCTCGGCCAAACACCTAACAGAAGTGTATGCGCCAATTATTTATTTTTTTGTATACATATATACATTACAAGTTTTTACAGCTAACCTGACTTTACTACTAGAACAATCATAAGAGCTGTTCATGACCCGAACAATACGCAGTCAAGTCAAGTTTCGCATCTACCGTCTCAAGAAACCAACAATTTAACACTTCCTAGTTCATATTTGACCGATCATCAGACAGCTACATTTACATACATATTTCAAATCACAAAACATACATATAAGTAACAATATGATCAGGACAATTAATACATATAATATTAATACGGAGAGCAACATTTTGTCGTACCTTTTATTAGTATTTATAGTCAGAGAAAAAAGTTGAAACATATACCAATGGATAGCATATGTGGAGACGGTTTGCACAATGTATTAAACTAGATACATAATTGAATAGGTGCAGATAAAATTAATCACACTATTTTACTTGTATTATGATATTATATATTATGTTATAATATGTATCATGATATTATATATATGTATCATGATATAAAAGTTGATGAAACAACTGGAAACTTAAATATTGTGAATCAATACTATTATAAATTTGATTCAGAAATTATGATGGTCATGGATTAATTAATGATTGTTTTTTATTATGCTTTTTCAAACAAAATTAATTTTTTTCCGTAATACATGAAATTAAATGTTTCCAATTCATGAATAAAAAAAATTATGATAAGCTATCCATTTATATATGTTTCAACTTTTTTCTATGACTATAAATACTAAAAAAAGGTATGACTAAATTTTGCTCTCCGTATTTATATAACGTCAAAATTTCGACGGACGGGCGATCCTAGTTTGATTAAATTCAAGAATATGGTTGGGGCTTAGGGTTATTAACAGGTCTAACAAAATAGGATACGAATTGTGTGCGGATCTTGTTGGTTCATATTCGGATTCTTGGCCCACTAAGTTAATAATTTTAATTTTTTTCACATATTTCCTTTACTTCCTATCAGTCAGATGTGCTCACATAGCTTAGGTAGGAGGCTAATACACCAATTTAGATCACTTGATGTTTTTGGGTCGGTGTTCATAATAATATTGAAAACTATTGTAGGCTTTCTCTGACTTTATGAATATTCTTGAATAGTAGCAAAGACTCTAATGTTATTATCTTAGTAATTTGCTCTCAGTGCCTCCGAGTATCTCCTCACTCATGATCTTCTAAACGTATTTATTCAAATGACTGACTGTATTTGCTGATTTGATTGCATATACTCGTATTACATCTCGTCTCTTAATTCGCTAATTTAACTAAATTGTGAGAAATTTTTGAGAAATGATAGTCTACAAGTAGAAATGCACGGTTCGCGTGGCTAAAATAATGCTCCACAGTTGTGGTCTTAATAGGAAAATTAGTTTGTTATGTTTTAATTCACTTTGGAAATCACGGCTCATGCACAGTGGCCAATAATAGTTGCATTTATTTTCGTAATAAAAAAAATTGTTTTATAATTTTACACTTTGTTTATTTGTATTCAAATATTTGCGAAACACAAAATATTTTTAAATTTATTTTCATTCAAGAAAGAAGTTAAAAAAATTTAAAATAAATTGAAAATAAAATTAAAAATCAAGGATAAGCAAAGTTTATTTTTACCAATCCTATGGAAAGTCATATGCGCATATTCATAGACTTCAGTTAGAGTACACTTTAGTTTGAGTCATGCTAAATACATTAGTAGAAATTTTTATAATCTCTCTTTTTTCATTCATCCGAAACAGTAATTGGTACTATATCGAAAAAGGAAAAAATGTAGATTTTCGAACTCAGCGACCGACTCAACGAAATTGCTTAGTCTGATTCTTGAGTTCTTTTGGCTGTAAATTAGTGTTATCTCGCCTAACATATATATAGGTATAACGGTTATTGTAAGTCTGACTTCAAATTCCTATTTTTGCATTCGCTTAAATTTTGTGCTTAATGTGAAATTTAAAATCAAAAACATCAATACTCTATACTATACTTTATATTATGAACAAAAACTTTATAGACGGCTTTTGCGTTTAGAGCCAACTCTAAAGTTAGAGCAACGAAAGGCTGTCACTAAAGTTGCTACTAAACCTGACAAATTAAACGAAATTTCAATTTCTGTGTATGCTCGAAGCATTTAAGTTTAAGATTTTGATTAACAAACAACTATAATATTTAAGCCTTATTCTAAATCTGAAAGTTATGTGTTAAATAAGCCCTTTGTATTTAGTATTAATAATAATAATAATTGGCGCGTACACTTCTGTTAGATGTTTGGCCGAGCTCCTTCTCCTATTTGTGGTGTGCGTCTTGATGTTGCTCCGAACGGCAGATATTTTTTATGAGGACCTTTTTCATGACAGAAATACACTCAGAGGCTTGCCATTGTCTGCCGAGGGGCGACCAACGTCAGAAAAAACGTTTTCTATCAGTTTGGTGTTTCATGCACGGAGACCCCAACCTGTGCTCTTCTGAATGGTAGTAATGCACCAAGTCATGCGGCTACGGCGACCGCAATAAAAAATATTGAAAAAGTACTTAAGGTAATAAATTTCAATTATAAAATTATACAAATATTACTCGTAATAATAACGAAAACTATTATAAATACATAACAGAAGAAAAAATTATGTCGATTTTTGGACTCAGTCACCGATTTTACATAGGAATTTCATGGTCTTGGTTTAGGATAAGGAATCATTAATTATTTGTGAACCCTTCCACTCTGGCGCTGAAATAATTATTAAATTACCTAACACTTGGCAATTTTTGCAAGCTTTGAATTCGTTGCATTTAAGAGAGATTGAAATTGTTCTCACTTTACTCTCATCAAAGGACTGCTGGAAGAGAATAACAAACTTAAATTGGATATTTTGTTAGAAACTTAACTTCCTAAGGCGGAAATAGCCGCTATTATAGGAGCGATCGTTGGGATCCTCATTAGAGAAACATTAATTACAAAGAAGGCAATACGGGCATGAATATCAGTAGGTGACCAACTCTTTCGTAGCATTGGACGCACGCTGGATCAATTTACAAGGAAATGCCTAACTTCTACAATATTTTTCGGACACTTACGTAGCGATATTATAGAAATATGGTATGGATGAGTGATAAAATGGCTATGCAGCAGAGCAGAGTCGGCTTGAAACTGTAGGTCCCTCCATTTGTGGAACAACATCAACACGCACACCACAAATAGGAGGAGGAGCTCGGCCAAACACCTAACAGAAGTGTACGCGCCAATTATTTATTTTTATTTTATTAGCAGAGCTTTTGTGAGGAGAGGTGCGTGTGAATGAGATGATACAAACATTTTACGAAACATTGCTGATATTTGCTTTTAAAAAATTTTCCGAGAGCAAACGGGAGAGCATTAAAGCATAAAACAATTACATATCTATCAAGCAAATGGTCCTTACATAAAAAATTGAGTCTTATACTAAAAAGTATGCTTCTTTTGAGCACATTTTTGACACACTGTATCCGTATTGTATATCAACACGACAGATAAGTAGAAATGACTGAAAAATGCTTGATTATTATGGAATTACTGTGCAGTTATTTTTAAACCCAGCCTGCAGCTGAACTACTGGGATTTTATACGAAGGAATATAAGTATCCAGAAACCTCAGAATAATGAACGACATGGAATTTGCTATGCCTGTCTATCGGAGTTATCAGCACCACTAACAGCATCACTAACAAAATCGACGAATAAAGAGGCCAACAATTCTTAGCGCGATCAGATTTGAAACAAAGGAGATACAGTGCGGAGGTAGGTTGGATTACCTGCCGCTGTGCACAGTGGCCAACTTTCCCCAAAAATACAGTTTCGATTTATTTGCTCCGGTTTGGCGAATTATCAATTTTCTCTGGTGAATTCTATCAAGCCCGGAAAGTTATCCTGGGTACTGCAGCTCGCTCTTTCAAATTACAGAATATTGGGATAAAAAAATAAAGAGCTAACCATAGATATGGCAATCCACATTTGCACAATTCATGCATAGTAGGTGAAGAATTGTGTGTCTTTCTCTTCCTGATCGACTCTTATTAGGCAATGCTCTGATAGTACGTGCTTCGAGATCCTCTCCGATTCCAGCTCGGTCACGTTTTACTTCAGATCCGTCAAGCCGCCTATCTATAATTAGCTTGCCTATAATTTTCACTTATAACCCGCTGGTTTCAAAAGCACGAGGATGCCCAAAAGTGCCTTGAATAGGCCAAGTCATCATTGACCTGAAGATATGTACGTAACTGGAGGAAAATAAGCCAAAAACCGTGACGCCTGGAAGAAAATTGTGGATTAAGCTAAAGCTCACCCCGAGCTGGAACGCTGCCTAAGATGATGATATTTTCTGACAGACAGTTTTTAAATGGCGGATGACATACCAATGCGTAAATTTTGAAACATTATTTGCCTTGTTTTGTAAGTGTGCGGTGATTTTCATTTGGGCTGGGACCCAAGACATATACGGTTTTGTTTGCAGTTAGGAGATAATTTGGATCCTACCTAATCGCTGAAACTTCCGACTGGATGACACTGATATGATCTGTGAGTAAACAGTCAGGTGCGGAATAAGCGAGCGAATGGCACTGTGCCATCAAGATTGGAGTAAATTCTATAAGCGGCAACACCATGAGGTGTAGTGTGATAGTTTTAAAAAATTTTACACAAAAAATTTCCAAAAATTGAACAAATTATGTCAAAGAAAAAAATGTCCGCGATTACAGACTTTTGGTATTTGCAATGGAAAAATAAAAAAAAATTAATTATATTTGATCCTACGCAAATAAAAAACTTGTATGTTAAAAAGAACCAAAATGGTACCAGAATTTTCAACATTGAAAAAATCTCCAAATTTTTTTTAAATTATGTTTTATTCTACTAAATTAAAAAAAAAAAGTAAATGTGTAAAAAAAGCAAAACATTTCACTTAAAAAACGATACCAAAATTTCGAACATTGAATAACTCTGAAAATTATAAATATTTTTTTTTATAATTTTTTCAGTTTGCCTCTTAGTTACAAATAAACCAATTGTCAGAAAAATTGACGACAATGTCCAAAATACTTGGTTCGCCTGGCACGGAATCGTTCAAATACTATTTTGAAAGAATTTCGAAAATACGAAGTACAACAGCATTTGATGTCATTTAAGCATTTTGAAACATAATCACTCCACAAAAAATAGAAAATAGGACGTGGCACGAGAGTTGCTATTTGAATTTTGAGATATGGCAACACCAGAGTGAATATGCCAAATTCTATATTGCCATGGTAAATTAAGATATTTTTAAAGGATCAATCAGCGACCTCTTCAAAAAAACGAGCGCTGGGTATACATATGTGTAAGTAGATGTATGTAAAATAAGTTCAATTTCACCCGAATACATGCAAAAGGTATTTTTTCCCAGTTCGAATGCTGATTGTTGCCGACCGCTAATCTTGTTTAACGATATATTTCGTTACTGTTATTACTGTACTAATCTCAAAAGCGATTTACATTTGCGCATGTGATATATGTATTAAAACAGTTCATATGTAGTTTTGCAGGTTGACGATTTATTTCTTAAACTTTTCAAAAGTCTTTACATTCAGTAATCGCGCACGGAGCACGGAACCCGTCGGCAGAAGAAAGAAATCGCAAATAGAATCTGTTGAAAAAAATTAGAAAGGATATCAATAGAAATAAATTAAAAAAATAGGCTCAGCAGAGTTCAGTCTATTTGAAATAAATCTCAATAACATTATTAATTTGAAATAAAATTTGCTATAAGCAAACATTTTTTCAGCTAATAAATCATTCCAGCGAAATAATAAAATAATGGCACATGAGGTAAGTGACTGCGAGCCGCCATAAACAAAGTAATAAATAAAATGTGACAATTTTTAATCAATAACCAACTCTAAGCAAAGGATTAAAAGTCGAAGGTGCCAGCAAGATAAGAATTCAAATAAATTCTCGTAGGCACCTGCACATACATACTCACATATATAACTATTTATATGCGCGCAAGGGATTCCATTGCTTATGAGCTGGTGCAAACTTAGTGAATTTACAGTTATTTAACGAGTGTTTTTGGGCAGTGCCAATTGTGCAGCCCGGAAACTCTTTTTTGATAGTTCAGAATTTAAAAATTTGAATTTCAAAAATTTTATCTGCTGGTGCTTAGCCTTAAAAAAATTTATTTTGGGATTGTGTTCTTGGCAGATGATTTCTTTATGAGCAGCTTTCTCGTGAGAGAAATACACTCATAGCGCTGCCATTGCCCGCTGAGGGTCGAGCGCTACTGGGAAAAATCGTTTCTATCATTTGGTGTTTTATGCCCACACTGGGTTTCGAAGCCAGCTCCTATCAAATGATAGTCACGCACAAAGCATACGGCTCCTGATAACGTACCCTGAGCTAGACCCGTAACTGAGCTAATTTTCTTCAAATATTAATCTTTTTACTTTTTTCGTTAGAAAAGAAATACTGTTAATGGTGTTAAGAAAAGAAGTCGTATAGAAACCATAAATTTTCCTAGAAATTCTAATTAAAAACCAAAAAATGCGGTTGAAAAGTTTGTGGAATTTTTGTATAAAGTTTTTACTCATGGTTTTTTGTAGGTAATAAGTTACACTTCTATATAAAGTAGTAACTTACAGGAAACAAAAAAGAAAAATGGTCAAAACTTTCACACTTACGATAAGCGAACACGGCCTACATCAGTTGCCAGCGGGCACGCCTATGCCGGAAAAATATATCATATATATCATTATATCGTATATCATTATGTCATTGAAAAAATCAGTCCGTGTAGCTTTAGTGTAAGCAGCTGATCCGGTCCTGTGATACTACTTGAAAGGACCAATTTGGCACAAACAAACTATAGGAAAAAAAGTTTTCTAGTAACAGTCGGCTCTCGGCAGGCAATGGGAAACCACGGGGTGTATTTCTGGCATGAAATTGGGGAGAGACCTTGGCCCAATAGCCAACGAAGGATCTAAGCCCCAATTTTATATACATATGTGTATATACATATATAAAGGGAGATCAATTTAGAGGCATGGAATTTTAAATTGAATTAAAACAACGAAAATTCAAATTAATGGAACAATCTTTATTATTTTTGTGTAGAACAATGCGTGACATTTATGTTTTAAAGATAATCCCTTTCAAATATTGGCTGCAACTGCGCCGTAATTCGGCCATCCTTAAACACCAATTTTGAATGCCTCGCTAGTTCGAGACGAGAGATAAATTCTTCACCGAAAGGACGACGCGGTAAATCCATCGTTTCACGGGCTGTATGTCAAGTAGCGCCATCTTATTGGAACCAAATGTTGTGGACATCACGGGCGCAATTTCCGACATCAAGTCTTTTATTATAGCGTTCAGCATTCACTGTTACATTATCGGCAGCTTCGTCTTTGAAGAAATATGGGCCGACAATTCCTCCAGCCCATAGGTCACACCAAACGGTTGCTTTCAATAGATGTAATAGCTGTTCTTGAAAGGCCTTGGACTGCTATGCAGCCCATATATAGCAATTTTGCTTTTCGACCTAGCCATTAAGCCAAAAATGGGCCTCATTGCTAAAAACCATAAGTTGACCTGAGCGCGCGATAAACACTTTTCACAGTGCGCCGATTTTCACAATAAAATTGTACGATTTGTAAACATTGTTAGGGCGTGAGTCTATCCATGATAAAATGTTAATGAATATTGAAAAAAATTATGTATTTATGTAGTTTGAGAGTAGTCATGCGTGATTTGTCAAAAAACCCTACCGGAAAAAGTACCTCTAATGTTTGACCATTTTTCTGTTTTTGCTGTTCTTTTTCTTTATAAAAGCGTACCTCATTGTGCAACAAAAGTCATATAAATTTTGTTTCCCTCACGTTGTTGCGTATTTCCTTCATATAACAAATATCGTGCATTCATTATATAGAGAAATTACGATACACTGTCAAAGAAAAAAAATTATAAAAAATCAACGTATTTTTCTAGCAACTTTAAATTTGCACTTTATTATACTAAAATTTAATAAGCATACAACTGCATACCAATAATTTTTCTACAATCTCTAAGAAAAAAATAAGAAGGTTGGCAAATTTTTCAAAGTTTTGTATACAATTTTAAACATTGATTTATGTGGTTGTTATTAGAAATAAGCTATACTTTTATACAAAAATAATGAACTTTAAAAGCATAAAAAAATAGTCAAAGCAGGTAAAAAGGTTGATGTGCTTTCGTTTGTCGCGGGCTGCATATATGTAACTATAAAAATCATTATTATGCACAGGTGACGCGTCGCTCGTGTAAGTTTCATGCGCTCTTTGGCTTACTCATACTATACATATATGTATGTACAGATGTATTGGTTGTATGAAACAAATATGCAGGTGTGTGTATGCACCAAATACAGGAACAATATCGACGATTTGTGTGCTTTTCCCTTCAATCATTTGCCAACTAATAGAAAACAAAATACTTTAAATACCTCTTTGAATTCGTAAACAATTACACAGCAGTAAACAAATCCAAAAGTTGCGCAATAAAAATAATATGTTATAGAACTTTTAGCATACAATGACAAATAATTCTTTTCGAAAATATTTCAGTAAAGTAGAAACAATATACATACGTTTTTTCTTTAACTCGAGCACAACTGAGTCGAGGTTATATGGACATATAAAACGTGACTTAAAGCGCTTCTTAGCTAATCACTCACTTTGTCATGAGGATTTACTTGTACAGTGCGAAAAAAGTGCTAGTGAAGCGAAGTTTTAAATATCCATTGGCTTAAGTGAATTGGTTTTTATATTCGTTTCAATTAGTTATACGAAGATTAGGTGATGCAACAACGGCAAGTAATTAAATTCAAGCGAAGTACAAAAATAAGAGACCTCTGAAGCAAATTAGATTTTAAACGCCCATAAATTATAAGAAAACCCCCAATGTGGAATGGAATAATTTGGATGTTGTAAAACGTGAAAAAAGTTACACGAGGTGGAATTAGCAATAGAATACCCAGTAAATTATTCATTACTAAAATTACACTAAATTATTTTATATATACGTAAATATTTTATATTTATTAGCTAAGCATTTATTGATATACCTAAATACTCAACAAGAAATTAATTTTCTTGGAAAATGATTGAAAAGTGCGTTCACATATGCAGTGTTTAGCAATAAATCCACAAAAATATTCTACTCGTTCACATATGGCAGATTAGTTGCAAAATTGACAATCAGCTGTCTATACTGTTCTGAAAGGTGTTTCTTCAAAGAGGAGGTTCTTCACAGTTTTGGTGGAATATTTTAGTGATTTTGGTTCGTTTCATTATTATTTACAATAAGTAGAAAATGCAAAAACAGCAATATCCAATTTAATTTCGCAATTTGCTGCTAGTAATAGACAGTTGGCGCAAATCCGTAAACGCGTCTATTGAGTTTGGAAAAAATGATGGCAGATATGCGCAGGCGAAATTCGATACTATATTTTATTATAAGCAATAACAGGCCAACACGACTTTTTCTATAATATGAATGCGCAGTCAATAATATTTTACGAAAATTTCATCAGAATTATATAATAGCTGAAGTCTTTTTTCTTTGCCGGCGTCCAATTTATTGTATTTAGCTTTTATACTTACGTTTCTCCTTACATTCGTATTAATAATTTTCAATAACACAGAAAACACAGAGTTGTACGGAAACAATCTCTTTACAATCTAAGCTTATTTTATAATCTCGGACTTCGGGAAAGAAATTGTGTATGGGTAATCTCACTTTTTAATTACGGATTGGGAGTTAAGCTCGAAAAAGTAGATAAGCTAGTTATATGTGAAGCTTTTATAAGAGTAAATGTTCATAGCCTAGTGCTCACTGAGTACAAATATTAACGCGCACTGATTGCTAAGTGATCTTGGTCGAGTTTCACAAAGCTCACCGTTTTTTTTTCTCCTTCTTTCTAAATGAAGCTAATTAGATAGAGCAAGAAAAGTGAAATCCTTCTCCACTTTACCTTTCCAATGCAAAGCAAGGAGGCTGAAACGTTTACATTCATTTGTACAGTTAATTTCAGCATTAGCTGCGATATTTGCCGTTCCAGATATTTTCCGTGAGATGGCTTTATCGAGTAGCCAGTTGTGTGTTACAGCGTTTAAAAATGCAGGTAAGACAAGAGAAAACCCAATACACTCTTCTGTACCACTACGACCAAGGGGAAATTTCGGAGAACGTGTCAAACAATATTTAGCTGTTTATGGACCCAAAACGGGATTAAATGCCATAGCAAGCGATTCCAACGATTCCGTTTTGGTAAGTAAATCGTTAAATATGTAGATAGAATCATGGAAATCGTCAAGTCGGATCGGCATTTAAGAATTTATTCCATTGCATAGGAATGGAAAACAAGTGGGAAAACTGCTAAAAACCATTGGCAAAAGGTCTCGTATACCTATTCTATTTTTATAAACGAAGTAAAGTTAAACTTCTTCTTGGCATCAGAGTCCTTGCTTCATTCACAACCTTTCGCCACCCGTCTCTATTTAAGGCTACTTCCTTCCACCGCCGCACGTTCAGCTTTGCAAGATCATCTTGAACGTCTTCGAGCCATCTCTTTCGGGATCGTCCAACATGTGTCCAAGCCATCTTATCCTCTGAGATTTTATAAATCTTATCACAGTTTCGTGCTTCGCTAAAAGTTCCAGCTCATAATTATAATTGTATCTTATTCGATAAATTCTTGGATAGAAGAGTTTAGTTTGTTGTTTGATGGCTAGGTACATTTTTCGTACATTTTTATTTCTATAGTCTGTCTCCATTTGCTCGACTTGTCTGTTTAGGCGCTCTTTTTTCTTCTTTTTAATAATAATTTTTGCATGTTTCCTTTTTTCTTGATGATCGGTAAATTTTGACGAGCCCTTTGTGGTCTCATTCTTCTCAATGTTGTTGTTGACTGTATTGTTGCTAGCTCTTGGTCACTAGCAATTTCAAGGTATGTAAATACGAGGGGCAACACCAAAGAGAATTCGCATAGATTAAGTCACTAAATTTGCTCTATTTGAACGCAGTTCAATAAAACTTGCTTAATATCAAAAGAGAGATTTGGCAGCATTGAACATAAAGAGTTATTGCGGATATTATTGCTCGATAACTTTATTATTGCTTTCACTTGGAAATTTTTCGTCAAGCGAGCAGAGTCCAAACATAGCCAGCAGACCAGCGGCGAATCGATGGCGCCTAGAGACTTTCAGCGGTGAAATTTCCATTTAGACCAGTTGTTGTTCACCAAGCAGTCTTTAGACTCAAAAAACAGTCTCTATATTACGAGCAAACTTTAAGCAGGCCACAACAAGAAAAATGTGGGGTAAAGAGGTAGTTGCATTTTATTTGACTTAAAAATACGCAACAGAATGTAATGCTTTTTTTTTAATGCAATGTTTAATGACTAGGAAAAAAAGAAATTTGTTTATCTTCCCGTAGGAAAAAGTCTGGTAATTTTACGAATTGCGGTAGAAAATAATTTCAGGAGTTGGTTTTAGATTTCGGAAATCATTGTGCTGGAACTTTATCCAATAATTGACACTCCGTGATATGCTAGAATGGAGTTCGACCAGAATTTCTTTGGCCCCCAACCAGTTGGCAAACTGCTCGTTTCGGTCATCATCAGAAAATAGATGAAATAATATTTTGAACATTTAAAACTCTGCAGCCGGACTAAGCTATGAAAATTCGTAAAAATATGGGCCACCTGAACTTAAATGCTTCTTTGTTTGTTTGTTTTCACTTTGCGGCTTTTATACTGTTAAACTTGGAATACGGACTCGACGTGAGGAATTTAATACACTTACACATATTCTCATATAATTAGTTTAATTATACTTATATCATGACTTAATTAAAAGTAAAACACTTTTTACACAAGTGAAAATCGATTTCAAGAAAAACCAGTCTAATTAACTCAATATAGAAAAACAATAGGGCAATTAATGATTTGTTGTATTTTGTTCTGCGCTTGGTATATTTGATGATTTACAAAAACAATGCTTATACAATGCAGAAACTGTTGTTATCTGTTTGTGCTGTGTTTATTGCTAACAACTGTTCGATCGAATTGCACGAACCCTACAATGCACACCCAATGACTACTTGTGGATTTGATAACTAAACTTTTTACACGTATTGCTCCTCACCTCAGTTAGATCCGACTTAAATATTATTGAGAACGGATAAAATCAAGTTCAGGATATGTTAGAGAAAGAAAAACAGTTTCGAAGAAGAAAATAGTTACGCGAAACTAAGGTTGTAGTTAGGCCTTTTCCCACCTTTTTGAGTAGGTTTATTTTTCAGGTATTGAGACATATTTGGCTCACTTGCTTAGCCCGCATACTCTCGCACCTGTTTTATTATGCCGTTATTTGTAAGGTGCTAAAATGTAAATTTTCTCATGCTGACCACAAATCGGCAAAAAATCTTAATAATCGGTTGAAATTCGGAATGAAACTTAACGCCATTTCGCTAATATTCTCAATTTTCCCCTCAAAAGGAACAAAGGACCGCATTAGATACTCCGCGCGTGTAACCGCGGGTTAGCCCCCGTTTCCACCAAAAGCAAACACCGTGTTTGCAGGAGTTGTGTTTGGGAGAACTGTCAACTGTTTCCACCGAAATGTGTTTGCAAAGTGTATGGTCTTTGGTATGGTAAACAGATTTATGATACATTATTTTGCGGCGACAGCACAGCGCGATAGCCCAGCGGCTAGCAATGTGGGCTTCCGATCCGAAATCCTTGGTTCGAATCACAAAAAAATTTTTTTTTTATACATTTATTTCATTTTGTTTTATGATATGTTTATGAGCAGATTTTTTTCATGGCAGAAATACACTCGGAGGTTTGCCATTGCCTGCCGAGGGGCGACCGCTATTAGAAAAATGTTTTTATTAATTTTGCTTTCACCGAGATTCGAACCAACGACCTCTCTGTGAATTCCGAATGGTGATCACGCACCAACCCACTCGGCTACGGCGGCCGTCAATCAAATATCATATTGACAAATTGCAATCATTGTTGCCATATTTCGATAAGAATGCAATAATAAATGAGGAAAATGAGCCACATTGCCACCACTTAATAATTATTTTAGACGCAAACCCAACAAAACACGCTTTGAATTAGACGCAAACCCACAAAACACGCTTTGAAAAGTGGGTTTAGGTATGGAGTTGTGTTTTAATTTTGTATGGGATTTGACAGGAGTTTTGTTTCGTGTTTGCGCTAAGAACACGATAGCGGCAGAGAACACGATAGCGGCTGCGGTGGAAACTTAGCATTAAACAAAAAAAGCATCGATTTCGATTCGAAATTTCCACGGTGACATAATTCAGTACAACTTAATAGAGTATCAAATTAAAAAAAAAAAAAAAATTGAGTATTAGAAAAAATCGGCGTTTTGTTAATCGATACGAATGCATCTCGTAATTTCTTGGATAGGTACATACATTAAAGTTACGCTCCTCAATATGCCATATCAGCGGATGTACAATAAACTTAATTTTTCTTATTTTTCATGGTACGCAATTATTTTTTACAAAAGCAAAAAGAAAAAACTGTATTATAAGATAAATCGTGAACGACCCTAATTATAAAAGGTATTGAACTTTGTACTTCACTGATCGGCACACATTTTGTTGTTGCTTTAAATTTTCGTTATTATTTACCTCACATTCACGTTTACAAGTGCTGATATAAAAAATTGCGATCCGGAACGTAAACATCCCACAGCAACAAGCGTCCGAGTAAATAACAAAGCAATAGCGAAACGCGCTGTTGTGCCAAGCGTGTAAACAAAGATATGTACATATATTAAATTGTACAAAACGTGTAGGTATTTTTAAGCACAGCTAGAAATATGATGACTTTGCACTCATTGCTTAGAATTGATTGAGCGATTAAATTTATAGTTGAGTACGTGAAATGTTGAAGAAAGAACAGGAAGATGAATACTCGAACCGTACTGAAAAGAGTATCGATTTAATTATAATGCCATGTAGTGGCAGTCAGTCCACCAAATTTGCTTAGTTCAGTAGTTTTTCAATGCAAAATTTTTCATTATTGTGGAATTGAGTGACCAGAGAGCTGTGATAATTTTCCCAATTGCTATGTTGCAACAACTCTCAAAGTTACCAATGACATCCAGCTGTCAAAATATTTAGTTGGAATTGTCACTTCAACATATGTATGTACAAACATACATCGTTTCACGCCTGCCCAAAGTGTAGAAATTATTAAGAAATATTATCGAATTTCCCGCCAAGTCAAAGTCGACATAATGGCTTCAAAGTGCAGACATTTCATCGCACCGTTGAAAAGCTTGAGAGTCAGCCCACTCTTTTGTATCTTTAGCCATTACCCAAGCAGATAATGGTGCGTAGTCAAGAAAACATAGCTATATCGAAGAATACCCAGAAATATCGATTCGGCTCCAAGCCCGGCTTATTCTGCTTTATGCCCGTAGGCAATACCGTGAGTTCGACATTTGGGCGCTGGGAATGTTGGTCGAGGATTCACATTTCGGCCGAAAAATCGTTATGGTCAGTTTGGGTACAGCGGCCGATGTCACAAATCACCTAAATAATAATGTTCTAAAGTATCTAGGACGACTTTCCGAGTTTACAGATGTTCACTTCAGCTCGAAAAAAGTTTGAAAAAATGGGATTAAAAAACCTTAGACTGCTCTAATATGCCTTTAATTGAACCCATGTGTAACATATAAATTCTCAGTTTAGTACTTTAATGGTCAACTGTGTACAATTTTATTATGATGAAAATAAAACTGTGGAAATTATCGCTTAACATTTTTCCAAAATGTTCGGTATTAAAAAAAATTTCAGTATTAATAAATTTTTTCACATTCAATCTATAATCGCTCAAAAATTAAAAAAAAAACGTCTCTTCAGCTGATTCTGTCAAAATCACTGAGAATGGAGGAGCAGCCTACCCTAGACTATAAATCGAGGTCAAGGTGAGTTTTTATAAAATGTATGCATAATAAAAAACCTGGTAATCTTTCACAAAAATGCTACAAACAAGATTGCACCCATCAGAGAGTGCGTGCCGTCACAATAGTCTAGTTGTGTAATGTTACCAATCTTTTGCCCTTCGAAATAAAGTCAGTTCTTTTTTATACCCAAAACGCAAACATTTTTGAATTCGGTGTTTATTTCTCTTTTTAATTTGAATGTATCAAATCTATAAATTAAAAATATTTAAATAATTAAAAAAGTCTACTATTGGATTTAAAACTTATACTGAGAAGATTTCAGTGCTATTGAAAATTTGTTGATTCTTATAAAATTTGATGTTTTGAATGTGGAAATCTCATTTTTTGTTCCTTTTGAGGGAGCGCAACAATATTAGACCTTCTTCTTTCAACTCTTTTGAACATTTAAAACCTTTTGATAGACTTTCAAAAGCCTTTGAATTTACTGAATACCAATTAAAGCCATTGAAGTGTATTTATAGGGGGAGAAAAAAAACCAGTTAATATTGAAGAAACCATAACTCTTTTTTGAAAAAAGAATACCTCATCTTGTTACATAAGTTCAAATATAGCAAAAAAGGGGTTTCGACCATTTTTTAAAGAAATTCTCTTAACACAAATTTTAAATACAAGAATGGATTTTTAAAACTCTGTTTTTTCAACACAGCCTATTGTACATAACCTCAACACATTTATTTTAATAAGCGCACACACTAAAGACAATTTGTCAGGAATACAAAGCTTTTAAGTAATGCATAAATATAATAGTAAAAATAAAAATAAATAATAAAAATTTGGTATTTTCTATCCGTTAAATGGGGTTTTTAGTGCTTTTTGTATATCCAAAACTAGGCAACATTGCAGTTGCGAGAGAGAGAGAGATTTGACTGCTCGAAAGGGAAGAAGAAGAATAAACTTGGAAAAAAATGTGAATAAAGCGAAGAAATGTCACACACGAATAATCACCAACAACAGCAATAATCTTAATCGTCGACAATGTGACCAGATGATAAAAAGAAGTTAAGCTAAATAGAACTGAGTAAATTATTGAACTAATTTAACTAAATCGGCTGTCGACCGCCCTGTGACATTGCAGCCGGAGTTGCTGGCCCAATTTTGTTTTTCACCATAGCTAATCTGGTAAATCCGTCATCCTTGGTAACTTCGGCTGCCACGTGACCGGGGACTCGGCAGCAGAATTCTTCCCGTTCGTTTCATACGTATTCACAAGCTCGTTGATTTTTTTTCACTGTTTTGATTTTTTTCGTACGTACCAACACCATCTCAATTTTTTTCGTAAACAATTTGCTCACATGACCCCTGCTGCGTTCTCTGAGAGCCGGTTAACTGTCTGATCTTGGCCACACCTCTGAAATCTTTTCACTATTTATACGACGATATTTATTCGTTAATACTTGTTTAACTTTCTTGCCCGAGTAATTTGCCATTCGAATGCCCAAACTACAAAAGCAAAATACGTGCAAATTTTGTTTTGGTACTACTCCCCCCACCTTAAATTCATATATGGTATAAATTTCTTGTTGCACTTTAACCAGTTTTTCACTCAGGAACGTGACCAGAATTGTGGAAAAAATCAATTCCTGGAAAAAATTACACTTTTTGGTTAAATATCGCTTTTAGAATTTCATTAGGAAAAATTTTTAACTTTGCTCTAATATGTTATCGAACTTTTTTAAACTACTCAATATAAGAAAGTCTTGTGGTGAAATATTTAAGGCTACATAAAAATGTTGCCCTTGAAACTTTTATTTAGATGTCCCTTTATTCTCTCACAAGAAGATTTGCTAAGGTTACTTTTTCCGGCATTCGTGGGAATTGGAAAGTTGCATCTCCTGTCAGCAATCAGCAGTTAGAAACAGAACTAGAAGTTCACTCCAGCAAAGGTAAACATGGAAAGTAAACAACAACTTGAAATCACAAAAAAAAAAAATCAAGTGTTCTTCATTGAATACACCATAAGTGTAACACACATACATATTCGTATACAGTACATCACACCCGACGACAATAAACATCAATATAATAATAATTTTAATTCCAATGAAGAAATATTAAGATAACTGCGCACAAAATTTCACATTTAACTAGGCGCATAACTGTTTTAAAAAAAAGTGTTTTGCAAGCGAAGGCAAATTGTATTGTTCTGGACTTATCACAGTGGGGCAATAACACTAATTTCGTCTTATTGCATTTTAATTACCTGTTGAGTTGTATAGTCATGAGGCAAAACATTCGTCAAGTATTCCTTTGTTTTTAACTGAATAAATATATGTGTACATATGTATGTGTGTATATGTGTGTCAAAAATTGTTTTGTTATAGAGCAGCAGAAAATATACAAGGCGAAACATGACGAACTGAACATATGTATGTATGTAAAATACATTTTTATGTAAATATGTAACCTTCAGTTACAGAAGAGCAGCTTACCTTAAAAGGAGGTGTGTACCATCTGGGCTAGTGTTGGTTTCTCAAGAGCTTAAAAATACAATAGTAAAACCCGTTTCATCGCTAATGGCTGAAGAAAACTTATTGTTCACTGCTGAAAGTGTGCACAAATGTACATACATACAATGGATGCATACAAATTCATGTACGTGGTAAATGTAAGCACGTGCAAGTGGCGTGAGCTATGCTAGATAGGATACACTGCTAGAAAATGTGTACATTAAAACTAGGTCAGAAATCTTGGATCAAAATTGTTTTAAAGCCAGTGTGATGCCTTCCTTAATAATAATCAAATTGTAGTTAAAGTAGTTACTTGCATATATTAATAAGCATAAACGGATGGAGTAGATAGAGATCAGAATCGGAAACATCTCAAAGGTGCCGTCACACCAATGGTATGTGGGGCACGCTCCCACTACTACTCTAACAATCCTCCCACCCCAGCTAATTCTAGCCTGGGACCACACCACAAAAGTGTAGCATGTGGGTAGAGCCGCGTTTATGTCCGAAGATACAACAGGTACTTGCGTCTAAGCACCTCATACGCCCATACCTCACCTGCAGGCATGTGAAGGCTATATGCCGTCGATGGTCCCAATTACTATCATTGTGTTTATAGGTGCTTTTAAAGTAAGGGAAACATCGGAAAAGCGGCAGTAGTGTTATACGTATTAACCCAATACCGTCTTGTCTTCTGTAAAATTATATATTGACAAAAAGCTGGGTTCAACTGGTCTTCACCTTAGCTTACTTAACTGGTTTACATCTTATCTCACTGTAAATTCGTGTGAACAATATAAAATTTGATGCCATCTTGGGCCACTATTATTCTTAATCTTTGTCAATGATATTCCAGACATTTTTTGACGTCGCGTTTTTGGAAGTATGCAGGTTGCTTGAAAATTTACAATCGTATGGAGGACGTAGCTAACTGCAAGAGATTTCAAGAGGACTTAACAAGATTGGAAGCTGGGTGTGATGATAACTCCTTACCCCTTAATGCTAGTAAATGCCAGTACTTGTCCTTCAGTAGACGTAAAGTTGCGACTGATTTCTATTACAAGTTGGGCATTACCACCCTCACAAAACTTTGTGAAAAGGACTTGGGGGATATCGAAAATGTCGTTTTCTAAACATATAGATCTTATGATTGCCAAGTCTAGGGCTATGATCGGCGTTGTAGTAAGGAATTTAAAGGAGTTCTAGGATCTTTCTCCGCTGAAGAATTTTTATTTTTCTCTTCTTAGATTAAACCATGAACATTGCAGCATTATCTGGGATCCTTTCTATATGGGTTGATCTTTAAGAATTGAGAAGATTCAAAAACTCTTCACTAGATTTGGCATTTATTCCTTTCGTTGGCTTTGTAGTTTTCCTGCATACAAAAGTAGGTGCTTTTTGTTAGCGTTGCCAACATTAGAAATGCGAAGATAAATTTCGTCCTTAAATTTTATAAGGAAAATAGCTACGAGTCATATCAAATGGCACTTTTCAATACCTTCCATCCATCTTAGCACAAGACCAGTTTTAGTCGTAATGAACTATTTACACTTTGTGTAAGGCAGTCTAACCAATTTTGTAAAAATTTAGACACATTCTCTAACTCACAAGAGACTTTTAAGTCAAAACTTAGCATGGGGATTTACTTTTTGAATTGTGACTGATGTACATACATATATCACTGCATTGTTTACCATATAGATATGTATTACATTTGAGCTTTAGTATTAGTAATCTATTTGAATTGTACTTTAATTGATGAATGATTGAATAAATAAGAAGTAAAGGCAAACGAATGTTCGAAGTTCTCGAGTTGCTCGCACTACAAAACTTTTCGAGCCTTGACTGTGGTCACGCCGAGTCTGTTTATACATATTATATTAACTGCCGAAAGCGGCCGGTTATTTTCAATGGCCTCATTTTTGTCTACTGCCCTGGCAGGTTTCAAAACAGGCGATTCCTTACTGCTTTTGCTAGTGGCGTTTCTAATTATATGTTTGGCTTCTAGTATATTTCAGGATTTTACAACAAGTGCGACAGTAAACAAAAATTGTTACTACAATACCACTCGGCTTTGGGATTCCAGCAACCACATTCAAAACAAAGCGTTTCTCCTTTCGACGGTATGACAAATGTTCAGAAACTAATTCTGTTGTATCTGCCATTTCACTACGATTATAAATCTCGTAGATACATAATGCCCGTTGTTCAATTATAATTATTGCCCTCAATGAACAGCACAACTTGAAAAAGTGGCAAATGTACCCAGTGATCGCTGTTCAACTAATGCATGCGAAGACACACAATGCTCGAAGGTCTCGAGTGGCTCGCGTCACAAAACGTTTCGAGCCTTCACAGTGGTGACGGCGAGTCTGTGTGATGCGTACAACATTTCTATACTCGTTCACGCTGACGTCACTTTGGTGGATGAAGCGAGCATTCGCATTGCCGCAATCGTCGTGCACAATGAGCTAACGGCCCATTGTTTATTACCGAACGTAAACGACTGATCATACAAAGCCCGAGTAAATGATAGCGTATACACAAAATCCAGGTATCTGTCGCAGCTCCCGCATCCCAATATGAAAAGATATGGAAAGTGTGAACGAAATAGGAAACTATTGAAGCCAAATAGTAAACTATTTTTTCCAAGTGAATTATTTCCAAGTGATTTTGGTCGAGATAAATAAAAAGCGAAAGTCGTGTCTTCTTTCCCATATGAGGAGGTATTTTCTATGTATGAAGGCTCGACCATCCACAGCCACCAACAACAGTTATCAGTTGATGAATACTAGCAGAAGTAGTAGTCTCTTTTTCGATGCTACTGGAGTGACCTAAACTATTTGGGAAATGTTTTATGTTTTTTCAATACCAACAATAAAGTAGTCCGCCTTAATAAAATTCAAAGGCTCCCAAACGATCCGTGACGAATCTCGTGAAAATGTACTGAATACTTGAGTTGGAAAATTAGCTACTGTAAAGTCGTTCTTGGAAATCATTTGAATTAAGTTCTGTTTCAAATGTAATGACAAGGTTTACTCTATCCAAAAAGTGTCATTGATTCGCTATGTGTTAGGGAGTGCGAATAGGTGAAACAACTGCCTTAAATAAACATGTATTATATTTATATAAACTTGTGTGTAAAAAAGGTTGTCATTCTCAAGGACTTTCGAATTTATCCATCTACTCCTATATATCTATTTATCTACGAGTATCGTTCACCATCATTTCCCAATTTCCCTTAGCCAGCTTTGACTAAATTTGCTTTTCGCTCATCAGCAAATTTGCCCAGTTGTACTTCTACTTTGAAATATTGACGGCTGAAAACGAATATACTTATACCTATATTCATGCAAATAAATTTTCAACACAAGGGGTCTATGAACACACGTTTGTCAATATTCGACCTCACTTGAGTTGATGATAAATTTATCGCACATACACACCCACATTCTTATATGTGAGTTATTCATGAACGCAGGTTTTTTCAATATCTGACGAAATAACCTTCAGTTTTGCAAAGTTATTGGCTCAGGTGGAGCTTTCATTTGTTATATAAACACAGATACGTAGGAGTGTGCATGCGCGCAACCAAGGGGTCTTGAACCCCCTCCCGAAATTTTGATAATAAGTAAGGATGCCTTTTTTCATCATATTTATTACAATAAAAATTAAAATATGCAATCATTGGTGAACATTTTTTTTTCCCGAAGAATAAAAATAGTGCCGGCCAAATCTAGAAAATTATGCAGTTTGGTTTTGTGTTTCCACAAGAACGAGAATAATGCCTAAGCACGATGAAATGCTTGCGTTTCTATGCCGAAGTGAAATTCCTAAAATTATTAAATAATGCTGAGAAGTAATTGTAACTGTACGATATTCCATTCTTGTATTCATTTATTCGGAATCAAAAAGACAGACTTTAAGCATAAAGCATTTTTGGCAAGTTCAAGCATTTTTCGGCAATAACCACTCGAGTCTTGATGGTGGTGCTGCACTAAATTGAAAAGAAATTTCATATTTTTGTTGTATTGACTTACAAGAAGATTTTAAGTCGCAAGTAACAGGAAAGCGCAAATGAGAAGCAATCGCTAATATCGCTGATAAATTACACAAAGAGCAGCGGACCTAAAAAACTTTCCCTGAGGTACTCCAGAGCTGGCAATGAATGTTTCAGAGGATATATCATCAATTGTGACCACACAACGCCTTGCAGGAAAATCGCCATTGCAGGAAAATCGAGGGAAACCAAAGCGAAGATAATTTATATAAAATAAAGAGACTGTCGAAAGCTTTGGAAAAATCCGTGTAAAGCCAGTCGACTTGCTCTCCTACTGAGAAGGCTCTGTAAACGGTCTAGTGATGAAATTAGCCTTTTAGGGACAAATGACATATTTTCTTTGTCACTGCTTTCAAAATATTTTAGAGTTTGTCGATAGCTTGGAAATTGGTCGATAACTATTTATTGTCGCTTTTAAAAATTGGGGGTATACTTGTTTGCTGTTATGATATACACACATACATATATGTTTTAACTTACAACTACTATCGAGAAAAGAGGATATCTTAACAATCATTTTTCTTATAACAGAATTAAATGATTGGCAAAAACTATTTTTCTCATTTTTTAACGATTTAGGAATGAAATTCGACGCAACAAAAAAGGGAAAATATTTTGGATTTAGTCAAGTGAGAGGGAATGTATGTTACTTAAGAAGTACGATGTTACAAGAGCGGTTGAATATCGCAGCACATTTTTATATACACAGACAGAAATTTCGGCTCAAAAATAATTGTAGAAAATTTTGTTGAAATCGAAATATAGCTTTCTTTCATTAAATTATTATTGCTATTTTTTTATTACTAATTTCTTATTATATTAATTTTTTGTTATTATTAAAAATTTTTTTTAGAACATTAAGAGGAGAGGATTTTATATAAAGTCTCCTCCGGAAAAATTTCTGGTTGCGCATTAAATGTATGCATGTGTGAATGTGTTGCAGAGAGGGAGAGAGAGCCGTTATTCTATTTTCTAATTAGTTCAAGCTCAGGCAGCTATTTAAACAAAAGACGAGTACTTTCACATGAGCCGAAACGATTCCTATTTTTCTTTGTGAAGTAGTTAAAAATCTACATATACATATATACATATGTACATATGATGACTGTGTTATACATATGTATGTATATGTGAACTACAGCTTCGGAGAATTACATACAAACATACATAAATACCTACATATGTAGCTTGTTGACAATAACATGGCTAGGCATGGCAAAAGGCAATGTTTTGCTGAAAATAAGTAGAAAATAACAACACTGCAATTAAAAATTGTAAACACCAACATAAAAACAAAATCCATATAAATTTTATTTGCAGACAATAAAAGAGGACAAGTTGAATAATTACTGTTGTTAGTAGAGCTGCTCATACAGCATTGGCATGTTTTGTAGGTATATTTGTTTACCAATGTCAATGTGATAAGAACAGGAAATTTAATGCTTACTCTATTTGCATTCAATTTTTGTTGTTTCATAATACATACATACGTACATACACATATAATATTGTACATTTATTAATGCCACCCAAGAGAACCAGTTTGAGCTGATTTCGTACGATTTCGAGCATCTGAAACGACTCCACGCACGAGAGAGCTGGCGAGTAAACAAATATCGAACGATTGTTCGATCCCAAAAACAAAGGAAGAAAAGAAAAACAAAAAAGTGGGAGTGTACAGTTGTGGCGTTAACGAAAACTATTTATCCACTACATGCATTCATGTATGAACACGTGTACTAACACACGCACAATCATATAAACATGTCTAAAGCTTAGGAGCAATAACTTTTGCAATTGGCACGGTGAGTGGGGAAGCACGTGCTTGTGCTGCTCTATAGCGACATCGTACACTTGGTGTTGGTATTGTTGTTTGGGTTACGATTGGGCTTTCGCCACTTCTGCTTTTGTTCAGCAGCTGCTGAATTCAGCTGCTATATAGGGTTGTACATACATATATAAAAATAAATATCTGTAAGCAAAAAGATGGAATTCCGCAGAAAAGTTTATTGATACCCAAGCAAGAAATGATAAAGAAAACAATACCAGTTTTTTGTATTCAAAATATATTATATTTACCTACATATGTATGTATATACAGTGGCTCACGGCCGAAATGATGAGATTACCGGAAAATAAAACACCTTTTCACAAAATTGGTATATGAGTTAACATAATAAAAATAAAAAATAATTAAAAATAATGAAAAATTTAAATAATGAAGAATTTTATAATAAAGATTAACAAATAAAAAAATATTTAAAATTAAAATAAAAATTAATTATTTTGAATATTCATGATACATTGCATAGCATTCGCACATTTGGATTTTGTACATTAGACAATGAATTGAAGTTATTTTGTTTCAAAATCTGCTTGCTTGTGTATTTACTGCAAAGCAGCCGTTATTGGCTTCATGTTGTTTTTTCTGATTCATTAGTATTTAATTTTCATTGTTTCTAGATGTTATATACCTGTCAAGTTGACGGATTTATAAGTACGTAAAAACAAGTGGCATAGCAGAAATAATAAAACAAAAGTGTTCCAAAGAAAATGTGGAGAAATACATAGGTATATGTACATTACCTTATTTAATTAAAAACCAATATGTAATTATATAAAATAATATTTGTACGCTCAGAATTTTTTAAGCATTAACTCGGAACTCCGGGGCAATGATGGGTTCTGTAAATCTGTACGGCTTTTTTTAAAACATTCCGCCTTTAACGCTTTTTTGAGATAAAATATACAAATATTTAAAAAAAAGGATATACACTTTTTACTTACCAGTCATTGAAGAAAATTCCAGAAGATAATCATTCGGAATCACTATCATTCGGAATAAAATTAGATTGGAAAAATTCTCGGAAAAGATTGATGGCGTGCTAGCAGATGTACTACCAAAAGAAGTAGCAGATGGGACACTACTACAGGATTTCTTAGATTTCTTGTCGAGGTGAAATAGGTTTTAATTTGCAAATATTATCGAGAAAAGAGGATATTTTAACAATCATTCTTCTTATGACATAACTAAATTATTGGCAAAAACTCTTTTTTTTTTGTTTTTGTTATTTTTCTTTAATTTCTTTTAGTCTTTTGTTTTTCTCCTTTAAGGTATACAAATATTATATTCATGCCGCTCCATATTCCTTTCAATTAAAAGTTAAATTTTCGGTTCCTTCAGATGGCATGTGTGCCGTGTTTGACTGTACTGCGCAGATTTTGTGGTTGGAGTTCTGCATTTGGTTTTCTCCAAACAAAATTATTGCCGTCTGGTCTGAAAAGGTTAAATTTGCTTTTGTCGGCAAAAATTATGGTGTTCTGGAAGTTTTCATCTTTAGTTATACGGGTTCTTATATGCTTCAATCTGGCAGTTGGGTTTTTGACACTAATAAATGGCTTGTTGCGGGCTATGAGTGAATGGCAGCCAGCTTCTGTTTGGGATCTGCGGACTGTTTCATGATGACACTTTTCTCTAAGACATTTTCAACTTCATGTTGCTTCATAATTTCTGGAGGGCTCTTATGTGGACTGCGCAAGATCCATCCACACTCATTGTTTGATTTTCACTCAGTCTTCGCGTTCATAATGTTCAATGTGCTGCGTAGTGCCAGGTTTTAATACAATCACTTCAGCGGTTTTTCGTTGGTTTTTGTCATATTTATAGTGTTTTTATGCTACATATTCCACTCATTTCAACAGATGTTTGACGACCCATTTAATTTTTTCGTATATGACCAGGATTTTTAATTTTTTATATTTTTTATTATTTACGTATGGATAATATAATTTTTCTGTCCAAAACACATAAATATATGAAATTAAAGAAAATTTGTGGTAATATTATATATGTACATACATATTTGCCATGAGTGACTGCTGCATCATTTTACTGTGAGCCACTGTATGCTCATCAAAGTAAATTTTGTTCAAGAGTGATGATCTTCAAAGCTTGCCAACTACGGTGGCAAGCAGCGAGAACGCTTGTAAATGCTGGGTTATTTTATTATTGCTCCACTTCTGCTTCTCGATTCGTAAACACGCCTTCTTACACATACATGTGAGCTTATAAGTACAAATTTATTTAGTGGAGGTTTCTGTAAATATGTATTAATATTATACGTGAATTTTTGTACGTAAATATTTCTGTGCTTTTTCGCTTTGGACTCGTACAAGGCACAGCTGTGTACGCATTTCGTTCGCTTATTGTTTTTGTTTACCATCGTAGGCAATGGGGTAAAGTAGATCACTTTTGGTGAAATATTATGAATTGAAGCTAGATAGCATTTGTCGCTAGCGCCTTTTAATTATAATATAATTACTTACAGTTATGTTATGGGTAAATAAGTAAATAAAAAAATTAAGATTTTTACGCACAAAAATTTTGGCGTGCAGAGATGCGCATACAAATATCCTTTTTAATTATTTGCGAATATATACATATCTATACTTATACCTATATATTAATTGGCGCTTAAATCTTTTTTGGGTGTTTGGCCGGGCGAGCTACCCTCCTATTTGTGACATGCGCCTTGATGTTACTCCACAAATGAAGGGACCCACAGTTTCAAGCCGACTCCGAACGGCAGATGGTTTTATGTGAGAAGCTTCTACATCGCACAAAATAAACTCGCATCTACGCATTTGAGAATAATAACATATTATACTGTGGTCTTATGTTCCAACTCTAGCAAAATAGCTGACCCGAATGAAGTGCAAATCGAGTTTTATGGCATTTTTTCGAGTAGCAGACGATGAATATCGGTGAATGTAAACTGCGTCAAATATTATCTGTTAGTAGCTTAGACTTGCGAATTCATATGTATACATTTACCTTTATTACGTGAAATTAACGACGTGGTTATTGGATATTTCCTGCAACAAATAGATTGTCTCGCGCTGTGATGCATCATCTTATTGGAACCTTGCTGCTTCCCCACTGCCATTTAACTGGGAATAGTTTAGTGATTATGTATGTATCTATAGCAACCAGCGCTGAATGTTACATTCTTACTGTTTGCCTAATAATGTTATATTGGGTTTCGCAGTCACTTTATTTTATTATAACGGTACAATGCTAATACATACTTTTACCATTGTAAAATTTTCACATTCTCACAGAAAATTTGGGAGAGATCAAACTTAAAAAAGGTTTCTAAATCTTGAATCATAATATTTAAGGTTGAATCATACATTTAATGCATGCGCTGCATAAAAATATCTGTTTGCTTTTTCGTTTGACGCGCTATCACTTTGTGGGTATCGTGGTTCGTGCGTGTGTAAATGAAAAATTTGAATGTTCCTTAAAAACGTGTCAGCTGATTTCTCTCTCAACAGACAGTCTTGCCAAACAATACATTTCAAAATCATTAACAAAATAAACTCAGAAAAATTTTAATTTTTGTATAAATAACTTACAAATAATATTGAATAATGTTCATTAGAGATAAATAAAATATTTGCACTTGGAGGTTTTTGACTTTGGCTTATTATACAATGAAAAATTGCAAATGATAACGCGTATGTGTGTAAAAGTCATAGAGACATACATAGAAGGCAACTGCAAAACAGATGAACTGGCGAGATTGGGTACCACATTACCGATCCAACTAGGCAAAGGTAACATACCTATACCTTTAGCAACTTGCAAGATGCTTATAGATAAACACACAATCAGTGCTGCCAACAGGCTATGGTCTCAGTCCCTGACCTGTGCAACCAGTAGAATAACGTGGCCGGAATGGAACATGGCCGCACAAACCGACTGTTGAAACTTAACAGCAAAAGCATGAGAAATCTTCTCGAGGTCCTAACAGGGCATTGTCTGATTGTCAGGCATACCCGTAGACTGGGAGCGCCCTATAAGGACTATTGCAGAAGCTGTAACGGCATTGAAGAAGAAGATACTATAGAACACTTTCTATGGGGGTGCATGGCTCTGGATAGAAGAAGGTTCAATATTTTAGGAAAAAGCTCCCTAAGTAACTTGGCAGAAGTAGCCAATATAAAAATAACAAGTCTTGTTAGATATATCAAAGCCACAGGTTGGTTCAATGAGGACGACGTAGAGTGAGGAGAGGGGACAGCCCCGTTGGTATCACGATGGGTCTACAGCAGGCCTAGGTGTGTCTGTAGCAACTTTTTTTTATGAGAGGCTCTTAAATGGCAAAAAAGCGTTCACAGGCTTACCTATCCATAGCCGATCACTTTTAAAGAAATACTTTATATTAATGTATAGTATGTTTAATATCTACAGTGGGCCACATTGTCTCTCATGTCATTATCCTACTACCATTCACCTCTTGAAGTTTTCCTTTAATGAATATAAAATCTCTACAATTGTGTTTATTTCAACAGTTAGTAGATTAACCTTCGGATTTTTGTACCGTGTAGCAGTTCAAACGACCCACAGTGCATAGTACAAAGCGCATGAAGTGGCGATATTGTTGTTTGTGACGGCTAGGCTACTGACGTTATTGTTGTTAACAGTATGCATTGTGACTTGGCGGTGTGCGGATGTGTTCGTACAATGTTGCTTTAGTGCGTACGACGACTCCGCAAACATACCTGCATACATACATACATATCCTGCATAATATAGACGTTCCATATTCTTGGCAACAAATAACAGCAGACAGGTGCTGCCGCTTGAAAAGCAACGAATTTTAAAACACTACGAAACTAATATAGGAGGACTATAAAATAACAATAAGTACGTGCATACATACATATGTACATATATATCTATAAGATTTGTGAGAGCGCACACGGACGGTGAGGTTGTTGCGAGGGCAGGTACATAAATGATGGTTGAGGGCGTGACAACAAGCAACAACAAAGCAGGCATAAATCATACACGCGCCTACAATTAAAGCAACAATAATCATAAAGATATTTGTTATGTAAAGTACAACAAAACAAGTGAAAATAACGAGCACTTGAATTAAATGCGTCGCGCTCATCTGCGTTGCAGTCTCTATCAACATTAAAATGGTGTGTAAATATGTTTTTGATAATTTCGCAAGACTAAAACTAAACTTTTTTGCTCTTGCTTTAGTTTCATTTGTGTTGTTTTTGCTTGAGCTTTGAGATTATTATGCTCACTGCGTACTGTTGAAGAACACGTGAGTGTGGTTATTTTGAGAAAATACATACGTATGTTATTCGACTCATTCACAGCAATAACAACAACAGTATCTCAACATAATCGCCACCAATACAGAGCCAGAGAAAGCTCTTCTACCACTACATAAATAAAGTCACTCACACACTCGCAAGACAACACACACATGCACACATTTACACACACGGCCATATACATATTTACAACTATGGAGAGAGTAAGTCAAGTCTGAATACTAAATAACGATGTGTTGACGCTGACGCTGGCGTCGCTGTCGACAGCATCGTAATTGCCTTTGTTATGCGCAGGCAAATGCAAAGGCAGCGAAGAAACCATTTAAATTGCGGCGGTGCCTGCTGTACGACTGTCAAAACGTTTTTCAATTTGTGGCGAAAAAGACACACATTACTCAACAATACACACTTGAGGAAGGACCTCAGAGCAAACAAGGAGAAATAAAAATAAAAAGAATCAAGTGAAATTAAAAAAGCATAAACGATTTATGAAGCAAACAAATTTAAGTGCTAATAAACAAGAAATTGCATACCAAATGAACAAGAAGACAATGTGTGCTGGCAAATACAAAGTGAACGCCTAGCATAAAATTATTCTCATAAGCAATAAACCGAATTTATCAGAAAAAGGCAAAAATCGAGAAATCGAGGCAGTTTGTATCAAAGTGCTGAGTAATAAGAATAAAAAAAATGTATCACAGAATGTGTTGAGTTATAAACAGAGAATTTTCTTTCGCAATATTCTAAAAATTTTCGCTTATCAAGGCAAACCTGAGCATTTCCGCTTCCGCCTTACGATTTGCTGTATCTACGGGAACGCAAAACGCGATAAAATTGCTTTAAATTCCAATTCTGAAACTAATTAGTATTAAACGAGAAAAAAGACGCAACAGGAAAATGTCCGTGCCAATGTTATTAACGCTTACAAATCCCGCCGCCACCTTGGGCGATACGCTGCTACTGGATGAACACATCACAAGTGTATGTATTGCAAAATTAAATTATACATAAAATTTGTCTTTGAAAATTTACTGTGGCATAAATGCAAACCAATAACTTTATTGAATTAATTGGCTGCGTTACCTCTCAACCTTTGTGATGCTATCTAATAAAAATGCCGTGTTAACTGTATTCATTATCCTCGTAGGTTATCCAAGTGCGAGTGTGACTGTTGTGCATACAAATACATCCATACTTGAATATAAAAAATCACGCTAAACTGCTTTCTGACGCATCAGCTGTGCTTGCCCAAAAGCAAACCTTTTCTCTATCATCACAAACAAATAAATCGATTGACTGCTATCGTAGTAAAATCAGCGTATACATTCCCGGTAATCCACAAGTGTACTCATTATATCAGTGCTTGCCCGCAGCGCTTCTTTCTCTTTTCCGCTGCTACCAGGCATTAAGCGCCAGCACTCAGTAATCACTCTGAGTGTTTGGCGCAAACAGACTTGCTATGCTGCAGGTATCTCAGGTGACGTCGTTATTTCCATTGCTTTGTGTTTCTTGCTTGGTCTTGCGCTCTCTACCATAAAGGCTTCTTTAACCCTCTCTTACGCGCCCATAGCAACGTTTTCGCCGTGCTGGCAATGTTGTTGATTTTGCGCCGCCCTGCTTTTGTTTTTTACTTATTTTATGTATTTTTGTGGCAACTGTACACTGCGAGATATTTTTATGTGTATTGCTGGTACAAAGTACAGCTCATGCAATAAAAAATATGTAAGTATATATTAAATACATTCGTCGAGTTCAGTTAGTGGTATTTGCTGGTTTGCTTGCTGATTTTTTGTTTTGCCCGCTGCTCGTTCTCTTTTTATATCGACCGGCAGTGGGTTTCTCAATGAATTTAGTTGCTCAAATGGTTTTTGGAAAAGCAGTAATAAAAATAGTTGACAACTGTATTGGTATAATATGCGAAACTGTTTTACAATTAAGAGAAATTAGCGTTATAAAAACAAACTTCCAAAGTATTTCGATTTTTGAAAATACATATATATTAAGCCCAACTCTTATTTGGAATTTTTTATTATTTTCGTTGTTACTGTACCATCAAAAAATATCCCCCATTTTTGTGATTTGTTTTCTGTTGAATTGGCAATGCTCGAGCGACTACCGATCTTAGCCATTCCGGTAACATTGAATGAACTGTCGAGGGAACGATTTGATATTTTTGAATTCATATTTTCCAAGGGCCAACGAATAATATGATCTACTTATATGTGGTCGCCGTAGCCGAATTGGTTGGTGCGTGATTACCATTCGGAATTCACAGAGAGAACGTTGGTTCGAATCTCGGTGAAACACCAAAATTAAGAAAAACATTTTTCTAATAGCGGTCGCCCCTCGGCAGGCAATGGCAAACCTCCGAGTGTATTTCTGCCATGAAAAAGCTCCTCATAAAAAATATCTGACCTTTGGAATCCGCTTGAAACTGTAGGTGCCTCCATTTGTGGAACAACATCAAGACGCACAAATCAAATTGGAGGAGGAGCTCGGCCAAACACGCGCCAATTGTATATATATATATCTGGTCGTCATGTTTATCTGTGGTAGGCTATGCCTAAGAAATCACAAAAATTATGGAAAAATATATCGTGAATTTTGTCTACAGTTAAGACAACGAGCAAGATTTGTGGACGAATGTAAATAAAAAAACGCTATAATATTGAACAGCTGCCGTTTTCTGTGAACGTTTTTTTTCCGCAACTGGCCACGTATTTTTGCTACGGCAGATAACAAAATATTTCCAGGGCTGCAAAAATATTTTGAAATGCATCTAAAAGAGAAAATGTGAATACAAAAAATAATAATAATTTTGATAATTCAAAATTGTGTACTTTGTTGACAAAGTCCGAGTAGAAGTTTGACTGGTTGGTGACGAAGAAAAAAAAGATTTTCTAAGTGACACATCTTTTGAGCCACTTTAAACTGGCAAAATATTGAAATAATTGCATAGGCTATAAGACTGCAATTTCATTTTTTTTTTAATTTTGAGTAAAAGTTTTAAATTTTTCTTAAAATTTGTTGAATATTTTAAGATTTTGTACAAAGTTTGAAACTATGAGTTATGTGGTTTTTGTTGCAGCATGAACTATACATTTACAAAAAAATTGAATAAAAAAAAATGATCCATGAAAAGGAAATCAGTGGAAGGGAAATCTTTATTGGAAGAGCAAGATGCTTAATATTTTTTTTACGTTGTTTCACCATTTCTTGTTTTGGACTAGAATTTCCCAAACAAAACAAACTGTTGAAAACGGAAATATGTGAAATGTATTTTTTTTTTATTTTTTATCTGTTATTTATTTTGTATCTATTGTTAAATGCATTTTGATTTGATTTCTATAAATACATACACAGACTTCCGTTTCTTATTGCTAAAACTTAAATATAAATATTTTGATATCGATCAGGCATGAATCTGTGGATCACAATCTGCTTATTCGTATGTAGTAATCTCACTTTCTTTTTCATTTCTTTAGAAATATTTTTGTATTTTGCGTGTACATATCGCTCATTTACTCCAAGGTTGTCAAAACAAAAAAAAAAAATCTAGATAAGCTGCAAAAATTTATTTATTTATAATACATAGCCATTACAATAGTAAGGCAACTGGAGTTTAGGGCTATCGGCCTATGCAAAACTTACCATAAGCTTTTCTTTTATGCTGTGCTTAAAATTCATGGCGATATTTGTTAACAGTATCTCATTAGATCGAAATATCTCTTTAATTTCACTTAGGGAGACATTGTAAATTGAAAACTTGCGAGCCGTTTTTTCCAATATTTTTATTATTTTGAATTTTGATTTTTTGGATTATGACACTCTTGTCGCAAAGTCCCGATATCATACGATATATCTTACATACATGTCTCCGTATGTATTTTAGCTTGTGAGCATTTGTTAGTTACTTCATCGTATTTGTACTCTTCGAATGCATAGTTTGGCTCTCTATTTTGCTTTCTTTTTTGGTTTCGACGATGATATCATTTCTATTTTAGCAAAATGGTTTTTGTTTCCAAGAAGTGTACACAAACTTACTATGCCTGCTCGCATGCGATCAGAGCTCTTTCAAAGGCACATATGTATGCTAGTACATACAAAGGGGAAATGTTAGAAAATCACCTTAGGGGAATAGTGGCTGGATTACATACATACTTACATATAATGAAAAGTATCAGTTGGCCAATTTTTTGCCCTGAATACTATTGAAATTATAAATTGCATTTTCTACTTTATTTCATAAATAATAAAAATAAATAATTGGCGCGTACACTTCTGTTAAGTGTTTGGCCGAGCTCCTCCTCCTATTTGTGGCATGCGTGTTGATGTTGTTCTACAGTTTCAAGCCGACTCCGAACGGCAGATATTTTTATGAGGAGTTTTTTCATGGCAGAAATACACTCGGAGGTTTGCCATTGCCTGCCGAGGGGCGACCGCTATTAGAAAAATGTTTTTATTAATTTTGCTTTCACCGAGATTCGAACCAACGACCTCTCTGTGAATTCCGAATGGTAATCACGCACCTACCCATTCGGCTACGGCGGCCGCCCTACTTTATCATGCGATAATAAAATATTCCGTTATGTCGAACGAAAGGAACAAAAAACCATTAGCAGTGCATAAACAAAGAACTGCCTTTTTTATATGTTTTTTTTTTTAATAAACAATTAATTAGTTATAACCACAATAATGTGTCTTTCCAGAGAAATACATATAAAATGGCATACCTATTACGCAATTTACTCACATACATACATACAAATATTTATAAATGAGTATGCATTTCCTTTACTTTTTATTATGGCGCAGACAAGTTGGCGCCTAGTAATTTAAGAACGCAATTTGTTACGCTGATGATGACAAAATCCTATGGAGTTCATTTTCTGTGTATTTTTATATTATGATGCCAGCTTTTTCCATGGAAACTCCGATTTCTAGAATTATTTTCAACGTTTCGTAATACCTATAAGCCATACAATGAGGAAGGGTTGGACACCTTTGTGTATAAGTACATACATATATGCATATACATATGTAAGTATGTACGCAAGTATGCAATTTTGTCATCTCTCCAGAATTTCTAACTTCTAACTTAATAAAATTCAGAAAGCTTGCGCAATTAAATAACGCAGTTAAAGTTTATCAACTCTGTTGTGTACTATATATTGCTGCACTTTGGCCTTTACGTACATACGTAATAAATACGAGTATGCATATACATATTTGCTTATATGTATGTATTTACATATATAAGCGATATTGGCACAAATCCGTTTGCTTTCATTATTTGTGTGGATGAGTTTTCTTTTTTTGGTGGAATGTCGGCACTAAATTTTTACTGAATTTGAGAAATTTGACACCTGGGGCTAAAATCGGAACATCGAGCTCACACATACACACATACGTACATATATATATACACATATGCACATATGTTCAAAGTGCGTTTCGTGACTTAGCGATGAATTTCTTTATTCCGCTTTCAGTTTACCGAACTTTTGTTGAATTGAAGAAAATAGAATTCCGGTTACAAATTCCGGATCCCGATATTAGGTTTAAAATTTCGAGGGCAAAATTATCACTAGTATTGATATACGCAGCAAAGTTTTTCGACTTTGTACGTGAATTTAACATATTTCTATTATAGCTAACGACTTGAGCTTCCAGGTAACTTCTTAAAATTTAATTTTCTTTTGATTTATGGTTATAACCATTTAAAAAGGATCTTCGAAAAGGACCACAAAAAAAGGATTTAAAAAGTAACATCTTCGGCTGGGTACCTCAGTCTTGCGGGAATCCTATGTATTTACATGTACAGGGTGGGCCAAATAAGACCTACTAATGTTAAGCACAAATAAATTTTTTATTTGGTTATGGGGATATTTAAAAGACAAAGAGTATCTTAATAAACCAGAGACTATTAGACAGCTGAAGCAAAATATTCGTGTCGAAATACTGAGCCTTCAACCAGAAACATTATGTGGTGTAATGGAAAACGCATTAAAAAGAGCCAATCCTTGTATCGAGAAAAATGGTGGACATTTGTCTGATGTAATATTTCATACATAATTTCCATAAAATACATTCAATGTATAAAAACAATTAACCAAATCAAATGATTATTGCAAAAGGTTTTGTGTTTAACATTAGTAGGTCTTATTTGGCTCACCCTGTATTTGTATGGGAATATGTGATTAATGCGCCACACAGCTATTAATAAAATTCGTATATGTATCAAAGATTTTAAGTTTTATGTTTGTGGCTTATTTTCAATTGCCGAACAAAATTAAATAATACTGACAATGATAATTTAAGTAATAAATCGCAAATACAAGCTGGTCACGGAGTTACCTTAGAAGGACATGAAATTGCTTTGAAATCAATCACATTTTTGAACAGCCCGGCAAAATAAACAATCAGTCATCTAAAAAACTTACAAAGTAGGGGAAAGTGAGAGACGTTTCATTTTGAGGGGAAGCAATGCAATTAATAATGTTTATCTTAAAGAGAGAGAGAGAGTGGTATTGAGGTGGATATGAGATAGGGTGGAATATAGGGAAATAGAGGTGGAATACGAATTAATGGCCATCTAATGGTCATTTATTTATCGAGCTCACTCATGAGTCCACATAGTTCGCAGCCAAAAATCAAGTCAACTTGTCATCTTTTCACAAGTGAGATTTGTGGGATGAAACAGCATTCCTCATAGCATTCATTAGGTTTAGGTGGTGCGATCTTAGGACTGGGGGGCTTCATTACAAGGCATTGCTGCTTTTACTCAGCTTTGACGATTTTATGAGTTGTTGTTTTTTCTGCCAAACTAGAAAATTAACGTAAAAAGTTTCAAGGCGAAAGCACTTTCTCTTTCTTACTGTAATTGTTTACAGTTAATGGTGCATAAAATTATGCCTTGAGTGGGACTCCTTTTAACGATGACTCATCTCGCTATGATGTGCTGACTCTCAAACGCATTTCCATGTACCGTTTATACTCCTTTTATTCTCCTTCTATACTCTATACACATTGTTCAACATCTATACATACATACGCGTATATACGAGTATAACATTTTGCGCAAATGCTGCAAGAACTTTATAACTGAGCCATATACAAACTTATGAAATTGGAATGAATTTCAAATGATGACATCAATCGCCACAGCTCACGTGAATTTTACTCCTACTCACAAATGGCATTGAACACAGGTTTTGCCCAGCACATCGGTCGCCTTTTCTGTATCATACCCACCCTACTGCAAGTTTTGGAGCCTGTTAGCTGCTCCTACTGTTATGTGTGGAACATAACGTCACATATCGATTTCATGGGCGGCTTTGCGATAAAAGGTAATTAATCATAGATATTGTCAGATCTTGAAGATTAGTCACTTCAGCAAAAGGAACGCCTTGATTTCTTGATGGTTTTAAATACAACCACCGTGTAAAAGATGTTTACAGTTTTGTCGTCATGCTTCACGCTCACTGTTAGCTCTTGGGAATCAACAAAACTCAGCTGCCTAGAGTCAGCGCAGGCGCTTCAGTAGTTTTGCATAACAAAACGGATATCAAAAAATTAAATACGAGTAATTTACCATTTATAGTGCACGGCTACGCTATTGGGTGGCAGCTTTAGCGCTCGCCAAGGTTTAGCGCGTTTCGAGTGATTTTAATTAAATAAAAATAATAGAAAAGCAATTAAATATATTCATGAGTGGGTAATAATCGCCTGAGCGTGCCGTAACACAACAAAAAAAAAACAAAAAACAACGATGCAGACTGAAAAGTGTGAAAAATGAATGGTGAAAATGATTACCAAAAGCTGCTGAATGTAAATATTTATTCTAACGAGGCTCTGTGAAATACGCTATTGCTACGAAATTGCACTAATTTATTGAAAATGAGACTTGATGAGATTTTCAGTTATTTTGGTGTGTGATAAAGAGTGCAACGTGACGTTTATTGATTTTTGTACGAAAATTGGCAAAATTTGTGCAAAATATTTGGGCTAAAGAAAAGGCTCATGAGAGAAAGAGATATTAATGCATGAAATGAGGATTGTACGAATGCAAGACATTTGTTTTTTTTTTGTGATTGCGGAATTTCAGTACGTTTTGTTATATAAGTGAAATTCCACTATTCACTTTCCATCTCCCACTTTCTACTTCCCACTTTCAAATGCAAAATCAAAACACCCCCATACAGTTAAATCGAGCAATCAACGTGTGCTGGGTAGTCCTCTTGTGAAAAACGCCGCACGTGCTGTTCTCAGTGGGTGCTAAATTTAGCTTTTTGCGTAAGCAATACTCGCATTCATTTGCTGTACTATAGCAAAGTTTCGATTTGTTGTTTCCTTCAACTGAATTTAAAATCTTTGTTTTTCACTTATGGCTGAAAGTAATTATTGGCACCTAACATCAGCAACGTGACTTCTAAAGTGTGCCAACTGAGTTTACTGTGCACAGGTGGCCTAAAAATAGCTGATAAAATGCAAGCATGTAGAGTCAGCTTTATTAAGAATGCTTGAAAGTAAATAGAAGGGATTTTCCTTCAATATGCGCAAAGTAGGTGAAATGCGTCTTGTGGATGGCGAAAAAAGGAAGCCATAATGACATTGATTGCCCGAAGGTGAAGGTCACATATAATACAAATTTTAAAATAAAATTAAAATTTTAATTCTTGAGAGTCCCTTTTATTTTCACTTTCTTGTGTGAAAAAAAATTGCTTTACTTTTTATACTTTTAGATCTCCTCAATAATAATTTAAAGAGATGATTATACGTATTTATTTCAGAAAGTAAATTCAAAAACATAAACAGAATATTTTGCTTAAATCTCCATTTTGTTTTACTTTCCTTGGAAAAACGAATTATTAAAAAAAGAACAAATATGGTTCACGTGAAATGGAAAATATAAGAATATTTTCTTTTCAATATACATACATACAGTTTACAAAAATCACTTATATCTAAATATTTCAAAATTAATGCAGTTAAAATGAACAAAAAACTATAAAAGTAATAAAAAGTATACAGCCTGCTGTCGCATTCAGTCAACAGAAACAAAGTTGAAAACTACAGAAATTTGTAATTTATGTGCTCAGCATTACTTAGCGTTACTGCTTAGAAATACTTTTAAACCTAAATATTTCTTAGTTACAAGCAGATTACAAAAAAATATTTGAATAAAGTAGACACTAATTTAATTACTTACATATTTAATGATTTTCAGTTGTTCTACCATTCAAATGCAAATTTGTTGTTGCATGCGATGCGATTGCCTTTCGAATTGTGTTTCAAATCTATTGCTAAAGTTATGAGTATCATGAAATATAACAGCAAAAATTTATTTATTTATTTATTTATTTAGTTTTTACGGTCTTAAAACCAACATGTCTCTCACATTAGTGTAATGAGGTGCGCTCTCTCTTTTTGCTTACCAGCTCTTTCGCTCAGATGCTGATTTAGTATTGTGCAAATGTAACAGAGTTATACATATGTGAGTGGCTTAAAACATCAAATGAATGAACTGCTGTAGGGGTCTGCTTTTTAACTAAGCAATCGTGATAATGTTTTCATTGCTTTGTCATCCCAACTTCAAAAGGGAGTAGTGTGTGACGTGTCTTATCGTGAAATACGAACAATCATTGTCTGTTCGTGTAATTCTGCTTCGTTGTTGTGCAAGCTCTGCATTTACATTGCTGTAAATGATGTTAAACAATGTTCACTGCAATGTGTTTATATTGTCTAACCCCTTTAACATAATTGCAGCAAACATCGGGTAATGGGTTAACGGGTACCCGCTGTCAAAATTAGAACACATTTAATAGCATGAACTTGCATTGAATTGCGGCGAGTACGGATGTATTGGCTATTTTTGCGCCGGCAAAAAATTCTTAGTAATTTCTATTTCCTCCGACGGCTTGAAGACTCAGGGCTGCTTTTCTGGTTATCTGCTGACATTTTATTTGATATACAATAATATGCTTTCGTCCTCGCCATGAAGAAGAAGAAGAAGCAACAGCAGTCAAATAAAACGCAATTCATGTTCGATTTGCACAAGAAATTCTGCAAATTATCCATAATTTAGAAAGAAGTTGTTTATATCTAACAATGAGCTTCAACGAGATGCTTCATAAAAATAGCAAACAAAAAGATTCACTAAAAAATTAATTTTATTGTAACCCCAAAAGGTCAGCTGAAAACCGACCCGTCGTAATTGTCTTTAACCGATCGAGTTTTCCGACGGAAGCGAATCAGCATGTCACCACCACCCGTCAATTCGTTCCCCACTGTCCCGCTGCAGCTCTGTTCCTGGCCTACGTAAAACAAATGCACTAGTGCAGCATCCTACTAGATATACTTTTTGAATTCCGAAAACGAGAACTTTCAATTGGCACAAAAAAATTTTTAATAAAAATAAAAAATAGTGCAATAATAATTGTAATAAAGTGTTAAAAAAATTCACTTAATATGAAATAGGTTATTTTAAAATCTTTATCGATTTTTGAAATCTTTCTGTCACTTATTACTTTTAAAGCATTGAACAGGGCCTTTATATATATGTACATATGTAGGCATATACATATCGGCACATAATTGGCAAAAAAAGTGTTCGCTGGTAAACAAACATTAACTCCTTCTATAATTAATACTTTTCTAACTTTATTTATGTTACTTTTGCGCCTTGTCTGCTGTCTTCTTCAATGCTCCGAAGCCAACATGCAATCCATCATTTACCACATTGATAGCTGGCGGCAGTGCGGAATGGCTGATAGTAGTCGAAAATAAGCCACTAATTGTTTTTGTTGATTTGTCAAAAATAAGTCTTTTAATTTTTTATCACTGTCTGCCATTCGAAAGTTTTCCCCACCAACATAGTTTTCTTCTACTCATTGTAGCATTAAATCCACTGTCTAGTAGAAGAGCTGAAAGCCGCACAAAAAACTATAACACAAAAAAAAATACAAAATGCTATCTACAAGTAAAATTCGCGCTTCCCACAAAAAATTGAATAATTGCCAAAAAAAGCACGCCCGAAAAATATAAAAAAAATCACCTCATTTGCTGATGTAATTGCGGATTTAGGTAGTGCTAAGCGAAAAAATGCTACCAAGCAATTAACACAAAAACACACCCATACACAGCTCAAAGTAAATACACACATTTATATCTACAAGAATTTGCACTGTCAATAGCGAGTACGTAAATTTGTACCTAAAAACGATTTTCTTCACATTAGCCGCATAAAAGGAATCACAGTGCTATGTTTGTTTCCTTATTTACCGGCGAGGTTTTACTGAATCATTTGACCGTCAGAGTTTCGCAATTGCCTGCGCATAGCAAATTTATTAGTTGAGTGCCGAAAATATCGTAGTAAGCACGCGAGTGTCAAGCGTATAGAAAATTTTCAACAAATATACTCGTACATACAAACATTTCAAACAGTGCAAGCAACGCGTATAGCACCTATTTTCTTTGCTACGTCACCCAAAATACGTCGAATCGGCAATTAAATGCGAAAAAACTTACAGCAATGCTATCTGGCAACACTAAGAAAATGTGCCACACCGCCGCTATTAACAACACCAACAGTTACATTACAACCGCAAAGTCACCAGCAAACACACAAGCAAGAGCAAGAAAACTACAAATTGCTCGCTATTAGTTTATCACCCAAACGTTGCATGCTGCCGCGCAGTATTGGCCTCTGTATCGACTGCTTTCACATGGCAGCCATCACAAGGTTCCCCGCCTACAGTTCAAGGCCACATAGCACAAGCACGGCAACTACAAAAACAACAACAACAATTGCAACAATGGGAAATGTCGTAGCCGCAGCATCGCCAGTGTCAGCTGAGACACCAGCAGTCGGCACAGCTGGCGATATTCCCGGCGTAGATGTAGCGAATGCTTTAGTTACAGTCGCAGATGTAGAGGGGGAAACGACAGCAACAATAAACACAACAACAGTTAAGCAAAGATGTGAGAGTGAGGTAAAATTATTGAAAGCTGTTAAAATAGAAAATAGCAGGCGGGCTTGTGCCAAATTTTGTAATTTTTTTATTTGCGCAAGCATTTTTCCATATTTTTTTTTACATACTATATATGTACATACATACTTATATGTTACGTATGCGAGGCGTGGGTTCACGTACAGGGTGGAAATGTGTGAGTGTTACTTTCAACGACATTATCAGCTGATAGGCACTTTGAAGTTTAGATCTAAACAAAAGTAAACAGGCATTGGGTGTGAGGTGAGGTACTGTTGTTGGAGGTAATTGACCACATACTTAGATTACTCATACGCCACGCGCAACAGTGTGGTAGCGAAAGTTTTCCGATATGTACTTGTTGCTAGTTGCTAAGCGTGTTCTCTACTGCTGATAAGCATGAAAAGCTTTGAAAAGCTCATGCACTTTTATTGCCATAATAGAAAAGCTTGAAGGCGTTTAAATTCAAATATGCGCTAAGCTTTAACGCCGCTGCTTTGTGTAGTCTAAAAGAGTCTGAGGGCACACTAACTGGCGCAAATTGATAAGCATAATTTTTCAGTTGCCTCGCTTATAAATGTGAATATTTATTTACGAATTGCTAATGCCAGGCGGATCTCTTAAGCACTCACTTTGCTTGTTCACTGCCAGCCAATTATTATTTTGTTTTGTTTCGCCTACGAGTGATAAGTTTTTATTTCTCATATTTTTTTGTTTGACAATAAAATCTGCTTTATTTGCTGCTTCACGCTATTTTTATAACCTTTGCTTGCTGATCACACGTGATCTTGCGTTGATCGCCAATCGTACAGTTCGTTGGCAGCGAAAAAACCTGAAATAATAATGGAATATAATAAGAAACGTGTATGCAAAAATATGTTCAGCCCGACGAATTATGGCCGACAATAATATTCTGACTTTTAATTAGCCATTAAAGCAATTTTCGTTTGCTGAACACCCGAAAATATTAAAATTGAGCGAAACAAGTACCTAATAAAGATTATATGCATATATTTGTATATGTTCATATGTGTGTGTGTATGTATTCTGAAAAAAAAGACAAAGTATAGAACAAAATATTTATATCGGATTAACCTTCTAGTACCTTTCGAAGATCACAAGATTCTGTGGTCTTTGTTCAACAAAAAAAGTATTTAACACTTAGTATGATTGTATTACGGTGACAAATAAAAACAATTTCATTCAATCAAAATACAAGGCACTTTGGCTTAACCTTAGGCAATTACACATCCGCAAGCAAAATGGCATTCTGAGACTAGGAGGCTAAAAATATCTGACTTATTTAGAAAAGCATCAGCGGTATTTGCTTCTTGACCTTTAGATGACCTGTGCATCATTTCTGAAAAACATGAAAATGGGTTTATTTTGATCGCTTTAAGTGGCAAGAGGATAAGAAGTGGATCCTTAGTGGAAATTTCTGAGATTGGAGGTAGCATGCGTTTAGTCTAACTGCAGCCGACATGCCTTTCAGTCATCACTGAGCATAATAGTCTCACAGTGATTTGAATGATCGAAGGAAAGAGAAAGCACTGTAGTTGGCTGAAGGTCTGGGAAAGCCTACTTTTACCTACAGGTCGGCCAGATGTTTCATTCCCGGGTACTCACGTGCTTATTGGCACCCAGGGTAAAATAACTCAAGTTGTGTTTACAAACCTAGTAAAAGTCGCAGCTTATACTGCGACAATAGTTTTTGAGCTGTTAGAAACTGGTGATAGAAAGATGGCTTGACAAATATCTAATTTTCTAATTGTATATTCTCGCCCAAATGAAGTATCGATCAAAGTAAGGGATTTTTCAATTTCATATATTTTTATAAAATTATTCAATTTTACATATTTTTAGAATTTTATATTTTTTGTACAATTTTTCAACTTTGAATTTTTTTATAATTTCTAAATCTTTAATTTTTTTATATAAGTTTTCAACTTAATATTTTTTGTACATAATGTTTCAATTTTATATTTTTTACATTTTTTTTACAATTTATTTTTTTATATAAGTTTTCAATTTAATATTTTTTTATATAATTATTGAATTTTATATAATATTCAACAATTGAATCAGAAATTATTTTCAGAAAAATGGGTTTAAAGATAACGAAATTATGATGGACCTTTGTATTAGTCTTTTCAAAGCAAAAGAAAAAAAATTGTTTTGTTTATTGTTATTACTGCTGTAGGAAATAGAGCACCTCAAGCCATATTGTGTGCATCTAAGATTTAGAGAATTTTTCATTACTTCTATAGAAAATAAGAAAACAAGTGTCGGTCGAAATGAGTCTTGTTGTGCCTTGGTTACATTTTATATCTCTCTTTAGTGGGTATGATGAAAATTGCCTGGCGTGGTTCGACTTCACGCTTCTCACAGGCTACTCCACCGCTGATAATTGAATAATCGATTGCAACGGATGATTCTGTCTATTCAGTTGGAAAGCGGACTGTGTAGACTAATAATTTTCAAGAAATGTATGGCTGATCTTAGGACTGTTAAGAGTTTGCCTAACAAGTATATTTTAGCCATTCTCAGGAAGTCTGAAGGAGTTTTGAGTATTGGCGATTAGGGACGCCAAGATATTTTAGATCGCAGTTTTATTCCAATCCTGTTTCAAAATAGGATCGGAGGTGCGTCAAAATTTTAGCATAACGTTTTCGCGCACTGGGTTTAAAACCCTTTATGGCCGTCCCTATCTCCTGGACGATGCTACGATGCTATCACATTCAACTACCGAAGAAGTAATGGATTTCTTTTTCCCCAAACTATTACTCTCAGGTGCATCAAATTAGGCAATTGTGAATTAAATATTGAAAAATATTACTTTCAAAAACCAACTTTCTCCAGCAACTTCTAAAAAACTAATAATCCTTAGAAGTAAATTGAGAAAAAAACTCAAATTCAATTAAAACATGTTTGAATATTTCGGAAGAAAGGGTAGTAAAGGGACTCCAAAACAAACACAAAAGAAAAGTAATGATAAAACGAACTAATGGGACTATACTTGCATAATAAATTTCAAACACTCCACTTATTGGATATTTAAATTTTTGGATTCAATTATTTTTTATTTTCATATCATATCGTTGTAATTCTGATTAAAATTGAATAAACACAAATACCGAAAAATTAAATTAATAAAAGAATAAATATATAATTGGCACTTACACCCTTTTAGGGTGTTTGGCCGAGTTCCTCCTCCGATTTGATGTTGTTCCACAAATGGAGGTACCTACAGTTTAAGCCGACCTATAGTTTAAACTTTACCAATAATTGTTATTTATTCAATTGTTCATTTATAGAGAACCGAGTACTGTCATTTCCTTCCCTATGCATTGCTAAATGGCAGTGCTGCCTTTGGGAAAACATTAATTTTATTTTATATTTACTTTGTTGTTGAACAATTTTATTTACATATATAAGCGACTGTGAGCGCAATTTTCATTTCGAGTTTTGACTTTTCTATTTTCATTTATTTATAATACTTTGTTGGTAGTTAATTTAATTTGCGGATATTAAAATTATGTCAGGGACACGCGTTTGCTTTCACAGCAATGACAAATTCAGATAAACAGGTGCCTGTGAACACACATACTTATGCATACTCAAATGGGTGCTTACGAATAGTCAATCATTCAGAACTGACATCGAATTATTCTCCCTACTTTTTTCTGATATTTCTATGGTTTTTCGTAAAAAGTCATACGAAATGATTACATTTTTTAATGGCGGCTTAACATTTTAAATGTTTAAATAGCGAAATATCGAGTTATCAAGGAATTTGTTGCCTTGACAGGGAAAGTACCATCTGAAATTGCTTTTTTATGATAATTAATTGTATGAAAATACACACACACATGCGTAGGTATTTATTTTTTCTATGTAATTTATCTCTTTGTTTTTGGAGGCAATGAGTGTCTCATTCAAAATTGAATTTAAAAAAGAAACTGGCACTTTAAATGCCCTATATGGCAAATAATTGCTTTTTAGCGTTAAACTATATTAATATTACGGAGATTTAGCCCGCAATAATTTTCCACACAATCGCTTCCAAAAAAGTACGCCGGCAGATGCTGTTTGTGCTTGTGGGGTGCCCTACTAATTTTACTCAACTTTTGTTGTTATGTGCATCGATTGAAGAACTATTCAGTTGCATTGTTGTTAGAATTTTTTTTACTTTTTTGTTTAAGATTACCCAATATGACATTTAAGTTATTTTTCGATTATTATCGGGTGTTTGCTTTTAGCTGCATGAGAACTATCGATATCGGTTACTACGGTTTGACAGCTGGGAATGGCAAACTGTGCTAACATTTCTCCGAAATCATTAAAGTAGTAATCAGCTCTAAATAAGCATTCATTTTTACTTTAATATTAGATTCAAATGGTGCGCGTACCCTTAGAAAGAACCTTAGAAAACTAGTTATACTAAACTAGACTTACTACCAATTTACCTGTTTCAACCCTCTACTTTAGTTAAAAATAAGTGGACTACCTGCAGAATATCGCAGTCATTTTGTCTCACACCCGATGTTGCGTGAAATAAGATAACAGGACAGCGCCTATGGTAGGATTTGCGGAATCGAGCTCAAACATAAGACCCCCATTGAATTTTCTGTTTTCATAAGTTGAAGTGAAGCTTGGAGATGCTACTAAAAGCAGGTGATCTAATCTGAATGCCTACAGAATATCGGGTTCACTTTTATAAACACTCGAAGAACGAAGGATATGACACTCAGCCAAGCGCTCATAAACTAATACAAGTGTGGTTTTTTGCAGGTACGAGTATATTAATGGGGCAGATGACTGATGAGGCTATGGCGGCAGAGTTTATGTAGGAGCTTAACTCTACTGCATTTTCACTCAGCACTTTTTAGAATACGTTTAGGGACTTCTGAGGATCCAGATCGGTGACGACCAGGACAGTTTGGACATAGTTGCGCTACAAAATTTGGGAGATTGGGAAGGTTTAATTATAATTCTCATAGGAATACCTATATGTATGCATATGTATAGATTATATTATATAACTGTTGCTTACACCCTCTTGTGGGTATTAAGCCGGGCTCCTCCTCATATTTGTGGCGTGCGACTTGATGTTGTTCACAAATGGAAGACCTACAGTTTTAAGCCGACTCCGAACGGCAAATGGGTTTTTATGATAAGAATGCCAGCAGCAGAGAAATTTAGATCGCCGCTTAAACTTTTGTTTAGGAAAGCCCATCTAATTTGACCTTAACTGCATAAAAAAAATAAATAACTGGCGCGTACACTTCCGTTAGGTGTTTGGCCGAGCTCCTCCTCCTATTTGTGGTGTGCGTCTTGATGTTGTTCCACAAATGGAGGGACCTACAGTTTCAAGCCGACTCCGAACGGCAGATATTTTTATGAGAAGTTTTTTCATGGCAGAAATACACTCGAAGGTTTGCCATTGCCTGCCGAGGGGCGACCGCTATTAGAAAAATGTTTTTATTAATTTTGCTTTCACCGAGATTCGAACCAACGTTCTCTCTGTGAATTCCGAATGGTAATCACGCACCAACCCATTCGGCTACGGTGACCTTAACTGCATAGCTTTGCTAAGTATGCTTTAGGATTCCATACGGAGAGAAAAGTTTTCTTTAGCGATATTCCAAGTGCTTTAAATGGCCTACTGAAACCTGAGCAATTATAAGCTTCTCTAGTTCCAGTCACTAATTCTACGAGTACTTGAGTTATGTTCACCAAAAACACTGACCGCGGTAAAAACAGAGCTTTCACCCGAAGCATCAGAGTATAACTTTTTTAAGGGTTAGATTAGATTACTTCGAAGTTTGCACTTCGACCTCATGGTCTATTGTGCCCTCTGCTCATCACAGTGCCGCACCGAGGCCCAATTCTCTTATTAAGTAAACTCAGGATAGAGCTGGGTTACAATTTGTTAAATAAATCTGATGCCAAGTAGTTCAGTTTCATTCTCGGCCACAATTAAAGTAAATACCGACCGCTCGAGCAGAAGCTGATGAAACAAAAAGTAACCCATTAACGAGCTCTGACGGAAGTTTTAAAAATTATGGTTGACTTTGCGATAAAAAAATAATCGAAAGTCACTAATAGAGCCATCGATAATTTCAGATCTCTGGCTGAGCGTTCAACTTAAGGCAAACGAAAAAACTAAATATAAAGTAAAACTAAAAACACAGGTCAGGGGTGAAAAAAACAGAATACGTACATGTAACAGTAAAATATTTTTAATACTTTTTATTTGCTTATTTCTTTGAAAATAGAATATAAGTCCAATAACAGTCGCGTAATCAGTTGTGCTATGCCCAATGAAAAAAAAATATTTTTTCTTCCGCACGTGTATTTTGTTTTGAATATTTCAGAACAATTTGTTCTGTTGCTAATCTGTCACGTTTAGTAATTTTAAGACTTCAGGAAATGGCCTGCTATCTATTTAGCGCTGCCAATTGTTTTGTTGCTTATTTTTTGAAGGCTCGGCTGACGCACGTGACCTCAGATCTGCGGACTTGATACCCATCTCACTCAGTTAGAAGTCTTCCTGCCGCTGCGCGTAGCTGGCAGCTACTAATTATCTCTATTCAAATGCTTATCATTCTAGGCAGCTAAACAAATTCGACCATCCCATTACATTTGAGATTGTTGTTGGTAAATCTAATCAGCAATACCTGCATTTACGCGAACAATTGCGCTGCGCTTAGTTTTAAACCATGGACTCAATCAAGCGTGACTGCAGTCAAACGCTGACAAGCGTTAGAATCAGCTCGCGTTTTCTTCATTGCTTTTGTTCAGAATTAATTAGTTTCTATAAAATCGTATGATGTTTTTTCCAAAAGTACTAAAATGTTTTCGTCCTTTTCTTTTGCTCTTTTTCGTGCAGTGCTCCTCGTACGTGGATACAGCATTGATTGTGAACGAGGTTTTGATTTTGGACACCCCTACGCAATCATCGACAACCTCACCTTGCACGCCTACACTGCAGCAATTCGTCGTTGAGCTACACGCCGACTTAGGTCCTAGCGAGCACGTCGGTCTCACGGGTGATGTCAAAGCTTTGGGTGAGTGGCGTTTGGAGCGCTCCGTTGCATTGCAGCCGCAATCGGGCGGCCGCAGATGGCAGGCCAATGTATTGCTGCAGACTTGCCGCGACATTAGCTACCGCTATTTCATCTATGCCGAGGATAAGCAAGGGCGCAAGCAGATTCGTCGTTGGGAAACACGCCTGCAACCACGCGTGTTCAAGCCTTCAGGCGAGTTGGCTGTTGCAGAAACGCGTGTCGATCGCTTTGGTGATGCAGATGGCAGTGGTGAGACGCAAGTGAATCGTGGCTGGTTGACGAATGAGTGCATAGTGCAGCTGAAGTTTGAACGTGAACAAATGTTCCAAGTGCTCGATATTGAAAAATTCGATCCAGCCGACGAAATTTTAGTTAAGATTTTGCCGTTGAATGAGGAGAGCGAAGCAACCGAGTCGGGTGTGCACGTTGAAGTGGCAAAGTTGAAGTATGGCGAGAGTCATTTGCAGCCACAGCAGGCTTTTGGCATTGCCTATGGACGCGGAGAAATCGTAGTATTCCATATTACTGCGCCATGCCCATTGCAGACCGCTTTTGCGTTGCTTTTCCACACACCCGATCAGCGTGCAGTCGGCAAGGCAGTCATTACGGCCGTTCAGCTCGCGGGTAGCGAGGGTGTGCTGGAGTTGTCCATCACTGAGCCGGTGCCTGAGGCCACCACCATTATTGCGCGTCTTACACTTCCATACCTGGTCGTTAAGCCATTCGCTGACAAGACGCTTGATTTCCGCACCACATACGCGCACTACTGGCCCAAGAGCTGGCCAAATCTGAATGTCGGGCATCGTGGTAATGGACGCAGTTACATTGCTGATCCACCGGCCGAACGTGAAAACACGATTGCTTCTTTTATGCGCGCATACGAAAAATTCGCAGACATGATCGAGTTGGATGTGCACTTAACAGCCGACGGAGTGCCGGTGATCTACCATGACTTTGGTATGCGCACAGCGCGCAAGGGTAAGGAAGTCACCAAGCCAGAACAGCTGGAGTATGTGCTGATCAAGGACGTGAACTATGAGAAACTGAAGCAATTGCGTATATTCGCCATCATCAATGGCAAGCCAGTCGAATTTCCGTCCCACAACGACGAGCCACGTGTAGATCATCGCATCTTCCCCACACTAGTTGATGTACTTGAGGGACTGCCCAAGTCTCTGGGAATCGATGTTGAAATTAAGTGGCCACAGCGACGTGCCAGCGGTGCGCCCGAAGCGCATCAGACAATCGACAAGAATTTCTTCACTGATCGTGTGCTGGCAACTGTCATCAATCATGGCTGTGGTCGTCCGCTGATTTTCTCCAGTTTCGACGCGGACATTTGCACTATGCTGCGCTTCAAGCAAAATCTTTTCCCTGTGATGTTCTTGACCCAAGGTCAAACCAAGAAATGGCTGCCATTCATGGATTTGCGTACTCGCACTGTTGAGCAAGCGATTAACAATGCGCAAGCTTTCGAGTTGGCAGGCACAGCGCCACACGCTGAGGATTTGTTGAGTGAAGAAGGTGCCGTATTGCTCCAAAAGGCTCGCAACTTGGGACAGATTTCGGTTGTGTGGGGTGACGATTGTAACTCAAAGGAGCGGGTGAAGTACTTTGTGGACATTGGTGCGACTGCAACCTGCTACGATCGCACAGATTTGTATATACCCGAAGACAAGGAGCGTGCATTCTTCAATTCGTCTAGCCTGTTGGCGCAATTCGAGGACCAGTGCCTGCGCTAAGTGGGCGGTGGTGTGGACAGAGAGCAGTGATAGTGATAAGGGGCGGGTATAGACCCGGCAGGGAGGGTAGTAATTAAGAGATAAGCAGAATCGAACGGTCGATTGGCGGAAAGAGGGCGGGCCATTAGCCATCATAAGTGTGGGGCTTATGTAGAGCCGAATTTTAATAATATATATACATATATATTTTTTTATATAAAATATTCACAAGATAAATATTAGAGCAATATTTAAAAATACTTACAAACTTAGAACAAAACAAACAAAAACACTTACGCTAAAGATTTTATTTAATACACACACAAAGGAAAATGTAGACAAACAATCTAATTAATGATGATGTTCAAATGAAAGAAAGAAAAAAAAATATGCTTAAAAAATAATTGAAAACATAAAAAAATAGTTCCCTTAAAGAAAGAAATATTTAAAAATTTGGAACTGTTTTTTATTTAAGTCGCAACTTTCGATCAACGTCGTTCGCTGGCGAACACAGATCGCTAAGTGAGCGCAAGAGAAATCAGAAGCGAAAGTATAAGGTATAGTGGGAATGTGTTGGCAGCCCCGCAGTCGCTATCCAGCTCGAGCTCCGGTGTGGAACTGTGGTGCGTGACCCCCAATGCAGTAAGTAATTCTGCCCCTGAAAAAAAATGAAAAGCAACAAACAACTCTCAGTATTTCTTAAAGAAGATGTAATTCTATTTAAAATTGAGAGTCTGTATGTGAGTAGATCAGGGTGAGAGTCACTTGAACACATAGCCCCAATGAGTTTGAGAGTGAGATATAGACCTGTATACACAAAAATTACTATTTTACCTTATTACTTTGGCCTTTCTTGATGGCATCAATTCGAGGCTATTTTTGATGGAAATTTAATTTTAAATTTAAAAATGTTAATAACTTAAAAAATATTTATTTTAAGAACAGTTCTGATTTTTTGGAATATTTTATTCTTAATTGTTTTTTTTTTTCATAAATTTTTGTTTCTTTGTTAAGCATTATTTATAGCTCTTTTGTTTTTTTTGTTGTTTTTTATGACTTATACAAAAAAAAGAAGATAGTGGCAGTAAATTTACAAAAAAATTGAAAACTTAGTCATCTGTTAATAATTTCTGTTATTTGATTAGTTTAATGTAAAATTAGTACACAATTTTAATATAAAAAGATAAATTGGCATTTTATAGAGAAAAGAAATAATCAGTATTTCTGTTTAATTATTGATCAGGAGGTACCTGCAATTTACGAATCTGAGGTGATGGCACTAAACGCCAGTGATGCATCTTGAAGAGTAATGGCCCCACCACTCAACCGGGCAATCCAGTTTAGAGTAATAGTCATTAAAAAGCACAACTGATGCTCTTAGATTGGAGGATCCGAAAACAGTTCTAACATCTATATCTACCTTGGAAAGAACGGAAATAGGCTCTGAATCATCGAATATAATTAGTTGTGCTAACCTAAGCCAAATCACGAGCCACATTGCTATTTACAGTACGTTAACGCTTTATGATTCTACACAAGCTTGGATGGGTATTCATTAAACTGAAGACTAATGAAGCAGCAGTAGTCGCATTGAAGTTTTTATCTGCTTTGCTCATATTGGCCGCTCTTTGGCGGACCATTTCCTTGGAACACTTTGAGTCATTAAATATCTCTTATTCGTCAAGCAATGGTTGTAGTATTTAACTTCTGATAACAACGAATGCATTACGAATTTTGTGCAGAGCTTCATAATCTAATTTAACTACTGGATTGGCTATTAAGCTCTGGACGCGCTCTGCGAGAGCAGACAGGTCAACATTTACTGGATACCAGGGCACAAAGGGGTAGAAGAATCAACGAACTTGCTAAGGCAGGCATGCGCTTGCATAAGATGAATACGTCGAAGATATATCCACTCTCAGTTTTGAAGACGTAACCAGATGAGGAACTAACTCTGAAAGCACAAGCTATATGGGAAGCCTCGACCTCCCATAGGATTGCCAAAATAATGCTACGAACTTGCAATACGAAAACAACTATCTTTATTTTATCACTGCCGAGGAAGGAATTTAAAATGTTGGTTGGAGTACTGACGGGACGTTGTCTCACTTGATATCACGCAGCTAAAGTGGGATTGAGCCAGAACTACGCGTGTAATTTAAGCGAAGAAGAAGGAGGTATGTTAGAACACCTTCTTTGCCACTGTCCTGCTCTAATCAGAACTCGTTACAACTGCCTGGGATCGGTATACTTTCCATCGCTGAAGGATATTGCTCAGAAAAAAATTAAAACTCGTCAAGACATGTATCACCAACTGGCGACTGCAACAAGACTGGTAATACCATGGATCCCTGTGGTCTATGTGAGATCTATTTACATCCGCCAGATATATCTAACCTTGCCTAGCCGTTGAAAAATCATTTGAAACCTTCTCTTTCGAGCACTCACGCCTGTTAAATATGATCTCACAACTTGAATCGAAAGACAAACAATATGAAGTACTCTGACCTATTTTGGCTCATCTTTACTCCTTGTAATAGCGGGAATTGGAAAAAAGACACAAAAGTATGCCATAAACAAGTTCCATGTTTTCAGTCACTGTATAGTCCCTAAATAAGAGTATCTTAATAATAACAAAAATTGTAAGCCCAAGGATTGCCCAAATTGCCGTCGTACGTTTAATTTATGATTTGGCGCTGGGCTTAGAAATACAAGAATTTGTAGAGGCCTACAACTGTTTAGCTACTAAAAAAATGCATCAGCTGAATAAAAAGGTTTTAAAAAAATACTTCTAAAGTGCTTTGAAGCTCCAAAGCAAACATTAAGTGTAGTGTCTGCCAGAAGGAACAGACTAGAAATCGACTTTGGAAGCTGTTGACTCTAAATATTACTCCCACCACTTTTATATGACTGAGAAGTTTTATATGACTGATGAGCTTTAGACGGATATTATGATATATGAGTGAAGATCATATAGATCAAGATTGAAAGTAAAAACGAAACAAGGAATTATGCATTTTGCGTATTGGAAAGAGACAAATATTAGTCACAATGCATTTGCCCTTTGTGGTACCTGAGCTTTTTCAAGACCATTGGATATTATTGATTTAAATAGTGAAGATTTTGAAAAATTCTGAGACACAAAGACACAGTTGCAGTTTACTCAGCTAGCACTCAGCTCCTTATGAACTTACAGGATACGCGCACCAAGGAGCTCAGCCAATCTGCCATAACTTCAAACAAGAGGATTTCGACTTTATAAGAGGATTATTCTTCCAAGCAAGACATTCAGCACTGCGCCTTATTGAGGCTTTTTACGAATACCACCTAATTCAATGCATGAATAACTGCTCCGCCCATAGTTTATGTAGCAGATATTGATAAAAAAATGAGGTAGTTTCTTGTGAAGCTATACAAGTCCTCTCACTGCCATTTACTTGGTTATTCCAAGAAGATTCAGAGCAGAAATATTCTAAGCTCTTCATCTGCTGTTCGGCGAAAAAATGGCTGAATAATATTTAATATTCTCGTCTGAAAAAATCTTAGTCTGCATGTGACTGTTGCGACAAGCTCTGTTCTGCACTACAGTTATACGACAACTAAACTGTGAACATATACGAGTATGTGGGTGAACCACCTATCTGATATAAACCTGATGTAGAAATGATATGAGAAAAAGCAGAAGCGGAACACAGTACTATTTGAAGTCTGGAGCGAGTTGACTACTAGAAATGTTGAAACAGAAGTAGGCCGAACGGCGTTATTTTTTCAGAAAACGTACTGCATACATGCATACATGCACATGCATATCGTCATGGTTGCTCATAAGAAGTGCATACGCAACGGCAACCGGAGATCTATAGTGCCAAATTATTGAACTATGATATTAGCTGAAATTATCAGGGTGTAGTTTATTATGAGTTGCTCAAACCCTTTACAGAGTGTCACAAGATATGATTAACGCTTACAATTTTTGTATTAAGCCGAGCTTTAATGAAACTCCGTCAGAAATACAAAGGACGGAAGAAAATCAAGCAATAGGAGAGATACACACCAAAACAGATTTGCAGGTACGACGGAATCGGACCACATTTTGTAGAAGTAATCAAAGCCCAGTTAAAAATATTGGAATGTATGGATATTGCCAAGTGTGATAAAAGTATTCATTAGACATCTCTACTTCTATCTTTGGTTTGCGTTTGCCGCTCAGCCCGCTTCGTTCCTATAAAAATGCCAGATATACCATATGACGGTTCGTAGATCGTCTTGAAAGATGAGTCGCCTTATCAACATCGCCTTTTTACGAGGCTACTAGGAAGATTTTTAGCAATAGAAGATGTTTCCGAAGACACGTCTCTTAATATTTGGTTTTTTTAATTATTACTTTACACGAGAACTTATTCAAGTTTCGTTTTCGTTGTGTGATAGAGTAGAGTTCAACAAATTGTTGAAAAAAGTAAAAAGGACACAAATATTTTTAGAATGTTAATAAAAACGTATTTTTTTATGGTAGTTCCATTAATTCTTCCTCATTTGGCAGATGTTTTGGTAGTCAGAAACGTACCTGAAGTGTCGAAACAGACTCATAAAATTTTTGTACGGAAGATAAGCTGTTTTGCTTGCATGAATACTCCTGAAATTTTATGAAGGAAGTTCAATTAGAAATACAATTTACGTACAACACTTTTAATCAAAAATAGCTGGGCCAGTCTTAAAGGCTTAAAGGTAACTAGGCGCGGCCAAATTGGCTTCAAATTTCTTTATCTATACTGGTAACAGTACTACTTGCACAAGTAGCGTTTGAAAGCAACTTGAACCAAATTAAAATTATTAAATTTTTGAATTTTTGTGTTTGGTTTGAATGCTGTTTGGCGATAATTTGTTGTATTGCCATAAAAATCCGATACTAGAACAAGAAAAGAAGAGCAAAGTTGTTTCGTATTCCGTTAGTATGTAACAAACATAATTTTTCAGTATAGAATCCACGTGTGCCCACAATTTTACTAGCACAGGAAAAAATATTTGTAGCCGATTTGACCGTGTCTAAGTCAATTTTTTTTTCTTATTTCAAAGAAAGTACAAAACAAAAATTTAATAGCTTTGTAGGGATATGCGAGCAAAAATATGCATAGAGAGGCTCCTTATACAGTCATAGTATTTTTGAGTTTTTTTGTAAATCTTCAACGCAAATGGCTAATTAAAAGGCCTCAGTTTAGAGCTGGTAACATACATAAATTAGCTGGCGTTTTTCGGCTCATATATAATTATTTATTTTTTTATTATATTTTTCATGGTGCTAGGAGAAAATATTTGATAGTTTTCGGATTTTTGCTGAAAGGAAATAATTTATTACTCCCTGGAACCATAGCAAATAATAATAATAATAATTTTCTATGTTAGAGCTCATTATGTACAAAGAATTAATAAAAAAGAAAGACGCTAAACTTAAATTTCAAGTTAAGTTATTTATTTTTTTCATGAAAAATAAGAAAATAAATTGGGGGAGGAGCTCGGCCAAAAAGGGTGTAAAAGGTCGTAAGCGCTAATTATATATATATATATTTGCCATTTCTCATGAAAAAAGACTTTTAATTTACTACTATCAGAATTACCAAAAATTGAAAATTATTGTGATATTATTTACTTATTTGAAAATACGTTAAAAAAACCAATTAATTTTTATTAACTAAATATTATACAAATAAATAAATAAAAATAATAAATTATTGTAATTAAAAGTACACTAATTTAAAATAAAATTTTTAAATAAGCTGACAAAAAGTAAATGAAACTTATGGATTTCTTGTAAAAACACAAATATTTTATTATATATAAACTTTATCATATATATTTATATAAACTTTATCAAAATGTCAAGCACACAAAACGAAGTGAGCCACAGAAATACGAGATTTCAATTGTTAAAAGATATATAAAAAAGTTTTTCTATTTATTTTATGCAATTTACTGCAGGGAATTTAAACGGCTTTAAACAAATTTTAATAAGGATGAAGAAACATAAATGCTAGCTTATGTAAAACCTCTAAAGCAGAATGTATGTATGTATACTTTAAATGAACAATTGAAACAAATTGCAGCAGAAAAGTGATAATAAAAGCAATTGTATAACATTCTGAAAAGAAAAAATATAGCTCTACCTTATTTTTTTTAGGCTTTAATAAACATTATACAAGTAAAGTTGAGCAAGCCAGTTTTATAGAAAGAAGTGGGCGTTGCTTTGGTCTTGCCTCTAATACAAAGCAATGAAATAAATAGACAATATATTTTGTCTACAGATATGACAACTGTTAGTCTTGCACTAAATACATTTTATAAAAACAAATAATGTTTAGGAACTATTATTAATACAAAATGCTTAACGCCCTATTAAATTATTTATAATGCAAAACAAACAAATATCTACACCAATACAAAGCCTACAATACAAAGCAAAAAAACCTGAAGCTTAAATGCTTTAAATTCAAAAATTGAAAATAGTTTATGCTACGTTTAGTGTACTAATATTTGCTTAAAAATATCCAAGTGTGATTTACAAAAAAAAAAAAATATATATTATATTTTGTTTGTTAAATAACTGCACTCGAGTAAACGCTATTTACATAGTATGCTAAGTCAGTAATTGTATTGAGAGACATACATAAAAATTTACAAAAGTTAATAAACCATTTTTTCAATTACGTTTATTTTCAAATTCAAGTAAAATGAGTTGTTTTTTTTTAATGGAACTTTTTTTTTAATAAAAACAATGAATTTGAAGCTACTTATGGTCTCCGGGCCATTTTGGTCTAGTCTTAGTGAAAAGGCACATCAAATTGCAAAATAAGCAGCAGATAATGGCTCTGTCAACAAAGTTGAGTACAGTCCTTCACAGCTTATTTGATACACATACGATTTTTTTGTACAGTTTTCTATTTGTTATAGTATTTTGCGAAACTGGAAAACAGAGTATGCAGATATTTTATTTATTTTGTTTTATTTCGTTTCTCAACATAAAATACAAGAAAAAGTAAACCATTTCATTGTAATGCAGAAAAAAAAACATACAAAGGATTCACGCCAAGGCTTAAATGATACAGTTAAAAAAGAACAAATATTTATTTCAAATTTTTGAATTTTAAGGTATTTTGTACTTTGTTTGCCATCCTTTATTATCAATTGCAGCTTCGCGTTTACGTGACATGGAGTCAACCAGTTTTTTTGTGTACTCTGGAATAATTTGGTTCCACTTTTCAAGTATATATCGCCTTTTTATGAATGTCATGTTTCTTCAAAACCGACCACAAATTTTTGATGACGGTCAAATGCGCTGATTGTGCAGGAGTTTCAGCAAAGTGCGAACATTTATGTATTAACCAGGTTTGTATTATTGTGACTTGTGCTAAGGGTCGTTATCTTCATAAAAGCAAAAGTCATCTTCAATTTGTAATTTTCTAGCGCCTTTAATCAAATTTTCTTGCAAAAGTTTTAAATAAATATTATATATCTTTTCAGTCTTTCTGCGATAGAGGTAAAATTTCCAGATCCATTGGATGATATGCATGTCCAAACCATAATGTTGCCACCACCGTGCTTTATAGTAGCTCGTAAATTTTGTGTTTTGAGCTGCGTATTGGCCTCGCGCTGTATAAAATGTCTGTCATCTGGGCCAAATAAGTTTATTTTTACTTCGTCTGCAAAAAATACAGCCCTCCAAAATGCTGGGGTCCTATTTAGGTACTCACGCGCAAACTGCAATTTCTCTCTCAGTACTCTTCGAACAGTTTCTGGATGGCAAGACTTACCTAAACCCTTTTTGGCCATTTAAGTTAACTTTGGGGCGCTTGTTGCTGAATTTTTCTACACTTAGCGCACTAACCATTCACACTCTTTCTCTGTGGAAATTTTAATTGGAGCCTGTCGTCTCTTATATGCCACACGATTTTCATGCATAATATGCGACATTCCTTCCTTGAAATGCTTCAAAACTAACTCACGCTTTTCTATCTAAGAACGCGGTCCTATGGTTAAAAAACACAAGCGTACATCAAATTTAATATTGCTTTATGCCAAACTATAAACTCTCGCATACTAAAAATACAATTTCGATTGTTGAAACTTACGCTGGGAATAGCGGTACTTCTAACTGTACCTCTTAAGCTGCGGCATGAATTCTAAATAAATAAAATAGCGGTTTTTTTACTTTACCCAAAATTCGTATTTGTATCAAATAAGCTGTGATGACTATACACTGCCATAGATGCTTATGCGAATAATTCCCACTAATGTTTTCTCTCGATGGTACGATGAATTTACATATGTATGTATGTCAAAATACAAATTCCACAAATTTTCACAAAGTTCCCAGCAAAGAGCCGGTTAAAAAATTGTAATATCGATGCTAAAGATATAAAACGTATCAACAGAATATTGGAAGACCACACGAACGACGGCAATTACGTGAACATGATTCGTGGCATCGATTTAGGGCTACGTGGGTGCGGAAGGGGTAAACTCTTATACATACCAAGTTTGTCATTGTGTCAGACTTAATCCAATGAGGAGTAAATAAACTATTCGATAACTATAAAGACTTTAAATCAGTGCAAAATAAAAAGTACACAGTAAATTTGCTTTCGTTTATTAGAGCAGCTAACATTGCATTTTTGCATTGCCCTGCACAGCAGTGATCTCAGGGACGGTGGAATACCCTGGTGTTTTGTGGATTTTCATTCCGCCATTTAAATAAAAGTTAACAAAAACAAAAAAACGAATGCAAAATGATGCACAATAAACACAGTTCAGGTTTTTTTTATATTAAGGCTAGTACTAACTTCACAGTCGGGGATTTTCGCCAAAGAGGTTTTTCAAAAGAGAAGAAACGTCAAATACATGAGCATCGCCAGAGCGAATTGGCAAATTTTGGTAAGAAAAGTGTTTTTAAACAAATTAATGCACATATAACATAAAAACAATAAATACGAATCGATAAAAAGTATAAAGAAGATTTACTTGCACGCTTTGCGAAGACGTTGCCTAAAAAATGCCATATCTTCGTATTCGAACTCAGGCACTTACACGCAAACGATATGCCAGTTTTCGCTCAATTTTAAATAGGGGGTTTTTTTTTCTTTGTCACACATCAATATGATAAGAAATATTATAAACGAAAAACAAAAGAAACGCAATAAAAGTTATGTGGGTTCCTTGTCATGCTGGAATCAAAGGCAAGGAAGCACGGATGCTGCTATTACATTTTTTAGCCACCTCAACCCAAAAAGATCTACGAGTTACATGAGTTACATTACTTAGTCGGTAAACTCACGCATGATTGGGCCACCTATCAGCAAATATAAATTAAATAATCCCCGTGGATAGTAATTTACAAATGAAGCCTCGAAGTTGCCAAGTCCATGCTGCAATATACCAGATTTATCAGTGCAACATCACCTGGACGGATGCCCTGGTCTAAGTCAGATCCGAACAACACTTTTTGCAAACAATCTGACCATCTGAAACTTTCCTAAAATTTCCTTCTTCTTCTTCTTAATTGGCGCGATAACCGCTTACGCGATTTTGGCAATTTCAACAAAGCGCGCCAGTAGTTTCTCTCTCCTGCTAACCGGTGCCAGTTGGACACACCAAGTTAAGCCAACTCCTTCTCCACCTAATCTTTCCAACGTAGAAGAGGCCTTCCTCTTCCTCTAATACCACCAGCTGGTACTGCATCGAACACTTTCAGAGCCGGAGCGTTTGTATCCATTCAGACGACATGACCCAGCCATCATAGCCGCTGGATCTTTATTCGCTGCGCTATGTCTATGTCGTTGTAAAGCTCATACAGCTCATCGTTCCATCACCTGCGATATTCGCCGTTGCCAACGTGCAAAGGTCCAAAAATCTTACGCAGAATCTTTTTCTCAAGCTCTCCAAACGTCGCTTCATCGGATGTTGTCAGCGTCCACGCTTCTGCGCCATACGTTAAGACGGGCATGATGAGAGTCTTGTAGAGTGTTAGTTTTGTTCGTCCAGAGAGGACTTTACTACACAATTGCCTACTTAGTCCAAAGTAGCACTTGTTGGCAAGAGAGATTCTACGTTGGAGTTCAGGGCTGACATTGTTATTGGTGTTAATGCTGGTTCCTAAATAAACGAAGTATGTTACAACTTCGAAATTATAACTGTCAACAGTGACGTGGGTGCCGATTCGCTTTGCCTCCTTATCCAGTTTGGAGAAGGTAGAACTAATAGCGCGGTTGTTCAGGCCGACAATTGTACGCTCTTTTAAAAAATTGTGCCTGAACAATCAAATTCTGCGGCTCGTACGATGCTCTCCAACATCAGGTTAAAGAAGTCACACGACAGCGAGTCACCCTGTCTGAAACCTCGTTTGGTATCAAACGGCTCGGAGAGGTCCTTCCCAATTCTAACAGCGCTGCTGTTGTGAGCTGCTTGAACCATATACAGAAGAATCTTCCTGGCCACTCCCAAGTGAATGGGTCAGCAACTTTCCTAACTATTAATCTACAAATCAATAAGTAGTTTTAAATAGATGTGAAAAAATGTTGCTGGCATGTTACGCAATGTTTCACGGTTTTTCCCAAACGTCTGAGGTGACAGACAGAAAAAGAAATGGTCGTTCTAGCGTGGTTCGAACCAGTGCAGCCATAAAAGCCGTTCGAGAAAGAATTCATAGAAATCCCCTTAGGAAGCAGAAAATCATGCCCAGAGAAATGAGTGTGTCGACCAGATTCATGTCAAGACTAATTAGAGATGATCCCCACATGAAAGCCTTTCGTCGCTCAACTGGTCATTTTTTGACAACGCGCTTGAAGAAAATTAGACTCGACAGATGCAAGCAGCTTCTTCGCAGATTAGAAAATGTTCACTGTTGAAGAAGTTTTTAATAAGCCACAAAATCTATGCTAAATCTTCTAAAGGCTAATCCAACCTCCGTAATGGTTTGGGTTTCTACGAAAAAGGGATTAAGACCGGGACAAAAGTGTACCGCGAAATTCCGCTCCAGCCCATAAGGCAAAAACTACCCAGCCTGGGTTAATAGCCGCAGAAGATTGGCCGTCTGGAAGTCCAGACCTAAATCCATTGAACAATAGTTTGTAATAAGAATTGGAGAACATGGCCTGTCGAAGACCTCACAGAAATCCGGTGAGTCTCAAACAATCTTTAGTTCGAGCAGCGACGTCAGTGTCCATGGAAATCGTACGTGCTGCAATAGCTGAATGGCTTAATCGTTTGAAGGCTTGTGTAAAAGCAAATGGTGACCATTTTGAAAGAAAATTTACATTTTGTTTTTTTATATTTACATAATTAAATTAAACCAACTTCATTAAAGAAAGTATTATAGTTTTACATCTATAACAAATTTAACTTGTAACAGAACTAATGGCAGGACTAAGTACAAAAGTTAAGGAGAGAGCAGATCTTCTATTTTCTAGAGGTTTGAGATTTAAAAGAAATAAACGAGTATTATATGATAGAAGAGGTTTAGTAAATCGTAAAGCCGACAGAGCATACTTTGATGATTCGGCTATCATATAATAGGGGCATAGGGGGCATACTTAAGGGGAGAAAGAGGTGTACAGAAATTTGAATGTGTATGGGCCCGAGAGCTCCGAGCTATTTCCCCGAATTAAACTAAGCGTCGCATAATATTTTTACTTGATAAATTAATATGAATAATGACGGTAAATCTCCTCTCAAAAATAACAGACCGCAGGACATGGCTAGTAATCCTATAGGCGCTTTCATTAATAAAACGCGATTTCGAGTAAGTGGCATGAGATCATTTTTTAATATTTAAGCAAAGATGAGGACTAGCGCACCACGAATAAAGACTCTCCATCTCAGCTTGAAGATTCAACATATTACAATATATCATGTGTAGAATTCACTAACGGCGTCATCAACGTACAATAGAAACTGAGTGTATGAAAATCAAGAACTAATGTCTTAATCAACAATACGAAAAGGAGCGGACCTTTCTGAATTTTATTTTGTGAATTCGATGTTAAAATCGAGAAAACCAGAACTCCAGGCAGGGACTTATGGAAGGTCATATGGATATTGCACGTGTGCTCGTTAAGTGCGATAAAGCGAAAGTGAACCCTCTGCGGATGTAGTCGAGCTAAACAAATATGGTCGTCCTCAAATGGAAGTGTCTGGCTGGGAAAAAGTAAAACAATTTTATTTCTTTATTTCCCTAATGTTTATTTATACATCGGGTGTTTCTTTAGCTGCATGAGAAATATCGATATCGATAGCTGTGGTTTGACAGCTTAGTGTTGACATTTCTGTTCAGTAAGGTTTGGTAAGGTTTGGTAAGTCATCATGAATCGTTTAACGCCAGAACAACGCTCCCAAATTGTGAAAATTTACTTAAAAAAATAAATAAATAAATCTGTTCTCGAAGTTCATGGAGCACTTCGTTCATTTTCCGTACGGTTTACACACCGGCGGCATCATCGGTCCGTATTTCTCTCGAAATCAGGAAGGAGTTGGCGTTGCAATGAATGGCGTGCGCTATCGAGCCATGCTGACTGAATTTTTGTTTCCAAAAATTAATCAGCTAAACATCGATGACATTTGGTTCCAATAAGACGCCGCAACTTGCCATACAACGCGTTTAACAATCAATTAATTGGACTGATCGAATGGACCATGTAACTCGTAGCCCCAGTGGACATATGCCGCATGTCATATTTAAAAATAAATGCTGTGAAACTATTTACCAATTTATATTATAATACAATTAAATCATTCTAACAATATTTCTAATTTCTGTTATGTACAGGTGGCGCAAAAGTAACCTTGCGATGTTTTTTGGCTGTAATTTAAAAAAAAAAGAATAACTTTGATTCTTTTTGTGGATTATTTTTATTTGGTCTTTTAATTTTTTTTACATCAAGTCGAGAATATGATGTCATGTAAATAGCCGCCGCCACAGTTGATTGCCATTTGAGCCCTTTTTATGGCATTTTCCATCACTTTGGCCAAAACTTCCGGCGACAGGTCCACACATTCTTGTCTTTAAGAGCTGCAAGAGTCTGAGGCTTGTTGACATAAACCCGCGACATCAAAAAGCCCCACAAAAAGAAGTCTGGAGCGGTCAAATCAGGCGATCTTGCTGGCCAGTGCAAATCGCCAAAGCGGGAGACTAGGTGTGTAACGTAACATTGTTTATTAACGTGTATTTCGCATGTGTTTACTACACAAATGTCAAAACAGAACAGACATTAGGGGCCAATCGCAAAATTTATAGCATTTTTTGGTAGGAGGACTACTTTAGCACCACCTGTTATTATCATTTTAAGTTTTTAAGCTTTAAAAAAACACCTGTGCTTAGTGTTACATCTATTTTTGCCAAGAAAGGTTCGCTTTTGCGAGATAATGAGAACCCTTTCTTTTCCCAGAATTTTTCTTTTGCTCAATGCACAAATCTTCACTTAACCGTTTAATAACGCGAGAAACGTCTTGGTCAGTACTTTAGTTTTTGGGTATTTTTTTATACCCCACTAAGTTTGATTTTGAAATATTTTTATTTATTTATTTATTTTAATCATTAATAATCGAGAAATTCAGTATTTCTTACAGTTTACAAAGAAAGAATTTTAAAGGGTACTTATAAACTAGTAAACAATCCACTTATGTAGTAACCTTTTGGAGTAGTATGCAGTTTGTGGAGGAATAATTTAGGCCATCTAGGATTTTGCGTCGATCGGTAAGCACCAACCTTTGTAGGATGGGATTGGATCAGTGAAACGCAAAGAACCCAAAGCATAGTGGACAATGGCTTTCGGGACACGATCAAACCTACTAATATGAAATGCATAATATGGTTTCCAAATATAGATAGCGGAAGATTTTTGGATCTTTGCACGTTGGTGACAGCGAGTCTCGTGGGCGATGGAAAAGTGAGCTGTAAGAGCTTTACGACGACATAGACATAGCACAGCGAATAAAGAACCAGCGACTATGTTGGCTGGGTCACGTCGTTTGAATGGATACAAACGCTCCGGCTCTGATGCGGTGCCAGCTGGTGGTAGCAGAGAAGGGGAAGGCCTCCTCAGGTGAAGAAGGATTTTGTTTAACTTAGTGTTTCCAACTGACGCTGCTTAGCACGAGAAAGAAACAACTGACCCGCTTTGTTAGACTCGGCCAAAATCGCGTAAGCGAAAAGAAGAAATAAAGGAAGCAAATTCTAGCTTTGGAAGCTACAAGAAAAGAGAGATACATATACATATAACAGCTTTAGAGTATATGGATCAGCAAAGTCTGAACTAAAATGTCGAATAAAATGATGATGTTTTTTTATTATGCTTTCTCTTATTATATCTTATTCGTGTGATATTTGCTCGATGAATAAGTAATTTTTAAATATTGGCGACACGCTATATATTTTTACACTTTTTAGGTATCTAATGAGATACAAAAAACTTAATTAGCGTTTAAGTAGCACAAAATTGGAGAAAATGTAACGGATAATTTGTTTCGTGCAGTCTTAACTATAAAATCTATAGTTTCTCCAGTATATAACATTTTTCTTGGATAACAAAAAAGTTGGTTTTTTTCGAAAATTGCTACATTTTCGTCTACTTTAAGTCATTTGTGGATTACTTTGTAGTAGTATGGTGCAGAATTAAGGAAAAAAGGCAGTGGTTTTCCCCCTTTTAAAGGCCAAAGGCATATCCGGTATGTTGATATTAATTTCCCAACTGGTTTTACAGGTATGGGTCAACGCTTGATGTAATTCTGTCTACTTTTTCATGAGGTGGTAATCTGCTTCTGTGGTTTATAGTTTACTTATAACTACTTGCAATAGATACTCTTAACAGTATCCCATACTTTGCACAACAGTGTACGAGTATTATCATTTGAAGTAATTATCCGCGTCAAAGCGAAGAAAGTCGTAGTGTCAACCGAAGTCAAATCAATTAGTGAACAAATAACAAACAAAACTGGGGCTGGCTAACAGTGAGCATTAAAACTTATTTGTGTGTACATAATTAGTTAGATTTGTTTAAATAGTTTACATTACAGTTTGTATGGCTTCATATTTCACGCTTGAAGATAAACAGGAAGGTGTGAATGCCGAAAACAAGCGAGAGTTGGAAGACAAATAACAACAAAGATGATAAATATTGAAATATCAAGCAGTAAGCAACATGAATTTGCATAGTAATGAATGGAAATGATAAACTATTTATAAATATGCCAGCTGGTGGAAAATCTGAATCACAACGGAAAGCAGAGGAGCAAACTTTATTTATTGTTTATTTGTTTAGTTAGGACTTAACAAATATTAATTAAATGAATACAAATTTATGCTAAACATTTTTTTTTTAATTTTTGTTAATCACATATGCATGTATGTACATATAATTGTATACTTATATGCATACAGCCTGTCTAATGAAAGCATGAACTTAGAGTTCCGTTATAAAAAAATGTAAATGCTACAAATAGGCGTATCCTTTTCGCAAGCCGCGTTGTGTAAATTGCAATTTTTGTGAGAAATTTAAAAAGCTTACGTTGTTTTTTTCAAAATGTGTTCTGTAAATGATAAACGATTTGAAACAGTAATCCGATGTACACATTCTAATGGCCCATCTCTGCATCTGCAGCAGAATATTTGAAGAAGTCGGAGTACTTCATAAATAGTAAATGAGTGATTAAAGTTGACGACTTCCGCGAACGAGGACAACAAAAAAATCTCTCCAAAAAAAGTTCAGAAGATCTTTGATTTGCTTGTGACAACTTATCGCTGCGTGAAACTGAAGCAGTTTCTAGGAAATTCACCGCTAAATCCAAAGACACGATTCGAGGGCGTTTACGTGTAGAAGGTCTTAAACCCCTAAGTACATTGAAAAAACAGCTGGCTCTATTATCACGCATTAATAAAAAATAGTTTTAAAAAAAAACTAAAAAACACGCTTTTATTGTTAATCGAACTAAAAAGTAGAAAATAATTTTTAATGTCATGTCCAAAGAAAGGCCAGCATTGGCCTTGACACAGAATAGATACTCTCAGCACAGCTGTAAAGTTCCAATTTGGTTTTTGACGTGATAACGTCTTATAATTCGATTTAACAGGCTGCACGCACGAAAAAATGTGTCGTTACCTTGCTCATTAGTGTTACCTTGCTCTTTAGTGTTACCTTGCTCTTTAGTGTTACCTTGCTCATTAGTGTTACCTTGCTCTTTAGTGTTACCTTGCTCATAGTGTTACCTTGCTCTTTAGTGTTACCTTGCTCATTAGTGTTACCTTGCTCATTTGTCGTTACCTTGCTCATTGCATTGCATGAACTGCAAGCGAAAGCGCGGAACGAACGACAAAGCAAACAAAGCAAACGAACGGCAACGTTCGACATCTTGCTCTCTCCTACTTAAGTGAGCGTATATATGTATGTATATGCGCATATGTACATATATAAATTCACGTATTTGTATTTGCATATGCCTTCTTATTGATTATTATTAATTTGATTAACTTGAAGAATTTAAAATAAAACCAAGTTTGTTAATAATACCTGTTGTTTTAATGTTATAATTATTAATTTTTTTATTATATGTGAAGGAAAAAATGTATGGTAATATTTACCATATACCTTATAAGATATGTTGTCTATACTAATATTATAAAGAGGAAAACTTTGTTTGTTTGTAATGAATAGGCTCCAAACTACTGGACCGATTTTAAAAATTCTTTCACCATTCGAAAGCTACATCATCCACGAGTAACATGGATTATATTTTATTTTGGAAATAGGGCTCGAGATATAGGTCAAAACGTGGACCGGGTAACCTTCGGATGTGTATGTACAATATAGGTATCAAATTGAAGCTGTTGGTGAATGCTTTAGTACAGAGTATTTTTCATGCCGCTCCGTGACTGGGGTCTCGAGATATAGAGATATAGTCAAAACGTGGACCCGGGTAACCTTTGGTTGTGTATGTACAATATGGGTATCAAATGAAAGCTGTTGATAAGTGCTTTAATACGGGGTAATTTTCATACCTATTGATGACTAGGGTCTCGAAATATATGCCAAAACGTGGACCCGCCGTGTCTTTGAACCGAATTAAGCCAAACTTATGCACATTGTTAAGTAAGTATTGAAAATGGGTTTCGTAAAGTTTGGTTGTAATTCGGAGCAGTGGCAACGGGTACAGCGTTCTTTTGAGCCAGCCATAATGTCGCTTACTTTTTTAACGCTTGGGGCGGAACTGAACTGTCAAATTGACAGTGTGAGTTACAATGGGTCTATATTTCTTTCTGATTTGGATGCCATAAGGAAAAAACGTAAGTGCAACATGTAAAAATTGTTTGTGAATTTTTTCGGAGTGGATTTTGGAACAGTGAATAATTTCTTACGAAATTTGAGAATTTAATGTGAAATCCGAATGAAATTATGTGTTCGTGGAAAAAACAGTTTTTTTCGTTTTTTTTTTTTGAAAAATATAAATGGATATTGGTTAAAAAAGCTCCAAGCTTAATAAAACTTATAAATTGAAACGAAAAATTCATGGATGATCAGGAAAAAAGACGATTGTTTATTCATATGCGTTGATTTGAAATTTAAAAACAATCTTCTTTTTTCCTGATTTTCAATTTATATTTTATATTTACTCAAAAACAAATAGAAAAACAAAACATATTGTTTATGCCAAAGCGCTTGAATAAAGAATAAAGAAATAAATAATATGAAAATCATATATTTTATGTTCTAAACCATATCTATTCTATTTTAGTGTGCCCAGCGAAGGGGGCCGGGTTTGCTAGTTTTTAATAAAACACAAACGCACAGTGGTCCCGCCGCGTAGGAAGAGCGGTCATAAGAACTTTTGCGTGATAAATGACTTTTTAGTACGTTTGTAAGTTGAGAAATGTTTTCATTTGTTAAAAAACATTAAGACATAAAAAGTAATATGTATATAATAAGAATATATATAAGATATAATAATAATAATATATAATAAAGTAATATATAATTAATATAAAAAGTCAAAGGGAAATTTCGTTTAAATTTTTGCATAAATCTTAAATTATAAACAATAATAGAAAAAAAAACATTAAACTCCGAAAGGATGAGCATAAAGTATACTTTGAAGCCAGTTAACTTATTCTTATTTATGAAAAATTTAAATATTCACTTCCAAAAAAGTTAATGTACTTAGAAATACAAAACTTTTAACTCAATAAATCTAACGCTTCTCTTGACATCATAGATTTCTTTCTACATTTTCGTAGACTAGATATTAATGGATCGGAATTCAGAAGAAGCCTGTGCCAAAGATCCGTGTTAGTTACAGTTCTTGAGTGCTTTCTGGTATTGTCACGTCTGAATTGTTGCAGCTGCCTCCTCTGATAATTCTCCAATTGATAATAATCAATGATCGATCACCTCCGACCCATGAATGAGCACTTTATTAACTGATGCAGGTAAATTATACCAGGAATATTTACTAACTAGAATTTTAGCAGTGTCTAGTGCGTATATTTTGAATTTATTCGAATTATTTTTAAAACCAGATGGAAGGCATTGTAGGAGATAACTACATCTGTCTATAACGTGTTTGTCTATTCCTGTGATTTCGGATGATATGGTTGAATGAAGGAAACATTTTCGTGCTGTATTTCCATCATTAGAGGTGCTACTTCCTCCACTTCGCGGTTTGTCAACTATCAAGCCTAATTGTTCTCTAAACGCCCTCTGAACAAATTCCTTTCTCTTAGCTAAAAGTGCTTTTTCCTCAGATGAACGTGCTTGCCACCTTTTAAATTCGATTCTATAAGAAACATGAATAAAGTATTCAAAAAAACTAGAGCTTTAGTTTCTTAAGCAAATTTAAAATGTATAGGCCGACAAAACCTTGTGGAGGATGGGCGATGATTTTTTCAAATTATCTTATCTGGGTCAGCTGTCCAGTGCTGCCATCGAAACCCCATTTACCTACTAATTCATACTCAGTGCAACTTGATCCAGATATATTCACCAATACTGGTTTTTGAGATTCGAGAATTCGAGAACAAGTGTCGTCCAACAAACATTGTAAATTAATTTCGGCAGATGATTCTGTAACGTCAATTCCTGTTGGGTAACACCGTTTTTTTGCGTCAAGAACTTTTTTATAAGATGGTAAAGCGTTAGCCAATTTTGAATGAATAAAGTCTCTTAATAACAAATACTGATGTTTGGTGAGTTTTGCCTCATTAAATAGAGACAAAACTTCGTCCCTATTGAATTCTAAAGAATTTGAATTTGATTGCTTTGAATTACTTAGTATTGCATGAATAGCGGAACTATCAACATTAGCTAGATCGGATAACCTGCGACGCTTTGTCCTCTTGCTGCAATCCTCAAAATCTTTTCTGTGTCTCTGCCTGTGTTCGCTCGGAGAAGGATTCGTAGAGTTTGTCAACTCGCCCGACTCCCGCTTTTCCAACACACATAATTCGGTTTCAGTTAACCAATTACTGTACTTGGCAATCAGACTTGTTTTTGATCTTTGCACTTTTTTCCAGTATCGAGAAATCCGTGAACAGGTCCAAGAAACCCGATTTTCAACGTTTTCTAAGGTTAAATTCTCAGAGTTTGGTAAAGCTTGAATTACGTTCTTTAGTACGTGGCGACATCTATCAACATCATTTTTAATGCTATTGTAACATAACCACGTGCCCAGAATATGCATGCGCGTAAATGAACACTTCAAATTTACACCTAAAACAAAAAAAAATCTTTATTAGCAATCTTGGTAGAATCACATTTTTCAAAATCCTACACATAGGTACAGATTAGACCCTATATCAAGCGCAATCGCAGGTCATCGCAGCTGGAAATTATTTTTCCTTAAAGAGGACATACGTAAGAATATTTTAATGTATGTTTCATTTGTGCAGATTCGTGCGAACTTAGTTAAAACTTTACAAACTTCTTATAAAAAAAAAAATAAACGGCAAATTTTAAAGTACGTATTTCATACGGTCTGAAAACCTATTAAATAATAATTAAAAAAGATAACAAAACGTTTAACACGTCGTACATACCTTCAACTTGAATTTCCATTGTACAACAGGTCATAAACACAGTAATGCTTAGAAAAATAACACTTCCCGGAACTGCGTAAGTACGGAGCGGAGACCACGCTAACTATCACTTTTCAAATTCTCTTACTTTGGAGGCACAATTATAAGTGAATTGCTTGTGCAGTTGAAATTTCTTTTGTACTCTAAGTTACTGTGACTAATGAACTAACATTTAGCTAAATATTGTTGCGTAATTTTAACATGACTATTTTCATCCAATGTCCTATGGCGGAACCACTGTGAAACGGTTTGACTTTTTTAACTAATTTTTTTTTTTTATTTTCAAGTTTGAACATATACATTTAAGTATAAAATTCGATTTCTTTTGCATGATCACCGCGTGCACGTTTTACGAAGTCCAATCGTTGAACCCAATTTTCGACCACTCTTTTGCATAAATCGGCCGCGTTCAATATTGGCTCTGAGCTCAGAAATCGTCGCCGGCTTGTTACTATAGACCAATGTCTTCACATAACCCCAAAGAAAATAGTCTAGAGGCGTCAAATCACACGAGCGCGGCGGCCATTCGACCGGTACATTTCTGGAAATAATGCGCTCATCCAACTTACTCTTCAACAAATCAATTGTAGCGTGTGCTGTGTGGCTTGTGGCCCCGTCCTGTTGAAACCACATGTCGTCTAAGTCCATACCATTCAATTGCGGCCAAAAATAATCGTTTATCATGTCGCGGTATCGATTTCCATTCACAGTAACGTGGCGATCGTTCTCGTCAACGAAAAAATATGGGCCAATTACGCTGCCGGCATGTAAACCGCACCAAACAGTGATGTTTTCGGGATGCAACGGTGCCTCATGAATCACGTGTGGATTGCTTTCTGCCCAGTAACGCATATTTTGCTTGTTGACAAAGCCATTGAGCCAAAAGTGAGCTTCATCACTGAAGATGATTTTTTGGAAAAAATCTGGATTAAAGTAGCAGCAACAGAACGATTATTTTCATAAAAAATTTGCACGATTTGCAATCGTTGCTCAAGTGTGTAGCGTTCCATGATGAAATGTATACTAATGAAGTTTACAAATGAAAAGCGAAAAATAAAAAATATTGCGTCGTTCGCCCTCCCTATCGGAAAAAAGTTGAAGCGCACCTATTGAAAAACGTCTTATATACTCGGCTATACAAATGGTGAAATTAGCGTGAGTTTACTGCTTTGTCATAATTACGGGCGTCAGCCGGTTCCACTTAATCACACCTAGTTTACCAAGCAAAACAAAAACAAAGATTCAAATTATGCGAAGAGAGTTTCCGCCGGCGCGATCCGTTAGCGTTGGTCTTACTCTTTCTTCAGCGCGCTTCATTTAGCTTCGAAATGCCAAGCCACAAACGCTATCGCTAGATGAACGCGTCGAGCTGCGCAGCCGCATTAAAAGAAGATAAAAAGTGAATAAATAGTCGAAATAAAACTATCAATAAATCTAAAACAAAGACATAGTTAAAAAGTAAACAAAAGACAAAAAAAAAAACAAAAGAAAAAAGAAATCGCGCGCTGAACTTCACGGCAGAGCGCCAATTGCAAAGTACCGACGAAAGTGTTTTCTTAATTCTATCTTGCGACTAATGAGTGCCAAAGCACATTCCATTCATCTACTCATATCATTTGTTGGCGTGCTATCGAGCGCGCAGCTAGTAGTTAACCCACAAACGAAAATTAGTAGCGATGTAGACACCGAAGGTGAATGGTCATCGGGGTTGAAGAAATTATTAGCGACTTTCGCTCGTAAGAGCGACAGCAGAGCCACCACAGCTGCACCGCCATACAATCTGACGCAGCAGCAAATGGAAGATTTCGAGGCTATTATGAGCGCCGGTGAGGATGTGCCAACCAATTCCCATACGGTAATCAATCGCACACATGACGCAAATGACGACTATGGAGCAGAAGATACGCGCAGTTTTCTTTGTATACCCATTATACGCATTTTCAATGTGATTATTCGGCGCGAGTTGCTTCCGGATGAGCGCGTTGCGGTGGTGGGCGATCATAAGCGCCTGGGTGCTTGGCAAGTGGAGCGTGGTATTGCAATGAAGCCGAGTGGAGGCAATGCGCAATCAGCGCTGCATAGTTGGTCAGTGAAGGTACCTGTTTGTGCAAGTGCGCGCCTACATTATCGCTATTTTATCTTCAGCATAGACAAACATGGGCGACGACGCGTGCATGAGTGGGAGGGCGTGCCGTACGGTCGTGTATTGGAGAAGTATCAGATGTATCGTCCGCCGGGCAAGGATTTGTTTGGATTACTCTCGCACATGACAATTGGTGATGTGGAGCATGAGAAAGGTTGGCTGCGCCAGGAGTACGCCATTGAATTCAAGTTCATTTGGGAGCAGCATTTGAAGTTTTATCGCTATTTGAATTTGAACCGCCCTACGAAATTTTTGCTAAAGATGTCCGTTTCTAAAAACGGTTTTACACTACCGCCTAGCGCCTGGCGTAGCACAGAGCTGGAAGTATCGCACTACGCCTACAATCGTTCTCACTTTCAGCAGCAAGCCAAGCGCGGCGTGCCCTACTTAGCGGGCGACATTGTCATATTTCGCTTTACTGTGCCACTTAATACAGTGAACTCCTATCTGCTGAGCATTTCTACGATGGATGGCAACCGTGTGGGTGAAGTGTTAATACTATCAATGGACCTGAAGGGTTCAGATGGTGTGCTCCGTCTGCCTATATGGGGCGCAGTGAATTATTTTCAAGTGGGTATATTGACGCTGCCCTATGTGATTATTCGCCCTTTGTTTGGTGCTGTGAATTATAATCTGCGTGGCAGTTTTCAACGTTATTGGCCCATGAACTGGCCATCGATGGATGTGGGCCACCGTGGTATAGGCGCCAGCTTCAATGCGAATGCACCATTTGTGGAAAACACCATTGCCAGTTATATGCACGCACACAAGCACAAAGCGGATATGGTCGAACTGGACGTGCAGCTGACGAGCGATTATGTGCCGGTGGTGTGGCATGACTTTGGCTTTTATACAGCGCCAACGGAACGCAATGTGCGGAACGAAGATGATTTGGAATATGTGCTTATCAAAGATCTGAGCTACAAACAGTTGAAGAGCAGTCGCGTTTTCACTGCAGAAGATGGGGATATCTACGAGTATACAAATTTCAACGTGCGCAGCGCGTCCGAAAATGAGCGCTTATTTCCTCTGCTACAGCAAATTTTTAAAACACTGCCTATAACGCTTGGCTTAGATATCGAAATTAAATGGCCGCAAATTTTAAAAAGCAACGCTGCAGAGTCAGCGCAAACGCTTAACAAAAATCACTTTGTTGATGTTATATTGAAAACTACTGTGAAGTACGGCTGTGGTCGCCCACTCTTCTTCTCCAGCTTTGATGCGGACATCTGCACCATGCTGCGCCTAAAGCAGAATGTATTTCCAGTTGCGTTTATTACGATTGGCGAAACGAGTTTGTGGGAACCCTACAAAGATCTACGCGCACGCAGTTATCTGGATGCAGTGAATTTTGCACAGTCAGCAAATCTGCTAGGCACAGTTGCGCATGCAAAAGATTTTCTCAAAACCGGCGCTGTACTTGGCTTTGGTTTGGACTTGGGTCAGGCGACTTTTGTATGGGGCGACGATTTGCGAGAAAAACAAGCAGTTGAACAATTTAAGCGCTGGCATGTGTCTGGCGTCATTTACGATCGCATCGATTTGTATGGCCCGCTGCGCAAGCGCGAGAGTTTTTTCAATGCACCAGATTTAGTGGACATTTTCACGCGGCAATGCATTGTTGTAGGTCATTTTAATTGCTCCAGTGTGCTGACATTACCGGATGGGTTTGATTTACATGGAAAACCAGTGAGCCGACTGGGCTGCGAGGTGATTGTGCAATCCTTTACCTGAGGCGTAATGGCGTGGGGCATAAATTGGATTTTATATAAATAAATTTGTAGGTGGGTGCAATTATTTATAAACGGTTATATTAATAAGAAACCACCACTGTGAGAGAAAGCAATTTAAGTGAATCTAATTTAAAAAAGTTCTTAGTGTTGAATGAGGAAAAGGAATAAAATAATAAATAATAATAATATAAAATGCTCGGTATGGTTTTTCTAAAATTTACTTATTACACTCTGCGGCACCATTTTTGGGGAGTGCGAAATCTTTTTGCTAAACGTCGGCTTCGAGTAAGTATGAGAGTTTGACCAATGGGCGCAGAATCATAATCGAAATAATTCTGGGCCTAAATTTGTTAAACGGAGGTTTAAGAAAAAACATGATTTATTTTCAGTATAGTCGAATTAGTAACTGGGGTTTCGCCTAGAACCGGGATTAAATTTAAACGCAGCACCAGCTAGTGCTATAGTTGGTTTCAAACAAATGAAATTAAAAAGCTCACGGTTGTCTGTGCACATAAAAGAGATTTTGATATTATAATCGTAAAGAATCGTAAAGAGATTTAATCCATTTGATGAAGTTGCTTTTTATTCAAGCTACATATTCGAAAAAGACACTGTTTTTTAATAGAAATATAAAACATTGAAGAGCCACGAATTATGAAAGATCTTCCTTTTCCGATACTTACGCATGAAAGTTACTTTTGTCTAGAATGGGAATTTCATCAACATTTTCTGTTGCCATATTCGCCTTTCTAACAAACACAATTGCCTCTTTTGCACCTATTTGTATCCCTTTCCATTTGGTAGAATCGAAAAGCCAACATACCGCCGTGAACTGCTTCCGCTTCATTCTTTTCTTTATCATTCTCGCAGAAAATCTTTTTCGCGTTCACTCTTCCGGTGGCAATTAATAAAATTCGGTGTGAGTTGGTGCGTGACCACCATGATAAAAAAGTGTTTTCTAAGTTTTTTTTCTTCCTCATAAAAATCAATCGAAGTAGGCTTAAAACTATTTGTGGAAGAAAACCAAGACTACATTGTGTCCGAGTGGGACAAACTCTTAGTTTTCCATGGTAAAACAAAAAATGGGATCGGAGGCTTCTCGCTTGATAGAAAGAAACGAATAAAATAAAAATGGACAACATTGTTAAAGGCTTCAAGTCAACTGCGCTCTTCACAGTTGATGAAAGTAAAATGCCCGAACAATTCTTTGATCACATGACCTGACGCGGTACAAGTAACGGAAAGTCACCACCAAACACACAATTAGAACGATCAGAATGAAAATAGAAATGACGGGCCTGCCCTATCCTCCAGTAAGCAGCAGGACGATAACCAACTACCAGGAAGATTGTGTTGAAGTTCCTTTGAATTTGAGTATTGGACGCCCAACGCACTTGAAGGTATATGTGGAAACGCTGCGCGTGGGATGAAAAGTGTGGATCAGAATAAAACTTAATTTGTTTTTGTGAATGAGGAAGAGTTCGGTATCATCAAAAGCCAAATAATGACGATTCTTCCCTCTTTGACAGTGGTCAAGTCAGCGAGAAGAGATGTTTACAAGTTTAGTGGTACTGAGAATGTTAAAGAACAATTATGTGTTGAAAAGTTGTCGTTGTTTGACTGTCAAATTAACCTGGTAATAAGAAAATGTACTTTTAGATCTTCATTAGTTGAGTTAATGCTCAGTAGAAAATCAATAATTCATCGCTGCTCATTTTTTGTATTATTCTAGTAAAAAACCAAGGTGGGGTTTGTTTAAATCATGATTTTCTGACACCTTTAACTTAAAATTGGGTGAATCTCGGAATAAATATAAACTACGTTCGGGGTAATTATGTACACAATATTTCACACGTCACATCAGCATAGGCGTGTTCAAAAAATTAGGTGAATTTTCATTTTTCTCAAAAATATTTATTTATTCATCAATCGCCGTCCGTTCATGGGTCTCTTCAATCTTGGTAACAAGAAAAAGTCGCAAGGAGCCAAATCTGGTAAATATGGTGACTGAGTCATGATAACGGTGCTGTTTTTGGCCAAATTGTCTCTTACAAGCAAAGATGAGTGAGCAGCTGCATTATCATGATGCAAAAGTCATGCATTTTTTCCAAAATTCCGGGCATTGCTTTCGTATTGTTTCACGCAAAAGGCGCATAACTACAAGGTAATACTCCTTATTTACCGTACGACCTTGTGGTAAGAACTCTTGATGCACTACGGCATGGTAATCGATGAAAACAGTGAGCAAAACCTTGATATTTGATCGAACTTGGCGTGATGATTTTGGTCTTGGCTCTCCTGAACTCTTCCATTGGGGCGATTGGACATATTCCCATGATTCGTCACCAGTTATGACCTTAAGCAAATCTAGATCAAAGTTGACGTCATTCAACAATTCCTGATTGATGCTCATGCGACATTGTTTTTGGTAAAAAATCAGCAATTTCGGAACGAACTTCGCTGCCACACGCTTCATGTCCAAAATTTCCGAAAAGATTGCATGGTATGAGCCAACCGATATGCCGACTTCCTCAGCAACTTCTCTAATTGTGATTTGACGATTCTCCACAACGATTTTCTTCACTTTCTTAACATTTTCATCGATTTTTGATGTCCTTAATTCCATATTTTACACAAAATTTGATGTACCTTCCTTGATCCATTTTTTTCGAATTCAAACTAAACATTGCTATATTGCTAAAACCGTGAATATATCTTCGATCTTCGTTCTTGGAGTAGTAATTACCAAATGTTGGATTGCCGCGATAACCGCTTACGCGATTTTGGTCGAGTCAGTCCAGCATTTGGCCGAGTCAGCGCACCAGTCGTTTCTTTCTGGTGCTAACTGGCGCCTGTTGAGAACACCAAGTCAAGCCAAGTCCTTCTCCACCTGATCATTCCAACTTAGGGGAGGCCTTCATCTTCCTCTGCTACCACCAGCTGGTACCGCATCGGATACTTTTAGAGCCGGAGCGTTTGTATCCATTTGGACGACATAACTAAGCCAACGGAGCCGCTGGATCTTTTTTCGCTGCGCTAGGTCAATGGCGTCGTAAAGCTCATACAGCTCATTGTTCCATCGCCTGCGATACTCGTCGCCGCCAACGTGCAAGGGCCCAAAAGTCTTCTGCAGAATTCTCTCGAAAAATCGCAGTATGAGTAATGAAGTAACCTAAAAACTAAAAATTAAAACCTGTGCTATAATATTTTGCTATTTTTCGGAATGCTTCTTGCTTTGTCGGCAAGTGGCCATCAATATTTTTATCATACAACAAAAAGTCAGTACTCATTAATATTTTTCCCTCAAAATCATTTTCTGGTACTTTATTGTATATCTCCAGCCTCTGGTAAAAATTGTGTGCTACGGTTTTTCATTGCCGTTTGCAATTCAATTAATTCTATCAATATTTTATTGTATTTTTATGCATGTAACTCTACTTATAGTACTCTTATTACTCGGCTTATTAACATCCTTTAATGCAGCTCATTAAAAAGTCAACATATAACTTTTTATCACCAACACGATTAGGTAACGACAAAATTACAGCTGTTTTGGCAGCAACAATTTGTATAAGCAAAATGTCTTCCATTACAGTTAAGCCATATTCGCTGACATTAAAAGACACTTATGTCCACATATATGTACGCTTTTATACATAAATTTGTTCAGCAAACACATTAACATTTGCGAAATCGGGTGGCTTTAGAATGCAACGCTCCAGCAGCACACGGTCGCAGCCAATGGATGCCGAAATGCTTAAGCAAGGGAAATACAGAATGTTTGTATGTGCGATCTCTAATGGTTTTCAATTTCGTAATTAAGGTTTTTGTGCGTCAGTAACTGCATTTATAAGCGTTACTCGAAACTTTTACTAAGATTTTAAGTGTTTTCTATTTGGCAAGCTTTCAAAACGCACTTTGGATTTGTTTTTGTCTGTTCCTAAAGTACACAAATGCAAAATCTGTAGTGGAAAAAAGGACAAAGAGTAATGAATGAGTTATAAGGAACTAAATTTCGCTTAAGGCCACATGGTAATGCGCGAATGCAAGTGTAGGAGGTAAATAAAAAAAACAAGATTCAGCAGGCTCCCGGTTATTCTATGTACATATTTTGAAAAATAATGAAATAGCAGAGATTATTGAACAAAGAGCTGACTCAAATAACCTCAGATTGACAACATTTTTTTTTTTAATGTGGCAACCTTATTCCTGAAACCTTTTGTAGACTTGCTTCTGATAAGCGTCTATAAAGTTCTCCGTTGAGGAACAAATGCTTCGAAATTGGCACACATTTATTGAATTAATGTTATTTGCCAAACATTTTTTAAATTTTATTTTTTATTTTAGCTACATAAGAATAAAATTATTTTTTAAACTACATTAACGCAGCACTAGCTTCGGAGGCTTTCGTCTAAGAAACACTTTTTTTTCAGTTCCGTAGGAATGCCATACCATTAAACAAACCAGACCAGTCGAGCTAAGCGTGCCGATGATCTGTTAGAAAAATACCGGTCCGTGCATAGTTTTCTTACAAAAGTGTGGAGATGTGAAGCTGACAATAATAGATATAAAAATTACTTTATTACTGAAGAGGGTTTTTTTGTGTGAAGCCTATACTTTTTATTAATAATAAGAAATCTAAAATTTTGCATATACTATAATTTTCTCGTGGTTTCTAGGTGGAATATAGGGCCTCAACAAACAGATTATAATTTGACTTATTTGAAGCTAGAAATTGTATTTGTCTCCATTAATAGCCTGATTTCTGCTCTTCTGCATCCAATAGCCTCGCCTCCAGGTGTTGGCTGGTCTCCCGCTTCTGCCACTCCCTTGGGGATTCCAATCTAACGCAGCGCTAGTGATGTCGTTCAGGGCTTTACGCAGTGTATGATCGATGCACTTCCATTTGCGTCGTCGTACTTCGAGGAGGATGGGTATTTGTTTAGTAATACCCTATGTTTTTAGTACCTATGGTGTATGGTAGACAACAATTAAAAAAGGTCTGTAACTTTTGTAAGTCGCGTCTCTCAACCATATAGGGCCACAAATTTTACGTTGGCGCCAACTATTCCCAACTTCGTAGGTGTGGAAATGTGCGCCGATCTTCAGACTTTATCCAGCATACTAAGGGCAGAACGTCCTTTTGATATGCGAATATCTGCTGCTGGTCCGCGATTGTTTGTGATAATGCTGCCGAGATAGCAGAATTCATTTACTACTTCTAAGGGTGTGCCGGTGATCTGAATAGCTTGTGTTTCGTTGGTGTTAATGCACAAAAGTTTTGTTTTGGCAATGCTGATTTCTAACCCTGTTTCAGCGCTGTTGCAGCTGATCACATGCAACTCTGAAGATATATGCTGGTGTTTGTACGCCATCAGGCATATATCATCCGTGTAGTCCAGGTCTTCTAGATGTCCGTTCACACCCCAAGCCATGACCCTTTTCTCTGCGCTAGCTTCAATAACAGCGGCGAAAACACACAAGTCTGACCCTGGTTTGCACTTCAATACTGGTATCAAAAGAATTAGACTTTTTCCGCTGGCGGTCTTGTGCATTTTCTCTATTTAACGTAAACTCGCAGTTTTTTTGTATGGAAAAAAATCTACACCGTCCTCAAGAAAAAAAATACAAAACTGAATACCCTGATTTTATCTAAAAATTCTAAGTAAAAGTTTACCGAATTTTTATAAATTTTGTACAAAGTGTGAAACCGTTTGTTATTGATTTTTGTTGTGGTATCACCTATAGTTTTATAAAAAAATTATTGAAATTAAAAAATAAGCAAATAAATAGTCAAAAACTTGTCAATGTATTGCGCACATTTTCTTTCAACGTTGATGGTATGGTGTGTGTTGGTAGGATTAAAATAAAAACACAGACATTTCCATTTTTTGCGTAATAATCACCTTAAACCAGTATTTTTTCTTATATTTTGTTGAAAAGCTGTATATTTATATATTTCGACCTCCTGAGCGCAAAAATGAAGCCCATTTTTCAAAACATTCTCATCCTTTTTTGGAAGAGAAAATCATGAGAAAATCTTGACATGCTTTTTTCAAATTTCTCATAAAACTACATTATAAATAAAGAAAAACTAAATTTATGAAAATAAACTGAATTGAACTAAAATAAATCTTGCTTAGGTGTGGTAAGTGGCTAATTATGTTAATTTGGGCATAGACCTATGGGGCACTTGCATCGTTCAGTTGTACTTCGTTCATAGTACTAAAAAATGCCCTGTTTGATACAGGGAGAGGGTTGAACTCGACCTGGTTGCTGTGCAAATAGTGGGTAACTTTGAAATTAGGTTTTTATTTGAAATTTTCTTACATAAAATTCTGTAGTGACGCGGAAGTCATGGTATGGCGGAAGTCCAACGATTGGTGGGCATGTGATGGTTTGGGCGAGTATTTCCTCCAAAGGAACCAGAAATTTAGATTTATAGAAAGAATTATGAACAACAAAATTTATTTGAATTTGCACTACGACAAGAATGGCTGCTCAATAATTGGCCAAAAGTTATTGCTATTCCTCCGCAATGACCTGACCTAAGCCCTGAAGAAAAGTTGTCGGACGAGCTCGAGAGGGGTGTGCGGCAGAGACCATTTCCTTCTCCCAGAAACTAAAAGAAAGGGGCAGGAAGAATGGGCGAAAATCGGGTCAATCGCAAAAAATAATTAAAAACAGGCAAAACGTGTATCCGATGCTATTGGAAACACTGGATTTAGTACTACATATTAATTTAGTTGATTGTACGCATTTTTCTATAATTATTTTGTTGCCGTTTTGAGAAACCGAAAATTAATTTGTATTAACCGTTGATTATTTTTTGCTTTCTTGCGCTATTTGGTTTATGACAATTCACTTTTGTTAACTATTGCCAATATATTTATTTGAAATAAATATGTCAAACTGCTATTTAATGAAAAAATGATTCTTTGCAAATTTTATTTTAGAATGATTGAAAGTTAGGGCCATATAATAAAAAACCTAATATTAAAGTTACCCACTGTATCTGTGTGAGGGCATCGGACCAGATGATTTGGCTTTCAGTTGAGTCATTGCCGGTTGCTCGATAAAGCTGCCAGCACAAGCCAGATAAAATTGCTGGACCACCACTTTGAAATATTATTTGTGTAAATTTGCATTACCATATCGCTCTCTTACTTCAAAAGTGTCATAACTCAAAAAACAATTTGAATATAGAAATTAACAAAAGTACCTTTTGTAATATGCCTAAAAACGCATGGCGTAAAGTTAATCATCCTATCGGAAGATTTATAATTTTTGCATATTTGGCATGTGTGGACTAGACTGCTGCAGTAATTTTGTGCCATATCTCATTATATGCAAATATGTTTATACAGGGTGGGCCATATAGCGTTTGCTTTTTGAACGACCTATTTTTTTGAGAATGGTAACACATATGACATGTCAAATGTGTTCATAATTTACTTAAAGGTTTGACATTCACGAAATGGGAATGCTTGAACGAAATTGTGAAATATTGAAAACCTATTTCCAAAGTAGTGAGTCTTCTACTTAAACTGTGAGAAATTTGAAAAAAATTTTCTGATGAAGCTCATTTTCACATCGGTGGCTACGTCAATAAGCAAAATTGTCGGATTTGGGGCTCAGAAAGTCTACACGTTACTGTAGAGAAGCAAATGCATCCACAACGAGTCACTGTTTGGTGCGGTTTTTGGTCTGGCGACATCATCGGGCCATTTTTTTTCGCAAATGAGCGAGGAGCCGCGGTTACAGTAACTGGCGAGCGTTACCGTGACATGCTCAACGAGTTTTTGTTTCCAAAAATTGAAGAGAATGACATGGACGACATTTGGTTTCAACAGGACGGTGCAACTTGTCACACTGCCAAAGTTACTCTCGAACTTTTGGCTACCGTTTTTGAAAAGCGAATAATCAGCCGAAATTCCGATATCAATTGGCCGCCTCGGAGCTGTGATTCAAGCCCGTTGGACTATTTTTTGTGGGGAGCCGTTAACAACAAATGCTATGCTAACCATCCAGAGACGATTGATGCTTTAAAACACGAAATCGAAGCTTCCATTCATGAAATTGGAGCCCAAACAATCGAAAATGTGCTTAAAAATTGGGTTGATTGAATGGCCTACTGTAAAGCCAGTCGTGGCAGTCATTTGAACGATATTATTTTTTATTCATAAATGAAAAGGTTCAATCTTCAAAATAAAAAAAAAAATTTGAAAAAATATTGATTAGTTTTTTTGTATAGCCGATTCAAAAAGCAAATTTTACATGGCCCACTCGTTACTTTTACTTTTAGACACATAGTAAGTTGAAAACTTTGGAGCCGTTTTTTTTGACTTTTGGTTTTTGAGTTATTCCACTATTGAAGTAAATCACCCTTATAGTAATCGTGGGTTATTTCATATTAAAATTCAAGTTTCCGGAAAATGCTAGATTATTAGATACTAATGCAGTGTATAGAATGGCTAGCTCTGAAAATCTGCTTTCTTTCGGTGGTAGTCTTAAATTCTTCGAGCATTCCAGACTTGATGTATGTATACTCGTGTTCACACGTAAGCGCACATAGTTTTTAAAAAGTTTCCTTATTCGGTTTCAACGCGTTAAAAAGAAATCCAAATGTGGAAAAGTAATTTAATTTAATTTAATTTAATATATAAAAAATAACAATAAATTATTATTTTACAATAAAAAAAAGGAGCACTAGCTGCCAGGGCTTACGGCTCAGAAAGTAATTTAATATTTCACATTGCACTCAAAGTACGTTATACGGCAGTCCATATCAACCACTCTAACCAGATTATGTAGAAGCTCGTAAGATTTCAGTATAAACACAAAATAAAGTTATTCAGCGTTCAATCCAAGGTCGAGAATGCCTATTGAAAATCAAATACACCGATTGGAGTGAGCTGTAAATTTATTACTATTTTTAACTTAAAAATGCCAGTTTGTATTAGAAAAGAAGTTAATTGCAAACACTTAAACCAATAATTGATGTATCGCGGGCCAGTTGGTAGAAAGTTTTCGCTTAAGCTCAGTGTCGGTATTTCATGAGTAGAGAAAAACAAAAATCAGCAATCGATTTCAACTTCGACTTTTGGCTGCCACTTTACATGCAGTCCTGATTGTAGACGTCTATGTAATCACCAGCCACACAAGCCGTGCCAATGGGTGCCATTCCTTGGCAAACACCTGTCAGCTTTGTGGAGATTACGATAGCGCAATTGCGTTGGGGTTCAGCTGCAGGCGATGCTGGTGTGCCCGATTTAGTGGAGGTCGTGTCGCTGTTCATATGATGGGCATGCTTTTGGTGTGGTTTTTGTTGCTGATAGGGGTGGTGCATTTTCAAAAAAGTGCTGCTCGCTGTTTTATGATCGCCACCATTGTTGTTGTGTTGCTGCAACCACATGGACGACGGCGATTGGTGTTGGTTGTAATCGATTGAACGCTCCATTAAATCTGCGTGCTCCAAGGTGTCGGGCTCCAATGGCAGTTCCACATCATCGGTCAGCGGTGCATCATCAATGGCGCTTTGCAGAAATAGTTCACGTTCGAATCGCGAGATATCATCGGCTGGCGACAATACTGGTGCTTGCATGCCATCCAGACCAACATCAGCGCTGTTCGCGTTGAAAGGAAAACGTTTCGCTTGTGCATGTATCAAATGCGCTTTTTGGTGGTATTGTTGGTGTTGTTGTTGTTTTTCCTGTGCATGCTCCATCGATTTTAATAACCTGACACCTTCCAGCAACAATTCGGCTGGCGGTTCAGCCGCGTCGACTGCCTCCAATAAAAGCACCCCCAAGCAAAGCGAGAATTGCACCAACAACAACAGCTCAGTCATAGCCAATTGTAGACTCAGCTTTTTCCTATAGCAACTATTGGTGTTGCTGTTGTACCTGTGTTGTGGCACAAACATCATTAGACCGCTTCGGTATTTGATGCTTTCGTGTTTGTAGCTGTGAATTTTTTTCGCTCTTCCGTTAGTTATGACGCTTGTTGTGTGAAAAGTTGCTGGCAATAATTTCGTATGAAAAGCTGAAAGGGCAACAAATTGCTATTGTTTGGCAAATCTCTTTAATTTTAGCAAAAGTTGCAGAGCTTGCGGCCGTTGCTGTTAAATTTTAGTTTTGTTTCTGTAGTTATGGTGCTTGATGCTTGTTGCTTGATTTTTGATCTGGTTAATGGCAATAAATTGCTCTGATTTGTTCTGTAACACTCAATTCACTTTGCACAAATGGCGAACTTCAATGGCATCCGGAAGGCTTATATAGTTTGCTGAATATCGTCGGGCGCATTTGTGTTGTGCGGCACACTTGTGGAAGGGGGGGTGGGATGAGACGGCTGCGATGACAGTAGGAAATTGCTCGAATGAAGGCATGAAAATTTGAGTGAAAGCGGAAGCAGATAATGAAGGAAAAAATGCTTGTCAGCATTGGAATTGCGTGCTTGGAAAGGAAAAATATTTACTTATTTATGGGATCGAATGGGCATTACAGTGGCGTACTGATAATTCGTAAACGCGGGCGACCAATAATATTTTACGAATTAATCAGATTTTCAATTAGCGAGACTTAAATATAGCGAAGACGAATTAAAGAAATTACGATACATAGACATTTTTTCTAATAAGTTGCTTGCGTTGGAGCGTTCGCCCTTTTATAATTCAAGTTACTAAGTGCTGATGGACTAATACCAAATTCTCAATACGAAAAACACAATTCTATGGTTTGAAATACATTTTATTATTCAGCATAGTCTCTCTGAACATCAATACATTTGTTTTAACGAGATTCCAATTTATGAATTCCATCCCTGAAGTGAGAATACGCTTCCACAGCTGTTACGACCTCATCATTCGATGAAAAACGCTTTCCATGCATGCCTTTTAGGTCTGGATTTTAGTCATTGGCAAAAAGGTCCTGGGACACAGTGCATTGTCTTGATGCAAAACATTTTTTTCATGAGTTCTTTTTCACGAATTGATTCCTTCAGCTAGCTTGAATTCAGTTCAGAATTTGTTGTTTCACCAGTTTGCAAGTTATCCACAAACTAAATTCATTACGCATCGAAAAAATTAATGCCAGCACCTTTTTGGCCGATTTCTGGACACGACCTCGTTTCAGAGCCGAAGAACTAGGATCACACAACTCTTTAGCCTCTTTTTTTGATTTAGAATCATGGTGATATACCATGTCTCATCCATAGTGATGAATCGACAGAGCACAGAATCCACCTCATCCTTTCGAAACGGTCTAAATATTGATGAGAAAGTCGAAAGTCGCATTCGAAAGTACTTTTGTTCCATTGCTAGCGAATGCGGCACCCATTGTGCACACTGCTTTCTGAAACCCAATACTTCACTGTCCAATGAGATGCGTGGGGCTTCTGCTAAATAACTTTTAGTCGCTCGTCGATTTTCCAATACAATTTTTTCTCAGATTTATGGTGTTGTTGCTTTTTCTGGACGTCCTTGACGTGGATCGTCCTTAAGGCTTGTACGAACATGTTTAAGTTCAGCAATCCATCTTTCCACTGTACTAATTGATGGCGAAAAGCCCTTATACACTTTCCACATTCGTTCATAATTTCCTTTGCTTTTAAACCAACCAAAAATAAAAATTCAATCACTGCACGAAACTTGATTTTTCCACTTCGATATTAAATGGCTTGTAAACAAAGAATGAATTGACATAACAACATAACAAAACACAAAAACAAAAAAAATTGAAATTTAGGCTGGTAGCAACGCCCTCTTTTATCGAACCTCAAAACTTATTGAACAACCTAGAACGGTTGCATTGAATTTTGGTTAGCATGACCTTTTACAAAATTTTTTTAATAGCTAATTACGATTTGTAAGAGGCTGAAATACCAACAGGTTAAGGACCAAAATGCATGGAATTTTTGCGAATTAAACTTTTCAAGAGATTGATAAATTGCTACGAATTATTGAACTTTCGAACTATCGAGGCACGAATTATCGCAACTATATGGGTTTCAAAACCGCAAAAATTTTAGATTATTGCTCCACAGCGATAAATGCACCAGAATCTTAAAAAACCTCGGGCACTCTAGAAAGTTTAGCAAACTCAAGTACGTTGGACTGTATTTTCCAAATATTCCGCTCTGTAAATCGTGGAATCAGGAGTATGCAGATGATGCTGTTTTACTCTCGCATTCCCATCAATATAAGCAGATGAAATTAAACTTGCCTCAACAAGAGCCTGCAAAAGCAGGACTTAAAATTAGCATTAAAGAGACGGAATCTATTCAAATGACAACGTCGCGTTGTTTACAATTGGAGAAGAAACCATTGCTGATGTTCACAGTGCTTGCTATTTGGGAAGTATCATCTCCAAAGAAGGTGCGGCGAACAGTGACATGTACTACCGAATAAATACAGCACGTAAGTTCGGATTCGAAGTTTGACTTGTGACATCGACCACAAACGCAAAGCTGCAATCTGCAAAACAGGTGTCTAAATGGGTGTAAGATATGGTGGCCAAGACCAATAACAAACAAGGAGCTCTGGAGAATTAGATGCCAAAAAAGCATCAACAACGAAATACAGAAGAGAAAATATGCATGGATAGAACTCCGAATAGAATAGAAACATATCTTTACGAGGGGTGCCTTTTATATGTCGGGATTAGAGAACAAAAACAAATTTTAATCATCGAAAATCACTTTATTTTTTTTCAAAATATTCTCCATGAAGATCTATACACTTTTGCATGCGTTTGAACCAATTGTCGAAGCACTTTTGCCACTCTGAATGAGGTACCTCCAAAACATGCGTTGACCTCTCAGTTTGTTTTTTACGTACGGAAATAAAAAGAAGTCGTTCGGTGCAAAGTCAGGACTATACGGCGGATGACCCATTAATTCGATGTTTTGGGTGCTCAAAAATGCAGTTGTTTGAGCCGATGTGTGAGAGCTCGCATTGTCCAGGTGAAGAGTGATCCGTCTTTGGCGATTGATTTTCCTAATTTCTTGGAAGACAACTGGCAAGTAAATTGTTGTGTACCACTCAGAATTTACTGTTCTGCGTTGTTCTAGTGGTACGGTTGCGACATGTCCAGTTTTTCCGAAAAAACAGGCGACCATTTGCTTGGAAGTGCTTCGTGCGCGAACAACTTTTGTTGGATTTGGCTCATCTTGAAACACCCATACAGTCGACTGCTGTTTACTTTCGGGCTCATACGCGTAAATCCATAATTCATCACCTGTCACGATGTCATAGACGTGTTTCGAAGCCCCGCGATCGTATTTTTTGAGCATTTCCTTCGACCAATCGACACGAGCCTTTTTTGAGCGATTCGCAAATTGTGTGGGATCCAACGCGAACAAATTTTTTTGACAGTCAAATGTTTATGCAATATTGAATGTATGCTAGTCCCACTAATGCCTAAGATTGTCTCAATCTCACGATAGGTCACATGACGATCTTGCAATATCAGTTCGCGCACAGCATCAATGGTTTTCGGAACAACAACTGATTTTGGACGACCTTCACGAAATTCGTCTTGGAGTGAACTACGACCACGATTGAATTCACCAGACCATCGATAAACACTGGTCCTTGATGGAGCTTCATCGCCAAAAAATGAATTAAGTTCATCCATGCAATGTTGCTGAGTTAATCCACGTCGAAAGTTGTAAAAAATAATCGCACGAAAATGTTCACGATTTAATTCCATTTTTGGACCGAGATGAATCTTTTAAGTTACTGTAAAGAACACAAATAGCGATAGGATTTCAAAACATTCTGAGTAGGTAAAAGCCAAAAAATGTCAAACTTTGCGATACAGCTGTCAGTTGCCAGATTGCAACACCAGGGTTGCCAAATCCCGACATATAAAAGGCACTCCTCGTATTTCTTCTTAGGGAGGCATAGTTAAGTGGGCAACTGAAAGCCAGTTTTGTCGATATTTTTTTGAAAGGGGCGCTCTTCTAGCAAACACATTTTGTCATCCAAAGGCTTTTTTCAAAACCTTTGTAGATTACGTGTAGCTTATGAATTACAGTCCTTTCAAATGTGGGGGTTCTGCTCATTGACAAAGTCACTGATTTGCTGAGCAGAATTTTCTTATAAGCATACGATATTTTTCATAATTTTCCAAAAAATATATAAACAGGAAGTTTTTGGCAGATGAGTAAATTATCGAAACGCTTTGATTGCTGTATAAATTATTATTTGCCCGATTTTCGGTACTGGTTCGATATTACCACAAAGCCATGGGTCGGAAGATTTTATAAGCAATCGGCTCAGTGTTTGTTTCCAACCAGCACTGAAAAGCAAGAAGTTTGCATATTTGTAGGCGCACTGTAACCAGTTTTCGTATATTTATTTTCTGATCACTATCCAGCTGATGATCTTCGGAAGATTTTACTTGAATCGGTTTCTGATTACACTGTTCGGCAGTTGGCGGAGAGTTGGCGATTTTAAGCGTTTTTTCTTCATTTTAAAGAAGGTGGTTGCAGTGGAATATTAAAAAAAAACTAAAATTAATTTGAAGGCAAATACCTTTACCACAAAGAGGTGTTTCTGGTGGTTTTGGGGAACGCAGAATTTTAATCGGCAATTTATTTTGACTAAAAACGGGCACTAGAAGTCGCTTTCGTTCAAAAAATCATGGAAAACTCCAAAATTTAACGGTTTTTTCGACTAAGATCATAAAATCCTACCAAATATACGAGATGTTCACTTTTTTGTTCTTGCATTTAGTCATTAAAAATGTGTCGAAATAATTTTCATATCAAGGTCTTAAAAGTGTGATAATGTCGAAAGCAGTTATTTACGAACGAAGCTAGGTTAGGTTGACCTGGCTGGCTAAAAGCCATCACATAGACCTATTGGTCCTTAGTGGTACCAGACGGAGCTAGACCTTTACGTTTATTTGTAGTAGACATCTTGTAATAAATGTGTGTCTTTTATGAATATAAGTAAACTCTGCAGCTCTAACCCCGAGACACATTCCAATTTCTCATATTGTAGAGCTCCTAAACATTTCATTCGTGTTCTAGCTAATGCTGCACACGAACATAGAAGATGTTTCAAAGTTTCTCTCTCTTCCAGTTTATTGCAAAATCTGCAGTTATTAATGAACAAAATTCTCAAAAAAGAAAAAAAATTGTAGTACGAAAAAAGCTGTAAAAAAACGTGCAATACTGGAAAAAATATACCGTGTGCGGTAAAATTATTTCGAGCAGTTTTGGCTATTTAACTATGTATTTTTTATTTTACATTATCTTTCCATAAAAATACAGTTTATACTATATTAAAACTTCAAGTTTAAAGCTTTCTTCAAGAATTTTAAGAATTCGAAATTTTCATAAATTTTTTAAATTATCATAAACATGAAAAAATGTATATGTTTTTTGTTAGTGAGCATACTTTAATTAAAAAATAACGAACATTAAAAAACATAAAAAACAGTCAAAACTGGTCAAAATGATAAAATGTAAAATTTTTTTCGCTGGCTGTATTTATATTTGTCGAGAAGTACAAAAATGACGAGGAAATATAAAATTTACATTTGATTTATTTAATTTATTTCTAGTTGAAATATGCTAAAAAATTTGCCAATTCGTACACATGTGTAAATATATTTCATAGTGGCTCTGATACGATAAGTTAAAAATTAATGATAGAGTTCAAATTTATCGCACACTAAAATGATGAAACAAAAAATCTCGAGATAAAAATATAAAAAATGAAATCGTCTCATTATTTTTATGTTCAACTGCTTTCTGTGTTTGGAGTAGAGCTTTAAAAAATAAGTTTCATCGGATTAGCCCCTACTACGTCAACCACAGCCTTATGAGTGCAAAAGAACAGAACAACACTTTATTTTCGTGCGAACTATAGTTCTTTTATTTATGTTTACACTTCTTGATATTATTTCCATTCAAAACAATTTTTTTTTATTATTAGGTTCTTGATATTTCGGCTGCTTAAGGTTTCGGGCTTTAAGTCTTCGAAAATATTTTTGCCTTATGTCTCACCAGAAAGGACAGGACTTAAGAGATGCTACAAATACAGAAACCAGGGACTCAAACTAATTTAATTTTTATTTTTATTCTTACAACATCTGCTGATTCTGATATATTTCTTAGTCATTCAGTCTTTTATTTATTTAGACAAGATCTTTAAATTTTCCGCTGATCTTACCAAACCCACATATGGGCTGGTGAAGCGGTAAGAAAGAGCGTGTGCCGTAAGGGGCGCTGATTCGTATCAAAATAGTGGCTATAATAGCCTAGACAGACGGCGCCGTTAATCGGGATTACCGACGCAGTTAATTATGATCAAATTTGTAGTCTGACAGATGGTTGTTACGCGGATTAGTAAACAGCTGATTTGCTTATTGGATAGTTTGTCAGTAAAAGATGGATCGCAGGCCACATATACTGGAATTACCTGCTCGCCCCTCTCCATCCAGGTTGAACGTTTTTTCTGCTTGTTATCTGAAATTGGAAAAATGCACTTTGAAACTTAAAAATAACTGGAAAATGCTATAAAACACTTACTCATATATAAAACACTGCTCATCATATTTTTCCAAAATTTTTCGGTCTTAAATGAGCTTCAAGTCATATTTGAACTCGATATTTAATCAACTGATGGTGTTTTGTGAAGGGGAAGTAAAGTTGGCTCTAAGAAATCGAGCGCTCATAGTTAAACATAAGCAAGGATGCGTTGCATTTTCTATATTTCATTCGCTGGCATTTTATAAAAGAAAGAAGATATATTCTCATAATTTTATGCCATTTAAAGATGTGTAGTACTACTCAAAGACCTTACCAACACTTGTCACAATTTTGTCCCAATATAGTATGCAATGAAATGTTCAATTAATTCTTGTCACCTGACGCTCAACTTCCTGCTCAATCGCACATAAAGGAGCTCCAAATGACTTTTACGTGCAACCGAATTTGCGCGTAATTAAACTTTTTATTGCTTTTTTGTAGTAAATAATTACAAATAATCTTCGCAGTGCCATATATTACGCCAGCAAATTCTTGCAGGACCAAAAGTGCTATTGCGAAACATTAGTGAGACAAGATTTTACTCCCATTATTTATTAATGTATAACTATGTGTGTGTATGCGTGCATGCATGTAAGTACTTATGTATGTGCGGCCTTATGCTATGTATGCTGTGATTGGTTCATTTATAGATTTCTATTTCATTGCAATGACTTCATTACCAATTGTCCGTATTTTTCTGCTTAATCATTGCTTCGATTTGTTGCTATTGTTATTAATGCATACTTCTTCTTTGCGACTATAATGGAAAATCTGCTGAAACCATAGAAAATCACACATTGTAATAGATACAAAAGGAGACATGTGTGTGGGCTCTGGAAAGGAATCAATTTCACCATTATGCCAGCGAATGAATGCTGCGTGGGTTTAGCGAAACATATGATAACCGTAAAGGCACATACACCGCACGAAAAAATTATAAGACCAACTAAATTTCTTAAAGGGATAAGAAAATAAGTTCTTAATATTTAAATTTTTACTAATACATATTTTTTAAATATTCAGAAATAAAACCCATTTGAAGAAACGTAAATTAATTATTAAGAAAAGAAAAATCTATAGAACGAAAAAAGTATAAAACCAATGTTATTATGTATAAAATAAAAAAATAGAACTCTTGGCGTTTACTTGGGGCTTACAATATGGAGCTTAGTAATTTGTCCTCTTTTGATCAAAACTTGTTGAAATCATCGAGGCATCGATTTGAATAAGTTTTTTTTATAATGTTTTGATAAATTTTTGACATTAATGACACTCCTAAGCCATTTAGCGCTATCAAACTGTCTTTGCCATTTGAAAACCGACTTGGAAAGTATTGCTCATACATTTTCAATTAGGTTAAGATCAGGAATGTAGTCAGGTTATTCTAAAATTTGTAATTTTTTCGTTGCTTTGGATGCATGAACGGCCGCGTTTTCATGCCGGAAAGTCGACTCCTCATCGAAATTATCATCAAAAAAGTAATAAGTAGTTCGTATAGAAGTTCTATATACTTGACACTATTAATTTTTGTGAATATGAAGCGTACATATAGGCGTTTCGTCTTTGACTCTAATAGCTGCCCAAACCATGATATAACCCCCTCCGTAAATACGAGCAATTCTCTCTTCTTTTTTCTTCCGCTCATCTTGCTAGTACATTGGGACCCATCTGTTCCGTTCAAATGAAATTTCTTTTTCCATTGGAAAAAAATACTTTTTCCCATTAGTCTTCCCAAAATTGGTCCTTTTTTGCAACTGTCAATCTAGCCTGTTTATGTCGTATGGTTGCTTAGGTTTATGTATTCATTTTACATATTCTAGGCTAGAATCCGTAGAAAAATTGGTCGCACATGGCGGATAGTAACTTCTAAATTAAGTGCTTGTTTCATTTCAGCAGGGCTATTTTATTTATTTATAGCTAAACGTTTGAAATGTGCAGGAATTTCTAGCGCTAAGTTTTGGCTTTATACCACTTTTTTGGTACATCTGTATTTTTTTTTTTTTTTTCAAATGGAAGTAATGAAAAATCACTACTTTTCTTCTTTTTAATTCTGGAGCTATCTCTCGCATTATAAGGCCGCTCTCTTCATGCTAAAATTTTTCCCTGCTCAAATTCGGACAAAGCTTTTCCTCGTGACATATTTTTTGTTTCTAAACCAAAACAACTACATAAATATGACAACGAGAAAATTTATCAAAAATACTTAACAAATAATAATTTTAATTTAATTAAAAGAAAGTGGTTTTGCCCTTACAATTATTTTGTTTTGTACAGAACAAAAATTTGCACGTTACTAAAATACTAACAATAAATACCTAATAATTTCCGTTATGAGATACCGTTTTAAATATACAATCAACAAAATTATATTGAGAAATTTTTCTATTATAGCTTTAGTAGATATCATCAAAAACATCTCGGTCTTATAATTTTTTCGTGCGGTGTATATACGCAGTAACAACGGAGTAGACGTCAGCAGGTACTTGCTCAGGTATATATGAATTTATACATATTTACACACAAATGCATACACATACGTATAACTACTGAACCCTAGGAAAGGAAAACTACCTAAAAGTCTAATTATATTACTAATTTCCTTGACCGACATCCTTCTGATGGGAAGCGAAACTAATCAGAAAACATTCTGCTTTATGAACTGGTATTTGCTGCAAAAACTCATACTAGTTCGAGAGTGCGTCTAATTGTACTAGTAGCAAAAAAACCAATTAGAACGTAAATATTTTTCAAGTTTTATAAATATGAATGTTGCAAGCGTTAGAAATGCATAAAGTGAGGATTATATAGTAAATGCTAATGGAGTCAATCCTCAGCTTTGTGGCCCACATGAAGTATATAGTTGCATAACTAGTAAAACACTGATGAAGGCTCTGAATACTGCGGTGATGCTGATGCGTAGACTGGCAACCAAATCTTCGAGGGATAATCTCATGATAAAAATACCAGCTGCTAGCTTAAAGCTAATGGGTGAAAAGGAACTGCTTCAACTGCCTTAAGTAGGCCACAGACGATGAACATGCTTCCTGTTGTTCGTCACAGACGGCGAGCGGCTCATAAGTGATTCTGCTGACAGCGTAAAGAGGGATAGAAAAAACGCGCATCATCCGATTGCAATATTTGTTATTTATGCTTATTTAAAAAAAGGGAAAGAGAGGAAAAAAGTAAAACGCAGAAAAGTATGGGTAAATAATTGGCTAATTGGAAAAGAAAAAAGTATGCGATGTAAAGCTATTAAATCGTCTCCAGAAATTATAAATTTTTCTATGTAACTTAGTTTTAAGTTTTCAAGTATATTTCCGCGATATCGTATGGTACAAAAAAACAAAGATTCAAGCTTATTTTTTATCTCAAAATTTTATATATCAACATTCTTATCTTCAACATTAGCTGATTCTGATATATTTTTTTAGTCATTTAGTTAAAAAAAACCCCATTAACATCAACACAAAATGAGATAGTTGTTTTTGTTTTTTGATGGTTTTTGGCGAACATGCTCGCCGACGTACAGCTCGCCGTTTGTAGCCTACAGTAGCGAACTGATGGTACGGTAGTTCAAAAGAAGTAGGTTTATTTACAGAAATGAGGCAGAAGAGTATTATCTTGGTGGATATAATCAGTTGTTTTACTATACCTATTTCAGTTCATATAAGGATATCAGGCTTTCCTGGCCTGCAGCGACCTTCAAAATCGCCGACACAAAATATTCTCCCATTTTTTATTTATTTATTTAGTCTAACATAACAACCACAGGTTGCGTTTCAGTCTAAGATCCTAATGTTATTACAATGTAAGGCATACAAATTTGATACATTTAAACTCAACTTCTAAAATTTATTAAATTAAAGTTAAATTACAATATTTATGAAGGGTAAGATTTGAAGAAAAAGCAATACAAGAATTCAGCGAATAAGAGTAGAGGCAAATGATTAAATATGACAGATTATCCTTTACTGTGCATAGTATTTAAGTTATGCCATTTTAGAGTGTAATGTATCTTTAGTAGCCCTGAGCTTGAGGGGTAATTTTCTCTATAGGCGCATAGTATAGACAAAAGACTAACATTCATACATTACAGAACTGAATTTCAAGTGCAAAAGCATTGTAATTGTGAGAATTGAGTAATTTGAAGTCAATTTTTGAGATGCGGATGCTCTTCATAAACTATGATTTTGTGAAGCATTACAAGACACTTGAACTTCAACATATTGTCTAGTGGTATCGAGGTAATCTTGCGAATATCTCAATTCGCTGATGACTAGAAGGCATCAAGAAGGTGCCTTGTTGTTAAGTGTTGGGCTTAGCTAGGAGTTTGCTTTCACTGAGGCTGATGGGAGTTGTAACAAGTTCTGCTTAGAGCAGGGCAGTGGCAAATGAGGTGTTTTAACGTACCTTTTTCTTCTTCCCATAAGTTACACACACCGTTCTGGACCAATCCCATTTTAGCTGTATGATATGGAGTGAGACAACGTCCTGTCAGTAGTCTAACCAATATTTTACATTCCTTCCTTGGGAGTGATCAAATAAAGTTGGTTATTTTCGTGTTACAAGTTCGTAGCATTATTTTGGCAATCCTGTGAAAGATCAAAGCTTCCCATATAGACTGTGCTTCCACAGTTAGTTCCTCATCTAGTTCCGTTTTCAAAACTGAGTGTGAGGGATATACGAGTATGTTTGTCGTATTCATCCATTCACCCTTTATTCGCTGGTGCCCTGGTACTCAATAAATTGTGACATGTTTATTCTCGCTGAGCTTGTCCATTTTGGATTTACAGTGTTGCACGCATTCCGAGCTAGTCACTACAGCCTTTATTGCGTTAATATCATAGAAGCTTGATTATCAATGAAGATGTTGGTGGGATTGCCGAGGGGAGTAAGCTCCAACGCTAATTCAACTGCTTTATTTACAGCATGATCTCAGGTTGAAATATGCTACAGTGATTAGGCAGTCTGAAAGACTTTTGAAGACAGCCGCTCCTACTCCTCTCTGTTCTATTACAAAACCAGGCTTCTTGCCATAGTTTACTTGTGGAATAACGTAATCTGACCCTCCGTTTATGTCCTGTATGTTATGTCATCATATGGTAGATTTAAGATAGATCAAAAGCACCACGGCAGCAATTCAATGGATGGTATGTAGTCGCTAACGCTGCAAATTAGGAAAGGCCAAGTCAAAAAAATTTCATTGGAGCTAAGTGAAAAGTTGCGGGCTTGACTTCTTTTCTGATTGCATTGACTTAAGAGTTATGTTCGAGTTGATTTTTTTCTAGAACTTTTTGTTGAATCGAATTTGCAAGGAACAATGTCAAAAAAAAATTTACCCACCCTAATGCACATTTATGCAATTTGAAATTAATTAAAAAAAAGGAATTAAAAATATTGTTCGAAAGGTTTTTGTATTTATTATAATCAGCTAGATAATGTTGTGGCATTTATTTTTTGAAATGAAATGCGAGATATATCCACTACGGCTACGAGCTACTTGTCCATTCGATCGGTCCAAGTTTTGACTACTTCTTCCAATAAATCTGGTCAAAGGGCGTGAATTGTGGTTTGAATATTGCAATAAATCGATTGCTAAGCGATCTGTATGGCACGTTTCGTCGACTTGTTGGAACCAAATGTCGTCGATGATTAGCTGGTTAATTTTTGGCACCAAAAAAAAAATAAAATCAGTCAACATGGCTCGATAGCGCTCTCCATTCACCGTATCGACAGTTCCTTCCTAGTTTCGAAAGATATAAGGACCGATGATGGAGCCAGTGCTCTAAAAACCTTCGGAACAGATACATTTTTTTTTAATATTTCCTCAATTTGGAAGTTGTTCTGGCGTTGAATGATTCATAATGACTTGTTAAGCCTCACTGAACAGAAATGTCAACACAGATTGCCATTCTCAGCTGCCAAACCATAGTTTTCGATATCGATAATTCTCATGCTGATATTTATATATTATATAATTTGTGCTCGCACCCTTTATTGGTGGCAGATGGTTTTTTATGAGTGAGTTTTTATGGCAGAAATTCACTCGGGTGTTTGCCATTGCCTGACGAAGAACGACCGCTATTAGAACAAATTTTTTCCATCGTTTTGCTATTTCATGCACGGAAATTTGAATCTACGCACTCCCGAATGATAGCCGCGCTCCAACCCATTCAGTTATGGCGGGCACCCTTGTACTTTCTATTATATTTTCCAGTATTTGTGTCCATTTAAAGTTCATTGCAAGTCTCAGCATCTCAAACGCTTCCGTTCTATAATCACAATCCTCATTACATCTGTTTCATCACTCAGTCATCTGGAAACGCCGTTACCAGTATCAATGTCATCGTTGTTCACAAATGCATACATACGTGTCATAGTGATTGTCACTCGTCTCGTTATAGTGCGCCACATACATACACACCAGCGCACGTGACGCGCCCAATTGCAGACAATTACTTTTAATAGCGCCTACACTTCCTATTTAGGCGATTTCAACGCAATGAAGCTGTTGAAGTGGCAGATTGTCGCAATATGGAAGTCTCAAAATAAATAAAATAAACTACAAATAAAGGCGTCGTTTATACAGGAAGCGTTTGTTGGAAGTAGTCTGAGCGTGGAACACGAGCGACAAATTATTAGAAAACTCTCAAGTATGCTTTTAATAGCATTGTTGTTGGAACTATTATTAGGATATTCGCTCTTGCAAAAAATCGCCAGTCAAGCATTAAATTCGCATATTAGAGCAGAAATATGTAAGAAGCTCATTTTCTAAGTGATTTCATACAGCTTTCACTTGAGATTTAACGGCTTTGTAATGAAATATTCTTGCGAATGTGCAGATGTGCAGAGGAAGCTTCGTAAAATGTTGCTAATGGCGACTCAGCGCGAGTGCTTCTTACGGTCATTGGCTTAATGGAATAGTAGTTTAAGGTCATCTCGGAAAATTCACCAAATTAAGGGGGATTTAAGGGGAATTCCCCTTGGATTTCTCGCTTTTCCAAGTAACTTAGCATTAAATTTAGAATTAGTGAAATATGAGTAAAATTAAAAGGAATATGAATTCCAGCAATTACTTTACAATGAACAACATCCCTTACAATTACTCCATTTGTGAAAAATTTCAAATAAAAACTGTCTTCTAAACATTTGTAAAAGAAGCATTTAAGGAGAACGCGACATTTGCTCAAGTCGAGGTCGCCTAATACGACCGCGGGTTTTTCATAAGTATAACTCAATTCATACTTAGCATTGAAAATCCAAACTTTTAAGCAAATGTCCAAGTTCATGAGTTGTTATTTGATGGAACGAGTTACACTAGTTCGAGAGTGACTTGAATTGTACTAGTTGCGACACCTGAAATTAGAGCTGTATTTGAGACAAATGTTCTCAACCCAATCTTTATAAGCAAAACAAAAAACTGTCTTTCATGAATTAAGCGGCTAGTACCAATGATCAAAAAATCCATTTTCAAAATGGACAAATCCATGAAGGGTGCCTTTTATATTTTGTGCTCAAAATGAAGCCATAGTAAAATAATAAAGAAAATATGGCTTTCTTGTTTTTTCGAAATATTCTTCTTGGATGTTAATAAGTTTCTGCTTCCGCTTGAATCAATTTTCAAGGACTTATGCCACACAGAAGTGGATATCTCTAAAACGAGCTTTTTAAAGGCTTCGGTAGCTTCTTCAGACGTTGAAAAATGCTGGCTTCGGATGACCAAAAGTACCTCTATCTCGCGATATGTCACACAACGATCTTGCGTTATCGATTGACATACATCATCGATTGTTTTTGGCTCTACAACCATTTTTGGGCAGCCTTCGCGAAATTCATCTTGCAAGAATCGACAGCCACTTTGAAACTCGTTGTACCAGCGTTTCACAGTGGTTAGTGTTATGCTTTAACGTCAAAAGTCTTACTAAACTGATCAATACTCTTCAGTCCCGATAATCCATGGCGAAAATCGTAATAAATCATCGCACGAATATTTTTACGAGTGCATGAAACCCCAAAATGATAGAAAGTTTTTTCTAATAGCGGCGGCCCCTCGGCAGGCAGTGGCAAACCTCCGAGTGTTTGTGGGGCAACATAAAGACGCACATCACAAATAAGAGGAGGAGCTTGGCGAAACACCCAAAAAGGGTGTACGCGCCAATTATATATTTATAATATATAAATGGATATATTTTATTTGATATATTTTACTAGTATATTTTTGATTCTTTCGTTTTAATAGACTTAACATCGACCACTTTATACGACTGCTGTCAATCAACTGTTTACCGTCCTCTGTCGCCGGCACTGTCCTCGTCCTCTGCGTTATACTATTGTATTACAACGTCTCTTCAAATCAGAGTTTCCGTTCTGAGTCCCTTATTTTCGTATGCAAGTCCCACATCTATAATTTCTTCTTTTGGGCGAGATGAATTTTTCAACTCACTGAAAAAAAGAGCAAATAAAGCTCTTTAATGAAAACTTTATACGTAAGTATACTAAAAAATCTCAAACTTTTTTGTAAAATTAACGAATTACAGCTTATCACATGCAGTATTGCAAATTCGCAAAGTATACAAGGCAACCCTCTTACTGAACATTTGCGGAAATGTTGGGGAAAATGTTATTTTGGTAAAAAAAGACCGAGTGCAGGTACACGAAACGTAAGCGTATCAAGAACTGAGAATGTGCGCGTTTTTCTCAATATTACCAATATATTTATTTTGAAAAGTAATCCGTTTAACGAAGTTAAGAGAGAAATATACCATGGATACTGATAGATCTCAATCAAACCAAATTCGTTCAACAATTTCAAAATAATTACTTGAAAACGAAAAAAAAAAAATAAAAAATTAATTTAAAAACTTATTTGGTACGAAAATTACTTGTACATATTCGTTTTAACTCATTCGAATAATTTTTTCTTTGAATGAACTGTACTATTTGTAAATGAAGAATAACGAAATAAAAATTCATTTATTTGTCATTCGTTAGTCGAATAAATTTTGCCCAACTCTGCTTGCACTAATGTAATTGAGCACAAGTAGGTTTGCCTGGATGTTGTTTTGAAATAAAAAAAAGTAAAAATTTGGATCAAAACACGATTCTTAACACTAATATGTGACAAATGGCATCAGCAACACTTTGCACTACAGCAGCAATATTCTAAACAGAAGACCTAGTTTTTGGTCTGTCAGTTTCTTGAAATTTTTTCATCTACCCTCGAATTGTTAACGCATTCGGACGATTATTTCCACTGATTTGGAAATTTTGTGATATTTTGTTTTTAAAGATCGACCATTTTCCTAATAAGTTTCAATAATTTGAACGCGTTGTTTTATCGTGTAATGATAATGATGTCATAAAAAAGGTACAGGCTAGGAATTATTCACTACTGACATCTAGGCGTAACTTGTGAATCAATTCTGTCCTTAATAGAAAAAAGATTAAGTTAAATATTTTCATTTTGTAGCAGAACACTTTGAATTCTAAACTTATAATTTCATCATCATCATCGGTTCCTGCTTCTCCTACTGGAGCATAGGTCCTCAGTTAACAACTCCATCTGGTTCTGTTTTTTGTAAGAAGTTGGATTTCACTCCAAGTTTTTCATGATGTTTCAACTTCCTGCCAAACCGTTCTCCTGTAAGATATTTTTGGACCGCCAACCTTGGGAACACCTTGTGGATTCCAATTCAGTGTATCACGACAGATCTCATTTACGTCCTTCCGAAGCATATGCCCGATCTACCTCCACTTTTGCATTTTTACCATGTTAGCTACCGGCTGAATTTGACACCTCTCATATCTTGCGTAAACATCTGCTCAGACAGCTTTGAATTTTGTTTTCATTCCAATTATTTGTGAGTCAGGTTTCCGATCCATACAAGAGTACTCATAGTACATTTGACTTAAAAATTCGTAAGTTTGTATGTACGCTGAGGACGCTCGACAACCAAATAGATCGGAGCTGTTGATGTTCGCTTTATTTATGCAATTTATGCAATGATACTACCCAAGTAATTAAAGGGTGAACGTTCTCAATTTCATCACCGTTTAAAAGGAACGGGCGGCTGCTTGTGGACCGGGTTTTCATGGCTTTCGTTTTCTCGTGATTTATTGTTAGCCCTGTATTCAATGAGTTTGAGAACATATCGTCCATTTTGTTCTGCATGTCGGTGTGTTTGACGGCTTATAAGGCTTATATCAACAGCGTACGTAAGGTCTGCCAGATGTTCACAGTTCCAGTAGATAGATACTTCTCCTTTTTCCCTCAATGCAGTTTTTTAATACATCATCAATAACAATTAAAAATAACAAAGGAGACAATAGGCAGCCTTGTGGGTGGCAGGAGCTTTAACAAATAGCGAAAGCGATTCAAAAAAAAATATACATATTTTGACTAGCAATGATATTGTCCATTCTTAAACATCTATCACTACTCGTACCTGTTAAATTAAAAAAAAAAAGTAGTAATGGTGCCCAAATTTCTTTTTGCCAGTGTAATTAAGGCAACAAAAAAAAATGGCGGATGCGTAGTAGATCAGTGGTTTTTAAGTATTAAAATATTTTATAACAAACTATTCTTTACAAAAAATTAAATACTTTAAAAATTAAATTTTTTTTATTTATTTATTCTTTGCCATCACCAGCACTTTTTACTCAGTTTGCTCAGTAGTTTTAGGGGAAATTACCTGCGCGAATGATATTTATTTCCATGTCTCTCAAGAAAAAAGGCAAACCTACTGAGTTGATCAGTACCCATCAGAGGTCTGTACCGTACCATTTCCCAGCTTAGAGCACTAAAAATGCCGAAAACATGGTTTATATATGTATATGGGTAACAAACGAAAGAAGAAAGTCGTGGCAATTGAAAAAATGTGGTACACTAAAAAGAATTAACGAAGAAAAAATTACAGAAAATAAGTTTTAAAGTTTATCAATGAACATTTTTGAAGAAAAATCAAATATTGCCGCCAAAATTAAATGAATTGTAATGGCTGCCATTTTTTCTCTCAAATGCAAACATTTTAATTTTTCAGGCTACAAGTCCGGTGGACATAGTAACTTTGTAAAAATCAATTTAATTTCATAAGGCCATTCTATTTTAACGTATACAAAGTATGTAGGTCGCACCACATTTTTGTATAAATAAAATGCGATACACCTTTAAGGAGAAAAAATATAAAAAATCAACAGGATTTTCTAGGAACTTCAAACTCACACTTTATTATACTAAAATTTAATAAGCTATAAAACTGCATATCAAACAACTTTCTGGAAATTATTCTAATTATTGTGGAATTGTAATGAAAAGTTGGTGGAGTTTTTTTAATTTGTATGTAAAGTGCGAAATTGGTTTTTATTGGGTTTTTTGAAGACAGTTTTTATAGGATTTTTTAATGAAAGTTAGAAAAATGAATAAAAAAAATAAAGCTGGTCCAAGTTATAATGTGCTATCGTTTTCGAGAGCTGTGCCCAGTGTATCAATACCACTCTTTCAATTCTGTTTTCAAGTTCCAGCAAAGTCGGCCAATAGTGAACGCAATTTTTGCCACTGTAGCAGAATTTAAGCATATTCGTGAATATGAATGCTTACTTCAGTTAATAGGCAATCTAAGATATTTAGAAGAATTTTATAGATTTGTTGTTTCGTCGCAACTAAGGCGTTATTTTGCGCCCAAACAGGCCGTGGGTTGTGTTTAATGGTCCAAAGTGTGTAGCGGCAGACTCTAAAATCTAGCGAAAGGCAGACTCTGCATTAGGGTCATCTTAAATCCCACAGTTTGGTTGAATAATATATTTTAGTGTATGAGCCTGGGACTCGTTTCCCTGATTATAACGAAGCACCGTACTCTGCCTCTCCTTTGACCATCAAATAAATACATACGAATATGTGTGAACATAAAAGAGTGCTGAAAGAACGTAAAGACAAAGAACATCCGCTATCATTGCCATCACTTACACGTGTACGTTTAGGTAAACTTGTATATTCAAATTGGAAAATGACAAAATATTTATGTAAGTACCAAATTGCTTATATCACATATCCATGCCTAAAACTAAAATACAAAGCATTGCGTAATTCAGCTTAAATGGCACCCACTTGAAAAAGATACACAAGAGTACATACATACATACAAGGATTGAAATAAGTGAACTGAAAGGAGCTAAAGGGGGTGGCTGTTTTGTATGCCGGATATGCTGACGACAACCGGTTTATGATGTCGCACGTAATTGCTGTTGTCGAAAAAACAAAAAACAAAAAAAAAAAAATCAACTGAAATAGTGGCTGAAGCTTTACAAGAAAGCAGGAGACTGCGTATATAAACGCTCCCACAGGCAGACAGGTCGTTAGGTTTCATTCCTTCATACGTTGAAGATGCCGTGCAGTCATTTAGCGCGAACATTTTTGTAAAAAGTTGTAAAACATCAGCAAATGGCTTGGAAGTGATAAGAACATATGTATATTTTTTTTAATGTAGTAATACAAGCGGGGCTTCAATGGTGCTTGCTGTGTGCGTGTTGCAAGTTTGCTTGGAATTTCCTTTTTGGCCGATCTGAATTTTATTTAACTGACGCTGGCAGCAATATATAATTTAATATTTTTTTACATGCTACATTACATTTTATTTTAAATTTATTTCTAGTTGACATAAAGCAATTCTTTATGTGTAATTTATTATGGGAAGATTTAATTGGGGTGTAAACCCCATTCTCTGCATTTCTGAAGCTTTATGGGAATGATGCGGGCATACTCTGGGCATTGCAGTGGAAGGCGAACGATTCTATATTTTGTGACAACAGGGCAGCAGAATTTATGTAGTAGTCCAAGCCGTAGCTAAAGAGAGAGGCACATGCTCTAATACGCTCATGTCGAAATGGAACAGTTTCTCTTAGATGGAGCAGTTCCCAACCGCGTCTGTTCCCGAGTCGGGCGGCGGAATAACAAATGAAAGTGCATCTTGCTTTTCTTCTAGAAAGACTACGCGCATCTGGTGTAACAGATAATATGCTAGAATTATTTTTAAGCTCCCACATTTGTCCAAAGACGTCATCAAAAATGGTCTATTTCGGTTGTTTTCCTACAGTAGAACCGCAGCGGCCATTTGCCACACTTTTATTTCTCAAATAATGTCCATAAATGCATTTGAAACAAAATGTTGGCGTTAGTAGGGAATTCTTTATTTAATTTATAAAAAATTATGGTTAACAATTTATTTGATTCATACATTAATTCATTTAATATATTAAAGTAAATAAAGAAATAAATAAAAATGTTTGTGGCAATAACGATGTTGTCTGTCACAGTTCTTATATCAATTAATTGAACTCTGCTATAAGAAAATCTCTATAGTGTCAGGCTGAGTATATGAAACGAGTTAGTGTTCTCCAATTTTGGCCATTTAGTATATACATTACTTCAGCGTTATTTAGGTTCTCTGCGTTTAAGTATCTTTGTCTGATTTCCTTCAACACGGGGCACCTTCCTAAGAAGTGATACATGTCGTCTTCTTCGCTAGAGTTGCATAGTGTGGCCATAGGCCAAACTCCATACCTAAGTCATCGAGTTGTTTGAGCCAAAACACGTTTTTTCGTAATATGCACTGTGCAAGTTAGTGCGGGAGTCTACTGCTGTTGTATTTATAGATAGTTTCCCAAATATATTTCATATGTAGTTCTAACGAATATAAGTAGCTATCTTCTACGTTAGTTTCTAGCGTTATTGTGTAATTCGTGGTGAATTCGGGTAATTTGAAAATTCTTTTAACCCTTAAAATAAAGCTGAAGTTTATTTACTTCTTCGAACAGCGTATAAACCCAGATTTGAGCGGCGTATGTTTGAATGGCTCTGCACACAGTCTGAAACAGCTTCCATTTAGTTTTGTATGAGATGCATGGCTTAGCTAAGAAATTGTTCCATGTACTATTAATGCTAGCTTTTACTGAATTATTTCTGGCTTGCACATGTTTAGCAAACGTCATTTTGGATGATAGAGTGACACCAATATATTTATATTCTGCTGCCACTTTCATTTTCTCACCTTTGTACCACCATTTTTCTGCCTTGGCTAGTTGACCACCTTTTCTAAAGACCATCATCTCAGATTTTATTAAATTTACATCCATGTTCCACTCAGCGCAATATATGATATTTCTAGTTTTTTAATCAATTATCAGTTAAGAGAACAATATCATCAGCATATAGAAGAAGGCGTACATTTACTCCATCAATCAGTAGACCACCTTTTAACCGGTCATGTAGATCATTCAGGTATAATGTGAAGAGCAAAAGTGATAACGAACAACCTTGTTTCACCCTTGTACCGGTTTCAAAGTAATCTGATACTTCTCTTCCTGTCCAAACTGCTGTTCTCGTATTCGAATATATATTTTCAATCAGATTTGTTATTTTGTTGGATAATCCCATCGGTCGAAATTTGTAAATTAATGGTCTCCCGGGTACCCTGTCGAAAGCCGTTTCGAAATCCACAAAGTATGCATTTGTGCAATTGTGGCATTATTTAAATTGTTTATTTAATTTAATTTTGAGCTTTCTATTAAAGTTCGAGCATTTTTGATGAAAATTCCTGTCTATTCTTTTAACTTGTCAACACATATGAATGAGATCATATGCCTTATATTATATATGGGGGTAACACGAACCGTGTTCAATTTAATGGCAATATTTCAGATTCTTTTGTTGTTAACGGATATACCCTCCGACCTCCAACAAATGGTAGATGCACTGCACAGTTATTGCTCGCAATGGACATAGAAAGCTAATCTTGCCAAGTGAAAGGTAGTCGTTTTTAGGAGTCTCAAGCAACTATAACTGGAAATATGGGAATGCCCCACTAGAAATAATTAATGAATACAAATACTTAGGAATTACACTTAACTATAATCTCACTTTTTCCAAACATCTAGAAAAGAAACTAAGAGATGCCAAACTGCCATAAACGCCATATGGTTAAAATATGATAATAATCCAAGGATAAATATAATAACTACCTCAAAGAAACTGAAAATTTTTCAGGCATCCTCGAGGTCTATTATATTTTCTGGAGCGCAAGATTGGGGGTTAAAGGTTTGACCAAGTTGAGAACCTTTTACGTTTTTTTATTAAGAAAGTAATCCGTTTGCTGTCCAACACCGCAAACTACATGATACACCTCGTAACCGGATTATTGCCGCAATCTTTATACATCCTTCACCAACACACTCACTCAAAGAAAAAAAACACAAAAAAAGATCCAAACTTTGATAAACCGCTGTTTAAGAGCTATACTGCGCATATGGTGACCAGATAACTGGATGCCTAATGACGAGCTCCTCGCGCGAGGTAAACAAAGTCCGGTTGAGATTGAAATAGGCAAACGAAAGTAGAAATGGATGGGCCATACAATCCGTAAACCGGCGACTGACATCAGCAGAATATCCGTAGACTGGAATCCACAAGGCCAGCCAGGACGGCCAAAAGGAACATGGTGTTGAAGCTTTTATGACGATTTTACGACATTTGACCACTCGCCTTCTTGGCCTCAGATAAAGTCAAAACCTGGAAATCGACCCCAATAGAATTTATTTGTATCGGCCCCCAGCCGGCGCGTTGGCAAATAATAATAATAATAATACTCAAAGAGCTTCTGTTTCAAACTCACACGAACTTTATCCGCAACTTATTTCCTTAAATTTGCCTTATTTTAATGATAACTCCTCTGCTTATGCCGTAAATCTAATTTGTCTAGCAAGAGGTGGCTTCTTCAACCATAACGCCAGAACCTTTAAAAATTCATTCTCCGTACCTGCCAGGTTGCTCGATTTATGAAAACATTCGTGCACTTTATTTTTGTGAAAAAGTTTAGATTTAGCGAAAGTGATAGTCCTCTTAGGGGAGCACAATTATTATGCGTTATCTATACTAATATTATAAAGAGGAAAACTTTGTTTGTTTGTTTGTTTGTAACGAATAGGCTCAAAAACTACTGGACCGATTTTAAAAATTCTTTCACCGTTCGAAAACTACATTATCCAAGAGTGACATGGATTACATTTTATTTTGGAAAAAAATAGGGTTCCGTAAGATATTTGGATTTTTCTATACTAATATTATAAAGAGGAAAACTTTGTTTGTTTGTTTGTTTGTTTGTAACGAATAGGCTCAAAAACTACTGGACCGATTTTAAAAATTCTTTCACCATTCGAAAACTACATTATCCAAGAGTAACATGGATAACATTTTATTTTGGAAAAAAATAGGGTTCCGTAAGATATTTGGATTTTTCGGACACAAACTGAAAAAAATCGTATATATAAAATAAAGTAAACTTTTTGTGTGTGTTCGCTAACCGGCCGTGTCTGCACCGAATTAAACCAAACTTACACACAATGTTAAGAAGGTATTGAAGATGGTTTCGGTATAGTTTGGATACCTATTGGTGGATAGGGCTTTAGATATAGGTCAAAACGGGGACCCGGGTAACCTTCGGATGTGTATGTACAATATGGGTATCAAATGGAAGCTGTTGTTGAATGCTTTAGTTCAGAGTATTTTTCATATGGGGCATTCTTCGCCAACCGGACACCCCCATCTGCCCAGAACAGTTTTTATAAAAAAATTTTTCCCTATGCCGAAATAAAAGCTTATGTCATGTACTTTAATTTGTCATGTGGCACTTTTTGTATATTCAAGATGGACCTACTTTTCTAAAGGGATTAATGCATCGATCTCTTCTCGATTTTCCCGACATTTTTTAGGCGATAATAGTTCTGAAAAGATTTATTTTTAATAGTTTATTCGTTTAGACTTTTCTATAATTTGTTCAAATTATTTCTGTACCGTTTGACATGTGAAATACATCAAGAACTAGTGCTGTTAATGAAACAGTCGAACGTTGCACCAGAATCTCTCTCTCTACTTTTTTTAACAAACTACTTCATTTTTTTTGGTGTTTTCCAACATATTTGTCAATATTCGTCGTCCATCTTGAATATTTAAAAAGTGCCACATGACAAATTAAAGTACATGACATAAGCTTTTATTTCGGCATAGGGAAAAATTTTTTTTATAAAAGCTGTTCTGGGCAGATGGGGGTGTCCGGTTGGCGAAGAATGCCCCATATATATTCTGAAATATTATAGTATATTCACTCTATTATAAATATTATAAAATAAATACAATACGTACTATGTACCACTCTTTTTAATTTTTGAAGAGCAAAAGGAGTCAAACCATTCAGCTTTTTACTTCAGTTCCACCATCAGTTCAAGATTAAGTAGATATTTTACAATTACCCGAATGCCTAAATACCAATAACTCCTCTGCATCGTTGGTATTAAATGGCTTTGAATAAAGTAAAAAAAACCAAATAAATCTTTTAAGTATTCAAAAGCTCATTTTCTACTCATAGGGAATTCTCGTACGTTGCAAAGGCTCCTGAAGTGCGCAAGCTTGACGAAAACAAGAGAAATTTTATGAGTGTTTACAGAAATATGCTTCAACGAAATATATCAATGATTGCAAAAAAAAAAAAACAAAGATACAGTAAATGCGATGCCTGTTCTGGAAATAAAAAAGTAATTTAACTCTGAAAAAAATATACACGATTTTCCTTCATCGTTAACTCACATCTCTACTTTTCCAAGAGTGTTTCTTGATATCTGTAAAATTTATATTTTGATTTCGTCTAGTTTTCCCATAAGGGCACCACCTTTTTGCTTTAATATTTCATTTTCAAAATGGCATCAAGCAAATCAGAACGCTGTATTCGCACAAAATTCAGTTGTCAAAATATGACATGACAGCTGATATTACGCCGCTGCACTATGGTCTGAAATTCTAATTTTTTGGCATAAATTAGAAGGAGTGGTACTAGGCCATTGGAATTTCGCATACAGGTTATATATGACTTAGTTAAGAAAAATTCCAAGAATGGATGAAATCGGTCATTCTCCAGGGGTACGCCCCTTGGACCTATAGTAAAAATTTTTGAATTTCAGCTCCAAAAATTGCGATATCTTAACGAAAATTGGTAAATATGTTATTCTCGTAATACGCATCGACGATACCAAAAATAGTTCAAATCGGCCAATCCCTAGAAGTACCTCCCTTGGACCTATAGTAAAAATTTGGTTTCATAAAATGAAAAATTTGCATATGATAGGCAAAAGTGCTCAAATAATTTTATTATCCAAATATTTATACATATGTTTTTACCGAAACAATTATTTTTATAATAACATTAACTGTGCATCTGAAATGAGAGAGAAGTTACAGAATTATTAAATTCACTTGAATATAATATAAAAAGTTATTTGTAGCAAGCAAATCATTCGAAATCACAGTCTTCCGTATCTAAAACTAAAGCGTTCTTCACAACGTCTGCTTCCGATATATCGGAATCAGAATTATCCGAACCGTATTCAGATCCCCCTGGCAAGTGGTTGAAAATTTGAAGCTCACTTGAAGGTGCAAGCAAATGTATTACTTTTTCTGGTAGCTTCTCTCTTTTCCGATATTTTTCTCTAGCGGATAGAGACAAGCTGGAAAGAAGGGGGTCTGGAGAATCCATTGCTCTATTGAAAACATCAGTCATATTATTTTTTCTTGTATTCTTTCTGAAGACACCGACACAGATATCTCCTTAGGCCCATCCTTCCAGGAGTAGAGCGCAGGTTGTCAAGGGGATCCCGATCCTCTCCTTTCGCGGGCACATTGCCTCACAGGTCCCTTGTCTGGTTTCCTGCAATGTCACTGTGACCAGGTACCCAAATTATCCTTATGTCGAAGAATTCTGATGCAATCAAGAGTGAGACCAGGCATTCCCTGACCAGCTTCGAATGCACCATAATAGAGCCTAGGGAGTAAATATTTACCTTCTTAGCAGTTATTATGCAAGTAAGTAGCCAGTCAGCTGCTTCTTTAACTGCGGCCACCTCTGCTTGGAACACACTGCAGTGATCCGGTAGCCTGAATTTGAGAAATAAATGCTAAATCACGTTGTTTTGATTTTTTTTGCCGCAACAGAAGTTGCATGAATCAAAAAATCATCATCGTCATTGTTTTCACAAGAAAGATCACTTGCCAGCTTCCTCTTAAGCCGATATTTTGCATCTGTGTAGCTAACCTTTGGTCGTCCTGCTTTACTTGAACAGGGTTTTTCAAAATCATTCTCAGAAATTTCAATAATAGTTGTTGCGGAAACCCACTGGGGGTATTTCTCTTTAAATCTATTAACCATACGATTACATTTTGATAATTTTTCGCTAAATATGCTAATAAATTTTGTATTTTTTTCTTATTTCATCTTTTTTCTTTAAACTTAACTCATTAGTATTAATTTTTTTAAAAACCCAATCCAACACAACATTAGTTTTGCGATCGCCCTCTATCCAAACTCCAAGCATTTCTTCGTGTTGGAATTTAAAAGTTGCTGAAAATTACAAATATACTTAAATGGGGCAAAAACGGGCAAATGTTACATATATGATTTTAAAGAACATACCCCAAACTTCCACCGAACATAAAAATCTGGAACAATACGGGACAATACACACAACTTTCAATCCACAGAACGCAGGTTAATACGAAATTTTCGGTTAAAAAAGCTATTAAACAAAACTCCACACTATACAGATATGACACAATAAACCGCATTTTTTTTTTCATTAAGTTAAAAAATAGATACCTTTCTTATATTCTTCCATTATAAAATTATTTCTTTTTTTTTTCTTTTTAACTATTATCGAACAGCTGTTTTCTTACAACATTTTACTGAACTGTTTACAAGCTTGTTGTTGCTTCAGAAGCATCATGTTTTACAGCTGATATTTAGAACAGAGTTGCCATTTCAAATAATTTTTTTTTATTTTAGACCACTGAAATGTCTCAATTAATACTGCGTACCTATTTTTTTGAAATAAGAAAAAAAATTTTGGATTTATGCCAAAATATTTGAATTTCAGACCATTGTGCGCTGATGGCAAGAAATTCGGCAAGGCAGATATGTTTTAACAGTGAAATTCGGTGTCTCTACCTTAAATTTTTGTTTTAACAGAACTTGTGTTCACATATTCTATTCTTTAAAAATCAAAGGAGAAATAGAAAACACTTAATCCCCACTTTTACAATTTTTATTAATGATGTATTTTTCCTGGTATTTTTATTCCAATTAGAAATTATTACTAAATATTTTAAATATACTTTTTAAGTGCTTGCTTTGACCTCGATATAATTCCCTTTCTTTCTCCGCTGTTCCTTTTGTGGTAATGAAATTTTAGTATTGATATTTTTACACATTCGCTCATACAGTACATATGTACTTATATACGCTAAATATGTTTCTTATTATTGCTTGTGTCTCTTTTTATTTTCCATACGAATAATTTCATTTATTTGCTTTGAATAGACAGCATTTTTTTCAATTTCACAAACAAAACGTGACACTCATTGCTAAACGTACATAGGCAGCTAAACTTTTGTCGCTCCTTGTCGGTTACGCGTAAAAGATGCCAGCGTGACAGTGAAAATCTTCAAGGTACTATCTACGTAAACAAACAACCGAATATTCAATAAGCAACTAACGAGACAGACAGCGAAGATGTTGGTGAAAGTAGGTCCTCAGGGCAATGCTGGTGGCAGCACTCTTGAGATGATGTGGGAAGAATGCTGTGTTAGGCAGTATAACTTACAACACATGATAATGTAAGAACATGTGTATGAGTGGGGAAGTACAGTAACAAATAAAAAAAAGCAACTTGGTGCACTGATGGTCACTTTAGATTCTTATAGGAGTTTTGTCGTGTGGCGGCTGCAGAATAGCCGAATTGGTTGGTGCGGGACTACCATTCGGAAGTGCACGGATTCGAAGCCCCGTGTACGCAATACCAACAGTTAGAAAAAGATTTTAATAAAAACGCAACCGGTTTTAGTTCCGCAACATAAAAATAAGTAAAACAAAAATGCCAGGCAAATCGTTAATTCGTCCTTTTTGAAGGCCAAGCACCAGAATAATCTTCAAATAAACTCTATAATTGGAAAATTCCATTTATGTAATTCAAACTTGGACCAAATTGTTTTTCTTTTAATTCTATGGAAAAAAGTTCTTGAATTCATTTAGTCCCAAATCTTTCAACCACTCTCTTCCTATTCTATTATTTTGAATTATTCAATGAGTTTATATTATTTCACATATTTATAAACAAGGTGAAGTCCAAAATAAACAAAACTGGCGTCATAAAAATCTTTTTGATGGCGCCATCTTTTTAATGAGCACGTGCGTTGGTAGTTACATCCCTGGCTGACTTCCAGTGAAAAGCAGGTGACAATCGGTTCAGTGGAAGCGAATTTATAGCGTCTAAAGTGTCAGTATGTTTGTCTCATCAGTACAAAAATGAGTTTCGAACAAAGAGCTAATATCAAATTTTGTTTTAAAATCGGTAAAACGTTTACTGAAATATACGCGCCACCCAAAATCAGTAACCCCCTAAAACTCCATTGAAATTTTTCGTAAATTTATCAAAAATGAACCGAAATCATCGTTGAAGTTTATGGAATTGGAGTTGAATATCTTCCAAACATCGATTTATCGCATTTTAACTGGGGTTACAAAAGATCTGTGCGTGTTTCATTCCGCACAAATTAACTGAGGACCAAAAATTGCTCAGAATTCAACATTCGAAAGCCCTCATTAAAGAGGCGAGACAAGACGAGAACTTCCTTTACAACATTGTAACTGGTAATAAAATGTGGCGTTTCTAAAAAACATGAACCTGTCAAAGTGCCGAATGGAAAGCCTCTGACGAGCCACCACCCAAAAATTCGCGTTTGGAGATTTTAAAAATTAAGTCGATGCTCATTTGTTTTTACGATTATATGAGAATTGCCCCCAAGGAGTTCCTGCCAATGGACAATTTTCAATCTTGGCGTGTCAAAGCGATTCCAGGCGAAGCGATTCCATGGCTCCCGGAACTTCTACCTATTTGATCAATGACCTGAAACACTCTTTCGAAAAGCTTTTAGATCGCGGCCAGAGGGGGCTATTTTGAATAAATAAACTCGAAGTTATCAGAACAAAGCTCAGTCTTATTTATTTTGGACTTTATATATATATATATATATATATATATAATTGGTGCGTACACCCTTTTTGGGTGTTTGGCCGAGCCCCTTCACCTATTTGTGGTGTGCGTCGTGATGTTGTTCCACAAATGCAGGGGCCTATAGTTTCAAGCCGACTCCGAACGGCAGATATTTTTTGTGAGAAGCTTTTTCATGGCAGAAATACACTCGGAGGTTTGCCATTGCCTGCCGAGGGGCGACCGCTATTACGTTCCTACGTTCTCTCTGTGAATTCCGAATGGTACTCACACACCAACCCATTCGGCTACGGCGGTCACCGTATTATATTATATTAAATGTAGTAAATTATTTCAGAAAGATGCCACTTTTATTGCCTGCTACTGTAGCGTATTAGGGGTATGACTTTTCAAATTTTTTTTCTTAGTATTTCCAAAAAGATTTAATTGAAAATAATTTAAGTATCGGGATGCCAATATTAGCGGGAAATTGTGACCACGGGATTTCGGAATATTTTTGAAGCAATTCCATACGTTGGGATATAACTTTTTTAATATGAGTAAAAATTCATTAAACAAAAGCATTTGAAATTAAAGATTTCTTGTTTATTAACTAAGACATATCTTGAAGAAATAATTTTTTAAATTGAATTTAATAAACCATGTGATTCAGGTAGGGATATATTGCAAATATCAAGCAGCTGCAAGGTACTTTTCAAAGAAATAATAAATTTATTTGTGCGCTGAATAAGACGCTGGTGTGAAACTATGTCTATCTCGTCAGAGTTTTTGAGAAAATTTTTCTTAAATGCGATATTCAAAGATTTTCGTGATATCAGAATAGCGGGATCTTAAAATTGGATTCTTTAATAGGACGACGATTTTTACTCAAATCTTCGGTTGTTTGGGGTATGCTTTTGTAGGCATTGATAGAAGCATACATTTTCAAACAATTTTCCGGTTCAAAATAAAACATAAATGCATGTTTATGCATATTTATTTTTTAATTTGTATTATTTATAAGATTGCATTATTAATATTGAATAAATCTCACAATTCAGGTGGTAAAATATGGTGGCCACAATTAGAAACAAAGTTAAACCTCGCCGAAAATGCAGATACATTTTTTTAGCTAAAGAGTTTTAAAGTACAAACGATGCTTGACATCATTGTACTCTTGAAGAAATTTTATTCATGCCTCTATGCCGACATGTGAACTCTCGACACCGTTGAAAGAACTGGAGTGAGGAAAATTCGCCCATGCAAATGCAAATGGCTGAAGTCATTGGGACACGGATGAGAAACGTCGATTGACGCGCTATGCATAAAAATTGTAGCAAGTTAAAATAAAATGACTTAATTAAATCTTTAATGTTAAAATATATATTTTATAGTTAAATAATTCATTGAAATTTAAGATGAAGCAGGGAACAAATTTTGAAAATTGAATTTTTTTTCAAAAATGTATGAGCAAAATGCTAGAAATATCTAGTTTGTGGATGCTAAACTCGTGAAATTGTTAGTTGAGACGGTTAACGAGAGTTGGTAGGAGTTGTTACAACAAGAGGGTAAAAGCTTTGGGAACAAGATAACTCGGCAAAATCCAAATGAGTCAAGTTTTATTCATCATTATTGTCCATAAGACCATAGAAGAAAAAAACCTATAACCGTTAATCTTCAAAATAACGGTAGGTATATAGACATACATACATTCGACTGGAGTAAAGCGGAAGGTCAGTTAAGCCGTTAACAACATTTTCTCCTTCTTTTAATAATGACGAGAATTTGAGAGACTTACAGGCTGATACGCCGACTATTTTGCTATATTGATAAGTTGAGGGTACTGCTGTAATATACAAACTGATAAAACAATGGCTAACTTCAATGAAAGAGGATTCAAAGTAAATTTTAAAATAATTTATTGTGGGAAATTATTTTATATCGTTCATAAATTTGCAGAGTCTCAAAATCTTTTCCTATAGATTCACAGACATTGAAATGTCTAAGGGTTAATTTCGGTACTGTATATTCAAAAAATTGTATTGCTGAAATTTCAATACATGTAAACTACAGAACATTTTTTCGGTTTTAGCTTTTTTCTGACATTTCGGTTGAATTTTGTGCCTTGGCGCATTATAAGACTTATAGTAGAATTATCTGAAAAATATTTTTGTAGCACATTTTAGCCCGTTATCTTCCTCTGTTACGCATGTTTTTGGCGTTTCCCGCAAAAGAGACAAAAAATCGAACTATTGAAAAGTTAGAGGATTAAAATGCTACGCAAAAAAAATTCCCTTTGCTTTCATATTTCTAAAATATAAGAATCACACATTTTCTCATGCCGATTTGGAAAAAGTTTGATTTTGTCGTACAGTGCAATTCGTTCAAGATTCCACTAACACATGATCATATTGGAGGTACTTTCTTTAATACGATTTTTTTAACAGATCTCTCGTGACTACAGTCAAACTAAATATATAATTTTTTTCAGAATTCATTGATATTGCGCCTTAACAACGTTTATAAATCATACAATTGGACTATGAAAATCAACGCTCTGTGAAAAGTTTAATTGCGCGCTCAGATCAACTTACGGTGTACATAACTGTCATACGTTTTTGGCTTAATGGCTACGCTAATAAGCAAAACTCCCATATTTGAGCTGATGAGTAACCCGAGCCCATGCAAGAATACCATTAAATACATTGAAAACAACCATTTGGCACGGCTTATGCGCTGGAGGAATCTTCAAAGGCGAGGCTGGCGCTAATATAACAGTGAATGCGAACATCGACTTTTTGATGTCGGAAAGTGAAGCCCGTGATCTCCGCAACATTTGGTTCCAACAAGACGGCGCTACTTTCCACACAGCCTGTGAACCAATGAATTTACTGCGTCGTCGTTTCGGTGAGCAATTTATCTCTCCTCTCGGGCCAGTCGATGGGCCACTAAGATCGTCTGGTATCTTACCTTTGGACTTCTATTTGAGGTGGTACGTAAAGTCTAAACACTTTGTGGATAAATCAGCTTCGATTGAGGCATTGTCAATGTAACTTAAGTTATTTCCAAGATATCGAAAATACTCCAGTAAGTCTTTGAAAATTGGTGTTGGCCGATTTACGGCGCAGTTGCGGCCAACATTGGAGAGGGTCATGAAGGGTTCTGCAGAAAAATAATAAAGATTGCGCAATCAATTTGATTTGTCGTTATTTTATTTCAATTTAAAATTTGATACCGCGAAATTGATCGCCCTTTATATGTATTTATCAGAACATAAGCGGCATACGCTTTTTCATTCCAGAAATACACTCAGAGATTTACTATGTGTGCCCGTTGATAGAATTAATCTTTTCTACCATTTCGTTGGGTTTGATGCACACAATGAGTTTTGAACCCGAACCCTGCACCACAAACGCCTTCAGGTACGATTCGTAAATCAAATATATTTTTATAAATATTTGCATTTTGTATTCACAAATAAAAAAATAAAAAAAGGAAAATTAATTCTGCAAGTCATACCCCTTTTAGATGTATAAATGTGCATAGAGCATTGAAGCTCTTATTCCACAGGACTACGTGAGCTGCTGTCGGCAAATTTGAGCAGAAGTTCAGGTGTAGTTCCAAGTAGTAGTATACATACATATATACGTACGTAAGTAAATATGTATAAAAGTACTTAAAAGACCTCTACTAACACCAAAGTGCCGAGATTGCAATAAATGTGAGAATAGATTTTTTCAATTTACTTGGCATTGCTTTGCTGCCATTGAAATTGATGCTTCAAGATTTAAGAGAGTTAAGCAAAGGCGAAATTTTGCTGGTTTTGTCATTAACTCTGTAAAAGGCTTTTATATTTTCCATGTGATGAAAAAACTTTTTTCCATAAACTAATTATGCTTATGCTCATCTTTTAGTATTGTTTCACATTATTGTTTTTCTAGTCACTTGAGTAAGACCGAACAAAATATACGTTAAAACTGATCTACTCACTCTCCGCTATTCGTAGTATCATCCTAATAACCAACTTCCTATCGTCAACAACACAATGCGCCGGCACTAGCGAATTTCCGCCTTCTGCAGCTCGGGTGTGTATTGATGGCGTATTTGCAACACACTTAACACTTAATATTCTACCGTGATTGGTTTAATAACAGGTTGGATGCAACCGCACTGGGATACAACAACAAACAATTGAAATGCGGTCGGTGAGATACAAATTAAGATTAACATGGCGGTTTAAAGGTAAGTAATTCGATTAAAATGCGTTCTAGAAAGTGGCAAGAAATCAAATGACCTCTATTGTACATATTTAGTAAACTTAAAACCTGTACGAAAGGTGACAGAAAGTGAGGATGGAGAAATAGGAGAACTGAATAGGCTCTATATATTTTTATCTTTCAGTTTTATTTTTTTTTGTGGGTGAGGTAGGGTTCAAATGCCTTCGCCCTTACAGCGACCATCATCTATTGCATTGAGTGGTGTGAGCACTAAAATAGCTCGTCCTTCTCTTCTGGGAAGATTCCTTTCCCGGAACTACTTTCTGCTTTACTTCGGGAGGGTCCATAATGGCGTCCATGAAGTGGACCAGTTCTATTCTATGCTATAGGCTCGTCTTCTACTGTCTCTATCTTCGTTTATCGTCTTCGTCTATCGTTTGGATCTATTGACTACATTTGGTTCCTGCATCCAGGGTCCTCTCCTTTTGGCATATGGAGGTTTTATATCATCGATAGTCTCCATAGCTCCGCTGGTTGCTTATATTAAATTTGTCAGTATCGACTTGTTCCCGTCTGATACCGTCGTGAGCCTGACCTCAGGCGTTCGTCAGTAAAACAGTTAATGAAAGAGTAGGCTATATTGAAAATTCTTGAAATGAAAAATAAATTTAAAATCCCTCATAAGTCGCAAATTTTTGTGGTTCATGTAGTATTTGGAATCAAATTTAAATTACAATTAAACTTGGAACATAAATTCAATCAGATCACTTGCATGGATGGATTTACAGTGATCTCTTCTTTCAATAAAATTTTTCAATACATTATTGCGAGCTTTAGCACTTATCCTACCAAACACCTCACCCATTTCCTGTTTCCATACTTACGAAGGCACCCAACTACTTCTGTATTCGCGTTACCGATCAAAAGTGGATATCTCCAAAACGAGCTGTTTAAAGGCTTCAATAGCTTCTTCAGGCGTAGAAAAACGTTGGTATCACATTTTATTTTTGATGTTCGGAAACAAAAAGTATTCATTAAGAATCAAATCAGGGCTATAAGGCCCATTATTTCGACCTTTTGAGTGCTGATGAACTGTCTTGTATGCGCCGATACGAGAGAGTTCACATTGTTTTCGTAATAATTCGTCTTCAGCGGTTGATTTTCCTTAACTCTTCGCGAGCTTCTGAGAAAAAATGATTATGTACAACTCAGAATTGACTTTTTTAAGTTTCTCTAGTGACACAGTGGAGACATGACCAGATTTTCCGAATAAGCAGGCGACTATTATATTTGAGTTAATTTTTTCGCGATCGAATTTTGTTGGATTAAGCTCGTCTTGGTAAATCCACATTGTCGATTGCTGTTTTGCTTCGCACTCATATGCATAGATCCAAGATTCGTTATCTATTATGATGTCATAGACGTGCTTTTAACCACCGCGGCTGAATTTGTTCAACATTCAACATTTACACCAATCAACACGAAACAGTTTTTAGGCAATTATAAAATTATGAGGTATTCAATAAGAGAAAATCTTCTTGACGACCAAACGTTCATACAATCTTGAATGTACGTTGGTCCCACTAATGCCTAAGGACTCGTCTATGTCGCGATATGTCATATAAACGCCCAGCATCAATTATTTCTGGAACAACAAATGGATTTGGATGGACTTAACGAAATTCATCCTGTAAGAACGCGTTTAAAGTCGCGTTACAGTGGCTAAGTCAAAAGTCGGAGTAAGTTGATCAATGCATTTCAGCCTCGATAATCCACGTCGAAAATTGTCATAAATCATCGCATGAAAGGTTTCACCCTTTGGCGTGGTGAATTTTTTTAACTCACTGAAAGAAGAACAAATAAAGCTTTTGAGTGGAAACGTTGCATGTGGATTTATGCTAAAAAATACCACATTATTCGATACAAATCTAGAAGTATAGCTCATCAGACGTATGAAAAAGGCGCTTTTCTAACACTTACCCTCAGCGGCATCGTACAAAAAACAATCCAATGGAGTCTATAGTCCACTTTTTCCCAATAACACAGTTTAGACTGATTATTCGATTTTTGCTGATAATGTATGGCCGTTTAAAACATCCTGCCGTACTATAGACACCAAAAAATAAAGCCCGTACAGAAAGGAGATCTTAAAGCCTGCATCAATTGGAGGAGCATCTGGGTGCTGCCTGTTATTGCTGAAATAATAGCCCCCATAATTCTAAAGCGAATGAAAATTCATCCATTTTTCGCAATAAGTTCTCTTGCGCCGATCAAATAAACATCCTTCGAATTATCATGAGTACTGCTATACCGGCATAGCAGTATGCACGACTTGCATTTGGATTCTGTTTCAGTTATTTCCCGATTTTAGCATAAAATCTATAATATTGTCTACTTTTAATATACCGCATTGGAACAAGACATGATCAGCGGCTTCTTCCCTATCCGTGCAGATTGGGCAGTTTGGGGAACTGTCATGGCCGAATATATGGAGGTATTTTCGAAATACTCCGTGCCCTGAAAGAAATTGGGTTAGGTGGAAGTTTGTTTCCCCATGGTTCCTTTCTAACCACGCCGTAAGAATGGGTATTAGCCCATGCGCCATCTACCTTTCGGTGATCTGTTCCACCGGTCGTGCCAGTGGGCGATCGAACGACGCCTTTATTTTTCTGCACTAGTTTTGTGACTTGCTCTACCGTCGTGTTCAGATAGCCATCTCTCTGCATTTCTTTCGCCAAAATGGGGACTGGCCCTGCTATAACGAAGGAAGCATCGTCCGAAATTGTTCGGAAGCCGCAGATAGTTCGCAAAGCGCTTACCTGTCAGTTTTTTGGGAATCTATTTAAGTTCAGTGCATCAGCCCAGATCGGTGCGCCATACTAAAGAACCGAGCTGACTACCCTGCTATATAGCATTCTTTTGCTGTGGCTAGGTCCGCCTTTGTTTGGCATGATTTGCGACAGGCAGGACTGCACACTCGATGCCTTCTTCACAGCGTATTCCAGGTGCGTTTTGAAGTTTAAACGGCTGTCAACCAACACTCCTAAGTATTTGATAGCGGGTTTTAAATTAATGGTTACAGACCCAACATTTAAATTTATAGTTCCTACTATCTTCATGCTGCTTATTAGAACTACATCGGTCTTATGCTCAGCTTATTCCAGCTTCATAGACCTTAGCCAAGTCTTGATCCTGCTTACTGATTCGCTGGCGATCCTCTCAATTTCGTGGATATGTTTTGCTACCATTACCACCGCGATGTCATCCGCGAATCTTAGAGCCCCCGTGCTTGTAGCTATACGCCCGTAATTGTTTTGCGCCAAAATGGCTGTCTGGACTGCCTAGTACACTCAATTTTTTATGAATGCATGTATTTTTATTTTGACGTGATAACGTCTTATAATTCGATTTAACAGGCTGCACGCACGAAAAAATGTGTCGTTACCTTGCTCATTAGTGTTACCTTGCTCTTTAGTGTTACCTTGCTCTTTAGTGTTACCTTGCGCATTAGTGTTACCTTGCTCATTGCATTGAATGAACTGCAAGCGAAAGCACGGAACGAACGACAAAGCAAACAAAGCAAACGAACGGCAACGTTCGACATCTTGCTCTCTCCTACTTAAGTGAGCGTATATATGTATGTATATGCGCATATGTACATACATATATAAATTCACGTATTTGTATTTGCATATGCCTTCTTATTGATTATTATTAATTTGATTTACTTGAAGAATTTAAAATAAAACCAAGTTTGTTAATAATACCTGTTGTTTTAATGTTATTATTATTAATTTTTTTATTATATATGAAGGAAAAAATGTATGGTAATATTTACCATATACCTTATAAGATATGTTGTCTATACTAATATTATAAAGAGGAAAACTTTGTTTGTTTGTAATGAAGAGTCTCAAAAACTACTGGACCGATTTTAAAAATTCTTTCACCATTCGGAACACGAGTAACATGGATTATATTTTATTTTGGAAATAGGGCTCGAGATATAGGTCAAAACGTGGACCCGGGTAACCTTCGGATGTGTATGTACAATATGGGTATCAAATGGAAGCTGTTGGTGAATGCTTTAGTCCAGTGTATTTTTCATGCCGCTCCGTGACTAGGGTCTCGAGATAGAGACCAAAACGTGGACCCTAGAATGTGTTTGTACAATATGGATATCAAATTGCAGCTGTTGGTGAATGCTTTAGTACAGAGTATTTTTCATGCCGCTCCGTGACTGGGGTCTCGAGATATAGGTCAAAACGTGGACCCGGGTAACCTTTGGCTGTGTATGTACAATATGGGTATCAAATGAAAGCTGTTGATAAGTGCTTTAATACGGGGTAATTTTCATACCTATTGATGACTAGGGTCTGGAAATATATGCCAAAACGTGGACCCACCGTGTCTTTGCACCGAATTAAACCAAACTTACACACATTGTTAAGGAGGTATTGAAAATGGTTTCCGTATAGTTTGGATACCTATTGGTAGACAGGGTCTCGAGATATAGGTCAAAACGTGGACCCGGTAACCTTCGGATGTATATGTACAATATGGGTATCAAATGGAAGCTGTTGGTGAATGCTTTATGATATGTTATACTATGTTATGTTATGTTATGTTATGTTATGTTATGTTATGTTATGTTATGTTATGTTATGTTATGTTATGTTATGTTATGTTATGTTATGTTATGTTATGTTATGTTATGTTATGTTATGTTATGTTATGTTATGTTATGTTATGTTATGTTATGTTATGTTATGTTATGTTATGTTATGTTATGTTATGTTATGTTATGTTATGTTATGTTATGTTATATTATGTTATGTTATGTTATGTTATGTTATGTTATGTTATGTTATGTTATGTTATGTTATATTATGTTATGTTATGTTATGTTATATTATATTATATTATGTTATATTATATTATGTTATATTATATTATATTATATTATATTATATTATGTTATATTATATTATATTATATTATATTATATTATATTATATTATATTATATTATATTATATTATATTATATTATATTATATTATATTATATTATATTATATTATATTATATTATATTATATTATATTATATTATATTATATTATATTATATTATATTATATTATATTATATTATATTATATTATATTATATTATATTATATTATATTATATTATATTATATTATATTATATTATATTATATTATATTATATTATATTATATTATATTATATTATATTATATTATATTATATTTTATATTATGTTATGTTATATTATATTATATTATGTTATGTTATATTATGTTATGTTATATTATGTTATGTTATGTTATGTTATGTTATATTATGTTATATTATGTTATGTTATGTTATGTTATATTATGTTATGTTATATTATGTTATGTTATGTTATATTATATTATGTTATATTATGTTATGTTATGTTATGTTATATTATGTTATGTTATGTTATGTTATGTTATGTTATGTTATGTTATATTATGTTATGTTATTTTATGTTATGTTATGTTATGTTATGTTATGTTATGTTATGTTATGTTATGTTATGTTATGTTATGTTATGTTATGTTATGTTATGTTATGTTATGTTATGTTATGTTATGTTATGTTATGTTATGTTATGTTATGTTATGTTATGTTATGTTATGTTATTTTATTTTATGTTATGTTATGTTATGTTATGTTATGTTATGTTATGTTATGTTATGTTATGTTATGTTATGTTATGTTATGTTATGTTATGTTATGTTATGTTATGTTATGTTATGTTATGTTATGTTATGTTATGTTATGTTATGTTATGCTATGTTATATTAATGTTAACTCATTATCTATATCCATACAAAATATCTATCAAACAAATAAAATTAAAATTTTCTTTTGAAAAATGCAACCATTCAATCAGTATTTTCTTATGACGTTATCACGTTAAACTATCGACAGTAAACCGACTTTACAGACAACCTCTTTTTTTCGTTGGTAAATTGATATCATTGACCAAGAGAAATGTGAATCACACGATGATGAAGTAGAGAGGGTGTGGGCAATTCTTTTTCGAATTTTGTCAAAATTTATTATATTATCCTATAAATGGATTTTGTAACCAGATTTTGTTTGCTTGTGCGAGAATTTAGGTATGTTGCTGGCCAACGTTTGTAAGAAAAAAACGGTGTGCCCACTTTATGCGAGGTGTTGATAACAGACTTGGAGTTTTCTTTTCTTAAAAATCGACTTGGTATCTTCGCTATGATTGTGGTGCACTTTCTTTTATCGTCGTGTTTGTAGGATACAGTGAAACTTCGATATAATGCGGTTGAAAGGGTTGGACAAATTATTCGCTGTATCCATATTCTTCCTACATTTATAGAATTTCAAAACCTCAATTCAAGGAAAAATGCAAGAAAAAAACAAAATCAATATAAGTATGGGCGTTGTTTTTGGCTAGCTTTTATGTCCTATTATTTCAATTTCTTTTTATTTTAGTATTATATTTTGATTTATTTTTTGTTTAGTTTTATTATTATTTATCTTAATATTTGTTTTAAATAAATAAAGGAAAACATGCAGTGTCTTAATTTTTTATTATCATTTTTTAATTTTATTAAATTTACTAATGACACTCTAACCGCCAACATATTCAGAATTCGTTACGTAGAGGCTTTCGTTTACGGAACTCTGGCTCTAACCATCAATATTTTCTGTAGAGTCTTCTATTGAGCATCTTTGTATGGAAAGTTCCATAGGAACGAAGCTTTTTAAGAAGCCTCAGAAAAAAATTTAATGCATTGAGTTTTTCGTTTTGTTAAGGTTTCTTATATCGAGCTATTACTGTATTTGAATCTGGCATCAGATACATACAAACATAAGCACGGAGATATATGTACATATATTAATTTGTCGAAATTTGGAAGTCGTCTCACTTTGAAGTTTTTTACTTGTACTCATTGCTTCCCACCGTTTCTGTGTCTCACCAGTGCGAACTTTGTGTAACTTAAAGCTTCAAATATTTTCGTCTACTTTTAGAAAATTTAATTAGTTAATGTCTGCAAAACTTTTTCTTTGACTTTTTATTAGCTGATTGAAATTAGTAGAACAGCCAAGTAGGTACATCCTATTCTGTTTTGACACAGTAGATACGGTCTTGGGAAGATCGCACAAAATAAATGCATGTAACAAAGGCGACATTTGGCAAATTAGGGGATATGTTCCACAAGCTTATAATCCGTGCATACTCTTGTTACCTATTTATAAACCGAAAACAGTTAATTTTTATTAGCGTATCCTTAAATGGGCTCTACTGTACCTGTTAAGACCTCGGGGTACATTTGTACAGAAGAATCTCTTGGAATACCCACATAAAAGGGAGATAAAAGCAGCTGAAATTGAAAACTAAAAAAATGTACTTTTAAGACCGTGATCGAATTTACCCTGAAAACAAGGTTCGGCGTTACAAGACAGTTTTCCAAACTCTCTAACATTGAAGTCATCCATAGATACCGATCTATGACTTTGAGAAGCATTGTAGATGGACGCCGGTATGTGCGCACCATCGAAACCCATAAAGGCATACATGTACCTTATATTAAATCAGCAGAGCATCCCGAAGATATTAACTTGTGAATATACTGTCTAAACATAAAAGCAATAGTTTGGCCCTATGTTCCGCACTGGAACTCTAGGAATTTATAATGATGATGATAGTATGGATATACATATGCATTAGGGCGGGTCGATTTAAAAATCGCTCATTGCTCTGTGAAAATCGTATTCTAGGGATCAAAATAAGAAACTTTGCCGAAGGAACCATACCTCTAAAACGAATTCTGATGCCCCCAATTTCAAAATATCAGCCTTTACATGAAAAAATCAGCTAAATGGCTATGTTTTTTCTTTATTTCTATTTATTTATAATAATATCTATTTTTTCTCTTAAGAAATTTATTTAGTCAGAGCATATGTAAATGAAAAACTTAATTTAAGTGAGTTATAGAAAAGAAACTAAAAAGTTCGACCCAAATGGGTTCCTTCGGCAAAGTTTCTTATTTTGATCCCTAGAATATGATTTTCACAGAGCAATGCGCGATTTTTTTGCCTCACCACAAATCGACCCGGCCTAATATGCATGTATAAGTATGATATGTGACACCACTGAAAATATTTATACTTTCCAAATAGATTTGAGGAAATGTAATAAAATAGATTTGCAGAAAGTTCCCGTACAAAACTTAACGTGCTCTCAATGGAGCAAAATCAATCCTGATATAACTTTTATACACCTCGTTGCATAATTATAAATCCACCATAATCTTATTTTAGAAAAAATATTCTTACATGCAAGTGTGTTAAGAGAAACAAGTTCACATAACCAGCAACCAAAAACAACATAATTTTTCTGAGAAAAAAAGAGAGTAGACAAATATAACTGTTGCAAAAATGATTTATCTTCTTTCGCTACCGACTCAAACAAGTGGGTTTCTGATCATTCAAATATTAACTGATGGGCTCTCCACATATATCACTGACTTGACACTCAATGATTTTTCTTTGTTTCTGCAAATCAAAATTAAAACTCCAGGTCAATGTTTTTGAATGCCTAGTGAAGTGGTTAATGCGTTTTTATTACAAATTTGGGCTTTACTTTAATAGGAGGCTGAAAAAGTGCTTCGAAAATTGGTATAAGAACATTTTGAAACTCAACAAAGGATCATAAATATGTACTTTCGTTGACGGCGTGCTCCTAATTTTTTTGTATCTGGGTTTTGTCATATCCACATCGCTTTGACGACAAATCATATTGTATATAATTATTAAGTCCCGAAAGCTACGATCATTTCCTTGCTTTTTGCGCACAATTTTATCCGCAAGCTCACACTTAACCGAATACATTTTGAGGAATACAGCTTTATGCTTTTTGTTCTTAAGTCCTTGGATAGCTGGGCGATCTTTCTTTCCCGCTTATTTGTCCGCAACACAGCTCTTGTGAATATGATAAGTTTCAATCTAACTTCACATATCCTTCAGCATGTAAACACATTCCACATATCACATGAACATAAGTAGGACCACTATCTGAATTGAATCAATGAGTAAGAGTTTTGATTTTTACGTATTTAAGAAATTATTTAATTATGTTGTTTCAAGTTTAATTAGTCAGTTCTTTATTAACTTTCACTGACTAATAAATTAATAAAATAGCCACAAAAGAAAAATTTCGCCTGCTCTGGCGTAAAACACATTTTGCTATGCATTGTGGTCGATTTTCTCTTTACCACAACTGTTCCTTGTAAACGAGAAATGCCAAAGGATTTATTCTATTCTTTGATCGTATATTCGCTGAGCACTTTGATTCAATTTTTTCAGCTGACGCGCGCGCATTAGCAAATTAAATTGTGACTGCGCTGCTAACAAATGCAGCGAACAAGTGCCGACATGATCGTAATGAGGTATCTCCTTTCCGCACTCATACACACTCAATTATCATTGTCATTCGTACAAGCTGCAATTATTGTAATTTAATTTGAATTTTTTCCGCAGCATTTCTTGAACATGAAAACCAACTGACAGGCCTCCATTTTTTACATCGCAAAACTTTACCATTTTTACCAGCGGCTTACGAACGGACGTAGATACGCAATTTTTTACTATGTATTTTGCTGTGTGGATATGCTAGAAAAGTAAACAGTTAGGCAAATTACAGAAAATCGAGAAATAAAAAGATGTAATATAGCAAACGAAGTGGGAATCCAGTGAAACAGAGACAGTCTCTACTGCGAGCGCTGCTAGAGAATGGTCAAAGGCGTACAGATTTGCCGCCAACCGCTGCAATCACATTTAAAATGGCAAAGTACAAACACTCTTTAAAGTAACAACTTTGCAAAAAATAAAATTCAAATAATGCAATGAGGTGTTGGACGAGTAGAAAATACACGAATCTAAAATGTAGAAATAAGCACCGAAGGAGACTAGATGCGGCAAGTGCCAGGGGAAAAATAGTGCAGAGGCAGCAACAGCTCAACGATGGGAAATGTCACACTTAAGTGGACCTAAATTGTGCTTAATGTACATTAATGTGATGCCCATGACTGGTGAGGCAAGTGGACAAGACGTCCGACAGCAACGGCAAGAGCAACAAAGCGCACGGACGTCAACGTCTAAAAAGAGAACTGGGAGAAGCAGCGTTGGCGATGTCAGCGCTATTTGTTATAACATTAAAAGGTGCATTGGCAGTGCAAGGACTCTCAGCCAGCTACGATAGGATGGAGCTCCAGCTTATTTGTGTGCTTGTGTGTTTACTGTGAGTGCATATATGTATTTGTACTAATACAGAAAATTGTGTTGGTAGTGAATGGCAAGTCGTCTGTTAGTGTTGACTGAAATTGTATTTGTACTTCATGAAAGTGACAGGAGTAGGGACCCTCGCCGTATACAGTGGCTCACAAGCAAAGTGGAATACGTACGTGAAATACATCGAATTTAAAGCTATTTAAGAATAAAAAATTATTTAATAGTTTGTTCTATAAATATTTAAAGAATCACTGCCTACAGAAGTAACTCGAATTTTGAGGACTCGAAAATTCTATGGAGCCAACAAGCATTAAGTCACAAATTGCAAGATCGAAAGAATCGTAAAACTGGGCAATCTCGAATAATTTTCCTAGAGCTAAGTCTCGATCTCCCTACACTGATATCTAAATGCCGTAGGAAATGAAGCCAAAGGCTTCAGGTCTGAACCAGATAATAAAATGACCTAGGAAGGGAACACCAACCACGTATAAGCCAAAACATGATAGCATGGCATACGGATGGATCTTAAGGTCTTTGAATTTCTCTACCCTAATTTCCTCTTATAGCTCATGACTGCTAATAATACAGTTAAACTCGCGCTTGACAGGCTGAGAGCGGCTGCAGTTGGACAAAACTGATTTTACATGTCCGATCGACTGTCGCAGATCCTCTTGTTATTAAGCAGAAGGGACTGTAGGCAGCTGGAATGGACTGATGACGGGACGCTTTCTATAGTAAAGCACATGGAAAAGGTGGGCATCTCAGACAGTGCACTCTGCCCAGCATGTGAAGAGGAGGATGAGACGGCGGTCCACTTTCTGTGCATCTGCCTTGCCTACGCTTAAATCAGTCTTGAAGTCTTTGGCACTGATGTGTTAAGAAGCGACCACCTTGACTCTTTTGCACCGCAAGATCTACTCAGATTTCTTCGGAGGTCGTGTAGATTTAAAGACAATTAAAAAGTGAACCCGAGTGCAATACAATGGGCTTAATGTTGTCAGATTGCCGTACTTGCGAGTTGTCTCGACAAACAAAAAAAGTTAAGCTCGGTTGATTCAGAAGGTCGATTCTGTAGCTGCCTTTTGCTTTTAAATAAATTCGAGGGACATTGATTGTGACATTGATTAATTTTCTTATTTCCGTGAGAACTTAACGAAGCCCTCAGATTTTCTTCTCAAGATATTCAAAACCAATTTCGAGTTCGATACGATATTACGACTTCTTCAAAAGTGATATTATCGCCTTCAAAGTACTCCTCCAATTTTCGAATCATTTCTGGAACTCTATTTTCGGTAAAGCCATCACATCCGCCTTCGATTTTTCCATTACTTCTTTTCAGCTGTTAAAACGCGTTCTCCGTAGTGGTCAAACGGGTTTGACTCAATCAAACAGAAAAAACGCAGGGAGACATATCAGGTGAGTTCGATGGCTGTTGGATGGTATTCGTTCGTTCTTAGTCTAAAATTCACCGATAATGATGGCACTGCGCAACTCAACTGACCTGGTGGTTGTTCCGAGAACGTTTTGATCAAGGCGGTAAATAAAATAATTACTTTAACATCAATTTTTGCAATCTTGAATTTAATTGCAAAACTATATATTTATGTTCCTAATGCCTCTATATATGCTAGTCGATGTTCCTTAAAACGTTATTTTCTTAATCATCATTATCATTAGCTGCACAGTATTTAAGAGGCCATAGATTCCACAGCTACGTTCCTCCAATTGAGAAGATCACTAATAAGCTCCTTCCAATAGGCAACGCTCATGGTCCTTAGATCATTTACGACAGAATCCAGCAACTTTTTCTGCGGTCTTCGCCTTTCTATTTTGTTAAAATTCTGGAAGAAACTTTTTAAATTCAATGGACTCAATAATTATATAAAAGAAAATAATAATAATAATATGCCTGAAAAATGCATTCGTCCGACTAACAGCAGGGCCTGCAATTCAGTTTGTAGGTACAGAGGCAGTGGACATATTTTTTTATGCACAAAAGCACTGAAACATATTTGGACCACAAGAATAATAGAATAAAAGATTGCGCCTTCCGAATTCGTAAACGCTCATGAATGAACAAACAAAAGGAAGGAGAAAGGAAGAGCAAAGTAATGGAAACAACTAAACACAACAAATGATACGCATACACACACACTCTCTTGTTACGGCATCTTCCGCATTTGGGAGCTTTATATTAATTTGTGCTTTCACAGTTTAACGTACGGCACTTCGTTTTCATTACTTTGTTTAGTTTAAATTTCACAAATCTCAATATTACCAAGCCATTCACTGAATTTTCACAAACATGTAATTTCTCATCCTTTTGCGTGTTTTGTTCATTTGTTTTGTATTGCGAAGGAAGCTGACGTCACACTTATCAAAATGGCGAAAAATAAAGTAACTGTTTTGGCAAGGCGCCACCTATGTGTGGCTCAAACAAGGCGAATCTATTAAAGGTGAATTTATCGGTAAATCAGCTGATTTGTTCTTTTTTTCTTTCGCCATGGCCATGTGGCTATCAGGCAAGTTCATTATTCATTGTCATCTACTTTGCCGTGACAATCAAACGTATAATACACTGTTGTTGGTCAGGTGTCACCGTCTTTAATAAATGCGGCTTAGAACCACATCACTGAGCACATTTTGACAGTTTGATGACAGTTTGCACTTTTGATGCAATTTGGCAATTTAATACAATTTGAATATTCTTTGCTGAATAAGTAACGGTTTTAAAAAGCGATTTCCACAATTTTTAAATGCTGATATGGTTCCAGCATGAAGCATCAAATTTAATAAAATTACTGTAATACAAAATCATTAAGTAAAAGATGAGAGCCATCATTGAACACAATTTGACAATTTGGCCACTTTACAGAGTTTAGCAATTTGACACAATCTGAGCACTGCTTTTGGAACGCTGACTTAGAGTTCTCAAATGCTGCTCAACCCTTTAATCATTAATTAGATAAACTGAGAGTGATTTGGGTAACCAGGGTTAAGGACGTATTGCTCTAACTACCTATTCATTTAATGCCTTCCCTTGAACTCGACATCTAAAGTGTTCCGTTCTTGGTGAGAACGACTGTACGAGTATGGGTGTATATTTTATTTTTTGTTAGTAGAGTCAGATGAAATCAGATTTGTCCATTGGCAAAATATATCATATACGAGTACGTACATAAATATATCTGATAAAGCTGGAAAGGCAGTGCAAACGTTGAGAATCTAAAAATGTGCTTGCCAAAATGAACAGCAAGCACTGAAGGTATGTTCGTATGTATCATAGTTCATTGTTAACTTGTATAGGCAATGAAGGGTAGGGCAGAACAGTAGCGAGGCAAGTATTGCAAAAGATTGTTGAAATGAAAATATTCATTTTGGCAAGCTGCCATGCGTATTTTCATTTAAAAAGAATAGCACTGAGAAGAAAAAAAAGACTCCAAAAAAAGCACATGGAACATTCAAATCATTGTAGTCATTGTCAATTGTGGGTTGTTGTAAATTTTGACATTGAATTTTGTTGGAATTTCCGTACACATGCCTCTATTGTGCTCTGCCATGTTAGAATGAAAGATGTGCATCCTATTAAAGTGGCTGCTTGTTTTGTAGACTTTGCCCCCAAATGCATTTGCTCCTTCGCACAAATTCGATGCTAAGTTTAATTTCCAAAGCAGCTGTGTATGTGCGTACATACGTCAGAGGTTCCCAAAGTTGACTTATCTGACCAAAAAGTTCACTGTAACAAGAAAAAGAAATAGAATTTTCGCAAGCGCGAAAGGGTCAACAAGTTGGGTTTTAAGTAATTTACTAAAGAATATTTGTTTTTTCGGCAAACACATACATACACTAACAACACACTTTCTGAAACGAGGCTCGAGCTGAACAAATTTCGGCTGCCATAAGATCAAAAATATATGAAATGTACCAAATTAAAATGAGATGAAATAAAAATTATAAGATTTTTGTTGGTGTTTTTGTGACTGTGTTTCCTGAACTGCGAGACTCTTAATTGGCACCTGGTGTCTTTTTAATACCACAAGCATCTGATGTTTTGGTGATTTAATTTCCAAGAGTGCTATTTTTTATATCCACTTCATTGTATCTAGAAAGTGAAGCAGAAACCTAAGCACAGAGCTCAAATTTCCTCAATTTCGTTACGGAATGATTTGCTAAATGTCTAAATCTAGCTATTTATAAATTCAGACACCTGCAAAGGTAGTGAACAATAGTTTCTTTGTCCCCACTTCTCTATAACTGCGGCATATACTCCTGTGTGTTATGTTTTACTTCGCCGTATGCTCCCCTACCTTCTAGTGTCCAGTGTGCACCGCGGTTGGTCTTGAGATGTTGAGTTAACGGTACACAAACCGTGGTTTAGCTTTCGACTATGACGGATTGTCAGGTCTTGCTCCGACTAGTGCCCCCAACATCGCCTACTTGCAATGCTGTAATATCAAGACTCTATTTCCGTCTTAATTTAGATGCAGGGAACTTCTACGGTTGCGCTTCGGTTGAACTTAAGAAGGATTCTAGTGTTGCAAGCTCATTCACCTTCTCTTCGCCATCGATGTTCTTGTGGCCTGAAACCCATATTAGAGCTATATCGAGTCATTGATTGAACGAGTTGAGTTCTTCTATACACTGCATTACGTCCTTTAAGTTAAGCGCCTTTGTGGAAGCCTGACAATCTATCAAAATAGATTTCTGGGTTGCAGCTTGCTTGATATCGGAGATGAATTAGCAGGCTTCCCTGATTGCTAGAAATTCTGCCTGAAATACGCTAGTTTTGTCTGGAAGGCAGATTGATTAGGGATTCAGAGTACAATACTTCCCCGACTCCGAAGTTGGCCTGGGCCTGCATCAAAATCTCTAAAGATTCGCCTCCTTCTCCAATCTGCTATAGATGGGGATACCACAGAGAAATCTTTAGTGAAGTGAAGACTTGGTTGCTGGTGGTATTAAAAAATGATAATTTTTGCAAAAAGATCATTGAGTCTGACCACGATAGTTGCGGATGTGTATTTAAAGTGAAGATCTATTGGTATTTAATGGGTCAGTAAGTTAAGTTCGTCACTTCGACTCGAGCGTAATGTCCCTGTTATTAAAATATAAGCTGCTCTTTGTACCCTCAAGAGTTTATTTTGGTTGTAGCTTTTAGGTATTGGGGGGGCAACAGATGAGTAACCTATACTTAAGAATAGGCACCACAATTTCAGTGTAGAGCACAGTGAGATTTGTGGTTGGATACCCCACTTCTTACCCATCATCCCCTAGAAGTTACATACCGCTATGTTTGCTTTTTTACTCCATACTCGATATTGAATTTCCGACTAAGTTTGGTGTCAACAATTCGCAAAGATATTTGACTTGTGGTCATAGTGCCGTTCTGATTCCATTCAGCTTGGGGAAATTGGCGCTGGGTAGCTTAGTCTTAGCAGTGAAAATAAAGACTTCAGTTCTTTTGAGATTCATTCTCAGTTTTCAAAGATTTACAGATTTTAGTACATTCACTGAGCAAATCCAATACTTCTTCCATAACTTCCGGAACATCCCATAAAACATTAAACACATGTTGTGCGCCTACGCTATAGCTCTAATTCCCTTTTGATTGAAGGTGGAGACAATTTTGTTCACAACTAGGGGGTTCCCCTGTTGTGGTTGAACTACTTCCAATTGCAGCGAGAATTTTCCTGGTTTTGAACATTAAAATAATGCATTCAGGACTGTTTCTAAGCTTAAATTGGTGAGGATAGCCAGTTGGAGTTAATGTAAATATTGTTGACAGTTGCATCGAGTGAATTTTTTGAGTTCAATTGATTTTATATAGTACTCTATACCTTCTGCATTGCCATTTCCGTGAACTCATCTTTTGTTTGCATGCTAGAGTTGTGAGATGAATGAAGTTCCCAGTCTTTCTGTAAATATACTGTATATTTAAAACTCGTTCAAATGGTTTGAGACCCAAGGACATTGAACTGATACGCCCGGAATTCTTCGCGTGTTCAGGGTTTTTTCCACCATACTTCCTGCTTTTGAGAATTTTTGCTTTTACCCGTCTCAAGATGAGTGAAATATTGCAGTAAGATAGGCTTTTCTTGAAGATGACTTTTAGTCATAGAACCACAGCGTCTCTGACGTTCTGCTGTTTTAAGTAATTTGAAATGTTTTATAGACCTGTCACGATTGAATTGATTTAGTTAAGGGCTATGCTGTCTACATGATCCCCAAAGGGATGGTTTGGTCAATATTTTCTGTTGTGCCTGGAAAATGGGCGTTCATGAATATGCCTTACGATGCAGCAGATGAATTTGTCCATTCCTCATTGTCCTTCTTAACAAGGACGAGCCCTTGCCTAGGAGTCTGCCTAAGCGAGCGAATTTTTGGCTGATTCAATTAAAGTACAGAAGTCTGAGACAGATTTTATAAGATAGGTAGTACCTAACTTTGCGACAAGTATTCAATATCTCTCTGGCCAGCTCTCTAAAACTGTTCAGGTCTTCAGAATATTAGTGAGGAGTGAGTTATCCTCTAAGCCTCTGATCGTATCTTCGATATCCGAAGGCGAATTTATAGAGTTGGTGGGAATATGCCGTATTTTGGTCGAAGTGGTACGCTTAAATACGCGCCAGTCGGTTCTTTTAGGATTTTACCACCTATTGTTCGTGAAGAGGGTAATATCTAGAACATCATTCCATCAGTCGAGGCCATCAGAACATGGAAAGATAATGGTTAGAGTATTACCTACATTGCGAATATTTCAACTGATGTTAAGTATTTAATTAAATAATAACTCACCGCTGTCGTATGTGCGCTTGTGCCAAAAATCTCGTATCTGGAGACCGTGGCGCACCTTGTCCGCACTGCTGAGCTATGGTATTAGTTGTTCAACTTCTGGGGGTGGTTCTGGTCAAACATGTGGTTACACACCACATACTCTGATGCCAGTCACACCTCTGCTCCTTGCTTGTTTGATTACTTTAAAGTCCAAAGTGCAGTGCTCGGTGGTGCTTCAGTCGCTCTGTGCCTCCGAGCTCAATTATTAGCAACCAAATGTGAGCAAGAGACGTGCGCAAGGTATGCCCTGTATTTGTGTTAACTTGACTTTTAAGCCGACCAATACGTTGCTGATCTCAGATACCCATTCCTCAAGCACCTTCCTTCAAATTGAGCAAAATTAGCAAAAAATACTTTTCTTAAAGTCTAGTTCTAAAACATTTGGGAACCGCACATGTAAGCAAATTCAGAGAAAATTGAAATTTACTGAGGCAAGTTTACACAAGCACATATGCACTGTACAAAGCACTTGTATATGTATGTATGAATTGATGTATGCAAAAACAAAAACGCATGCTAGCAGCTGCTTGAATTCTTTCCGCCTAAAGCATGCGGCTGCTTGCTTTAGTTATCCCTTCTGTTTGTTTGTCGGAATTCTGTTTTCGTATTTGACAGCTTTGCCAAGTCATTCCTTCAATTTCGAATTATTTTTTGCTGCGCAAGTTGTCCTCTTTATTTCCTTCGATTTGCTGGTGTGTTTTGATAAAATATCAAGCAGTTGTAAAGCAATTAAATTCTATTTAAAGTCGTTTTTGTCAACTATTTTCTGATTTTAGATTTACTCAGACAATTTGAGCTTAGAAATGAAAATATTGAGTTTGACTTGAACTTTATAGGAGATTTTGTTGCCGGTTACAAATAAAAAGTTGCTAAGTTGATTTTGCTTATGGAAAATTTTTTGAGAATTCATACTTAGTTTTCGGAAAGAGTTTCTAGATTCCATTTCAGTAAAAGAATGCATTTATTTTTTAATTCCTTTGAAAATTAAAATTGCAGGTAGAAACAAATCAAAGATTTTAATATTATATAGTTACTCATACGTCCTGTAGATCTAAATAGACACGATTTTTGTGCTGAATAATATAAGTCTTATACTTATGTACATGTCAATCCCTATATATATTTGAAGCGGAAGTTTTGTACGAATGGCATGCCACTTTTACAAGTTCCTCCGTAGTGTTTTAAGGGCGTAGAGAATTTTTTTCGCTAACGCTAAAACGCCAAGCTGTTCCGTCTTCCAGAGCATATCATGGTTATGTGTCATGGGTAGACATTTATTTATTACTTTGAACAAATATTCAAAGTTCCGTCAGCTTATTGTGAGCCCTGAAAATTAATTGTGCTTGGATGGATACATTAACTTAATGGAAAAAGTTTTGTAATTGCTGCATTTTTGGACCTAAACACGCGCTTGAATCGATATTAAATAATGATTGATAAACTTCAAAAGGTGTTAGATTGGAATGGAGTGGGTGATCTGGAATGGCTTAAAATTTGTTTGAATATGAATAAAGGTCATACATGTATCAAATGAAGAATCTGTCGGCATTGGTCTGCCGCAAGGGTTGTCTATTTACACCGGGTTGTCTATTTTTTAGTATTACATATATAAATCATATTACAAATGGAGTAAATTATTGTAATAAAGAGCTTTTTTAAAGATGGGTTAAATAGATTAGGATCTAAATAATATATATCTGTGGCTGTGCCGAAGCCAATTAAAGAAAAATAGAGACAAGACTAAATATATGACTATAAGTGAAATAACTATCAGCAAGACTTACGAATTAAAAATTGCAAATAACAGACGTAAAGATTCAATTGAAGACAAATTTAAATTCAATCGGCTTGCACAAAAAATAGGTTTTGGCAGAGATTATCAAAATTGTTATCGAAAAAGTACAAAATTCTAGATTACAGAACAATGGCGGAAGCTCATTTCAAGTACTGTCCTACTATAATGTGTATGCTTTAAAAACTATGAGTTTTTTCTAAAAAAGGATACACTAACAAGTGATACGCTAATTTAATTGCAGTGGCTTCGTGTCACATTTCAGAGATCGTTTATAACACGATTACCGAAGATCGATTTGTGCTGAAACCAAAGATTGGTCAGGTCCATCCCCAATTTTTGGTCACAGCAAATAGTTTGTTAAGCCTTTGCAGCGCTCAACGTTGACCGAAATTGTCTCTAGTAGCATTTTCAAAAAAAAAAAAAAACACAGAGGACCAATGATCCCACCTCCTAGACATTCGAACCCAACTGTCGCTCTCTAAGGAAGCATTGATGTGAAGGTTTTGTCTCTGGCTTCCTTTCCAATATATGGGCTAAGCAACACCACAAACTTTAGGAATAAGTTTGCAATATTTTGAAATGAAGCAAAGTCTTTCCTATAAATTATGAAATACGGTACATATACTTATATAAAAAGGCTGCTTATATTCAAGGGCCGATGTTGAATGTAAACCATACCTAAACGTCAAGTTTTTTCTGCATTTCATTTAATTTTTCAATTTCAGACTAACTCAATTTGAACAATGGAAAGATACACAATCGAGCGACGCGTTAAAGTTATTCAAGCTTATTATGAAAACGGGCGTTCAAATCCAAATGCATATCGCGCACTTCGTGAAGGAAATCATCTTCAGTGATTCGTAAATAAACAGAATTGCCGCATTTGGGCGAGTGATAATCCAAGAGTGATTGCCAAAAAACCCATGCACCCACAAAGAGTGACTGTTTGGTGCGCTTTATGGGCCGGCGGCATCATTGGGCCGTATTTTTTCCAAAATGAAGCCGGTCAGGCAGTTACTGTGAATAGTATTAGCTATCGTGAGATGAAAACGAACCTTTTATGGCCCGAATTGAAAGATATGGATGGTTTTCACGATATGTGGTTTCAACAGGATGGTGCCACTTGTGACACAGCTAACAAAACAATGGCTCTTTTGCGCGAAAAATTTGATGGCCGAATAGTCTCACGTCACGGCGATGTCAATTGGCCGCCAAGATCATGTGATTTGACACCGTTGGACTTATTTCTTTGGGGTTATTTTAAAGAAAAGGTGTACGTCGATAAACCAGCAACAATTCAAGAGCTAAAGGATAAATAATTCGGCACATTAACGGCTAGAACCTCAATTATGCCTCAGCGTCATCGAAAATAGGGCAATCGGATGGAGGTGTGCTGCCGAGGACGCGGCGGCCATTTGGCTGATATTTTTTTTATATGTAATTGAGCCATACCAATATTATAATAATAAAGAGAAATGACAATAATTTTTTAAAAAATTGTATTTATTCAAAATCAACACCGGCCCTTAAAACTTAACCACCCTTTAGTACAGTTAGTTTTCTCTAAATGATCTCTCAGCGGTTCAAAAAAAATTTTCAAGTACGGGTATTTTGAAAACCAACCGATATTTTCTGGCAGAAAACCGGCAGATATTTTCTATGAGGAGAATTGTGGCGCATATTAACATGTAATGGCGAATAAATTATATGAAAACATATTTATCTATCTCTGGCTCTATCCTTACCTCTATCTCTTTTTTTTTTTGTTGAGTTTTGGTGTTTTAGTAGGAGGAAAGCATAGAAAGCCTGTGTCCGTTGTGGCCGTCAGTGTGGAGCTCTATCCCGAACTAAAACCCGCTTTTGTTCGAACGGTTGCTCCTCCTGGAACCTTGCCGTTAAGGAGCATATTAACTCAAATCTGTCAGTCTCTGTCAGTACGAGAATCTGCCAGGTGTTCGTCTTGCAACGACTCTTCAACACGTCCATTAGTCTATAGATCAAGTTGTAGATGGTGTAGGTTCGCCTTTCGGACACATTCTTCATCACTCAGCGTTTTCATTATACGCGCTGCTGTACCATTTAATGCTCGCCATTTTGCAAGCGGTATTTTGTGGTGTCGAATGCCTGCACTCTCTGGTTCGTCAGGGCAGACCGGGCAAAAGGGGTCGTTATCCAAATTAAAATGGTGTAGCTACTCTTTAAACCATCCGTGACTGCTCGGCAGTTGCGTCACGTAAAAGTAAACTTCGCCGTGCTTCCTTCGATACCAAATCGCTATGTTTGGGATCAGCTTGTGCGTTCAATAACCATGTTTTGAAAAGTCCCAGCGTTGCTGGGGTTCGCTGTCTCTCTTTTCCTTTAACAACCCTGAGCGGTATTTCTTGCGTTAGGTTATACAGCCTCTGCAGCTCTTTGATCTAGAGATGTATAGACATTTCCCTCGAAATGACAGCTATGGCATCGTCTGAAGCAGTGCGCTCGCCACTCTAAGCGCTCTTAGTCTTCTTTCATTTGCATAGGGGTTACGTCGGAGTCTTAGCTATGTCAATAATACTCAGGAAGCTTGCTAGCACTGCTACTTTATTCGCTCGACACTGATATGCTGCGCTGCTCGTGGCGTCATTAGCCCTTGGTGTATTTTCGGGTGAGAGTGTTCCCTGCATTTGGGTTGCTGATAACGCTCTCCGCTCCATCTCCTCTTATTTTTGTTGTTGCTGCTGTTTTTGGTGTCACTTTTGTAATTTAATTTTTGCTGTTGAGCCAGGCCGGTGTTAATTAGTGGCGATGGATGTCAAGGCTGAGGCTCTGGCAGAACTTTATGATGACGGAGGTAACTGAAGCATTAGCCGACTAGCCGTTTTAACGAGATCTCCCTCTCGCTTACTAAGGCAGCCGAAAATCACAGTTGTCAGCCCGGGATCATCATAGAATATAGCTGCCCCTCACATGGGAAACAGACGCTGACCAGGGTATCACCCAATATGAGTTCGTTGCACCCGGATTTTTATAGAGGACATGCTGCGCCCTCCGCTCTCGCTCGTTTTCAGGGATCGCTTATTTACCTTTGAATAGAAGTTTCAAATAATATTTAAATTTCAAAAAAATTTTGTTTCACTATTTTGTAGTTAAATAACTGCAGTTATTGCTAATAATATTTCTTTTTAGGACAATCATGTATTTACAGCAATACTCGCATACATCATCCCTGAGTTATTGTGCCATTAGTCACTTTTTATGATTTTCAATTATCTTTCAGGTAGTCGTGTTATCCGCTCCCTTAACCAGACATTGTCCTTACTGTGCACCCTTGTACTTTCGTGAAGGTCAAATATTTGCTGCATTGTTGACAAAGCTCACTTCAACTGCACTTCGGAGAAAAATATCTCTCCAAAGCATAAACGAGCAGTAAATATGTGAATTTATATGCACTTGGGAAGAAAATTCTTTAGAAGCACGCAGCGTTTTGTCGTTGATCGAATGTGCGAAATGAATCAAAGCATAAAAGAACAGATATGCAATGTAGTGGCCACAATAAATATTCTCGCACACTTGTCCTTGTTGAAAGGGCTCGAAGGGATTGCGGTTTTCATTGTTGTCTCCAGATAAAAATATTCTTCCATCCACTTTTCGTCGTCGAAGTTATATTGCAGGTTGTTATTACTGCTGTTGTTGTTCAACTGCGTTGCATTGTGGTAATTTTTCAAGCATCAAATAGAATCAAAAATCCAACACGTTGACGCTTACTAGCACCATACGTAAAATACTCAGTAACTGGACCACAATGCACATCCACACGTTGTTGCACCATTTATCAAGTCGGCAGTATAATAAATGCAGATTGTCGCATTCACCAGTACTTACGTCTAACGGCGTGCGGCTCTAAGTGGACAGCAGAAGGATGCAGTAAGTGCAGTGCCAGCTACCACACTTGATGAACCAGCGCAACAAACAGGCGAAGGAAGTTCGTACATTGTGGTTACATGCAACGACAGCAGGCCTAATAGTGTGGGTGGTGCCATATTAAGTGTGAAGTGTAATATTGCAAAAGCAACAACAACTATAGACACATTCCCCTAAAATGAGTAGCAGCAAACAATTGGGAATTTTCGAAATTACAAGGCAAGCCATTATGGCTTACAGGATTACGTAAGTATAGTCAACATGGCGTATGAGCAACAAAAATTTCCAATGTGGAAACAAAAACGCAGAAATATATTCAAGTCCTTTTGAAGCTAAACGTTACACCATTTTCACATATTTCTGGAACTCAATGAATGCAGTCTTGAGTAACTAGTCTTTGTGCTCATGACCAGCAATAAGTCTTATATAAAATCCAAGATTAAATGATTAAAATATTATTTAAAATAATAATAACACAGGCCAACAACCAAAAAACTTTTTCGATAATTTTAACTAAGGTTTTAAGGTTTTTTTATGCTGAAAACGAATATGACCTTGAAAATGCTCCAGCACGTCAGGATTTTTGGCAGTTTGAGGTTAAAAAGTCAAAAAATGCAGATTTTGGCGATTTTTTTAATTTTTTTTGTTTTGGCAAGGTAAAGTTTTTTTTTAATTTTCCACAACAGCATCGCAAACTACTAGTCTTCAGCTTTAAAACCCATTTTTTTTAAATATTTTTACGATTAAAATAAAAAAAGTTATTCTATTTTGTCAAGGTCATATTCGTTGTCAGCATAAAAAAACCTTCAAGAAACACCCATAGCCGTTTTAAAAGCTGTAAAAAAGCGAGATTTTGCAGGCCTGTGTAATTAGTCAACATAGTATATTAACATTTATGACCTATGTTTCCCAGACTATTGTGATAAACATTTGGATTCTTTTCTCTGAGCCAGCGCGACATTTGTGCGAGAGCTTTAGTTTAAAACTCGTTGTGTTCGGATTCTTCGGGTATTACAAAAAATAGAGTAAAAAACAAAACCTTACTCCCAAAATGGCTCAGATTTAAATCTACTGATTTGTATCTAATTAATATTTTATACTGAAATCCAGGGCAACTAAAAATTGTTCTTAATATTTTATTTTAATCATTCATATGAACAGAAGGACCAGATAATTTCATGGAAGAGAGAATAGTGGAGAGACGCCACACAAAATAAGTAAACATCGGATTCAAATTTCTACAAATCCACCGACTTAGGAATAATAAATCATATTTTTAAATCATCTGCATTTAGAAGGAAATTGGCTTAAGAAAAATAGCTACTCCCATCACTGATGAATAAAATGAAATTGACCCATAATACTTGCCTGAGGTGCACTAGACTACTTAGGAAAAGAAGTAGGCGAGACACCATCAACAGAAATTAATTAAGAAAAACTGAATGAAGACTCATATTCTTTATCTCATATATATATTGGGAGGTTGAATTAGTTTTAAAGGTTTTTTTCGAAGATTTGGGGCTTCATTGTGAAAAAACGGTACAAAATATTTTATTCGAAGTATTGGCCATCGCTAGCTACAACTTTCGCCCATCTTTCGGGCAATTTCCGGATGCCGTTTCTCCAAAATTCTGGCCGCTGCTTGGCTATCCATGACTCAACCCATATTTTGGTAGCCTCGTACGAGGAGAACCGCTGGTCCGCCAAATCGAGACTCATATGCCGGAACAAATGATAATCGGAGGGAGCTATGTCTGGACTATACGGCGGGTGGGGTAACACTTCCCAGCCAAGCGTTCCAAGGTATTTTTTGACAGGTTGAGCAACATGCGGCCGAGCGTTGTCATGTTGCAAAATAACCTTGTCGTGACTTTTTACCGTTTCCGGCCGTTTTTCTTTCAATGCCCGGCTTAAACGCATCAATTGCAGTCGGTAACGATCCCCCGTGATTGTTTCGCCCGGTTGGAGCAGCTCAAAATATACGACGCCGACCTGATCCCACCAAATGCAGAGCATGATTTTCTTGCCGTGAATATTCTGCTTGGCCGTCGACGTTGATGCGTGGCCGGGCAAACCCCATGATTTTTTGCGTCTTGGGTTATCGTAGTGGATCCATTTTTCGTCGCCAGTCACCACCCGATGCAAAAGACCCTTCCGATTTTGTCGCTCGATCAGCAATTCGCACGTAAAAAATCGCCGTTCGACGTCGCGCAGCTTCAACTCGTACGGGACCCAATGTCCTTGCTTTTGGATCATTCCCATCGCTTTTAGATGCTTGCAAACGGTTGATTTATCAACGCCCAATGATTCAGCAAGCTCTTCTTGGGTTTGGCACGAGTCCTCGTTTACCAATTCCCCCAATTCCGCATCCTCGAACTTTTTATGCTGGCCAAGACGCTCCTTGTCTTCGGTGTGAAAATTACCACTTTTGAATCGTCGAAACCAGTACTCATATGTTGAAATCGACGGAGTATGGTCTGGGTAGGCCTCCTGCAGCAATTCACGGGCTTGGGCTGTATTTTTTTTTCAAATTGAAGCAGAAAAGCAAAGCTTCCCGCAAATTGCGTTTCGACGGCACGAAAGTTGACATACTCGGAGCACGAAAACACTGCGTTGTTTATACTTCAGCGAAATGACAGATACTGATAAACAAAGCCTAGGGATGAGGCTTTGTCATGAATATATATTCAGTATTGCCAACGCGATAAAGTGATAAATAGCGCCATCTGTGTGTCACCTTTAAAACTAATTCAACCTCCCAATATATATAGTTTATCTCATAAAATTTGTTGGTATACTTTATCGAACTCCTTTGAAAAGTCAGCATAAATATAAACACATAATTATAGCCAACTTGTTGGCCTGGTGAGAATGCTGCAATACAGCATTCACTGAAAAAGACTACATTATAAACTGGGAACCTACCAAAAATGAAACTATTATTTGAATTGCAAAATACATATTTTCCTTGACAATGTTTTCGAACAGCTTAGGTGGAGTTTCGAAATTGATCTGTAATTGGGAATATTGGTTTTTTCCCACTTTGGAAAATTGGAGTAAACTGTCATCGATAAAGAAAGTTGGAACTAACGATTAATTTTGTAAAAGATGACGGAAGTGGATGGCTTTTAAATTTTACCTCTTGTAAAATCTGAATACCTGCGAGCTGTAATGTAAGCGCTGGAGGTTTAGAGTTGCTAGGGTCGCGAATTACCATAATAGAATCGTGCTCAAGTACTATTGGCTTTTGCTTTGTTGCAATAGTAATTAAATTTTTTCGAGATAAGTTATTGTAAAATACTATACAGGGTGAACGATATGAAGTGTTACCTATTCAAAACACCCCCGACCCCGAAAACTCAAACTTAAGTTCACAGTGATGGGTTTTACATAATAAAACCATAAACTCGCATACTCCTAAAATTACTTAAATCTTCTTTTGACTGGATTAGTCTGTCTACGAGTATATATTGTCCGATCCCATAGTTGCAGTTGTGTTTTGTCCTGGACTTCGTCAGTGTAAGGTGTCTCAAGGTCTAGTAAATGTCTGCAGGGGTGATTCCTACAGTAAAAACCCTGCAGAAATTGCTTGTAGAGTATTTTTCTATACTCCTTAACCGTTGTAAAGATGTTGCAGGGGGACATCAGGAGGCATCTCGTGCCTGTCCTAATGGCGGTTTGTTGACAAGTCTGGAGCTTTGTCCACTGCAAATCACCAGTGCCAGGCGCAGCATAATTCAGAACCGGCCGACTTGCTTTAAATGTTGCCAGCAACAATTCTTTGTCTTTGCCTCAAGTACTGCCGGCTAGCGATTTAGTGGCAACCGCGGTTGTATGCGCTTAAAAGGAGATATGCGCTGATATTTTCTGTTTTCCACAACGGTGCAGGTCTTTGACAACATAACTATAACTCTTGAAGTGTTGGGCCTTCCCTGAGGAAAATAATGTGCAATAACAGACCATTAATTTAATTCATTGTAAATATTTAAGAGAATTCAAGCTTCAGCGGCAATTTTATTTTGGTTTTAAATAGAAGCGGAAAATCAAACTAGATCTACAAGAAAACCCAAATTCACAAATGTAATCCCATAGTTATATACCTATGTATATACCCTGGTATTCACGCTTAGTGTGTAATATTTCAGAACTCTCTACAAATATTTCGCCTAACACTTAATACTGCGGTGCAAGTAAAGGTTCCCTTTCAATATTTTACAAGTTTTATTCTGGTATCTAAATTTTTATAAAAGTTAACAAAGAGTGTTGACTGATGTACACAGGTATTGACGGACAGACTTCACTACTTCGGTTCTATTCTGAATAGTTTGATAAATTTTAATAGAATCGAATCAGAAAGTCAGCCAAAAGGTCTGCTGTAAGACAGAAGAAGTGGTCGCATTAACATTTTGGACAAAAATTAAATTTGGCAAAAAGCCTAGAGTCATTAAAGAGCAAAATGGATGGCAGAAAGGTCTGAATATACCATTCAAACTTTTTTTTACAGATGGGTTCAAATTGGCGGAAAGAGTAGGGACAGCTGTATTTTGTCCGAAATTTGATCTCCAAAAGTCTTTCAGACTCCCTAATTAGCTAAAGCAGCATAGAATTGTCTCTGGAATCTTTGAACAAACTTGAAATGTGTTCAAAAATGCAGACCCAAAATGGATGAATTCTGTGGAAATAGGCAGGTCACTATTGACTGGATACCAGGACACAAAGGAATAGAACGAAATGAGAGAGGCAATGAGCTCACTAAGGCAGATACTCGCTCTTCTTTCAGAAAACGGAACTGAATGAAGAACTCGCTCTGGAAACGCAGTCAATACAATCCCGTACAAAACTGGAAGATTATAACAACAACTGAGACATGAATGTTAAATTCGTTGTTAAGCTCGAAATCCTTTTATACATATGTAAAAAATGTCTAATATATATGAACTACACAGATATTTGTATACCAGTAGCTACAGCACAATTTACATGTTTTAGTTTTATGTAAAAAACAGAAATTTTTCAGGCTAGTGAAAAAATCTTTTCCGCCAGCCTTTTACTTTTTTCTACTTGCTGTCATTTATACCGTTTATTTTTTAGTTTTTTATATTACTGTTTTTATTTGCTTTTTTACTTTATTTTGAAGGTCAATACGCAGACTGCGACTGACATGACTATTGTACTAATTTTGCTTTACATATTTTCCAATTTTGTACACCAATGAATACCATTGCACATTGCGGACTCACATATACGAGTAAAAATGTGTATGCCATTTGAAATAGCAAGAAAAAAATAAAAGGGAGCAGCAAACACTGATTGCAAAGCAAATTGCAGTTTTTGGTTTCGATTATTTTGGCAACAATTGAGCTGTTCGGTTACAAATGATTAGTTGATCTGATTGCGGAATGTGCAGTTCTTATTATTTTCTGCTGGCGCAAAATGCAGGATTTGCTTGCAGTTCAAATAGTAATATGCAGTTGCTGTATTTACACAAAAAATAACAAACACGTGTGGCGTACGTTTGCACTGGTTCAGAAGAGAATATTTTATTATAATTCGTGGTATGCGTATTGATTTCTTTCCGCAAATTGAATCATCAATATATTTTTAGCTACATATCTGCTGCTTTATCTCACCTCATTACACCCGTCGCATTCTGAAAATATGTTAACACAATGGGGGAGCTAAGGCACAAATAGCACTTTAGAAATGCTCGGTTCGGTAGATGACAACAGGCATAAAAAGCTTATTTATACACCCAAGATGAATCATGGTTTGGTTCGAGGCAAGTGCTATCAGAGTTCCTGTTTATATTTCTGGCCTAAAAATGCTTTCAAAAGGTACTAAGTGTATTTATGACAAAACATGCAAAAATTTCCAATGCAAACGTTCGATGGCACGTGACAACACTAGAAAGCCTAAAACCAGAAATATAAATATCAATCCTCGTATATGGGGTATGCAACAAAATGATTCTCACACCTCTACAAGGCTATAAATCAGTCAGGTATAAACTTTGCTGTGTCCATTTGGTCACCTGTGACTAGTAGAATGCAGTGAATAAAGTTTCAGGTCTGTCAAAATACTGCAAGGGGATGCACATGTCGTCTCATGCCCCCTACTCACAAGGTCTAGTTACCTAAGGACATTATTCTGTTGGTAATTTCTGATGATTGGGTTATATTACACGATGCCCGAAACTTACCATTTTTGAGATACCCCATTTCAATGGTTATTTATAAAAAAATATTTCTTTCCTGTATATGTTCAGTTTTTTCTTAATGTTAGTTCACAGATAAAATCTTTCTTTGTTTTCAATGTCAAGAAAATACGAGAAGAACTGGATTTGAAATAAAATAAGCTATATTACTTCATGGTAGGCGCTTAAGCTTATCAAGACGCAGCAAATTACTTATTTACAAGCAGACACTAATCCCGCTGTGGACTTACGGTACACAATTTTGGGCATGTGCTCGCCAATAGGACATCATTTCTATCCAACCAAAATCCTGCGGAGCATAGTAAACGCGTCATACTATATAAGGAGATCTTGGCATACCAACTGTGACCGGAGTAACGAAGCAGCGACTAAAAAATCATATCAACGATGCTGCATCCAGCTTCGTTCGCTTGAATTCTTCTCGAAGACGTTTAAAACGCACAACGGTAGCAGAGTTTATGGAGAGCGATTCGGGATTACTATACTCGTATATTGTATAATTAAAATTCTTTTTAAAACAAGTTAAATTAGCAAATGAAAATTGCTTATTAGTATCCTTTTATATATACCAGGTGCAATTACACTACGATTCTAATCTATGAATCGTTAATAAAAAAAAACAATTTAGCTTAAGTGTAAGACAATTAATAAAAATCGCTAATAAGATTTGAACCAAGAATTTACGATTTTTCACTAAGAGTTTCTAACTTCACATCAATAAAGATAAAAAAATTGCTGAAAACTTAGCTATCCAATGTAAACGTAAAATGACTTTCCTGGTAATGCTGTATATTCGACAACCACCACGTTCCACAAATCAACAGGACCTGAATAGCATTCCCCAAATCACTACTTGTGTTAACTCTCGATCCACATTTATGTATCATACACATTATTCGACTCCTCTGGTAACACAGAATTTATATATCATAATTTTTGAAGAGGTTTTGGCAAAATTTGGACTGTATGTATGTAATTTAGAACGCCTTTAATTATACTCTTCAACTCTGGAATCGTCTCGCGAATGTCAGCATAGACCATACTTTTCAAGTAACCTCAAAGAAAGAAGTTCAGTAGGGTCAAATAATAGTTTTTTCTTTAATAATATGTTGATGTTCAATGCCCCGAAGGGTGTAGTTTGAGGCGGAAGGCGACCGCTATTAGAAAAAACTGTTTCTATCACTTTGGTATTTCATTCACGGAGATTCGAAGGCACTTCCATCAGCTTTGGTGAAAAAAAATTGCAATTTTGACTGCGGCGTCACACGAGTCTCGGCAGGAGAATTCTATCAACTCATTTCATACGCATGCACGCACTGCTCCAATCTGTTGTTGTTCAGACGGCAACAAAGCGAAATGAGCAAAGGCTATGGTAATTTTTTTAAACGACAAAGTTTTGTCGTAAACCGCCGTCACACTCCCTGTTACGGCAACAAATCAGCTGATATTTTCAAACCTCACTAAGAGCCAGTCAAAGATCTAATTTTGGGCACACAAATTGAACAAATCTGTTCACCATGAAGTTCGCCCATTTGTGGAAAAACATCAAATATGTGGATGAGCACTGCCAAACAACCAACAAAAGATTTACGAGTAAGCGCCAATTATTTACACTTATATATATACACTTATATATATTTTTCAAAATTACCCATTTATTTTAACGCGAAGTACGATTATTTTGCAGTGTAGGTCGTCGCAACGGCTTCTGGCTTCATGGCTGTATTGCTGTTAGTGAAGATATTCACTTGTTTGTTAAGAGTGTAATTTAACTGCCAACACTGCTGCTTTAGTCTAAAGTACGCTATGGCAGCTGAGTTTCGAGCGTCAAGAAAAATAAAGCAGCACTTCGTCAATCATTTTAAATCAATCTGTGAAGAAATTGTGGATGTAGTGACTCAATTGAAGCCCAATGATGAAGTGCATTCCTACGCCCACCTTAACTTAAGTTACCTAGCGAGTTTGCAGGGATTTTAGCGATGAAAAGTGCAGTTTCTCTCTGTGAACTGCCGTTAAATTACTTTAGATAACATATGCTATAATTTCACATTGTTTCTTTTTGAACACGAAAAATAAAATTAAGACCTTGTATTGTCCATTACTATTGATACTACATACATACACTTGCTATTACTTTTATCTTTCCTCAGACCTGTAGATAGTTATTATCATACAAGTTTTTCTAGTATACCTATATGACCTCGAAGCCTTGGAACTGAATGCTGTAATGGACAAGTGAATGGACAACTGCTTTATGGAAAACTTCCCTATAAAGTCAGTGTTACATTTGTTTAGTCGAGCCATCAACTGGTAGTTATTATCCAAGCATACCTTTAAATATATTTCATGGATAACCAACAAGAAAAACAAGTTCTGAAAGTTTTTGGACAATACTGCGCATATGTGGGTACCTAAATGAAGAAAAATCATATTTGGTTTTTTCCTCTTAAGATTTATGAAAAACAACTCATTTTCCAGTCTAAATATCCTTAATGATAACAAAAATCATTGTACTGATTGAGTGCTTATCATTTTATAGTAACTTTTAAAAATCTACCCTTGGCTGTGTTTAACGTCAGCGCGCTTGATTGATAAGGATTAAGCATGCAAATAACAACAGCGACCTTTAAGAAGCGGTGATTTAGATGCCTGATACATAAATGGATTCGGCGAGCATAAAAGGTGTTGAAACGCGAAAGAGAAAAGCGTTAAGAAGTAAAATAAAATTCTTTAGAAAATCAAAGTGACAATACTGAAAACAAGGAAGTAAAGAAAATTGAACAAGTAGAGTGCGGCATATTGTGAAATTACGGTTGGCTTACAAGTTAAGAGTATTTCCTTGACGAAGGTTATATAAATTGGCTATAAACCGTGGACACATTATATCAATCAAGCTTCTCTTGTTCACTTTGAGCTGAAGTATGTATGTATGTATGTATGAATGTACATAAGCATCTGTATATCTACTTAATATAAGAAATAAATGCAAACTGTTATCTCATCGCATACTTAGCGTGCTGCCAGCTCATTGGGACATCATTGTCTCACTTAGTGGATTTTTCTACGCTAGAAGATATTAACATAAGTTAGTTTGAGGTAAAACCACTTCAAAGAGCTTTGAGTTTGTTATTCAATTATATTCTCATTTTATCTAAACGCTGAGTGTGCCTTATGAGTTTTTTGCTTTTCAAAAAGCATATAGAATAGCGACGTAATGTATGGGGAATGAAATATATAGACTAAAGATTAAGAGGAAAAAATGTTAAGCGCTTTCAGGGAACCCAGATCAAAAAAGTAAAAGAGTAGTTTATAAGATTTTACTCGCAATTAATATTAAACGACTTAAAATAAAATTTCTGTTCCAAGATTTCTAGAGTAGAATTTAAAGAGACTTTTTCTAGCATATCTTAACCCTCTAACTCCTGCTTAAGAGAGTATCTTTGACCCGCTTTCAAAATAATTATAATGAAAGGTCGTTAGAAAGTACAATTACAACGTTAATATGTTCCCTATAGACGGCGGCCGCCGTAGCCGAATGGGTTGGTGCGTGATTACCATTCGGAATTCACAGAGAGGTCGTTGGTTCGAATCTCGGTGAAAGCAAAATTAATAAAAAAAAAAACATTTTTCTAATAGCGGTCGCCCCTCGGCAGGCAATGGCAAACCTCCGAGTGTATTTCTGCCATGAAAAAGCTCCTCATAAAAAATATCTGCCGTTCGGAGTCGGCTTGAGACTGTAGGTCCTTCCATTTGAGGAACAACATCAAGACGCACACCACAAATAGGAGGAGGAGCTCGGCCAAACACCTAACAGAAGTGTACGCGCCAATTATTTATTTTTATTTTATAGACAATTTCAAGCTTAGGTTAAGTGAACATTTGCACTTATAAGCATTAGACCGCATCAATCTGTATGCAACACAAGTTTCGGACTTCCGATAGTGTGAATTTTATTTTTTATACAATAAAAGGTGTGCCATTGCCTGCCGAGGGGCGACCGCTATTAGAAAAAACTTTTTCTTCGTTTTGGTGTTTCATGAAGATTCGAACCTACGCCTTCGGGTATTGACACACCAACCCATTCGGCTACGGCGGCCTCAAACTGTCCTTTATATGTTTCATTTTTCGGGGTAAGTTATTCCAAAGATGGACAGAGAACACAAAGTAGTCACCAAACAACTGTATTTCGTCTGTATTTAGTGCTAGACTAGCACTTCAACCTTTTCACCCACCTACCTATAACTTAACTCGTTTTTCGAATTATCTATATAAAAACATGAATTTAAATGCGTTAGGAATACAGTATCTACAGAGTACTACCTGCAAAATTCACCTACTGCGGCAGTGTGCACTGGAGGCGCAGAATCTGTGTTTATCTGAAAATAGTTCTAAAAGCACCGTAAAGCAATTATTTAAAACTCTTTATGTATCTTGAACATGAACCTATACATGTGGAAAAAGAAGCCCAACAATTTTTAAAAAAGCATTCTTAGCAGTCAGGGATAAGTACTACAAATGGGAATTTTTGTTTACGGATGGGTCAAAAACATTACTACAGTGTTTAGTGTTGATCGAGAAAATTTTACCATTATAAAATTTGTCATTTGCCAAACTACGTATGTGTCTTCGTAGTAGAAATGTTAGCAGTTCTTTGGGTATGTTTATGTATACAAAAGCACAAAAGAAAAACGCTTATTCGTGCTGATTCTCTTCCGGTATCTTCAGCTACAGAAAACATCAGCAACGCGGAACATACAGTGAATCAAATTAGACATATCCTTAATAACAACAAAACGCTCATAAGTCCATGTGTAATAGCTCGAGCCAGGGCAAATTCGATAGAGATCCCCAATCCACAAGATCTACTGTCAATGAAACGAACATAAACATGTTTTTTCAAATTTTTAAAACGATGTAATATTTTCTATGAAATATGACACAGCAGTTACACTATTATTTTCTTTGTAATACCTATTTGTTTATTTAACTATAAGACAAACAGGAACTAGCCAATGGTCTTCAACTGCTAGGGCTAGAAATGAAATTTAAATTTGTAAGTTATTTACATTTTTAAATATATAATAATAATAATAATCTTTATGTGCCGCCTAACCATTTATTTGGAAATTTGACTATCTGTCTAATTATCGGTTTCGGTAAATGATCTATTGCCGGTATTTTTTGGACGATCCCATTCCAATTTGGAAGTCCTATTCAAAACTTTTATTGCCATTTTAAAATATTTTCCGTTTTCGCCTCATTTGATTGTTTTAAATTTGCTCTGCAACCATAAAAAAAATAAAAAAAAGCATTTTTTTCGACGTTGGCAACTGCTTGTGTTTATGTGCATGTATTACAGGTTACAGAAACGCTATGCACCAATCCCTATACCCACATGTATATGAAAGTGCTTATGGCAATAAAGTTGAGTTACGTTTGCTCATTCTCATATTTTTCACTTGTAATTCTGTTGCACTTTATTTTATCACAAACTTTTTGGTGCTTTCTATGCTGTTAGTACTTTGTATATTGTTATGGTTTTCCTGTTTTTTTGGCATTGTTTACACTGCCTCTGCGCTAAACACCACATGATTTGCTCAACAATACACGCTCGGCATGTAATGTTGCACTGCAAAATAATGTAATGCAATATAATGCAATCAATGTGCAACGTGCAACGTGGCACACCAAATATGTTGTACACAATTTTGCACCACGGTTTCACGCTGTGTTTTAGCATATCACATACATGTATGTGGGATATGTATATATATTTTGCACAGCTATGCACTTTGGCACCCACAAATTCCAGTCCTGTGTACACGAACTTTGGGCGCATGCTTGTCACGTTTCAATTGTTTCAGATTAGAGACGCGTGTCCGAACACTTAATGATGCTATAAAATGGTTTATTATATGCACACTAACAACAACTGATCGCCTCATATATTGATGTTGCAAGTGCCAACTACTTTGTATGTTTTGCTGGTAGAATAGTAAAATAAATATTAGTTACTGCTCTGTTCACTTCGAACTGCTTTACATGACTATGACTAAAGGGTTGTGTGAAGCCAAAGTGATCGGTCAACAAATTTTGGAAAGAAATAAAATTAATAGGAAAAATAGGTGGGTAGGTGAAATGGTTATGTATCACTCTGTCACTCCCCAAGTAACACTAGAGCACCGTTTAAATACCATTATGAGACCTCCAACAGGCAGATATACACAGCCGAGCAGAGCTGGTGATGCAATGGAGATGATTGATGGTATTTAGGTTGGTGGACTGCCCCAGGCTGTCGAAGAAAGGAGCACCAGTGACCTTATTCGTCTAGCTGTTCAGATGCCCGGAATATTTGCAGAGAAAGTGCTTAACAGTCTCTTTCTCTGAAAGGTCCCCACAGCTTCTGCAATAGGGGTGAAATGGTAACCCTTGGTTTTCCGCGTGTGTGCCAATTGTCCACTAACCGGTAAACACAGCGGAAATTGAATAGCGTCTAGCCACAAGGACTTTCTGGGTCCTCCGCCTATTGTACTGGGACCAAAGGGTTTTCGAAATAGCCCATAAGAAAATGGAGCTCCACTTTTTCTGCGCTTTCCTGGGAAAGAAGTTGTGCAATCTCCCCTTAACCCCTGAATGTTGTTAGGGGGAAATGCCGGTGACTGAGTAGAATTTCTCTGAGGCTAAATCAGTCCCTGTCATGGCAAGGTCATCAGCAATTTCAGTTCCGTCTATGTTCCTATGTCCTGGAACGCAAATTAAAGAAATGTTACCTGCACACCCAAGATATTTGACCTCCTTCTTACAGGAGTTGACTAGTTTGGATCTGCACCATGGCGTCAATTCCTGACTATCGTAAAAAAATTGCCTTTAAGATCGCATAAACTTCAGCCTGAAAACACTAGCAGTATTCGGCAATTTCAAGGAAATAAATAAAATAGGCTGATTTAGGGAAATTTTTATACATAATATTGTTTCCTTAATTATCGGATATGTATGAAAGGTGTTTTTTTGGCGCGTGGCCCATCTTTGAAGGGAATCTCAATCCTCTCATTTCGCGATGAATTGTCTTCAGAGTCTCCTGACTAGCCAGCTCATCTGCCCAGAAGTTTTTTTCTATGGCACTGTGAATTATTCGGATGCAGTCGAGGGAGATGTCAGGTATTCCCCGACTTATTTCGAATGCACAACCAATGGTCCCAGGGCCCTAATTGCCACTTGGCTGTCGAATTATATATTTATGTCCTTTACAGTAATTACAGAAGTAAGCAATTAATCCACTGCTACCTTAATAGCGGTTACCTCCGCTTGGAAAATTCTACAGTAATCTGGAAGTCTAAATTTGAGTTCAATGGGGAGCTCTTCGCCAGGGTGAGAGTATTCTCGTCACCAACCTTTCCGTTAAACTTCGAGCCATCCATAAATAAGGTTGCCAGAGTTGCAAGGCACTGTCTCGAAATATTACACCCCGTCCACCGCTCGGACCTAGCGCGAGTCAAGCGAGGAATGAACTCAAAGTTTTTTTGAGAATACTAGAGTGTCCGTAGCTTAAGTCTGGCGTATGGCCCAAACACGTAAATCTGGTTGTGCGGCAGTTTTCACTGCGATGACACAGTTTCACGTTATTTACAATATTAAAAAAGCGAAAGATCGCAAAGTTTTGTCTACTTGCAGAGTTTTAGTTTGAAAATTTGTACAAAACTAAAAACAAAAATGAATAAGTTTTGTTCAAAGTACTAAACTTTTTATTCACAATTTTTAGCCGAATTTCAAGTATGTAGTTTTATAGCCTAATGAAATTTATATAATAAAGTGCAAGTTTGAAACCCTTGTTGATTTTCGATACTCTTTTTTATGGCATCCTTGAGCATTTTCTCCATATGAACGAACGATTTAAATTTATTAATTTGCTGCATACTTAGCTTTCATGATCACCACATGATGCACCTTTAGAGTCTTGTGAAATAATTTTGCAAACATTTTACTCGAATTATTCTATAAAGAGTTATTTTGACCTTCCTGAAAAGTTAAATAAGTTGAACAATTTTATCTTACGTTCATGAAAATGCATGTTTAAACTACAGCTATTTGAGTATGCAAAGAAAATCATCTCCTCGTGAAGTTATTAAAATAGAAGCGTTCAACCTTTTGCCACACATACATATCTACTTACATAGCAAATGGCACGTTTCATGAAAGGTGAAATAATTTCATATAAGCCAATTTTCTCTTAATCAAAAGAATTGCGTAAATTACTTCTAGCAATGAATATGAAATTGTGAAATGCTTGTAGCACATATTGCAATTCCAGCAACTACGATAAAATGCATGTGCCAGTATAGGGTCATTTAAGTTTAAGCTCATTTTTTAGCTGAGTTTTACTTTTGAAGCTTAAAATTGCGGTGGGGCCTTTGTCGACAGGTGTTAAGTAGTAAATCTGCAAATTTCTAAAATGGGTACGATTTCGCTGGAGGAATGTATACAAAATTATTTAAATCTACTAAGAAAATTGTTGCTTTGTGAAAATTTCGCAACTTTGTATATTATAATTAATCTTTATGATGATTTGAGAAACAAGTTTTTAAAAAATGTAAACTATCTAATGCCAAAGCTCATAGGAATAAATATCTGCGCTTTGTTAAGAAATGTAAGTAAATACCTAAGTAAAATTCTACAGTGGAATTAAGTGCGCAGATTTGAGTATGAAACTAAAGAGGATCCAATCCCATTCTGGTTTACATACACTCCAGAAAGTCCTTCTATAGTATTCCCTCGAAGGTGTTCTTCAATGGAAAGGAGGCTGTTTTTTCCAGTTCCAACTTAGAATCTTCATCAGAATCAATTAGATATGGCAAAGGGAATGCTGTTTCCTCTGTTAATTTTAGTTCTCTCCTACGAACTATAGATGATGCTTGGGATTACATTCAGCACATCAACAGCTCTTGGCTGGATGTGCATAAATTCTTATCATATTTTTCTACTTCTACTAATCTTTAATAAATCGTTTGTGTGTGGGAAATTCATGGATGCTTAGAAAGCGGGTAGACCATTGGCTGCTCTACAATACGTCTGCGCCTTCTTGAGACGGTGCCGAGTTCTGTTGAAACGTCCATGGTCTAATACCGAAATATTTTCTCACGACTTCAAAGCAACCTCCAGAATACTTTCCCAATAATATTTAGCATTTACCTTGACCCCAGGCTCGATGAAAAGGATTGAAGAGCGCCCATCTGCGGTTACAGCGGCCCAAACCATTCCCTGTGGCGGATGCTTCCTCCTGGTGTCCAATCGATGAACACAATTTTCGCAAATTAACCGATTTCGGCCAAGCGAAGACACTCCTTCGCTCTCTCAAGTCTGACTTGTTGCTGCTTAGGTTTGAGATCATGCGGCTTTAGGAACTTGTAAGGCTGGACTTTGAGATCATTTCTCAGTATGCGGCGGGTGCTACGGTCCGATAATTTCAGTTCTTTCGCCATTTGATTGGGGATTTCGCTCAAGTCGATTCTTCACTTTTGAATCACCTGATGACCACCTCCGTGACGTTTCACGGTGCTACCAGTATTATTGTACCGAGTAATGGTGCGATAAATAAACTTTACTTACGTTAAGGTGTTCGAGCTCACGAACAATCGATGGTTGTGATTTTCCAGCCAAATATAATGCAATCACTCTATTACGTTTGGCATCCATTACTGATTTTCTTTTTTCCCGTTTACTCTTGGCAAAATGCTTTCGTGCGCTTGTAAACAATACTCTGGACTGTCATTTAGCCAACTAACAGACAGCTGACGCCCGTGTATAAGCTGCGCGAGCAGTTTGTTACACTTCAAGTGCCGGGCCCTGTACATAAATTAAACAAAAGCGCAAAGGGACAGGCTTTACGCCGGATTTCATTTCAAATTCGTCAGATCTTTCGCCATTCATTATTACTTTAGTGTTTGAGTGTATAACAATCATATCGATCAAATTTGTGTATTTTTGTGGTACACCCAGTTCTTTTAGGTGATAATCGAAATACTTTATGTTGAATTTATGAAACTTTTTACATTTTGAGAGCTGGGAATGAAAACATCATCGCGAACTGCAGAACGTAATATTTCTACTAATCAGCGTGGTTTTATGATTGGTAGGTCAGCTGACACTAATCTGCTGCTTTTCAGATTTTCGTAAGTCGGTTTTCAAAAATAGTCTTCAAATTGATGCAGTTCATACAGATTTATTAAATGTTTTCGATAAAGTTTGGCACGCAACCTTAATCTCCAAACTAATAAGTTCTTGGTTTTACTATATTTTCCTTAAACGAATAAAGTCGTACTGATTTAATCGTAAATGTGTAGTTCTTGTTGATAACGCATCTTCTTATTATTTTATTGCCTCTTCCCGTGTCCCTCAAAGCATCATTTTGGAGCTGTTGGGTTTTGTAAGTTTTATTAATAATTTACATTTCTCTGAGTTTTTTTATATACAGATGCATAAATAAAATTGAGATATTTTCGACAGTTTTTAAGACGTCCAACAAGCTAGTTTCTTGCGCAGAATTGTATGAGAAACTATCAGCAAAGTCTGTGCAAACTGCATCAATTTGATACCTACACTATGTTAAATGGGTATAGCACAGGGCTTATGGGAAATGTTGTCTACTTACTTATTTGTTTTTTATTTAACCTTAATATTGTCGTTTTTGTGAAATAAAAATGTTTCAAACTTTACTAAAATTTGAAAGAAAATTCGTTAATTTTTTATCAAAATTTCAGTTTCTTCAAAAAAAAATTTTGAGCAGGCAGTTTTATAGCCTAAGCGGTTCAAAAATCGATGCGATTTTTAAAAAATATTTTTCGGTAGTCTTATGCATTTTCTTCTCATTATATGGGAGAAAACACCTCCAGGAAAAAAATTATCAAAGATCGAAGCGGTTTTCGAACCACGGGCTATAAAACTGCGTACTTGAAAATTGTCTGAAGACTGATTAAAAAATTATACATTTTCATGAGAATTTTTTTATTTTTTAATTTGGACAAAGTTTCAAACTTGGATTTATATGGTTTTTGTACAAAAATTAACTGTGCTTTTGAAAAAAAAAATTATTGAAATAAAATAAGGAAGAAATAAATTGTCAAGTCTCTACAATAACTGCTTTTCTAATTGTATAGGTTATAGTATCTCTCGGGAGTGACGATGCCAAGGGAAAAACAGTGTATTCATCAAATCCTGCATGTTTTATCTGACGGAAATCCTTGAAATTTCCGGAAAAATTGCTCGTGCGTCCAAGATTTCCTTAAATAACATATGTTAAATTATATACCTGATTTAATTTATAATATCTGACTCAGGAGTTGGATAGAATTAGGATATGAGGAGCCATGGATAAAATTAAACAAATTTCTCTACAGTTTGGAATATGTGCAGCAGAAAAGCTTCAACATTTAGTTTTATTGCACCTTTCATAATTGGAGTTGCTGCAATACGCCAACAGTATAAAGAGTAGGTATTCCGCGAAGCACTAAGAAGCACTCTACTATAATGGAGATTCAACGAAATACGTGTCATGAAAATTATGTCACCAGCTGACAGGCAAAAGTTTTGTCTCAATAAAATTTTCTGTGGTCATGTGACCAACTGCATTTTCCAGCATTCGGCGTTCTTGTTCCCAACGCATGCATTGGAAGGTGTGTTCAGCGACATCTACGACTGCATTACGGTATATGCATCCATTTTCCTCTTTTGAACAGGTGTTTCTGGTAGCAATACCGGTGTCCGAAAGCATTTCGGTTGCATAAAAACTGACTTCACCGAAGTTCCTTCTGTTGCATGGGCGATGTCCATCTGCCGTATGATCTGCTTCTCTAGCGGTTTTGCAATATCCTTGTTGTTTCGTCTTTTAGTTTGCGCGCTGCAGGTTTGATAGCTCCTCCTTCAACTCTGTCGTTCTTTAATGCTATCAACATTTTCCTCTTAAAGGCTAGTAAATCTGCTTGATATTGAACTGCTTATCACTTGAACCGCTGAAGCGGACACTGTGCGATAGGCAGACGCAATTTTCAGCGCTGCCGTTAATTTTACCGGTGATAGAAGCTTATACCGGTGATTTGCCTTTAGCTCGTTTGCACAGAGTTCAACTCCATACAAGAGGACGGACAGCGATGCAGCCTTCATTACTTCCAATTTCGTGTGGGCTGGTCCCCCTATGTTTGCTCTCAGTCTACTGAATAGGGATGCCATCTTAGTGGCTTTTTCTGCTGCGTGTTTTTTTTTGGGCCCAGAAAGTTAGTCTTTGGTCTAGTCTTATGATTAGGTGTTGTACTTTAGAACCTTTTTATGGTTAGGGTATTGGATAAAGATTGCATGCTAACTTCGAGTGGGATGTGCTTCTTGGTGCCGGAATTTTGAACCTTTCATCTTACGCTATTGAAAGTGTTCCTTACATTTAAGGAAGAGGCAAGGAGGACTACCTTCTAGATTGAATAAGGCCCTGTTGCGCTGTTCCTACGCTGTTTATGACAGCTTCGATTGCCTCTATTGTAGACTTTCCGCGTCTAAAGCCGTGCTGTCTTATCCTTAGAATCACTGATCTATTTATAATTTCAATAAACAAATTATTGACATCACAACTTTAAAAATGAGTTTAATTTCAGATACATCTATCCAATCTCTGTAGAGCCGTGAAACAGATACTGAATTCTCATTCAAAATATGTGAAGATTTTAAACTAAAAAAAAAATCGAACTTGAATGACCCTGTATCTGACGAATATATTATTTTCGTATTTAAGCTTTGATTATTTTTCATACATGTACATATAGACATGTATATATATATTACATAATTGGAGCGTGGGGTTAAGCAAACTTATGTGATTATCTCCTTTAATGATCCTTCGACAACTTAAAGAAGGCTTGCATCGCAGATAAAAAAAAGTAATTATAATTTAAATTTAATAAAATTGAAAATCAATTATAACCGCGTCATTAAGCATTGCAGATGCAATATCAGATGAGGTGGGTGATTTACTGAAAGTTCGATTAAAATTATTTGCTCCTGGCACAATGCAAATATGAATACCACAATCGTTAGAAAAGTGAGTAAGAGCTTGGGACGGTAGGTCGAAATTTGAAAGGTCGAAACCAAGGAGTATTATGAAATAATTACGGCATTAAAAAGAATTTCGAAATTAAAGATATAATGAAAACATTCAAGGTCAAAAAATGCATAAAATGGGCTTCAGACAAAAACTCTCACCAGGCCCATTAATCCATGTAGAAGATTTGCCTTTGACGACTTTGGACCACTCTTGGAAAAAACCCACATCGGACAAGCTTCTGGCTCCGCCAACCATAGAATTTTTACGACCATCTCTATTCTGCGTTGGGCAGCGACTTTCGGTTTTAAACCAAACATATTATTTACTATATTTATTTTCATTTTTTCTAACTAGATTTCGACTTTTCCGGCCTTCTACTTTAAATTTTCTCGTCAAAAAATATTTACGTCAATATAATATTTTATAATTCTCACGTTTCAAAGTTTTGCAATTTGCTTTTGATATACCCTAAATACATATGTTCATTCTATTGACAATATGGGCTTACCGACGCCCTTACATAGGATCTATTGTAGTAGGTCCGGAGGTCATAATTGAAAACCCAACAAATGAAACATATTTGCTCGAATTCTAAAAAACTTTAATATTTGAACCCAAATTCTCCAGTTTTTTCTTGTAACTCTTCCATCCCCGTTTACCGTAAAACCGCAATGCTCTTAAATCTAATATAATATATAATAATGTAATAAAATAATATAATATTATCATTTTCTCTGCATATTTTAAATGGAAGCATTGTTATGTAAGTAAGAGGAATTTGTTAAAACTCTTGACTTTAAACGAAACGAAACTTTCACATCTGGTGATTGTGTTAACTCAGTACTCAATAAAAATACGGTGCAGATCACGATTGAGCTAGGTGGTATCGTTTATAGTACCCTATACTGTGTCCGCAGGAACAGCACCTTAGAATGTCAAGAAGTATCTGCCCGGTCAGGTGATACCGACCTCGAAATATTTAATATTAATACAATCCCAACCTTCTGCTGTCCAGCTGGATATCACTTTGCGAAAATATAGAGACTAACATAGTTAAACCAACATTCTTCGCGAGACCCTTACCACCTTCCCAAGCTCCCGACCCCCGAATGCGTTCATCGAAGGCCAACCACCGCCCATCACACACGAAGAATTTCAACTGTCTCTTGAGACTCGCGTAACTTTGGCTCAATTACGTTCTGAATATTGTAGCTGGTTAAACTCCTACTTATCTAGAACTGACCCCGACATATTCAATATATATTCGGCAACTGAAGATATCCCGCACGATACCAACCACCTATTCACATGTTATCTTAAACCCACTCACTTTTAAGATTATGGTTATTATAAGGTTATGGTTATAATATGGTTTGTCTTATTTGTATTTAAAAAAAGTAAGTGAATTAAGTAAATCAAGGGGTAAACGTAGCATGTGTAAAACCAATTAACATATTTCCTTTAAATTATTTACTTCATAAATATGCATATTACCGCATGTACAAAAGCTTTAATCAGGTTGTTGTTGCCAAACATCCTGATGAGAACTGTGCTAATAAATACAGAGTGCATTTTTTTTGTTTTCTTAGTGGAGGAGGGGAAGTATCAAAAGCCTATGGCCGAAGCCGTGGTGTGGGACTTTAACCTAACTAAACCTCCCGTCATGTCCTACGGTATGCCCTCCTGGAACTTCACCTTTAAGTAGTACGTCAGGAGGCCGTTGTTAGTATATTATTACTCAATCGTCTGTCATTGTCATTCTGTTCTGTACATTGTTCTAGGGACCTACGTGAATATTCCGCGTATCAAAGGTTCTTCATGATATTTGCGGCCACTACACATGTAATTTTTCAGTTTCCTTCGTTTTCGCACATATGTGGGATAAGATTTGTCTCACTTATGTTTTCACCAAACTTTCCAGCATATTTCGACGCGGGCATTGGAACAAGATATGCCTCGCTGTTTCTTGTTCTTCGGAGCACTGCGGGCAGTACGGGTCGTTCTCAAGATGGAACCTGTGTAGGTATGATTTGAAGCAACCGTGTCCAGTCAGCAACTGTGTGATACAAAAATCAATTTCTTTGTGTTTTTGCTCAATCCACCTCGCAATGCTCCGAATCAGTTCAAAGGTCCCCCTACCGCTCTCGGATTGCTCCCATCGTATCTGGCATTCTTCAATTGTTCGCAGCCTTTCTTCTTTTTTAGCTATGTTCGATGGTTTCTGCCCAATGGTGTTATGTAACCTATACATCTCAACCGCGAGAAGGTCGATAGGCACCATTCCCGTTATCACATGGATTGCATCATCTGCGACAGTGGGATAGGCACTGGCTACTCGCAGGGCGCCAAGTCTGTATGTGGTTCATATGTGTTGGAGGTACGATGGCTTCGTGTTTGCCCAGATTGGTGCTGCGTACAGAATCACTGAGCTTGTGACTGTTAACAGGAGTCTCCGTATACTTGTGCGAGGGCTACTAAAATTACGCTTTAATCTAGTCAACGCGTTATTTATTCTTACGGCTTTTTCACTGATTGACTGTAAATGATGCTTAAAGGTAATTTTCGAGTCAATGAGTACTCCCAGATATTTGATATATGGCTGCGACCTTATAACATGGTCAGCTACCGTAATCAATAACTCTTCACGTACCTGTCATGTTGTAAGTAATACGACTTCAGTTCTTTGAGTTGCAAGTTCTAACTTCACACTTTTAAGCCATATTCTAATTCTTACAATTGCATCGTTGCATAACGTCCAGATGCTTTCCCACTACCAGCAACGCAATGCCGTCTGCGTATCCAATGAGGATACCGTCATACATAGCATTCCAAAGTGTTGAGCCAAGCACCGAGCCTTGTGGGACACCGCCAGTTACTTTATAGGTGCCTATTCCGTTGTCAGTATCATAAAGTAAGAGCCTGTTTTCAAAGTAGCTTGATATGATTTTTTGCAGGTATTTCGGCACCGCGAATCCTCTCAGTGCCCTCATAATCTGCGGCCAACTTGCGCAGTTGAACGCATTTTTCATGTCTAAAGTATCAACAGCGCAGTATTTCTTCGGGCCACTTTTCAATTTCCTGCCGCTTCCTAGTGGCTTGACGAGCAATACTCATTACAGCTTGTATTGCGTCCACGATTGAACGGCCTTTTCTAAAGCCGTATTGGTTTGGGGAAAGCCCTGTTGGTTTCTGTAGAAACTCTTACATTCTCTTACATATGATGTGTTCTAGTATTTTGCCGAGTGTATCTAGCATACAGAGTGGACGATATGACGATGGATGGTTCGGGGGCTTTCCTGGTTTGAGTAGCAGTACCAACCTATGTTTCTTCCACACTTTTGGAAAAACGCCTTCGTTGAGACATGTGTTGTACAATTTAGCAAAAGCCTCGGGTGTTGATTCAATTGCTGCTTTCATAGCAACATTTAGCAAGCCATCTAAGCCCGGAGCTCTGTTATCAGCAATGCGCTGTACTGTGGAAAGCACTTCTTGTGTGGTGACTTCTGGGATGTCAACCGCCATTACCCGTTGTGTCTGTCGTGGATTTGACTCCACCTCATATGGAAATAATGTGGAAACCACTACTCGCAATAGGGCTGGGCACGTTGGCTGTGGTCCTCTTGGATTCTTAATAGTTCTCTTTACAATCTTATATCCCATTCCCCAGGGGTCGACGTTCACGCTGTCGCAAAGCTCTTTAAAACAGCGATTTTTGCTAGCCTACCTATAGTTGAGATCATGCATATATGTGGCTATAACTTGCATTATTTTTCTTTTTCTTCTTTTTCAGATAAGACATGGTCGATAAGATAAGACTTAACTCAAGAAATGAAGAGACATGCAGTTGTCCTCGTTATATGTGCAAATCGCATCGATTTAGAAATCTTTAATTTTCTTCAGTTTGTTCATAAAATTTGCCGTGAATTGGAAGTATCAGGTGGCGATGCAGAATCTGTTGCAGAAACGCAAGAAAAACGAGGAATGTTCTGACACAGCTCGATCTGCAAAATGTATTCAAAAAGTGCAAGCGACAATTGTCGAGGATCCTTTAAAATTAATGAGGCCGCTTGCGAGGGTGTCAGCTTGTCCATGAAGATCTCCGGTATAAGTCCTAAGTTATGCGCGGAAGATAGTTTATGTGAAAACAAGCACGAAAACAGCGAGTTATCTGCTCAAAATCCCTTCTAAACAAAATTACACGCCCTGAGGTGCCTGAGATGTTATGTTTTTTCTGTCGTAAAATTTGGCCAAGGCCAAAAGACTAACCGCAGAAATTACGGATGGCTATTTTCCAAACCTTTATCTAATCATTTGACATGCACATGAAGTTTCCAGCCTCCGTTATGGTTTTTGGTATTGTTAGCGTCAAAGGACCAGCCATGTCACCATACTTCTTTACAGATTTCTTCAATATTTTTGAGTGATTTTTGCGGTATGTACCGAGGTTCTGGAGACATTGGTGAAATCCTGGGTCGATAGTGTGCGCGGGCACAACTCTGTTCGATCCCACAAACAAAAGGCGACAAAAGTTTGGATGGCAGAAGATGCCCATGAATACATAACACCAAACTTATGGCCTCCTAACTCCCCAGACCTTAGTCATGGGCGTAGTTAAGCGTGGAATGCTGCAATTAATACCGTTATAGTCAATAGAGTAAGGAACATTTTATTCGGGCATGCAATCGTTTCCGAACCCAAAACGAAAAAGTTGTTGCTGCTAATAGAAATAAGTTAACGTCGTGTAAAAAACTCGCTGATTAGTTTTGCCCACAAGTTGTCCTCCAATCGTACGCACCCTGTACATGGCACCGCCTGTGCAATTTATTATTCTGGTTTTAATTGTGAAAATATTAAGCTTGTCTGCTGTTGATTTTCTTGTGGCGTTGCACACTCCACTTATTCCAAGTATTTTTCATAGCTTTCTGAACGGCGCTACATCGGCTCGTGCATCTGGTTAACTTGTTGTTGCTGTTGCATAGTACTTACTCCTTTCAACAGCATCCACGTATGCCACATACCAAGAGGAGGCTGCACACAAACACACCAGCGCACTTACCAGCTGATGCAACAATTTTAATTTTTGCCATTATGTGCAACATATTGTCTTTATTACAAATGCCTAGATGCAGCGTTGAAAAAGCGCAGCGAAAAGCGACGTGCCACTCGCGCGTCTTGCAAATGGCTACAGTAACTTTTGTCATTGTTATTTTTCGCCCGTGTTTGCGCTTCCAAGCATAAATTTGTTGATGGCTTAAATGCGTATTTCGTGTACCAGCTTTTTGCAGCTGTCATGTCGGACTGCCATTGTACTAAGCTGGTGAAATATGCATAGCTGTGATGTTGAAGAAGATGTGCGAGTTTAAAATTAGTGCATGTTTACATTTCACAGTTGTTGTGCTACTTGCCAGTTATTTAGTTATTTAGTTTTATAATTTAGTTGCTTGCAGTGCTGCAGCAACTTTGGATTTAACTAATTAACAAATACAGCGACAAACAGGAAGCATTTGACGGCTGGTTATGTAGGTGTGCATGTATAGTATGTAATGCCTCTAGCCATGGCGTAGAATAATGAAGAGCTGAAGACGTGGGTGTTGAGCGAAAACGTGGGAAGCAAGGAAAATGTGATAACAAAAGGAAAAGTTAGACGGTTGCGGGCCACTAACTGTGTTGGCCGGGGTCAAGCAGCGTGTCATGTCAGTTAAGTGGCAGATCATTTGCAGCAATGGCCAACTAATTTTCACAAAGCTGTGGCAGTGTAATACTTGCAAAGCATCGACCCTTACATATTAGATTAAGCAGTTGGGCGACGAAGTGCTGACGAATTTCGGGGAAAATTTTGAAAGTTATTAAATGAAGTTTCCCGAGCTTTTGATGGTAGAAAGAGAGGAAAAGACAGAAATGTGTTGTGGCCAGGAGTTACACACATAAATATGAAAGTAGTTTAATTCAAATATTCTTGTTTCGAGATATTTAATGAATTGCATTTGCATAAATTAAAAAAATATATATAAATTACGCGACCTTTTTATTTAGAAATGTTTAGTCTTGATTAGCAGAAATTTATTACGAATATGAAATATGAACTACTTGGCCGCCGTAGCCGAATGGGTTGGTGCGTTCCTATCACTCGGGAGTGTTTAGGTTCGAATCTCCGTGCATAGAACAGCAAAATGGTAGAATAAGTTTTTTCTAAAAGCAGTTGCCCTCGGCAGACAATGGCAAACCTCCGATTGTATTTCTGCTTTGGAAAAATAAAAACCTTTCGTTCGGAGTCGGCATAAAACTGTGGTCCCTCCATTTGTGGAACAACATCAAGACGCGCACCAAAAATAGGAAGAGGAGCTCATCCGAACACCTAACTGAAGTATACGCGCCTATTATTTATTAATTTTTTTATGAAATTTTGTGTGAATTTGTACGAAAGTCTTGTTTTTAAAGTTGGAATTACCCATTTTCAAAATTAACCGACTGCTCTATAAATGCCTTCAAACAATTAAGGTCTATGAGTTCTATTTGAAAAACTAACTTTAATGAAGTAGTTCAAAAAGATTTATTAATTACTAGCAAACCCGGCCCCCTTCGCTGGGCACACTAAAATAGAATAGATATGGTTTAGAACAGAAAAGATATGGTTTTCATATTATTTATTTCTTTATTCTTTATTCAAGCACTTTAGCAAAAACCAAATTTTTTTGTTTTTCTATTTGTTTTTGAGTAAATATAAAATATAAATTGAAAATCAGGAAAAAAGAAGATTGTTTTTAAATTTCAAATCAACGCATATGAGTAAACAATCGTCTTTTTTCCTGATCATCCATGAATTTTTCGTTTCAATTTATATCTTTTATTAAGCATTGGAGCTTTTTTAACCATTATCCATTTATATTTTGCAAAAAAAAAAAACGAAAAAAATGTTTTTTTCCACGATCACATAATTTCATTCGGATTTCACATTAAATTCTCAAATTTCGTAAGAAATTATTCACTGTTCCAAAATCCACTCCAAAAAAATTCACAAACAATTTTTACATGATGTACTTACGTTTTTTCCTTATGGCATCCAAATCAGAAAGAAATATTGACACATTGTAACTAACACTGTCAATTTGTCAGTTCAGTTCCGCCCCAAGCGTTAAAAAAGTAAGCGACATTATGGCTGGTTCAAAAGAACGCTGTACCCGTTGCCAGTGCTCCGAATTACAACCAAACTTTACGAAACCCATTTTCAATACTTACTTAACAATGTGTGTAAGTTTGGTTTAATTCGGTGCAAAGACACGGCGGATCCACGTTTTGGCATATATTTCGAGACCCTAGTCATCAATTGGTATGAAAACTACCCCGTATTAAAGCACTTATCAACAGCTTTCATTTGATACCCATATTGTACATACACAACCAAAGGTTACCCGGGTCCACGTTTTGACCTATATCTCGGGACCCCAGTCACGGAGCGGCATGAAAAATACTCTGTACTAAAGCATTCACCAACAGCTTCAATTTGATGTCCATATTGTACAAACACATTCTAGGGTCCACGTTTAGGTCTCTATCTCGAGACCCTAGTCACGGAGCGGCATGAAAAATACTCTGAACTGAAGCATTCACCAACAGCTTCCATTTAATACCCATATTGTACATACACATCCGAAGGTTACCCGGGTCCACGCTTTGACCTATATCTCGAACCCTATCCACCAATAGGTATCCAAACTATACGGAAACCATTTTCAATACCTTCTTAACAATGTGTGTAAGTTTGGTTTAATTCGGTGCAAAGACACGGGTTAGCGAACACACACAAAAAGTTGACTTTATTTTATATATAAGATATAAGATTTTTTTCAGTTTGTGTCCGAAAAATCCAAATATCTTACGGAACCCTATTTTTTTCCAAAATAAAATATAATCTATGTTACTCTCGGATAATGTAGCTTTCCAATGGTGAAAGAATTTTTAAAATCGGTCTAGTAGTTTTTGAGCCTATTCAGTACAACCAAACAAACAAACAAAGTTTTCCTCTTTATAATATTAGTGTAGATTTTAAAAAGTGGACTTAGAGTTTTTAAGATTCTTAATGCTCCTGAAAAAGTGAAGGGATGTTTGGTAGTAAGCATATAATTTCTTCACGGTTTTCTTCCGTTACTCGTCTAGTGGTGAAACAGCTTAACATTTCTATACATTTTTAACCTCTTTCTGTTAGGTGAAAGATCCAAAACGTGGAATTTGAGATAATCTATAGAAGTTTTATAGAACATTTTATAAGCTTCATTTTTGAAGCATTTCATTTATTTTATTTGTATCTAAGATACAGATTCGAACGACGCATTGTTTTTTCCGTCTGTTTTTGATGCTTCTAGTGACTTCGTTGAAATAAAATCCAACTGCGACATTCGTTCTATGGAAAATGCATTTTTTTTCTACACTTTTCCATCAATTCGTAATGGTTTCCAGGGTGGCATAACTTATTCGATTTTTTTTTAATTTCATTTCTATCAACCTAAAATCACGGTCATGCGGTAGAAAGGTATGACCCGATACCAAAAATTAATTGACTATGGCTTCAGTATTATTATTTGATGACTGAGCAATCTTCATGCATGTCAATGCTACTTTAGTGCATCACTGTAAACTATTACGTGTTTTTCAGTAGTTATAACCTTCTTCTTCTTCTTAATTGGCGCGATAACCGCTTACGCGATTTTGGCAATTTCAACAAAGCGCGCCAGTAGATTCTCTCTCCTGCTAACCGGTGCCAGTTGGACACACCAAGTTAAGCCAACTCCTTCTCCACCTAATCTTTCCAAAAATCTTACGCAGAATCTTTCTCTCGAACACTCCAAGCGTCGCTTCATCGGATGTTGTCATCGTCCAAGCTTCTGCGCCATACGTTAGGACGGGCATGATGAGAGTCTTGTAGAGTGTTAGTTTTGTTCGTCGAGAGAGGACTTTACTGCTCAATTGCCTACTTAGTCCAAGGTAGCACTTGTTGGCAAGAGAGATTCTACGTTGGATTTCAAGGCTGACATTATTATCGGTGTTAATGCTGGTTCCTAAATAAACGAAGTCTTTTACAACCTCGAAATTATAACTGTCTACAGCGACGTGGGTGCCGATACGCGAGTGCGCCGACTGTTTGTTTGATGACAGGAGGTACTTCGTTTTGTCCTCGTTCACCACCAAACCCATTCGCTTTGCCTCTTTATCCAGTTTGGAGAAGGCAGAACTAACAGCGCGGTTGTTAAGGCCGAGGATGTCGATATCATCGGTATACGCCAACAATTGTACGCTCTTATAAAATATTGTGCCTGAGCGATTAAGTTCTGCGGCTCGTACGATGCTCTCCAACATCAGGTTAAAGAAGTCACACGACAGTGAGTCACCCTGTCTGAAACCTCGTTTGCTATCAGACGGCTCGGAGAGGTCCTTCCCAATTCTGACGGTGCTGCTGGTGTTGAGCAACGTCATCTTACATAGCCGTATTAGTTTTGCGGGGATACCAAATTCAGACATAGCGGCATACAGGTAACTCCTTTCCGTACTGTCGAATGCAGCTTTGAAGTCGACGAAAAGATGGTGTGTGTCGATTCTCCTTTCATGGGTCTTTTCCAAGATTTGGCGTATGGAGAATATTTGGTCGATGGTAGACTTTCCAGGTCTGAAGCCACACTGATAAGGTCCAATCAGTTGGTTGACGGTGGGCTTCAGCCTTTCACACAATACGCTCGCTAGAACCTCATAGGCGATATTTAGAAAACTAACCCCGCGGTAATTGGCACAAATTGCTGAATCACCCTTCTCTTGGATTGGGCAGACCTTTTCTTTCGGCGGCAGCATGACATTCCTCGTCGTACCAATTGTTTTTTCTGGCCCTTATAGCCTCCGTATACACTAAAAAGCATGGTGCTACTTCCTGTGCAAATTTGGGCTCAATATTTTTTCTATAGAGTAAGAAATATAAGAAAAGCCAAATTAACCATACAAATACTACAAGTGGGCGTACCCTAGCAGGCCATAAATTTGTATACTTAATGTAATTAATATATTTATAGTATTTTACAATGTGCATAAAAAGAAGAATGCAAGCATAAATGGTAAAAAGGTGAACTGAGGAAATGAAAAACTAAATATAACAACAATGAGGGATTAAAGAAGAAAATAAAAAAAAGTGGTAATCAGTAAACTAAATATATGAGAGGGAAAAATTGTTCTAACTAATATAATTTTTTCTGTTAACTCCATTACACAATACGGCAAAATCAACTTTTTTTCGGGGTTTGGGTTTGGTCCAGACCAAATTTTTTAAGAGATCGAGTCATAAGTAAACAAGTGAGTTCTCCGATTTTCGCGGTTAGTCTCTGAAATCGAATTCGAAATAATTTCCTGATGAGAAAACTTTTGTTCATCATGAAAAAAAAACAATAGTTAAATCCCTGGTACACAACAAAGACCGTAAAGCACGATGGGGGTAACTTGAAAGGTTCGGAGATCATTTTCTGCAAATGAAATTGGCCCAATAGTGAGAATAAATGTCAATATGGATAAGCTTGCTAATCTTAACATCCTCAAATATACGATGGAGCCATATTACTTCTAGTCCATGCCAGTAAACTGGTTATTCATTCGTGACAACGACTCCAAGTATACAGGAAGAATGGTGAAAAATTGGCTTTCCAAATAAACAATTGCAGTTGTGGATTGACCAACACAAAGCCTCGGCCTTAACGTGAAGCGATATTAAGGTTGGGCAAATAAAAACGAAAAATGCCAATGATCTATGACAAAGGGTACAGGAAGCGTAGAACTTGGTGTAATTAACTGATGTTACACACAATAAAAATTTTACAAGATAACTATGACGTGTTGGCAACTAAGTCTCGAGACTTGATTCCTTGTAGTCTTTTTGTGTATGTGGCTTCTTTAAGTGCTGAAGCTTCCGGGTTTATGTGCTCTTCTAGATATTTTTCATGTTTAATAGCAAAGGCAGGTATGAAGTTGACAACCTTTTCTACCGACAGATCAATAAGCATATCGAATTTCTTATATATAGCAAGGAGCATTGACTATGTCTCTGAGCATCTTATTTTGCTGGCTTTGTGTGATTTTGATGTACCGGCTTTTGAACTTAAGACTAAATTGTTTCTGCCAATTAACAGTTTAAGATCAATTTCATTAGCTTTTATTTTGACATGTTCATTCCCTTTTACCTTCGTGTCCAAATTCAGTCATAAGTATTTACCAGTATTATTATTGGGTACTGTAATGGAGGATACTTTCCTCGCAGATGTGAAGCAGAGTTTAAAAATAGTAGACACTCAAAAAAATACTAATCAGGCAAGGAATCGATAAACAAATTTAACCAATTTCAAATAACTAATTTCTTTTTTTCTTGCAGATCGACAAAAATTCGCTATATTAGTGTCAAGTTCAAAATGTGACAAGTTCCCATTTTTCGAGCTCCTCGTAATTGTGGATATTTAATTATTATTTATTTACTAGCACACCCGGCCCGCTTCGCTGGGCACACTAAAATAGAATAGATATGGTTTAGAACAGAAAAGATATGGTTTTCATATTATTTATTTCTTTATTCTTTATTCAAGCGCTTTGGTATAAACAATATTTTTTGTTTTTCTATTTGTTTTTGAGTAAATATAAAATATAAATTGAAAATCAGGAAAAAAGAAGATTGTTTTTGAATTTCAAATCAACGCAAATGAATAACTAAGAAACAATCGTCTTTTTTCCTGATCATCCATGAATTTTTCGTTTCAATTTATATGTTTTATTAAGCATTGGAGCTTTTTTAACCATTATCCATTTATAATTTTCAAAAAAAAAAAAAAACGAAAAAATTTTTTTTTCCACGAACACATAATTTCATTTGAACATTCGAATTTCACATTAAATTCTCAAATTTCGTAAGAAATTTTTCACTGTTCCAAAATCCAATCCAAACAAATTCACAAAGAATTTTTACACTTTGCACTTACGTCTTCTCCTTATGGCATCCAAATCAAAAAGAAATATTGACACATTGTAACTCACACTGTCAATTTGACAGTTCAGTTCCGCCCCAAGCGTTAAAAAAGTAAACGACATTATGGCTGGTTCAAAAGAACGCTGTACCCGTTGCCAGTGTTCCGAATTACAACCAAACTTTACGAAACCCATTTTCAATACTTACTTAACAATGTGTGTCACTTTGGTTTAATTCGGTGCAAAGACACAGCGGGTCCACGTTTTGGCATATATTTCGAGACCCTAGTCATCAATAGGTATGAAAATTACCCCGTATTAAAGCACTTATCAACAGCTTTCATTTGATACCCATATTGTACATACACAACCAAAGGTTACCCGGGTCCACGTTTTGACCTATATCTCGAGACCCCAGTCACGGAGCGGCATGAAAAATACTCTGTACTAAAGCATTCACCAACAGCTTCAATTTGATATCTATATTGTACAAACACATTCTAGGGTCCACGTTTTGGTCTCTATCTCGAGACCCTAGTCACGGAGCGGCATGAAGAATACTCTGAACTAAAGCATTCACCAACAGCTTCCATTTGATATCTATATTGTACAAACACATTCTAGGGTCCACGTTTTGGTCTCTATCTCGAGACCCTAGTCACGGAGCGGCATGAAGAATACTCTGAACTAAAGCATTCACCAACAGCTTCAATTTGATATCTATATTGTACAAACACATTCTAGGGTCCACGTTTTGGTCTCTATCTCGAGACCCTAGTCACGGAGCGGCATGAAGAATACTCTGAACTAAAGCATTCACCAACAGCTTTCATTTGATACCCATATTGTACATACACAACCAAAGGTTACCTGGGTCCACGTTTTGACCTATATCTCGAGACCCCAGTCACGGAGCGGCATGAAAAATACTCTGTACTAAAGCATTCACCAACAGCTTCAATTTGATATCTATATTGTACAAACACATTCTAGGGTCCACGTTTTGGTCTCTATCTCGAGACCCTAGTCACGGAGCGGCATGAAGAATACTCTGAACTAAAGAATTCACCAACAGCTTCCATTTGATATCTATATTGTACAAACACATTCTAGGGTCCACGTTTTGGTCTCTATCTCGAGACCCTAGTCACGGAGCGGCATGAAGAATACTCTGAACTAAAGCATTCACCAACAGCTTCCATTTGATATCTATATTGTACAAACACATTCTAGGGTCCACGTTTTGGTCTCTATCTCGAGACCCTAGTCACGGAGCGGAATGAAGAATACTCTGAACTAAAGCATTCACCAACAGCTTCAATTTGATATCTATATTGTACAAACACATTCTAGGGTCCACGTTTTGGTCTCTATCTCGAGACCCTAGTCACGGAGCGGCATGAAGAATACTCTGAACTAAAGCATTCACCAACAGCTTCCATTTGATATCCATATTGTACATACACATCCGAAGGTTACCTGGGTCCACGTTTTGACCTATGTATATCTCAAACCCTATCCACCAATAAGTACCCTATGTTACTTCTATCACCTCCAAAAACATGTGTACAAAGTTTCGTAATAATCGGTTAAGTAGTTTTGGCGTGAAAGCGTAACAAACAAACTTACATTCACATTTATAATATTAGTAGGGATTTTTTATTTTTACGCAAAAATAATTATTAGAAAGTGCACATTTGTTGTGTTTTTTGCAGAATTTCCTCCTCTAATTTTTGGGGTGCGCGCCCCGCTGTTATTCCGCTGCATAATGGAGTACAATATCGGCATCATGAACACCATTCACAAATTTAGCTGGCTTGCACTTTCGTCTTTTTCAAAGAAAAACTGTAAAATGTACCGAATTTTCTCTTTATTGACTTCCATTGGTAACACCCTGGAACTCACAACTGAATGGAACAAACAAAAGATAGCAAAAAATTTTTTGTGTGAAATTTTATTTCGACAAAGAGCATAGACTTTAAAGAGCTCGGTTGATTTTTTACGAGATCTCGATCACTACAGCCCTCTACCGAGAAACTAAAAAGTTGGTAATAGCTAGGTAAATATAGTTATTCAACTTTTAGTAAAAAATATCTCTACAACTAATTTTGTTATATTTTAAATCTTAATAAAATAAATATAAAATAATAGCTTTGCACCGTAAAAACCTACTTGAGTTCTACTTAATTAAAAGCGTATAAGAAGACTAAAGTTCGAAGGGTCCTACTGGTGTTTTTTCCTTCTGTCACTGCCAGTTGATAGTTTGCAGGTACAACACTGCCCTTCGTACACAGTCGATCTGAGCTCTGGTCTGCACCACTTGTCGCTCTTTCAGCATACGTTTTGCACGACTTGGTATTGATCCGCTTAATAACTAACGCAACCCTCTGGGCGATTGTCAAGTTGTACATTCAAATTTTCACGCACAATGACTGCACACTTTGGTATTGCTGTGAACGTCTTTTTTATGATATTTATTTTTATTTTGATACACCTCACTCACTGTTGTAATAAGCGCAACTAACGGTAACTGCTGTCAAAGCAAAGCTTTCGCTTTAGCGAAGCTTTTAACAGAAAATTTACTTTCATGAAAAATTCGCTTTTATTTGCCATTATTTCGATTTAAAATTGTACTTCATTCACGCCCCAAAACTTGGCTTTGCGTTTATTTAAACACGATTTTATTTGCTTCTCCCCTGTTTGCCACAATGTAGCAACACATCAAGGCTACATGCAATTTACAGCCAACTTGCCGTTGACGTATAGTTGATTGTTACAATGGCACTCCAGCGTGACACAACTACAACTTACATAGGTGCATATGCTCTGTGCCTGCCAGCGCTTGGGTCCAACAGTGCGTATGAGTGATGCACAATCGTGCATTGGTGCAGCCTGTGTCACAAAGCCAGTGACAAGTGCGCCATTATTGCACCGGGTATGTGAATGCACTCGTGCATAGCAGCGTAGGCGTTATTGCTGGACAGGACCCGAAAAGTGCATTTTATTGAAAAATAAATACAATTGGCGTTGTCGCTAGCGGTGTTGGCAAGGGCAACACTCAATATTCAATATTGAATTCGAAGTACGTGCCAAATTGGAAAGGGGAATATATGTTTTTATTTTTTTTATACGAGCTTATTTATACAACCACGTACGCAAACGCATGTATGCATGATTTTATTTACATAACGAAAGGTGTTATTATTTTTCGCGGAACAGTTTGATGTTGTCTGCAGTTTTACTGCAATTTCCAAAGTCTATAGTTTCCAGAGGCAATATGGTGGCTATTACTGAACTCTTTATAACAAGATTTAATCTCGTTGTAGTTCACAAAATTATGTGAATATTTCACACTTCAGAGTCTAAAATACTACAACCGTCTTTGGGCATTCTAAGGCGCTATTAGCCTAAGCGTGAAAATAATTAAGTTGTTATCTGGCGAAGTCCCCAATAAAAATCTTTATAACAATGTTTGGAAAAATGTATGCATAAGGGGCATTCCAAGCCCAATTTTAGATTTTTTTTGCTTAGAATTTCAGAGTTTTTTTGCTTTTTGGTTTACGAAATATTTCTTTTTATTCAGTTATTGCTAATCGAACTTTTGAGTCACCTTTTTTCAGGTATTTTTCTCTAGAAATCTATTGATTCCATACAAACATTTTCCACACAAAAATTGTAGAGAATTAGCAAAGGTTTAATGAAAAATATTTAAAAAATGGCTAAAATGAATTCTACAGACAAATTTTCAAATAATAATTTGCAGTTGAATTTTTGCTCTAAGGGAGTAAGAAAAAGTACCAAAACCTATATTTTTTAAGTTAGAAGTATTCTTGAGAAATAATTTAAGTATAAAACATGTGTTCTTCTGATTTTCTGGGAAACTAATTTGTGAAATTTTGGCTATGCCTTGGTTAACAACATTTACACGAAGCACTGGCTGCACGCATACAACTAATATTAGAATACTTTTTATTCCGTTTTCACACCGTTTAGGAAGGAAAGCATGTTCGGTGGCCTAAACTAGAAACTTAATCCAAGTTCAAAAATACAAAATCCTCTTTACAAAAACTGACAAATCATATTTTATTTATGTATTTACGTTTAAAAATAATTTATTATCTGTGCTTTGTCCAAGATTTTTGTTTAAGGGTGAGCCAAGAATGTAATAATAAATCACTGACTCATAATTGGTCCCGAAACATACGAGGTGTGTTGAAACAATAAATCGAATTTTTAAATTTCGCGAACTACGTACATTCGACTTTCGATTATTATTTTTGATGTTAGTACACTCGCCTCGAAGATACGTTCGCGGTTTCAGCAATATAGCACTTTCATACAAATTTAAAAGAGTCACCGTCAAAATATTACGCTGGAATAGCTTCGAAGTTAAGAGACTAGACCAGTGTAGAATGAAAAATATGTAGAAAGAAGTGTTGAAAAATCGATGTCGTGTTTTTAGGAGACCCAATATATCAAAAGTTACACATCCAAAGGATTAAATGGCATGTAAAAGGATGGGAATAAGCCGGAATTCTTCTTAATATTTAAGGGTCTGTCCATCGCTTAATTTTTTCTTGTCATAACTCGAACATAACTTGATCGATTGCCTGAAAATACAAGTTTCTTCTAGACTGTAGAAAAATAAAAAGTTGATTACTAACAGCACTAAAAATTAATTACAAAAACTAAGTATGAGAAGAGACGAAGAAAGAGGAGTTGATATTTTCAGCAAATTCATAGTTCTCTAAAGAAAAATCAATTGATATAAAACTCGAGATCTTATTTAATTGACTTAGTGAACAATCAGCTTTCCAATAAGGTTTTTTTTTGCGGAATATTAAAATTTATACGATCTTATAAAGAACTACAATTTAAAGAGCCCCTAATTACATTCAACGTAAAGGACAGTGAGAGTATAGTTCTCCTAGCTTCTAATGTCTTAAGGCTTATTAGAAACAAGTGAGAGATATATGGATAAGAGAACTGCGCACAGCTCAGTCTAGAAAAGTCTAATGTTGAATAAGGTTACCTATCAATAAAGGCAATATGACTACTAAATGTGAAATTCGATGAAAAAATAAAGCCAAGATTTTTTGTTTCATCTACAGTTTGTAGCAAAGTATATGTATGTACCGAGTCAACAATTGAATGAATGTAAATTTTTACAAAAGTGATTTTGAAGTATTTCCTAATATTCTAAGAAAGGTGATTCTTAGTACACCAGAGGTATAGCCATGCCAGTCTATTATTCCGACAAACTCAGTATACCTCGGAGAGGACTGATTACTCCGTCTCGACTGCAACATTCAATAAGAATTTTGCCACTCTCTTTCCATCTCAGGAGGAATGGAATAAGGTATTCTCACTAAACAACATCGACACCACAGTCTATACAGATGGCTCTAAAATGGCTTGTGGTGTTGGAGCACGTCTTCTTAATGCCTGTCTTCCAGGTGAAAATATCAATAATTGGGGAAGCTTGTAGGTTACTAATCACAGATTTCTCTTTTAAGAGCGATATCGCTATTCTCTCGGATAGCCAAGCTACAATCGAGACACTGGATTCAGCTACAATAGCCTTTAAACCGGTGGAACAAAGCAGGAGTAGCCTTACCACCTTGAACGAAATCTATAACGTAACCTTAGTCTGGGTTTCGGGACATCGGAACATTGAAGATTACAAAAAAGCAGATGAGCTGGCAAAAGATGGATCTCACATGAGCAACGTTCTTGTAGAATCGGTATTCGCTGCATTGGGTGCAATCAAAAATACTATTTCTTCAAAATACCTCTGAGTCGTGGATCGTTGAGGGAGAGGCCAGACGATATGCAAAATTATCAAAACATTATGGTCCGCCTACAAAACCTAACAAACGTCAACATTGTTGAACATGAAACGGCGGAACGCCAGAAAACTTAAGGCAGTCATAACTGGCGTTTAGTCTGCCGGCAGCCAAAATGGGCATTCCTCACGAGACACACTGTCACAGTTGTAAACAACCCTAGATAAGGGAAACGCTTTTCCATTTCCTCTGTGGGAATGCCCTGCCCTATGGAAGGAAATAAGGTCAAACCTGGGCGAACTACTGTTCGAGAGTTTCTTGAGCCACACAGATTGGCAAATAATAATTAAACAAGTTGGTAGCGAGGATGTGGCAACAAAATGGTGCGGATGCGCTAGTTGGATTCTAGATGAATCACCACTTCAACCAACCAACCAACACCAGAATACAAATTATCAATATCTGATTGAAGTTGATGTATGTCATGAAGATCTGCATAGAGCAAACAATTTGCGTAAAAAAAACAACTAGAAACAAATAGTAAAGGGCAAAATACTTTGCTGAGGAGCCTCAGAAGAAGTCAAGAAAGGTGTAGAAGGTGTGCCGTCAATGGTGACAACACATTATCTGCTAGAAAAATGGGATTTAACCCATTGAAAGAAAACCGAATGAAATCCAAAGCAAGCCAAGTTACTAATTAAGATCGAATGAGACACCGTAACAAAAGCTTTTGAAAAATCTGTGACACTATGCAGTATTTACTAAAAACAGCTAAGTTAGAAACTGTGGAACGATTAGAAACAAATTCTTTATATTTTTTTATAATTTTCAGACGAGTTTTGCTTTTAATGTTTAACTGTTTTTTTAAACACACCACTTTCGCAAAACTCAATATATACCAGTAACTTGAAAGTGGTATGCAAGGCCACTTCATTTTTGGAATTCGCATTCAGGCGGCAACATAAATACCGAACGAGGCACCCGCAGTAATGCGCATAAATTTATGAGAGCTTATGCAAATATGTATGAGTGTACATTTAAATATGTTTTCAAATCCATTCAATCATTCACAAAGGCTGCCGAAGTTTTTATTTGAACAGGTGTTTTTTGTGAAGTTGGAAATTATTTTTTTTATACGGAAATCTCTTTTTACTTTCTTTCTCTTCCCTGCTGATTTAATAGGCCGACTTTTTCCACAGTTTAATTGTAATTTTTCAATCAGCCAAAGGCTTAGCCTCAGGGCGGATTAGTACTCTAATGGAATTGTAAGATTAAAGAAGATTGTTGTTGTTGCTATTTTTTTGTTTGTGTGTTTTTGTAGAATGGGCAATTTCACGCCGCTTCGCATGACTAATGTGTTATTTCCGTTATTTACTGTAGACTGAATTCGAGATTTGTTTTTGCATGTTCATGAGAAATGGGCTGTGATATTTCAATATACTGACATAAATATGTGTTATACAGGTATGTATATTTACGGTAGAATCACCTTTGATTAATTGCAGGCATATTTATTTGCTTCAACTACCACAGCTGCGTCATGTCGTGTGTGCCAAGTTAGGTGTTGGCAATGATGGTTTATTGCGATGCAGAAGAACGAAACCCTTCATTGATGATTGTTGAGCAGAAATATCATTTTTATACATTTACATGGAGTGTTGCAGCTTACAAAACCACTTCAAATACCGGGAAAATTTTTATTATCAGATGCTTATACAGATAAAGATTGATGTTTAAAAATAGCATAAGAAATGTTTAGTAGACACCTCTGTTTGCTCAAGTATTTGCACCTAATTTAGTAGTTCAAATACAATTAAGTTTGAAATCTTTTTGCTTTTTTAAAAACTATATTCAATAATCATAAGTTTTAAGTTTTTTTTTAATTTTAGACAAATTACTACCATCTGGGCAATCCTAATGATTAGATTTTAAAATTTGGCCGGGTTAGATGTATGAAAAAACAGAAAGAAATTCATCGTACCGTTTTTGGAAAACTGATTTTTTTTCATTTTGCTTGGTTTTTAGAGTCCTATTTTCATATTCTGTATTTTGCTGTCGGAGAGAGGATCTCAAAAATTCTGAGGGAGATATTTTCTCAAATAACTTAGATCAACTTGAGACCAATTTAGAAAACTTCAGTACATATCTGTAATGCGGCTTTTTTGTTTTTTATGGCTACTGCACTGTGTAACTTGCGGGTAAATAGCACTAGATTACGAATTTTCACTTCCAAAAATGGTCCTCGACCAAAAAGCGTTTTTTAAACTAATTTGAGGTCGCTGAAACCAAAAATGATTTTTTTTTTCAAAGAACGGTTTCCGAGATATTCCCAAAAAACCTGTTTTTATTACCTGCACTCTCGAAAACAGTGCGCACCATTTCTTTAAAGTGCATAAATTTCGAAGGGCACACATATAACCTACATGGCAATATATAATTCGTGTCAATGGAAGTCGTAGTTTTCGCAAAATAGCTGTTGAAAATTAAAAAAAAGGCATTTTTGACGTTTTTTACTAAATTATCAAATTATTAACTTTTTTCTGGAACAAAAAATTTTTTTATATCGACATAAGTTTTCTGAAAGGCAATTTTGTCACCTACATTTTAAGCCTAAATTTGTCTGAATCGACGAAAAATTGTAGAAGTTATGACCCATAAAGTCAACACGTGTGATTTTGCGGCTTTTGACTTGGCTATGTTTGAGGTCAAAAATACGCGTTTACTATCAAACTTCTTCTTTTATGTTGCACGGAATCTTCACGAAGTTGCATCCAGCCGCAGTCGCTCATCATTCCTTGGTCCCAAAAGCCTTCATAATGCTTTTCAATCGTAGCAATATCTTGATGAAATCGCTCGTCTTGTTCATCACTTTCAGCCCCCAAATTCGGAGGAAAAAAATCCAAATGACTGTGAAGTAGGTGCATTTTTAACGACATGCGAGCACCTGATAACAAAAACAAAGTTAATTGTAAATTTTCCAGTAATTTTCCAATCAATTTATATGATAAATATATTTTGGAGTATGTACGTTTTACAAGTATTTCATCATTGTATGAATCAATTAACGGTCGTTGTTGCTCCTGTTGTTTCCCAAGAATCCATGAACAACTTTTTGGAAAGCTTTCCAAGCTTTAGATTCGGAACTGTCAAGGCATTGTTGAAATTCTGTGTCTGTAAACAATTTCTTTATCTATGGACCGACGAATATACCCGCTTTGATTTTCTCTGCTAACAACCTTGGGAACTTGGTTTTCAAGTATTTAGGGGCTGTGTTTTCCGGTTTTTTGCCAAAGCTTTCACAAAACTCTTCATTAGCCCTCTGTCGTCGTGCACAAATTTATATTTGCAGAAATATGGCGCCACGGAAAAATATACACAGACGTACAATGTTCATACCTAGCTCTTATTTAGCTGGAATTGGTACAATGGGCAAATAAGTCTATTCCGCGACATATATATATATATATATAAATTTATTTGTATGAAATAAATATTGTTTTTAATTATAGTGAGCCTAAGAACAGTTATTTTGCGTGACTCAATACGCAGGCTGGCATGATTTACTTTTGTTCGAAACCGTATTGTATACATCAAAAGGATATACGACAGACGATGAAATTGTCTTCATTCACATAATACGTTATAACTTCTACAATTTTTCGTCGATTCAGACTAGCTTAATCTTAAAATGTAGGTGACAAAATTGTCTTTCAGAAAACCTATCTTATGTCGATATAAAAAAATTTTTTGTTCCAGAAAAAAGTTAATAAACTTTGATAATTTAGTAAAAAACGTCAAAAATGCCTTTTTTTTAATTTTCAACAGCTATTTTGCGAAAACTACGACTTCCATTGACACGAATTATATATTGCCATGTAGGTTATATGTGTGCCTTTCGAAATTTATGCACTTCAAAGAAATGGTGCGCACTGTTTTCGAGATTGCAGGTAATAACTGCACTATTGCCCAAAAAACAGATTTTTTGGGAATATCTCGGAAACTGTTCTCTGAAAAAAAAAATTCATATTTGGTTTCAGCGCCCTCAAATTAGTTTAAAAAACGCCTTTTGGTCGAGGACCATTTTTGGTGTAAACTAGTGTAGTTGACGAAATATTCAAAAGTGGCAAACTGGGTTGTTAGGAATGGAGGGAATAGAATTTTTATAACTCACAGTTCACCACTTTGATTACGACGGCTTTCTACAGTGAAACCTCGATATAACAAACTTCGTTATAACGAAAAACTCAACATAACGAATTTTGCTTTAAGTCCCTTGAAAAAACCTCGCTTTTACGAAGTTTTTCATACAAAAATGCTCTATAGTTATAACGAAGAATTTCTGAGTCTGTATAGCGAAGCAATTTTTCGAACGAAAATGCAACGAAAATAAAATAAGGCAAAATCAAATTTGTGGCAAGCCGTTAAAGTTCCGTTATCCCAAACCTCAGCATAACAGAGTGAGAACTAAGCAAAATAAACAAAATGTCCCGTAATTATGTTACGTGTACCCAAAAATGTTTGAAATTTTATGTGGTCACTCGTGCCTTGACTTTTGCCAAAATGAGTTCATTAAAACGTAATTCAATTTCTATTCGCAAGAAAAAATTAATAATTGATGCCGTTGATCAAGCTGATAAATCGACGCAAGAAATCGCTAAACAATTTAATATTCCGCCGAGTACTCTTTCAACAATTTCAAAAAATAAGGAGATTATTTGGAACACCAAGGCATTAAAGATGAAAAGAATGCGGGCTGCTGAATATGGAGACATTGAATACTGTTTGTTTAAATGGTTTTCACAATGTTGGACTCAAAACATTCCTTTAGGAGGTTCGTTAATTAAGCCAAAGCTGAAGAATTCGCTGTACGTATGGGGCACAAGGAATTTAAGGCTAGCAGCGGATGGCTTGAAAATTTTAAAACGCGCTATGATATCGGATTTCGCAAAAGTGAGTGGGGAAAGTGCCAGTGTAAGTGACCAAGTTTGTTCTGACTGGAAAACGTTTATACCATGTCTGTAGGTAGAATATCAGTCCCACAATATTTTTAATGTAGACGAAACTGGGCTATGTTTTAAATGCGCACCAGATCGAGCAATGGCACTTAAATCTCAGAAATGCCACGGTAGAAAACATAGCAAGGAAAGACTCTCAATTTTATTTACGGTAAATAGTTCTGGCACTGAGAAGAGAAAATTGCTGGTAATCGGAAAATCGGCTAATCCAAGATGCTTTAAAAATATTAAAAGCTTAGCAGTGGACTACTTTGTGAACAAAAAAGCTTGGACGACTACTGATTACTTGGACGACTGGTTGGATTACTTAGAAAATTTTGCCAACGACATGACTAAGGCTAATCGCAAAGTGTTATTGCTCGTTGATAACTGCATGGCGCACAAAAACCCTACATCACTGAAATCTATTAAATAACAATTTCTGCCGCCAAACGCAACATCGAAACTAAACCTCTAAATCTGGGAATAATTAAAAATTTCAAGCAGTTCTACTGCAAAGAGGTGGTCAAAATTTTAATCAATGATATGGAAGAGGGCCGCAAGAGTAATATCAACGTTCTACAAGGCATCATAATGGCCCTTACAATATGGGGAAACGTAAAACAACCAACGATTGTCAACTGTTTTGCGACATGTGGCTTTGTCGATAGTCCAAATATTTTGACCATAAATGATTGTGTTCAAGACAGCGAAGAATGGCTTGTCGTTAAAAACCATTTAAATTTGGATGAACGATTTGATGATTTTGTTACTTTCGATGATAACGTCAGTACTACGGGTCTTATTACTGATGATGACGTTGTTGATACTGTTTTGAACAGAAATACAATCGAGGAGGATGAATAGGTCGAGAACGTTATCACTGCCAAAGAAGCTAAACAAATGGTTGAAAAGCCAAAAAGTGCATTCGATAACTTAGCATCTGTTGAGCGAAACTTGCGCAAACAAACAAAAATAACCAATTATTTTAATAAAATCTAATTGAAAAAAATTATAACTTTTTATAAAAAATACCACCCCATTTCAGTGCATTATATTGATGTAAACAGGTAAAAGCAGTATTTATAACGAATTTTCTTTCAGATATCTTTAAATTTCGTTTTACCTAGGCTTTACCAATAAGTACCTATAGCGAATAAATAGACTTAACGAAACATTTTCTGGTTCCCTTCAGATTCGTTATATCGAGGTTTCACCGTATATCCTGTATTTCTTAAAGCGGACTTTGCATGGTAATGTTCCCAACTCTTTTTATTATTCCGGAGCCACATCGCGGATTTTTTTCTGCCAAACTATCCCTCATAAATTCATTTAGCTGATCTATTGCATTCCTTAAATTGTGGTAGGTAAATTAAATTAGTAACTAATTTTCTGTTCAAACTCAGTTAGGCTGCAATAAAAACAATAAATTCATATTGTATTAAAAATGTCCAGTGGAGCAGTGAATCCCTAGAAAGGCTAGCCGCAAACAGAAAGCCGCACATCTATTGGGTACTGGGTTAAAGTACTGTTAATCTACCTTTTGAACAAGAGAACGAGATACAAAGACCATAATCTGTTGGCTGCTTATGCGTACAAGATAGAGATTGACAGCAAGGACAAATGCAGGAAGTGCCGAGAGGATATATACATAGGTAATTTTAGATAACCTTCTGTGCCTTTGTCCGGCATTATGAAAAATTCGATCGAAATACCTGAGAGCTTCACAGATTGAGGGTCTTGAGGATATCCCAAAAATAGATCCTCCTGCGCTGGTAGATTTACTAAAAGCGTTGACATCCTACATGATTGCTACTTTAAATCTTAATATAGGTCAGTATCCGTCTGGTATCGCTAGAGGCCAAAAGGTATATACGAGGCTTAATGCCAGCCGGGTTGATCCAACCTAAGATCTTGGAAATATGCAAGTATACAACAGCGCGAAGAACTGACATGAGACGGAATTTCGAAATGCCGAATTCGGTTAAAATCATGCAAGTCTCTCTGTGTTTCCTGTTCAGGATTAGTTGAGGAGAAGTCTAAACCAGCTATGCACTAACAACAGATCGACCAATCGGCACTCATGTAAAGTATCGCTTTCGCTACCAACTATACTCAGTGAGTTGTCAGCGGATCTTATGAACCTGAAGTCGGCAGTTAAGCTCATGGAAGAGCGGGTAAAAATAACTGAACAGAAATGTGCTAGTGTAGAAAAATTGCGCAGCGAGGTATATGCACTTACCGAGCAACTAAATGTCTACAAGAACAACGCAATATCAACAGATGTTATTGTTAGTGGGTTGCCTATAAGAAAAGATGAGGACATTCTAAATGATTTCTCCAAGCTGTGCCAAACGCTTCATGTAAAACTAGCGCCTGTACGTTCTGCTTTCCGGTTACGACCAAATAATAAAAGCGTAGCTCCAATAATAATCAAATTGAGCTCTGCTGCAGATCGCTCTCAACTGCTGAAAGCTGTTGCTAAATTCTGCGAAGATAAGAGACGAGCACTTTCTCTTAGTGATGTCGGCGTTGGTATTGAAGGGAAGCTATTTATCCACGAATGTCTTACGAGAAAAAATCGCGAACTAATGCGTTTGGCTATGCAATATAAAAAGCAAAAGCGTCTAACGTCAGTTTTCTCTGTTCGTGGGCAAGTGTTTGTTAGAGCTCGACCCCAAACTGATGCTGTACTTATAACCGAAAAAACGAGTATAGAGAGCATTGCAACTGCTAATATGTAAAAAAAAAAACACATATGCGTTATATTATTAATGTTATGTCTGCGTTAAGTTTATTCTCTTATTTATCATTTATGTTTTCCAAACTCTTTGCTTTGCATTGTAATCATTTTTATTTTAGTATCATTTCTATTTTGTTCATCTCATTTGTACTTTACATATTCTTGGCTTTACAATGTAATCTTTTTTATTTTGATCTCATTCCTATCTATCTCATTATCTCCTTGCTTTATTTCAATTCCTCCACCTTGCGTATCCTCCCAACCATAAACTGTCAATGCGTAATGAAATAGCAAAACAAGAGACAAAGAACATGCAAGAGGATTGCTTAAACTCATTTCTAATCGCTACAATGGGTTTAATGTCTGTCAGTTGAATGCACGAAGTTTGAATGCTGAAAAAATTGACTATCTAAATTTTGTTTTTGATAATTTGAGCATTGGCTTAATATGTATTACAGAGACATGGTTTAAAGACTATATTGATAATAATGTATATTCCCTGTGCGACTACACTATTATTAGATGTGATAGGACTACTAAGACTCGAGGAGGTGGTTTTGCTTTATATTTTAAATGGAAAGAGATCTGTAGATCAGATCATTTTCAAGAAGTCGAATACATTTTTGTTGAATTTTATGATAACAATACCAAATGTCTTGTTGCATGCATTTACAACCCTAGCAATAGAAATGACCTCTCAGTGATATTTGATAAATTAGCGGAATTCCACATCTCCTATGAACATATTATTGTGTGTGGTGATTTAAATGTAGACCTTCTTTGTGATAATTTTTCCTCCAGGAGGTTGATAGATAGTTTCCAATCATTAGGAATTTCCTTAATTAATGAATATGCTACTCGTTTTGCACCCCACTGCAAACCAAGTCTTTTGGATGTATTTTGCGTCAGTGACAGAGATTACGTCAGTCATATTGATCAACTTCCTATGGCTGGAGTTTCGGACCACGAGTTGATATTCTTATCTTACAACATCCAGTTCAACAGACACAATCAAGTAAAGGAGATATTTTTTAGAGACTTTAAGCTTATTCAGCATGATCTCCTAAATAAGGAGGCTGCCGAGCTTAATTGGAATATGTGTCGGTTATTCACAACAGTGGATGAAAAACTGCAACATTTCAATGCTTTAGTCAGACATCTATTTGATAGGTTTGTTCCGTTGCGTAAAGTTAAAGTCCACGGAAATAGGAAACCATGGTTTACGCGTGAGATATTGTCTTTAATTAGAGAGCGTAGTAAAGCATATAAGAAATGGAAAAATGATACAAACACTCACTCGTGGCAAAAATATCGTGTAGCAAGAAATAAAGTAACTGCAATCACTAGAGATGCCAAAAAGGCATATCTACATTGGAAGCTCAACGATAGTTTACCTCCGAAAGTCCTATGGAAAAACCTTAAAACCTTAGGTGTCTCAGGAGAGAATAAGTCCGTGTGCAGTTTGGACCCAGAAATCTTAAATACTCACTTTCTAGCATCTAACATGGCTCCACTCGACATACCTGTAAAAGTTCCTCTACGAGAGCATGTTAATGACGGTGAGTTTGAATTTGTGTCTGCAACTGAGATGGATTTGATACAATGTGTACATACTGTCAAATCTAATGCCATAGGGACCGACGGCATTTGTCTTAAATTTCTTAAAATTATTCTACCATTTGTAATACCATCACTTACGCACATAATTAACTTTTCAATCACCTCATCTACATTTCCATATCTTTGGAAGATAGCAAATATAATACCTGTGCCTAAAATAAAAGGCTCTACCGCTCCTCAGCACTTCAGACCAATAAGCATTTTACCTGCCCTATCGAAAGTATTTGAACAATTTTTGGCGCGACAAATTACCTGCTCTTGGCTAAGAATAATCTGCTAAGTAATTTTCAGTCTGGTTTCTAAAGTCTGCATAGTTGCACCACAGCTATGCTTAACGTTTTTGAAGATGTTCGCCCTGCTGCTGATAAGAACTACTTTACAGTGTTAATATTACTTGATTTTTCAGAGCCTTTTGATACTATTGATTACAACATTTTACTGCAAAAATTGTGCTGTCAGTATAAGTTTGGAGCATTTTCTCTGCAACTAATAAAAAGTTACCTTTCGAATCGGCTACAACAAGTTAAGTGTGATGATAACTACTCAAGTCGAAAACCAATTACGTCAGGTGTGCCGCAGGACTCTATTTTAGGTCCAATTTTATTTTGCATTTTCATAAATGATATTGTTGAGTGTTGCCAAAATTCGTCGATTCATCTCTATGCTGATGACACCCAGATCTACCTGTCAAGGCCAATAGGTCTTATTGAAGATTTGATAGCAAGGCTTAATGAAGACCTCACTCGTATTTCTAACTGGTCCAAATCTAACAACTTGAAATTAAATGAGTCAAAGACAAAGGCGATTGCTATTTCTCATTCAAAGTATGACCTTAACTCTTTGCCGCCAATATTACTTAATGAAGTAAATATTAACTTTGATTACATAGTAACTAACCTGGGTTTCAGAATAAATTCAAGACTATCATGCGTTGACCATGTAAACTTTGTTGTAAACAAGGTATATAATATTCTTAGAAAGCTATATTGTACTGCCTACTTACTGCCACGGCAAACTAAATTAAAACTTGTTAGATCACTCATTGTTCCTCATGTATCATACGCTGAATTAGTATATTGCAGGCTTGATATTAATTCGAAACAAAAATTGCAAACCGCTTTAAATAATGCAGCGCGATTCGTGTTTGAAAAAAGGAAATATGACCATATATCTATCTACTCAAAACAGATTCTCGATCATAACCTCGACTCGTATCTCAAAATACGCCCTCTTTTGTTTCTGCATAAATTAATATACACACAAAAACATTGTACCTGTATAAAAACATTAAACAATGCCAGTGCACCCGAACATTGAATCTAATTGTTCCGACTTACACTTACTTGGAATCAGAACGCATGTTCTTTGTTAGTGCCATAAAACTATGGAATTCTATGCCAACTACAATAAAACTTATAAAACAAGCAAGGTGTTTTAAAACTGCAGTTTCTAACTACTTCTAACCTTAAATCCCCCTTTCCTTCTCCCATTCCCACCATCTTTCTCTTCTTCTCACTTACTACTCTTAGTTTTAGTCTATAAGTTTAATAGTTAAAATAGTTTTAAATCTAAGTAGCATTTCTATGTATACCATCCTCGTATTCTAGAATTATAAGAAGATGTACTACCACAAGACTCTGTCTTACTATGTACAAAACAAATCAAATAAATTGAAATAAATTGAAAAAATTGAAATTGAAAAACTGAGAGACTTAGTAAACATAATTTTCGGCTCCCTAAGCTGCGCTGGAGTATTTTCCATATGACCACTGGGTTCGAATTCTCCTATAGCGACTTATGTAAGTGGTGGCATAGAGACCACTCACTTGAAGGAGAAATGTTTTTACTGGTACAACAAAAACAACAACTGGTGCAACACAAACAGCCTATTGGCATATGCTGTTCAAATTCCCTGCTCCTCGAAGAATGCGCTACCCGAGATTATAGGTTTTGTTTTGGAGTGATTTTCAAGAAACGTCTCCAACTTTGAAATTTAATCAAAGTCATAATTGTGAGTTGGGATTTGCGACACAGGCACATACTGAGGTTGGTGTTTGGAAGCCTATAACTTGAAATAATTTGAGTAACTTCTTCTCGACTGCTCTGCTTTTCTGATGCTATGGTTCAGATATCTTTGTTCCCACATTACCAGGGTTGATTTGAAGTTATTGGGTTAGGTTAGGTTGTAGCGGTTGTCGACTATGGAACACACTCAAGCTCATAGCCCATTATGATGCCGCAAGGGAACTTGTCCTTATCTCTCCTAAAACCAGTGTGAACTTTTCAAACATTTCAAAAAATTACTGATTTCCACACTATTGAGATCTCCCAACTCAATAAAAAGTTGTTTACCAAAAGTGGTGAATCTACGTCTACGAGATTGACTCTTCCTCTTCTCAATTTAGACAGCTCCTGCAGAAGTCGGAGCTATGATTGACTCTTCCTCTTCCCAATTTAGACAGCTCCTGCAGAAGTCGGAGCTACTACGGTTTGTTGAATTGTTTTAAGAAATACGCAGTGAATGTTGAATTAATTTTAAGTCCACGTCGTTCAAACATTCGTTTCTCTCCTTCTTATTTTTTTCTATCATCTGTCTAGGGGTACTTCAATGCATGATTGGTCCCTACCTGTCATATTTGTTAAAGTTGAAACTTATTAAATTCAGTACTTGAGTATTCAGCATTCAAATGCAGTACTCAAATTTTACTGGCTTACACAAAATTTTTGCTGAATTCCTTCACTCATGCGGCACAACACTTAATTTTTCAGCAGCTGAAATCTGTATGCCGAATTCATTAGAACAACAAAAACAGCTAAATTTCATGTTTCTCTGCATACTTTTCCAGTCTCACCCCTATTACTTTTTGTCTCCTTTGCGTCATGCGCCACACTGGGTCTACTTTTTTGCATTTGCCTCACTCAAAGTTTCATTACTTGCCACATATATATAATATACGCATACAAGTATATGTGTACGCTTGTTTGCATGCATATTAATTATTTAAATTTGCAGTGGCCGGATGCGCTGCTCGGTCATACGGCTCGATACTCTCAGTTATTACTTCTCGTTTGTCTTTTTTGTCGCATGAGGTTTGCGTACTGTAGTGTTTAATGACACTTAAATAAGTGTCAGAACGCATCGAAATACTTAAGTAATTGACAATTCATTAAGCTTTATCACAATTAAATTGATGGTTTTGTGGTGGCATGCTATAATTGTTATTGCAGTACCCTTACCGCCATTTGTCCTGCTTCATTTTCTTTTGTGTCAGGTGGCATTTTTTTCTTCACCATCAGCTTCACTCACTCTTTCTCGTTTTCTTGAAATTTATTCAATTTCATTAATTTTATTTAGTAACTGCTTTCCAAGGTCCCATAAATTCGAAACTTAATCAGGCGAATTGCCTATAAAAGTACAACGCAATTTCCACAATTTCTGCTGTGTTCTATTTATAGGGTGGGCCATGTAAAATTTGCTTTTTGAATCGGCTATAAAAAAAAACTAATCAATATTTTTTTAAACTTTTTTTTTATTTTGAAGATTGAACATTGTCATTTATGAAAGAAAAATAATATCGTTCAAATGACTGCCATGAGGCCATTCGATCAACCCAATTTTTAAGCACATTTTCGATTGTTTGGGCTCCAATTTCATAAATGGCAATTTCGATTTCGTGTTTTAAAGCATCAATCGTCTCTGAATGATTCGCATAGGATTTGATCATAACGGCTCCCCACAAAAAACAGTCCAACGGCTTTAAATCACAGCTCCGAGGCGGCCAATTGATATCGGAATTTCGGCTGATTATTCGCTTTTCAAAAACGGTAGTCAAAAGTTCGAGAGTAACTTTGGCAGTGTGACAAGTTGCACCGTCCTGTTGAAACCAAATGTCGTCCATGTCATCCTCTTCAATTTTTGGAAACAAAAACTCGTTGAGCATGTCACGGTAACGCTCGCCATTTACTGTAACCGCGGAAGAAGAAGAAGACTCACCACTTTGTAAATAGGTTTTCAATATTTCCCAATTTTGTTCAAGCGTATAGCGTCCCATTTCGTAAATGTCAAACCTTTAAGTAAATTACGAACTCATTTGACATGTCATTTATGGTGTTAGCATTCTCAAAAAAATAGGTGGTTCAAAAAGCAAACGCTATATGGCCCACCCTGTAGTTGACTTCTGAAACCATAATTGCTTCGTGCCGTTTACGCGTCTCTGCTAGTGCTGGCTAATGATACATCCATCGAAGTGCAGTTGTGCGTTGTTATTGCTTGAGGAGAGCAGTTCTTGTCTATTCACCTAAGCGGCCGTATCTACTCGTACGTATGTAGATACTCGTCCGTACTTAGTTGCGCTCAGTTCATTTTACCTCAGTTACTACATATTCGCAAACTGTGATAATATTATATTAACCACAAATGGGCTTTTGCCTAGGTATTATATTTAATTGTGAAAAAATGTCTGATAGTAAGAAAATTGCTGCTACATTTGCCGGGTAATGATAGTCTGGAATGAAAATGTGCCCGACGATACATAAATTAGTAATTGAAATTGTAGTTAAATGGCGTAACAACAAAATACTATTTAAGAAAAGTTTTTGTATACCATTCAGACGCGATTGCCTGAAGTTGTGACATACTATTGGCATACCCTTTCATACAAAACTTTACACACTTTGCAGCAAAAAGTTCTATCGAACTTCAATTTTTGGTTTATTCCAGCGAAGGGGCCTGTTCTTAAAATAGCTTTAAAATGTTATCATTTAGACATGATTTTATTATTCATAATAGGTGAAAAAGGATATGTATTTTGAAGTTTTTAAGTGCAGAATAGTGACTCTTCATCTCTGAAAAAGCGTGGCTCGTCCGCTAGGGAGCGTTGGCGTCCGTTGGCCTTCAGGAAATGAACGCGCTCAGGATCATATCCAATAAAAATTATAGCACTTGTAAATAACGACGAATAAATCATCATACTATAACATTAAATTCTATTTTCAATAACTTCGTCATAAGCTTCTCGATGCCTTGTCGGATTCCAGAGAATGCCTAATTTTTCTTAGCTTTTCTGTTTCTGTTTCTGCCACGATGTCCTTCTACCTTTCCTTGAAGTATTAATTGCATCGTATGCTGCCATTTGTCATTTCTCATGATATGTCCAAGTATGCAGTTTTTCGTCTCTTAATATTAATGGGCAATTCTCGATCGTGCCGAATTCTTTGCATTACTCCCACATTTGCCACCCTGTCTGTCCATCTTGTTTTTAGGATTCTGCGAAAGATCCACATCACAAAGTTTCCAGTTTGTTTAAATTGATGTTTTTTATTGCCCATATATCCATGGCTTAAAGGAGGACAGACAATACGTACCATTTAGCAATACGGATTTTAAGTTTAATATTAAAGTCATGATTACTTAATACATTTCTGTACTTATAAAATAGTGCTCTTGAATACTCCATTTTGCTCTTATCTCTTTAGAAGGATCCCAGTTTTCGGTACTCCAGCAGCCTAAATATTTGAAATTATGTACTCGTTGTATAGGGCCCGCCATCTATCGTTACGGATTTGAACTAGGTATTATTTGAAGAATGATAACACTTAGCTGTCATCTGATTTGACAGAAAATTCGTTTTATTCTTCCACTGAACGAAAATGGTTGTGTATACGCTCAAAGAACGCTGGGAAGTATTGCGACATTACTTTGAAAATCATGGTAATGTTGCAGAATGTGTACGAAAATTACGTTTGGCAATGGGGAGATAAAAGCACCGAATGCAGCGTATGTGCGTTAGTTTGCGAAAAATGTAAGATAAACTGGGTTGCTTACACTGTGCGACAATTTTGGGGTCATCAAAATCAAACCGGACCGGACCTTTTTTTTCTGAAAATACACCTATTCAATAGCAAAACCCTCGCTGGGTTTTTAAAAGTTAGGTCGATTTTTTGTTTTATTGCGTTTTGAAGTTTTCTATTTTTATGAGATTTTGGAGTTTTACCTGTACGCTAAATTTGACTTATAAATGGACCTTTGTTTGATTTAATCGATTTATTTTGTCATAGCTTGATGCAGAAATTTCGTACATGTACAAATAAACTTATTTTGAGAAGAACCTATATCTCAATACGCAATTTTGAATACCAAAATTTCGAAAAATTTTATGTTTTTACCATTTTTTACTGTAATTATGAAAATAATTAAAATTTCTCACTATTTCATCTAGCAAAAATGTTGCAAAATGTACTAAAAAAGTCATTTATAAGATAAAAACATAAAACTGAACTTTAAGTTTGTTATTTTCTAAAAAAATAAATTTTTAACAAGATCTTTCTTCATAAAAATAATTTTTTTATACTCTGCTTTAAATTTTTTTTTAAATATCTAAAAACTCTGTAGGTAAAAATATTAAATAGATTAAGTAAAAAGAATATAGATTTGAATTCTTATAATTTTTTTTTTTTTTTATTAAAATAAAGAATTTTTACGTACTAAAACCTTAGAGACGAGCTCTTTTCGACAATGATTGAATTTCAACATCATCATTATCAGAGTAATCAGATTCACCAGTATAGAATTCGATGCCTGTCTCTTCTTCTTCTACCTCATATTCTTTTTCCTCCTGGTTATTCCATTTTCCTTCATTTTCTTCCTGGTCGTATTAAAAAATATGTTTACTCCACCAACATATTTCGGCTAGTATGGCACCTGGAGCTCGTTTTCCTCGGTATCTTGACTCAAATGGCATCGCAGTTTGATGGTAGCGCTCTCCTTGCTCATCTGATTCTGTCGACAATTGTTGACTAAAATAGTCCAAATGTTGGTGAAGAAAGTGAATTAGAAGAGGTAAAATCGTTGGGAACAAATTTTGGAATTTCTAAAACAAACATTTCCTGATAAGACAGACTACAACCTTCTTTATACTTTTTATTTTGGAATGTGTGCTAGCCACTTTTCTATGTACTTAACAGGCTAAAAGTCTTGTGAGACCAATCTTGCTTTTCACTACTCACGATCACATTTTGTTACATCCAATATTCATTGGAAAACCGTATCTGGAAAAAATACTAGCAAAAATAGAAAAATCTGAAAATGTGTATAACGGGTGGTTACGTATAAAATTATTTTCATAATTACAGTAAAAAATGGTAAAAACATAAAATTTTTCGAAATTTTGGTATTCAAAATTGCGTATTGAGATATAGGTTCTTCTCAAAATAAGTTTATTTGTACATGTACGAAATTTCTGCATCAAGCTATGACAAAATAAATCGATTAAATCAAACAAAGGTCCATTTATAAGTCAAATTTAGCGTACAGGTAAAACTCCAAAATCTCATGAAAATAGAAAACTTCAAAACGCAATAAAAAAAAAATCGAGCTAACTTTTAAAAACCCAGCGAGGGTTTTGCTATTGAATAGGTGTATTTTCAGAAAAAAAAGGTCCGGTCCGGTTTGATTTTTGATGTCGCACTGTGTTATTGACAAACCAACGCGTGACCGACCAAAAACCGTGCGTACACCCGAAAATATTGCTGCTGTGGCTGAATGAAGTTGTGTTCCATCATTAACCGGATGGATTGTACTTCAAAATAAAAAAAAACAGCTTGGAAAAATATTGAGTAGTTTCTTTTTTATAGCATTTTTAATTCCGTAAAGTTATATGGCGGACCCTGTATAATTAAGTTGTGAACGGTTAAGCTTGTATTTACGTGTTTCTTCTGATAACTATCATGTTCGTCGTTTTGTTAGCATTATAAAGGTGAGAGAATACGCCTTTGTCTGACTCCTCTTCGAATGGCAATTGCTTAGAAGCCGAACTCATTATCTCCCATTACTAATTTGTATTTCTTGTAAATTCTGTTATGAATAATTTTTAAAAATATTTTTAATGAATGACTTAATAGATTTGTCAATCTGTACTCACCTGCGGAAATCTTCTTTGGAAAGACAATAAAAGTAGATTTTATCCAATCTTGGTAATTTTTTCTCGTGTCGAAAATATAATTGAATATTATTTCAAGAATTTCAAATGTTTTTCTTTTCGCTGGATTCGAAAATAATTTCATTCTCGTCATTTATTAGAATTGTTGGCTTTGTTTTGCGGCATACACCGGACGCCTCTTTAAGCTCCTTGTGAAGGTTGAAGTCGTCGTGTAACCTCTGCAATCTCTCAATTCGCTTACATTGATCGTTCATCCATTCAATTTTTGCAGATCTTACTTCGCGTCGGATATTATTATTAATTTCTTTATATTGCTACAAATTTGTATTTTTGTGAGTAAGTCGCTATTGCATTAGCGCAGCTATTTCATCCGTCATCCACTTGCTTTTTGTTTCATACGACTTAATGCTCAAGTTACTTGTTTCAAGCTTATTAAGAACCGTTTCGAAATGAGCCTATAATAGTTCTGCATCTTCAGTATTAGAATTTACTCTAGTACTGGTATAATGGAACAACATTTTTTTTTACTCTTACCGCAGTATTATGGACTGAATACCAGTGCCGACTTCATAACGCTTTTTACATCTTCTAAATATTTATACAGTGTAACTAATTATTCGCTTTTATTTGACTGGGTTTGTTCTTGTTCCCTTTTATTCTTTCCTCTTTATCGTTCCTTTGACAGTTTGTTCTGAACATTTATTTTGCATCGAAGTACAAACATTTAGAAGAATATTTGTAATAATAGAATTTGTCAATCAATAAAGAGTGTGTATAAGTGATGAATATTATTCCTTTTCGGTGTTTGTATTTAAGTAAATTAAGCCTGTGTAATAGAGCATTTTTTTCAAAATTATGCAAAAAATAAAATATTTTCACGTTAAATATTCCTATTAATTCTCAATGGTAATAACGGGTGATCAATCATGAGGTGCTTTTTTCAATAGTTAAAAAAAAATAAAAATGTAAATTATGTTCAAAACCTTTATTTATCATTTGAAAGGACATTCTTTGACATTTACGTTTTGAATATGACTTCATTCAAATATTGGCCGCAACTACGCTTAAGGTGGTCCATTCTGAAGGTCCAATTTTCAATCACTCGTTCGAGCATTTCGACTGGTATGTCGTGAATAACACGCGTAATGTTGGCTTCCAGAGCTTCAATCGTAGCTAGTTTATCAGCATAGACCTTGGACTTCACGAATCCCCAAAGAAAAAAGTCCAAAGGTGTGATATCACAAGATCTTGGTGGCCAACTCACAGGTCCTAAACGTGAAATCAGCTGCTCTCCGAAATGACTTCTCAATAAAGTCATTGTTTCACGAGCTGTATGGCAAGTGGCTCCGTCTTGTTCAAACCAAATGCCGTAGAGATCATTAGATTCAATTTCAGGTAGCAAAAAGTCCGATATCATGGTACGGTAGCGAGCACCATTCACAGTTACGTTGCGGCCATCATCATTTTTGAAAAAATATGGACCGATGATTCCACCAGCCCATAAACCACACCAGACCGTTGTTTTCTCTGGGTGTAAAGGTAGCTCTTGAACCTGTTCTGGTTGCTCTTCATCCCAAATACGGCAATTTTGCTTATTGACGTAACCATTGAGCCAGAAATGCGCCTCATCGCTAAACAAAATTTTGCTCGAAAACAGCGGATCTTCTTCAATCTTTTCAAGAGCCCTATCAGCAAAACGGTGACGTGCAGGAAGGTCATTTGGCTTTAGTTCTTGTACGAGCTGTATTTTGTATGCTTTTAAATGAAGATCCTTCCGTAAAATTGACCAAGTTGTTCCATACGACAGTCCAAGTTGCTGAGAACGGTGCCGAATCGATTCATCGCGGTTTTCACGTACACTCTCTGCTACTGCTGCTATATTCTCAATGCTTCTTGCTGGACGTGGTCTATTCGGTCGAGAATTATCCACCAATGAATATTCGGATTCAAATTTGTTGATGGTATGTCGAATAGTGTTTAAGGCAGGCCGATTATGTTGACCATAATGCGGTCTAAGCGCACGAAAAACATTTGTCACAGAACGCTGATTTTCATAATACAGTTGAACAATTTGTAGACGTTGTTGCGGTGTGAGTCTTTCCATGATGAAATGCCAAACGTTGTTCAACAAATCCACGATGACAGTTTGCCACAACTCGCGCGCGATCTGTAAAAAAAACGCAAATGAAAAAAACTCCTCTTAGTTGATCACCCGTTATATTAAAAGTATAATACAGATCAGTTTCGGGTAAGCATGTAATACGTCTAAAAAATCCTTATATGTAATATTAAACAAGCAAATATCGCCTGGTCGATGCATCAAACAAATAATATCGAACTGATCTTTACGGAGCGTTAGTATGGTGGCCTGCATTAAACAAACAACTTTGGGCGGCTAACAATCGTACAACGAGCAGTCTGCGCAGAAATAACTGAAGCTATGAAATCGTGTCCAGCAGAGGCACTTCAAGCCATGCTTCGCCCTCTTATCAATGGACTTACAACTACGACTAACAGCAAGAAATACCTTCAGAATAAAAAAAAGTTTGCTTTTGGAATGCTAAGATGTTTGGTTACAACTTATCTGATTTTATTACCGCTACCATAGAGTTTAGAATAAGGCTTAAGGAAAAGTTCGCCACTCGAATAGAATGGGATTTGAGTTCACTAATCAAAGAGAATACAACTGCACTTTACCAAGATGGATTGCGGCGTCGGCGCCGGTGTATTTTTGACAGGCCTCGAAGCTTCCAAGTCCTTTGTCTTCGAATAGTATTTTTCAAGTGGAAGTTCTCAGGGTAAGAGAAACTTGTAGGATAATTAGGAAACTTCCGCAACAACTCTCGGAAGTAGTCAACCAGCCATCTTAGCTTTAAAATCACCTACAAACAATTCAAAAATCGTTAGACAATACAAAGAAGAACATAATGCTTTAGCTTGCACGATAGACATCACTCTCAGGTGGGTATCTGGTGATAGGAACATAAAAGGAAATGAGAAAGCCTGAACTGCCAAAACAGTGGACATCCTATAACGAATCCGATACGATAGAAATCGCCTGTCCCCAAGGCGTGCGCAAAAAGAACTCTTCTCCCTATGCCAGAAGCAGGCCGTAGACAGATGGGCTAACACGGATACCTACAAAATAACTAAAAAAATGTAGCCTGATTTCAACAAATCCAGAATTACGTTAACATTAACTGGCTGCTGGTGGCCATTACAAAGATAGATGTAGAGGAATCTAAAGAAACAGTCTTTCACTATCTGTGTGAGTGCCCAGGTCTAGTGACTCTGCGGCATAGAATGCTGGGGGAATTCTCAATGGCTAACTTGAGAAAAATTGCAGAAAAGAAAATAGACGACACAGGCAGACTAATAGTCAAATAAAGTGGAATAATAAAAAAGCATTGGTTCTTTAGGTAGTGAATCATCATTTGACATATTTTGTGCTCAGTCTGAAAAAGAAGTGGTGTATTTGGGGTTGAACCAATTGAAAAGCGAATTTGTTTCCCTAGTTTGATGGCACAACCATCACCGTCATCACTGGCACTACTTTGAGCGCTGCTCGATACCACTTCAGGAACATTTTGAGACATTTCACGTTGCTAGTGAAATTTGATAATATTTGGTGCTTACTTTCGGTGAATCGAATCTTCCAAAAATTATACGAGAAACTGTTTATGCTTCTACAGGAAAGACATTCAAGGTACTGTATTTCATCGTCACAATAAAAAGTTTCTGTTTTAGACAAAGGTTACTTCAATCTCTGTTCGTCACGCTTAAGTAATCCATTTGTATTCTCACTAATTCAGCACTTTTTCCAGCACTGCTTATTGCCATTGTCACGTGCTCTATCGTCGTTTGCATTGCAGAGTCATCAACATTTACAGTAAAATAGGCATAGGAGGCAAAAGTTGACAATAACTCATTACCTTATCCAATATGTGACTATGTGTGTATATGGCATGCCTCTAAAGGAAAAATTACAATAAATAGGAAGAAATGCAATACAGGTTTTTGTGTGAACTTTTTTGTATTGTTTTGCGGTGGCACGAGTACCTAATTACTGTGCATTGTCTATTTAGTGTAGAAGAACAAAATAATAACCACAGTAATGAAAATATTTTACAAATGGAAAAAGGGATAGTAATTGCCAATTTGTATAAAAATATATATGCAATACTTGCCCAGGTTTAGATAGTCAAAATATTTTAATTTTATTTTATTTTCCTTTTTTTTATTTTTTCTTTTGTTTAATGCATAGCTTTATTTACGGGATCGCCTAGTAAAGTTAAGACCGACAGTCATTTTTTAATTTGGACTCTCAAAATAACTGATGTTAGCATACGCAGTGACAAAAAACCCTTTCTTTAAAAAATAAGGATCTAAAAGGACTTCAATAATACGAAATATATGCTTTTCATTTTAAATTATTGTAGAATAATTCATAAATTTGAGTTTTTGAATACTGCTACTAAAAACGACCGACTAATTAATTTTGAAGCAAAATGGTTAGATTTTTGAAAATATTCTCAGCTATTCCTAGTATTCAAACCTGGCGTTAGATTCATAATCAGTGGCCCAATGATGTACAATTTTCCCCAATAGAACAACGCGTTCAAATTATTGAAACTTATTATGAAAATGGTCGATCTTTAAGAACAAAATATTGAAAAATTCATTAGTTTTAGGTGGAAATAATCACCCGAATGAGTTGACAATTCGAAACTTGGTGAACAAGTTGGGCCATGAAATTGATTTGTTAAAAACTCAACGTTCCGTTGAGAGTATTGCTGCTGCAGCACAAACTTTAACATCCTTATCTCGACGCTTTCAACAATTAGGGGTTTCTTGAATCGACCGTTTTCCTCCGATTTTACCTCTCCTTCCGATTTTACCTCTAGACGTGCTCATGGTATTCGAATTTCCGTGCATTAACATCAAATAATAGACAAGATTTTGTCTAATAGTAGTCGCCCTTCGGCAACCTATGGCGACCCTCCGAGTGTATTTGTGACATGAAAAAGCGCCTCATAAAAATCATTTGCCGTTCCTTCCATTTCTGGAACAACATCAAGACGCAAATCAGAAATAGGAGAACGAGCTCGGCCAAACACCTAACAGAAGTTTACGACCCCATGTCAAGGGGTCCAAATATTTGAACTTTACTTCACTTTCACTACCGTGAACATGCCACATATAATTGACCATGTCAGAAACATTGATTTTCTAGATCAGGCCACAAACTTTCAAGGATTGGCCTAGTGATTTGTTAATGGTCATGGCGATTGCAAGACGCAACGGAAATTGAAGTCTTTCAAACTCAAACGGAAGATCGGTAGGGTTCATCGGGATCCTCGGAATGAGAACTTCTTCAACTTCGAATTTTACTTTGAGTATCGTCGCGTAAATCACATTGTTCATCAATTTATTTACCTCCTAACGCGTACCCTTGCAAAGTTTTGGGGGGCTTATGTTTCGAAGCATGATTACCACCGAGTCAACTTTTAGGCGTAAATTGTGCGGTGGTAAGCCAGGCACATCGAAGGAGTTTAAAAATTCAATTGGATAGTTGGTGGCTTCATCTTCATTTGCTACACAGTCAATGGATTTGAATGAATGCTTTGTTCCAATGATATCATTTTGAATTATGTAGTTTAGGTCATCTACGTCTTTATTCTTAGCCGCTAAAATTGCTCGCTCACTCAACCATTCATTATTTTTGTAGTTATTAATGATGTTTGTGAATACTTTATTTATAAGTTCGTCTTTCGATGAGACAAAGTTACAGAAATTCTGAAGAAACGAAATCAATCCGCTCGATTCGTCGACAGGTACTCGACCATTACCGTATCCTTAAGTAATGCAACTCTCATGCGTTTGTTTCGTCAGCAGCCGTTGATCTTGGAACTACTGGCAGTGTTTGGTGGAAGTCGCCAGACAGTAAAATCATTGCGCCTCCAAAACATCTCGAGTCATTGCGTATATCTTTCAATGTTCGGTTAAGTTCTTCTATTCGTTAATGCGCCATTGCGCATTCGTGATGATGATGATTTTCGATGCTGATAAAACTTTGGTCATTGCTGAGTTTTTTGAAATATTACATGTTGGTTCTTAAATTTTTTGAAGATTTAACGGCAATTTTAATGCGAAATGAGCCGTACGGCATCCTTCTAACAATGTAGCTGCTATTCTAGAAGAAGCAACTACAAGCACAATGTTGGATCTCGCACGAACAGTGGCTAAAATTACTGACATGAGGAATGTCTTACCAGTTCCACCAGGGGCATCAAGGAAGTATAAACCACCATTTCCATCATCAATTGCCTTCATTAATGTATCATAAACTTCTTTTTGTTGGCGATCCAACAGCGGTACATTCGTTTGAAGTACTAAATCTACTTGTTGATCTCTGTTATTCGCTTGACGTTTCGCATTGCCAACCGAGCCGTTTCACGGGTTGCCTCGGTTTGCTCTTGTGATTGAGAAGCACGAAGTCGAGCCATACTAACGCGGCGCTCTTCACGGGCAATTCCTTGTGCTTCTTCAGTTGTTTCATTCGCAATGTTTCGTATCCTTCTTGCATTACGGCTTTGTCGGGAAAAATTCGATCCTCTTGGTCGCGGCATTGATAATGATGATTCAAAGAGAATACAAATTACTGTGAATATATATTTCTAACAAAATTTATATTATCAAATTGTCTATTTAACCAAAGACAAAATTACGTTTAGCTGTCATTTGCGTTTTGTTATACCAAATTTTATAGTGACTTCACGGAAACGCGTTCGAATGTGATAAAAAGTATCCTATGTCCGTCTCCTGGTCCTAAGCTACCTCTCCACCAATTTTCAGCCAAATCGGTTCATCCGTTTCCGAGTTATAAATAGTGTAACTAACATGACTTTCTTTATATATATATAGATTAGAACAAATATTTCTTAACCTTTAAGATAAAATATAGTTTTTTTTATTTTTGTTTGAAAAAAAAAGATTATTTTTTTATTAAAATTTATGGTTAAACATTTTTTAACACATTGTTTTGGGAAAACAACTTGTTTCTTTATTTTTTCATTAAAAAATTTAAACTTTTATGATTGATGTAAAATTAAAAGTTATGATTGAATTGTTATTTTGGATTAAAATAACATCGAATAACAAATTACTACTAATTGCTGACTATTTTTAAAAATCTTAAAAAAGTTTAAATCATATAGAACTAATATTCCTTGGCTGACAATCCTCATATTGCTATATAAAAATGCTAAATAGACAAACATGCAACATATGTTATGTGGTGTTACTCCGAAGTTAATGGATGATCTTCGAAAAATATTTAATCGGTGGATTCGTCATTAATCTAGAGCATTTTTTCATATATATGTACAAGAGAGTCTGCTGAACTATACTTAACTGGCACCCCAGCAAGGAACAGATTACTCCGTTTTTAAAAGCTGATACTTATTCCACCGTTCTGTAATAGTGTAGGGTAATTTTAGATTTCCGTTTGGTTTGCTGTACCAATTTTATTTTCTGTCCGGATACTGGTATCTTTATATATATATATTAGGCCGGGTCGATTTGTGGGGAGGCAAAAAAATCGCCCATTGCTCTGTGAAAATCATATTCTAGGGATCAAAATAAGAAACTTTGCCGAAGGAACCATACCTCTAAAACGAATTCTGATGTCCCCCAATTTGGGTTGAACTTTTTAGTTTCTTTTCTCATGTAAAGGCCAAAAATGGTGATATTTTGAAATGATTGTATGGGGAACCGCCCAGGGGAATTCCAGGGGGTGTGCCACTGGCATGGGTGGATCGGCCATCCAAAATCTCTAGAATACGATTTTCACGGAGCAATGTGCGATTTTTAAATCGACCCGCCCTAATATATATATATAATACTATACTGGTAGCATACTAAATAATCTTCAAAAATAATAGTTTACATTTCTTTATTTATTTATTAGAAACATAATTATAAATAATGAAATAAAAATTATAAATATTTATATGACATTAAGAAAGGGTCTAGTAACTAAAACAATCGGTCATGCATTTCTTACGAAGTCTAAAGCTTCGACGGTTTTGTGCGTGTAGTTAAATTTTAAGCAAAAGTTAGGTTTCGAACGTTTTTATATTTCATTCTATGAGTAAAAAAACAACCTATATATCACTAAAATCTCATTCCCCCCTAGCTATAAAACCAGGACCGTTCAGCTGAGGTTTAGCAGAAGCGACTATTCTCGCGGTAGACAAATTTGCGGGTGACAGGAGATGGAAAACGTCTACCAAAGTCAGCAAAGCTATTTTCCATTTAACAATCGAGAATTACATTAAAGTAACAAATCTATGTTGAAATTAATGCACAGCTTTAATTAGCAAATAACTTAACGTATATTTACTATATATTATATATGTATATTGGCAACAGACTAAACCTCCACTAGTTGCTCAATAAATTTAATACTCATATCCCTGAAAAAACACTTATCGAAATGGCTCACTAACTAGGCAGAATATGAACGATGCGCCGGAAATAAAGTGAGCAAATCAGTAAGCAATCAGCAATCACTTGCATATATGATACAATACGCACAAGGTATGTTCCAAAGTAGCAGTGCAATAAAAAAAGTAAAATAATAAGGGGTTTTTCATTTAAAATATTTTATTTTGAACCAAATACCAACATTTTCATGGCATGAATGTAGTCATGTTGAATGAATTTTTTAATTAATTCGCTAGGAAACTCCATTTGCGTCCACAAAACGCGTTTTCCCAAAAAGTTTTAAGTGCCCGGTTCCTTATCAGAGCAATGATGGCAATGGTTGACTCTTAAAATCCGCTTTTCATCAAACAAATAAAGCATAAACTGTGCTGCTAATATCAGAGCTCTCATTCAATACCCGACCATTTTCTAATTTCGTCCCTTTTATTTTTGTTCGGAATGGGTCTGTTTTCAAACAAACAAGAATGAAAAAATAAAAGAAGTGAGAATTTTTGAAGACCAACGAGGACAAGAAGAAGTATCTCCTAATAGCATCTCAGCACCGGGAATAGAAATAGAGAGGTTAATATCAGCCTTACACGTCTACAAATAGTTCCTCTTACTAACCAATGTTACTTTGAACTATGCAGTTAAGAAATAAATGAATGAGAAATGCAGAATTAATAAAGGGCTTCATCGTTGAACGCAGAGCACAGATTGGAGAAAGTTTTAGCGGAAGTAAATATTAGTTGTATGTTCTTTTTGCCAACATATGCGATCAGAGAAACGATCCAACGGCTTCGCTGGTTAGGTACATAAAGGGTGATCAAATAGGAAGTACTTTTTCCTATAGGGTTTTTTGACAGATCACTTGTGACTACTGCCAAACTAAATACATCATTTTTTTCAGCATACTTTGACATTTCATCGTCGAAAGTCTTACACCTCAAGAGCTTCGACCGCGAAGAGGTACCCGAAGCCATTTAAGAGTAGCCATTAGATCCATTAAAAATAACCGTTTGGGGCGGGCTATGAGGCTGGCGCCAATGTAATAGTGAATGGCGAACCCTATGGCGCTATGATAAGCGACTTTTTGATACCACAAATTGAAGCTCGTGATATCCACAACATTTGGTTCCAACAAGACGACGCAACTTTTCATACAGCCCGTGAAACAATGGGTTTACTGCGTCGTCGCTTTGGTGAGTAATTTATCTTTCCGCTCGGGCCAGTAGATTGGTCACCAAGACCACACCTTTGCATTTTGATTTGAGGGGGTATGTAAAGTCCAAACGCCTTGTGGACAAACCAGCTTTGATTGAGGCTTTGGAAACCAACATTACTAAAGGTATTCACGAGATACCGACCGAAGCCCTCCAGCGAGTCGCGAGTCATTCAAAATTCGTGTTTTACGGGTGGCCGAATTACGGCGCAGTTGCGGCCAATATTTGAAAAGGATTATCTTTAAAAAATAAATGTCATAAATAGTTCTACACAAAAGTACCTCTAACTTGATCACCCTTTATATTGTGCGAATGGATGCAAACGCTTCAGATTTTAAAATATTCGACACTGTGCCTGGTTGTGGTGTTAAATTAATAGAAAAGTACCCTTTGCGTGAACGAAAAAAAAACTTTCTGCCGAAATTTTCGTGCAAAATGCGCCTTAAAAATTTAATAAAATATATTAATATCTTAGTTTTAAAAATTTTAATTTGGTAAATACAATAAAGTTAATTAAACAGCACCAAAAAGAATTTCGCCGAAGAAGAGTGCAAATACTTCCACTTAAGATTAGCCCTTTTGCTATGCTCGCATTGCACGTAATTTGTTCTCTCATTCGAAATTCTTGCCCAATTACCCTCGAATTACGTAATTCGCCATAAACAATTTTGGGAGCGAAATACTTCATTTTTAAATGATTCAGTCTCAATTACCTTACGAATTACGAACAAATCGTTGTGTTCTCTAATTTTTATCAGAAATTTGTCAAAATTAGCCGAACTAAAACGAAACAAAATGAACGAACGTTAAATAATAACCAGAATGAGTTAAATTGTAATAATGGGGGCAAAAAAAAGATATTGTAAAAAAATTATTATATCGAGAATTTTACTGAATACTTCAAGAGTTATGGAGGGGACCAAAATTCTATTCTTGTTTGTTCAACTCTTCTACTACCATATTTCTAATAGTATGTGGCAATTTTTTCGGCAGCCATACAACGCATTTATCCTCCCGCCCCCTATTGTTCCATTCCGAGAGCTACAAAAAGTTTATGGAGATGCAACGTGCCGAGATTGGTTCTGTCACTTCAAAGACGGTGATTTTAATGTTGACGACTGTCCGCGTGAAGGAAGGCCAACAACCTTCGAAGACGTGGAATTGGAAGCATTGCTCAATGAGGATTCGTGTCAAACGGAAGAAGAGCTTGCCAAATGATTGCCTGCGTTGGGAATGAACTATATTCCACTTGGGAATATGTCTTGTATTTGTAGTATAAAATCTTATATACACTGGAGGAAATATCTATAGTTAAAGGTTGTATGCTTCTTGAGAACTTGCAGACATAAGCAGTTCGCGTTTTTCTGTTTTGCATAAAAGTAGTTGAATTTCATGGCGATTTCATTCGACATGCTATGTGCTTTAGCAGTAGACGATAGGGTTGGAAGTAAATTCGGATACATTTATTATTAACTATAAAATATTTTTTAAGCCGTTAAGGTAATAAATTGTTTATAATTACGATATAAATGAAGAAAAATGTAACTTATATTCATAGAGTTAAAAAAGTAGTCATCTATTACACCAGACTTGAAGCAACGACTTATTGTAACAGGGGCTGCAGCGAACTCATGGGATAACTTTTGGTTGTTTGCAATTCGGCAAATACATCTATTCATATTGCTAAAGCAGACATTTATTTCACCTTTTCAAGTTTTCCCAGCAGGCCAAGTACGCGTACAAATGCATTCAGTTGCCTATACACACATTGAAAGGCAATTAGTATTGTCAATATGAATTAAAAAGCGGACAATGGAGAAAACTCAATTCATGCAAGCAGCGATGAAAAGTGAACGCAAAGAATAACCAAAGTAATTTATTTTCCAATAATGGGAAAGGAATAAAAAGCAGAAGAATATAATTATATCTACCATTGCCACCAAGCGAAAATGCCTGTAAAACTTGTATATGAAGAACTAAGAAAAATTAAAAAGGAATCATTTAAAGAAACTTTTAATTGCTCTTTCCATAACAAAGTAGTTATTTATTTCATTGGTACGAAGCTAATGAAGCTGCTGACTTTCTGAGCATGCCTGAGTACATGCGAGTGCTTCTATATGAACTCGAAGCCATTAGTAAGGCAACACTCGAGCATCTGATACGCCCGGTTGTTGGTGCGGTAACCGAGACCTATTAACTGATTAGCGTCGAAAATGTTTCGTAAGCAATTACCACTTAGTTCATTTTGCTCATTCACTCTCTCTCTCTCCCTTTCTAATGTTTTTTTGGCACGCACTCTAATCAATTTACAACACGTATTTGTGTATTTACCCAGCGCCACTAACGCAAAACAAAGTCGCTTTTTGTGGTGATAAATTGAAATTTAATGCGCAAGCTGGTGAGCGCCACTCCAACTTCCTCGCTGAATATCGCCACCACTTTCGCAGAATATTACCAACATAGCGTCAGGTGTCAAGGAGGTTGCAGTCGAATGGATCGTAGATTCGCAATTGTGTTAACTGTATTATATTTTTGGCTCGGCATGCTTTTCTAGCCTCTAGCCTTTCCTCTTCCATTTCCATTTCCACTTTCTGCTCATTTGTTCATTCCTTGTTTGCACTTAGACGCCAGCATTCTTACTTTGAAATCTGCTGTGCACGCAGATGAGTGTTTTGCTGTTATTATTATTGTTGTAACCGACAGAATATCAGGTTGTTACATACGAGTACACATATTTTGGTGTTAGAAGAGCCTCTGAGCTACAGCGCAAACTTTTTCACTTTCGAATTGCTCCTTTGTATCAATAAACATTCGCTGATATGAAATGCCGGAATAAATAAAATTTTAAAAGGTTGAAAGTTTTTAGGGAGTTTAAAAACAAAATTTGATAAAGAATTAGTAGGCGCTATTTTATGCTTAAATTAAAGCTTGCTACTTGTAAGGCACGCTAAGTTTTACTTTTAAATGCTTAAAAAGAAGTCTATGGACTTAATTCTCTACAGACTTTTTATCAAAATTTATAAGTTTTGCCATAATAATATAGATATGTGTGTAAGTATGTATCTATGCATAAACGAGTACACTTTTTGCTCAATTTGTGACTTTCATAAACAATAAAACAACAACTTTTTATCCCACCTGATTTTTATAATAAAAAACACTTGAATGGCTTATCACAACTTTTCTCAATTAAACTTACGTTCAATTGTGCGTCCATTACAATTTATGGTGTACGTCTTCACTATGTCTTACAAAGACAGGAATTGTGTTTACGAGAAGCTTTTTCATAACGGAAATATTCTCGGAGACATGCCATTGATGAGAAGATATATTTTCCTCCCGATCCATTAATACGCGAAAAACTTTTTTCTTATTAGATGATTATTTTACAGGGTAGAATAAATTTCCAAATCATATCTAAACAACTATCATCTGTCTTCCGAAGAAAATCCGAAGATGTATGGTTTTGAAACATGATGGTTGGTTGGTTGGCTTAGGTGGTGAATCCATAATCCCATTTTGTTGCCACATCCTCCTCACCCACTTGTTTAAAGGTTATGTATAGCACGACTATATCCAGTCTGTGCGGTTCAGGAACCTTATTAGGTTGTTGAAACCTAAGTCAGATGGTTGTTCGAGACACTTGAACAGCGGTTAACCAGAATTAACTTGATGGTTCTGATTTGACTTAATCTGATGGGCAGGCTGGCTTATCTTTACCGCTTAGAAGATGGCAATATGTACATATGTAACGTATGGCCGTTTCTAAGGTGAATAAAAGTCTTGATTTTTTGACACGCTGAAGGAGTTCAATATGACGGTTTGTTGCCCCAAAGGTTTGAGTTCTTGTAATGATGTTAATAATTAATACGTTAGGCGCAACCCCGGTCCCTAGAAACCAGCTGTAATCTTTCCCCGTAGCTGGCTGATCTTTCCGTCGTTACACTTCTCGTGGAATCGATAGCACTCATGTTAAAAGATGAATGTAACCTGAAGGAATGTAGTCAAATATACTTTTAATGAGGTTTATTGAGACATTCTAAGCAAAAGTGTTGCTGGGATCTACACATGTAACAAACTGCAGCAACTTTTTTGTTAAATTTTTGGCTTCCTTAGACTCAAACAATCTTGAATTTTCATCATAACAACCAGAACAGAATATCCGATCTTCGTTGGTATCTCTTTCCTTTTTCTAGAATTTATGGACATTTTTTCCTTCCCAAAGTGGGATTTGTTTACATACTCGCAGTGTCAGCCCATTCATCTATTGTCTCCACGATATTTATTGGCCAGTTACTTCTTGAAAGAGTGTTCCTCGTTGATTTGATCGCCGATGAGATTACATTATCACATACTTAGAGAGCGACCACTTTCTGCCGGCCGAGGGAAAAGGTCAGAAGTATCGGCGCTACTCTCAGCTGGTAGATTTTTTGGATATTTAAATAGATCACTTACGAGTACGCGAAAAGGTAAAGACTATTGCGGTAAGGTTAGAGTCTTACGCAAAATCGGTTCCGATATTTGTTTAAATGTGTAATGTAATTCAAGGTGCGTGGGATGGTTGAAGTCGTATAGGTTTTTGTTTTTTTGTTGTTGGCAGCATTCTACAGTGGAAAAAAATGTCTCAGTTTCGCAGTGCAATACTTTTGGTATAAGCACAATGATTCTCGTAAATGCCACTATCTTGCATGTCTGGCAAACCAGCCTCCACAAGAACGACTTTAATAGGCGAGAGAGGATGTGCACGAATGCTTCCTCTGGCATCAGTGTGATAAGGTGCTTGTAGAAGTTTGCAATGACCTTTTGCGAAAAGTCCGTAAATGGCGAGTCCAGAGTAAATTTTTTATTACACATATATACATATATATAGATATATAGTATTACATATTAAGGGTGAACGAGAACTTTTCTGTTTCTCTACAGTAATACATGAATACATTTATTATATAGTTGCATTATGAACACATCCATCCAAATACTTTATGTTAACTCTCAGGTACATTAACTCCAATAACATTCTGTGTAACACCCGTATACCCTCAGTAGACGACTTATTCTTTACATGCATAGATTTCTAATGTTAGTACTTGCCTTTCTTACACTAACCTTTACTTATCTTATCTTATGTCATTCACACTTTCTTCTGTTAGTGTTGCTATCAATTCCAACTCTACTTACATTTGTTAATGCTAATGTTTATTTATATTGACATACTTTCGTACGTACTTCTGTTTATTCTAATGTTAGTCGACACTTACATACAAATGTACATCTGTAATTGTATTCTCTCTGAGAACAGGTTTAAAGGTACGGTCACATATTCATTAATTACCAACAAATCCACAAACTTAATCTACCCGTTCACATATGGCAGATTACCTGCAAAATTGACAATCAGCTGTCAATACTGTTGTAAAAGGTTTTTCTTCATAAAAATTATTTTGGTGTTTTTGGTTTGTTTAATTATTATTAACGATATGAAGAAAATACAAGGAGAAGGAATAACTAATTAATTGCGCATTTGGCTGTTAATAATTAACAGTTGGAAGAAATCCGTAAACGGCGTCTACTGAGATTTCAAAAAATTATATTTTACATTTTAGCATATATTAAATTTCATAATAAGTAAGAAGAGGGCATATGTTTATTTTCTCTAATATAAATACATAGTTAATAATACCTAGCAAACATTTTATTAGAATTATGTCTACAAACCTGTATTTTGTATGGGAAATCTCGCTTTTTAATTACGGATTGGGAGTTAAGCACGAAAAAGTAGATCATCTACTTATATGTGAAAGTGTTATAAGTTATTCTTGACTTTTGAGTGAGAGTTTGTATTTAGATACTGACGAATAAAATACTTTTATACAAAATATCTTCCGCATCGTTATTATACTATATCATAATTTATATCATATTTTTATGCCACCTCCGAACGGCAGATGCGTTTTTAAAAGTAGCTTTTTCATGGCAGAAATACTCGTGGAGGTTTGCCTTTATCTGTCGAAGGGTGAACGCTATTCGAAAAAACATTTTTTAATTGGTGTTTCATGACTACTGTGGGTTTTGAGCCCGAGCACTACCGAATGGTAGTCACGCACCAATCCATTGGGCTACGGCGGCCCCGTATGCAGTATGAACATACAGAGAGTTTGATAATTATAGCGTAGAGACTTATTAAGAAATTATTTGTTTCATATATTTGCTAATTTTTTCTAAATATATTTTGATAACTTTTTATAAAAATATAGCTTTTTCTAAAGGGTTTTCCAATAACAGGTGCTATCTATTGCTATCGAGATATAATTAACGACTTTTTATGGCCGGAATTGGATGGTATTGATCTGGACAACGTTTATTTTCAACAAGACCGTGCTACGTACCACACAAGCAACGAAACCATTGATCTTCTACGGGAAAAGCTTCCGGACCGTGTTATCTCTCGAAGAGGTGATCACGATTGGCCACCGAGATTTTGTGATTCAACACCTTGTGACTTTTTTCTTTGGAGCCACGTGACAGGGAAGATCTACGCTAACAGCCCAGGGTCGATTCAAGACCTCAAAGATGAAATTCGTGAGGCTATCGAAGATAGAGCAGCCACTTTGCATTTCGGTTATGGAAAATTTCTTGAAAAGGATATGGATAATGTCTGTAAGCGTTGTCGTGGTGGTCATTTCCTGATGTTACTTTCCACTCCTTATAATGAAATAAACATGCGTGCAAATAAAAAAAAACATGCAACACATTTACATTAATTGGAGGGCCTCAACGTATGCAGTCTCATAGCCCATTCATTTTGAGTAAAACAAAGAACAAGCCTCAAGTTTTCGTTTTAAAAATACAAAATTATGGCCCAAAATAATGTTTAGTATATGCAAAATTTTAATGCCCAGAATTGTGAAAATATAGAACTTAGGAACTCTCCACCGGAATTTAGAATATAGGACCGTTTTGCACCATTTGCGTGGAGTCACATTTTATGGAGGCTTGTTTCACATTATAGGCCTTCCAGTAATTTTTGTTAATATTACTTTCAAGTTCACTGAATAAATCTTGAGTTGGTAGGTATTGCAGTGAGTTAGTGGGATTTATTTGCTTATGCATAAAGTTGATGGTTTTGGCGACAATGTAGCTCTTGCAATATGCGTGGGGGCTTGTTCGGCCAAAATACATGATCGTCATCTGTTTGGGTGTTTTTCCGCTCTCGGCTTCCTCTTTTTAGCATGCGTTTGATAGTGTTCCACCATAATATTGACGAAAAATGGTACACAAATTTTGTCCAAAACAGTAATTTTGACTGATTGATTGATTGCCTGTCCAATTGGCTTGAGGTAGAGCTCTGAAATTTCTTTATCAGAAATAGAAATATAAAATACTACCGTTTTTTTTAACTTTTCTTTATATTTATAACTGAATTCAGGAGAGGTTTGCGTAAAATAAATACATCGTTTCTTAGTATTTGTGGAGTGCTTAGTGTAAAATAACTCACACCATCCAAAATTAAAGAAACTTTCTCTGTAATTATGAACATCCACTGACACTAAGTCCCAAAAAATCTGCTTCTCTAGCGCTGATTCTTTCTCCCCATAATGTTGAGTGATTTCAATATTTTAAACATTTCAATTTGTGAGCGTCTTAAATCTGATTTATGCTACTATATTTATTGTTAAAGGCCGTCCTCAGCTTTTCTGTGCTATTTTTTGTCATAAGAATAGGTTTTTTTACAGAGCCGCAGATTGTTAATGTTTAAAGTATAGATGACATAATTCTTTTTGGTACACCCTCAGCATTAAAATGCTGACCAATCAGGGAGTGAACGTCGGTTCGAATCTCAGTGAAAGATCAAAAAATTAAGAAAAGGTTTTTTTCTAATAGGCGTCGCCCCTCAGCAGGCAATGGCAAACCTCCGAGTGTATTTCTGCCATGAAAAAGCTCCTCATAAAAAATACCTCCATTTGTGGAACAACATCAAGACGCACACCATAAATAGGAGGAGGATCTCGGCCAAACACCCAAAAAGGGTGTACGCGCCAATTATATATACATATATATTATAGTATATATATATATAGGGTGGACCATATAGCGTTTGCTTTTTGAACCACCTATTTTTTTGAGAATGGTAACACAAATGACATGTCAAATGTGTTCATACTTTACTTAAAGGTTTGACATTTACGAAATGGGACGCTATATGCTTGAATAAAATTGGGAAATATTGTAAACCTATTTCCAAAGTGGTGAGTCTTCTTCTTCTTCCGCGGTTACAGTAAATGGCGAGCGTTACCGTGACATGCTCAACGAGTTTTTGTTTCCAAAAATTGAAGAGGGTGACATGGACGACATTTGGTTTCAACAGGACGGTGCAACTTGTCACACTGCCCAAGTTACTCTCGAACTTTTGACTACCGTTTTTGAAAAGCGAATAATCAGTCGAAATTGCGATATCAATTGGCCGTCTCGGAGCTGTGATTTAAGGCCGTTGGACTATTTTTTGTGGGGAGCCGTTATGGACAAACGCTACGCGAACCATCCAGAGACGATTGATGCTTTAGAACACGAAATCGAAGTTTCCATTCATGAAATAGGGTTGATCGAATGGCCTACTGTAAAGCCAGTCGGTGCAGTTATTTGAACGATATTATGTTTCATTCAAAAATGACAATGTTCAGTCTTCCAAATAAAAAAAAAATTTGATAAAATATTAGTTTTTTTTTATAGCCGATTCAAAACGCAAATTTTACATGGCCCACCCTATATATTACATGACGACTTATATAGAAAAAATGTAATAAACTAGTTGTTACTCAGTGCCTTCGTATTAGAGCAAAGAAGTCTTAAATTACAGCTATTCAAAATAGTGGAGATTTTTATTTATACTTGTAACTCGTTATTATTAATATTTTATGTAATTTCTTCAGCTGTACTTTGGTCTAATGCTGCATTTTTTCTTCATCACTATCGCCATTCTTCTTCACTGCCGGGTTCGAAATTACTGCCCAATACTTACTGTCGTAGAGTTAACCTCAATTCTAAATTACATGTGTTAAATGTATAAGTGTGGGGACTAAACTTCAAAACCAAGCGCAAAGCACTGACACACCATGCAGCTGTGGCAAAGCCGATGGGGCACTGAATTGAGTGGTAGATTGGCGGTGAAGCTGATTCCCTCAACAGGTAAATGGTTTCAAACGAACTTCGTGGAAGTGGGCTATTTCATGACTCAGTTTCTCTCAGGCCACGGATACTTCCAGAAATATCTATACTGCACGGGTGAGGTAAGTGATCCAGGTGCATATACTGCCAATGACCGAGTGATGACGACGAACACACGTTCTTTAGTTGCGACATTGCGCGGACCAATGCGACCTTGAACGCGAGGATAACTGTAATGCGGTTAAAAGATACGCTGAAGGCGTATAATGGAGAAAAAAGATAGACCATGACACAGTATAACAAAGCGAAGCCTCACAGACAGGGACATAAGAAGACTATCCTATAGCATGAAGCTAGCTACAAGCATGGTGGATACAGACCTGGTGAATAGAACCAGCAATTTCATGGAAGTCGTTCTCGTATCTTCCGAAGGAATGCTGAAAGTAGTCCCAGGAAGGGAGTCTCCCCAGAAGAGAAGGAGGGATTGTTGTAGTGGCCACACCACTCGACGCAGTAAACGACAGTCACTGTAAGGGCGAAGGCTTTTGAACTCACAAAAAAAAAATTGTTTAATTTATAAGTGCGTGTTAATACATATATACTATATGTTTCCTGCAGGAAAAAAAATGTGTACTAGAATACTACCAGTTTAAAATCGATTGTATTCGTTTTCAAATATTCAAATTCATATAGAAAGCGCATACAGAATCTGATTTTTCTTGAAATTAAATGAAACTTCTTTCAAATACCGTAACTGTCTAAACATTCAGAAGTTGTTTCATATATACATCATAAGAAAGTCCTTAGAAATTAAAAAAAAAAATTCTTAAAAAATAGCTATTAAAGAAATAAAGTTTAAGGTTTCAGTTTAGAACCATAAAAAAACTTAAAGCTAGTGGAATTTCGGACTCATATGAAATAAGATTCATTAATTAAACTATACATTTACATTTGTTTTGATATTATGCAGAAATACATTACCTGATACAATTTTTTATGTTCTTTGTGGACCTTTTTCCGTACCTGTAGCACCGCATTATTATATCGGTCCCAGACACGTTTTTAAAATTTTTACTGCTAGAATGCTGAAGCAGACTTTATCGTCTGCCTTTTTTTGTGACCGAAGGTAATACACACCATCATAGTACGACTTTCCGGCTCCATCATTGCATTCATCTTAATTCAAAGTTAATCGACCTTGCCTAATAAAAATAAAAAATAAATATAATTACTTCTTTTGACGTTTTATTATAAATTCGCACCTTTAATCTTACAGACTTGTTATGCGATGCTGCTTATAGAATGAATGAATTTGATACAAATATTAATTAATTACTGCTTTTATTTGATTGACGTGAATATAGTACAAGGCGACGCCAAATTAGTCATTAAGTTTTGTTCTTGAATAACTTTTTTACTTAAGAAAGAAAATATTTTAAGGGGTGTACATTTTTATTCTTAACTTTACACGGTCCATGGCTTGGCATTTTGTGTACTGCCGCTGCCTAATTCACAGGTATCAAATATGGTTGACGTACAAACCCACTTTAAAAATTATAAATCGTCCGAATGGGTGATTAATTTTGCGTCACCTTGCATTCTTCAAACTTATCAGTGTATGCTCATATATAATCCTCTAATAAACGTGATTGGTGCGTCCACGGACGAGTCGTAAACTTTCTTATCTAAACAAATTCAACAAACTTGCAGACAAATTTATTATTATATTTTACTACTGGTACTATTCTGGTCAATGGCGACTTAGTTTGATTTCTTCTATTGTATACCAGTATCTGAAGTGAGTGTTGCTCGTTTTTCCGCAGGGGGCTTACTATTACGTATAACTAAGCATGCATGAGAAAACTAACACTACAATAAATAATGCAGACAAGCAACTACCAGAAATAAAAATAAAAACCAAGCAATACAGAAAGTTTATCTCGAGTAAATAACCAAATTAAGGGGCTTCTGTGCATATGCTTGCACATACATACGTATGTATGTATTTGTGTAAGATTCTCTCTAAAAAATTTCGGCTATGTACTACGTTGACTTAATTTGGTGCGCATTTTTTGTGCAGCTTTTAGTTAATTAAAACTGGAAATGTTTTCGTGGTTTACATAATTCTCCACAATCTACCTCGATATTTCAACTATAGCAATGAGAATGAAAACGCCATTGAAATAAAAATGCATTTGAAAGGTTTTGTTGGCTTCCAAGTGATATATATACTACCCACACACATCCATATATATGTATGTGTAAATATTGCAGACCTGCTTACCATGGCGTGTAAGTTGCATATTTGTTAATTATATAGTTCGCATAATAAAAAAGAGAGATTGTTCGATTTACTTCCAGCATACATACATTTGTAAAGCTTTCTTTAAATCATTCAATACCAGCGCTCTTTCCCCCACAGGAGATAAGAGGCACCCAAAAAGATCCTTTGGCAGGGGATACAAGTGCTGCACTTGTGGCCATGGAAGAAGTGCTTGAAAATCCTGTGGAGGGTAAAACACAAAAAGACCTCCGGACTCGATGGTATCGCCAACGCAGTGCTCAAAGAGGGTATACGAACAAGTCCGATTCTCGGACTTGTACACCGCTTATCTTACCGAGGGAAAATTTCAATCAAGATAAAAAATATAGCGACTCGTACTGCTGTTTAAGCCGGGTAAACTACTCGACTTTCCCTCGTTTACAGACCATTGTGCATACTAGACAGAGTAGGAAAGATTTTGGAATTTATTATCTGTGAACGACTACAGGAGCATCTTGAAAGCCCAAACGGCCTCTCAGACAATAAATTCGGCTGTCGGAGAGCGAGCTCATCGGTTGACGCAATAAAGCCGGTGGTAGAGATAGCACGCAGGGAGGTACGCAAGAAATCGTTGCGCAGTTATCACCCTTGACGTAAAAAATGCTTTTAACTCGACCAATTGATCCAACAGCATTGCGGTGCTCAAAAGTTTTAACGTTCCAGATTATCTTGTGTAAATTATAAACACGCGAGCGAATTCTGCGATACAATACAGAGAAAGGCCTAAAAACATACCAGGTGTCTGGCGGAATACCACAAAGGTCAGTACTGGAACCAACCCTGTGGAACACAATGTACGATTCAGTCCTGAAGGAGAAGTTACCGGATGAACCTATATTACTGGGTTATGCTGATGATATCATCCTGGTTGTTGTAACGACGCTGCAGTAAGAGTCCCATGTTGGCTCTAGCCAAGCGGGATAAGAGTTAGCAACTCCAAAAACTGAAGCAGTTTTGACAAGAGCAGGAGGGCGAAAGTTCGTTAATAAGATATTAGAATAGTTGTTCACCAAATACCGTCGAAGAAGGCCATCAAATAACTTGGCGTCGGGATTGACGCAAAGATAAGCTTCAGAGAGCATTTGATTAATGCCAGTTCTAAAGCGGTGCCTTAACATGAATTATCTCTAACATAGGAGGGCCTCAAGGTAATCGAAGGCGCCTACTGTATGCGGCTCTTCTGGCCAGCTTCAAAAAAGACTATGTTTTAGAAAGTCACACAAATACACAGGCGATGCGCGCTGCTAGTAGCAATCTGTGTCATTGCAGGAAAGCCTCCTTTGGATCTGGTGGCAGAGGAAATGAGCCGGCTGTACAGCACGCAGGAAGCTTGGCCATTGAACCAAAAATCCTCACAACGGGCGTTGACAATTAGACGATGGGAGCTGTCTCAAAACGTGCGCTGGATATACGTATAAACTCATTCCGTTCATCGACGAGTCGCTTACAAGAAAACACGGGGAGGTAGACTACTACGTCTCCCGATTGCTCAGCAGACATGGCTGTTTTCATGAATACCTGCATTGCTTTAAGCTACCAGACACCCATTTCTGCCCACAATCACAAACTTAAGTCATGGACTCGCAATGACGGACTACTTGACGTAGGGACACAAGAAGCCGAGCGTATAGCATGAAGTTGTTAATCAGCCAAACACTGACGACATTTGAACGAATGTAACTCGTAGAATGTAACGAATGTAGGCATATGCCAAATATAGTATAAGCGATATTCCTATGAAAAGAAAATATTGTAAACAAGCCCAAGCACATACCGTATACTGCATTATTGTTGTAGGTAACATTTAGCTTGTGAACACAGGGGGATATGCTTACAGATGACGAAGTTCCCTTGAATATAACTTCGTTTTTATAAAAAGAATTTCCTGTTTAAAAAAATGTTTGTTAAGATACCACGCGCGGAATTTAAAATTTAATTACTACATTAGAACTTTCTGGTCCACTGATATCATTACCAGTAAGTTAGATTAGGTTAGCCAGGTTGCTTGTCTAAGACAAGACATTCGGTGGCTCTAAGGCCCATTGAGACATCTGCATGGGATTTCCATCCCCTAACCAAGTTGCTTAAATCTCTTTAATCTTTTTAAGAAGGTAACTATTTCCTCCAGTAAGACATTAGCAAATTTCCAAAGCATTCAAAGAAATAATCGCCAACAAATTTGGCACGGTTTCTTTCCAGAAGTCATTGTGAAGGACACCCATTCTACTGGCTAGGGTACCAATAGTGCAGTGACCCATTATAACACCTGTGAGGACGCTGGCAGTTGGTCTGTTGAATCCAAGCAAATATTTTGTCCTTTTAAGATTCAGTGTTGGTCAAAGCGCTTTGAAGACCCTGCAGTTACTAGTCAGAAATCACCTTCTATTGGTTTCCGCGATTACGCTTAAGTCAATCGCAGTGTATAGTTCGTTTAGAGGAATGCTTATGTCTTCTACCACTCGCTGAAGGTCAAGCTTAGAACCTTTCCTTGCACACTCATCCGTTTTTTGTCATTTCCCTCCACTCCAGAGTGGTCGTGGACCTAACGAAGTGTGGTGCTGTGTTGTTGGATGAGCGATAGCAATTTGCTGCCTTCACTAATGCGAATTGATGTGCGTCGAGGCCAGTGCCTTGATCGCTACTTGACCATCCACAAAAATGGTAAAGTCTGTTGGAGGTAAGCCCATTAGTCGAATCGTTTTTGCTGCTTTGTCTATAGCGTAGATATCAGCTTGGAAGACGCTAGACCGGTTTGGGAGTCTAAAGGAGCGGTTTAAGGATAATTGTTCCGAGTACACTCTCGATTCAGCACCATTGCCTATCTTTGAGCAGTATACGCAGTATAAATACGTTGACCGCTATCATCTGATTTGACTCTGGTCTGCCAATCCCTTCTAAACAATTCAAGATTAAGGGTGGTATTACGAGTAGCGAAAATAAATTTTAGATATCATTGCTATTTCTGATTATTTAACACTGACCCTTTTTTATTTATTATTATTTTATTTATTATTATTTAGTCTACGAACATCAGCTTCTTATAGAAAAATTACAACAAGAAGTAGAATACCTATGGAACATGATTCAAATACATAAAAAAATTAATATAAAATAATTGAAAATACACTTTAAATTCACTTAAGGCTCGAATAAAAGGAACATTACGTGAATAATCCATTTGAAATTTAACTCCATAGAAAGGTAAAAAGCTACGGATATTATACTCTGGTATATTGAAATTAATTCTTGATGATTTTATAAACAAATGAAGCAAGAGGACTGATTTTCTTCTTCCAAAGATTTTAGGCTAGTCAAAAGCAAACGAGACTTATAGCAGAAACTGGCTTAACAAAGCTTAATTAACGTAGAGCGTATTTAAGAAAAACATTTTTGGACCCCTTCAATGCTGTTTATGCAGATTTTATGACTTGGTGTCTGAAATAAAGCCGGTTATTATGATTTAAGGGTATAAGAGCCATTGAACTTCGAACTATTTCGCTTCACAAATCGTAATGCTGAGTAATCTTTCGAAATAATATGTCTAGTAAATGAAAAGTTACGCGGTAAAATCACGCCATGATGTCTGATTTCATCCAAACTTTGCAAGAAAGAATGATAAATGTTGTAAGACGTCGGCAAGATATTTTGCGCCAATGCGATTTTGAAGTTCAAATACGACATCTGGTATCGAAATGTCAAAAGTATCAAATTTGTATGATCTCATTTGTCATGTACACTTTTTTTTCGGTATACAGCTAATATTACTACAGCTAATATGACTATATTATATAAGCAAAGGTGCTCGTGCGCCTCTCATGAGGCCAATACCACAATATTCGCCTCAGCATTCGTCACTCTAAGTCACGTAATGAAATGGAAACTCTAGAATTAAATGTTTGTCAATGGTTTGCGATAATATAAATAACTGAAACATTTAAAAGCCCTATTTTTTAATACTGAGCTATGAAACGAAAACAATTCAAGTAATGCGAAATAGGAAAATACAAAATGAGCGAAGCTACAAATACTTTGGTGATTTATATTTCATAAGCGACCGCTTCAACAAATATAATAAATTACAGCACTGTTTTTTGGTTTTGGGTAGCCGTAAAAACTTCTACTTTTTTGCGTAATATATGTATTATAAATATTTAGTATCTTCTGCTCACCTGTCCCACTTGTGGTGCACCTAAACTACCTGCTCTTTTTTTTGTGCTCCAATTGCCGCTTCAATGTCGGATTGTTTTTGATTTCTGCTGATAAAAAATCAATAAAGTCGAAAGAAACAACTTTAAGAAAGTGCTAAGGATAATATAAATTGAAACCGCACTTTGTTTGGTCCAACGCTCTGCAAATCAGCAAACAACGCAAGCTGCCATTGCAGCTGTTAAATATTCAACGGCTTAGTTGTACATTTTCATTCCCCATTTTGCCTTATTCATTATGCATGCTTTTTATTTGTTTACATTGAAATTGAAGTCCCGATACGATTGCTGATTTTCAATAAATACCGAGATATCGTAAATATAGGTGGGCATCGCTTCAATTGACATCAAGCGATCCCCTGACGGACGAGAACCTTTGCATTGGTGTGTTAATTTATCTAAGGTGTTCATTTGTATTTATACACTCGTATGTGCATTTGTAACTTGTGCTTTGCGGAGTTTACGTAAGCACATCGCATACACTATTCCACTCCATATTCCATTCTTGGTAAATACATAAAATGAATTGCTTGGCAAATATTCACGAAATCCAGTCTGCAATGCAATGCCTTTAGTGCTTGCAAATCAGGTATGAAGGTAAGTGTGTGTCTTTGACCTTTTCTTCAAGCTCATCCATATCTGCCGCCTCATCTTAAATATCTGCAACATTTACGCGTTTTTTATAGAGAGCTTCTTTGTTGGCGTATCCTGCAATTATAGGCCATTTCACGCTTGAAGTAGCAGAGCATTGTACGCTCGATTGGCTGATGGGATGATAGATAAGCGAATTTGGTGAATGAAAATTGGATAAACATAAATTTAAGCAATTGTGTAGAGCTTTACGAAAAGCGGATTTTCAAAAAAACAAAAATTGATAGAAATAGAAAATCAATGGATGTTGCATGCCTTTCGAGGCAGGGGATGCCTCTTTTGAAATATATCTCTTAATTCTACGGATGTATAAAATGAATACAAATTTGTGTATATGGTGTCCACTGTACTTCGTATACGAATAAATTGAGCAATATTTCTGCCATGAAAAAGCTCTTCATAAAAAACATCCTCCGTTCTGAGGCGGCATACAACTGTAGGTCCTTCCATTTGTGGAACAACATCAAATTATATGTATTGTGGAATTACAAATGAAGACTGAGTGTGTGTTAACTGCTTTATGCTATTGATGACGCTCATCAGGTTTTTAATATCAACACCTGCTATATAAGCAGATGTAGCAAATAAATGAAAACCAAGATCTATAAATCTTGGCCCCGCGAGAACAAGGCAGCTAACGAGAAGCAGCTGAGAGGATTCCATCTCATCCTCCATACAGCTGACGCAAAATGCACTCGAAGTAATGGCGAGTCTCACAGCATGTGTACCTCACGGTTAGTATTCTGTGAGGATGCCCACGAAATTCGAAAACTGAGATTTTTTCAATCCCAGAAGAGCTCTCGAACACCTCCGATCCACTAGTGGCCGGAAGGATTTCGCGACCTTACAATGTTGTGTACTTGCCCAGCCCTCGTTGAGTTGACGTGAAGCCCACCTTTCCAGTACCAGACCCCAGGTGGTCAAGGGAATCCCAATATCTTTTTGCGGGGAAACTACTTCATAGGTCTTTTGTATAGCCAGCTTATCCGCCGCACAGTTTCGCACAGTGTCGCTATGACTAGGTAGCCAGATTAGCCTTATATCAAAGAACTTGGATGCGAACTCTTCCTCTCACTTTCCAGTGAGTTGCACCAGACAACAAATTCATACAACAAAATTTTCTTTATAATTGTATTATAGAGCCAAAATACACCTCTAGACGAGAGGCCTAAGTTTTGCCAATAGCGCCCTTGCATCCAGAGGAGGCGATTATTGCGGTCGAGGATTAGACCTAGATATTTCACCTTATCAGGAAGTACCAACGAAATTTCCCCATTTGAAGGGAGTTCAGCTCGGAATATTTTATGTTTCCTCGTAAATAGGACGAGGAACTCTTTATTTTGATATTTTTCGTACTGAATGTGAAAAAAATTGATTTTGATAAGAGTTGGATAAGGTCCTTCCTATTTTGAGCTAACGGCTTGTACTCTCCAAACACGGAACGGGCCCAGTATTCTAAAGCAAATAATTTTCAAGCTTAGTTTCTATTTGTAGTCCAACCAAACTTTTAAAATATCAAATAATAGAATGTATGAAAAACATAAAGAGTAGTTCCAAACGACATAAGTCAAAACATTGCACATTTAATTGGCAGTTTTTATTTCGCACCCGACGTCACCATTATCTTTATTTCTGACTAAAAATACCTACAACTCGATGTATGATTGTATTTTCTAAACAATACAATAAAATTCGACAATTTATTAATATTATTATTCATCGAAAATTTCGAAATTTCATTGAAATAAAATCTCAAAGAAATGATTACATAAAATCGCTTTTTCTAAAACTCATAATGATTACGATCCCATTCGGGTGGCCGATTTCGAGAATGCATGAAGCAGAAAATTATAGCAATCGCCCCTCTACAGGCAATGGCCTTCTTCCGGATGTATTTCTGCCATGAAAATCCCACTCATAAAATATGAAAAAGGATCTACCGTTCGGAGGCGGCATAAAACCGTAAGTCCTTCCATTTTTGGAAAATATCAAAACGCGAATCATAAATAGGAAAGGGAGCTCAGCCAAACTCCCCAAAAGGGTGTAAGCACAAGTTATATATAAAGAGGTAATAGATTGGTGGGGTTTTTTGACAGATCACGCGCGTGACTACTATCAAACTATTGTAAGTACATACTTTTTTTCAATATAATATAAGCAAAACTCCCATATTTGGGCTGACGAGTAATACCATTGAATCCATTGAAAACAATCGTTTGGTGCGACTTATGAGCTGAAGGAATCATCGGCTCATATTTCTTCAAAGACGAGTCTGGCTCCAATGTAATAGTGAATGCAAACATCGACTTTCTGATGTCGGAAAGTGAAACCGGTGATGTCCGCAACATTTAGCTCTAACAAGACGGCGCTGCTGCCATACAGGTCGTGAAATACTGCGTCGTCTTTTCGGCGAGCAATTTATCTCTCCTCTCCGATCAGTGGACTGGCCACCAAGATCGTGTGAGATCAGATTTTTGGATTATTATTTGTGAAACGACATTACTAAAGGTATTCGTGAGATACTGATCAAATTCCTCCGGCGGGTCCTTCGCAATTGGTCTTTACGGATGGTCGCTTTTATGGTGCAGTTGCGGCCTACATTTGAAGGGGATTATCTTTAAAAAATAAATGTCATGACTGGCTCTACACAAAAATAATAAAGATTGCACAATCAAATGGAATTTCTGCTGTTTTATTTCAATTTAAAATCCGATACCTTTGAATTGATCACCCTTTATATTATATATATGCTAATTATTACTTATTTTTACTACTAGATCATATATGCATAGTTTATACCATATGTTGCATAGCCACTCGCAAGTTCTGACCGTGGAAATTATTTTGCATTGCCATCAAATCAAGGTGATTAAATACCTCTTAGTTCTGAAAACGCTAAAGCTTTGAATCGCCAGAATGTACGAGTATACTTTTATGTCAGATCCAATAAGTGAGTTTTTGTTGCTCATTTATTCCCAGTAATTGACATCAACATAATTTGTTGCTTTTCCCATATTATGTGAACTTTCTTTTCCACATTATTTTAAATTAAGTGCATCTCAACCATACGCTTTTGTAAAGCCAATCACGCATATCCTTGCGGGCTTCATAACTAACTAAAGTAGAACACAAGCGCACACACTCAGCAAGGCTTACAATATCTGCTCGTCGTCACGCAATGAATTTCCCATTACCTTTTAAGGCAAAACTTACATGTGTACGAATTTTCATACATTTCCACATCGATTGCATTTTTAACACACGCACTAGCATATCCTGATTATCCTTAATCCAGCTACTCGCTCAATACGACGTAAGTATAAAATTCTTAGAAGCCTCGTTAGTATTTGGCTTAGTGAGAAATAATATGGTTAAGAAGAGAAAGAAGGGATAAGAGGCGTAAATGCTGTAAAAGCTGTAAATGGCACAAACGGCGACTTGCAAGCCATTGGAAGAATGACTGGATTTACAAGTTGATGAAGCCTGCAAGCGCTTTTAAATAATTTGCATGCCGCTAAGGCTGAGAACGCGACGAAAGGTTGTAACACGTTGAAGATAAAGTGGCGGATATGCTGGCAAACACGCGCTACCCGTTTGATGACTTTCATTTTCTTGATTTCGATAATCGCGCGAATACAAAACGTGCAGTTGTGCGGACGTGTGTATGTGTGCGTTATATAGAACGTGAAGTTATTGAGTGACAAAAGCCTCCAGCCATCATACCAACTTTCTTACCACACCCGCTTTTACCCACCTGCCTTCTTTTGACCTGCATGTAAGTATGGATGTACTTCTACTAGTGGATTCTGCGACTACAAGACTGAGGCTGAGGTTGAGGTTGAGGCTGATGTCGATGCTGATGCTGATGTTGATTCTGCTGCTGTCTATTCGTAGATGATTGAGCGGCTTGCTCACACACAATGCGAAAATCACTAAGCCGTTCGTTAAGGCGAATGAGAACGAGTGACATCAGGTGAAAGAAGCGTGGGATGCATACCTTCATATAACGGGAAATGAGTAATGGAAACCGGATAACCAAAGCAATCACATGTGGAATAAGGCATATGAAAGAATATGGTTGAAAAAGCATGCAATACCGCGGTTTTTTGTGAAAAGTGACTTATGAATAAAGGATGTGGGAAAGCACAATCGCTTGTGGAGAAAATTGAATCGATATCTCAAAAGATTTTTAAGAACTGTGCACACTCGGCTACGGCTGTCTATTGAACTCTGATAGAAAAATTCAAACTTTGATTAATTATAATTTCTATCAAACAATCAAAGCAAATCAATCATAACAAATTGATTGAATAGGGTGCCGAAGTAAAATCTTATAAAGGAAATATTTTTGCATAGAATAAAATTTGGTGCCTGAGTAATTCAGTTTTGTGGATTAAACGATGCCTTGTTTTCAACAAAGAGATCATTTCCAGTCTAAAATTTTCTAATTTTTGTAAAAGTTATGTGCGGCTTAAAAGAATTTGCTTCTTGGTGCCGGAGTTTAATTTAAAATCGACATACATCGATTTAGTATCCATTTCCTTTTCACAGTTTTTCCAAAAACTATTCGATCTTTCACGTAATTTATCCATATATTGAAAGAAAATTTCTGATGGTCTGCCCCTCATTATTTAAAATTTTGACCAGATAGAAAGTCTGCATAGATCAAAGCAAATTCTACGTAGGAAATAAATAGCTCAAAGTGCAAAAAAAGTTATTTAAATATAATTGTTTTCGTAAACAAGTAATATAAAATGAAGATACAGGGATGCCAAATACGGGTATTAGCTGCCCTGATACTAAGAAATAATTATTTATTTACAATAAAAACGTCTTATTTTGCAATTTCGCATACTGCTCCGAGTTAATACAATTTGTAATTTCGAATGGGTTAGTGTAAACTAGCATTGCATCCCATTCAGACTCTTCTTTCTAAAAGTTTGATTATTTTTAATTCACAATAGATGTTAACTGTCGATTTTCGGCAGTGTTGCCAAAAGTAGCACTTAATTCCTGAGATAATTCCGAATTAAGTCGTAAATCCCGATTAACGTCGTCGTCTGTCTACGCTATAAGAAAAATCGAAGTCTCCCTAAGAATAAACAGAATTACCAATACCCACAAAGAACAATCACAAATACAAATTATATCTACAACAGAAAATGCCTAGACTCTAGGAGAATGAGATTTTCAATGAATCTGCAGCTCGCTGAATTTGAGCAATGGTCCGAGTTATGCTAATTTTGAGGGCATCGGTCGATTGTTGCTTATTGGCATAGATCGTAAACTTTCTTAAGGAAAAACTGGCAAAGCTTACTCGGCACTATGGTTTGTCATTAGAGAAGAAATAAAAAACAACATAGTTGACAGATGACGCCAAAACAACCTGTTTACACACAATCCATCAACATCGACGTGCTCCTTAGAAAACCGGTTACATATACTTACTTATATATACTGAACAATTACCCACTACATTCTTCCAATCTCGCATTTACCCATTTATTACTGATTCACTTATTCACCTCTCATTAATCATTTGGACTTTTAACACTTTCCTCGACTTTGCACTTATTCACTACTTTGTATTACCACATTCAGTTCATGAGTTCGATTTTTTGTGCTTCCTGTGGCTTCTGCCTTCACTGCATTTAAATACATTTTTCCCACGTCCGCTAAAAGACCGCATATACTAATTGGTTTTGCTCTCCCTCGGTATCCTGGTCTGTGCAATGTTGTTGTTGTCACTACCTTTTTCACCTTCACCTTCGTTTACCTAATTAAATTAATTATACTCACAATTGGTTTGCTTCACTAGATCTCATTGGATATTTGCTGCTGTTGCTTCTTCTTCTTCTATGCATTCACCATTGCACGGACGTCGTTTTAAATCACTTAAATGAATATTTTGAGTACAGGGGCTTCTTTTGTCTCACCTGCTGATTTTAGCTTTTCCTTTCATTTTGCCATTTCCATTTTTATTTTTTTCCACATCGCTAACTTGACATCTGAGTAGCCCGTCGCCACTTCCGCCAACAGGCAGCGGTTGCTCATTGGTGTTGTTAATATGTTGTCAACATTGTTGCTACCCCAAGTGATTTTCCAACGATTTTTCCTGATTTTCCTGCGCTTCCGCAATTATCTTAACAAATCACCAATTTTCACAAACTTTACAAAATCTGCTGCTGAACTCGCATTTTTGACCATTTGCTTGCTGGCCATAAGGAAAAATGTATTTTTGATTGCTGTTACTTTTTCAATGCCAGCGCATTTGCAGACAAATCCTCGCTGCGGCTTAATTGACGATTTTGCACCGTTTTTTTCTTTTGTTCTTTGGTTTGTTGGCTGGCTTCTCTTTGAGCAATTAACATTGTGCCAGTCTGATTAATTGTATCTGTCGATGGCCCCACTGTGTTTGTTTTTGTATTTTTGTGTTTTGTTTACTTCTCGTTTTCCACCTTTTTAATTTCTGTAGCATCGTGTTTCTATTTTTTTATCTAAACATTGACCATTTTATTTTCCATTAATTAATGTCAATGTCAAATCCTTGACATATTGAAGCACAATCGCTTTGAGCCGTGCCAGCTGGCTCGTGCCCATTTTGCAGCTCCCCAAATCCCTAGCATCTCGCTGCCCATTGCGAGGTTCATTTATTACTTTTCCCTGCGCGTTACACCAACCTGTCGTAACGATTGTAAATCTACCGCATAAAATCGCACCTGCCTTGCTCGCCACCCCGTGGATGACCAGTTTGGGAAGCTAATATAAATGAATGCCTGAGTGAGCAATTAGGCACTTGGGTTTGGGTCTGTTGGCTGTTAGACAAAATCGCGACCTTAAAATGTGAAGCAAATGTTATTGACACAAAAAAAAAAAATAATTCAGGCGCAAACTTTTCTCTTTTCATTTGTTGTAATTGAAGAAGACAAGACACCAAGGCATTGCTAAGTAATGAAGGTCGTGAACAGCTTTTGTTAGCGCCGCTTCATTAATTAATTGTGATTTTGTAGTCATAGCAGGCGTGACTGCAAAATAAAGCTCTTTAGACTTAAAATTTTTAAACGGTTTACGGTCGTGATATTTAATGAATGTAAGTTTTTAATGCATGCTGTAGTTCTTAAGCAGATGGAAATAAAAATTGTGAATAGTGGGTCGTCAAGTGGTTTGTCTTTAAAAATGCTGCAAAATAAAAAACGTTGTTTGATAAACGAGGGTCCACTACTTGGCGATATATATGCGAACATTTACAAAATTACGGTCATTTGTTTTCTAGCAATCCTCGGTGATAGAATATGATAAGCGCTGATGCGGCTCTGTCGAAAAAATCATACACCGTGTTGTGCTTATATTTCATGCAAAACAAGGAAAAACCAAAAATCCTCTCTCGATAAATAATGTCTGTTCACCACGATTTTGCACTTTCACTATTATGACGGTCTCGAAAGTTAGTTGATCAATGCCCTCTTGGCAGAATAATCCCCGTCAAAAATCGGAATAAATCATCGCACGAAAATTTTCACAAGTTAGTTCTATCTTTTGGGTGAGATGCAATTTTCAACTCACTGAAAAAATAACTAATAAAGCTTATTAGTGAAATCATTATACGTAAATTTATGCTAAAAGTATCAAGCTTTCCGATAAAAATATCGAATTTTAGCTCATCACACGTGGTGTTGCAAAGGCGGAAAATATAAGAAACAAAATTTACTTTGGTATACAAGAGCCGTAGCCGAATGGGTTGGTGCGTGATTACCATTCGGAATTCAGAGAGAGCGTAGGGTAAAATCTCGGTGAAACACCAAAATGAAGAACAATTTTTTTCTAATAGCGCACGCCACAAATAGGAGGAGGAGTTCGGCCAAACACCCAAAAAAGGTGTACGCCCCAATTATATGTATATTGCCTTTTAAAATAAAATAAATAAATAAATAATTGGCGCGTACACTTCTGTTAGGTGTTTGGCCGAGCTCCTCCTCCTATTTGTGGTGTGCGTGTTGATGTTGTTCCACAAATGGAATATTGCCTTTTACCTTTGGAAAATTAATTGAGCGCAGTTGCATGCCTACATCAATCCGGTATCTCCGCTGGAAATCTGAAGATCTTCAATATTCACCCAATATTTCTACTTCCATTATTATTATTAGGCCACTTGAGAGATATACATATTTGATCGCCTTCATGGATTCAGAGTATTTCTTTCATTTGTCCTATTTTATTAAGTTTTATTTCCTCCTTATGTAAAATACTAGCTGACCCGGCTAACTTTGTTCCGCCCTAGAGGCAATAAAAAAGCAGATTTTTGACTTTATTAAGTTAATTTTTTTATTAATCAAGTATTTCAATGAAGCTTTAATAGATTGCACTCTTCAGTTAAGCACCTTGTGATACTACATGACATGATAGTACATGACATTTCTTGTTTTATTATCAGGTGCAAGAACAAATAACGCAGATGGTTTTCCGACCGGTGAACATGCCACATACATATAATTGACCATGTGAGAAACATTGATTTTCTAGATCAGGCCACAAACTTTTAAGGATTGGCCTTGTGATTTGTTAATGGTCATAGCGAATGCAAGACGCATCGGAAATTGAAGTCTTTTAAACTCAAACGGAAGATTCGTTGGGATCATCGGGATCCTCGGAATGAGAACTTCTTCATCTTCGAACTTTACTTTGAGTATCGTCGCGTAAATCACATTGTTCATCAATTTATTTACCTCCTAACGCGTACCGTTGCAAAGTTTTGGTGGGCTTATGTTTCGAAGCATGATTACTACGGGGCCAACTTTTAGGCGTAAATTGTGCGGTGGTAAGCCAGGCACATCGAAGGAGTTTAAAAATTCAATTGGATAGTTGGTGGCTTCATCTTCATTTATTACACAGTCAATGGATTTGAAAGAATGCATTGTTCCAATGATATCATTTTGAATTATGTAGTTTAGGTCATCTACATCTTTATTCTTAGCCGCTAAAATTGTTCGCAGATTCGATGATTTGAGGCAAGCGTTTATTCCGTCAGCAGCCGTTGATCTTGGAATTACTGGCAGTGTTTGGCGGAAGTCGCCAGACAGTAATATCATTGCGCCTCCAAAACATCTCGAGTCATTGCGTGTATCTTTCAATGTTCGGTTAAGTGCTTCTATTCGTTTATGCGCCATTGCGCATTCGTGATGATGATGATTTGCGATGCTGATAAAACTTTGGCCGTTGCTGAGTTTTTTGAAATATGACATGTTGGTTCTTAAATTTTTTGAAGATTTAATGGCAATTTTAATGCTGAATGAGCCGTACGACATCCTTCTAACAATGTAGCTGCAATTGCCCCAAGTAAGCGCACAATTACTCACTGAGGAAGACAGATATCAGTAGGGTTCAACCCTAAAGTGAACCCTTTTACCCCAGATTGCAAACAAGTTCGATGGACACTTGCTATCCTGGATTAGCATTAGCGGGAATGTACGCACCTGTTTTGCATTGCGTTAAAAAGAACAATATTTTAGTTCACTAAAGCTGTAAATAAAAGAAGTTCAGCATTGGAAAGTTGTTGGGTTAAAGTAAGATTATATTGAATGTATTTGTTGGTAAAAAAACTGAACGCCGCCAATCAACGTCTATTTATTTAATAGCTACAACTTTTATAAATGATGAACTTTTTCAACAATGATGCTTCTAATTGTTAGATGGTTTTTATGAGACCTTTTTTATGGCTGAAGGGCACTCAGAGTGTGCCACTACTCATCGACGGCTATTAGAAAACAGTCTTTCTATCAAATGATATGCCAAGTCTAAAGATAATATTAAGGGGGTCTTCTGGTCTCCAGCGAAAAAAAAATCGATTTTTTTTTTTGCATAATTTTGTTGTATGTGTATGCGAGAATACGCCACAGAAAGGATTTTTTGAAAATCGCATTTTTTCACATTTTTCTGGGCACCGAAGTGTACCCTCCTCCGGCCGTTTTATCATAAACTTTATCTTTAAACGCGTTTCTCCGAAAATCGTGTTTTTTAAGCATTTTGGTCACACTTTTCATAGTAGTTATACTCCGATTTCAATGGTTTTGGTCTTAAAAGGTTCGGAAAACTTACCGCTAAGTTTCCCCTTGTACGATTTTTGAAATTCTTTTTCATTCCATTTTTATAACCTTTTAAAGTTCAAAAAATGAGCAAAAAAAAATTTTTTTTGCAAATTGTTGCATAACTTTTGAAAAAAATTAAAAAAAAAAATCTGTCACGGGAAAATTTAACCAGGGCAACTCTGAAGACAACGCATATCTAATTTTTGCTTTCTGATTACCCAGGTGGAAAAACCGTGACCAAAATGGAGACCTGTTTCGTTTGGAGGTGGACGTCTTCAGCGCCATTTCAAGGTCGCGGGTGTTAATTTTTTTCAAAGTCAAAACCATTTTTTAAAAGCCAAGACATGTACCTTTAAAATAAAAAAAAAATTTTTTTTAAATATTCACAGGATTTGTCACAATCAATCCCCAAAAAAACCCTTCATTTCAGGGCCTCGAGACCAGAAGACCCCCTTAAATCCGGGAACAACAGAATGGTGGTAATGTATGTAGAATTTCGCTCACCTACGGCGGAAGACTACCGCGGTAATAGCAATCTATTGACCGTAGCAGAAACGCTTAGACTTATAAATTAATACGATTTCTGCAGAACCATTTTACTGAAGTGAAGTTAAATTTTATAGATATGCATTATTAAAAAAGAAAATATATATATAAGTATATATAAAAATATGTATATACTTACTTGTATAAACATATATATATATAAGTATACGTATATAAAATTGGCGCTTACATGCTTTATTTGGTGTTTGGCTGAGTCGCTCTTTTGTGGTGGGGGTCATGATATTGTTTCACGGCTACATTTTTAAACCGATCGTTACGTTGAAATAGAAAAAAAATTAAGCAAAGTATCGGCACTTGGATGTTTTAGGCCCAGCAACATGACTAAATGGTTTTCTGTTAGAAGTTGGGAACCAGTTCCAGCCAATTAAAATGAAGTTGAAATTTTGTCCCCCCACATACAAAGCTAATTACACAATGGAACAAATTTCTAATAGGTTATGAAAATTAGAAATATCAGAACCAATTTATCCAGCTCAAAATTTACAGTTCTCCGCCCGGCTCGTCACTAACATCTCCTAGAGTTTTTGGGAAGAAGTTAAAAAGTACATCCACGTGGAGAATTTTTAAAGGTATGTTACATTTCATGGCTCGATAGAAATCTATCATATTTCGAATAATTTCAAAATATATTTCAGCTTTCGTGTTTCTTTATATTTTCTAGCACGTCAATTGAAATAATCATTGGCGACGTAAAGTGTTGCAACACTTTTGATTTTTGAAGAAACTCAGCTAACCTACCGCTAAGTCTTTCATGCCCTCAACTGACAATTCCGCTCAAGGCAATGTAACCAGAGACAGAAATTTAAAACGTGGTCACGTTTTATATTATAAAGTGAATGATAACAATTACGGCTTGTAGCTACGTATTTGGCGTGCAATCCACTATTCAAATCTGATGAAACGGTTCAGTTCTGTAAAAACAACACCAACAGCAACAGGAATGTGTTATAGATAATGTTTAGAAAACAAAATGTTGAATGTTTAGTGAATAACTTCATCGAAACTACTGGGTATTGCAATGAAATTGGAGAAAATTGTTTTTCCTTCATGTTTTACACAGCTTCGCAGCTTAGCACCAGTACGCTACTCTGAATATACTGCTGTAGCGCGATTCACTAGCTTTTAACGATTCGACATTTGTTATTTGTGTATACAATATTTGCCGCTTGCAGTATCGATTGTGATATTCACAATCTTATGTTAACTAACACTAAGCAATTGTCTTCTTCTATTTATTCAAACTGATAGAGAGTGGCATCTTTGCCAAATTATGTATCAAAATGAGCGAATAACGCGAAGAAGAATAACAAAGTACGAACTATCTAAGCTGTAGATTTTAGTTTTAAGTGTTTTTGTTTTTTTAACAAAGTTTGTAAAATAAAATAATTCTTTATTTGAAATTAATCTTATTTAATACTTTTGTACCCATAGTGCTTTAGGATGTCATCGATAGCTTTTAAAATGGATCGCGCCGTAGCCAAGCAATTCGATAAAAATTTTCTTTTGCCGCTCTAACCTCAGCTTTGCGCAAAACATAGAACGCTTTATTGAATTTGTCACACTACGCCTGCTTCAAGTTGCAAAAAATTGCAGTGCAGCTAAAGCCTTGTAATGTAAGGGCAGACTTTAGAGTTAAATTGGCTTGAAGATTACAAGATTTACCTGTTTTGCAGTCGAAATCGGCATTATTCTGGAACCTTTAAGAGGACTGTCAATATGAGAAACTAGGTCATCTGTCAAGTTTGGATTTAAACGGTTTGAAACTCCCCTGCAGCCAAATGGAAAGGATTATCCACATCCCGGAGCAAACTTTGACTTAATGCTCGAGGGTTCACTACCTACTCTCTACGCGATAAATCGTAGGCCAAATACTCGAAATTCATATTCAAGTTGTTTTAATAAGTTTTTGGGCATACAATTTCGTAGTTTTAATTTAAACTACTAATTTTTGTTTTGTTTAATTAAACCACACCAAAATTGTTCTCGCTTAGTTGGCGATAATCGACAGGTTAACCAAACAGTTGATTTTGTTTTATTGATTACTAGCGTACCCTCGCCCGCTTCGCTAGACGATAAATTCAATGATTTGCTGAAAGAGAATAAAATTAATACGAAACAAAGCAAATTCTTTGATACAATTTCATTCGAACTTTATTGTAACACTTTTTGGTAGACAACGTTTTTGGTTTTTTCATCTTTCGCGTGAATAATGAAGATGGTTTGCCAACTCGTGAGCAAGCTACATACAATTGTCCATGAGAAAAAATTGGGTATTCTAAATTAATACCGCACATTTGTAGAGACTGTCCTTGCGCCTTATTAATTCTCATAGCGAAGGCAAAGCGAATAGGGAACTGCAAACGTTTGAAATCGAATGGTAAATCCGCCGGAATCAGTGGAATTCAGGGTATCAAAATGTCTTCTCCTTTGTACTTCCCTTTCAAAATTGTTGCTTCGATAACGTTACCCATTAGCTTCTTCACAGCGAGTCTGGTACCGTTGCAAAGTCGGGGCACATTACTATTGCGCAGCATAATAATCGGTGCTCCAATTTTTAATCGTAAATTATGAGGTGGTAGGCCTGGCAAATCGAATGAGTTTAAGAATTCAGTTGGATAATTTACGACCTCATCTTGATCAGTAATAGTGTCCATTGACTTATACGCAACTATGTCACCAGGTATTTGATCTAAAATAGCTGAATTTATATCATTGACGTCCTTATTTTTCCCAGCTAAAATTGCTCTTTCGCTGAGTCAATCATGGTTTTTGTAATGTTGAACTATGTTTGGAAATACACTCTGTATCAATGCCTCTTTAGACTGTGCAAATATGCAGAAATTGTTAGGCAATGTTATCATTCCTGTTGTTTTTGAAAAAAGGTTTATTTTTTTGGTTAAAAAGTGTTTTTTGAAGTTTTGAAAAACACTTCGCTCTAACAAATTTCTTCTCAGTTAATTGCTGAAAATTAAATATTTTGAAAAAACTATTTTTTTTTAATTTAACGTTTTTGAGAAAATTTTGTTCTTGAAAAAATTTCATACTTTTGTAAAAGTTTAAATTGATTTGTTAAAAAAGATTTTTTTCCGCTTTGAAAAACACCCCGTCGAAAAAATGTATTCTCTATTGATAGTGGAATATGAAATGCTTTGAAAAAACCTTTTTTTTAATTTTGTTTGGTTTTCAGAAAATTTTGTTTTGAAAAATTTTCATACCCTTGAAAAAGTTTTATTTTATTTTATTTGTTTAAAATTTTTGAAATTTTTTTTTTTGTAATTTAAGAAAAACACCTCTTCGAAGAAATTTCTTTTATCTTTTTGAGGAAAATTTAGTTTTGAAAAAATTTCATGCTTTCGAAATTTTTTAATTTTACTTTATTTTTTCAAAATTTTTGAAAACAATTTTTTTATAATTTTCGAAAAACACCCCTTTGAAAAAATGTTTTCTATGTGTCATAGTGGTATTCCATTAACTTTTAGGATTATAGTCAAATACTTACAAATATCTACGCTTTCACAAATAGCAACAATAAACAAATTTCCTCAAAACCAAAAAATTTACTTTTTTTCTACAAAAATTCTAAACAAACAACGTAATAAGTTTAGAATTTTGTGTTCACGAAAAAACAGTATTGTTTTTATTGTATTAACTGAAAACCAAAATGTTGCAAAAAATCAAAACAAAACTAAATTATTTTTTTGTGTTCATTTGGTCCATATGTTCCATAAAAAGTTGATATGGTAAATAATATGCAGGGTCTGATACACGCAAATTTCCATTGACCATTATAGTGACAAAATTATCGATCACCAATTCCAACAGGATTTCAAAATCAGAGTTGGAATGAGTTGTTGTGTGGTGTACTTCTGAAAAAATGAGAAATAAACAAAATAAATCTAAAAATTCGAATTCTAACTTTTTCTTGTGTATGTTCTTATTACCTTTGAATTTTTCCAATGAAGCACCATTCATTTTAAATTTTCCAAGAATTTTTTTTATCATTTCGCGTTTCTTTCCTTTTTCATTCGATTCCAACATTTGTTCATAGCCGAAAACATCGTTTGCAAACGCATTCATTTCCATATAGAATTGGTCAAAGAAAGCATTGCTCAATTGAATTGAAACATTATTTTCATAAATACTTAGGACCTTAACTAATGCATGGTACATACCTAACGCAGATATTCATCGCGACCTTGACATCGATACTATTGATGAAACAATACAAAGCGCTAGCAGAAGACACATAAATAGACTATTAACGCATACAAATCCTATGATGAGAAGACTACCAAATAAAGAAAAATCTACCCAAAGTCAGCTTAACCGTCAAACACCAACAGATCTTGCAAAATCCTTGTAATCAATTGTCAACTAATCGTATATGTCATTGTTTGTTAACCACTTGTTTTTAAATAATATGTATATATTTCTTCTAAATGAGCTTGGGGGCATTGGCCCTTCAATATCACTCTCATTCCATCTTTTTGTAAATCAAATTACTTATTGTCTAACGACAGGTGTAATATTTTATGGAAGAAATAAAAAAAACAAAAAATTTTCATTCGAATCATTTGAAATTTCTGTATACAATACATTTCTGTATCACAATACAAATACAAAAAATTCAAAAAAAGTTGTACACATAAAATGAATGTCGATTCGAAACTTACTTTAATCTAACAATCGAGCAAGTTTTGTTTTGGACAATATTTTGATTTTTTCTTTTTTTTATATGAAGAAAATATTTAAAAGAAATTTTTTTTGCTAAAAACCTTCCCCTAGTGGATCCCTATAATATGAAAAAAGAACGAATAAAATTGGCCTCGTATCGGCCCAAAAAAATGCGGACGAACGAACATCATTTCATTTTTATATATATAGATATAGATAATCAATATAAACGATACGATAAACGATAATTATCGTTATGAAATGGGTTACCGAATAGAAAATCGTTAAAATTGTGGTTAAAGAAAAAAAAGCGAGTATCGCTTAAATATGTTAGTGAATCGCCCTACTGATCTATTCCAACATCTTAATGTTGTTCTTGTTTTAATGTTCATAGTAATAACCTGCTTTAATTAGTAAGTTTGTTAAGAGGTTATCTACCATTTAGCACCACAAAATATCGGAATCGAACCGAACACAAAGTGCTGTGAACGGATTTTTATTAGGGTCATGACAGCAATACTCAGAGTTTTGCCAGTCTTATTCTATTGTATATGCTAATGAAGATGGGCCCCATATGTAGAAGTCCACACAAGTGGGAAAAGTTACTGATCGCCATTCACTTGGGAGTGTTCTTCTGTATATGGTTCCAGCAGCTCACAGAGTCCGGGATTAGCCCACGTATCCTCTGGGTAGTTTCCGAACGGGTGTTCAGAAAGCGAAGCATTCCAGGATAGCTGATTGTGTGCTGGGTTTGGGACCCGCCACTTATAAATCCCCCCCAATGAAAAGATTAAAAAAGCCCCGGATGACATCTCCCTATACTGATAACGACCCCTGCAAACGAACTAAGGAATACGATTTGAGGGCCTGCACCTGGGTCTGGGTCGGGTCTCTTAATGGGGAAGGGGCCTCTGCCCGGCTGGTTGATGTCCTCGTGAGAGTAAGGGCTGACATCGCTCCCATTAAAGAAATGCAATGGACGGGGCAAGGCAAGAAAACCATGTAAAGGAGCGGAAATCCGCTGTCGGATTTGTTGTGGGAGAGAGACTTTGTCGCCAAGTACTGTCGTTCACTCCGGTGGACGAGCGTCTCGCAATAATCCGCATCAAATCCCGTTTTTTTAACATATCGCTAATTTGCGCCCACGCCCCGATGGAAGAAAAGGGCCATGCTACCAAATATTCCATCTATGAGCGCTTGGACCGTTCCTATGAGCGCTGCCCCCTCCATGACATAAGAATCGTGCTTGGGACTTCAACGCCAGGGTGGGCAAGCAGGGAATTTTTGGTCACACAGTCGGAAAATTCAGCCTGCACAACGAAACATCCGGTAACGGACAGAGGCTGATCGACTTCGCCGGGCCCGAAACATGGTAGTCCGAGGCATCAGATTCCAGCATAAGAAGATTCACCAAGCTACCTCGCTGTCCCCTGATCGAAAAACACAAATAGATAAATGGAAGACACGCTTCTAGTGTATTAGATGTACGTACGGTCCGAGGACCCAACATCGACTCGGATCACTACCTTGTTGCAGCCAAACTGCGCGCACGCCTCTGTGTAGCAAAAAACGTACATATACCTACCTACCGCAAAGAATGAGAAGCTGCAATCACAACAGACAGCCAGAAGATTCGCCACTCGACTCTCACTCCTGCTCTCAGAGGGTACTGCCGAACAAACCGGTATGCACGAACAAAGGAGTAACACTTCTCGTTGTCTACGTACCGCCGCCGAAGAAGAAATCGGATTCCGGCGAGCCCGAAAAACGGTTGGTACGACGAGGAATGTCATGCTGCCGCAGAAAGAAAGGATGCCGCTTATAGAGCCACGCTGCGATCAGGCTCGCTACAGAGAGCTAAAAAAGGAGAAGGGTCGTATTATCCGAAAGAAGAAATGAGAGGCCGAAATACGTGAGTGCGAGGAGCTTGAGATCCTGGCCAACAGGAACAACACCCGAAAATTCTACCAGAGGTTCGGCGGTTTACAGAAGGTTTTGAGACCGGGGCATTTTCCTGTAAGAACAAAGATCTGGTCACTGATATACAAAGCAATCTTAAATTATGGACGGAACACTTCTCGAATCTGTTAAACAGTGATAGCTGCGCCCTATGCGATAGGACCTTATCAGTGTGACTTTAGACCTGGAAAGTCTACCATAGATCAAATATTCACAATACGCCAAATCTTGGAAAAGACCCATGAAAGGAGAATCGACAAACACGATGTCTGAATTTGGTATCCCCGCAAAACTAATACGGCTATACAAGATGACATTGCTCAATACGAGCAGCGCCATCAGAATCAGAAGGATCTCTCCGATCCCAAACGAGATTTCAGACAGGGTGATTCGCTGTCATGTGACTTCTTTAACCCGATGTTGGAGAGGATCGTACGAGCCGCAGAACTTAATCGCTCAGGCACAATTTTTTATAAGAACGTACAATTGTTGGCGTATGCCGATGATATTGACATCATCGGCCTTAACAACCGCGCTGTTAGTTCTGCCTTCTCCAAGCTGGATAAAGAGGTAAAGTGAATGGGCCTGGTGGTGAACGAGGACAAAACGAAGTACCTCCTGTCATCAAACAAACAGTCGGCGCACTCGCGTATCGGCACCCAAGTCACTGTTGACAGTTATAATTTTGAGGTTGTAAAGGACTTCGTATGCTTAGGAACCAGCACTAACACCTATAACAATGTCAGCCTTGAAGTTCAACGTAGAATCTCTCTTGCCAGCAAGTGCTACTTTGGACTAAGTAGGCAAATGAGCAGTAAAGTCCTCTCTCGGCGAACAAAACTCATCACCTTGCTTAATATTTGACAGTAGCGTAAGTGGAATGCGAAAAATAAATAATTCTGGGGATTGTCGTATATTCACAGCATGTTTAAGAGAGGACTTGAAAGACTTGTTGATCCAATGCAATTTACTTATGAAAATGTTGTTAGCCGGGAACATAGTGTATAACTTTATCCACTGTTCCATACTAATCCTTTATACCTATATTGATGCTGCATAATAGAAAAAGGTCCATCTGATCACATTGTAAGTAACTTTCCTAGATGGTAACCCCAAAAGCTAGACCGGCAGATTTGATAACTTAGTTGTTCTTCTGAAGCAAAAAAGGTCCAAGATGTTGAAAACTAATCCTTGAAGCCATTTTCTGTCGAAACAGACGTAGATACTTATTTACTTACTGCCATTTATTCCATAACAGAAAACTAAACTGTTGATATTAGAGGGTCAATAAATCAATTTCTAAGGTTTCACTCGTGGCTATAAACAACTTGGTTATCGCAACTATCTTGCTGTTGCACAAACATGAGCTATACTCGATATATATACAATATATTCCGCTTGTATATAAGTTGTTAATTAAAAGATGACTCATTGGCTGGCTTCCTTTTTACTAACGTTAGTATCACATGTTTGCGATATAAAATAGAATGCCGTCGCAGTTTCATCCAGCGACTTCGTAAATAATTTGAAATTTGACGTGTTTATGGCTCGGAAAGCTCACGCGCAGTCATGGAGAAGCCTATGTATTGTGAGCATGTGACTGTCTTGTATGGTTTTCGGCATTGTTAGCCCATTTGTCTGCAAGAAAAAAGAGAGAGGGGATACTCCAGAGACATTAATCTTCTTTGAGCAACGCATTGAGGGGTTTGATTTGACTGAGATCTGTTTTCAACAATATGAATGCTAATTAACATTCCCCGATGGCGCTACGTGGCATGTTTTCATTTGTTTTGGTGACATTAGCTGACTTCCATAAGCTGCAATTCGGGCCGTTAGATTTGTTTTGGTAGAGTATATCAGTACTTATTCCATTTTCCTATTTCTATTCTGTTTCAAATCATTTGTATAAGGCCGGTGTCAAGAAAAAGCTCGAGTGGACGTGGACCTCTTAAACTGAACTGATACCCAGCCCAGATTAAAGGCGAAGAATGCTTTGCTCTATATTTGGTGGGACTGGAAGGGATCATCTACTATAAGCAGCTCGCACCACGCCAAACACTCAACATGGTTGGTTGTTGAAGTGGTAATTCACAAATAATCCGGTTAGTGTTTTCGTACCCTTTTGTTGCCACATCCTCGCTACTAATTTTTTTAAGGTTATTTCTTCATGACTATCCAGTCTATGTGATTGAGAAACCTCGAAACTCATGGTGCCAGGTCAAGGCTTTATGAACTTTCCCTCAAAACTTCTGGCGTCTCGTATGTTGTGTTGTTTCAATCTGACTATATATTGACATTTAAAGTTCCATATTTAAATTATTTATTGAGGCCCTATGAACGACGGGAAATATATATATGCGAGGGTCGTATGAAAAGTCTGTGAACATATAAAAACTACTTAATTCTTTGGGGTGAACTCTTTTAATTTTTGAACATAGTAATAGAACTTATCCAGGTCTGGTAAATAGCAATTCGTTTAGCAATCACCTCCTCGTTTCAATAAAATATTTTCCTAGCAGCCATTTCTTCAATTGGAAAACAAAATGTAGTCTCAGGGAGCCAAGTCTGAAGAGTAGGGGAGATGTGAATCGAGTTACTCCTAGTCCTATTTCCATTATTTTTGCGACCACAACTGCTGATTCGAGAAATTTCACTCATGAAATCCTTTCTCGTCCATTTTTTGAAAACCATTAGCTTTTCTCAATTCAAACAAATGCCAAACACGAAGAAATAGATGGACCTGGCTGAAACTTGGTGTGTCTTCTTCCAAGAGATGCTACTAACTAAACATAACCTCGATAAGCGACAGTAGTGACATCACTCTGATTTTGCACGGACTTTTTAAATGACCTTCGTATAAACACAACGAAAGAACTTGATTAAACTATTTCTGAAGCATTTGCGAATCAAATGAGTTTCTTACAATAGAATTAGTGGAGTGCCCAGGGGTTTTGACCTCGGATCTCGTAGGGACTGAATGAATTGCCATGTAACCAACAGGATTTTCTTTTGTATGCTCTAAATTGTAACTTCTACCAATATTATATTGTGCAATTAATTTTTTCATTGTTTAAACAAAAAAATATGAAAAATTAATATATTGGAGCATAATATTGAGTTGGAAAAAATTTTTTTTAGTTCTACGTTAAATTTTACTTAAATAGATAAAGACAAACATCTTCCCAACGTTCCATTTTATTTGACGGGTCGAAGAGACCTTGAGCAGGTAGTCAAACTTGAAGAGGGGAAATTCCACTATTCCACGCATCAGGACATTTTCCCTATGCGAAGACTGCACAAATTTATCTGCAAGATATGAAGGAATTACAGTATATAATGGATCCAGCAGAGTTCGAAAAATATACAACAGGATATTTCACATCTAGGCGATCAGATTTTTTTTTCTGGTATTGCAAGTGATCAGACTATTGAGCAGACTTTAATGAAAGGAATGAGCGTCGAAGGGGGTCCTTTTAAACGAGGTGCCACTGAAAGTGTAGTTTATAAATGGATCAGAGGAGTTATTTATAGTAAAGATATTATTCAAAGCATAGAAAATTTTTGTGACATATCTTTCAATAAAAGTCATCAACACAGTGATTCTACAGATGCTAGAATAGAAAGGGGTGGTATCGATGTAAAAAGATTGGTAGACTTTTTCAAAGAACACCGTCCTTTTCCTGATACAGATGCAATTATGTTAATTGCCACTGGAATTACCGGTGATAAAAGTATAAATTGTTACAATGCTTTTGAAGAAGGTTTAAAAGTTATGAAGAAAATCGAAGGGAAAAATGTTTAGGAAAGATACAATAAATTCTCTATTGGCTAAAAATAATAAAATTAAAATTCATAACAACATTATTCCCCTTGATCCATTGTTGCTGTTTCAACGTATTTGTGTGTTGAAAAAAACAGATGATGAACTAAAAACTTATAAGAATTATGAACTGGCACCATATCCACTTGCTCTGTTTGAAGATGGCCAAATGCGAAAGACAAAAAAATCAAATTTCTACGAATTATTCCCAGAAACTCAGATTAATTTGAAAAGCTTAGAAAATGTTCATTATGTTATTGATGGAGGCATGTTGTTATATCGTTGCAAATGGCAATTAAATGAAACATTCAAAATGATATGCGAACATTACGTAAGATATTTGAGAAATAATTATAATAACGCATACGTGGTATTTGATGGATATAAGAAGGACAGTATTAAATCTGCTGAAAGGAATCGTCGCGCACTAAAAACTATAAGTACAGATATTGAATTTGATGAAAATATGCCGTTAAAAATCGCTCAAGATAAATTTCTAACGAATAAAAAAATAAATCTCGCCTAATCGAAATGTTAAGAATAAAATTAGCTGATAACAATATTTTTACATGCCAAGCGGAAAGCGATGCAGATAAATTAATTGTTGATACAGCAATTAGTTTAAAATCTCAAAATATTGTTGTAATTTCTGAAGACATTGACGTCTTGGTTGTGTTAACGGCATTGGCGCCTACTGATCGTGAAATATATTTTTTAAAACCATCCCGAGGCAAAGTTAATCAACAAATATTTTCATCGAAAAGTTTAGAAAAATCTCTACCAGCATGCAAAGAACATATTCTATTTTTATATGCTTTCACGGGCTGTGATACTACTTCTGCGTTTTACAACAAAGGAAAAATTAAGTTTATCAAAAATTTTGAGAAGCGGAATGATCTACATGACTCAGCAGCAGTATTTAAAAATGTACATGAAGATGCAAATAATATATTTCAAGCTGGTATTACATGTATTTTGGGATTGTATGGTGCTTCGGCAAAAATGACAGATTTGAATACATTCAGGTTCAATTCCTTCATCAAAGCAACTGGCAAAGACACAAGTGTTCTTTTATCTTCGTTACCTCCCACATCTGATGCAGTATTTGAACACTTAAAACGGGTTTACCTACAAATCCAGATGTGGTTAGGGAATGATTTAATCATCGAAAATTGGGGATGGAACTATTCCAATAATACCTATCATCCAATATTTACGAATCAATTACCTGCTCCGGAAAATTTATTAAAAATGTTATTTTCCAATTGCAAAAAAGGATTTGGAGCTGCATGCGGATGCCGAAAAAGTGGATTATACTGCAGTGTAGCATGCCTACAGTGCAACGACGACAGCTGCCTAAATGTAGCGCCTATGATTAACATCAGTGAAATTGAAGATGATATTTGAAAAAATGTAAATTTTTCAATAGACAAATTTTTTTGTTAATTCATTTTTTTCTTTTAAATAGTCATAATTTTTTTGTTTTTAATAATTAATTCGATCTTACTTTTATGCTATAATAACAGAAAACAATTTTTTATTTTTTTTTTTGTATGCTAATTATTTAAATAAACGAATAGTTTACATAATATTTTTTTTTAACATTTAATTATCCATAATCTATTTATTTTTTCATTTGCTTCCACTTCTGTTACAAAAACAATAAATTCTACAACGTTATTTGCATTATAGCACATAAGTTATTGCAATCATAAATTTTTGCTATTTAAAAATCAAATGCACAACTTTTAAATAGGTAGAGATTATTATTTATGTTATTCACAACACATTTTCGCAAAGATAATTTATTTTGATCTAGTCCCTGAGACATCCTAGGTTTTAACGTTTTTAACGCTCCAGACACTCCACTAATAGATTTTAAGGTCGTCAGCATAAAGTAAAAACTTCGCATATGAAAAACAATTTTATGTCATTTATTGTAAAGGACCCAAAATGCTACCTTGGAGGACTCCAGATGACACGATAAATGAATATGGCTGATAATGGTTAAAATTAAAGATATAAGCAACATTTTAAAATAAGATTTAAAAATATCTCCATAGAATAGTTTTGAATGATTTCAGGTACGATGTTTCCGATAATATTTCGGAACTTCATATAAAATGAGAACTGTAAATTTTGAGCTGGATAAATTGGTTCAGATATTTCTAATTTTTATAACCTATTAGAAATTTGTTCCATTGTGTAATTAGCTTTGTATGTGGGTGGACAAAATTTCAACTTCATTTAATTGGCTGGAACAGGTTCCCAACGTCTAACAGAAAACCATTTATTCATGTTGCTGGGTCTAAAACATCCAAGTGCCGATACTTTGCTTAATTTTTGTGCTTCTTTCGGGTGTAACAGATCGACTATTAGTTTAAATTCGCGTTTTAGATGCTAACATCAAGCATTGAAACGTCGAATTTATGGACATTTTTTGAATGACGGTATTCGATTTGGCCGATAGTTCTGCTCTAAAATATCATTGCTTGTATGGGAAAGATGCCTACAAAGATCGTTTTCGTTGACCAAAGGTACAAGCTGGCGGGAAATCGATATCTTAGATTTCAAATGCAAACAGAACGGAAAGAGTAATGAAACTTGAGCGCTGTTTTTCGTAAAACGCTTTCCTTAAATTACCTACACGTGTTTTGTATACTGGAAATACGTTTTGGGCACGTGAAGCATTTGATATGCAGCAAACAGTTTATTTAATTTTTGTATAAAAGTTGATAAATCCCATATAGCGTAGTAACAAGGGTCGTAAATATACCTATAAGTGTACACTTCAGCCGTTTAAAATAAATTGTTTATCTTATCTTAGAGTATGAAATAAACGTGTTGCGAACCTTCATAATAATAGAAATTCCCATGGGAAACGAAATCAATGATTAGGTTCTAATTATAAAAAACCATTTGCGTTCAAAGTTGGTTTGAGGGTAAGCATCAAGACGCACATCACAAATAGGAGAAGGGGCTCGGCCAAACAGCCAATAAAGGGTGTAAGTGCCAATGAATATGTATATAGATATGAATATATCACTATGTCTTTAGAATAATGCATAACCCCTTCGGTTTCTGCTCAAAAAACCTGTTCAAATGTCTATGAAATTTAACGTGACTCCATTAAGAAAGTTCTGCAGAAATCGAAATAAGTTGCTGCGTTTCATACGTTACTATTGGGGCCGCGGTGACCGAGCGTATTTGTATGTTACTAACAATCAGTTGGTCCTGGGCTCGATATTCTCTACAGACTTGACATATCCTTTGATAGAAAATCTTTTTTCTAATAGTGAGCTATGGGCACAGTGAGCTGTGGCATACTCTGACTGCTCTTCAGCCATAAAAAGGGTCTCATAAAAACCATCTACCATTTAGAAACAACGTTGTATGTCGCAACCCCACAAATTCGTGAATATGTTGCGAATGGCAAAGAAATTTAGAAACTTTATTACGATACCTTCTGTAGAACATTTCAGTTTTTTCCCACAAACACTGTCAATACTTTCCTTTAACTCACCAACTTTTCAGTGCTGAACTTCTTTTCATTATAGTTGGAATGGTCTCGTGTGTATCTTGTTCTTATTGACGCAAGATAAAACAGACAGGAGTCGGACGTTTCAAGATGCGGTTAATAAGGCGGTTTGGAGGCTGTACTAGTAAATAAATCTTTTGAACCACATTCTGAAAAGATTCGGATTGTCGTGGCATTACTTATCTTTCTAAAACTCGTGTCGTTTTCTCTTTATTGTCCCACTGAATTCAGCAAGAACATGGAGGTGGAAACCTTTTCGTGGTACCTAGACATTGTCGGTTACTGTTTGAACTAATATGATAATACATCTCTGAAGGCTTGGCTGTACTATCGGCTTGATTAGGCAAACTATCAGGGTCCAAGTTGAACAGGTCAGCCGGGAAAAGCCAGACTAATAAGGGTGCATGACTGGGTGATATGGTCAGTAAACCTCCCGGTCTTAACCCAGGATAGCAGGTGTCCATCGGACTTGTTTGAAATCTGGGGTAACAAAGTATATTTTAGCGTTATTGATATCTGCCCTCTTCAGTGAGTAATTATGAGCTTGCTGAGCTACTGGCGGCTATGGCATAGCGGAGCAACATTCGCCATCAAAATCAATGATATATAGCTTTATCCCAAACCAATTGGAATGAAAGTAAAAATAAGTTTGAAATCATCACAGGCGTTGTAACAGATTTATTCGGCTACGGCGGCCGGCAATAAAATAATACAATAGGACAAATACCAAAACTTATTGAGGAAATTGAACTCAAAGAAATACTCTGAATCCAAGAAGGTGACGAAATATATCTCTCAAATGGATTGAAGTAGGGATGCAACTGCGCTCAATTTATTTACCAAAGTTTAAAAACAAAGATATTTTTATTATAATAGAATTCAAAAACTATAATTTTGATAACATGGTGTCCCTGTTGGGTTATTATTGCGCCAGCCCCTGGAAACTACCGTTCGCTTTACGCTGAATACGCTGAAGCTGCTACAATAGGAAAGTACATCATGGCTATTTTATATAGTTACGGAAGGACTGGTTAGGTTAGGTTGAACTGGTTGCTTCCAGCCACGCATCGACCATTTGGGTCCATAGCGATACTTCTAATAGATGGAGTTATTAGTTATGCGTTTTGAAATAGTCTACCCGTATGATGCCTGTTTTGATTGCGAATTTAAGCAGATATTTCGAACTCATTGCTGAGATGTCTTCTAGTCCGTCGAACTGTGGTGCTTACAATTATTTTAAACGTGTTTTCAGTAACGCAGGACATCCGCAAAGGAGATGCCGTGCAGTTTCTCTTCAACCCTGCTCCCTACATTTCTTGCATTCCTCGCTGTCCGAGATTCCTATCTTATGAGCATACGCTGCTACTGGACTATGCCTCGCCAGCAAGAAAGCGATAATACAAATGGAGTACGACTGTGGTCGTCTTGTTTACATGTGACCTTAGCATTCCTGCAAGTGGTCAGACTCTCCCATTTTCTCCTGAGTTTTCTATTCATGTTTTCTTCTAGTTCGTTGCATGATGTTTGTATTGATTTTGGTATTTCACAATAACAATATCTGAAGATAGAGATACCCCATTTTTCACTATGCACGCTGAAATTGTTTTAATGGCTACCTGACTACCTTTTTTTTGTGTTTGTTTGGTGGGTGAGGTAGGGTTCAAAATGCCTTCGCACTTACAGGGACCGTCGTCACTGCGTCGAATGGTGGGGCCACTGAAATAATCTCTCTTCCTCTTCTGGGGAGACTTCTTTCTCGAAACTATTGTACTTTATGCATTACCTAGGGAGGGCGCAGACCGTCGTCCAGAAAATCGACCAATACTATTCACCTACGTCTGGGTCCACCACATAATGTCTCTATGCCATCATACCAGTGGTATATGGGGCATGCTCCCAGGCTCTTCTCACATGGGCGTATACAGGTTATGCGCTATAGATTGTTTCTTTTGCGTATGCAGCAAAACAGAAACATCGGAAGATCTTGCGAAAATATCATACTGTCTTATGTCGTCGTGAGCACTTGGTTCGAGCGTCAATGATTTTTCGTCAGATCGTAGACAGTACACCTCCTGTCGAGGGCTGATTTCTTCTCTTTGTTTTACGCTGCTACTCCGCACATTGCAGGTGCAGCATTATCATCTTTGCACAACTTTTAACTACATGCTAACAGTGTTTTGATGCACACATGTTATTGATTAAGCTGTCGGGACTCACCTCTTCACTCAGGAATAACTTAAGCGTTATGTGTTCTTCGTTAAAACGATCCGCGCTTTCCATTGCATTGTTACTGCTTTGACAGAACGGAGTATCCTCCATATTAAATCGATTAAATAGTAGCCAACGCCTCCGTACCTTCTGGTCACCTATTGGATAATTTTGGAGATAAGTATATAGGTCCAAAGTCCGTTAACAGATGAGTCCCATCTACTTTGCCATTTTTCTAACGAATGTTTAGAGAATTTAGAGCGTTTGGTCCTTTTTCCCCTTTAAAAACTGGAGCCATAAGTACATTTAGACTAATATTCATCTCCTTTGATTGGGGAAACTGGGTTACGACAAAAACATATGAAATTATGAGTAGACTTTAGTTTTGTCATTTTCGCTTTCCTTATTTATAAATTCTAAAATTGTTTATGCTAATTCCCTATGTCACGTCCTTCTAAAATTCCTCATTGGACTCATTTCCTGTGACCGTATATTGCATGCTTATTACGTAATTGTTTAGTATGATATTATTAAATTAATACCTTAGCTTTGGCAGTCGGATCTCAAAAAATGAAGTATCTTAAATCTTTGATCCAGTACATTTGTAGTTGCCTAGGGCGAGTATTGCTCAACTTTATCGAACTGCTTTATAACCAAGAGCTCTCGTAAATTGCTTTGAAATGGAAGTGCTATACTTACCGTGTCGTAGTCTTGTCCAGATATTTCTGTAGTCAAACTTTCAAAATACCTCAAAAATTGCAAAATTTTCTGCAGCACTCCCACTTTGCTAGATGTTATCATCGTTGGAGAGTCTGGCCGGCGGAATAATATTGCACCAATTCTTGAAACTAACTGCATAAAAAGCTCCAACATATAAAAGGTTGAATTTCAATGTGTGCATTAGCTTCTTCATCTGACCTTCCTTCATGCCTGCTGAGTGAGTCTTTTTCCATCTACAAATGAAAATAGCTTATTGTCTACGACAACAAATTTAAAAATCGCTTCGATGTTTTTTTATGTTTGCTACCTTCGGTAATCGTAATCCTGTTAATACAAGTAAATATAATAAAATAATTCGCCGAGTACTCGGCATTGTGGAGGCTTATTGGTAATACTGTCTTTGAAAGAGCCAGGTTGGTCGTGGATTCTCCCTCGTTTATATCACCACTGGATTTTAGGTTGCTTTGTAATGCCTCGTCTGCAGTTATATATGGCATGCGAGTGAATTTTTTCTAGATATCCGAAAGATTGGAGGGAATTTTTTAAGCTTTTGTAGCGAAATATGCAAGCCGCTACTTTGCCACTGCCGCTTTTGAAATAATTCCAAATTTTATTTTGTGGCATTTTGTCTGAAAACTAACAGAGAACTGGGACCCATAAAACATCAACATCAAACAATTCGAAAGCCCATGTGTGAATCCTCTTCAACATCTTCCCGGCCTTCATGAAGATTCTACAACTATTCAAAACCACAAGCATAAACGTTAATTGTAGTTTTTTGTTTTTATAAATCTCAAATTTAATTCTGAATTTCCTGTCATTGGATTCCATGTGAAATACCACAACAGTTCACAGCTTCATTACTATACTTAACATTATCCAAGTGAAGCAAAAAAGAGCAATTTAATACGAGTGAAGGCTGAAGGCAGTAAGCCAAAATTAGCTTTAAATCTGCTCTGCCCTATTACAGTCATCTCTCAGCACTTTCTAGAGGAAAGTAAATACTTGCATTGAGAAGAATTTATATGTAGACTTATTTTTAATAGGTATTTGTTGTTGTATTGCAGCGCCAATCAGCAAATCATCAGCAAACAGAGTTTTTATTTGTTGCTAGTTAATTTTTTGATAGTAATAAAATTAAAAAAATGAATATAATTACAAACAATTACTTTTATTAAGTACTAAGATCGTTCAAAATCAGACTGATAGCACTACTGGCGGATATCGAGGTTATGTTTAGTTAGTATTATCTCTTGGAAGAACACACACCAAGAAACAGCCAGATAGATCTACACATTTCGTTGTGTTTGGCAAGCGTTTGAATCGAGGAAGTCAATTGAATTTCCTTTTCTATCACAAAAACAAAGCAGCTCATGCTTCAGCAGTTTGGTGGTAAAATTAATGGAAATAGGGTTCCAACACGTTTCACGTCTCACCTATTCTCCAGACTTGGCTCCTTTGGACTACTATTTGTTCCCTAATTTGAAGAAATGGCTGGCGGTGATGTAAGCACAAATTTTACTAATACGTAGTCAATAAGTGAGTTAAAAATTATATGTGTGAGTATATTTTAAAAGATTTTCAGCAGTATTTCATTGTTATATATATAGTCGGATAATGAGGGAACTATATTCATGTTGAAGCGCGATCACTCGGCTATTTACTGATTTTAATTCATTCGCCATTCTTTCGAAGTGTAGCCCACATTTTTTTTTTAAGATCTGACTATATTGTTGTTGTTGTTGAACCATATACATTCCCATACATGTACGGCGAATGCTGCTTGAGTAACAGTCCCTGGGCGGATGTAAATCCGGGGCGTTCCGGTAACGTAGAACCGACTGTCGTGGGAACGAGCTCTGACTTTGTCAACTTTTATGACTACAAAACTCCACCCACGAGAAGAATCGGAAGGCGATTTGGCATATCTGAAAAGCTGCTTCAATGGGACAAAGGAAAAGGATTCAATAGGATAAGGGCAGAAAACCATATGTGTAGCCCGGCATATTGGCACCAAAGCCTCATGGTTCGAAGACGATGCTGTCTATTTTGTTCGGATCGGAGGAGTGAGATGTGTTACGTCAGCTAAATCCGAGTAGGATTATAGGGAACGATTAAATCTCATCAAATTGAAGTGAGCATTGAACAAAAACGGCAAAAATGGGCGACCAGATAGACGTCATTGCTTTTAAATAATGACATTGCTTGGCCACATGTCACGTAAATCATTGAGTCCTATTTGTAAAATAGCGAATGGTAAGTCCTACCCCACCCACCGTATAGTCTAGCCATTGCCTCTTCGGACTATCACTTACTTCCACCTATGTATGCAGAATGTTTTGCTCCGAATACGCTTACCTTTGCTTCATTTGAAGGAAACAAAAATTGGGTCGATGCAATCTCGGGCTCGAAATAATTAACTTCTCGCTGAAAGAGGGGAAACAGTTGTGGTCTCCGAAGAAAAATATTTGAATAATTTATATTGTAGCAATTAATTAAATCTTGAATTCAGGAAAAATTTCGTATGGATATAAATTCAGGTGGGAAAATAAGCTATGAAAGCAGGGGCAAAGGAATAGTATTAAAAAAAATAGTTGGCGAATATATTATATTTCTGTTAGGTATTTAGGCGAGCTCCTCCTCCTATTTGTGACGTGCATTTTGATGTTGTTCCACAAATGGACGGGCCCTCTCCAAACAACAAATGATTTTTATGATGAGCTTTCTCATGGCAGAAATACACTAGGAAAAACTTTTTATATCATTGATATATATTAATATTAGTAAAACTAAAAGTAAATTCAATACTTCGTATGATTTACGTGCGCGATTTTGAACCTCAACCGTGGTCATGACAGTCACAGTGTGGAAGCGGACTTACACCTTATTTTTACTATGAAGCACAAACGAATTCCAATTGTATTGAGAAATAAGAAAAAACTTAATAAGGGCCTACTTTTATTACCATTAATAAAAAAAATACCTTTTGTAAAATGGTCTGCGCGCCTAACAGGGTTACTTTAAAAATCCACTTGAAGATAAAGAAAAATCACTGCCCATTTCAAATTGATAATCAACTGAATCGTCGTAGAACTCTACTATCAGAAGCAGTAAAAGAATTATACAAACTACGCATATACTTTTCGAGCCTTAACTGATTTAAGGCCTATCATTTAAATAAAATTCATATATTTATGGCCGAATCGTATGAAAACAAAAGGTTTCAAGAAGTTAGCGCATCATATCAGTAAAATATACTAATGCCCACGGGGTGAGGGAAACGCGTGTGCCATTGCTTATCAACTTGGTATTTAAAGCCCATCCACATAGGCCAGAATAGCCAAAGCTAAACTGGTTAGTATGAAGTTAACAACGAGCTTATTGTTGCTAGTCGCAGGCCTTAGCTGCCTCTTCGAAGGATGTGCAGCAGGTGTGAGCGTTATTCCACAGAATGCGATCGATGACCTTAAGTATCGCGATCAATCAGCTGAGCCAATTGCGTCCGTTAACGTGGATGAAGAAATTGTTCCGATTTTCGAGCGCAGCATTAACGTCGAACCAATCAATGGTGGTCAGGAGGACTACGTCGAACCAGCACCCATTGATGAAGTAGAGGCTGCGAGTGTGGAATCTAAGTCTGAGGTTGAAGATGAGTCTGTTAAGCCAGAGAGTTATGCAAATGAAATACCTGTAGGACGTGCTAGTGGTGAGAATACGCATATTTCAAACATTTTAAACTATTAACGAAATTCATTCATTCCCTTTCACCATTTAGAGTGTAAAGTGGCTATACGTGGTGGTCTATCCAGCCCTCAACCTGTTTATATTAAGAAGGACTCCACCGAATTCTATCCTTATGATGATTCTGGTGTTATGGTTGTCGATTCGGGCAGTAGTTTGGATTTGTGGTGCCCTGGAAAATTCACGTCGATTTCGGAGACGCTTGTCACCGCCACATGTGTTAGTGGCACCAACTTCAAGATTGGTGGTACCACTTACGCTTTCAAGGAACTGGCTTGCAAAGCCTGGCCAACTTTCACTGCTGAAAAGACTGGCGCATCCTGCAACGGTGGCATTATGGTACGTGTCGGCTACAAAGTCTCCTCAAGCCGTTTCATCGAACAATATACAGTTTGCTTTGATGAAGTCGAAGAAGTAACTCGTTATGTACACCACGATCTCAATCCCGGCAGCAACTACTACGAAACTGGTGTAGCTCGTATCACCTTCACGACTGGAGGCTTCTTTGATGGCAAGGCTGTTAACACTCTGTATACACAGGCCACTCAACAGGAAACCATCAGCGCAGCATTGGGCATTGATAGTAGCAAGTATTTTGACTATTCTACGAGTTTCTACTTAGCACGTGGTCACATGGCCGCCAAAGCTGACTTTGATTATGCCACACAACAGCGCGCCTCTTTCCTATTTATCAATGCTGCTCCCCAATGGCAAAACTTCAATGCTGGCAATTGGGCTAGTGTTGAAGATAGTCTACGCTCCAAGGTTACCAAGTCTAAATGGACCGTGGATTGCTATACCGGTGTTTATGGTGTAACGACACTGCCTAATAGTGAAGGTGTGCAGACACCACTGTACTTGGCTTATGACAACAACAATAACGGATTAATTCCTGTACCCAAACTGTATTTCCGTGTTGTGATTGAGCGCTCTACCAACAAGGGTATTGTGTTTATTGGTGTAAATAACCCATATTTGACATTGGATGAGATTAAGAAGGACTATATCATTTGCACGGATGTTGCCGATCAAGTCGATTACATCACCTGGAAGCCTACCGATATCACTAAAGGCTATTCATACGCTTGCACAGTTAGTGACTTCATGAGTAAAGTGAGTCACTTGCCATCTTTATCCGCATCAGGCGGTTTGCTGTTGTAAAAGTGACAAAGTTATTAGTTTTTGCAAGATTTTAATAAATTTTTAATACATTTTGATTAAACTAGAGTTTCAGAAATTTTTTTGCAGAAACCATTATTGGTGCCACATGCCAAGAGATATCCAAGGCATAATAGTTTGAAGAGAGCCCGCAGGGAAGCAGTAGGTTTGGTTTAATGAATTCTTTTCAAACTGAGCATTCATCCCCTTTATCGTTGCCAAGTTTGGATAATTCTAATAACATATATTTCAAGATAAGAGTGAGGACGAAATGTTGTAGAACAGGGCGAGTTTATCTACGCATACACAAATGGCTCAAAACTCGTGGCTAGGGTGAGCGAAGATGTATACCCGTTCATCTTGGGATCTCTTTCAGCTTTCGCCTTCCAGTAAACTGTTGGGGTTTTCAGATTGTACTGAAGGCAAATCCTTCATAAAAGAGCTACAATGAAAAGCCGCCCATCTCTTAATGAACGGCTGAGTAATTTCATGAAATAGGTTCCTGGTCATTGCAACATCTAGGGGAATTGTAGGGTCGATAAACTAACGATATTCCGCACCAAATTTCCTACAATTGTGGTCGATTCTATATGATAAATGCAGGGAAATTCTACAGAGCGAAAATAAACATTGTCTTACCACACTGATTTCTGTTATGACAGGTCGCCAACTAATAGGCGGATATGATCAGGACTAGGCGCTCAGAAAAAAACCATCTAGATATATTGATGTAGTTAGGGAGGAACGTGGGATTTAGGCTGGAGAACTGTCTCAGGCTATTCCTGAAAGGTAAGAAAGTGTTCAAGAGTCGCTTTCTTGCTGGATTCTTACAGCTTCTGCAATGGGGATTGTACGGAAGTCCTAGCTTTTTCGCAAGAGTTGCGATCACCCAGTGACTGGTGACCACCACTATGCGTTTGGAAATTGAGTGGCGAGCACTTTAAGTGCTCTGATTCTGTCGTACTGAGGCAAAAGTGTTTTTGAGATAGCACATGATAAGATATAACTCCATCTGTTTTGCGTTTTTTTACGGAATCAATTTTGCAGTTTCCATTTATCAACGGCCAACGTTACACCGATATCTGAGATGGGGACAACCAAAACCAGTTTTATCGACCCCTTCCTGTCAAGCTCATCTGCAATTTTATTTCCTTCTACGTGCCTATACCCTGAAACCTAGATGAGAAATATGTTTCCTACACATTCGCGTGGCTTAATCTCCTCCTTGCAGGAATTGACCATATAGCAGTTTGACTATCGGACAATATATTTATGTATTTTTCCCAACAACGATACCTAAGCATTTTGCATGCCTGCAGGATCGCGAAAACCTCTCCTTGAAAAAGACTACTAGTTTTCGGAAGTTTTAAGGAGACTGAAGAATTGGCTGACCTTGAGAAAACGCCCGCTCCAACTCCAGATTCCATGTTGGATACGTCGGTGAAAACAGAAGAACCTATGTCCGTAAATACGGTCCCTTCCTTCCATTGGTAAACTATTCTACAAAAAATTGTTCGTTAAATATTACTGCAGACATTTTTGCTGAAGTCGTTGTGTATGGTATGTATTTAATATTTTCGATAAGATAACTGCGCTTTCGGTCAAAATATTAAAACTTTAACCTTCCATGAAAAAAATCCGGCACTTAGACTAGTACTGTCTTGGACTAGTACTTGTCAAACTAAGCCGATTATTCTCATAATTATTAGATTAGTTAGTAACATTTACGTAAAATTGGTGGACTGTATTATTAATATTAATACTCGGGGTTTCATTTCGAGCTTTGAAAGAAGTTGCCTTCAGCCCAATAATTTTATCAGTTGGCGAAAAAAATTTGGGCAAAGTTCACTCACAACACAAAAACTGGAGAAATTTTGACAAAAGTAATCTAGGTCGTTGGTTCGAATCTCGGTGAAAGCAAAATTAATAAAAACATTTTTTTAATAGCGGTCGCCCCTCGGCAGGCAATGGCAAACCTCCGAGTGTATTTCTGCCATGGAAAAGCTCCTCATAAAAATATCTGCCGTTCGTAGTCGGCTTGAAACTGTAGGTCCCTCCATTTGTGGAACAACATCAAGACGCACACCAAAAATAGGAGGAGGAGCTGGGCCAAACACCTAACAGAAGTGTACGCGCCAATTTTTTATTTTAATCTATTCATATATGTATGTATGTATGTATGTATGTAGGTATGTATGTGTGTCAACAGCAATAAAAAATACCTATTCAGCAAATGAATACAATCAAGTACTCGGAATACTTTAAAAGGTCAATTATGCAAACAACCACTTCATTTGCCTCAGCGCTGAAGTGCTTTTTTCCGACTGGATTTTATCAGTTAATAAAAAGTTAAGCATTTAAACGCGCATTAGAATACATTTTATCAATAATATATTTTATGTATTTTATTTCAATTAACTACTCACCGTCTATACATTTTATTGCCATTTTATTATTATATTTTGATTAATAATTTCTTTGCTTATTTACATAGCCCTTTGGTTTTGCTGGATTCTTATGTAGTTTACATATTTAATATTTTTTATTTACTTACACAAGCATATTTACTATTATTATAATTTGTATAATATTTTTTAATTTTTACATATTACATTTTACACACCTTTGAGATATTCTGTTGTAAAAATAAAGTTTCACTTATATTCTTTTATGCTAAAGCTAAGTATGTATGAGTATGTTTCACACGATCATTTTTTATTGCACAAAAATATTAAATCTACTTATTATAGCGAAGTAATTTCAGGAATTGTACTAGCTGCATACATCCTTACGCTTATATACTCGTATATGTATAAATATGTCAATGCAACAAATATTTGACAAAGTGAGGACTTGACAGTTCATATTTCATATGTACAGCACAATTTTAATCATTTTAAATACTTAGCTAAGCATTTCCTCCGCTGAATTACGTTCATTCAATTTAGCGCACATACTAAAAATTATTGGCTTCATGGATTCTTTATTTAAAGCTACTTCTTGTCAAACCTCGCATAACGGAAAAAGTAGAATTTTATATGGGTGAGTTTTATAGCAAGGAAATCAAGCATGAAGCGTTCACAATAATACCATTTTTGTATGCTACAAAAGCGGCCATGTAACTTAAAGTTCCAGAGTTTGTACAAAATTAAAAAAAATTCAAAATATTTTCATCAAAATGTAAACTTCTAAAGACTCGAAGTAAATCTAAACATTCTAAGTGATATTTTCAAATATTTTGGGTGTGCAGTTTGTTAGTTCATTAAATTTTAGTATAATATAGGCGTCGAGGTTTTATCCCGAAAGCGCGGCTTGTAGGGTTGGTAACTCCTATTCACAAAAAGGGAGACAAATTGAACTGTGCAAATTAGCGTGGAATCGCACTACTAAACACCACACATAAAATCTTCTCTCGAAGCCTCGCTTCATGGCTAACTGCGGCAGCAGAAATAAACTTGTAGGAATACCAAGCTGGCTTTCGCCCAGGTCGATCAACAAAAGACCAAATCTTTATGCTGCCGCAAAAATTTGAAAAATGCTGTGAATGCAACTTAGACGTGCAGATCCTGTTCGTCGATTTCAAGCAAGCTTTTGACAGCGATCTTCGAGACAAAGTCCTAGAAGAGCTTGCCGACTTGGGTGTCAGCGGAAAACTCATTGAGTTGGTAACGGCAACTCCGTCTAACACAACTGGAAAAGTAGTTGTACAACAAACAAAGCCCTTTGAAATTTTTTGTGGCATAAAATAAGGCGACTCTCCCTTCCCACATCTGTCTTTAATCTTCTTGTTCACTATGCGATAAGAAATGAAGTCAAGTGTGGAAACCTTCTTAGTCCCTCACAAATAACAGTCGCGTATTGGGACGATATCGCAATAGTGGCAGGAGAACAAAAGGCAAAACTAAATATCTGACGATCTCGTGCAGCGAAGAGAGCCAAAATCCTGAAGACATCGACAACGAGTTCAACACTACAAACAAACAAAGCTTATTACGCCTACACAAAATTGCTGAAGTCCAAACTGCTGACACACGAATGTTAACTTTGCCTCTACCAGTCAATAATATTGCCGGTGCTGTGGTACGGCTGCGAGTGCTGGACAATGGCAAGCAAGGACGAAAGAAGCTTAAGAGTGTTCGAGCGAAAAGTGCTCTGAAGTGTGTTCGACTCCTTACGCTGCAATGATGGAACGTACCGAATACACTACAATGATGAGGTGCTGAATTTATGCCAGGAAGAAGATGGCGTTAGACACATTAAATCACAAAGGATTCGATAGTTAGAACACACGGTACGCATGGAAGACAGCCGCCCTCAATAATTCTTTTTAACAACGAACTCCCTAACGACCCGGACCTGAAGATGTCCACGCTTAATGTGGACTGACCAAGTCGCAGCCGATTTGCAAAACTTACGAGTTAGAAACTTGTGGGCTGTTGTTATGAACCGTGCAGATTGGAAGAGGATTGTGGATGAAGCTAAAGCTCACTCTGAGCTATAAACGCTACATGATGATGGTTATGTAAGGTTGAAGTGGCTCAAAAAGCGGGTTGAAGATTTCCAAACAATTTTTTTTATCAAAACTTCAAAAGTTTTTAATCAGTATCTCTAGAAGAATTTTGGGTAGTTCATTAAATTTTAGTATTCAAGATTTAAGTGGCTCAAAAATCGGATTATTTGTTCAAAATTTGTTTGATACTGGCGGTCTCGAGTATTTTCTCCATTTAAACAAAAGCCGAGCACAACCACAAAAAAAAAAAAAAACAAGAAATAGCGCAAATTTTGAGCCACTCCAAGCCAGCACAACATTAATCCAGGGTTAGAATTCTGTATGCGAAGAGTTTTTTTGATAAGTCTGACCGAAAATTTGCAATTTTGTGGAATTTTGAATTTTTTGAAACTTTGAATTATATCGTTTTTTTGTCTTATAAACTAAGGCAAATCTATTAAAGGTGGTAACGGTAGACCAGCTGATTTGCTTTTTTTCTTTCGCCGTGTAAATGCCGATGTCAGCAGAAAATGAAATTACACAAAGCCGTTCCATTCGCACCATCGCCGTATGCTTCTAACGCCAGCCGACGTTGAGTTAACAATATACGTCGTATGTTCAAAAAATCAAGCGAAGATTTAAGATAATTACAATTTTTTTCAAGATAATCACTAGAAAACTAAGGCATTCACACGGGACTGAAATAGAAGTCGTTTTCTCTGCCAACAATTCAAACGCCGATATCAGCGAACATGAGGCAAGATGTCAATGTAATTAATTTTAAAAAGTTGTGCATTAATATGGTTTAAAAATAAAGTAAATAAAAGTATAATAATCAAAAACAACTTTAAATAAATAAAGGATCACGAATATTATTATTGTGTTGTTTATGCAGACAGCTTATATTTAAACTTGAGGTAATTTGTACTTTTTCGGCATGTCTTCTGATCTACAGCCTTTCCCGAGGTTTGCACGTATTTCGCATTGCTGCAAGCTTCCCAGATTTTGTCTCTTACATATGCCCTTGTACCGTCTTTTCTTTTGAACCCTTTCAATATTTCATATGGAGTTAAGATTTTATCTATCATTTGACGTTTCATGCACGGCGGCTGCATGGGTTATAAGTAAAACATTCAATTCGATTGCTTAACTGCAAAAATATGATAAAACAATGTGATTTTATTAATTTGTAATATTTTATCTGCGGTGGACCTTCTGGTGAAAATGCCAGCATGTTAAAATATCAAGTGAATTTCTTGAAAAGTGTTTTGTACTCAATCAACTAAGAATTGAGTTTTGAGATAAATACATTTACAATTTTAAATGGTATGTATCAGCTTTTAAAAAAATTTCGCCGATCGAGTACTTAGAATAAGAATATTTTAGAAAATCATTCTTAAAATCTGAAGTAGCCCTAATTAAAAGGATACTATGCATAAACTAGGGTGGCTTGATCTCTCAGAAGCCACAAGCATTGCCACTGCATTTTATTGGTAAACAGCTGGATTCTAGGTGTATCTTCAAAATAATCCAGCTCGCACACAATCTTGTGCTAAGTAAAAATATTTTGTTTGAAGTCATAAAATGTACCAAGTTGTGTGACTCGCTTAGAGAAACTGAACCGTATTTCTTTTTTTGTTTGACGTAGTTTGAGGTGCCTTAGTGCATAAAGATAAGACTCACTTATTTGCATGTGATGCCATACGTATATACAAGCACAAATAAAAATCATTTCCTTAGTAAGTAATTACATGAACTAAATATAATTACATTTACGTGATGTTAACGCCTATTTGCTTATCTGCTATTGTCTTGCTACACCCTTTATGTTTCTCTTCTTCTTCTTAATCGCCTATGTAATATTTAGATAATTATTCTACCGTAGTTTATTCCACAAACTATAAATATTGCAGTACACAAATCTTACAAGCTAAAGCTCTTTTATATTTTTTATCTCACCACATATATATTTACATACTAAAATAGTGGCTACAAATTAAGCTTTCTGTCAACAACACAGAAAGGCTAGTATGAAAGAGACCGCGAGAGCGTACGCACGTATACGGAAGATATAGAAGAACCGCATCACTTCATATTCATTTCCATTAAGGGGCGAGCCTGGTTTATGATGTCTAAAAATTGCATCTCTTTGCGATTTTTTTTTAAGGAAAAAATTAATTAAGCACTGCAAAGTTTTTTCTATCTTTTAATGAACATTTAAAAAGCATAAAAAATTGTTGTACTGGTTAAGATAAGTTGAAAAAAATGTTTAACATAGAAATTAGTAGAGCGCTGCAACGCTGGAGTTTCCAACTGGCGTAAAAGACACAGCTCGTAATTATTATCTAAAGCAAAAAATTCAAATGGATTTCTAATTATCATGATTTTTTATTCTAGATGAACTAAGAAAACTGAGAGAAACTCCAAAATTTCAACTTTTTGGAGGTTTTAAAGAAAAAAATGCCTTTCTATAAAAAAAAATTCATTTCAACTTGGTATAAAAATCTTGACAATTTTTTTTTATCTATTTTGTTTGTTCAAATATGCTATGATTCATTTCAAAAGGTTTATTAGTTTTTTTTCATTCATGTACGCTAATTCAAAGAAATCATAAAAATGAAAAGTCGAGAAAATAAGATAAAGTTTGTACTATAGCTGCCTTGTCACAGCGTAACTACCTAACGCTCGCCTATCTTTGGCTTTGTATCCACGGAAATATTGAGAATTAGGCTCTGTAACTTTGTGTGAATATTCTGAAATATATTAGGAATTGCTTAAAACGAAAAAAAAAATTGATTTTTTTGACCTTATAAACCAGGCTCCCCCCCTTAAATTCACTAAAATACATTGTAACAATATTCATATTCATTTTCATTAAATACTTTTATTAAATATAACCACTTGGTGTTCTGGCTTTTACATTTCGGTAACGCTTTTTAACCTACATGCACTTGCCGGCCCCAAAGGAGGACACTTGTGGAAGTACTAGTAATTATTTAATATTATTCTATGAAGCTCAAAAGTGTGTCTGTAGATTACAAAAGCAAAAATGTGTATGAAATATTTTAAAAGGCTTTTTTTAGTATAATTTGCGTTTTTGAGCTAAGTAATAGCCGAAGATACTTTGTTTATTTGTAACGAGCTTTTACATAAAATTCATGAATATATTGCAAACTATAAAATAAAGTTATGAATAATGCTTTGCAAAGTTTCATGCTGTCACCATTTTAAAAGGGGTATTTTATACAATAAAATAAAATAATTAAAAATAAGCACAATGGGAAGAATATTAAGGTGGCACTTATCGTTGTACCGCTACTTTGTTCTCAGCGAATTCAACAGTATCAGCAGATTTTCGCAACGTCACACTGGTGCAATTGGCGATCAGTGTGACCAGATTACCATTTTCGTAATTTGATTTATAATTTTTTTGTTCTCTATTCTTCCTCACATTTTTCTAGCCTCTTTTAATTAAAATGTGATGTTTATAATCACATAAAGTATAAGTATAAGTATAAAGTATTTTAAGAATTAGTTCATTAATTCACTCAGTTCTATTTAGGTTTACTCTTTTATGTTGTGTATTACTTATGTTTGACATTTCATTGCTTTAATGATATTCTTTCCAAGTTTGTTCTTCATCTTCTCCTGAGGGCAGTCAAATATGTCCGTCGCAACTGCAGTGTTGCTTAGTTTTGTGTTAAAAAGAACTAAAATGGTCATTCTTGCTCTGACTGCAATTTCTCTCTCAACAGTCACAACAAACACCAGCACCCCAACGACAGCAGCAACTTCGACAACAACAACAACAGAAGCATCAGTATCCAACTCAATTTGCATAATGTCAACGACATTAAACACACTCATTAATGCAATAGGCAGCAACGCGCAAAAAGAAATGCAAATTACACTCAAACGTACTCGCAGCTCACCTGAAAAAGCCACCAATAAATCAAACAAAAGACCAAAACAACATCCCACCAAATAGCAACAACTAACATACTGGTTGAGCCGACCAACAACTGAGAATTGATTCGACATACTTTCTCAAGAGAGCGATGTGGAAGAATATACCAACAAAGAGCAACAAAGGCTGCTACCATCGAAGGTGGTCGACCAAAAAAAATACCAAAACCACCACGAATATATGTGCAGAATGTGCAATAGTTGAGCACAATAGTCAATGCTTTGAATGATAGCATTCAAAATAACTACGAGCTTAAGGTACTTAACAACAATGAAATACAGACAAAAGAATCAACACACTACACATCTACCATAAAACGATCGTAATAAAGGAACGAAACACACAATATTATACATTTCGTCCAAAGGAAGACAGAGGATTAAGAAATATGCATCACTCTACAGATAAGGATGACATTATATCTGAGCTTGCTGAATATGGACATATACTATAGTTACTAACATACACAACATCTTTAAAAACGGGACAAAACAACCACTTTCTATCTTCTCTATAGAACTTAAACCTAAAGAAAATAACAAAGATATATACAACGAGACGAGCTTACTTCACTGTAAAAAAAATTGAACCTCCGCATCAGAAAAGGACTTTGCCTCAGTGCATCAATTGCCAGAAATATGGGCATACAAAAAACTATTGTAGAAGAAAAAAGTGCAGGCCCGCACAAAACTGCGAACTGTACGATTAATAAAAATGACGATAACATCAAATGTGCCCTATGTATAGAGAAGCACACCGCAAACTACAAAGGTTGCCAAATCTCTAAGAGTGCAACGTTTACCAGCTCGCAGAAAAATTTCAGGGACTTATTCACAAGTAGTAACACAGTCAACAAATAACAAAGTAACAAATAAAACAAATACTACGCCTGAAAACGATGATATGCAGGAATTGAGAACAATGATAAGCCAGCTAATCAACCAAATGTCGAACATGATGAACATCATAACACTTCTCGTCACCAAAATGGATGACCAAAGAAAATAACTTGACTTCACTGCGAGAAACTTAAAACTTTCTCCCACTAAATCCACGCAACCCTTTTTACAACCTGGACAAAGGAGGTCAAGCTGCCACTTCAGGTGCACGTCGACGACACACCAATACCGACGGTTAATAACCCCAGAATTCTGGGAGTCACCTTCGACAGCTTGCTCTTCTTTTCAGCGCACACAACCGCTATTGCAACGAAAGTACAGAATCGCAACAAGGTCCTCAAGTCGCTTGCCGGCAGCACTTGGGGCAAAGACAAAGAAATGTTGCTGTCGACTTTCAAAGCAATAGGCCGACCTGTTCAGAACTATGCCGCGCCTGTCTGGTCGCCTGGAACCAGTTATACGCAGTGGACGAAGCTACAGACCTGCCAGAATACTGCCATAAGGACCGCGACAGGATGTCTCCTGATGTCCTCAATTCAACACCTACACGATGAGGCTAACATGCTCCCTGTTAAGGAGCACAACAAAATGCTCGGCAAGCAGTTTCTGCTAGGGTGTCACCGCAGGCCTCACCCATGCAGACACCTGCTCGAGCCTGAGCCACCTCCCAGGCACATCAGGAGACACTTCCTCAACTACGTGGACGAGATCCTGGACAAAACAGACAGACCACTCCAGGATCAGACAGTATACAGACAGACTATTAACGACATCCATCGGGAGACCCTTACCACCTTCCTAAGCTCCCGACCCCCGAATGCCGTTATCGGAGTCCAACCGCCACCTATCGCAGAAGAAGAGCTCCAGCTTCCCCGAGAGTCCCGCGTAATCCTGGCACAATTACGTTCTGGATATTGTAGCAGGTTAAACTCCTACCTATCCAGTATCGACCCCGACATACTAAACATATGTCCAGCATGTGAAGGCACCCCGCACGACACTAACCACCTTTTCACATGCCCAAACAAACCCACTCATCTAACACCCCTCTCCCTCTGGACCCAACCCGTCGAAACAGCCAGTTTCCTGGGCCTACCGTTAGATGAGCTAGACGAAGACGACCGGTAATTTACATAACACTGACAGGGCAAAGATACTGCTACAACAACAACAACAACTTGACAATAGCCTTATGGAATGCAAACGGACTAGGCCAACATATACCGGAAACTGAAAATTTCATCAGACAAAACAGCATTGCCATACTAATGGTATCGGAAACACATTTTAGCGATAAATCCTTTATAAGAATTCCACGATATACAAAATTTTTGTACCAATCATCCTGAAAATAAAGCTCATGGAGGCAAAACGATCACTGGGCGACTTATTTAGCTCAACATTTTGAAAATATATTTCAAAATGAAAATAACACCAAATACGACTTGACTCATACAACGAGCAATAAAGACGAGCAAATCATCAAAAAAACTTCACTAACAAAGATAAAGCAATTAATTTCGACGTTAAAAAACAACAAATCCCTTGGATAAGACCTCATCTCGGGAAAAATTTTAAAGCATATGCCCGACAGAGCAATAATTTATCTCAGGAACGTTTTTAATGCTGCTATTAAGTTCAAATACTTCCCAAAGACATGCAAAATTGCCGAAATCACAGCGATCCCAAAACACAATAAAGACGCGACGTTTTCATCGTCGTACCGACCAATAAGTCTACTATCAAAAATATTTGAGAAGCTACTCTTTGATCGCATAGAGTGCATTATAACAAAAACAAATTGAATTCCCCAACATTAGTTCGGAATTAGGCGAAAACATTCGACAATCCAACAAGTGACAGAGACACTCACAAAATTAATAAAGACTTCAACAATAAACAAGTATGCGTGACTGTATATCTTGACGTAACTAAAGCCTTTGAAAAAGTATGACATCCTGGATTACTGCACAAACTTCAATCTTGGTTGCCATATGACTACTTTCTAATGAGAAAAAGTTACATCCAAGATAGAAAATTTTATATTAAATACACGAACAGAAAGCTAACCATAGACCCATTAAAGATTAAATTAATAAAAACATTTTTCTAATAGCGGTCGCCCCTAGGCAGGCAATGGCAAACCTCCGAGTGTATTTCTGCCATGAAAAAGCTCCTCATAAAAAATATTTGCCGTTCGGAGTCGGCTTGAAACTGTAGGTCCCTCCATTTGTGGAGCAACATCAAAACGCTCAAATAGGAGGAGGAGCTCGGCCAAAGACACAAAAAGGGTGTACGCACCAATTATATAATATGTATATATATAAGGTATTGGATACGCAAGCCTAAAGTCCGGATATAGATTCAGTAGAAAATTTGTAGGCATATTTTAAGAAAAAAGTTGCAAATGCACACTTAAAAGGTCGAGCTAAGATCAAAAACGTGTTTTTAGAGGAATGGCACAAGATGCCCAAGGACTAAGATTTGCAAAGATAGATTAATTTTAGGAGATACAGACTACAAGGTGGTACAGATGCTCGGGGTAGTCATACAAAGGACTGAATCACAGTTCATTTTTTAAAACTTATAATTCACAGTTGCAAATGCAAATGGAAAAAGGCTTTCTTGGTAGCTGTGTTTGAAGTGTTGAATTTTGCCTTTTGTTTTTGAGTTATTTTTAAACGGAATAACTTTATTTGAGACTATTAGCGTATTAATTATTTATATGAGTCAAATAACACCAAAGGTTGAAAGAAAGCCGCAAAAAAATAGATATTTTCTTAAGCAACAACCTGAATTTCGCTAGATTAATAGATGTCGAAACACTTCTCTGACAAACTGTAAGAAAAAGCAAAATACTTAACGTAGTTAAGCAAAGCAAACACAAGCGAACCACTTTACTTTCTGGTGCTTTGGTTTATGAAATGCGACCCGGAATGAAATAACTTTATGAATTTCATAATTCAGTGGAAATTGGATGTTAACAAGAAACAAACTCATATTTCGAAATTTCTTAATTAATGCACAATTCCACTTTGCTCTTGAATGGAAAATTACCTCGAACCCTTATTAAATTCTGACAAAAATGATTTGCTGCTGGGGCAAGTTAAAGTTTTTGACTTTAAACTATGTACGAGTATGTAAGCATGTACATACTTGCCTAAAATAATACATATGTGTGTATGTATATATATATCCATGTGAATATATGTACGTATGAGTATGTGAACATACATGACTCTGTGGCGAATTTGTTCTTCTTCTTCGTTGCATTGCACTTTATTGAGAACTTCCAACACGCACTGCCATTTTCTGATTAAAAAATGATTTATTGTCGTTAGTTACTTACTGAATTTCATATCAAATATATTGTAAGTCACCAGCCAAATGACACATGAAGGTTCAAAAGTAAATTTTGAGAGTGGTGAGAGACGAAGTACATGGTTTCAAGGTCATATGAGCACCAATGATTAATAATCGGTCCAAAGTGACGTATGTATGTACGTGGTCATTATGGGTGCGACATTTTTTGAAAAGATAAAAAAATATATTATTAATATTAAATATTCTCTTCTATAATTTAGCGTATGAATTATTTATATGGCATAATGTCATATGAAAGCTTATTAAGTTAAAGCCCTTAAACTGCAGAATAACTATTCTCTATGTCTCACTTGGCTGTGGTATTATCAATGTGATAACTGGACACTTTCTTCTAGAACGCATTCATGTTCACATCCCTCAATGCAGCCCATCGAATAAAGATCACTTTTTCCTGAAAAAAGTTGAAATTAGAGCTTTAAGAGAACTGAATTTCTGCTCGTTATTTAGACTTGGATTTATTTTCTTCTAAGTCTAAATTTATAATATTCTTGAACGAATTCTACAGAAAATTTGAATCTGGCACATGCAATCTGTAAAAATATATACATTTACTGCTAAACTGTGGAAGAATAATTTAGTGTTACAATAATTCTTTAGTTTAAGAACAGAATTGTCAATAGTCTGTGGGTAAATAATTGCTACATAAGACATACAAAAATACTCAAACAGAAGGGTATAAGTGAGTACACCACCCTCTTCCTGACGCTAAAATACACCTTTCTTTTAAGAAAAGAAAAAAAAAATTAACATGCACGGAAATGCGTACTGGCAACCACTGGTAAATTTTTTTTATTTAACTGGCTTCGGTCAATACGAAGCAAATACTATATGAGAAAGCTTAAGAGCAAAACTCATTTGGCTTTAGGCCTCTTTGTAACATAAGCACTGAGCAAATTACTGGAATCTCCCCCGCATAGTTCAAAAGGAATACCAGGAATCACATTACATTACTTGGAGCATAAGTATTTGAACAAATCGACAGTTTACTTGGTGGATGCAAATATTGGCGCTTTATGAGCTGGTATTGGGCGTTGATGTATGTTACTAAAGTTTGCAACGTGGCCATTCATACAAATTAGAGCACTCGTATATCGTTGGAGAGATCTGTGTATGCTACTTAAGCTGCAAAATAGGTTCAATTCTCATTCGGCTGTCTGATACTTTAAAATTTTCATTAGGTTTATGTAACTTAGGTTTAGTAAACGTGGGGATGGTAACAAACTATAAACGTCAAACGCTGAGCTTTTCTTCGTATTCCGAATCGTTTGAGCCATCCGATTCAGAGTAACTCTACTTTGCAGTTGTAATTTGAATGCCTCAGAAATTGCTTACAAAATTTAGGCGAACAGAGCGTCACTGCACTTTTAACTAAAAATGTGTCGATATGAAAGGGAAGCTGTACATTTTTGGACTCGCTAAACATTTAAAATTTTGAAACACATAAATGCACTCCAAAAATGTTTAATCGCTTAGCACTTTAAAGAAATATGGAGACTTGTGCGTATATCTCTACTACGACTAGGACCGCCATCAGCGCCAAATTCACAGCGCAGTAGATGCGTCGCAATGGACGTCGACGTTGACGCTGATGCTGGCGTTGGCATTGACGTCGTTGTTGTCGCAGCAATAGTTGTTGCCAGATTTGCAATTGCAATTGCTGCAATCTGACCGTTTCTCCATCGGCTGTTCGCGCGGTTTCCGCTTCATTATTGACGATGTCACCAGCGTCGTCTCTGGCGCCGCTGCTGCCGTCACCGTTCTTTCGCTCATTTCCAAAGCAACTACAACCGCACACCGGCCAATGTCAAACCGATGCTAACGACGATGTGCTATCATATGCGACCAATAGCGAGTCATTTTCATCACTGCCACTGCCCGCGCTGCGCTCCGACTCGTTGATCACCTCGAGCCGTGTCTGCGGTTGAGCGATTTTGTACTTGTGATGCCGTTTGTTAATCAGCACTGTGCGTATGTTGTTGTTGCGCATCCGTGAAGAGTACGTACGTGCGTGCAGGTGCCTAGAGCGATGTGTGCGATTACATGGACGTTTATGCTGCAGTGGCGCGCCAAGCATCGTACAATCGGAGCTATCTTCGTCATCGTCGTCGTAGTAGTAATCATCGTAATCATAATCGTCATCACCATACTCGCCACATTCTAATTCCTCGTCGTCATCGTCGTCATCATAATCGTCAAAATCAAAGAAACAACAACCGGTCGGCTTGCGCTCCACGTCGGGTATGTAATTGAATCGGCGTTGTTTACTGCCGCTGCCATTGCAGTGATGATATGGCATCGACGTCGTCGTCGTCGCCGCCGTCGTTGACGATGCGGTTTTTGCCTGCGATTGGTAGTGGGAGGTCGTGTGATATGTGTGACTATTTGATAGGCGTGTTTCGAGTTGATGAGAGTCGTGAGCGTTATATCTTAGCTCAATTACCTCGGGACCTTTCCATGTGATGCCTGCACGCACCAAATTGTAGAAGCGCATAACGCCCCACATGGCGAGCACCTATAAATAGAAGAACAAATAGGAAATCGCATGAGAACCAAAGTGTTACTTTCATAAAAGTATTTCAATTTATATTTTAAGGTTGCATAAATACCCATAAATTCTATTAGGGAGGAACTGCGATTAGTTAGAGGTTGCTTACGCTATTTTATTTTTTTCTGGCTTTTTTTGTAGCTTTAAGCCTGCTATAAGGAAAATGTAAACAAAATTTATAAAAAAAACTGCAATGTAATCATAGTGGGTCTCCAGACCTATGTGACACTTCTACTTTCCCATGGAGAGTGGCAACCCCATAACATAAAAATAATGTAGAAATTTCCAAAAAAATTATTATTTCTTGCTTAAAAAATTTCTTCTTCTTCCTCTTCTTGACTGGCGCGATAACCGCTCACGCGATTTTGGCCGAGTTTAACAAAGCCCGCCTGTCGTTGCTTTCTCGTTCTAACCGTTGCCAGTTGGACACACCAAGAAAAGCCAAGTCCTTCTCGACCTGATCTTTCCAACGAAGCCGCTGAATCTTCATTCGCTGCACTATGTCTATGTCGTCGTAAAGCTCATGCAGCTTATAGTTCCATCGCCTGCGATACTCTCCGTTGCTAACTTGCAAAGGTTCAAAAATCTTCCGCACAATCTTTCTCTTAAGCACTCCAAGGACGCCTCATCGGATGGTGTCATCGTCCAAGCTGCTGGGCCTTAAAAAAGCCCCACTATCTTAACCCATTCGAGACAGCACATATTTTTGGAGACTATCCCCAGAATCCAAAATTTTGTTTGCTTTATATTGACCATTTTATATAAAAAACATATTTGCAATAGAAATCAGTCACTTTGTAACTCCCGTGTGATTGCACACCGTGTGTGCAGGTAGCTGCTCTGAATATTTTTATTACTAGGGACCGATTGAACACCAAGTGTGCAATGCAAAATAAAATAAAAACATTATTAACAACAACATTGAATTGAATAACATTTATTCCAAAAGTAGACAGGCAACATGAAATCCTTATTTTAGGTTCAGTGATGAAGAAAAACATATTGATTATATTACATATATACCTAAATAAAAGTAAATTTTACTACTTTTGTACAAGGTAAGAAATGTTCCTGGAAGGACGACCCTTACTTTTGTTGTGCATAGTGATAACGCTTGAAACAATCTCCCAAACATAATCCAGGGTTACCGACAAAAGCAGGGCAAGAGTAATTAGTGCGTTTATATTTACCGTCTTTAGAGCATTGTCGACAAATCTTTCTTTGCACTTTTCTATTCTTACCTCTGGGCAGAATTTCAGGTAGATGATCCTTTGATACTGGTGAGGTCAGTGCATCGTCCTGGGGATTTCCAATTAATATACCTAAAATCTCCAGTTTTGCTGTTGATGGTGGATAAGTTTTATAAAGGTTGAGTGAATTTAGCCGCAAAGTTTCTATTAAATTAATCCATAATTTTATATACCCTTTGAATGTTCTCCTTGTGCATGAATAATATGACAACATTTGCGATCTATCCCATTCATGTACTTGTTGTAGTGATGCAATGCAATTGGTTTTAGGAGTTTAGTTTTCCTTTTATTTTCGTACTCTTCTAAAGTCGCTTTATATTCACTTTTATCTTTGAATTTACCTATTATCACATTATTTTTGTAGCGAGAAATCACTTCATTTTTCAAAAGTTTCCTTTTTGTTCACTTCACAATTGTTTCCCTTTCTTGTTTTTCTCAAAGTCTCTGTACAGTAAGTTTTACAGTCAATCAATTTTCTTACTAAGCCAGAACTTGTGTAAAAATTGTCCATAAACTCAATATGTCCTTGATGCCGAAAATCTTGCATCAAACGAAAACCACTTTATCAACATATCCCTTGCCACTAATAACATCACCACTTCCCGTATATACTTTTATTCGCAATACAGTCCCCGAACTTTCGCATAAAATATAAAATTTTATACCGTGTTTATGCTTTTTATTAAACATTAATCTTCCTCTCCAAGGAACTAAGGATTCATCTATTGACAGTTCTCTGTGTGGATTATGTATATCTTTCATTTTTGAATTGAAATAATTTATAACGGGAACGATTATCACTTTCGTAATTAGAAGAAAAATGAAGGCATCTTAAGATATTTGGAAATCTTAGTCTACTCATATGTCGGGAAAAACAATCAAATCCAAACTGCTTGCTTGTACTCCAATAGTTTTCAATTCTGGGACATTTTATAGTGCCTGTACGAAGTAACAAGCTTAAAAATATATTGAATGCTGAAATTGTTATTTTACTCCATTTTTCTCCTAAGATCATTTCGCCGTACTTATTTGTCTCACTCACAGTCATACAAAAAATGTGTCATCAAATCAGAGTTCAAAAAATCGTACGGATCACTTCCTCTAGGTACCTTTTGAAGACCGGACTTACCGACAAAAGAAATTTTTTCTAAATCACCGTCATCTGCCCATTTCCCAGGGTCTTCACTAACTTCAGTTTCACGTTCTTCAATTTCACTTTCACTTTCATCTTCATTACAATCTTCCCAATCACTATTCTCAAAGATATCATCAAGTGTATCATCTAACTGTTCTATATTCATATTCATGTCTTTTTCATATTCCGAACCACTGTCACTATACATAATGCCAACATTTGGCATTTGGTCCTGGCTTTGGGTCACTCATTTTAGGGGCGAAATTGATACCAACGTCAAATTTTATTTCTACACACTTCTAAAATAATTTTTAGTTTAAACCAGTCTTATCCTCACGGCTACTTTTTCCAGACTGACTGATAACTGGAATTCAATATAATTGCACACGGTGTGCAGTCGGTCTTTTTGGCTTGGAAATGCATTGCACACACGGTGTGCAGTCGGTCTCGAATGGGTTAAAAAAGGCAGTCAAACAATTGTGGAGGGACAAATGTCTGAATATTTTATTTTGAATTTTCGTTCGGCCAATTTCAGTCCGGTGCGTACCGTACCAAAAAGATAAAGGGCATTTTTCTCGAGCCTACAGTTTCCAAGACGGCTGGAGTCATAAGTCGAAGAAATTCTGACCGATTGATTTAGCCTTTTAAGTGTATATTCAAAATTACATACTCATGGAAGTTTAAACAAACTTAGTTAAAAAAAAAAATTTTCTAAATTTTTTATTAAATAATTTTAATTTTTTTTAACGCGGTATTTTTCAAAAATCGGTATATCAAAAAATGTTACGTTAGTCATTAGTCAATTAGTTGCTCTAGCGCCGTCTGGTGGGCGCATAGTACCCATGTGAGTATGCATAACCGAAACATGTTCATCTTAAATGAAAAATTACTGATGCAGTTAGTCGCATAATACTTTTTCAAATACGACTATTTTTCCTGCTGCTACAAAGGCCTAACTCCTCATGTCAAGATTTATATCATCGCAATTTAAAAAAATTTTGCAACTTTGTTTTGACCCATATCATCTCAAATATCTTCAAAATCCTTGAGTTTGCATAAGCTCATGTTAGAACAACAGGAAAAATTGCATTTTAGTAAATTCACGTAGATTGGAATAAGTAGCAAATAGCACTGCCCAAAGGCACCGTTATGTTTAATACGGTTCTCTGGTAGGAATCTTTTTGAAGTTAGAAATGTTAATCTATAACTCGATTTAGATTTAAGCAAAACGATAATAGATTGATGATGAAAAAAATATATAAAAAGGTGAAATACACTGGTATTTTGTGGATTTTCATCATTTAAATAATACTACAAAAAAAAAATGTTAATCATAGCAACACTTGCAGACGACACTGTCTTGTTAGCATCAGACAGAGATCCAAGGACAGCTGCTTATAAACTTCAGGAATAACTTAACAACACCATTCAATGGTTCGAGAAAAGGGGAAGCTAAAACCGCCAAAGTCACATACACTAACGAGAGAAAAAAAAAACAATACAATCCAATATTCATAAAGAATAAACAAATTCACAACGACACAAAGGGTATGATTATAGGCAATAAAATTAATTGGAAGTTACACATTGGACAAATCAAGACTAGGTTTAAACAACTTCATTGGCTTTTGGAAAAAAATTCAATGCTCTCACTAGAAAATAAGATACTCATATACAAAGTAATTATAGCACCAATATGAAAATATGGCTCAGAGCTTTGGGGAACTGCAAGCACTACAAATATAAAAATTATACAACAAACGCTAAATAAGACACTTTTTATAATATCAAAAGCAGAATGGTATATACTAAATGATAATATCCATCGAGACCTCAAAGTAAAAACTATCCATGAAGAAATACGTAACAACAGTTTAAGACACACAAATCGACTACTAGAACATTCAAACAGGGAAATTCGGCAACTTCCATTAAAAAAGGAAACCGAAACGAAGAGACTTAAGGGCAAACGACCAACTGACCTGCAGATTTAAATAGTGTTAAACTTTTATGAATAAGAATGAATAATTGTATATAGTGGTATTGGCTTCTAAATATTAAACCCAAAAAGAAAGAAGAATTGTAAATATTTTAAGTTTAAATAGAAACAATAATAAAGGGTTAAGCAAAAATCATAGGTTCCTGGCAATGGAATTAATGCCTACCGGTCAACGTTTTTGTCGATTGGCCTACCCGCGTGGAAGCGCTGGAATCAGCGCTTTGCTACTGCATTCGATACTGTATTGTGTGCATAGTTTTGTTAAAGACATTTTTGGCGAAACGTTAGTTTTAAATCAGCATTCAATAATTTATCTGGTATTGTAGATAATTTCATGGCATCTATTTTTTGAATAGGATGTCCGCCGCGGCCACGAATTGCATGGTATATTCGACTGTAAAGCAAGTTGCGCCTTTTTGTTGGACCCAAATGATTAGCTGGCTAATTTTTGGTAATTTTTGGTCTCGACAGCGTTCGCCATTCGCCGCAATGGCAGCTCCTTCTTCATATCGAAAGAAGTAAGGACCGGTGATGCCGCCAGCGCTCTATGAGCTTCGGGATCAGATTTTGTTTTAAAGTAATTTCCCCAATTTGGAGGCGCTGTTGTAGTGTTAAACGATTCATGACGACTTGCCAAACTTTAACGAACGGAAATGCCAATACAGTTTATCGATATCGATAGTTCTTATGCAGCTAAAACACACCCTATAGTGTGCCGCGTAGTGGAATTCGCTTAAATAATTTAACGATGTTCACATGGTTATCTTCCCTTAAATACAATTTTAGCGATTTTAGTATTCGGTGAGCCGTTTCATAACAAAAATCGATAAGACAATAGCAGCTATTTTGGTCGACTTGTCTATCACTATCACAAACCAAATGTCAATGATGGTTAAATCAAACGAGAAGATAAGAATTAGTAGTTTAAATTAAAATTTTGAAATCACATTATCAAATAGTTGTAATAAAATTAAAGCGAGCTTATGTTTTTCGAGTATTATATCGAGCATATCCGGGCCCCGGGGGAAAATTGCAAATGCGGGCCCTTTCTAATTATGTCTAATTCATATAATTCGAATTACCCCTTTGAGAACTCCGGGCCCGGAGTAAAAAGGCCCCGATCTCCCCCCCTCTCGTCGGGCTTGCTAACACTACACCCATTCTCATAACATTTCCTGTTACTGTTTAATGTAAGTGCGGACTGTAAGCTTGGGCATCTACATTGTCAGAAATAAATTTCAGTTTGTGATAAAGCACAAATGAGTAAAGTTGGTCGTTTACGACTTTATAAGTTTATAAAAATAGTTTTAAGTAAACATGAATTTGAAATAAACAAATATTTCATTTTACTTACTTTATTTACAAATACAGCTGAAAATAACCTCAAAGTTGATTTTAATAGCTTGACTTGTATGAATACGTTACTCGTTTTGATAAGTAAGTTCACAGAGATGTCACTTTTTATCTGTTTGAATAGAATAAATAAATGATCGTTCTAAAGTCGCGCCCAGATAACGTTTTATAATAAAACAAATTTTACTATTTTTACGGCTCTGCACAAATATAGTATAAAAAAAAAAAATAATAATTGGCGCGTACACTTCTTCTTCTTCCGAGCTCCTCCTCCTATTTGTGGTGTGCGTCTTGATGTTGTTCCACAAATGGAGGGACCTACAGTTTCAAGCCAACTCCGAACGCCAGATATTTTTATGAGGAGCTTTTTCATGGCAGAAATACAATCGGAGGTTTGCCATTGCCTGCCGAGGGGCGACCGCTATTAGAAAAATGTTTTTATTCATTTTCCTTTCACCGAGATTCGAACCGACGACCTCTCTGTGAACTCCGAAAGGTAAACACGCACCAACCCATTCGGCTATGGCGGCCAAATATAGTATATGTATGTCAAAACTGGCATCATTTAAATTTCCACTATGAGCAGGTCTCTTGTTGCGAACGTCAAGATACCGTTGTTAAAGTTTGTGCAGCAACACTTTGCATTACAGTAGCAACATTCGCAACAGGATTTCCAGTTTTGGTCTGTAAGTTCTTTCCCTATCCTCTATGGAGCCGGTTTATTGAAATTTTTTCACCAACCTTTGACTTCTTGCCTAATTCATATTCGTTCGAACTCATTCCACCAAAAAATTATGAATTTTGCGTTATTTTGTTCAAGAAATTCGGCCATTTTTACAATAAGTTTCAGAAATTTTAAGGCGTTTTTCTATCATGAAATCAAATGTCAGAGATGACATTAAAAACGGTATTGCCTAGGAATTATTCATTACTGACGTCTAGACGCCACTTTTAAAATACCCTTTAGAAGAAGACCGCCGCTTAGAATAAGTTTGCAGAAGTTATTGCAGTTAGCAAATACTGTAGACAAAAATAAACTATGTAGAATCGTTTAAAGGTAGCGAATTTCACTACCTCAGCGAAATAAAAATAATGAAAAAAATAATTTTTTTAAGAAATCAAACTACGTGCTTATTTTTTTTGGATTACTAATGTACAATACATTAAAAAGGAAGCAAAGGTCAAGGCTTTGAGTACAATTTCATAAAAATGTATTTTATATTGCATAAGTGAATCATAACCAAACAATATATCCATAAAAAATTAATATTGTAACAAATACTTGTAAAGTTGATAAAAGAAAGACAATAAAAAATATTTAATAGTGCGTGCTGTCCCCTCTGTTAGAAATAACTTTTTTTAAACGATAGGGCATTGATGAAACGAGCTTTTGGAGATACGTAACTTCAATTTTGTCCCATTCTTCCACAATTCTTCTTTTTAAATCAATCAACCTTTCAAATTGCTTCCGTTTTGTTAAACATTACTAGATAGTAGTCCCCAAATGTTTTCAATGGTAAGCGGTCGATTTATTTCTCTTTAAAGAAACCAAGGGTCAGTTGGGACACGTGAATTGCAGCATTATCTTGCTGAAATATCCAATTTTCTCCCCCAAAATGTTTGCCCAAATTCGCGTAAAATTTATCAAGAATCGCTAACAAATAGGTGACTTCTCGTGATGCCCAAAAAATGTTCAAACCATAAGGGGGCCGCCGCCAAAATTTTGAGCATAAAAAGTTGTTGACTTAACGACTTATTAACTGCTGAAAACTTAATATGACGCTTTGTTCGCTCATGAATAATAGAAGGATGGCCACGCTTTCCTTGCTTAAAATAATCTTTGTGATTTTTTAGAATCTTTACCACAATACTTGCACTTATTTCAGCAATTTTTGCAATATTGCCTCAAAACAAATGAGAATTAAGGTTTAACTGAAAACACGTACAAAAACTTCATGAATTCGGCGTTTAAGTAACGAAATTTTAAAATCTGGAGGCTTGTTCCACTATTTATTCCGCACAAAACACGTGTCCTAAAACGGTCCCGGGAAAAGAAGTAAACAAAACTAAAAATTGTCATTTCCTGCAAAATTGCCTCACACTAGTGGTAATTGAGCTTAAACAAGATTTTTTCCGCGTGACAGATGTTTTGGCCTAACGTGTTTCATTATTAATTTCGCCGAGGTACAGATACAATGTGCTTATACTAAGGGCTCACTAAAACATCTAACGAAAAATGCTCAGAATGTTTTGTTTCACCTCATATGTATATGCGGTGAAAAGTGAAAATAGTGTGAAAAACGTTGATACCTAGTGTAAGTTCTTATGCCTTCATACTATTTATACAATAAAATAAATGTGTTCAATCCTTCATTGAACTCTTAGATTCGATGCTTGGCAAAGAGCAAATCCCTGGCGGCTGCAACAGGTGCCACTGGCATTAACTGCTGTCAACAACATCATTTTTCAAAGCAACAGCTTTCCTATTCTCTCGTGCTCCTCAGCCTCTCTCTGCAGTCCACAATTCTGCTCCATTGTGCGTAAGTTTTCAGCTTGTGTGCACACACCCTGCAAAGCCATTTACAAGGTCCACCCAAATGGCAATCTGGTGAGTTTGGAACTAGTTTGGTCAACCTCCTCTTTTGGCACTTTACCTTTGAGTTGGAACTGGTGTGGTACTAGTGAATAGCGCACTAGTGCGTGCTAGGCAAAACAGTAGCGACGACGAGCCAAATTTCAAGGTGTTTGCACAACTGCGTGACTCTGTTGGGCGGGTTTACATGGCTGCGTCTTGTGTAATCGAGCTTCTGCACATGTCAGCTACATTTCACGGCAGACCACACAATATTTCACTGTGGCGTTCATTTCTGACCTTAGCGTATTTGCGAGCTTGACATCGCTCAACTAAATCACACTGAGTGTGTTTGTGAGCAACCAAGTTTTTTTTCTTCTTTTTTTTCTTTTTTTTCTTTCTTTGCATGTATGTAGGTACACGGCACTGAAGCGCGTGTCCTTGTTACGAACAAAGCGATTCAGAAGCAATGCCAGGCGCATATAAAACTATTAGAACAGTTGGGACTAACAAACCACAAGACAGACATCATATAACTAGACATCTACCGCGCGCTCATGCATACACATACATATGTAGTTAAAACGTAGATGTCAATGCGATAAAAAGTGCTTACGCTTGAAAGAAGAAGAATGAACAAACAAACCACAAGTGACCTATGACAATTGTGTTTGCCCTGCAGTCGCAAGCGAATTATGCGTTATTTTGCAGTGGAATTAACTTAATGCAATAGTGTGCGTATTTTGCATTGCCACTCAGGCAGAATTGCACATGAGCCGAGTTGAGAAATTACGCCACATAGGGGGATACAAGTAAAGGGTAAGTAGTGAATAGTTCCTAGATGGTGCCTTTTCCATGTCATCTTTGACATTTATCAAGTAAACAGTTACATAATTTTATACGATGGAACAATGTGTTAAAATTGTTGAAACTTGCTATGGAAATGGTCGATCTTTAAGAACAAAATGTCCTAAATCCCAAAAAGTCGACAAGTCAAAGGTTGGTGCCAAAATTGGAAGAAACAGATTCTGTAAAGGATAGAAAAAGGACTGGTAGACCAAAAACTGGACGTTCTGTTGAGGAAATGCTTGCTGTAGCTTAAATGCTGTTGAATAACCTTCAAAATCGATATACCGACGCTCTCAACAATTAATTTTCAGTCTGGTTTCTAAAGTCTGCATAGTTGCACCACAGCTATGCTTAACGTTTTTGAAGATGTTCGCCCTGCTTCTGATAAGAACTACTTTGCAGTGTTAATATTACTTGATTTTTCAGAGCCTTTTGATACTATTGATAACAACATTTTGCTGCAAAAATTGTGTTATCACTATAAGTTTGGTGCATTTTCTCTACAACTAATAACAAGTTACCTTCGAATCGGCCACAACAAGTTAAGAGTGGTTAAATTTACTCAAGTCTAACTCCTTGAATTACATCAGGTGTCCGCAGGCTTTATATTAGGTCCCATTTTATTTTGCATTTTTATTAATGGTATTGTTGAGTATTGCCGAAATTCGTCGATTCACCTCTATGCTCATGCCATTCAGATCTACCTGTCAAGGCTACTGAAGATTTGATAACAAGGTTTAAGAAGACCTCACTTGTATTTCTAAATGGTCTAAATTTAACAACTTGAAATTAAATGAGGCAAAGACGAAGGCGATTGCTATTTCTAATTCAAAATTTGACTTAGCTTTTATTGCTTAATGAAGTAAATATTAACCTTCATGACATAGTAACTAACCTGGGTTTCGAAATAAATTCGAGATTATCATGCGTTGATCACGTAAACTTTGTTGTAAGCAAGATATATAATATTCTTAGAAAGCTGATTGTACTGCCTACATACCGCCACAAAGACTAAATTAAAATTTGTTAGATCACTCATTGCTCCGCATGTATCATACGCTAAATTAGTATATTGCACGCTCGATAATAATTCGAAACATAAATTGCAAATTGCATTAAATAATGCAGTGCGTTTGAAAAAAGCAAATATGACCATAATCTATCAAAACAGATTCTTGGTCATAACCTGGTCTCGTATCTCAAAATTCACGCTCTTATATTCCTGCATAAATTGAAAAATCTTTATTTATTCTTGTAAATCAATTTCATCCCCTTCAAAATAATCCCCTCTCGATGAAATACACTTATGCCAACGATTTTTCCATTCCCGAAACATGCCAAATATTCCATTGCCGGTATAGCCATCAGCACCTTCTTCGATTCAGCTTTTATCTCCTCAATCGACTCGAAACGCGTTCCCCGGAGTGGTCTCTTGAGTTTTGGGAATAGCCAGAAGTCACACGGAGCCAAATCAGGCGAATACGGTGGTCACGAAGAACGAGTGCAGTGTGAGACGGTGCATTATCATGATGCAAAAACCAAGAGTTGTTGGCCCATAATTCTGGTCTTTTTAGACGAATTGCTTCACGTAAACGACGCATAACGCTCAAATAATATTCCTTATTAACAGTTTGGCCAAGTGGAAGGAATTCATAGTGCACCACTCCACGAAAATCGAAAAAAACTGTCATCATGACCTTTATTTTTGAACGACTTTGACGTGCTCTTTTCGGTCTGGCCTCTCCTTTAGCACGATATTCGCTTGATTGGTCGATTGTTTCAGGGTCGTAAGCATAAATCCAAGTCTCATCTCCCGTAATGATGCATTTGAGCTTGGCCTGATAGTCTGAAAGCATTGTTTCACACACATCAACACGACGACTTTTTTCCAAGAAATTGAGAGTTTTCGGTACCAAACGAGATTTGACTTTTCATAGGCCCAAATGGTCTTTCAAAATGGTTTTCCCTGATCCTTCTGATATTCCGATCATATCAGTAAGGTCTTTAACAGTCAACCGACGATTTTTGAGCACTAACTCCTTCACTTTATTGACGTGTTGGTCATCTGTTGACGTCGATGGTCGTCCGGAGCACTCCAAGTCATCAACACGTTCTCGACCCTCTTTGAAGGCTTTGTACCACTTATAAACATTTTTCTGCGACATGTTCGAATCACCAAATGCCTTCTGCAACATGCTAAACGTTTCCGCAGCCGAAATTTCATTCCGCAAACAAAATTTGATGGCACTTCTCTGCTCAATCAAATCAGACATTGTAAAAATCGAAAAAGCACTGTTGGTCGTTTGGTAAACACAAGCGTAAATATATTACTGATAATGACATTCACATGAAAGTTGGCCCAAATGTTATTAACAGTGCTGCCAAATCATGAAAAAAATAACTAGAGCGAAATTTTAATCCCGCGAACTTTGACAAGTAAACTCCCCTTACTTTTTGCCCACAGTGGTACACACAAAAGCCATTGCACCTGTATAAAAACATTAGTATTAAATGTGAGTGCATCCGAACCTTGAATCTCATGATTGCGACTTATACTTACTTAGAATCAGAGAGCATGTTCTTTGCCATACAACTATGGAATTCTGTACCAACTATAATAAAGTTTATAAAGGTGTTTTAAAACTACAGTTTCTAACTACTTCTAACTTTAATCCCCCTTTCCTTATCACGTTCCCATCATCTTTCTCTTTTTCTTACTTATTTTAAGTTTTAGTCTATAAGTTTAATAGCTGAAATAGTTTTAAATTTTTAGTAGCATTTTTATGTTTACCATCCTCGTTTTCTAGAGTTATAAGAAAACGCACTACCACAAGAGTTTGTCTTACTTTGTACAGAACAAAACAAATAAACTGAAATTGAAGTTAAGTTTTTACATGCCTTATTTTGAAACAACATCCATAATATACTATGAAAAATATACGCTCAAAAATAAATTTATTTAAAAAGTTTATCTTTGTCTTAGGGATATTATATGGTACAATAAACACATCAGCACTAAAGGCAAAGTCAGAATATGCAATACAAATCATGCGTGAGGCCTATACTGACATATGCATTGAGAGAGCGGACAACCGAGTAAACAGTAGTTATCAGAAACCGAAATGCTCACATCCCACGCTATAGCAGGCATCATTCACCGGGACTTGATACGCAATGAAGAGACACGACAAATATGCGACGTACAAGCTGTTATCAAGTGGAGCTGAAAGAGATGGAAAGAAGGCTATAGGCATGTACAGAGAATGGCAGACCAATGACTGGCAAAAATATCAATGATACAGGGTAGGCCATTTAAAGCGGGCCCATCTGGCAACCCTATAACTTTTGACAGGAACGTCAGATCGACTAATGACATAGCGCGTTGGAAGCGTCAGTCCAAGACAATTTTTACCATGGAGCAGTACACTCCAAAAGAACGCGCTGAAATAATTCAGCTTTACATCCAAAATAACTTCTCAATTGTGAAAACTCAACGTGCGTTTAAAAAAAAAAATAAAGTTAAAAGTGCGCCATCCAAAAGCACTTTACAGCGTTTATACGCAAAATTTATTAACCACGGTAGTCTCAGCAATATCAGCCACGCATCCAGACAACGTACACGACGTTCTGCTGAAAATATCGAGGCTGTACGAGCCAGTGTTGAGGAGGCTCCGCGAACATCGAGTTATCGTCGTTCTCAGGAATTAGGCATCGCCAGGACAACACTCAGGCGCATAATTCGCATCGATTTGAAAATGTTTCCGTACAGGACGGGGCTACATGCCACACTTCACGCGCTACAATCGATTTTTTGAAGCCATTGTTCCCTGGAAGGTTGATTTCGAAAAATGGTGATTTTCCGTGGCCACCGAGATCACCAGATTTGACGCCACCGGACTTTTATTTGTGGGGTTATCTGAAATCCAAGGTATACATCAACAAGCCAAGGACTCTAACTCAACTTAAAAACAATATCCGACGCGAAATCGCCGCCATACCGGCCGAAATATTGGCCAAAACGATGGAAAACGCCGAAAAAAGGACACATTTGGCCATCAAGGCCAGAGGCAAACATTTGAAGGATATCATTTTCAAAAACTAGCTGGAACAAATCTCCTTGAATCAAAATAAATGATTTTTCATATCAACACAAAAAAAAATGTTTTTTTCAATGTTTTTTTTCAGAAACAAATGGGCCCGCTTTAAATGGCCTACCCTGTAGAAAAGCCAACATCTTCAAGACGACCTGGTCGACCTCCAAAGAGATGGCTGGAATGTTGGACTTCAAGCTCAACCGATACGTGATTTTAATGTAGTATAGATATTTGTTATATTAATTATATCTGTTATGTATATATGTCATGATGTATGCATTTTTAATCTGTAATTTGCTGTAAAACAAATTTTATCCTAAAATAAAGATGATGAAGAAGAAGAAAAAGTGTATGTATTTTTACAACTGGAAGTCTTATTTCAATTTAAGTTCGAGGCTACGTCTTTTAGTGCATACACCTCCTAAGAAATCGGCTTTTTACAGATAGAAAACTTAGCTGGATGATGAGGATTAGATAAACAATTGATTACGATTAAAAGTTAAGAGAAACTGGTTACAATTAATGCACTCTTTCGTCAACACTAAACGAGATTCATTTTTTCTTTTAATTGATTCTTTCAGATTACTTTGAGCTTTCAGATTAATTTAAAAGCAATTCTGTTCTTTTTTATAAGGATTAAGGCAAAAGTTGGAAGGACAACATTTTTTGTGATGTTATATTTTCTTAATGAATTGGAATTTCATGTGGAAAAATTAACAGGGAGCTTCTTTTTACTCATGCCCAGACTTCGAATTACAGCATGAAATCATGATTCAAATATTTCTAGAGGTAGATTCCAAGGTGTATTTATACAAAGGTGGTAGGAACAATAAAAAAACACAATCACATGCATTTTGTTAATGTATTTTTACGGTCACTGTGGATGCTAAGCATCGATTGAAGCAGCATATGAAACTTAAACGGCATGAAATCGATCTGAAAAAAAAAAAACTGAAATGGCTAATTGGACAAAGATCAAAGCTCTCCATATATAACAAAATAGCTATGTATAAACAAATCATAAAGCATGTGTGGTGCAAGATACTATGGGGTTGCGCCGGTCAAAGTAATATAAACATACTTCAACGACTCCAGAATAAAATCCTTCGAGATATACTCAACTCACCTTGGTTCGTTCACAATAAGGCACAATAATGAGGAAACTAGCAGGCCTAACCCGACGACTCCATCGAGTCAATCCACATGATCTGGCACGATGGGTTTTTACTTATGGAAGGAACAATGAAAATCTCTTCACGAAATTATCTTTACGCTACCAAAATTGTACTACTCGTTACAGTGTCAACAAACATTGTATTGCGTTTTATTGTATATTGTATATAATAAAATGTGGATCATGATCGAGAGTCAAATTTTGAAAAATATTAAAATCGCCCTGCAAGGAGAAGTGATTTAATTTTTGAAGCCCTTATACATGAAACGCAATATTACACGATTTCATCCTTTATATGGTGTTTGGCCCACTGCTTTTTTTAATTTTATTACTATTAGATGGGAGCGGTCCTTAATTCTGTGCTACAATTTTCTTTTGTGTAAAAATTTTGCAAAAAATATGAAACAAATTCTAATCAGGCTAAATTGCTGGGAGTCACAAGTCTGTACTTTCAAAACTCTGCGCAGAGAAAATAATGTAAAATTAATATTCTGGATGCTAAAAGGTTCTGATGCTCCTTAGTGCATACCTTAGCTAAGGGCTAAGAAATAGTTAGAAGCCAGTGGAACTTTCTTCGATTTATGCTTATATATAATTATTACCTAAGTATACAATGTATACTATACATACATATATGTTTCAGTTTCAAAAGGTATTCATGTAAATGACAGTCATGAATGCTTAAAATGAGCATGAAAGGTAGTTCAGTATGCACACACACATGTTCACAGAAATTTTGTTGATAACCAAACATGCATGTGGGTAAGTGGCTGCGTATGGGTAGGCTGATCATCTCATTGCCTCTCAGCTGAGGTGTGAAACACTTTATCCAAATGAGCTACGAGTAACTGTATATTTCATAAAATTGAATTTGCATAAGTAAGCAGACTTTCCGTGCTCCCAAATCCCATATGAAAGCGCCACATATACATATGTACCTATATCCATACTATATATAATATATGTATAAACAAAAGCTACAGCAAAGCAAATTTGAAAACTTTTAGTGAAGCTGCTTTTATTTTTAGCTCATTTAAAGTATATTAAAATGCATATGCAACTAAAAGTATATTCTCATTTAGTAAAAGCTAAATGTTCAGTAAACAGTGGAAACCTCGGAGTGCATCGGCATCAAGAAGCACACCAAAATTGGAGGAGGAGCTCGGCCAAATACGTAACAAAGTGTGTGGGCGCCAAGCGAAAAGTGAAGTATTTACTCAAACACATAGGTCCTTAAATGAATCCTCATACTCATATTTGCATTTGTATGTGTGCAATATTGACAAAACAACTTATTTGGCTTTAAAAGGTTTTGCTTAAAGTTTATGAATTCTGATTTATTATGGAAAAATGTAATATTTTAAAGAACTTTTATTAATATAGTTACTTAATCCAAAGCTATTAATGAATGCTAATGAAATACTTCGCAAATAGCAAACAATTTAGTGCTTCTTCACAGAAAACAATGTTAAGTTGATTTTACTTGTTTTATCAAAAGGATGCAGATATCATAGTTTTCACAACCTCCGCTTCGGCCACAAAAGTTCATTTCGGTTCGGCTTCGACTAAAAAAGATCAACGCTTTGGTCGAATAATTCTTAAAATTTTTTTATTCATCATACTGTATCAAATTTTTGCTTTTGAAATATTTTTTGTGTAATGGTAAATCCATTTTTTTCACTACATTTGAAATATCTATGTTTCATCTGCTCCTCCATCGAGTGTGACTAGTGAACTATTTTTGAACGCTGCAAGCTAACTCCGATAAGCTACTGTTTTTATTTTGCAATATGAAATTACTGAGATATAAGTATTAAACGGCCACCGTAGCCGGGTTGGGTTGGTGCGTGACGATCAATTGGTAGTGCATGGGTGCGAAACCTCAGTCATGAAACACCAAATGATAGTAACAGTTTTTCGAAGTTCACTGAAAAATGTATAATTCTACTTAGCCTTATTCAGTCTTAAAAATTTTGATATAGAGTTTCTTAAGCAAAATATTTTCGATCCGTTTTAACATTTTTATAACTTTTTTCTTTTAAATGTTTTATACATACATATATATAATGGGTTTTTCAGTAAGAGCGCTTCAACTTTTGAACTTTTTTGAATAAAACACAAACGGTTTGACTTTTTTAACTAATTTTTTTTTTCATTATCGAGTTTGAACATATACATTTAAGTATGAAATTCGATTTCTTTTGCATGACCACCGCGTGCACGTTTTACGAAGTCCAATCGTTGAACCAATTTTCGACCACTCTTTTGCATAAATCGGCCGAAATTCCAGCAATTTCGCGTTCAATATTGGCTCTGAGCTCACAAATCGTCGCCGGCTTGTTACTGTAGACCAATGACTTCACATAACCCCAAAACGGGACGGCTTGTTAAATGGACCGTAAAATGGCCGTAATGCTCTTAAAGTAGCAGCAACAGAACGATTATTTTCATAAAACATTTGCACGATTTGCAATCGTTGCTCAAGTGTGTAGCGTTCCTTGATGAAATGCATACTAATGAAGTTTACAAATGACAAGCGAAAAATAAAAAATATTGCGTCGTTCGCCCTCCCTATCGGAAAAAAGTTGAAGCGCACCTATTGAATAACCCTATACTATATAAAAAACAAATTACTACAAAATTTATATATTTTTGTAAAAAAATTAGTTTTCGCCATATTTGAAAAACACGCCCACCTCAGATTTTGTTCTTAATTTTTTTATTAATAGCTAGGAAATGCTAAGTAATCCCTGCTAATTTCATAACCGAGTTCCCTTAACCTTTCGAATTCGAACCACTGCGATACAGGGTTTGATTGAGAAGTAATGAGCCTTATTTTGTTTTAAGCAGTTTTATTAAGCCTTCTGGCTTTTACAACTAATATTCTTCAAAATAGGACCCTTGAGCGTCAATACACCGCTGGTAGCGGTCCTTCCACTGCAGGAAACATTTTTTAAACTCATCCGCCGGAATCGCGTTCAATTCGGCTGTCACAGTTTTTTGGATCGCCTCGATGGAGTCGAAACGCCTCCTCTTCAGCTTTCTTTTCAGGCGCGGGAACAAGAAGAAGTCCGGAGGGGACAAGTCTGGGCTGTAGGGAGGGTGGGGAAGCACCGGAACCCCCATCTTGGCCAATGCAGAAGTGCAGAGGAAGGCGGTGTGCGCCGGCGCACTGTCGTGATGAAGGGTCCAATTGTTGACGAGGTCGGGCCGAACCCGGGCGACGCGGTTTTTCAGCCGATGGAGCACTTCTTTGTAAAATTCCGCGTTTACAGTGCTTCCTGGAGGTACAAACTGTTTAGCTTTACGCAAAATTTGATCGAGTAACGTTGCTCCAACGATCGCTGCATTTTCGCCAGTGCAAAATCCTAACACACTTTTAAAACAGCTTTCACGCGCGCAGCGATGTTGACTGCGCTGCTGTTGCCAGCGAACTGGGACCGGTTTCTAGTGGAAGGGGAGGGTCCAATGATCATTTCCCCCCACCAGCCGATTCGGTTGATCGCTTGGCAGACGCTCCGCGCGGGAAGGCTCATTACTTTTCAATCAAACCCTGTATCACTGAAATATGCTGCTTTAAGGAATCGCTAGCATACGCATTCGTCTCCAAATCGATCACAGCGGACATATATCGCACCCTAAATACAAAAGGGTCACAACTCAAAATGTACTTCTGCTCAAATATGAACGGGACGTTATCAATAAAACGGTCCGCGGATGACATATGGCAAAAATAACTTTTTTTGTTTTTTGGTAGGACTGTTATAAGCTTACATGGCAAATTTCATCATAGTTTGTTTTCTGTGCTACTGTAAACAAGTCAAGCTCGAGAGTGAAAAATTTTGAGTTGTGCCCCTTTTGTATTTAGGGTGCGATATGTTCTATTTTAAAACCTTAAACAAAGCTATGGAAACGCTTAGAAGAACCGAAGATAATTCAGTTTTATAGAGCTCCATAGCAAAATTTTCAACATTTTATGAACTAGAAATATGTAAGGTTATCTTGTAGACTGATTAAATAAATAAATAAATCTGAAAATAATATTTTTTTTCTCACTACTCTTGTTCTTATACTCAAGTTTACAATAAACCAAATTTTAAAACACTTGAAGACAAAGTCCAAAATATAATACTTGGACCATTTGATACGGAATCTCGCATATTAAGCCAACCTATCATTTTACTTTTATTATTAATGAAAATCCCCAACTTTTTCTAAGTGAACTAATGAGTTACAAGAATTTGTCAGTTATCACATGCTTCCTTTTTTTATATGTATGTGGAGAATTGAAAAAATTTCTAATCCACAAACCCTCTAACCCCATTTTAATGGATAAGAAATTATGGAGCAGAAGAAAAAATATGCTACGATATTACTCTTTAGGGAAAATAATTAATTTAAAGTCTATCATGAAATAGTTTCCCAGTGGGGAAATACATATAAGATTTCCACCAGATTTTCATTGTAACCGCTTATCCATTCCTAGTGTCTGCTACTTAAACATAATCTTTCATCAGACAGTCGATATGCGAACACTAAACCTCGTACAAAACTGCCAAAATTATGCTAAGGGCTTGCAATACGAAAACGAAAAACTTTATTTTATCACTCTGGAAAATATTGGTTGGAGTACTGACGGGACTCTATCTCAAATGCGATTTGTCTAGATATTGAGGTACTTTGGAACAATTACTGTGCCATTGTCCTGCTCTTTGAAATACTCGACAAATGTGCCTATGATCAACATATTTTCCATCCTCGAAGGATATTGCTGAAAAATGGCTGAAAGGCTTGTTAAAACTCGTGCATTAAGAATTACATAAACTAATAATTCAACTCCAAATACATACCAGTGGTAACGCAATGGACCTCAGAGGTCTAAATGAGATATTTTTACAGAATAGTCAGCACTATATAACCTAACCTAAACACAACTTCATTTATATGGCTGCCTGCTCTGTGAATAAAGGGATGGTCCCTGTCACACATTGACCAATGTCATACCACGTTAGGAGCAGCAGTGGATGAAGATTTTCAAATGTTCAGCTGTAAATTCAAAATAATTTATTAACCGAACTGGATTTTTAGCGAAAAAATATCATTTTCGACGAGGCACATTTCTCATTGAAACAGACGTAAGTAAGAAAAAATTCAATTTAATGCAAGCAAAAACCCTCAACTATTTGAAAAACGACCACTTTATGACCAAAAGGTTACAGTTTGTTGCGATATTTGCGGGTCATATTTTTTCCAAGGCGGTGATAGAGTTATCGTAAGCGTCAATGGCGAGCAGTTTTTACCATTTCTTCCAGGGCGACTGATTATTTATAGAAGAGCTCTGGCTGCAAGCACTCTATTAGTTACTCAGCGTTACATTTTTATATCTAATTATAACAAATAAATACTTATAAGGGTTTTTCAATAAGGGCGGGTAGATGTTGAAATGGAATAAAATGGCGTTTGCTGTGTGGCACGTAGCGCCATCCTGCTGGAACCACATGTCGTCTAGGTCGATATGGTTCAATATGGGCCATAAGAAATTGGAAGGGCCACCACTTATAGAAGCATGACGACTTTGACTGATGACCAAGATCCTCCGATTTGACGTCATGAGAATTTTTTGAAGTTCAAGGCACACGCCAATAAGCCAAAGGACCCATATACGATTTCAATTCGCAACCTCATCGCCGCTCATCGGAAGATGGACCAGCGTGATGAAGAAATATGAAAAAAGAATAAATTGGATCATTACGGCTAAAGATGGCCATTTGTGCGATATCGTTTTGTCGGAATAAAAATAAAGAACTATTCAAATGAACAGCAGAAAAGTGTTTTTCATTTAATGTTTCTTAAGATAAAAATTCTTATCATTTCTGCACTTTGTGGGTTATTCCAGTTCCCGGACTCAGCACTGCACTCCTCAAGCGCATCAACAAATTTGTACTGGGTAGCAATTGTTTTAACTCTCATAAGAAAATATTTGAGTAAAGCTAATAATGTGAATTAAATAATAAAATCCAAATTAGCGCAACAACTGTCGACAACTACTGTTGGGAACCTTTAGGTCGCGTCGAGCCAAACCAGCAAATATCAAGACCAGCAGTGCTTTTATTTATTAATTACGGAAGGTATTAGATATTACTTAAAACCCAGTATTGAAGAAGGAGATTTCAATTATTATTATATTTCTATATCAATTTTTTAGCAAAAAAGTCTCCGATATAGCTCGTTTGCTTATTAAATGGGAATAAGGACGTGTTTTGATGCGTTATTATAGATACGTAATATTTATTGGAGTGTATATGTATACATAAGAGTACACTGTACTGCATACAACAGAACTGGTTAGAACTTACGAAAATATCTGACATATTATAGCATTTTTTTTTTCAATAGAAATATGGAAAAGCTCCCAAGTGTACCAAAGTTCACACTGTACATTGATTAACAAAAGAAGTTTGTTATTATAATTTAACCTTATTAAAACGTCAAAGTTTTATTGCTTGTTTCATTGAAATTCAAGAGATATAAATCAAAACGTTGCCAGAAAAGTCGAATTTCTCAATATTCTCCGATGATGTGGCATCATCAGCCTTATCATAAACCAGATGATTGTTATTTTTGTAAAACGGACGTTAACGGTCATCATTATAAAACTCGAAAGCACATAAAGTATGCTGATGTTGCAACTGTTAAGAACCCCGTAGTCTTGGACGATATGATTGACTCAACTGCAGGTCATGAACTGAAGGAAGTTCAACTCATTGCTGATGATGATCAAACTGATAACAATAAACCTGATGATGAAGAGTACTTTCCGTCTGGTTCTAAGTCTTCAGAACGACACATTGTATCAAATTCAGATTTTCAGGATCTTTCTCGTGATTTACTTCTATCGGGAAGACAATCTGAAACGCTCGCTTCTCGATTTAAACAATGGAATTTAGTTGATGACGACTTAAGATGAATGATGATGATCGAATTTCTTACAGAGAAGTATTCAAAACTGATGAAGAGAATGACAAATGTACCGTACCATACTAAACTCCAAAGGGCCGGTTCCAATGTATTTTTAAGTTTGGAACCAGTTCCGTTGTGTACTGCACCGTACCGCACCGTACAGCGCTGCACTGCACAATACTCCAACAAATATTATGTGTTTATAATGACACTTGTTATCATTTTCATGCTTCGAAACGCATACCAAATCTCGTAGTAAAAAAAAAGAAAAAATCTTAAAACCCACACAACTCTATTAATTTTAATTCAATTACAGTCAAATATAGCTCATTCGACGCAAAATTAAATTTACTATAACAGAAGTGTACTAAAAAAAATCCTCAATATCGGATAATATCGTAAAAATTATGTCAAAGTCGAAAAAATAGAGAAAAAATAAAAAAATCCCAAATACTTCCATCTACAGTCTCGTCAGTTGTCATTTCAGAAAAAATGTCAACACACTGTCAAAAAGGCTTGTTTTTGTTCTTTCGAACTAAAAAAGCAAATTCGAAATCGGATGGAAATTGGCGAAGCTAGGAGTTATTCTTCACATCAACCTACTGAAAAACGGTTTTATGGCCATAAAAAGAGATTTTGGGGGTGTATTGGAAATTTCTCCTATACCATTTTTTTTAGTTTTTCTATAGCCACAAGTTGTGCTAGGTCTCCATAAAAGTATATTTAATTTTATTTTATTGGAAATACACTACAACAGTTATCAATGCTACAACGATAATCTAGGCTGCAACATTTTTGGGGGAATACTAAAAAAAATATTGAATTTAGTAGTTTAAAAAACATGTTTTTCGACAAGGAAAAAAAAGCGTAATAGAATTCGAAATCTCGTTTAGTTCTCGAAGTGAGTGGCGCTAATAGGGCATACATTACGTAACTCTTACTAAAAGTCTTGTTTCAAGAGTCTTAGGTGAAACTAAATAGCACGTAAACGTGAGGTGCAATAAACTTTGCCATTTATCACGTCAAACACAAAAACAAAGAGAGGATAGCCCTTCTGCTTTTTAGGAACTAATATCCTAGACAGACGGCGGCATTAATTCGGATTACCGGTGCAGTTAATTCTGGTTAAAATCGTAGTGTAATGGACGGTTGTTCACTATAGTTTTATCAGTAACAAATGGATCGCAGGCGACAAATACGGGTATTAGCTGCGCTGATACTAAGAAATAACGATTTAAAAAAATTTAAATTGCAATTTCTCAAACTGTTCCGAAATATTGAAACAATTAGTATAATTTCGAATGTGTTAGTGCAAACTATCATTGTATCCAGTTTTTCTTGCTTTTCTCTTTAAAGTTGCATTCTTTTTCACTTCCTCTGATTAAATCATAACTGGCTCAATTGACTGCCCTTCTGTTTTAGAAAAGATAGCTTTTAATATTCGCTCTAGAAGTTTTTTTCATTCGGAATTCTTTAAAATTGCTTTTTCGAGGAAGTATGGTAGTAATGGTGTGAACGCTCCCATATCTAGAACCTGCGCTGAACTAAACTTAGTCGTCAATGCTTTATATTTTAGCTTCCCACAATCAAGCCTTTCTTTAGTTAAATATTTGCAAATGGTTTTTTCTGCCCTCATCCGTAGGGCTTTATCTTTGTTTATGTATTTAATATTTGTTCTCACTTTAAGATTAATCCAGTTTCAATTATAAAGATTTGACAAGTTGGGATTATTTCGATGCAGAAACCGTGAAAAGCCGCCGTCTAAAACCCGCAGAGAAACGCTGAATTCCTTTCTCAATAATGTCACAATTAGCGCTAAATATATTCAGAGTGTGGAAAGATAGAGCTTAAAAATTAAGTTAATCAATCGTTGCATGTGGATTTGCGGATTTAAAAGTGTAAGTTATGAACAAATCGCATAAAAAACCAAAAAAAAAAAAGTTATTTATAAATGGATTTTGGGCATTGTCTTCAATTGTTCAAAAAATTGGTCAGGTACACCAATATCAGGCTTGATATAATAAAAAGTAAATTTAGAAATTATTTAAAAAAAATATGTCTGTCTGTTTAAACTTTTAGGGACACAATTTTATTTTTTTGTGTATTTTCTGAAAAAGTTCTGTAAAGCGGGGCAAGGGCATATCGCAAGAATCAGTATAATCCACTAAACAAATTCAGATACATTTATATGTATGAGCCCCTAGTGGGCCAATGCTATTTATGTAGTTATTTACCTCTTCGCCCATTTTGCAACTCAAACCGTTAATTTTCTAAGCAATGTATTTCTAATGGGTTTTCGCTGTAATTAAAGAGTTTAATGCGCCGTTATTGGCATTAACTAGACCAAAGCCGCCCTTTCGTGTCCTTGGAGTAATTGTGGTTGTTGAAAGAGTAGCAAAGCGTATGATTTTTTTGTGCGTGTGTGCGTGCTTACTCACTGCACATACATGGTATACGCTCTTCACTCTTTGCACTTTGCTCTATACAAAAGAATACACACACGGGTGCACATGCATGCATATGTGCGCATTGGCGAGCTAATAGCCATTCAGCAAATGGGTGTGGAATGAAAATGGAAGTATAATGTGAGAAAATGAATGGCATTTTCATGTTATTGCACGTGAGTATTTTTCAAACACATACACTTTTTACCTTTTTTCCATTTTTTCAGTTGTTATTGTTGCTGTGCTGTACAGTTCAACAGCCGCTTAAAGCAATACGGTGTGCAATACCAACACCTGACCAAGGTGAACGCTTTTAAAGAAATTTTAATGAAACAGAGTCGTGCACAAGTGGGTATTTGGATATATGGATTAAGATATGTACATATAAGTATGTATCTGCGTATGAAATTACAAAGATATATTTATAAATATGTGAAATTATATTAGGCTTTTACTGCATGAATTAATAAAGCGTTGTAAAAAAAATTGTTTCACGGTGGAAAGCTCTTCTTAATTATCAATAAGACAGATTAAAAGAAAAATAAAAGTTTTATATAATATTAATAATAATATTTTGCTTTTTTTCTACGGAACCATGTATAAAAAATAGTTGTAAAGTATAGAAATCAGTTGAAAAGCGGGCAAATTATTATCCGACGAGAAAGATGAGTATATCGAACCCATGAAAATATTTTCTTTGACATGTTTTTGTCATGTTATTTGTAAATGAATCAGTCGCAATTCAATTCTGCTTTTTCACCCACTTGCTCAAAAGTCTGGTTATTTCGAAATGTCTTAAAACCATAGAACATTTCTTTGCGTTTCATTATTGCTAAATCTAGTATTTTAGTTGTTCAATAAGTTTTGCTACTAGTCAAAATTTGTGTTGTTATGTCGGTACACTTTTTATATGGACGTATGTGAAGTTTCATTTCAATCTGTCAGTTCATTCTTTGTTTATAAGCCATTTTGTATAGACGTGCCACAAGACTTTTCGCCATCAATGAAGACCATCCACGTCAAGGACGTCCAAAACCAAAAAAAAAAAAAATTATTGGAAAGGAACAAAAACACATTTGAATGCGACTTTCTCAGCAACATTTAGATCATTTTCGAAAGATAAAGTGGATTTTTTGTATCGGTTATACAATAATACAACACCATATAAGAGCCCATATGCAGTAAAGGATTAAGTGAATTTATTAAGCTCCTAGCTATAATCTAGAAGAAAATCTAGACCAAATCTGAGCTAGAAGTAAAAGTAAAGTACAGTAAATTTCAAAACAAGTTGTTGGATTATAAAAATTTAATTTTTTTCCGCATTAGTTATAAATACTATCGGTATTTATGATATGGCGGCCGCCGTAGCCGAATGGGTTGCTGCGTGACTACCATTCGGAATTCACAGAGAGAACGTAGGTTCGAATCTCGGTGAAACCAAAATTAATAAAAAACATTTTTCTAATAGCGGTCGCCCCTCGGCAGGCAATGGCAAACCTCCGAGTGTATTTCTGCCATGGAAAAGCTCCTCATAAAAATATCTGCCGTTCGGAGTCGGCTTGAAACTGTAGGTCCCTCCATTTGTGGAACAACATCAAAACGCACACCATAAATAGGAGGAGGAGCTCGACCAAACACCCAAAAAAAGGGTGTACGCCCAATAAACTAGTCACTAATATCGGAGAGACTACAGATATCTTCATCACTACTTTCACTTAGAAGACCTCCTATCTCTTCATTTGGCAAATATTTTGGTTAACTCGCCTTATTTTTCTTGTTTTATTTCTTTTATAAGTCTTACGCGCTCAAGTAAAAAATAATATCATCGTTCCCAAAAGGTCAACTAAAAGTAGTTTTCCCGCCAAAAATCAGACGTTTTCTCATATGCGGCGATGCAGGAGGCTGGCAAACGTTATTTTCGTTACTTTTAAGATAAAAAAATCCACTGAAAATATTTTTATACAATCAAATATTCTTTACCACTAGCAATTAGTAACATACAAAGTCAAAGAGTTTATTAATTTCTAGCCAAAAGCTTCCATAAAAGTGATACATAATTATGGGTCATAGGTCGCTTTCGACAAAAAGAGGAGATAAAGGTTAAATAGAAAATAATATTTTGATCAAAAAGTTCCAAGAATATTTTCAGAAAATTCAAAATACAAGTTTATGACTTTAAAGTGATATTATCGCCTGCAAAGTACTCCACTACTCGCCACCAATTGCAACTCAATTATGCCAGCGTTTGATCCTCGCAACGTTTTTGGAACTCTATTTTCGGCCAACATAGCCGTATCCTATTTTTCCATTACTTCCTTTCGGCTGTTAAAACGCGTACACCACAGAGGTCAAACACTTTTGACTCCATCAAACACAGAAAAATCGCAGGAAACCATATTACATGAATTCGATGGCTGTTGGATGGTAATTGTTGCGTTCTTCACCTTCTGCATTCATTCGTCTGATGTCTGGATTGTGTGTCATACTCATTAGCCCACGTTTCGTCTCCAGTCCTCCGGTCCCTTGAACCGGTCCTTGAAATTCAGGTTCTTTGGGACCGACTGTTAGACAAGCAAAACACGCAAACCCAAATCATTAACTCAATAACCTTAACAGATTCAGATGAAATGTTTAAGCCCACTGTCAGTGTTCTGATGTTACTGAATTGGATTTGCTGTTACTGAACAACTTTTCTTTCATGTTGTTGATTTTCGATGTCGACGGCCTGCCACTACTTTCATCATTCTCTGTTGACTCGCGATCTCTTCCGAAGTGTGCATGCCGCTAGTAAGCGGCTGTTTTCTTTCGAATATCATTCAATCCATATTTAACGAAAAATTTATTAAAAACTCGTTCTTTCAAATTCAGATGCATTTTTAAAACTATAAGAAATAGAAAACACGTGCAGGGGCAGATTTACTCACGACGGCGTAACTTTAAAAAATATCAAGCAATGGCGAAAATTGGTAGGAATGTTAATCACAGATGTGGTAGCCTACAAAAAAAAACCCAAGTCAGTGGACTTAAAGCGTCACCTGGCGGTTGTCCGTTACCTGTTTGATCAAAGTGGTATAATCCCATTCGAACATAGCCACTTCCGACTTCTATGAGATCAAATATTAGCTCAATTCGGCGATCACTTCATAAGCAAGCTTTGGTAAGCTAACAAAAATAAGGGAAAAAGTTGTCGTAGCAATGGACATTATTTTCAGAAATCGGCGTGAGCTTCACATAGACATAGACACAGACATATCTACAATCTGGCTACATCATTTAGTACACAGTTTTTTATTCAAATATGTGTATGCCATTTGCTTTCTTATTTCATTCAACTGAAAATCATTTTATTTTGAATTGCTCTAAAAAGTCAATCATAACAAACTTTTAGACTTGTAAAGGGTAAAACGCTTACAATATTTTTCCAAATTTTTCATATAACGTCAAAAATCAAAGTGAAATAACAAACTGGCTACACATTTGCAAATTTTATAAAATCCTTTTCGAAGATACCATAATTTGCAAGAAGGGAAGTTTACAACAAACGACAAAAAAGAAAAAATTGTGAGACATATTTTCATAAACGGAAAAGAATAGCAGAATTGTTCGAAAACCTGTTCCAAATTTCTTAAAATTTTCGCAACAAGAAAATGTATCAATTCACACATTTTGATAAGAAGCTCTGCAGATTTTTGCGTCACAAATTCGATCTGGCCGTCGATGATTGCGATGTCTATTCGATTTGGCATTTTTGTCCCGGCACTCGCTGGAAGGCGATGTCGAATTTCGTGATGGAGAATCCGTTGTGCCAGGCTGAATGGTTTCCGGTCGTCTATTGGGTTGTGCTGGCGATCAGCACGCTGGGTTCGGTACGTGGGAGTGCACACTGAGAAAAAGAATAAATAGGAAAAGTTCATGCTTTTACTACTTTGCAGTTTTATAGCCTCAGTGAATTCACTAGCCTTTACTGGGGCAGTCGCAAGCGTGTCTCTATGTGGCGCGCTCGTAAATATTACGTCATACCCTATTCGGTGCTGCGGAAATGTCGCCTTGTCGGCTCATTGGTGATGCTGAACGCTTGGTTGCTGCTCTGGTATGCAGTTATAAATGTGAGTATTTATGTGAGTATTTATACACACACATTTCTATAGTTTATGTAGCCTAACGAACACCAAATGCACTCTACTATCGGTTTGTTTTTAAATCTTGAGAGCTACAAAACTGAAATCAGAAATATTGTTGGAATTCATCTTTTCTTATTATAACCTTACGTAAAATTTTCCACGTAGTTGAAGAACAAAGGCCAACAAGTTGAGAATGACAACGAATCGGCATTTCGGCGACTTCTTCAACATTTCCCTCTGTAAACATCGCGTACAGTTTTGAAAATTTTTTAATGAAATTTCCACAATTTGGAAGCGTTGATCTGACGTTAAACGATTCATGATGATTTGCCAAACCTTACTGAATAGAAATGTGCAAACTGTTTCCCATTCTCATCTGCCAAACCATAGCTGTCGATACCGATAGTTCTCAAGGAGTGGCCCTGGCAGCGGTTTCTTTTCAAAATTAAAAAACAAATTAACAAAACCATTTTTTGGTAGATTATTGGTTTATTCAAAATAGCAAACATTCCCATTATTTAAGAAACATAGCTTCATTTATGTGGTTACTCTGGCTAGCTTCACTGTAGCGCAATCTGTTAACCCAGTTTTCTAAGATCTTTGTCATGGTTTCAAGCCTTATTTCACGAATGCCTAGCTCTCTTTATTTACCCTAGGAATGTGCATCGATAGTGAATTACTGTCACTATATAACGATTGACGGGCCATTCACAGGGACAACAGTTTTGCTTGCTTAGTTAGCCGCCGAGATGAAAATGCGCTTCGTCCGAAAAGATAATTTTGATTTATTTTCAATGAATAGACTGCTTCAGCTACACAACATTGACTTTGGAAATAAGTTTGCAATATTTCCTTTTGTTGCTTAAGCGTAAAGCGATTTATTTCGGGTTTTCGAAGATATGATACTGGCCTTCTGACAAAATTGTCTACGGGAGAAAGCTCTCACAGCCAAATGGCTTAAAAAAAAGCAACATTTATGGACCCCCTGAAAGAATTGACTGCCTCATTGCGCAGAGTAGAGCTCTTCTTGATATTCCTAGGAACGCAAAAGTGATTTAGGCCGAGTACAACAAAGCGTGGGCCATAACAATAATACTTTTTTCACTCTGGCTTTCCAACTTGGAGGAGATCCTACTCCTCTTTTTCTTCCGTCAACTTTGAAATTCATAGATATGTATTTTATATATACGGACCAAAATTGGTGGCACCAGACCAACAACAATGTTTTGTACGCTTCATTGTCACGGCGAAGTAGAAAACAAAGAACGAAGTCTCCTTGCTTCATGCTGGCAACATGGACACGGTGAAAGAAGAAAACAAATGAGCTGATTTAGCGATACCGCCTTTAATAGATTCGCTTTGATACGAGCAAATTCTGTAATTTACTTCCGAGTGAATTTCAATGAAATTGACAGAAAACTTAAACCGAATTCGCCCGAAAGTAAATTACAGCACCTGAACGAAAGGCTCAATATCATAACATTCACACATCTTGTTTCGCTCATAGGCTGCAGACTTGCCATGGGCGATAATATTTAATAAACCACGCAGATATTTTAACGTTAATTCATTCATGTCCAGAGCTTTTTCGAATTTGAATACCATAAGACCAAAAGAGTTCATTTCAGCTTCTGTTGAGCATCTCCGGGTGGTACGCGGCCTACCCTCTCCGCGGTCAGCTTGTTGGAAGTGGCCTGCCTAGCACCATTACCATCACTTTTTATAAACGTGTGCTCTTTTCTTCACTGAACTTGCTTTTGCGAATTTCAGTTGCCACGTCAAGTTCGTTACCAGGCCCGAGTTGAATATTGTAAATTCACAAAATGCGCCGCGGTTGACAAAAATTTGCAGGGATCTCGTGGTTACCGCGGCTAATTTCCAAGAAGGGCAACCATGTACGTGGACAGATTTGACGCTTGTGTTAAGTATGCGCAATTTGGTATGAAGACTGATGTTGATATTTTACGACAAAGGGGCTAGGATGCCAATTGATGAAATACCTTTGCTACCTTAGCATCTCATACTGTTGTCCGCCCATTGCCTTGAGATGCACCGCTTTCGTTTTTCTAGCGTTAATCTTGAGGCCGGCACCTTAAAGTTTTCCCTGCATGGCTTGAGTAAGCAGTTTCTGGGCGCAAAGTTTATAATTACAATCGAAGTGTCCTCAGGAAATAATTTAATTTCACAAAACTCTGGGGCATACGCTATATCATTAATATAAATGAGAAACAATATTACAGCAAGAACTGATCTCAGTAGTAAACCTATAGGAAACCTCTTTCACTTGATGTCGCTTAATTTAATGATATTCGCTGCTTGCTTTGAGTCAAATAGCTTCGAAACAATTTTAACTAAAAATTTTCGATTTCAATTAGCTCCATTTTCTGTAAAAGAATTAGCTCTTCTGGTTTAATTACCGTTTTTACTTTTTCAATAGAAAAAATTGTAGATATTTTCCAGTTACACTCAACAAGTTTAATTCCATCAATATGAATCGCATTCCGCATACATTTTTTATCGATCCAATAAAATACTAAATTACTTTTAAGTGCAGCAGAATTACATTTCTCACCCGAAGCGAAACAAAAGAGTAAGCGCTTCCTATGCATATTTTATAACTCGAAAAAAGGAAAAGGTATTAGCCAGTTCAAATATAAAATGCTTGGCAACTGAAAACATCGAAAATACCAATACAACAGGAATACAAACACATACATACATATGTATTTGTACTACATGCATACATACCTATATATGTTTAAATAATGTAGGAGTGTCTCGCCCTCTCTGTTCCGAAAAACCGGTTCTTTTGTATTAACCCAGGGCACTAGTGAAATGTTTGATGTGTAAGTATTTATGTTCCTATTTATTTACAATAATTTATACAAAAACATAAATGTATTATATAACTGCATAAAACGCGGCCTTAGCATCGAAGCTGTCAGCCGCATGAGTAAATATTATTATAATTCTAAGTCGACTTGACTAAAACGTATTTAAACGATTTTTTTCAGTTCCTAGATATATAGCTTATTGTTATCTAATTGTAGTACTATATGTTCTGAGATAATAAAAAAACGGTTTGCCGAACGACAGATATTTTTCATGAGGAGCTTTTTCATGGCAGAAATACACTCGGAAGATTGCCATTGCCTGCCGAAGCGAAAACACTTTTTCTATTATTTGATGTTAGTCATGGTAGTCACACATCAACCCATTCGACTACGGTGGAAGCCTACCCTGGCACATTTTCGTATGAATTCTGTGTAATTTTGGTCTGATCTCGCGACAAATTATTATGGAAGAATAGAAAAATTCGAATAGCTGACCCTTCGGTTAACTGCTCATTTTCGAACAGTTGAGTTTCGATTATTCGAATGCTCCCCCCTACTTTGGCTTGTGCTATTGACGAAGTTCTGATAATGCTATATAAGCGTGGGGTTAAGTTAGTAGCATACGCCGATGACTTGGCCCTGATGGTATCGGGACCGTTTCCCTCAATCATGGCTGAAATTTTGGAAAGGTCACCGGCTGCACTCAGTCGCTGGACTGCCACTTACGGCATCCGAGTCAACTCTAACAAAACGGAGCTGGTGCTATTTACCAGAAAATATAAAGCTCCACCCTTTCGACTTCCCAAATTAAACAACCACGCTCTCCCACTCTCATCGGAAGTTAGGTATCTTGGAATGATACTTGACTCCAAACTCCATTGGAAGCTACACATTGAAAATCGGATACGCAGTGGTTTTGCCAACTTTAACGTATGGGTGCATATTTTGGTGGAAAGCTCTTCGGAAGGGCTGAAGGGCTCCCCTGGACAGGGGAGGTTACAAAGGACTGAATATATTGGCATCACCGAAGCATGTAAAACTTGCCCCAGTGCTGCCCTGAATGTCCTTTTACACTTACTTCCCATCGACTATTTCGTTTATTCTATCGCTCAAAGTGCAGTCAGGTTAAAGGAGATTGGCCACTGGAGGCAATCTTTCAAGGGACATGGTAGCATTTTCGGGCAGTTAACACCGTATTTCTCCGAACTTTGAACAGATCTCTCTATCCCGCAACTAGAGTTTGAGGGTCGTGCTAGGGCAATCTTTCCAAATAGGCAGAATTGGATCGAGCGGAAAATCTGCACCGAAGCTCTCACCTCTGTCTTCACTAACGGTTCCAAGATGGAATCGGTAGTCGGAGCAGAGGTTTCCTCTAAATCAGCCAATTTATCTATCTCCTTTAAACTGCCGAATACTGCTGGTGATTTTCAAGCATAAGTCATTGCAATCCTGCAGGTATGCAAAGGAGCGAGGGAGATATTAACATTTTCTCCGATAATCAAGCCGCGATTAAGGCTCTGACGACGCCGTGGTGCAGAAGGAAATTGTACAGGTAACATTTCTCTGATCTGGGTTCCAGAATATTGGAACATAGAGGGAAATAAAATTGCTGATGAGTTTGCCAGGAAGGGGATTGAATTGGCCTCATAGACCTCCTACCCGGTCATCGGCATCCCCCTGACTGTTGTTAAAGGGGAACTGCACAAATTATTTCTCAGGAAAGCGCAGAAAAGATGGAGCTCAATTTCTTCATATGACATTTCGAAAACCCGAAAACTATATACGAAGGACTCAGAAAGTCCTTTGGACTCCTCCCCATTCAATTTCCAAACTCGTAGCTATGTTTAACGGTCATTGGACGATTGGCACACACGCGAAAAGGCAAGTGTTACCATTTAACCCACATTGTAGAAGTTGTAGGGACCTTTCAGAGAAGAAGGCTGTTGAACACTTTCACAGTAAATGTCCGGGTTAGGCAGCTAGACGACTAAGGTCACTGGGCGCTCCTTTCTTCGACAGCGTGGGGTAGTGCGCCAACCTAAATCTAATCAATCTCCTCCATTATATCAACAGCTCTGGCTGTCTGTAGATATCTGCCCGTTGGAGGTCTTATAATGATATCAAAACGGTGCTTTAGTGCTACTTGAGGAGTGCCAGACCGGCACTGCAACTGAAATGTAAATAACTTTTCTGTAATAAAATCATGCCATTGGTTGGACTCATGGAGTCATGAGGATATTTGGCAATAGGAGAAGCTTGTATGCTACTAATTAAGTGCAATATCGCTATTCTTTCGTATAGCCAAGCTGCGATCCAGATACTGGATTCAGTTACAGTAACCTCTATACTGGTGGAACAAAGCAGAAATAGCCTTACCACCTTGATCCTCAACCTCAAAGTTACCTTAATCTGGGTCCCCGGACATCGGAACCTTGAAGGTAATAAAAAAGCGGGAAAACTGGCAAGAGGGGGATGTGCCATGAATAGCATTCTTGCAGAAGAAGATGGTAGTCATACCACTGGGTGCAATCGAGAATCCAATTTCCTTAAAATATCTACAAATCGCGCAGTGCAGATGAAGAGACAGGCAATATACAAAGTTAGCAGTACATTATGGTCAACCGACAACAACAAGCAAATGTCAATACTGACAAATATAAAACGAAGTGATGAATGCGGACTCACGCGGTGCTCATTGGCTTTGAACGATTTTCCATTTCCTCCGTGAAAGCCATGCCTTGTGGAAGGAGAGAATGTCAACCCTGAACAAACCAATGCTCGACAGTCTATACGTCGAAGTTGGTAACGAGGATGTGGCAACAAAATGATACGGAAGCGCTAGTAGGATTCTGGATGAGTCACCATTTTAACCAACCAACCAATCAACTGTCTGAATATTCAATTAACCAAATAACTGATTATTCGGGTAATTTTAAATTAAAAAAGAATTTAGCCTTTTTTTAATCGAGTATAGTTTCCTCATTTCATTGGCCTTACAAATGCTTGCTATACTTGGATATGTAGATTAGCTGCAGAAATTTTATTTTGTGTGGTAGACAAATTTTAGTGAGCTGCGAACAAATTTCCACAAACTATTTGTTCACATGAGATTTATGTATATTTGCATTTGCCACGATATGAATATTCATTTAGTTGGCGTTTCAACTTGTCAAATTTCATTTGAGCTGCAACGTAAAATGTTAATTTGTCAAAAATTCCAATCAAAATTGGCAAAGCGCTATGAGTGCGGCACTCTAAACATACATACAGACGCTTGTGTACATATCTCTCTCGTACGACTTCCGCTTGGCACTGTTGTCGTTGAATGCCGTGGTGCAAATTGCTTTAACCACCTTCCATTTTGATTGATGCGCTGCCGAAGCGTTATTCCCCACAAAACCAGTCATCGGCTGTGCCTCTTAATAGCATCCCTGCAAGCAAAGCCTTCACTACTCACTTTTCGAGTGGTGGCATCTCGCATCTGTTGAGAGTGTTACCGCGTCAAAGATGAGAAGTGAATGCTAGCTATAGCTTTTTCGTCTCTTATGTTCGTCGAGATCTGTTTTGACGGTTGAGGCTCTGTAAATTGCTGGTTCGAGCTTGACTAGAAGGTAATTAATATTTTTAATAAAATAAATATCAGCTACTTTGTTACTCTTCAAACTCCTCAAAGAAATTGAGGTGGGACCTTCTGGATGGTACGCCAAGCCTTCTTGACTATTGTGATAGCGGCAGCAGAGCGGGTCGATATCCCGTTTTGTTTCTCATCAATATTAGCTCTCTGCCTTTAATACTAGTTCCGATCTATCGAAAACGAGTTCACCGGCGGCCAGTACATAGTTCCTAGTAATTGACGAACTGTCGACAGAGCTGTGGCGAGGGTGGCGGGGAGTTCAAAGGCACCAGCATGAACTCCAATGCAGAATATGATAGAAGAATTGTTTTCCTGCTAACAGAGACTTAAGTGTTCTCTATCCAATTGATAGTGAGAGTCATAGTGCAATCTGCTCAAATTCTAATGGAGGTAGCCTTCTTAGCTTTGCGTATATGTTTGGTAAACAATTTTGTGCAAAGGAATAAAACCCCTCTATTAGTGTACTGGTAGAACTAAAGCAATTTTACTTGTGGTCTGGTAAGTTAAAGCCATCAAGACCATATATTTACAATACGTTAAATTTCACAGATAAGAGATCAAAGAAAAAATTGGGAGCAGTCATCTTTTTTCGACACCGCAAAAAGGTTTTTGCGGCAAAGCCCGAGTCTGACATCCCCGAAAAACAAATACCGCAACAAAAAATTCCGTTGAACAATACCTAGAGCTACAGAATTTTAATGTACCTTTCTGACCTGTTTAATGCCAAATTATTGAGCAAAAGATTTTTTAATCAAATGCAACAAAAAATTGCTTCAATAACCAGGCTTTTTCTGTTTGTCTTCAGACTCGAGGATGGAATCGGGAGTCGGAGGAGGGGTTTTCTCTAAATCAGCCAATTCCTCTTTTTTCGAACACTGCAGAAGTCTTTGCGATCCTGCTGGCATACAAAATGCTTAAAACGTGGGAGTGAGGGAGCCATGGTGCAGATCCAATGGAGGAGATCAAATCTCTTGGGTGGGCAGGTAACATATCTCTGATCTGGGTTCCAGTATACTGGAACGTAGAGGAAATGAAATTGCTGATGAGCTTGCAGGAAAGGGTGAACTGAATTGGTTTCAGAGGTCTCCCACCCGGTTATCGGTATCACGCCGATTGTTGTTACAGAGGGTTGTAATTCTTATTTCTGAGGGAAGCGCAGATTAGATGGAGCCCCATTTCTTCGTGTGGTATTTCAAGTATAGTCCATATAGGGCGCAGATAGTTCTGGGTACTCCACTTCATATACGCCGAAAAGCTGGGTTTACCATTTAATTCGCATTGCAGAAGCTTAGGGAAGGAGATTGCTGAGCACTTTCTCTATAAATATCCAGGTTTGATAGCTAGACGACTTAAATCACATTAATCTCCTCCATTACTTACAGATTGCTGAGCACTTTCTCTATAAATATCCAGGTTTGATAGCTAGACGACTTAAATCACATTAATCTCCTCCATTACATCAACATCTTTCATGGTATCAAAACAGCGCTTTAGTGCTATTTGATGAGTGCCTGAGTAATACTTTCAACCTAATATAAGAAAATTTTAGAGTCGAAAGTCGAAAGATTATGTAACGCATATCGAAGATAATGGAGCAATGAACTGTATGAGCTTTACACTGACATAGACAAAGTGTGGCAAATAATCAGCGGCGCCGCTGACTAGGTCATGTCGTACGAATGGAAAGAAACGCATCAACTGTGAAAATATTCAATGGTGCTAGCAGAGGAAGGGAAAGCCTTCCTGTACATAGGAATGCTCATGTTGAAAAGATTTGGCTTCATTTAGTGTATCCGGAATGCTTTTAGACGAGACTCAGTAGCCCAAGATCCATTTTCAACTACCTTTATCTTGAAAACTAATTTCACTCTGACAGAACGCGGGGTGTCATTCAATTAAGAAGCCTCGATGAGACCAATTATCAAAACTTTGCGCCCAACGAAAAAGGGGAAAATCGGAGTACAGTGCAGTAAATGAGTTTTTGGATAGGAGTTTATGTGTCGGATTCCTGCCGATTAGTTCAAGGAAAGCCATTTCCCATATATGGTCTGGGTAATTACTGCTTCAAATAAGAAATGAAAACATCCCGGACATGGACATTCGGTTGTTAAATTGGCTTGAGAACGAACACTTTTTGATTTACTAGAAGCGAACCGGTGTGGTATTTATGAATTTTTCTGCAAGCATGCAACTTATCATACATACAAACATACATCCATATGATCAAACCAATTGCCATCATGCAACCGCAGCTTCCCCCATAGCTACGTGTGTTTGGAAGGCTAGTGGTGATTTTTTCCACTGTTTTATCTGCCACGAAATGGTTTCTCTTTGTTCTTGTGTTGGATTACAAATTGTTCTCAATTTTTTCTGATTTTTTTGGCAGTGACCTTTTGGTTTTGCTGCAATCGTAACCGCTGCTCATGCTGTCAAATCCGATTATTTACCTTCCCACAAATTCATAAAATAACGTACACTATTTGTATCATTTGTGAAATGTTTTGTTTTTCATCAGTTTTCATATTTTTTCAACCATTACTTTTTACTACTTTATTTTGAACTCGACAGGTTTCGCCCGGTCACATGACGCCATGGCTTACCATCAATATGTTTGTGCTGAGCTTCGAACTGATCGCTTGGTTGGTTGAGGTGTTGGTTGGCGCCACAAAATTAGATCTGCACACCCTCTTCACCTTTACCCTCCCCGTGGCGAACTACCTGTTTGTGCGCTGTGTTCGAAATGTTTTTCAGAGTGCCATCGAAACGAATGATGTCGACGATTTGCGGCTGTGGAAACTTGGCTTCAAGTGATGCTGTCACGTTGGTGTTATGTACAAATAATCAAAAGCAAGGAAAGCAGTGCAGCCCACGAAATAAAAGCTGCATATATGTGGACGCATTTGTGCATTTTTGTAAATGTGTAGGTTAGCCAATCATTTCTATGTGTGTGTGTATTTGTGATAGATATTTTTTACGTGTGCTTTTTTGTTAATAACTGTTGAAGTTGTAGTGAAATAAGAGGAACAGAATCAGGGGTTACACAAGTGGAAAACGTCAGAGGATTATAAGTTAAGGAAAACATTTTGATTTGTAAAATTATGTTGCGTGTGAAATATAAGTACTTGTACAAGATTCGCTTTTGTTTCAGTTTTTTAAGGCAAACTAGTTTGAATTCAAATGAATCGAAAATATTTTTTATTAATAAATGAAATACTTTTCAGGTTCTCTAAAGTTCTACGCCTCTCTTTTTTCATTCAACTGGATTAAGGAGTGATGATTTTTTTAAGTTTTCAACTAAATTCAGAATTTAAATTATTTTATTTTCCCTCTTTGTATGAAATGGCATAACTACATAACCCTTTAGTTAGTTTTAAAACATATTCATTATTTTTCTCAAAATATAATGTTCCTTACAGAAGATGAGTTAAATATAAATTATTTCTTGTGTAATTGTAGGATAAAAGCTATCAAATTTGAAAAATTTTTTTATGTGATGTAAATTTCAAATTTATTTATTCATTTATTTATTTATTTAGGAGTCTAAAACATAATCAGGTTTTTACAGATTACTTTGAACTAGTGAAAGCTTAAATTAATACAAATACTTAAATTAATAAATTAAAAAAAAGAGCTTAGGAACTCATACAATTCATTCTTTGACATCGAAAAGTCAAGCGGAATAGAGCTCGTGTTAAGTAATTTAAGGTGAAAGGGATAAGTGATTTGGAGAGATCTAGTAGGAATATGAAAAGGAATATTGTTTAATAAGGATGAACAATCACTATCACCTTTAATTAAACTAAAAACAAAAGACAGCGAGAGTATAGATCTTCTATTTTCTAGCGATTTTAAGTTAATTAACATCAAACGGGAGTTATATGAAATGATGGGATGTGAGTATTTTAACGACCTGAGAGCAAACTTAAGAAACACCTTCTGTACACGTTCAAGTCTCTCAATTGCAAATTGGTGGCAAGGCCTCCAGATAAATGTTGCATACTCTAATCTAGAGCGAACAAAGGAAGTAAAAAGTAATTTGAGAGTGTAAGGGTCCGAGAATTTCAAGCTATTACGCCGTATAAAGCCTAAAATTTAGTAAGAGGAGGATACAACAAAATTAATGTGACTATTAAATGAAAATTGGGAGTCAAAGATCACACCTAGATCTTTGAATTCATGAACCGGTTGAAGAAGAGTATCACCAATGTTATAGGATGATTTTAGAATATTTTGAGTTTTGGCAAAAGTGACATGAAATTATTTCTCGATGTTTAGGGAGATCTCAGAGTTACTGCACCAGCGAACTAGTGCATTAATATCCGCTTGCAACATAGGAATATTCTCAGTTTTCCTAATAGCAGAAAATATTTTCAGGTCATCAGCGTATAAAAGAAAATTTGCAAAGGAAAACAGTTACTCATGTCGTTAATAAACAGAACGAAGAGAAGAGGACCTAAAATACTGCCTTGTGGCACGCCTGAAGAAGCAATGAAAGGTACCGAGCATTCACTCTCAATCATTACCACACATCGTCTATTGGATAAATAAGATTTCAGCCATTGATAGAATATAGAATGAAAACCAAATGAGGCTAATTTGTGCAATAGAATTGCATGAGAAAGTCTGTCGAAAGCCTTAGAAAAGTCCGTGTAAACACAGTCCACTTGAAAACCATCAGCAAAAGTTGAGAAACAAAATTCCCCAAACGCAGCTAGGTTGGAAACTGTAGACCTACCCATTACAAAACCATGCTGATTGGGCGAGATTAAACTCTTAGTCGCGAAGTACATCTTGTCTTTTACAATTCCTTCAAAAAGTTTTGATATAATAGAAAGCTTCGAGATTGGTCTGTAATTGCACACATCATTCTTTTTACCACTTTTGAAAATTGGGGTAATAGTTGTGATTTTCCAATCATTAATAAAAACTCCCGAGGATAAGGATTTTTTGAAAATAAATTTGAGAGGAATAATGATAGCCGGACAAATTTTAAGAAAGATTGCGGAAAGCCCATCCTTATCAGTCTTAGTAGAAGTTTTTAAACCTGAGATCCCAATGTCACGAGAAACAAGTTTTAAATCTCCGAAATTCAAGGATGAAGGAAGATTAATATGACACGAAGAAAACAAGTCTGGATCATCCTGACTGAAATTTGATTTGAAAAAATCGGCAAACAAGTTAGCTGCACCCGCAGGTGTAGTAGCAGATTTACCATTGAAATGAACGGCAGAGGGGACTCCGGTACTTGACTTTTTAGTTTTAACAAGTCTCCAAAAAACTTTTGGATTGGATTTAATATTCTCTTCGATCCTAAGAATGTAGTTCCTGTACAGAAATTCAAACAGCTGAATTTTTTCAAGCATTGCTGGTAAATTAATAAGAAAGTTTGATTCTTAGATTCTAAAAACTTTTTATGAAGCTTATTCCGATTGTTTTTAAGTTTATTAAGTTGATTAGTATACCATGGAAGCTTGAAGGGACGTTTTTTAAATAGTGGTACATATATCATAAAAATTTCACGCAACTTAGCTTTAAAGGCAGAATCGCACTCAACAACATCTAACCCTGAAAGCAAATCTTCCCAGTTGATGTCAAGTAAAATGCAGTTCAACCTAAAAAAGTCACAAGAAGAGAAATTGAAACAAATCTTCCAAATATTCAAACTATTTTCGAAAAAGTTATTATTGAATTAGCAAACGCTCACATTCCTTTTTCTAGATATATAATAAAGCTCAAAGTTGTGAAAAAAATTAAAGGAGCGAAAGTCTGTTTTGTCGATGAGGTCATGCCGAATTGGTTTTTTATTAATCAGTTGAGAATTTGTGGGAACTGGAAAATGTTCAAACACGTTTTCGCGCAGTACTCGACCAGATCTAGTCATAGATTAGGTTACTGTGTAGGCATAATTTGTTTGACTTTGTAACATTTTGCATTGTGTTAACATTCGCCACTCTAAATTAACCGCCGATAACTTACTTGTCATTCTCCTTGAGGGAGACATCGATATCTGCCTGATTCCAGAGCCCTAGATCTGGCAGCGTGAAATCATGGGGCTGAGGGACGATTTTTTTATGTAAACTTAGAGGAGTATCTTAGTCAGGAATACAATAAACGCCTTCTTGCGATCTAATTTAAATTCGCCAAATGTGACGGTGGGCAGGGTGGAACCATCTGTGGCAGTTACTTCTGTTTGGTGACTTTATAATTAGCCATAACATGTTCGTTTGGAACAAGAGCAACACCCCAACGTTTGTATCCCAGTATCGGGAACTTCAAGCGGCTGAGAGGAAGTTCTCGCCAATACTCTCTCATCAAATACTTCGGCCGTCAGGGTTGATAATTGGACGGTTTCTCAACGTAGCTCTTTTTCGTGAGCCTTTAAATAACTACTGGACTCTTATTCACAGGGTTTTCAACAAAAATTGAACAGGAGTATGTTTTGAATTTCCATTTCGAAACAACAGGACTGGCAAACTAAACACTTAGATATGTCTTAAGCACTTCCTTTAGAATAGCCTGTTTAATATCCTTTAGCAAAAAAGACTTTCCTCCCTGATGGAGAAAGTCGCTGACCTACTTGAAAGAGAAGGGTAGAAGAGTTTTCAATGACTGCTATCAAATTAGAAACTTTCAATCTTGCCGGGTAATTTTGAGAGAATATAAGAAAACCATTAGAGATGCGAAGCACAACTCCTGGAAAGAGTCCTGCGAGTCCATAGAATCCGTGAAAGACTCTGCAAGACTCAGCAAGATCCTCTCCAAGAACCATTCATGCAAAACTCTTGCAAAAAAGAGAATGGGGAGTAGGCTGAATCCGCCAAAGAGTCTTTAAAAATTCTTGTTGATGCCCATTTTCCGAAAAATTCTTTTTCTCCAACTTGCAATAATCACATGAGTCGACAGTAGGGATTACCCGAGGTTACTCTGATATCTATCCTGGCTGTTAACAGAATCAACAGGGCAACCGAAAGTTTTTCCCCGTTTAAATTTCCAGGTATTGTGGACTAAAACTTTGGTGGTTCCTGTCGCTGTTTCCGAGGCGTGGTCGCTGTTAGGAAAACATCTTATATAAAATTAAGTTTGCAAGCCGAATAGAAACTCCGACCTATTACCTGAAGATCACGCCGTAGTTGGGTCATCGTGGTGGATCGCTTTTAGATGGAATCTTTTCATAAATGGTGGCCAATTTCATAACAAGCACGAGTTATGTTAGCCTTCAGGGAAGCGGTTATCCCATCGTACCAAAATTCACAGTAAATAGTGACTTCGTCGAAGTGTAGAGTCACCAACTGGATCTTCTGTGATTTTCTTCTGAGATTTTCAGCATTCCAAATCAGGCAATTTTGCTTGGTTATGAAAGGACTTAACCAGATATGAATGTAAGAGGGGCTGGAAGATGGCCAATTAGACACATCGTAAGCAACTCTTGGCGAAAAGAGCACTGTTAAAGCGAATTCATACAAGGCGAATTCACACAAGGTGCAGTTACCAGAACAGCCAATTTTCGACTTCCTTCCTGGTGGTCAAAGCGATTTGAAAAAAAGTGATTTTTTTCTATATAAATCGTAATGTTTGTATCTTTTTTCGGTTTTTCGATTGCTTATCATTTACGCTTGAGCTGCTATTTTCTATACTCATAAAAATTGAGTTACCCGAAGAAGAAGGCAGCTGAAAAACAAATTTCTGAAGTATGTCAAATTCGTTTGCATTTTCTTAAAATTTTTAATACAATATATTTTAATATTACCTCAGTATTGTCTCGGCTCCTGCAGGTTGTAACATGACCTTTTAGTAAACACCTTGACCTTGGCCTCAAAGATAATCTTTCTTTGTAGTTTTTTATAAAACTAAGCTCCGTCATATATTGGCTATGAAGGTTTTTTCATTCTTTATATCGTCTTGTGCGACGCCAAAAATTTATGTAAATCTAATTTTTTTTTTTGGATTTCCGTTAATGTCATCCCTTTTTTGGCTCGGTCCATATATTCATTTAATCCAATGCTGTACGAGCAAGCATTTTCTTAAATAAATATTAGGAATTTTTCAAACTGACTTGTATTTCACTTTTAAGAACTTATTAACACGGAAATCACACAGAAGAACAAAACGAACGAAGCAACCGCCAAAAGTTGTTTTCCAGACAACTTCTAATTTGAAGAAGCACGGCGTCCTTTTCTCCCGTCAGTCCTTTTCCCACGAACAAAATGTTTCCCTGTGTAAATCGGGACTTAGCTACAGAATTATGTTTATACCAACACAATCGAACTCTCCCATTAGGAAACCCTCTATTTTTGCTATTTCATAAGCATCTGTATTGATGCAGATCATCTGCCCCATTGATGCTTGTATGACACGGTACGACGTTGTTATGTGTTGCAAAGATTCTATATCAGCATTTCACAGTCAAGTACCATATTTGGTACCCCTCCTCTCAATAATTCAAAACAATCATTTAAAAGCATTTTGTAAAACATTTTAGTTTCGTGTTAACATACTTGCACAATTGGTTTCTCAATTCACAAAAAACACAATGGCATCTCACAAACAATGGCCATTAAGACTGCATACGACCATTGCAAATCAACAGTCCAAAGTGCTCGCACATACAACACAGAATACTTACTCTGCCTCAGAAACGAGCAAAATTTATAAAATCACAATTGAAAGTTCGAGAAAAAGTTGGTCTTACCTATGTTCAACATTCATACTCATACAATACTATAAATGTACCCAGTGTGCATGTGTGTATGCAGAAAGTTAACTGTCAGCAAATAACACTTGACCTCATTGGGGGTTCCTTGTCTAGTTATTTAGTTTGTTGCAACATTTGTAGCAGCTGCATGAACACTCACAACCGAAATTACACTTACAGTTGTAGTCCATCCGCTCGCATTGTCAAAAGGAAAGTATTTTAAATTGAAAGAGAGAGGGAAAAGCTGGATTAGAGGAGAGCGTGTGCAGGCGGGTGTGAAGCCTGCAATCCGTACTAATGGGAAGCACAGGAAACCTTGCATGGAATTGTGGTTAGAAGGTTTTAAAAATTGGAAAAAAGTTTACGAAAATTGTTGTTGTTCTTTTTGTTTTGATTGTCGGTTGGTATATTTCATCACCAAGTGGCACTTAATGGCCCATGGAAGGCAACGCAAAAAGTGCATCTCAAAGAATATCGTTAATGACAACTGGAAGTGCAGAAAACTCATAAAATGCATTATATATCAAGTACCTAGACCCCAACGTAATAAACGGGAAATAAAGATATAAAAGTTCTATATTCAGTAGAAAGCTACACCGTGTACTTTACACGACCAATCTGGCTTTTAAAATAAGAACTTGCGATTTTATCTTTCTTTGATAGCTAAAATAACATCCGTAATACGAGGTGTGTTCAAAAAGTGTGGCGAATTTCGAATTTTCGCAGGTTACATATATTCAAATTTCGATTTTTTTGTGGCGATATGTTGGTACTCATGTCTCTGACTCATTTCGACGAGTTCGGCCATTTTGAATATTCAGTTAATTGCTGACAGGTGCTTTGCTTGCATGTGTTTCGGCTCGTCTTTCATTTTTACCTATTCAAAAAGATGGATCAAAGAACCTGTATCAAATTTTGTTTGAAAAACGAAATGAAGTGCGCGGATGCATTTGAATGTTGACTGTGTCATACGTAGAAGCTACTTTGGACCAAATCAAAGTTTATCGGATGTACAAAATGTTCTCAGAAGGCCGAGAAGATGTGAACGACGAAAAGCGTGCCGGGCGCCCGAGCACTTCACCAACAGATGGAAAAATTGATAAATTGAAGAAAATGGTATGGGCCAATCGTCGAATCACCTTTAGAGAAGTTGATGAGGACGTAGATATATCGATTAGCTCTTGGCATTCGATTTTTTTTAATGATTTGGGCATGAGACGGGTCGCCGCAAAATTCGTGCCAAAACTGCTCAATTTCGACCAGAAGCAGCATCGCATGAACATTGCTAATGAGATGTTGGACTCTGTCCGCGACGACCCCAATTTGCTCCAGAGGGTCATAACTGGTGACGAATCGTGGGTTTATGGTTATGACGTGGAAACCAAAGCTCGATCATCCCAACGGAAGCTGCAGCACGAACCAAAACCGAAAAAAGTGCGCCAAGTTTGGTCGAATGTAAAAGTTTTGCTTACCGTTTTCTTCGATTGCAGGGGCGTTGTGCATCATGACCTCTTGCTACAGGGTAAAACGGTCAATAAAGAATATTATCTGTAAGTTATGCGGCAATTTGCGCTAAGCAATCCGTCAGAAACGCCCGGATTTGTGGAAGAACAAAAATTGGCTCTTGCATCACGATAACGCCCCTGCTCACACCTCGTTGCATGTCCGCGACTTTTTGGCCAAAAACAACACACTAATGATGCCAAAGCCACCGTATTCCCCAGATCTGGCCCCCTGTGACATTTTCTTGTTCCAGAAACTGAAGAGGTTCATGAAAGGATGACGCTACGCTACGATTGACGAAGAAGGAGCTGAACAAGAAGTGGTTTTTTGAAGTGGCATAAGTGCATAATATCTCATGGGGAATTCTTTGAAGGGGGCAAAATATCAGGTCAGTCCATAAGTTCATGCGTTTTTTAGAGGTGGTTTTAAAATGAATGAAAACGATGTTTAAAGTACTTATTAATCAATAATATATTTTCCTTCATTGTTTACAATGTCTTCTCAACGTTTAGGCAAATTTTTAATTCTCTGCTCAAAAAATGGTTTGTCCTTGGAGCCAAAATACGCTTCGATATCCCTTTTTATAGCTTCTTTTGAGGAGTTGTTCTTGTTACTCATATGGGATTGAAGTCCACGGAAAAGGTGATAATCGCAAGGTGCAATATCCGGAGAGAATGGTGGTTGAGGCATTAGCTCCCATCCGAGCTCGCTCAGCTTGCCTAATATTTGCCTTGCGGTATGAGGTCTTGCCTTATCGTGGTGAAACAAAACTTTGCGTTTATTCACTAAAGACGGTCGATTTTTGTTAAGTGACTCATTCAGGTTTGATAGCTGATGAGAATAATAATCAGCAGTTATCGTCTGCAGAATATGGTCGGATAAAAGCATGCCTGCCGATTGGAATTTAAGTGTGCTCTGCCCAATCCACAAGAAGGGCGATCCTGCAACTTGTGCCAATTACCGCGGGATTAGTCTTCTAAATATCGCCTATAAGGTTCTAGCGAGCGTATTGTGTGAAAGGCTGAAGCCCACCGTCAACCAACTGATTGGACCTTATCAGTGTGGCTTCAGACCTGGAAAGTCTACCATCGACCAAATATTCACAATGCGCCAAATCTTGGAAAAGACCCATGAAAGGAGAATCGACACACACCATCTTTTCGTCGACTTCAAAGCTGCATTCGACAGTACGGAAAGGAGTTACCTGTATGCCGCTATGTCTGAATTTGGTATCCCCGCAAAACTAATACGGCTATGTAAGATGACGTTGCTCAACACCAGCAGCGCCGTCAGAATTGGGAAGGACCTCTCCGAGCCGTTTGATACCAAACGAGGTTTCAGACAGGGTGACTCACTGTCGTGTGACTTCTTTAACCTGATGTTGGAGAGCATCGTACGAGCCGCAGAACTTAATCGCTCAGGCACAATTTTTTATAAGAGCGTACAATTGTTGGCGTATGCCGATGATATTGACATCATCGGCCTTAACAACCGCGCTGTTAGTTCTGCCTTCTCCAAACTGGATAAAGAGGGAAAGCGAATGGGTTTGGTGGTGAACGAGGACAAAACGAAGTACCTCCTGTCTTCAAACAAACAGTCGGCGCACTCGCGTATCGGCACCCACGTCACTGTTGACAGTTATAATTTTGAGGTTGTAAAAGACTTCGTGTATTTAGGAACCAGCATTAACACCGATAACAATGTCAGCCTTGAAATCCAACGTATAATCTCTCTTGCCAACAAGTGCTACTTTGGACTAAGTAGGCAATTGAGCAGTAAAGTCCTCTCTCGACGAACAAAACTAACACTCTACAAGACTCTCATCATGCCCGTCCTAATGTATGGCGCAGAAGCTTGGACGATGACAACATCCGATGAAGCGACGCTTGGAGTGTTCGAGAGAAAGATTCTGCGTAAGATTTTTGGACCTTTGCACGTTGGCAACGGCGAATATCGTAGACGATGGAACGATGAGCTGTATGAGCTTTACGACGACATAGACATAGCGCAGCGAATAAAGATCCAGCGGCTTCGTTGGCTGGGTCATGTCGTCCGAATGGATACAAACGCTCCGGCTTTGAAAGTATTCGATGCGGTACCAGCTGGTGGTAGCAGAGGAAGAGGAAGGCCTCCTCTGCGTTGGAAAGATCAGGTGGAGAAGGACTTGGCTTCACTTGGTGTGTCCAATTGGCGCCGGTTAGCACGAGAAAGAAACGACTGGCGCGCTTTGTTAATCTCGGCCAAAATCGCGTAAGCGGTTATCGCGCCAATTAAGAAGAAGAAGTTATCGTCTGTTTGGTCCCAGAAGTTCATAATAAAAAATACCGGCCATATCCCACCAAATAGACAGAGGAATCTTCTTAGGAAGAAGGTCATTTCTATGGGTTCTGGTGTTTCATATTTATCTAACCATTGGCGTTTGCGAACAGGATTATTGTAAAGGACTCATTTTTCATCACCAGTAACGATACGGTTAAAAAAACTTTCATTTTTAAGCCGTTGCAGCAGCTGAGAGCACACATTCACTCCCTGCTGAAGGTTGGCGACGAAGAGTCTATACGCAACCCATTTTTCCAGCTTTGAAACCTTTTCCAACTGAACCAGGCGCCTGTGAACTGTGAACTGCTCCATGCGATGAATTTAACCTCTGAGCTATCATATCAACTTTGGCTCAGCTTCCACGAGTTCGAGCAAGGCGGGGGAGTTAAAGACTTCAGGACGACCAGCGCGCGGGGCATCCTCCACGTCGCAGTTACCACTTCGGAATTTTGAAAAACCACTTTGCGCAGTCCTTACACTGACGGTATCCTCTCCGTGAACAGTGTTTATTTCTGCAGCAGCAGTTGTTGCATTTTTAGCACTTTTATAAAAAAAAATACAAAATATGACTCTTAGATACGTTCGAAGATTCCATTTTCTTTTTTAACAGCAAGTGCTTCTATCCGCGATTAAAATCACTTGGTGAATGCACAATATATCAAAGAAAATATAAATAGTTCCGTTATATTCCGCGAACAATTTTTTGTATGCAAAAATCGTACAAAAGTGAAATTATGGGTAAAATACGAACGAACTTATGGACTGACCTGATAGATATAAATGAAGAAAATTCGCGATACTTTTTGAACAAACCTCGTGTTATGTGTTATGTTATGGTACGTAGGAACGCCTTATTGCGCACTTTTAATAAAAACTGTTGTCTTTTCAGCTGAAACTCATTTTCACATCGGCGGCTATGTTAACTACCAATTTCACAGCAGGGAGTTCTACACGTCGTAATGAGGAAGCGGTTCTATCCACAATGAGTTACTGCTAGGGGATTTTGGATTCAATAAATTTTTGCAGCATTGAACCATTTTTTTTTTTTTCGAAAATGAGCAAGAAGCCGCGGTTACAGTAAAAGGCGAGTATTATCGCGCCCTGTTAAAAACGTTTTGTCCCCCGAATTTAAGACGATAATATATAAGTAGACGGTATACATATACATTTTAAAGTGGATGGCGATATGCACCACCCAGTTTATCTTTTGAGCACTGTCTTCGAAAATCGCATTACCAACCGAAGCTGTCTTGTCAATTGACTTCTTAGAGGCCTTAATTTGAGTCCATTTGAGTTGTTCCAACCAAACAAACGCAATTCAAAACTTCAAACATGAAGATGAAATTGCCTTAGTGAATGGTATAAGTGCCGACTATCGCGAAAATGTATTGCAAAATTAGTTTGACATACTGAATTCTGTAAAGCCAGCCGACGAGGAAGTCTTTTGAATGAAATTACATTTTCTATATTTAATGGAAATATTTAGTCAAATAAACAAAAAAGAAAAAAAAAATATTAGCAAACATTGATGCTATTTTTTTATACACGAATAAAGTTTTAACTGCTATGCGTGTGGAGCACCCTGTATATTAATGTGGCAAAGGATACACACAAGAATTTGTTCTATGCCTTACATTACAATATTTTTTCCCCCCAACATAGGGTTATTTTATTTATCCCTTAAAAACTAGTTTTTCAGAAAAAATTTGATGATAGAAAAATGCAAACGTTCAAAATATCTAATACGCTTAGTTCATAAAAAAGATGGTGGTACTTAGAACTATACATTTTTGTTAAAAGTAAGCTCGGGGATGGAGTTCAGTGCACAATGACCTATGCAATGGCAAGCGTTTCTAATATGAATAGATGTGAGTGAGTTTCATGGAAACAAAACGCTGCACGATCTACCATTTATTCAATACCCTCTGCTAGATCCCTGTGCTTTCGTAGGTTAAGCCGGACTTACTTAACTGGCGGTGGGTGCTTTACAACCACTTCAGAAAGGTGAATGGATCTTTCGACTGCTGTATGTAATCCACTGCCTAGAAAGGAATAAGTCTTGCGATTATTTCAAACGCAAATTTACTTTTAACTCTTTTACAAATTAAAGTATCATAGTTCATCGTCTTTAAAGTGGAACTGCTTATCGAAAATAACTACACCAAATTTAGCTTTTGCTTGGAATCTAAAAGCAAATGCTATTTAGTTTTGGTATAGTCGTACTTCTTGTAGTTTGGCACAGACAACAAGTTTCACTCTACCCCAGTTGCCACTTACGTGGGCCTGTCATTATTATTTTTGAATGAGAAACGTCGCTATGTCACCATTGGCATAGAAATTTGTTACACATTTTTCATGGATTAAAATTAATTTATTGTTCAAGTGTTATAAACAAAATAAAACAGATTATCGGATTTTATGGGCACCCACTTAACGCAGGAATTTCTTTCACATGTTGCGATTTATATTCAGTTTTTACTCAAATATTACATACATACTCACACACACTAGGCTTGGATACTCTCAATCCAATCATTTTGCCTACTGCCTATATTCGACCGTAATTTACCGTAAAATTGTGTACATACATTTTTGCCGCATAAAAACTCATACTCCACCTATATACCTTTTGGGTACTGGAACAAGGAATTCTTTTTATTTTTTGATGTTTTGGTTAATAAAATGAATTGTTTTAAATAAATTGAGTGCACCTTAAGAAAATAAAGTAAGCTTTATTTGCAGTTCGAACATTAAATTTTGAATAGTTTTAGAGATAATGCATATAGGTAGCAAACCTCAAGTTTCTTTGGTTCACTATACTATGATATATGTAAATGTATATACTTATTAGGCCGGGTCGATTTGTGGGGAGGCAAAAAAATCGCCCATTGCTTTGTGAAAATCATATTCTGGGGATCAAAATAAGAAACTTTGCCGAAGGAACCATAGCTCTAAAACGAATTCTGATGTCCCCCAATTTGGGTCGAACTTTTGGGTAGGGGCAAATTTTGAAAAATCCCACATTGACCCATTTAGAGTGCTCCAATCGAGTCTCCAATCGAGACTTCAAAGTAAAAAAGACTTCAAACAATAATTTTTTTTAGTTTCTTTTCTATAACTCACTTAAATTAATTTTTTCTTTTATATATGTTCTGACTAAATAAATTTCTTAAGAGAAAAAATAGATATTATTATAAATAAATAGAAATAAAGAAAAAATTTTTAGAAATTTTGAAATGATTGTACGGGGAACCCCCCAGGGGAGTTCCAGGGGGTGTGCCACTGGCATGGGTGGATCGGCCGTCCAAAGTTAGTGGGGGTCGGTCATACATTTGGACTCGATTGGAGCACTCTAAATGGGTCAAAGTGGGGTTTTTCGTTCGACCCAAATTGGGGTACATCAGAATTCGTTTTAGAGGTATGGTGTAGTATGATTATAAGTCGGATACGCCTTAACATTAATATTCATAAAAACATTTTGTTTTGGCTTTTATTTTATTGTCCACTTATGCATTCACTGTGCTGTGCCGTTTAAATAAAGTATCATATTTCTTAAAAGGTTCATTACTCTTGAAAGTAAACGCAAATATAGCTAACGTAATTATTATATGCGCGGCGCGTGAATGCTAGAATCATATTACACAAGTAAACACCGAAAAGTTGTTGTTGGCTTGCATTGATAAAAATTACTATAAAAACTCTTGTACTTAGTATGTAAGACACAATAAAGAAAATAATCGTTCGCCAAGCTGGATGCCTAGCTTGGAACGATAAACTAATAAACATATTTAACTTCAATAAATATTCTTTCATTACAATGGTTCCTTCGGCAAAGTTTCTTATTTTGATCCCTAGAATACGATTTTCACAGAGCAATGAACGATTTTTAAATCAACCCGCCCTAATACTTATATACAGAAATATTTGTAATAAGAACTTTTGATTCCGCCTCTTTTTCAGCAATCATCTTTCTGTGGATATTCCGCAAACATAAGCCTCGGATGTAAAAATATATTTTTAGAGAACGACCGAATTTCATCTTCGGCTTCGGCTCCGGCTTCAGTCATATCCGACCACAAAATTTCAGTTCGGTTCTGGTTCGACTTCGCAAAAAATGCTGCAGCAACAACAATTAAGAAAATATTTGCCAATAAATACCTGCTTGGACACTTGTGTTGTTGAATATCTGCTGCCAAGAAATTGTAACATTTCCGAACATTGGTATCAAAGTCCACAACTTCGATTACATAATAATGTCTGTATATTTTTCATAGTTATTATTTTCAAAAATTATTTTATTTAACATTTAGGTAAGATTATCTTATACTATTTCTGAATCAAGTCTTACTTTTCTTAGACAGGTGAAAAATTGATCCAATGTAGTTGTACTTGTATTGCATTAAGAAAAATTTAAAGTGCTTGGTAGATTTTTGGGTGAAACCCGTTTTTACATAGACACAAAACAGATCTGATTTTTTTTTTAATTTGTATCTACCACAAATTCTCTGAAAACATTTACATTGTAGACATGTATGCCCTGGGAAAGCGTGCAAAAAAATCTTGTAAAAAAATGAATGATGTAGAACCTGTGCACTGCCGAATAACAGTCAAGCAGCAATCCATTCAGCTACAGCTACCGCGGAAAAAATTGTATGGAATGGTACTAAATTTGTAGCCATCTTCTATAAAAATTAATAATAATTACTTAATGTCTCAAGACATTCAGTTGTAAGACCAAAATTAAATTAACTTAACCCTTTCGCTCCGACTTTTGCAGGGGATTTGCTCAAACTTTATTTTTGAGTTTTTGGATACCCATTGGTACTTTATGCGCGTAGAAACTAGATGAAGCTTGTAACTTATGTAGATACCAGTATGTTGAGGTGGGACATATGTGTCCCAACAGTATTTAAAAATGGGATATATTTGTCCTAACAGGGTACAAACTACACCTAGAAAGTAGAAACATTTTTTTGGTAATAACATATGATTTGCACTTTTATTTATTTTATGAATGTGATGAAGCGAAACATTGTATACAGAATGGCAAATTGCAAGCCCGGCAAATAATTTTTGTTTTTTTCGCGACTTTTCGATTGACGCATCCTACGCACCGACGTCTTTTAGACTGCTCTATGGGTAAATGATCCCACACATTAGTCATTGATTTGTACCTATTCGATGATCTTCCAGACCGACGGGATCGTTTATATGCGGTAGATTCCTTTCCTTTTTCAATTAGCGACTCAGCAATCTCGACCAGCACTGGTAAGAAGGCAGGTTTCTTCCTATTCAGCTCCGAATATATAACCCAAGTGGTTACAGCAGCCATCATCATGCCACGATAAAATACTTTTTTCCACCATTTATTTGATTTTCTGTTTATATCATGCAATCCCGACATTTGATCTGCCAAGTCCACACCGCCCATTATTGCGCGGTACGTCTTTACGATGTCAGGGCATGGAAACTCGACATGACAAACATGCATCCAAGTACTCGTAATATATCAATTTCACCGGAGTCCGTCTGAAGAAGTTTTTTTTTGTTTCGCTCCGTTATGGGTATTTTCCTGAACCTCTCATTAGTACATTGGGCAATGTACAAAGACATGCTTCTTGGAAACAATTTGCGAAAAATTTCGTAGGGGGTTGAGTGGCGCCCAATATTTACCAGAGAACGTAAATTCATATTCATATTCATATTCAATTTACGTTCTCTGTATTTACTGCAATTTTGCATTCGCGGTGGTTACTAACCGATTTTCTTGAAACAAATGACTCATTCGGTGTGATCCAAATAACCTTGCCTGAGTCGTCCTCACCTCGTGCAGATTGATCGTCTATGCTACCATTCTCGTCACTCAATCCGGTCTCCTCTGAATCGCTGGAAGAGTCGTCATTGCAGGTGGTTTTATCTAACTCAGGACTATAAATATCATCACTTTCGTCACTAAAATCAGTTCCTGATTCCATGGATTCATCATCATCTTCTTGAAATAATGCACTAATTTGATCGCGAATTAATTTCGACATTTTTGCTGTCTACGAGGTTGCAAAAATAAAAAAAATTAGCTGTGTGATATATTATGTACAATGTACTGCTGGGACATATATGTCCCTATATAAGGCCCTGCTGGGACACATGCATCCCAAAATTAATTTTCGCTGAATATTTTTCACAAAACTCTTATTAAAATATATATTTGTACTTACCAGTAAAAGGGCAATATTTTTCTTTAGAAAAATCAACACTTCTTATAAAAATACGTATTATTTTAGCAAAATTACGCGTAAGTTTGACGCAATATTAGCGACTGCTCACAAACAACTGATCAAAACTAAACACGATTGAAACAGTGTGGAATGCGGATAACGGTAAATTGTAAGTATTGTTCGCCGCTACTGATTGGGACATTTTTGTTGAGTTTCCTATGAAAATTGCAAGTTTCAGGGTGAAGTGAACATGCTGTGGGATATCAGTGTCCCAGCAGTAGCGAAAGGGTTAAACTAAATTGTAATAAAACAAAGTTTCTAATTTTGATAAGCAATTTTAGATTTTTTTTAATTTTCACAAACTTTAAAGTTTGGATTTATTTGGTTTTTGTAGGACAATTGTCATAACTTAATAAATCCTTGTGCTTTAGTTATTTAGCACCTTTAATTGCATGTGCTACAAGAAAAGTCTCACTTTCATACGTCATAAACGAAATTATGTTTTGTTAAGAATATTTTTTTTTTTTTTGTGAGATTCGTGCAAGAAAGAAAATACAAAAATGTATCGGTGAACAGTGTTATTTCGAAATTATGTAAAAAAACGATCGTGCAAAAAAAAACAAAAGCCTGCGTGTATTTCATTCCCTATACTTGCAGTTATAAGAATTTTCGGAATCGGTAATTTTGGTTTTAAGGAAATCAAAAGTCTCTCTGCAAGTAGCTTCGGGACAACGCTGCTAGGGAAAATGCAGGACTTTGCTCCAAAAACCAGTAACTCAATTATGATATGAAGAAATCCATATAAAGCAAAAAATGGCTCGTTGATAATATACGGATACAGTTGTAAAATAACCGTTTTCTCTGCCTTTTTTGGTAATCTTCAAGCAGCATTTTCTGCCTAACTCAGAGGCGTCTTTAGACATATTATTGAAAATAACCTCGCTGGTCGATCTATGCATTTTTACCAGATTTTTTACGCTGGACCCCTTGGCTGTGCCCTTGGTTGATACTCATGTGCGTGTGTATTAAGTATGTATGAATATAATATAATCAGTACTCACGTTAATGACTGCACGCGCTATGAAGAAGGCCACTTCCGCTTTGCACACTGCATCGAATTGCTGAAAAGAAATTTGCAAAACTCATTTCTCAATCTTAAAAACGCTAAATATTTAAACAAGGTTTTGAGTTGGGAATCAATGTTTCCATAATATATATGTGTATGTGAAATAGCAGCGTGGATAGATTTTTATTAATCTAGTTAAAAATTTATAATCTAGACAATATAAGTTTCTTACAGATTATGATTTAAATCCATTCTTTTGTAAATATAAATCAAGTTCAGTGGAATTCAAGATTTTATTATATTCCATAAAAGTTCTTAAAATAGGACAAACGACATAAAGTGTTCGCAAAAATATTATGACTTCTTATAGGGATTTTAAAGAGAATCCATTCTAGGAAGAACGAATAGTCAATGAACTATTTCATCATTCTGAGCATTTCCATTTACATATGACCATATCTATATGGGTTCCTAAATGCTGTTACATAAAACCGTTATGTGAACAAAATTATAATAATTGTATGCTTAAGTGCGCGAGTATAAATAAGATCAAAATTCAGGTAATACGGATAATCTGGATTTTCGTTAACAGATCATCGCCCCATTTTTGGCTCAGTAGCCGTGCCAATAAGCAAAGTTGCCCTTATTGGAGCGAACACAATTCACAAATGTTCGATAAAGCATCAACGAATCCATAAGGTCTAGCTCATGGTACGGATTATGCCGGCTTTGAACCTTAATTATTTCGAAATGGAAGAAAAGTGACATCTTTACCATCAACGATCCTCGGTATAAAGCCAGGACAATTGACTTTCTGTAGCCAAAGCTCGACAACATAAATAAATTTGAGCTATTGGTCGAACAAGATATGCCTTTCTGGTGACGCAACGCTTGTAGTTGTGATGGAGAAGTTCGATTATATTCGTTGGAGCTATCGCAAGTCCCTAGCTTATGCTAATAAGTCAACCACTTTGGACGAGGGCAAACCAATATTAGAAACGCAATCACCGGAATAATGCGGCAAAAACTTCACTGATGGCCATTTGAATGACGTGGTATTTCGTAAAATATATACTGGCGTTTGAGTTTGTCTACAAATTAAAGCCAGAATTTATCAGATACTTCATTCGCATAGCCTAATGATGTTTATTTCTACCGCTTAAGTACCATCCGGCTCTAGAACCTATTTCATTCTTGGACCCATCGGTAAAGAAAATTTCCGTAAAATAAATAATAAATATCTTCTGGAATCATATTTAAATTCTTCTTAATGATTTTTAGTTATTAGATAAAAAGCCTATTAACGCTTTGGAGAATTAGAAAAAACAATGAATACAGGGGATAAAAAAACTCGCACCAACTTTGGTAAACTAATATGTGGTTGGGTTCTTGCCAACAATGCCGATTCGAACAGCGACTGTCGTTTTCGCTTCGTTTCCTATTCTGAAGTCAGAAAATCAAAAATTACCATAGTTGAACATTTACTTTTAACTCAAGTAAAAGTAAAGCACTTACCCTGGCTTCCGCTCTCACCTAAGCAAATACATTTTTTACTTTAACTTTCCACTTTCATTGCAAACCAATTGTGAATGTAACTGCATTAAAACAAGAGCGAAAAATTACAATAGAACAATGCATAAAAACAAATTGAAGTGAAATAAAAATGTGGAAAATCTGAGTTATGCAAAAAGTTCACGAGCGACACAAAAGGGACAGCGAAGCACCAACACTCGCACCAAGCTCTTGATAACCTGCACTCAATGCAAATTGTTGCGATGCCAGAGATGCAATACTGCCGTACGAGCCGCACCGGAAAAAATAACTTTTCGTAAACTTTTTGCATGATAAAATGTTTAAATTTTTCAGTTGAGTGAGAGGTGGATGGTAAAGTGGAATTCGAAAAAGTATAAGGGCAACCAACTGCTTGCCTATGTTCGACAAGAGAGCGTAAATTATTTGGTGAAGGTAGCTGTATGTCACCTGCGGGGTTGAACAGCGGTTACATGCACATACATATATAGCATTGCACGCACACCAACGGCCACCACAAAAATAACCCACATAGATGCAATGCAAAGTTGACATGCAACAACGAAAGTCACAGTGCCTGCAGCAGCAACTGATTTTTCACGCGAGTAAGAGAAAAGTAAAAAAAAGCTTTTGAATATCGTGCAGAAAAAGGTTAAAAGCAGCAGCGCCGGATACACTAGAACGCATTCTTTAAAATAAATTATGTATGACGGAACGAGGGTAGTGTACGTAAATATGTAATGCAAGGAATCTTAAAAATGCCACAAATATTGGTGTAAAAGTTTTTTTATTTGGCTTTCAAAGAATTTGCAATGTCGCTATCACAAATATATACATAACTGATAAATCTGAAAGGCAATTACCACTTAAGGTAGGCACACAAATTTTACATGCAGGTAGCGGCATTAGAGCTTGAATGGAAAACCAAACCTGTGCTGAAGATGGACATATGTGGATTTATTTGAAGCAGAGGGGCAGATGGGTTAGATATTCATTATTTCTCTGCAAACTTCCCAAATATTTTATGGATAATAGCAGATTTTGTAGGAATCTTAGCAGTTTGTCTGGGAAAGCGAATATAGCTCGTCCATTATCTATAATGTGACTTAAAAATGTACCACCTATATCGCGTGAAAGCCGGACCGCGGCAGAGAAAATGCACTGCACTATCTTCATCCTCCGAACAAAGTGTTCACAGTAAATTGTCAATGATGCCGCCTATGGTGGTCATATCATATCGTTGCCATGGCTTGTGCTTCATAGCTGGTCTCATTAAGGGTCGTAGTACAATCCTTCTCTATCTGAGCAGGAGCAAATAGTTGATTGTTTTGTAAGTGCCAGTTACGCATCAACGGTTCTCAGGAAATTCATTACTGCGAAAGTTGATGCACCTTTTTATATATATACACATGTGGTCATTAAAATAGGTACGAAATAGAAATAGGTACGTACAAAAATAGCTTAGTGATTTTATTAGAAATGATGTTTAAATTGTAGAAGTTTAATCAATAACCACTGTGGTCACCACGATTGACAATGAATTTTTGAATTCGAATTGGCATAGAATTGATAGTCCCACGGCAGGTTTCTGTGGGAGTAGAGTGCCGTAGTTCTCTGATTTTTTGCCATGAATTCTTCTCTCCAAAGGTTTCAATGTGGCTTAGGCTGTGTAACTGGACTGGTAATCCATAACTTTAACATTACGTATTATGGAATGTTTTGAGTCACTATCTCGCATAAATAGCCCCCGAAGTGTCACATTCTCCTCAGCAAATGGTAGCATCATTTCTTGGAGTATGTCCTGGTGAATACATTTGTTAATTTTATTCGTTATGAGATAAATAGGTCCTACTTCAAGCCAAGAGAAGCACCCCCAAATGATTATCTTGCCGCCACCGTGCTTTTTTCATGAGCTGCTATGAGAACTCGTGTCCTTTGGGACGTCTGACATTTTGCCCAGCATTATTTCCAAATATTTTTATGTTTGTTTCAACGCTCCAAGTGAATGTAGATAGCTGTAGTGGTCGATATCTCGTAAAGTATCGATCAAACAGTGTAGTTCGTGTAAGTTCATGCTCGTTATCAAGTTGTAAGTTACAGGAGCTAAAGATCGACCATAAAATAGTTTTAAACTATTTGCACTATCTGCATTTATGCAAAAATAATGGATTTCTTTTTCCCCTAATATAATAATCTTTTGATTTGTTTTGAACATTTAACAGGTTATAATCAGATTGTATGTCAAACTTTCTCAAATATGAGCCGCTGCGCCATGCTAAGAGATATGATTGCAAAGGCAAGAAAATTATTGCCGTTGTGCAGCTATTGCTTATTCATGAGTACAAACATCGCATGGTTGACGTGGACTTGCTCGCCAATACTATGAACAACTATCGCATTAAAAGTCGTGGCAAGAAATGGTATTGGCTATTGCGAATGAATGCTTTTGATGTAGCTATGCTATGGTTAATACCTGGGGACTGAAAGTGTTGTGTGCGAAATATGAATCAAATCGGTCTACGTGTGGAAGTTGCCGATGCTTTGTCAACTGATTTGCGTACTCTTAAATGACGAATAACTGACCGGGATGGAGGCCAATGGCTGGATGGTTTGAATCTCATTGTGGAAACGTTGGATCGGCGCCCCCACTGTCACCAATGTGGCAATGTGTGTTTGGATGTCAAACAAGTAATGTATAAGTATTGCTTTATCCGAAAAACTGACTATCATCTCACTGTCACAATGCAATCGAAGCCGATGCAAAAAATCTAATAAGAACTCACTAATAAATATTTCATAACTAATAATATATTTTATATTACTTAATCGCTTTCCTCCAATAAAAAAGAGAAGGGCCTTCCTTGTTCCTTCTAAAAAAGGTATGTGAAAAAGTATTTGATACTCTATTCGCCGGATGCGTAGTTACATACCCCCATTAGGATTTAGGGCCAGATTCTTAAGACGAGTTTTTGATTCCTGTTGTGTTCATAGAATACCATAGGCAAACTGATCCTGAAATTCTAACAACTAACAACTAACTTACTAACTTTTATTGATGTGATAACGTCTTATAATTCGATTTAGCCGGCTGTACGCACGAAAGAATGTGTCGTTACGTTGCTCATTTGTCGTTACCTTGCTCATTTTCGTTACCTTGAATGAACTGCAAGCGAAAGCGCGGAACGAACGACAAAGAGCACAATCGGCCCCGCATTCGGCAACGTTCGACATCTGGCTCTGTCCTACTTGAGTGAGCATATATATGCATGTATTTGTATGTATATGCGCATTTGTATATAAATTCACATACTTGTATTTGCATATGCCTTCTTCCTGTGTGCATGGTAATGAACCATTTCTCTGTTGAGAATAGGACGATGATAGAAAAAGTAGGAAATGAAAGGGGGTGTTTCGAGTGTAATGTGTCTTGAAAAAGGCAAATCGATGATGGTGCCTCTTAGTGTTAATGACTTATTAACGTCTGATGCACAACCGAAATTGAACATATCTTTCATGAATTTGATAAATGTTTCGTCATTTTTCACGTTTGTGTAAACGTAACTTGACCTATTCCATTGCAATTCCATTTACCTCCTCCTCTATATCCATACAAAATATCTATCAAACAAATAAAATTAAAATTTTGTTTTGAAAATTGCAACCATTCTATCAATATTTTCTTCCGACTTTACAGACAACCTCTTTTTTTTTTTTACAACTTAGCAAATATAGGTTTTTTTTTTATTTTTTATTTTTTTAATTAACTTCGTTAGGAATTTCGTTACCGTTACATTTACAAAAGCATCGCATTTTCTTAACCTTTAAAAAAAAATTTGTGAGATAAGAGATGCCTGTGACGATGTGACGATTCGATGTGACGATTCGAGGGAGCTTTGCTTTGGGTATTTAAATACCCCTTCGTCGTTACATTTAAGCCTAGTGTTGTTTTCGAACCCGGATTTGGAACTGTTGAGCTTCCAGTAAATTTTAATAAAATACGTGCAGGGTTTAAGCGGTTGAAAAATTGCTCAAATTTTTTATTTTTTCATTACCATTTTGCACTTTACTCTATGCAAAAATAACTTTCGTGTGGAAGAAATAGCGGACGACCGTTTTCAAACAAGAAAATTGCTTTTTTGTTCTTAACCACCCAAAATTGCACTTGGTATCTATAAATAAAAGAGCCGTCACCAAATAAAGTATTCGAAGTTTTTCCAGAAATTCAGATAAAAAAGCTGAAAATGTAGATGAAAATTTATTTAATTTTTGTATAATCTTTAAAAGTTTGATTTATATGATTGCGATTCAAAAAGGATTCAACATCTTTAGAAATTTTCATTTCACCTAATAAAGTGGTTTCTTTAGAACTCTTTAAAATCCCAATGGACTTTCACTTCTCTGATGTTTTATGGCCCCAAAATTATTTCATTATGCAGTGCGTCTGTCCCCCTTACTTAACTTGACTAACATAAATGCTATTCTTCTTGCCCTACACTTAATTTCGCATTAAACTTGCTGCAATAAAAACTTTATTATTTCAAAAAGATTTCTGTAATGTTTCCAACTTTTCACAACATTTAATATTTAAGCTGGACTGGAGTGGGCTGGACAGAACAAAGAGCTGTCTAACGCCCAGCGCATATACGCAAATTATTACCTATAAATATATTATATTTATGGAGGTAATCAAATTTAATGCCGCTTAAAAGTCCATGAAATTTAATCAATTAAATGCTGCGGAGTTCAAAGTAAATTTAACACATTAAAACATACATACAAGCAAATTGTGTGGCATATTAAATTATTTTTTAATTTTAAAGTTCCAGAGAAGTTAAAAGTATTTGCAATTTTTTCTAAATATTTTCATTTGCTGCTATACACAACATACGCCTGGTTTTTTATTCTCCTTGGTATTTTTCATGTTGATTTTATTTTGCATTTATTTGTGAATTGCTTTGGTCTAACTTTTTCCGCTTGTACTTTCAAATTCTATGTTTTTGTGAAAAGTATATACTTCACAATGGAAATTCTTACTTTGAGTTTGTAATTCGCTGAATTAAAAAGCGGACTATAAATACGAAAATGCCCATAAAAATGCAAATAAAATGGGGGATGGAGATGAGAGTGCAATGCGGAAGATAGGGAAGCGAATCAAATAAACAAATAAAAAAGAGAAAAGCTATAAATTCAAATAGAAAGTACGAAGATAATCAGAAAAACAAAGTGCAAGCAACTGAAACACCTTTCCGCCCCCACTCCCTTTGTCTACTCATTAAAACATAAAATTTATGCAGTCTTCTCAATTGCATACATTTTTTCGCTGCTTGTTGTTCCCGATTTCGTTATTATGTAAATTTTTGAGATGCGATTTTTCGTCGCTTGTTAGTACTAAATTTTTATCTGAATTATTGTAATACGTTTCTATGGTCTGCCCTGTCGTCCTTGCGGCAGCAGGACGAATGAAAAATTAACGAATGTATTCACTATTGGCGGCCGCCGTAGCCGAATGGGTAGGTGCGTGATTACCATTCGGAATTCACAGAGAGGTCGTTGGTTCGAATCTCGGTGAAAGCAAAATTAATAAAAAACATTTTTCTAATAGCGGTCGCCCCTCGGCAGGCAATGGCAAACCTCCGAGTGTATTTCTGCCATGAAAAAGCTCCTCATAAAAATATCTGCCGTTCGGAGTCGGCTTGAAACTGTAGGTCCCTCCATTTGTGGAACAACATCAACACGCACACCACAAATAGGAGGAGGAGCTCGGCCAAACACCTAACAGAAGTGTACGCGCCAATTATTATTTTTTTTTTTTTTATTCACTAAACGCGCGCGAGGATGCATACTTTGATGCTGTACTAGCGACTTACTGACCTTATTGACATGATCTCGCAAGACATTGGAGTAGACCATGGCCACCGCCTCCAATGCCATAAAAGTGATGTAACCAATTATCCATGGCACAATGAGTCCCGGGTTCTCCTGCAAAGATAAGCAAAGCGAAAAATTTGTTGAATTTGTGAAGACATTTCATTATACCTTTGTGTGTGTGTATGTATGCTTTATGAACAGAAAAACATAATAAGAACTTGGAGTTATGCCTCTTCAGCACTTTAAGTAATATGTCTACAACGTATCCAAAATGGCAAAAGAATCTAAACGTTTTGGATCAATGATTATCCATTGCATTCATTGCCATATACCAGGCGAAATAATCAGTTTCTTACAGTTTCAAACCGAAATAGAACTGAGTATGGAATTCACATTTAGAAATATTTCATTACATCCGAGTCGGAAAAATTTGACTAAATGTAAGTAAAAATATTAAAAAGTTCCTTTATAGACTGCGTTCATCTTTATGCATCACCATATTTGTATGTTTCACAACAGAGCCATTCCACCGCAATTGGTTCATAATATAATTAGCCATAAACATACATTTTACTTTCAACTAAATAAATATTGTGTCATTTAAGGGATCAACTGGCATTTTAATGTATATTTAAACAAAAAAAGCAAACACTTCGTCTAACTCGCCAATGCTTGAAAACCATTCTTCTTCTTCTTATTTGGCGCGATAACCGCTTACGCGATTTTGGCCGACCTTAATAAAACGACTTACATCAAGTGAAGCCAAGTCCTTCTCCACCTGATCTTTCCAACGCAGAGGAGGCCTTCCTCTTCCTCTGCTACCACCAGCTGGTACCGCATCGAATACTTTCAAAGCCGGAGCGCTTATATCCATTCGGACGACATGACCTAGCCAACGTAGCCGATGGATCTTTATTCGCTGCGCTATGTCTATGTCGTCGTAAAGCTCGCCGTTGCCAACGTCCAAAAATCTTACGCAGAATCTTTCTCTCGAATACTCCAAGCGTCGCTTCATCGGATGTTGTCATCGTCCAAGCTTCTGCGCCATACGTTAGGACGGGCATGATGAGAGTCTTGTAGAGCGTTAGTTTTGTTCGTCGAGAGAGGACTTTACTGCTCAGTTGCCTACTTAGTCCAAAGTAGCACTTGTTGGCAAGAGAAATTCTACGTTGGATTTCCAGGCTGACATTTTTGTCGGTGTTAATGCTGGTTCCTAAGTATACGAAGTCCTTTACAACCTCGAAATTATAACTGTCAACAGTGACTTGGGTGCCGATACGTGAGGGCGCCGACTGTTTCTTTGAAGACAGGAGGTACTTCGTTTTGTCCAGTTTTGCCTCTTTATCCAGTTTTGAGAAGGCAGAACTAACAGCGCGGTTGTTAAGGCCGATGATATCGATTGTACAACAGTTGTATGCTCTTATAAAATATTGTGCCTGAGCGATTAAGTTCTGCGGCTCGTACGATGCTCTCCAAAATCAGGTTAAAGAAGTCACACGACAGCGAGTCTCCCTGTCTGAAACCTCGTTTGGTATCAAATGGCTCGGAGAGGTGCTTCCCAATTGTGACGGCGCTGCTGGTGTTGAGCAACGTCATCTTTGGCTTGAAAACCATTACTTATTAAAAATATAACTATTACTAAAACAATGATATAAAAATTAAAGTACCATCTGTGTGAACGTCAAATCAAACTGAAAGATAATCTCATATGTGTACATAATGCTCGCTTGGGTTGATTAGTTATGCATAAGCCTCGGATGAATCGTAGATCATTTTATGCCGAACGCGATCGCGATGATCCAACGATGCATCATCACCACACCGATTTGATATCCTCAATAGCTACGAAGCATAATCAAACCACGATGATGTCGTCGTCGTCGTCGTCGTCACCATCATCATCGACGAACATTTTTCATAATTCAAATATTGGATCAATTAATTTAGAGGATTATATAACAGCTATGGAGGCGCGTTCTAAGGCATTAGATCGTCAACAATCGGAAGTTGATGTGTGGGCACAATTACAACAAAAATAATCGGATATATTATTGGCAGTAGAATTGGGAAAAGCTTTGCTGGAGAAGAATGAAGAATTAGCGAAGCAGCATGAGAAACTTATCGAGGCTTATTCTACGAAAATTGAGGTAAGTGCAAAAATTACCATTATTTGTTTGGGCATATATTAATTTTTATCTATTTTTTAAGTAAGAAATATTTCTTAAATAGTTTTTTCAATTCATAACAAAGAGCTCATAAAATGACAATGACTGTTTGTGCTTACCATCTTATAGAGGGTGATCCAATCGGCGTTTGGATTATATTAATTCCGTTATAAATTAAAGAGGAATTAATATATTTAAATAAGCTTTAGGTTTTCGTCGTTGGAAAGAGTAAACCTTGCCAACACATTTTTATTCAAACGACTTCCACGGCAGACTTTAAAACAAATTTTCGCGGTTTTCGGCACTTAACTCACCAATCTGGTTGGTTGTCGTCATGGTGAAAATATTTTTAATGGCTCAATATCAGACCGTAAGCCGGCTCTCAGAGAATTTGACAGAATCAACGGATGGGCTGGTGTAGTCCAGGAACGAATCGGTTTGTTTACGAAGCTAACTAAGAATGTGTTAGTGATATACGAAAGCCCCATGACACTTCGTTGCCAACGGCAGATTTGACGAGTTAGATGATCGTGCGGAATTCGGCTGACGAATCACCGCCGTTACGTATCAGCAGAAGTTACACCCCCGCCCCCCACAATTTTGTTTTCATCATAGTTATTGGACAAACCTAATGATCTATCATTGTTGTAACATTTATCTTTAATGGTGCCCCACAGAAAATAGTCTAATGAAGTCAAAATGAATATTATAGGGGACCAATTGACATCATCGCTTCGAGTGACTATTGGATTTTCGAAGAAGATCGAATGTTTTTAATATTTCTGATCTTTTGTTCAAGTAAAGAGTCCCTTTTCTTTAAAAAAGTCGATTGTACAAATTCCAAACACTGGTTCCACCACCCAGGATTCGTGCGTGATTCCCATGCGTTGGAAAACGAGCTCGAAACCCATTGTTGGTATGAACAACCAAATGAAAAAATTGTTTCTAATAGCGCGTGGTCTAGCTCAGCAGACATTAATAAAGAAACACAAGATTCTCACTAAAAAAAAAAAACCATTCAGAGAAGACATAGGGAGGTTAGCTGGCCAGAGTACCACGAGTACTTGTAGTGTACAAATAGCACCAGAGAGCCGTTTTGATACCATAATGTTGGACACTACCTACGAAAGATTACAAAGCTTAAAGGAAGAAAAACCATCTACATCCATCCAGTGTTGTGGATGTAGTAGAGGAGAGAAAAGGGATCCAAGCTGGCGAACTGCCTCAAACTATCCCCAAAAGCAGTGGCGGCGCTAGACCAAATGTGTACGTCGGCGACATCAACTTCGCGAGGCCTCTTTACTTCGCAGTGAAAGAAAACAAAAAATTAAGTGAACCCAATTATAAAATAATTTATGAGTATACGGAGTTTTATTGTTAATAAAATGATGACAAAAAATTATTACACACAGAAATTAAAATAGTCGAAGTTTTCGTCTTTTAGCCTCACTTAGTTTTTTCAGGATTGTGTCGTAGTTAAGTCTAGCCGCTATTTCAGCTTCAATTGACAGAACTGATAACGCGGGTAGTCTGTCTTGGCTCATTGTGCTTCTCAAATGGATTTTTATCAATTTCAACTTTGAGAAGCTTCTCTCAGCGGAAGCTGTGCTGACCGAAACTGTGAGCATGATTCTAATTGTAATATAAACATTTGGATATATTTCTTCTAAATTATTTTCTAAAATGTATTGGATGAGTTGTTTCGCGTCGTTGATAGAGTCTAGTGAATTAGTTTTAAAAAGCTAAAGTTCTTCATATAGTTCGAAAGGCTGTATGTCACTGTTTTCGCCTTCCCGAAGTCTTGTACCTAAATCAGTACAATGTTTGAGAAGATCCTCTTTTGGCATAGATTTCAAATAATTGATATCATAAATAAAACCAAATTGCTCAAAATATTCATTGAGCGCTGTAAATCGACATTCAGTATCGACTATTATAGCATCTAACATTGTGTTAAAATAATTAACTCTGAACTGCATTTCAGGAGATTCAACTGGTTCATCAGTATGTTCGTAACTAAGCATTCGTTTTTTCCTGGCTATTCTTTTTTCCTTAAATTGAGACTGAATTTCATAAGTATGTACTTTTCTCCACAAATAATCTAGCTACTGTTACGCTTTTTTCAAATCCTGCATTTTGGAATTCGTGAATCCAGCTACAAAATGAGCGGAAAGTATCAATAGCGACTTGCAAGTTGACTTGAACCGATTGCCATAGTTTACTTATATTCTTTACACGTAGCAAAACCTCATACCACACGTGTAATGCAACAATAAACTCAAAAGTTAACATTTCCTTTAGGACTGTTTCACTGTCGCTTAGAGTTTTGGAATCATCAATTTTATTTTTCAGTTCATTCACACATTCGATGACATCATCAAATTGTAAAAATATTGCTTTTACTGTTCCGATTCTACTCTCCCATCTCGTTTCAGACAGAGTTTGTAAAGTCAATTTTAATTTGTTTTTTACTATCTCCCAACGCTTGCTTGACTTTGAAAACAGCACATAGATTTTATTGATACGAGTAAAGCCGAAAAATGTTTTGGCTGTCGTTGAAGAGTTAGCTGCATCTATCAAAAGTAAATTCCAATTGTGGCATCCGCATGGTGTAAAGAATGTTCTTGGATTTATATTGAGTATTCTTGTTATGATACCTTTGTTAATTCCGACCATATTGGCGCCATTATCATATCCCTATCCTGGACAGTTTTGGATATCTAGATCATTTCTTTCCACTTCTTGTAATATTGATTTTGTTAAATACTATTAATGATACCATTTTGCTTAAAATAATAATAATGTTATTTTATTAACAATTTTCTTTTTCGGAGTGATTGATATGCGCCCCGACCAGTAAGTACCTCGGCTACGCCTCGGCGCCGCCCCCTCCCTTTGACTTTAAAGTCGTTAAAAAGTTGAAGTTAAAAGTTGGCTTACCTGAACATTAGGTATGAAATTAATAACAAATAACGTAAAACTTTTATCCACTAGAACTGTGCACTAGAACGTCGGGGTGATAACTTTACAATACAATAAAAAGAAACTTTGCGTTTGCGAGTCTGCAAGTTGCCGTATGAAAAAAATTACTCTCGCAGACAAATGAAATATAGATAAATAAATTAAACAACACGGGGATTCCCCGTCCAGAGTCTCGTGCGCCGTGCGCGAAATCGAGCGTTTTCGCACTACCCGATAATACGATATTGGTATCGGACGCTCATAATGAAGAGCACACACACACATTATATTTCTATATATGCTAAATTAAGATCTTTTGCACATAAAACTGATTTATTTATTGCATTCATAGGTTTACCAATACCCATGAATTCAATAAATAAATAAATGATAAATGCCACACACATTACTTACTAACATTTTCACCCAATACAGATATCGTGACGGGCAGTGTGTGTGAGAACGCTCATTAGGGCGAAGCCAGGATGATTGGCGAAACGAAAATAAATAGGTAACTCGTTTTTCTGCGAGGCCCCCTCAGGCGCGAGGCCGTCGGCGGTGGCCGACGTCGCCGACACCTAGCGCCGCCACTGCCCAAAAGGCACACAAAGAAACCTCAAACGCCTACCCGCCAAACCTAGACATTTGCAAAGAAAGTGTTCAACAGTCTCTGCCTCTGCAGGATCCTCACAGCTTCTAGAATGGGAGTTGTACGGAAGTCAAAGCTTCCCCGCATGAGTTCCGATCACCCTGTCACCGGTGGTCGGTGACCGGTATGCGTTTTGGAATTAAATGGCGGGGATGCCCAGCACTTTAAGCGTCCTGACGTACTGAGCCAAAGTGCTTTTGAGATAGAGCACGATAAAATAGAACCCATCTGCCTCGCGGAATGCAGAGAGCGGTTGTCAACCCCTTCCAGGCAGAGGAGGCATATAAAGGTAAATCCCTCCATTTCTGGAGAAACAACAACAACAACACGCAGACCACAAGTTGACCAAAAGCGGCCAAACATCTAAGAAAGCATGCACATGCCAATTATACTTATGTATATATAAACATGTATGTAGAAGTATATGTATAGCCCCCCTCCTGTACTCGTAGTTTGTCTAGCATTGAAAACTGACTAAGCATTTGGATGTAAGCAGGTTATGAAACTTTTCATTAACCTAAATTGGAGTTTCAGTGACAATATTTCTGCGACTTCCTTTTGTGGAAATTAATTACACTTTCTCCTGGGATCAGCTGCGAACTTTTATGCAGAACGAAATGGATTTTGTAAATTTTGTACTTCCGGGACTTAGAGTTCGGCTTGTGACAAAAGTTCTATTACGAAGTTGCTTTGCCCTATTGTTGGAGGTAGCTGCCAAATGACAGTTTAAGCAAATTGGAGTAAATTTAAAATACAACAAAATCAGTGAAAGAAAGAATTTGATTCCAAGAAGTCACAAAATGCTCATTGACTTAAATGCAATAACGGAAGTTTAAAATATGGTGCTATTTTGCTACAGTCAGTCTAAAGCGTTAATCGAAGTAAAGGGTATAGGGCCAATTAATGCCCTGATAAAAAAACCTCGAGTCACTAAAAGGCAATTAAGCGATATTACGAAACTAATTAAGTATTAGCAGTCCACCAGAAAAGACACTCCTGTGAAATTGCTAATCAGAAGGAAGGTTTGAATGTAGATAAATATACGGCACCGTCTATTCGGCACCGATCTGTTTTCTATCTATGGGCTCTGCCTTGACAAAAAATTTCGATGTGAAAGCAACAACAAAGTTATCCACCAATATTCGCTATTAGCGAGTATGGTTATACCTCATAAAACTGGTATAACTCTCACTATCTTCAATGCTGCCAACTCGTTTTCTTTTCTGATTAGACCGCATACATACAGGGAAACTTTTGTTGCTTCAACATTCCGAATACTCTTTTGGTGTTGCCCGTCGTGTCTTTTTTAGTCTACATTCCACAACAACATTAAGAAGAACCAAAACCTAAATGGTGTCGAAAGAGCACGAGCTCCACAAGTAACGATTTAAAGCAATAGAAGTCGGCCTGTATGAAAAAGGTCTTACTAGTACTCATTAAGTGCTTCGAAACAATTGTACTTTTGGCAGCATTCTTCAGTGTTACCTACATAGGTTTATTTGTACCAGTTTCTCCATCTATTCGCCACTTGGAAAGGCATGACGAATAGAAGAGGCTTATAATAATATCATATTTCTCAGATCAGAAACGATCGACCACAAACTCTGTTGATTCACATACTCTGAAGCTTTTGTATACCTCTCTTATGCGATCGAAGGTAGAATATAACTTCTTTATTTGAATACCATCTACCTCTGCCATTCGGTAGAGCTCTGCTTCAAAACTTTATGCATAAAACACCAAATTATTGAAAATAGTGGTCAGGCAATGGCAAACCTCCGATTGTAGTTCTGTCATGGAAAAGCTCATCATAAAAACCAATATGTCGTTCGGAAGCGACAGAAAACTCTATTTGTGCAAAGACCCACAACAAAAATCGGAGCAGAATCTCTGCCTAATACAACAAAAAGGCTGTAATTGTGAAAGTAATTATTTTGAATAAAATTTGATGCAAATTTACGTATTTGTTCACACTATTCACTTATTTTATGTCTATAAAATCATTCAAAAAATTCCATTAGAAGAACTAGTCGCTCACTTATTACTTTCGTTTTCGATTTGATAAGTGGGGCGATTGAATTCGCATCGTTACACGAGAAAATAATTTCAATATTCCTCAGTGATGCTTACGAAATCGTGATATTTTCTGGGTAGGGATGGTCAGAACTAATTTTGCTTCCAATGCTCCGATTCCTAGAACTTTGAGATAATTGAATATACTTTCAATTCATACTTGCTTATATTTTTTCTCGCACAAACTACTGCTCCAAAATGTTATTAAATTAACTGTGAAAATAATTTCTAAGTATTTTCTAATGCTATTTGTGTGTACCATATACAGTAAGAAATGTTAAAATGAAACAAATGAAGAATGCGAAGGATGGACATATCTGACGCCAAAAGAAAATCTGAAGACCGAAGAGGTGAACGCGAATTTTAATGGAAGCAGTGAACCATTCCGAACTGTGATGCTACATATAGTGTGAAGATGATGAATAAAATATACAATTACATAAAAATATTGGAATTAGCGGCGTAGATGCCTGCGTCATGAATTAAAGCCAAATATCAATGGGGGGATCCTCAATGTCTGATAATAAATGCGAGTACACCACAGGGGTTGTTGCTGTTGTTGCGCCCTGCTTAAAATTTAAAATAAATCAAGAAAATGATATTATCTTTTGCATTATACCTGTAGAATAGTGCAGTGTATCATCTATGTTCGGAGAGTGGCTTCTTCATACAGAACAGTATCAGAAGCAGCGGTTTTAGTTATCAGCGGATCCATCCCTATAGATCACACAGTTTTTTTTGTCCAGACACGGGTTATTTCGCAAGTTTTTCAAATACGAGAGATGTAACACAGAAAGAACAGCTCTGCAACGAGCTATATGTGTAACACCGAAATGATTGTAGGCGAAGAATTATCATTATCCGAAACATGAGGCGGGAAATGGAAACTAATGCTGGAGAGAATTAAGTAGGTGTTTTTCAAAACACGCGACCGTGGACGAGTCGGCAGTAAGTGAATGTGTCCTGCTTAGGGCGTCGTCTTGGACCTCTAACCTCTACCTGAACGCAATGCGCAAACAATCCCGGGATTGAGGGAAAAATCCAAGAGAATATAAGGGAAGATTTTAGTGGAGTCCGCACAATCGTAGTACCGACGGTTACTATATGATGCGAAGAATAGTAAAAATAAAAAAAGAAGAGTATAGCAGTATTAATTTTTTCCCTGATGATACATTACTTATAACAGGCGTAGAAAGACATTGCTAGCAAACATCAATATGATTTGAATGAAATGTATATTTAGCTGAACGTCAGCAAAAAAAGTTTATGGTTACAGAAGAAACTTTGATAGTTTTGATCTGCTCAACCTTAATAAAAATAAAAAATAAATGAAAAACGACATAGCTCCGGCAAATAATAATATTTAAATTTAGATTTTGTGAAAGTTCAAAATTAAAGTAAAGACTTCGCGTATGGAACTCGAAAACAAAAACTACAACCGAACAAAAATTTCATTTAATTCAGCGACAGCGAAACTAGATTTAATTAAAAATGAATGAATATCTAGCAGGCCAAAATTCATGCGAACCAACAATGGGTTTTCCTGCTCACGCATAAACACATACCCACACAAACATTCCTTACACAGACTCAGGCGATAATTTTCAGCTCTCCTATTTTCGAACGGCAAATACGCATTTAGAAAAATGTTGATTCAATGCGCCACTAAGCTCTTCACTAACCCGCACATCCATGCATGTATGCACACAGCCATACATACATGCATACATTCATACAGACGTACATTTATGCATTCAGGCACACATATGCAAGCATAAAACAAATATTTTGGTGTCTGCGAGATGCGCGTTGATAGCAAAACAATACGAGGTGACTGTTATTCACATAATGGCTGAGCATTTAGCTCACCGGGTGGCGTACCAGCAGCCGTCACTAAATACCTACGAATGTGCACATAAAACATACACATGCATAGATACCTTTCTTTTTTTACTGTCGCTTGCTGGTTGGTGTGATAGTTGGCTCGTTGATGCGTTGGATAGCGGAATGGTTGACTGCTTGACTGAGCGACTATTTGTTCTCCTGCGGATTGCTAATGTTATTGTTCCAAGGTGTGAGTGTGAGTGAGCGAATGGTGAGTTATTGTGGATAAGTGAGAGTGTCTCAGCATGGTAGTGGCACATGTTGACTTACTGCTTGTGTGCGTCTACTTCAACTCTAAACTATGCACATACATACACACATTTTAATGTGTGTACACACATATATACGCATGCGTATACTCGTATGCACATACTTGGATTAATCTTATTCGCGCGTTCTGCATGAAAGCATTGCTGCACGTTTGCATTGTTGGAACTCAGTCAGAGCGTTCATGCAATTTTAGATTATTATAAATTCCTGCTGTGTTTGTCTTAAACGTATATGAATTTTTATTGTCACACACACTTGTGCATAAGGGTAATATAATTTTGTTCACATAACGGTTGTCTATACATATGTATCAGCAAAATGGAATAACATATGTAACAGCAAATAGATATCGAAGTATGTATAAAAAATTCCCAGAATTATTAAAGGAGTCGATTTTAGTCATGTCTGTCTGTCCATTTGTCATTACGTCCGTGCGCTTTTTAACTTGGACAAAAATTACTATAATTCAATGAAATCCGGTGCATACACCCCTTTGCACTATTTTAAACGTACAATTATTTTGTTTAAATTTTTTATTTAGTTTTAGAGCCATATCTAATTTTACAGTGATTGAGCTTAATTCTAAAAGATTGAAAATAACATTAAAAACATAGGTATTTTAGACAAAAATATTTGTCAAGAGCAAATAGTAGGTTGTAAAAAATGGAAGTATGAGCAGAGGAACAAGGAAGCATTAGAAGAACTGTTAAGTATATGTGTCTGTGCATTTTAGCAATGTGATCACGATGTTTTACCCATACACATATCTGGCGATGTTGTTGTAGGGGACATTAAGTTTACTACGACACAGACCATACAATAAGGTTGGTAACAGAAATGTTTAGCTAAAAGCAAACGATTTTTTATTGGAGTAAAGTTCTGAATAGCCCATAATGAACGGAGCATACCATAGACCTTGCCTGTTGCACTGTTTTTTTGTAAATTTGCCTTTTGTCAAAGGCCCACTTCCTGACGTGATCGAAGTCAGTGTTGAGATTATTAATAGAATTATTGACGGCTACAAAAGGGCAGCTGGCATCACCTGAATGCCATAATATTTTAACAAACTTTGTACATCATTTATATATAACACAAACGATAGAGGGCCGAGAATCGAGCCTTGGGAAACACCTTGAGTTGCGGGTAAATAGGCACGAACAGCTTGTGAGCGATCACTGAGGTATGATTTTATTAAATGCAATGCTGTCGTTGAGAAGTTAAACACGCTGCTAAGTTTCAGAAGCTAGGAGCTCGTGGTTGACAGAGCCGAAAGCCTTAGAATGATCCAGAAGTGTTAATAAAGTTACGAGATCATTGTCGATAATAACAGGTGTTATTGATGAATGGATTGGGCTATGGAGAGCTGATTAACGATTTTTTATGGCCGGAGTTGGATGGTATTGAGCTGGAGAACGTTTATTTTCAACAAGATGGCGCTACGTGCCACACAAGCAACGAAACCATTGATCTTGCACGGGAAGAGTTTCCGGACCATGTTATCTCTCGAAGAGGTGATCACAATTGACCACGAGATCTTGTGATTTAACACCTTATGCCTCTTTTCTTTGAAGCCACGTGAAAGAGAAGGTCTACGCCAATAACCCAGGGTCGATTCAAGACCTTAAAGGTGGAATTCGTGAGGCTATCGAGGACATAGGACAGCCACTTTGCAAACAAAGATTTCAAACTTAGATATTTCAAACCGATCCAGCGAAGATTTTCCGTCTCATTTTGTGAAGGTTGCTTCATTTTAGAAAACTTTAGGTAAGCTCTTTATACTGCTTATGCTCGTTGTCAAGGTGACATTTCACACCAAAAAATAATTCAGTGTCTGTTTTTGTTTGTTCCATTCAGTTGTGAGTTACAGAGTACTAACAATCGAAGTCATCAAAGAGAAAATTCGGCTCATTTTAGAATTTTTCTTTGATAAAGGCGAAAATGCAAGCCAGGCCGCTGAAATTCTGAATGTGTTTATAGAGCCATTCTGTAACAGCTAATTACGCGCAATTTTGGTTTCGTAGACTCTGTTCAGGCATTTTTGATGTTAAAAAAATGTCGATGAAATCATAGAAATAATCGAAGTTGGGTGGCTGTTAGAAGTCGTAGCATTGCCCAGGATCTAAAGATGACCCATAAACCAATTTTAAAACATATGCGCAAATATTTTACGCAAAAATAATGGATTAGTTTTGCCACAAAATAATAAAAATCTGTCAATAATTACATCCACCTGGCGTATAATGGTAATTTTCAAAAAAGAAAAAAAAACCCGATACTTGTTATAAATGCACAAATACTCGAATTCGGTCAAATGTTGAAACCAAAAATTATATATAATATGACGTAAATAAAGGTTGAAATATGGGCAGAGCCATGCCCACTTTGGAATAAATGCACATAGTCCGAATTGTAATTGACACACGTATTGCCACCCACACCATTTGGATACGGCCTAAAAGTCTTTATTGATTTCTCATGTGATTGAAACTTCTTGCCTGGATCAATTCTGATCAATTCTTACAGCGTTCTAAACCTTATTTATGGAACATTTATTTAAATTTTTTGATGACTCCGACCTATTCGAGCAAACTTAGATTGAAGAGAAATTCTTGAAAGCTATAATAATTATAATAATTCTTTAAAGTTAGCTATGCGCGTATGATTGAGATCAAAAAATGCGTCAATAAACTTTTTGTCTGCGTGTTTATTTGCTTGGGTTGTTTGCTAATCTCCAAATCAACAGCATCAACTTAAAAGTATCGTCTTTTATTATCATTCTAGGAAAGTATTATAGACGAATTTTGTTTCTCAAAAATATTGCCCGATAGGTGAAGCTGTGATCGAAATATTTTTCTAGGTTTTCTTTCACAAAAGAACCATTTCAGAATCAGTATAGACGAGAAGGCTGACTCCTCAGCGAAAAATAAAGGTTGCCAAAAGTCATCAGTATTTTCTAGACCCTTAAAACATGAACTAAAATCAATTATGCTATAAAACTGCATACCCAGAATAATTCTATGAATTCTGTTTAAAAAGTTGAAAGTTTTGGGTTTTTCGTCATCTCTGGAGTATGCAATTCAGGCCCAAGTATTTAAAGATGGTTTTGGGTGAACCCGTTACTGCCAGATATCTTCCCAATGGTTCACAAGCAAAGTAATTGGTAATTAATAAGTGGAAAGGAATACCACAAAGAATTATATTGTGTATGAAAACAAAAAGAATTAGGGTGTAAGAAGAAAAAAAGTTATGAAAATATATTTAATTAAAATGCGGCGCTTCTTCAGGAATAAATTTTTTTAAATATTCATATTTTCCTTAAATCTAATATCTGTGAATAAAAAACACAGAAAGTGCTCGTTACCACACGTAGCTATGCGACCAAAGAAAAGTCAAATTTCAAAGGCACGATTTAAGTTTATTGTTAAAGGTTTAATCAAATTCAAAATTGTATTTAAATAACGATCAAGATTGCGTGCTTGAAAACCATTTCCGTTAAACGGCTAACGACGAAATTACTGCTAATTGTTCTAACATGAGACTACATATTTTATTTAAATATAAAAGCATATATATAAAAAATAAGAGCAAGAGAGTTCCATGCATATATTAGTGAGCGCATATGGCATTTGGCACAGAAAAATGCAAAAATACTGACTGCGTAACCGACCCATAGGCGGCGGCAAAACTTTTAATTTACTTAGCTTAGGCAGAATAGGTTGTATGTGTAGTTAATCTTGCTATTATGAGAATAGGGGATACTTATGTTGTAATATACGCAGTGTTTGTTTTCAATTTATCACTCAGTAAGTCATTTGAGAAATCCATTGAATTGCTGGGCAAATGAAATGATAAAGAAGAAGTGAAACTTTTGCTACTAGAAAGCTGTTAAGACCAGTGAGCGCACACTTCCTTTTATTAAATTTATTGCGTCTTATGACTTGAGAGTCACTTGAAAGAGTCACTCTTATGAAAAGCCGCTGAGGCCATTCATTACCTGACCTGCGGGATGAGTTCGTGCAATTAATATTCTGGGGTGCCATTTTTAGTCGTTTTCAGGATGTTTGTCGGAAGATTCGCTTATCACTCATTCAGTTATCGTGTTTTTCTGCTATTAAGTTAAGGATAATTTTTTGAACAAATTTGATTTTACTTTTTCAAACAAATTTTAACAATTTTTTTTTATTTAATATTACGAATACTATACAATAACTCCATTCTTGCAGAAATCTGCTGGGAGATCCAAAATATGTTCGAAAATGATGAAAGAGAAAAGGTCCCGAATGTTATGATATTTGACGATAAAAGTGAAGAGCTTCAATCCCAGCCAGCCACGGAAACAGCTTGAATGCAATTTAAATTCATCTGACACTAAAGAAATTGTAAAAATAGATTGGAAATTTGCCAATTCAAAAGAATACTTTGATAGCACAAAAAGGTATATAAGTACATTAATTTTTTATTTAACCAAACGACTTCAAAATCAATTTTGAAATTAATTCTCTAAATCAGGTAAAAAAATTTCGACCTCGCTTTCTTTTAGAAGCCGGTTTTTAGACCACATTGCCATTATTGATCTGAAGGAAATTCAGTCCTTATAGAAATGAAATTAAAAAAGGTAAAAATACTAATAAAATTAAATAAAAAGATAAAGATAAAAAATGTTCTTTATGTGTATAAAATCCAAGAATTTTATTATATTATCTGATAATTGATTAAATAAACAATTTATTTTATCTAAATACTTAAAAAAAAGTACAAAGAAAAACTTTAACTCTGTTTGTGCAAAAAAGTTTATGAAATAGGATGAAACTTATCCCAGTGTGTCGTTTGCGTCAAAAAAAATACAAAAAAAAATGACCGAATGTTAAGTTAATCGGTCCACACATTACTTTTTATACCAAAGATCCCAGTGGGTCCAATCAAAGTCTAAAGCACTTCGTAGCATAAAGAAATCAAATTTCAACGTAATTGAATGAATGTTATAAAAATGTATAAACTGCGAACTAACTGCGAACCTGACGATATGCTTGCGTACTTTTGTGAAGCACAACTACTTTGAATCTCTCATTAATATCTTTCTCGCATTCACGCATAGTTTATGAATTCATTCCAAATTAACGTAACTAAACTTGTTTTGCATTAGTCGTTGAAAATTTTACGCACAATTCCCGTTGTGCAAACTATTTTATAACCCAAGTACAAATTATCATCAACATTTGCCTGACTTTTTAAATTAACGAGCGGCGTCATTATTATCATCATCATCATCATTAATATTCATGCAACGAAAGTCCTTACAGAAATAAGTGTGAAAATTGAACCAGACACCCTCAGCTACTTTTGCGCTTTTTAAAGTTGATAGTCAAAAGTATTCGTACAAGCTCGTATGTGTGCGTATGCTCATATATGGTACATGTAAAGTATGGACATTCATTCTCAGTTAGCTCCTGCTCTTCACATTTTTATGGGCTGTTTGTGTTGTGTGAAATGCTATAAAAGAAATTCTGTCATTTGAAAAGAAACATTTGGCATTGCTTTGGCATTTGGGGCATTTTGTTTGAAAATCTTTTAGTACACGTACATATACGCACACATGCATGTGCATACATGTTGCCTTTTGCCTTAACTATCACCTCATATCAGGCTAAAGACACAGACTCTGGAAAATCTACATCCAGATATATGCAGATACCTCGGTGTAGTACTTTTTTAAATTTACGTTTATGTGTGTGTGAACATTGGCATTCAAATAAAGTGTCACGCATTTGACATTTGCTTGTGACATTGCGACATTTAGCCATGTGTGCGTGCCTTCCTTTTTCATTTTTCATCTGGCCTCATTTTCCCATTTCACTGCACCAATGTCAACCGTCCGTGAAAATGTTGGCATTTGTTTGCATAAGCGTATATGAGTATTTGCGTGTGTATATGTGAATGGGCTATGTGTTTGCTTGTGGGTGTGTTTTGTTGTCACCACGTGTTCCGCTTTATTTAGCATGATTTTAGGCGTAAAATTCGCGTGAATGATTGGCTGAGCGAATGAATAGATGGGTTATTGTGCGACGAATTGCGTGCACCGAAACCAATGAGAATACTATTAAACGCACATAAATGGCGGTAAGGGTAAGGGTGCGACTTTCAACCTTGAATAAATATTGACTGTTCCAGTTTTTGCGTATATTAAAGTATAATAGTTTTTTGCTTTTTGCGTAACAGCCGGTAAATTGTGGTGGATAATAAAAAGAAAGTCAAATAACTTTTAGGATTTATTAGTTTTTATATTGTTTTCTGTAATATATTTATGTTTGTTTGTTTGTTTCTTTATATTTATAAAGATATTCGGACATTTAAAACATCCCGTGGTAACGGGATTAACGTTATTTTCCGCACCCTTTAGTGATAACCTCGGGCCACTTGTGTCCGAGGCTTAAAACAATGTCTCAAAATAATTTTAAAAATCTGAAGAAATTCATGGTGACTTACTAACTATCCTAGAATAATAATAAATCACTATGTTGACAGTTTTTCTTTTCTTTTTATTTACTATAATTAAATAAACAAATAAAAACCTGTGAAATCACATTTCTTCTTCAAATTAGCATAACTATATTCTATCAAAATGAATATTTTTTAATGATTCAAGCTTTAAATTAAAGCTTAAGACTTGTAGAAAAAAGGGAAAAAATCAATTGGCCGTATAAGTAAATTGAATGTTTAAATTTTGAGCATAAAAATAGGTTATTTCACACTGTGCAAATGTAAACAAATTTCACTAAAACAGCAATTTTCAGAAGTTTTAAATATAACTGTTCATCCTATTCTAGTACATGTTTCTTTAGCTAATTTTTCGGTGTTCCCCCATTACGTTCAAACACTCAAATTTCGCAAACACGTGTTTATATTTGAAGAAAATTATTAAACGTTGTTACTCAAAAGTTTTTTTTTTGTACAAATATTTTTTTTTATTACATATAAAGCAAAAAAACAAAAAAAAATTTTTCTTACCTTACTTTTTTTGTACACGTTCACGGTATTCTCGGGTCACTCTTGCTTTTTCAAATATTGAACTATCACTCACGGTTGCTGGTGAAGAACTGGAGGTCTCATACTGTAGGGTTTTGTCGGGTACTACAATAGAATTTTTTTCGATATATTTCGGACGGGCTCCCTTTCCCCCTCCACAAGATACAACTATGGGTCACTTTTTCCGAGGCACAAGTGACCCGAGGTTACTACGGAAGGGTAAATATTACATAGATTTACATTTCGCAAGATCCACCTGGGCAAATATTCCCATAATATAAAATACAGCATGAAAGTAAATTTAGAATTTTTTCTCTACTTTGTTTCGTCCAGCGTCTGAAGTGATTTAGTAAAAGCAGTTATGTGACTTACCTTATAAATTCCGAATATCAGCATAACGCTCAGCACTATCATGGACATTTGTGTGCCGATAATGGCGAAATATGCTATTTGAACACCTGAAAGTGAGAGTAAAATTTCTGTTATAGAATTTATTATTTCAAAATAAGCTTTACAAACACACTATCAATTACTCTGAAGAAAAGAAACATAATTCTAATTAAGTTACAAGGTTTCGTCAACTGAATATCTATGATAAAGGTGTTAAAATAATAACAGATATTTTCACAGATATTTTAAATATTGTGAAACTAGTCAAAATCCGTGAAAAATACTGCTCTAGCAAAGCTCTTCGGGCTGCATACGTACTGGTATTTCACGTCCGATTGCAAATCGATCAAAGCGTTGCTACGTATTTGAATACGCGTATAGCTCGAAAAGTTAATGGAATGGGAGGCTATTTTTCTCAAATTGCAAAAGAAAGTTTCCTAAAAATTTTAAACAAAAAAATTAACTTTTACCAGAATTTTCTACATTGAATAAATTTCAAAATTCTAAACTTTTTTTTAATGGCTTCCGGCTTAATAACAATAATAATAATTGGCGTGGTATTTTTGGAGGGCATGTTGATGTTTTTGCACCAATAAACTCACAGTTTTATGCCGTCTTGGAACAGCAGATGAATTTTGATGAGATGTTTTTTCATACAGAAATGCACTAGAAAGTTTGTCATTGTGGGGCAACTACCCCAGGATGAGGTAATCTCTCCACTTCTGTGGAACCTTTGACCAACTCGAAAAAATGGGAGATAAGATTATTTCATATGCTGATGATATTTTAATAGCAATCTCGTATAAACACCTTCCAACGCTGTGAGATCTTTCAAGGATCTCTCAATAGACGATCACTTTCGTGCAAAAATAGACGACTAGAAGAAAATCATGAAAAAAACGAATTTGATACTGTTCATCAGGAGACATAGAACACTGGATCTTATACCAAAATTCTCAGAGAGAAACCCTCTCAGAGCAACAGAAGGTATAAATATCTACGTCTTGTAGTGGATAGGAAGCTAAATTGAGGCCTCATAGACGCGGAGAGCATACGCAAAGCTATGACAGCGTTGTTCTTCTACGGAAAGCTAATTGGGGAAAAATGGGGGTTGAAACCTAAAATGGTACATTGGCTCTACACAACTGTAGTTATATTATACCAATAGTGGAATACCCTTGAGAAAGGCGTGAATATTAAAAGAGTTGACAAGGGACAAAACTCGCAGCTGTTCTTATAATTGGCGCGATGTCAACCACACTATCGAAACCATTGTATGCGACATTAAACTTCATTCCGGTAGACCTGCAGTCAATATATGTCGTGCGCTGTGCGGCAATAAGGCCGAACACTTGTAAAACAAACAATAAAATCCTCGATGGCAATTTGGATCTTCCCGGATAGTAGACGATGCAGTTCTCCCTACACTTGCCATTACAACATTCACGTCCTTCCTACCTTCGAGGTAAGAGTGGGAATGGGATGAGGTAAGACAGAGCGAGTCCATCCATGTATACACAGATGACTCAAAGCTCGAGGACAGGGTGGGCGGAGATGTATATTCCGAACATCTGAGGATCTCCGTCAGTTTTCGCCTGTCGACTATTGTAGTGTCTTTCAGAACCTCTGATAAGACGAGATAAGCACTGTCTTAGCACACTGATGTCAGTTATAACGGGGCATTGCCTAATCAGCAGGCTGTTGTCTAGATGTTGCCTCCTCTATTCAGACATAGACTCATCATTTTAGGTAGACAATCCTTTAATGAATTGGAAGACTTATTATTCTTATTATTAAGCTACTGCGCACTGCGACCAAAGTGGATATATTGTGCAAAGCCTGCTGAGATACACTATGTTTGGAGCTTTTTACAAATTTTAGCACATTGTGGGAATTAATGGTTTTTAGTTTATATGGAGGCACAACAGTACCTCCAGTACCTAGTACAGGACGTTTATGTTCTGAATTTTCAGTGTCCATTTCACAGAATCGGCGGGTAGTGCCAGTTAAAAGTCCTAAGTCTACTCTGTTAAGTGAAAGTAGAATATTAGAAACTCCTCTGTCCGGCGAAAGGAATTGTTTCGCTTTTTGCTGACCTATAGAGTTTCGTCAGTATTCAACGAACTTCTTCACCTCTTACCTCCTGATAATTTCGTAGTGCATAGAAAGATCCAGGACTAATTGGACATGTTTCCCCTCGTTTTGCTAGTTGCCCACTATTTCGTTTTCCTTGTTTTCTTCGTGTCCAGGAACCCAACCCAGTAATAATTTGTTGAAGTTCTCTAGCATATAAAGAAGGTTCAGTCAGTCATGTACTATTTTTGAGGTAATTGTACTTGATAGAAAGCTGTTCAAAGCCGCCTGACCATCTGAAGTTATGTAAATGTGAGTTCTTCTCATTTTTCTACGGAGATATTCCCTCACACATATCTACATGGCATGCATTTCTGCCTGGAAGATAGTTGGGGATTGGAATCGATTTTATAAATTTAGGCCCATTGATTTCCGCCCCCGTTCTACCATCTTCTAATTTCGATCCATCAGTGTATCATATCTGAGATCCGTGTTTGAAGATGATATAATTATTTTTCCAGGCCACACGTTCATTAATACGAACTTGGAAGTTCCTTAAAAAATGGGTTTGGGAGATAATGTATCCACCCTATGAAGAATAGGAGTACGTCAGAAGTATTTTCAGATCTTAAGTTGTCCTCTAATATCCCCACTTTTTAGGTAGGAGTTGCTTTTTAGTCTTAAAGTGCTCAAACGTGCTTCTTTTTCAATTGAGATGGGAAGCGGTGGTATGCATAGGAGCGCACCTATTGCTTCAGTTGGGCATGTTTTCTTTTCTCCTGTTATACCGTTTCAATTTCTTGAAATCATTTACCGCCTTTCGTTTGTTAACTTTGGGCCATTATACGATGAAAGCATAGGTGACTATAGGCTTAACAACTGAGACCCCATGTTTTTCCAAAAAGCTTTGTACAGGCTTATAATGCTCTTGTGCCTTTTGCAGTAAGAGAGAGAGATATAGGGATAGAGCTATGAGCCTGAGTGTATCCCAGAGTGAATAATCGATTCAACATAACCTTACCTAGCCTTGCCATTGTCTGTCTCATTTTTTGTCTCATTTCGTGCTTAATGCCTCCATTGAGTTTCGAACCTGGGCTCTACCCAATGTAGTCGCACACCAACCCAATCGGTTTGCAGTTTTCTCTTTCAACTTAATTCGTATTATACTCTAGTCTACACATTTCGTAACATACAAATTTTCAATAAACTTTACAATTATGCCCAAAATACTTCGGTCGCTTGATATAGAAATGCTGTGTTGCCGAACGAAACCCCAATAGTTAAGTGTGAAATTAAGCCTAAAATTTGTTCATATCTAATTGAGCATGCGCTTTCTGCAATAGCTTAAGCCATATTTGACGAACAGACAGTGCTGATAGAGTCACTTTGTTGCTCTTTGTGTGTCGATTTGAACAATCTCCATCTTTGGAGAATGAGGTCACGTCTATATTTAAATTTCAAAAATATTTTTATTTAACATTTTCGGGACGTCAGTACATTTTTAGGACCACCAACACCATTTTTAATAATGTACTACAAAGTGTAACAGAGTTTAAGGACCTTGGAGATTTATTCGATGCGAAATTTTCCCTCAGCCCCACATTTTATTCTTTCAAAATCACTTTCAGTTCTAGGCTTTATTTGTCACAATGCATCTGAATTTTCTGACCCGTATACATATAAACTCCTGTATATGGAAGGAGTAGTAACGCCTGCTTTTTGTCCGAAATTTGATCTCCAAAAGTCTTCCAGATTACCTAATTAATGTAGTATATTTCAAGGTGAAATCTATGTAGCACTACAAAAAAAACAGCTAAATTTGCTCTGGAATTAGCCCTTCTTAATACTCGGATAAACAAAGCAATTATGGCTCCTTGGACTATGCATGTGTTTAACACTGCAGACCCGAAATAGATGAACTCTGTGAAAATGGGTATACCACTATTTACTGGATATCAGGACACACGGGAAGAGAAGGAAATGAGGGGGCCGATGAGATCGCTAAGACAGGTATTCGCTTGTCGAGCTTGAGCACGTCAGACATATACCCAGTCTCCTTTCTGAAAACGGAACTGAATGAACAACTATATTAGGAAACGCATTTGATATGGGAGCACTCAACCTGCCAAAATAATGCTGAGGACTTGGAATACGAAATCTACAAAAGTTATTTTATCACCCTCTAGAAAAGACTGCAAAATATTGGTTAGAATACTGACGGGACACTGTCGCACCCCACATCGCGCAACCAAAATGGGATTAGTTCAGAGAGATGCGTGTAATACATTCAATGAAACGAATGATATGGAAACTTGGGAACACTTACTTGTCCCTGCACTGATCTTTCTAGGACTACATATGTGCCTACGATCAGCATATTTTTCATCCTTAAAAGATATTGCTCACAAAAGGCTGAACGGCTTGTTAAAACTCACGATGACCTGCATTAGGGATTACATAAAATAATAATTCGACTACAAATACATAGCACTACTACAAATACAAAAACAACTTGAATGGGGCAAACAAAGTTGATATGCAGACGCATTAGATTTTTGTGGCGAGTCCTTTACGTCGCAACCAGTCTTAAGCTTCTGATCAAACCTTTAATATCTCCCAAGGTGAGTGACATGTAGAGTATCTAAAGTTACCTGGTGACCATTTCGGTACACAACAACCCAACTGCCTCGGAATAGAAAATATTTTCATTTTGATGTGTGAAGGCATTCACGAATTCAAGTATTCGATAATCTTCGCTTTTTGCCAAATACGTAATAAGCTCTTTTATCAGCACTTTTGTCATTCTTGTAATTCTTGTAATTCCTTCATTATTGCGCTTAATGTCTAAGCGAAAGCGGCTTAAACAATTATATGTTCCCCATTTTTTCGAGCTTCAAAGGAATACAAAGAATGTGAACACTACAAACTGGAGGAGAAACCAGCTCAAACGTAGTGCGTATTGCCGACACATACACTTGTATATATGTACATGTAATAATCCGCAGATTAAAGCAAGCAAACAAGCTTTAGTGAGTATAGATTTGGAAGTTTGTCCTGCTTCCCATCTGTCAAGTAATGCCATCATTACTCCAGCTTCCAATTGCTTACAAATGAAAATCTCACATAAATTGACAAACGGATTACAACGCCTTAACTAATTGGTTAGACATTCACTTGCTCTACCATACACCTACACATACACATTCTCAATTTTCCAAGCTAAGCGTTTACTTTTACGTAGCTTTACTCGAGTGAGAATTACGTGTGTGTTCAACACTCGTTATATTTTCATCTTTTAGGCTTTTAATGCTACAAATTGAGGTCATCTGGCCGAACATAACCTTTATAAGATAAATAAACACATGTGAACGTACATATTATATAAGTTGTGTGTAAATGGCAGACACATGCGGAGAATTTAGGTAAAAATGTTGAGATATGAGAATTGAGAAAAATACATATTTATGTTGGAATATGCGTAGGTATGTTTGTAATCTTATATATAATACAAAGAAGGAGCTTAAGATACCGAAAAATAAATCATATTATTGCTGTTGTGTTTAATTCATTTATATTTAGATTTCTGATGTTTTTTGGTCACTGGCCAGCTTTCTTAAATTAAAACCTTAGACAAATATTGTCATAACTGATATTAGTTTCTATAAATGAAATAATCCTATTTTGCATAAATAAATACGGTTCCACACATACAGCAGTAAAATTATCATGCAAAAAGTTCACCAGTCTTTAAATCCATTCGAAAATCCTTTAACACTTACCATAATAAACATCCTCTAAAGCCTCCGCCTTTCGCATATTCACGTTTATACGCCAAGAGTATATCAAAACAATTAAAAGCGACATATTCTGCGAAATAAATACAAAATAAAATAAATGTTAGCTGGGGAGAAGGCTGCAATTAATAATTGTATCCAATAATTAATATATCATTAAAGGTAATTACGCAGGTCAGACAGCACGTCACTCATACGCCATGGCACGTGCGCACGCCAGTCCACCTTTCATTACTTTAATTGTATTCTGCATTTCAGAATTAACCAAAACAACAGTGAAGTGACCAAAGCTTTAAATGCTCTTAATTAGTTTAATTGATGTCTTTAATGTAATTAATGTATCATAAATAACAACGAATGTGAGTGTTTTTATATGCGTCCAATGTACGCAACCGATATTTATAAAATTTGTATGGTACGTTCATGTGATCCCACGGCACAATATAGACTACACAAAACTTTGGAAAAGCGTGTGGTGCCACGCGTCCTAGGAAGACATAATTCATCACATCTTCCCAACTATTTGTTCCAGGTTAGTGATTTTTGGAATATGTTTTTAATTTATCATGCTATAAATCGTTTTGAAAAAATGAACAGTACCCCGGCCGAGGATGTCACCACATAGTTTGGAGCACAAATTCACATAGCCAGTGCAACGGAACCAGGTCTGCCGTCAAAAATTCAAGCAACCTTTTTCAATGATAAAAATAGAGTGCTTCGGTCTTATTATCCATATTATATTGAACAACAAAAAACCAATTATCTTAATTTCGACAATAAGAAATAAATAAAATAAAATAAAGCAACAGGAGAAAGTCTTCCGACTCCAAAAACTTCTACCTATGGAATATAGCACAGACTTACATGTGGTATTTATAGATTTTATGAAAGCTTTTGACAGCGTTAAGCAGGCACTTGGACACAGGCACTGAATCTAAAGACGCAAAAACTCCAATGGCTAATTGGCAGAAACTCTGAGCTATCAACTCAAAATAAACTCCTCATTTACAACAAAGTGCTAAAGCCGGTGTGGACCTATGGTCTCCAATTATGGGGAACTACTGCAAAGACCAACAACGACATTATACAGCGCCTCCAAAATAGAGTAATCAGGGGAATCGTTAAAGCTCCCTGGTACGTGCGTAGTGAAGATCTGCACAAGGATTTAAATTTAAAAACCGTCTCAGACACAGTCAATCTCGGTGCAGTTAAACGTGCTGAAAAGTTAAAAAAAACACATTAACGCAGAAGCTTCCGTACTAAGCAATGAAGCAACTGTAAAAAGAAGATTAAAAAGAAAGAAACCTCAAGACTTAGTTGTCAATATTGTTCAAGCTACACTTCAAATTGTGAAATGAAAATTACTTATTAGTTTTATACTAGGTTTAATCTTTATGGAATGTAAATAAAAATTAATAACATTTCAATAACAAAAAAAAAAGAACAAAAAAAAACTTGGACGGCTTTACGAAGACGAAATGTGCCTGAGAAACTGGTATCTTTTCTTTACGAAAATACCAGGTGCCGCGTGTTACATAAAGGGAAACTGTCTGACCCCTTTGATATACAAAGCTGCGTTCGACAAGGGTGTATCCTATCACATGTGCTGTTTTTGCTTTTTATTGGCGATGTTCTGGAAGCTGCCCTGCTACCGCATCGAAACTGTGGATGGGACATATTTTGCTATCTTCAACACCTCGATTATGCTGAAGACGTATGCTTCCTAACACACAGAACACCGCAATTGAATGGTATGGTTGAATCACTAGAGGAATATACATCAACTGCTGGCTTAAAAATTAAATGCAGGAAGACACAAATTTTAAGTTTGTCTAGCAACGCAACTGCAATTGTGAATATTTCTGGTGCAAAAGTGGAATGTGCTAAGCAATTTTCATATCTTGGTAGCGAGGTAGCAGTTTTCGATGCTGCGGACGAAGACTTCAAATCTCGCATTGGTAAACCAAAGCCGCCTTTGGTATTCTGTGTGGCGCAATAACAACATCAGCGTTCACACAAAAATGAAAATTCTTAAATCCACTCAGTTCTACGTTAGACTTGCAGTTCATGGAAAGTGCGCAAATCCATCACTACGAGCCTTCCAACAAATCACTGCCTGAGGAACATCTTCCGCAATTTTCGACCCAAATTAAATTCTAACTCAGATCTACTGAAAGAGAAACAAATGGAGCTAGTCAAAATGCTCATAAAACGCAAAAAATGGAGATGTGTTGGGCACACACTCTCGACGCATGCATTGCAGTGGAACTCTTCCACTTCGTCGCAAGCCTGGTAACCAAGTGAAACTTGGAGGCGAACAGTTGAAAGGGAAGCTGGATTGGAGAGAGCTGAAACCAATTGAAGTGCATTGCCAAAACTCGCACGAAATGGCGCCCAGGCGCGGTTGATGCCTTGTGTTTCACGAGAGATTAAAGACCTAAAGAAGAAAAAAAAGGAAGATTGGCTTTTCTTAAAACAAGGATTTCAAAATTTCCATGCTAATTTTTTGCCTTCTGAACCTGACGCTTATTGAGACAACTATGGCCACGACCAAACTAATAATCAAGAACAACATTATCCAAGAGATCAATAGGTCATAGAGAGATGAAGGCAGCTGCCTAACCGCTAGTCTACTGTGGCCGCAAACAAATAAGAAAAAACACAAAGGAACTGCTTAGCCTTTCAAGAGAAGGAGGTCGGGCTTATATAACTGGCCACCGGCTATTTGGGAGGCATTCCTTCAGACCAGAAGCTTTCTTCCATGAATATTATAGAAGTTGTAGAAGTGCGAAAGAGGAACAAAGAGTTAAGCACTTGCTCTACAATTGTCCAGTCTTAGCTAAAATCAGAGCTGGTTTTCTAGGTAATTCTTTTCTCAATTCCCTTGCGGAACTGCCTGGCGGGGAGATGAGGTCAATCCTGAGCTCCATAGGAGCAACAAAATGGTTCCACGAAGAAAAATAAATGAGGTTTCCGTGTCGCGTAGTGGTGTTATAATGGACCTGTAAGGTCCAGCATTTCTTGACTTCATCTTCTGCTTGCGTTGTTGCAATTTCTAAAAGGGTTTTAAAAAACGCAGTTTAATGTCAAAGGACACAAATAGGGCAAAAATAGGAGCCCAAGCATTAGGCTGAATGAGGAATTATTTCTGGAATCTCTTTGGCCTTCATACAATTCTGTTGTTTGGATTGTAGGCAGCTATCGGATTATGATCCTGTTACATCGTGCACGAAATGCAAAAAGTGTCACAACTCAAGCTTTTCAATCGGGGTATTCCGTTTATGAATTCATAGTTTACTTATATATCATCGGCAAAATACACACTGTTGTTTTATGAACGTATTTTGCACAAGATGGACTTTCTTTATTGATGCATGCATTGCGTTCATAATACTAAATAAATGTCCACACATTTTTTATTTGAACCTTTCCTGAATATTTCGGTTTTAAGTATGCCATACGTTCATTTTCTTTTCCTGAGACAAAAAGGATAAGGCAAAACTAAATGTACTTATTGAGCACTTAGATGAATTAATTTCCCTGATGATAGTGCATCACATTTTGACTACCATTAGTAAATGTTTTACAGATAATGCAAATCAAATTATAGTACCATTATTTTTACTGCAGTTTTTTAAGTAATCACTAAAAGTTTACTGGTAGTTTACAAAGTAAATTTCAATATCAGTACAATTTTACAGAATACTGCTATGGGTAATGCAGTAAATGTAAAATGCAAAACGAAATTAGCATCCCATATCTTTAATAGGTATTTTTAAAAATTAAATAGCGTACCCGTCTTGCCATGCGAGACCAATATAAACCTATTTTCAGTTATTTTATTCCTGCGCTTTTAGTTAAACAATATTTTTTATTGCACTGTCTTGTGTACAGATAAATAAATTTTTTAAGTTTCCCGATGGATAATAAATCACATAGATTTTGCAACCAAAAATACACGAATTTTCAAAATTTAACGGTAAGCGTTTGAAATCAAAGGGCATATTATTTGAGATGATAGAGATTCTTGAAATCAAAAGATCTTCTGCTCGTGGCTTACCATTGAGAAATTTCGTCTCTCTTTTTTTATGGCGATCATTTGTATGTGAATTTATGCTTCGTATACAAATGTTGCCCATTTATGGAAATATTAATGTAGAGGACTGGTAGAAATAATAGTTTCACAAGTCGTAATAATTTTAAGCCTGCATTTCTTTTCCATGATCCAATATTAATTTCTAATTTCTTGATTTTTATTTCAAACGTGTATTTTTTTAGAACTACTGAGAGAAAGGCTTGCGATCGTTTCCAGTTTAGTTATTTCACATTCAGTTATGTGCACTTATACTTCTTTCTATACTCAAGCAATCATCACTTACGCTTCTGTGGTCTGGTGGCGACGGAGCATGGTTAAGTCCACAATCCGGGAACTATACAGGCTGCAAAGAAGTGCATGTTTATGCATCACGGGTGCCATGAGTACAACCTCTGGTGATGCCCTAAATGCTGTGCTTGATTTGCTCCCCCTGGATCTTAAGATACAACAGGAAGCAATAAAAGCAATGTGTAGACTCCATAAATATGGTTTCTGGCATGAAGATGGAACTTCAGGACACAGAGAAATCTTTAAGTTGCTGTCGGAGCAGTATCCACTGTTTTTGGCACCTAAAGATGACCTGATACCCACAGTTTCATTTGGAAGGAAATTTGATGTCAGATTTCCATTGCGTGAGCAATGGAGCAATCCAGAATGCATGCAGGGAGGTTTGACGGATATTTTCTTTACCGATGGGTCCAAGACTGAAATAGGGTCTGGAGCCGGATGGTACTTAAACGATAGTAATAAGTATCACTATGCTATGGGGGGAATGGCAACTGTTTTTCAAACAGAAGTTTTTGCCATCCTAAAAGTAGCCGAATGGATAATCGAGCGAAGATGGAGCGGGAAACAGATTGGAGTCTTCAGTGACAGTCAGGCTGCATTGAAGGCCCTGGAGAACGTGAAGCAAACCTCAAAGATTGTTCAAGAATGTAAGAAGAAGCTTAATTCTGTCGCAAGACAAAACAGGCTTGTGCTTATATGGGTTCCGGGACACTCCGGTGTTCAAGGAAACGAAATTGCCGACGAATTGGCCAACCGTGGATCAGCGGTGCTCCCACAGGGGCCAGAGCCAATAATCGGATCAGCGATTATGTAGGCAATATACATAAAGAGCGATGGTCCGGTCTAGAATGCTGCAGAATTGCAAAGTGTTTTGTGACAAGTCCGAACAGAAAACTGTCAAACTTTCTACTAAAACTTAGAAGGAAAGACATTCGGTTGATGGTCGGCATCATTACAGGACACAACCCATGGGGTCAGCATATGACCACCATTGGAATCATCGAGAACCCGGTATGCCTGTCATGCTTGGAGGAGGCGGATAGCACTGAGCACTTTCTCTGTGAGTGTCCTGCCTTTGGTAGAGCAAGGCTACGAGTATTGGGTTCCGATGTCATGAGAATGACTAATATTCGTTCTCTAAAACTGGAGGATATTTACAGATTTGCCAAAGAATCTGGAAAACTCTCACAGGACTAACTACCTCTGTCTCTATTCTTTCCTATCTCTTTCTCCGATACTTTTCTCCCTCTCTCCTTGACTATCTACCCCCTTTCCTGAGCTTTAAATACAATGGGCTCTTTAGCCTGAATGTTTTAGGAGCCACCAAATCTCCTGGTGCTCCTTGGCTCGACCTTTTCAAATTCAATTCAAATTCATACTCAAGCAAAAAATTCTATTGTAGTTTCAATCTTCGCAAATAAAATGTTGACGCTAATAAATTAATAAAACTTCGCTCACATTTAAAAATTAAGTGACACACGTCATAACTGCGATTTGTTGATATGCAAAAATATGAAAAATATTTTGCGTGCAAAATGCAACAGCACAGATTTATACTACGCTTGCGTGTGAGTGCTGAGCATGTACCGGAATTTATATGAATAAATTTACTTTAAAATGTATGCCACTTCCGCATGGCACACGTATTAAAGGCGGGCAAATTTAATTAAATTTTAATGCCATTTTTATATGCAGACTACATAGATTAACCAGTGGGGCGCATACGTGATTTTATTGCGCTCTTCGCCATTTGTTGTTTTTCTACTCTCCCGCAGATACGCGCGAGGGTATTTTACTTTTGTTCACAGAACGGTTGTATGAAAACAGTATAAAGGAATACAGAAATATGCATACAAAAATGCTCAGAATGCTGAAAGGTATCACCATACGTCCGTCTGTGCGCAAGATTACTCGAGCAAAACTTACTATACATATTGCAATGAAACTTGGCACACAGCAATGAGATATGCTGAAGGTAGTTTGGTACTGAAAATTGGCGAAATAGGTCAATGATCACACCCTCACTTACATAACGGTAATTTTCGAAAAAAATAAAAAATACGTCTGTTATAAATGAGGCAAAATAACTCAAATTCGGTTCAACTACTCAACCCAACAAAAAAATAAGAGGGAAATTAAATATTTGAAAAAAAAAAAATTTTTAGTTTGATCAAATTTTCCGTATGTTCGTCTGATGTTGCAAGCTATAGCTCTTATTATCTATGAGTTTGCCTGATTCAAAATTTTAACAGCCAGCTCAAATTAAATTTTAGTGAAATGTGCGCGGATATAAAAATTAGGCTATGCATACATAGTTTTTATATTTCCATTTTTTGTTTCGTTTATTTGCGATGTGTCGGAATGTCACGCATTTACGCACGAGCACATAAAAACACATGCAAATACACCCACTCGCACCATCACAATACATATAAGTCAACAGAATTTTTCCGTTTCCTCATCTCACCCACGCCACTCACCCAGTCGTTTTTAATTTTATTTCTTTGTTTCTCAGCTCTGTTTAATTTTTATTTTTAGTTTTTTTTTGTGTTTCGCTTCTATTCAAATTATACTCGTACTTACAATTGTGTAAATCGCACTTGTTAACGCCAAATTTTTCGCATGTAACATGCGACAACATCCTGTCCCCGTTAGCGGTCCATATGGATATAATATTACCGACTTCATCTTCTCGCCCGCACCGACGCCAACACCAGTCGCGGCTGCCGCGGCCGCCACAACACACGTTTTATGTTTGGCTTTAATTTTCATGTTCTGTTCTGCTTGTTGATTTGCTTTTTTATTTTTATTATTGTTGTAGTTGTTATCACTTGCTGTTGGTGTTGGGCAACAAAGAAACTCGATCCCGTTTAACACCTTTTGCTGGTGCGGCTAGTGTTGTGGTATTCTTGTTCTTATTACGCCTCTTATTGTAGTCCTGTGAATTTGCGTGAGTTGTAGGCGCCTTTGGTGTGCCGAACAATAGCTGTTTATTGTGTATTAAAGTCTCACGCTTTTGGCTGAAGCAGCTAACCGGCTAAGCAGCCATAGACAGCCTTCTGCGTTCTCGCCTGCTATATTTTCTACCGCTATCTTAAAGGTTTTGCTTTCGTCTGTCTTTGTAAAGTGCTTTTACATTCGGTAGCTGTTTATGTTTCTGCCTCGAGTATTATTTTCACTGTGATATTACATTTCTTGTGTACAGGTTACGTATACGCCATGTAGTCAGTGGTAATTGCTATTTAATAAATTTGTATGGTCTTTCATAACTCTAAATCAAGTATTTCGTGCACTTTATGCAAATTTTACTAAGACTACAGAGATTGAAGTGAGTTGGATGCTGCAATGAGAAAATGTGATATCTTTATAGTATATGTAGAATATATTAATTACGAAATAAATAATTTTGAATATACACAGAGAAAGCGAGAGCGAGTATGAAAATTTCCAAGTTATTTATACATAATATTACGCATATTTTCCGCATTTCTCCATATTTATTTTGAATAAAAACAACTTATTTAGAAACTTCAATATTTGGGGGGTAACTTATCTATCACTTTTCCTCGCAATTGCTGTAAGTGCTGGCCTGAGAAATTTCAGTTCAGTTATTTGTCCTATAAACCAGCAATCTATCACTTTTTACGTTTTGAATACGTGCTGCTGGGGTCGAAGCTACACTAATTTCAGTTGTGTTTGCTTGTGGCAGTAAGACCACTAATACAAATGCAAACACAACTACATTATTTTGAAGGCAAGACGCAAACAAAAAGGTCAGCAGCTGGTTTCAATAACTTCTATAGCGAGTAAGAACAACTTAATATAAATAAATATTTACGTATACCCACATGCACACTCAATTATTGGTGTATATATCCCCATTTATATACGCAACTTGATGCTGAAAATTTGTCCTCTGAAAGGTAAATATTTGTATTTGCTAGCAAAATACTTTTGGTATATAGTACTTTACGCAGCCGTCGGGTTTTTCTTACCAAGATTATTATTGCATATTTCGCAATGGCCTAAACTCTAAAATATTTAATTTAAACTTATGGTTTTATGGCACTTAGCGGAAGAGAAAACTTTTTAATTTTATTTTTTATCTTTCAGTTTTAATTTCTATATTATTTTATAAATCAATCTGTTGACATTAAGTGTGCTATTTAACAATTTGGCGAGGAATTTATATACATACATCGCTTAATGGCCAGTGTCAAAAGGGATAAAATTAAAATAAACTAAAAAAATTTTAAGTTTAATTTGGCGGTCGCTGTAGCCGAATGGGTTGGTGTGTGAATTCGAAATTCACAGAGAGGTCGTTGGTTCGAATCTCGGCGAAACACCAAAATTAGGTAAAACATTTTTCTAATAGCGGTCGCCCCTCGGCAGGCAATGGCAAGCCTCCGCCATGAAAACGCTTCTCATAAAATATTTGCCGTTCGGAGTCGGCTTGAAACTGTAGGTCCCTCCATTTGTGGAACAACATCAAGACGCACGCCACAAATACGAGGAGGAGCTCGGCCAAACAGCCAAAAAAGGGGTGTACGGGGCAATTATATATATATATATATAAAGTAATTTAACACAATAATCAGTTTACATAATTACAAATTAACAGCAATTTAATAACAGTTTTAACTATTTTTAAATAATTATTGTGCGGTACATCTGGGCGTGACAGGAAGGAAGTTCCAAAAATGAACAAAATTGTTTAGGTAAAGACCGTAAAGAGTGAAACTTCGTCGTTTGGTCTATACCTACATACTGTAAGCTTAGAAAGATCTTAAGCTGCCATGACTTCGATATGAATCTTAACCCTCGAGAACACGCGCCTCGTAAGATAGCACGGATTCTCGCACATGAGCATTTTGCTCACTTCATGTAAGAATGTAACTTTTTAATGGATTATGATTTTTAAACATTTCCTTTTTAACATAGTTATAATACCAAGTCATTTTTTTTGCAATTATGTGTTTATTTAAGAAATTCACACTGTAAAATTATATAGATTCATTCAATCAAGACATAACCAAAAATTTTACATTCATACTTTAGTATATTAACAAAAAAAACTCCTTGTAACAAAATAAATAAATAAAAGACAAGAATCAGTCTTCGGTAAGATTGACATTTACGTTGCTTTCGAAGCAAGATGGGCACATATACTTAACGTGTTCCGTGCGAAGTAATTTTCCACATAAAGTGCAGCCTTTTTTCGAACGTCTGTTTTTACTCCTGGGGCAAAGCTCGCAAAAGCCCGGTTGTAGGTGTTGGCTTTCAGGTTTTTTTGCTGGTACAATGCGATCCATAGTATTTCTTAAACCACGAGGTAAAGTTTTTATGGCCTGCCGATTAGAAATATGTGGCTTTATTAGCTCCAGGGCAATTTCCTTTAGAAACGTCCTCTTCTGGGTTAAATTTGCGAGTTTTGCCAGTAATGTCAATAAGCGTGAAAAAGAGGCGCATTGGCCACCTGCAGGTTATCCTGGAAACTGAATATGTGCCTTTCATTTGATCAACAGTGTCTACACCCCCTTTCGTCTGGTTGTAAAAGGTTATTACTTCGGGTTTGTTCTCAGATGTTTCATCATTAGCTTGGCCATCGGCATGAAGTGATGATAGCATAAGTACAACTTTTTTCTTTTTTTCACTGGAATGTAAGAGACAAGAACCTTGTTTTCGGCAAATGCAGTCATTGGATGTGGTTGCGGCCTTCCTTTTGCTGAAATAAATTGAGGTGGAATTTCCTTTTTATTTTTTCTTATTGTACCCACAATGGTCGTTTCTATATTGTTTGTATAGTTCATCTGCTAAAGGTATTGGAGTAAAATAATTATCCATGGTAATGTTTCTGCCACTATTCAAAATTGGGGCAGCAACCCGAGGTTTTCAACAAAAAAGATAAATCAAGAAATACTTACATTGTTTCTCGCGCAATGAGCAAAAAGCCGCTCTTAAAAATCAACCGTCTGCCTACACGTCCGATCGTGCACTAATCGAAAGAAATGCTCGTCAAAGTACGATGCACAACTACTAGCGAAGGTACTCACCACAATTAGCGCCAGAATTACATAGAACATAAAAATTTCGCGAAATGAAGAATTGCTTGAGCAAAATGCTCATAGCGCGTGTTCTCGAGGGTTAAAGTGCATTTTGTGAAATGGTATGTGTATTCTTAAATCGCATGGAATGTTGGACACTTATAGCTGCTTACACGAACAGACTCGAGGCCTTCGTAATTCGAATTTTTAGGCGACTTTTGGAGATTTTGTGTACCGAGGTGGTTTATAACATTGAGGCTCTACGACAATAATAAAATTGAATCTGTCTTATAGGATAAGACGCATTTGATTTTTGTTTAAGTATGGTCTTACATGGAGGGCCATGATGGACAGCCATCTAACCTTACCTATATTGACGAAATATCAGACACATATAATTTTACTGAAGTTACCTGAAAAGGAAAAAGGTACTACTTTGGAACCAGCATTAACACCGACAACAATGTCAGCCTTGAGATCCAACGGATAATATCTCTTGACAACAAATGCTACTTTAGCAATTGAGTATTACAGTCCTCTTTTGACGAACGAAACTAACATTCTACAAGGCTCTCACCATGCCCGTCCTAACGTATGGCGCAGAAGAGTGGGCGATGACAACATCCGATGAAGCGACGCTTGGAGTGTTTGCCACAAAGATTCTGCGGAAGATTTTTTGACTTTCGTACTTTGGCAAAGGCGAGTTTCGTAGGCCATAGAACAACGAGCTGTATGAGCTTTACGGTGACATAGACATAGCGCAGCGAGTAAAGATACAGCGTCTTCTTTGGCTGGGTCATGTCCGGATTTGAAAGTATGTACTTGATGCGGTACCAGCTGGTGGTAACAAAGGAAGAGGAAAACCTTTTCTCTGCTGGAAAGATCAGGTTGGGAAGAACTTGGCTTCAATTGGGTTGTCCAACTGGCGCTGGTTAGCACGAGAAAGAAACGACTGGTGCGCTTTGTTAAACTCGTCCAAATCGCGTAAGCGGTTATCGCGACAATCAAGAAGAAGAAGAAGAGTGTAATACTGCAGCTACTGAAATATTTATTTATGACCTAAAGAATGGAAATTATGCAATTAAAAAAAATATATATAATTTTCCATATAAATTCTTACTCAATTCTCGCCATTTTAAGAACTCATGTTGCGTGATTTCACTGTTTGTAGTGAAAAATAACCAGTTACGCCCGTTCCCTATTTCCAATTAAGAAGCTAACTTTTTACTACTATTTAAAAATATTTAAAAAAATTCACACACAAATCTGCAAAGAAGCTACATGTGTCGGGCGAAAGGCGGCGACTTGTCAAGAGGGAGCTAAAAAGCTGCTTAGCTGCCTTATTCTTCTTGATTGGCACGAAAACCGCTTAACCGATAGCTGTTTTAACTGTCAAATCTTTAATAGTTAAATTAGGACTCATTGCTTTTCCGCTAGTACCTTAGCCTCGATGCTCCCAAATCTTAAATAAATGGTATTTATTAAGCCGTCTCGTATTAGTGTACGCTAACAAGCCATCCAAACTATCATATAACGCTCCAACAAAAAATCTCATTACAAAAAGGTGTGCTACTCACTCATTCCTCGCGTTCTCTCTCAGTTCTCTTTTTACCGGAGCCATGCGCTTCGCCTATGTTGATACAGACCGACAAAAGTTGTTCGACTTTGAGAGTAGCGAATCAAACTGCAACTTTTCGATCGGCTCTAAGCATATTGCAACAAGAGAAATTTAAAAACTGTATTTTTTCTAATAGCTTTGCCGTTCAAAGCAAAGAATGCATTAGGTACGAGTCCTGTTTAAAAGTAATGGCTTAAGCATCATCTGTAATCGACTGTTATAATGATTTTGAAAATTCGAAATCTTTGCTAACTTCGATTAAGGTAAGCAGTAATTGCTCACGCACAGGATTATGGAATTGAAATTGGCTAAAAATAAGTCCATGCGATGAGTTAAAATGAAAGTTATTACGAGTATACCAGCGAAATTTACACTGTAGCAGCTACAATTTCCTTCACCAGCGTGCTGCATAATTTAGTTATTGCTGCTTATATATTTTTCAATTTAATCATATTCTCAGAATAATAAATGAATTGCACACTCTAAAACGTCCAACCGCCCTTTTTATTTTTCCCCCATTGCTTTGTTTAGCTAAAACTTAAGTCTTATATGATAGCACAAAGGCATAGTTAACTTTCAAAATATCTCACTTCTTGCTTTATTCTTTGCCGAAGGTCATGGAAAGTCAAACAAAACTTCAAATTAAAACGCCTAAGGCACAAACAACGCAATCTATTTGCGGGTTTTTGAATTAGCAAAATTTAATGGAAATACTTTCCCAATTTAGCTGAAGATGATGACCTGCAAGCATTGCAGAGGGTGTGAGTAAAACAGCTCTGCATGGCGCTGTCTCTTGCTAGCGGTAAACGCAACAAACATTATGACCAATCATCTCAGTGTTGGCTTGAAATAAAAATAATCTTCCCAACGTCAAACAAATTAGTACATACATAACTATAAATTGTTGTTTTATGTAAATGTGTTTTGTTATCACTGTGCTTTGCTTGTTACCATTTTTGTTTTTACGTCATTTTCCTTCTTCTTCCTCCTTATGATAGTACAGAAATAAGTTGAGCTTTTTTATGGAGGGAGGCTTAAGTATTTTAACAAAGGCTAGCAATTCAGGGAAAAATACATATTTTTCTTTGCAAAAGCAGAGTTACATACAAGAGAACTGCATCATCCGATAACACATGTCCCTGTGTTTACAAGCTAAATGTTGCCTACAACAATGTTTGGGCTTATTTAATTTTCCTTACTTAAAAACAAAAAAATATAAATTTCACACAACAATAAAAACCACAAAATTTATTGTTGAACCTTTGTTTGAAGTCAAAAGAAAATAAACAAATTTTCTTCACAATTTTAAACTATTTAATTTGAAACTCTTGAAATTTTCAGCAACCTTAAACTTGCTTTTTATTATCTACAAACTTTGAAAATTTCAGTTATAGGAGTTTATTGTGGTGTTAATTACACTTCTGTAAAAAATAAAATAAAGTAAGTAGGGACTGTAGGCAGGTGATTGGACTAGTGACGGACCACTTTATATGGGAAAAGCACATGGAAGAGGTAGGCATCTCAGACAGCGCACTCTGCCCAGCATGTGAAGAGGAGAATGAGACGGCGGACCACTTTCTGTGCGTCTGCCCAGCCTTCGCTCGAATCAGCCTTGAGGTCTTTGGTAGTGATGTAGTAAGAAGTGACCACCGTGATTTTTTTGCACCGCAAGATCTACTCAGATTTCTTCGGAAGTCGTGTACACTTAAAGAAAATTAAAAAGGGAACCCGAGTGCAGTATAATTGACTTAATGGTGCCTGAGTGCTGTACTTGTCTGTCCCAACAAACAAAAAGAAAACTAACCCCGCCAAAGCGTCTTTAAAAGTTCTTGTTGATGCCTTTTCGGTAAATTCCTTTTGATAAATTTCCGGAAAATTCTTTTGCTTATAAGAATGGCACGAGTCGGAAGCAGCGATTACTTGAAGTTTCCCCGACATCTATTCAGGCTGTCAACAGAAACAACTAAGCAACCGAAAGTTGTTCCTGGCTTAAATCTCCAGTTGTTGATGGCGCCATGACGGCGTTGCTTCAGACCACTAAAACCTTCTTGGTTCCTGCCCTTCATAAGGTCTACACACTAAGTTCCTGCTAGCTCAAAATTTTGCAATATATCGCTGTACCATTATTGCGAACACGTGACTCCTGATAAGCACGGACTCTGTCTTGTGGGCAGCTAGTCTTAGGTTTTTCGCGCAATCCATTTTTGAGCCTATTTAACAGTACGTTGCGCAAAGTTCACTACCTGTGTGAGCATTTTTAGTGATGCCCCCTTGTGTACTTTGAGTCGCGAAATACCATCGTACGTGATATTGCACAGTTGGCAACCTAGCACGGATCTTTGTGCCACGCCAGCTGTGACTTTGTTGTTGAAAGCGCTAATGTCGCTGTCGTAGTGCAACACTCTATCGGAAAAATAGCTAGAGGTTATTCTTTGTAGATAGCTAGGCACTTGTAATATGCAGAGAGCGGGGAGTATTTTCAAACAACTAGCCCTGTTGAATGCGTTTTTAACACCTAACATCACAATTAAAAAGTACCCTTTGGTTCCATCTAACCGTCGCTTGTCATCGATCCCCGAGTTTTTGATGATAAGCCGGAACAGCTCGCCCATGGAGCTCAACATGCGTAGTGGACGATATGCAGTGGAAAAACAAGCGCCTTAATATTTTGGTATAAGTGCCAATTTTTGCAACTTCCAGCTGTTTGTCAAAATGTCTTCTCTCAGTTCTTCTTCTTTCTTCTTAATTCGCGCCATAACCGCTTACGCGATTTTGGCCGAGCTTAACAAAGCGCGCCAGTCGTTTCTTTCTCGTGCTAACCGGCGCCAATTGGACACACCAAGTGAAGCCAAGTCCTTCTCCACCTGATCTTTCCAACGCAGAGGAGGCCTCTTCCTCTGCTACCCCCAGCTGGTACCGCATCGAATACTTTCAAAGCCGCAGCGTTTGTATCCATTCGGACGACATGACCCAGCCAACGAAGCCGCTGGATCTTTATTCGCTGCGCTATGTCTATGTCGTCGTAAAGCTCATACAGCTCATCGTTCCATCGTCTGCGATATTCGCCGTTGCCAACGTGCAAAGGTCCAAAAATCTTACGCAGAATCTTTCTCTCGAACACTCCAAGCGTCGCTTCATCGGATGTTGTCATCGTCCAAGCTTCTGCGCTATACGTTAGGACTGATATGATGAGAGCCTTGTAGAGTGTTAGTTTTGCTCGTCGAAAGAGGTCTTTACTATTCAGTTGCCTACTTAGTCCAAAGTAGCACTTGTTGGCAAGAGAAATTCTATGTACGTTGGATTTCCAGACTGTCATTGTTATCGATGTTAATGTCGGTTCCTAAATAAGCGAAGTCTTTTACAACCCCGAAATCATAACTGTCTACAGTAACGTGGGTGCCGATACGCGAGTGCGCCGACTGTTTGTTTGAAGACATGAGGTACTTCGTTTTGTCCTCGTTCACCACCAAACCCATTCCCTTTGCCTCTTTATCCAGTTTGGAGAAGGCAGATCTAACAGCGCGGTTGTTAAGACCGATGATGTCGATATCATCGGCATACGCCAACAGTTGTACGTTCTTATAAAATATTGTGCCTGAGCGATTCTCTCAGTTACATATTGACAATGGTCGCAAATATCCGTGGATATAGTGGTACCGCTTTATTCAGTGCGATATTGAGAATACCGTCTGGTCCTGGTGCTTTTCGAGGCTTGCTTCGAATACTTTGCTCACATTTACCGCTGGGATCTTAGTGGCTGGTTAACTTGCGAGGTCCGTAGCAAAGTCAGGCTGCATATTATTGCCCTAATGTGCAATCTTGTAGTTCCACTGCTTATGAAAGAAAATTCGATGACGGAACTAGCACCATTTTTGCCGTTTATAAACTCTCTGGAAGAAACTTGGAAATAGATCACAAGAGTACGTAGCTTTATCGGATGATAAACTGGGTGGAAAGTAATTTTTTTTTCTTTTAAAGTCAATAAAATTCCAAAAACTCTATGCACTATTTAAACAAAAAGTTATGGAGACTACCCTAAAATTCAGAAAATACAGTTGATCAATTTCAAATTTACTTATTGGAAGTTCTTGAAGGTTTTATATTTAAATTTTGTATGCCATGCATTACGCATCTCTGTTCGTTTTAATGGAACATCCACACTTGTACATGAGAGTTTCCGGCAGATAGTAGCAAACCACAGAATCATCCAATCAATTAGTTAGAGAAACACGTAAATCTGTGCCTAATTTACTTCTGAGTAGTTATGCTTCTGATACTGAATATCAGTTTTAGTAGAAAAAAATCAAAACGCAGAGTCAATGCTTTATGAATAATCACTTAAAGTGCCGCTCGTATATAAATCCGGTTTGATTGAGTAACTCAGACCAGACCGTTATCAGATCAAATGCGTACAAAAAGGCAAAGAAACAAGTATGCGATAAACAGAAGCCCGCTAACATCTCATAAGAGATTCAAACCTGAAAATTTCCAGCGGAAGGTAATTGAGTCTTCCGTAACCATCTAGGAAGGCGATAATGGCGATACTGCAGATTCGTTTAAGATTGTGTAGTAATAAAGACACTCTTTTCTTTTCTAAATAACAAGCTTTTAATTCCTTGTCGTCATCCGATTGCCAGCTAATTCAACACAGAGAAATATGAATGCTCGATTCAAAACAGATTTTCTCCATTAAAGTAGGTATAGATACTCAAAATCTCAAACTTTAATACAACAATAAATTTAAATATCTTTCTTAAAGCAAGTCATTTTGTTACTCTGCTAATTTTCTCACTTATTTCGAGCGGTGAGTGGTTAAAACCAACAAACCAAAAACCACCAAAAGTGGTACTTGCAATAACAGTTAAACCACTTTATTAAATGCAAACCAACTCAAGAAACAAACAGGAATGTCCTTTGCTGCTCTACTAAAATGCAGCCAAATGTCAAAGCCGTTGGCTGTTACTCCGTAAATTATAAGTGCATACATATATACCCACATACATAGGTATCACCCTTTTCTAGTCCTTACCAACACTGTTGCATTGTACTTGCATGTACTGAGAGACGAAAGCTGCTTCATATATTATATTATATATTCCCACACGTATGTGCGTATGTGATATGGTTTCATACTCATCTACACTCGCCAACATAACTATCGGTACATACTTGCTGCCGTCAAGTATAAGCTGTCTGGGGAAGAGTAAGTTGATTTTCGTGGCATAACTCGAAAGCGATTTTTTTTTTCATTATATCCTGCAGCTGCATTTGAAATGTTGATCTATGGTTGGCTTTCTTGTAGTGTTGGGAAAATTTGGTTGCCGTTTAAAATATATATGCCTGTGTATATATTGTTGTATCCAACTTCTTGCGGTTGCAGCTTCTTGGTATGTTTAGTTTACAAACTTATTTTTTGTTTGTAAATTTTTTGTAAATAAGTAGCTAGCGAGAAAACGTTGAGTGTTCACACTTCTGCACGCTGGCTGAGTACAATATTTGAGATGCGAGTGTCAAAACCACACATAAGTATGTATAAGTATGGATATGTACATATATACACTTAATTGCTGACTACACCCTTTGCATTGGGTTTGGCCAGGCTTTTCCTTTACTGGATGGTGTACATTTTGATGTTTTCCACAATTGGAGGGGCTTATAGTTGTATGCCACCCCTAAGGGCAGATGGTTTTTTTTAAGGAAATACACTCGAAGGTTTGTAATTGTTTGCCGAGGAATGTACGCTTCTAAAAAACCATATATTAATAATCGGAGTTATAAAATTTATTACATTCTAAGAATTCATCCAAAATATTTTGGAAAAATATTAAGATTTACGTGATTTCAAAATACCCCCAAAAATTTAGTTTTTATGAATAAAATTAGTTTAAAATCTTTTCCTCAAAAAATCAGCTCAAATGAAAATTTTTAGATTAAAAAGCTAAGCTTTAAAACCTTTATCGACGGTATCAAAATGAGATTTTCTCATTCATGTTTTTTTGTAAGACAGATTTCAGGAAAACTTGAATAACTCAATAAAAACAAACGAACTTACGAAGTATAGTTCTCAAAAATAATTATTGAAGTCATCAAAAGTTACCGGACTTAAGTTGTTTAGCCATTTGTAGTTTGTATGAAAATATCTCCAACTCGTTACGAATTATGAGACGGAGAGTCATTCAACGGATGCCCATTTCCTGAGAGTGACTTACGCATACGATAATGCCCTCTCACATGGCTTTGATATTTGTATCGGCTCATCTTAATAGGATGCTGAGCTGGCATTACTCCGCCTACCAGAGCACACAAATTTTGGGCGTGGATGCCTTCTACAATAACCAGCAGCGGTACTTTCATGTTTTTGCTTATGAAACGCGTTTTTAGTTTTTATAATTGAAAAGTTATATTGAATGAACAACTCATTTTTCTTAAGTTTTTTCTTATGTTCTGTCCTTTTTCTTAGCATAAACTTTCTTCAGCTGACGCTTCCAACGCGAGATGAGATTGTCGGACGGTTCTATTTTACATAATCAATCCTCTATACAGGGTGGCCTGCTGAAAACAAACAACCAAACTAGCGTGACTTGCTGAGCAGAGGTTCCGCAATGGTTATTTACTAAGTGTTACCTATTCAAAACACCATAATTTTTTTGTGTGAAATTAGTTTTTATTGATTTCAAAGACAAAATTGTTCAAAAATGATTACAATTTTAACATATATTCACTTTAGCCCGATGTAACCACCCTTTGCCTGGACTATAGCCTTCAAACGGTCAAAAAATGAGCTGCATGCTGCACGAATGTGATCTTGAGGTATTTCGGCCCATTCTCGTATAATCACTTTTTTCAGCGCATCCATACTGGCAAATTTTTCAGTCCTCACCTTGCTCTCCAAAACGAACCAGATGGAGTAGTCCATCGGATTTGCGTCTGGCGAATTCGGAAGCCATTGTGTGATTCCATCACACAAAAAAAAAATCAACAAAACTAAGACGAAAATGCTTTTGATGGCTTATAAACATTATATTGAACTATCATTAGAACAATTTTGAAGTTAATGTCATGAGCGGTTTTACAGATGCAAGCAGTGTGAAGTTGGTAACACTTCATATCGTTCACCCTGTAGTCCCACATAATAAAAACACCAACGGTTCCATTGTGATACTTTAGTTACTTGAAGTTATTCGTTCGAAAAGTAATTCCTACAGATACTTAGCAATAGGCTTAGCCAAAGGGGCACGTGTCACCCATAGACGTACATAGACTCCGATTTAAGAGGGGCTTAAAAAATCAATTTTTTTTACTGCAGTCGATAGATATATTATAGGAGAATATGCCCTCAACACTGTATAGCGGAATTCAAAGTGATTTCGGAGTTACAGGCGTGTGTACCGTCCCTCGTGTGAGTATACTTTCTACCTTCTGAAAACTTTGAAACACGTTTTCTCAAAACCATGTTTTTGAAAATGGCGTGTAAGAATAAAAAAAACGACGAAAGTTATCAATAATTAATTGTGTGTTCATTTTTTCATATTTTTATACAAGAGTAGTCTATTATATGCGAGAAAGCTTTCTTCTTCGACCGCAATCTTACACGCCGTTTTACTAGCGCGCAACGAGAAGCTGTGCTTGACCCTCATATGTCCGCCATTTTGTTTTTTTATTTATCGTTTATTATTCTTCTTATTTATTACTCTTCAATCATGCCTTCAAATAAATGTAAAAGATTATTCATGTGTGTCGCTTTTTTCGCCTCGAAAAAAAAATTGAGAAAAAACACCTTTTGAAGCCACTGATAAGAGTCTTGATGTTGTTCCACAAATGGAGGGGTCTATAGTTTTAAACCGACTCCGAACGGTAAACGATTTTATGTACGAAGATTCGAACCTACGCACTCCCGAACGGCAAGTCATAATTCTGGAGCAATAAGACACACCACATAGAGCATAACTGAGATAGATATATTTTATAGCCTGAGCTCTGGATTGCTGTCATATAGTATGGCAAATTGAAACGCGCTCCAATGTAATTGAAGCGAGTTTCCATATGTACATTCACATTAATAAAAAAGTATATACATATATGATACATCCATATGCATATAAACATAAGTACAGTGTAGCCTCTCCTAACGGACCTATTAGCCGAACACTTCAAAACACCCCTTTTGAGGGCACCTCTCATAGACGGCCAAATGCTGATTAACGATGAGTGCCCGCTCAAGGGAGGTTTCACTGCATATAAAAAATTCACAAAATTCCTTCCCAAGCACCACTCCTCTTATTGTGTACTTGTACTTATATGTATATGTTTTAGTGATTTGTAACCGGGGCAGCAGCTCGTTCGTTTGGCTCGTTAAAATTAAATTTGTATCGCAAACTGACTTTCACGCTTGCTTGCCTCTTCATTTACTCATAAAATCTATTTACTAACTAGCAGAGGACAACATTGACGATGAGAAGCGAAAGGAAGTTAGGGGACAACTTGTGCTTTTGTGGTTCGACTTCGACTTGGTTACGCCCTTCTTCTAATGGCTGCTGCCATAGTTACTGGACACATCTTCGCCAAAGTACTACTCTGATTTCCTCTTCTAATTTATTGCCCTCAGCATATCAGAGTTTCCACTTCATAGCTGGCGCTTGACTTGTTGACGGAGCTTCTTGCTCTTTTAATAACCCTTAGTGCTCAGCCATGTGCGAATATACGGCATACATACATACACATAAAACCTATAACTGACAGTAAATCTAAAATATATTTTCATTATTTCTGCAATTGCTGCAACTGGATTTGGGTATCTCGCTACATATCAAGATGTTCAAAATTGTGAGAGACGCTCATTAAGTTTCGCCTTTGCAGATATTTGCAAAACTGCTGATTGCTGCCACAATTTACTTATTGTTGTTATTGTTTTTGTTATGACTTTGGTAATTGGTAACTTTGAGTCTTCATTGCATTTATTTACCTATTTTTATTTTTTAATTTTTTTTTTTTTTTCAAGTTTAAACTAACCACTGTATAGCCGCAATTCACTGTTTTTAATTCCGCAAATCATTGGTGGCTATTGAAAGCTTGCATGAAAACAGCAGTCGTTAATTTTGCAGGCTTTCTCAACAACGCTTTTGTTTGGCTTTTGTTTTGCAAAATGAATTTTATTGTTGTTCTTGAGTAAACATATCGATTTTTCCACAGTTTCTATATTTTCTTTTGCCGAATCCAATGTAACCGACTCTCTCTGCGTCATTTTCCTTCTCTAGACAGCTGAAACGATTAACAGCATAATGCCCATTTGGATTTGGATGCCGCTGAAATGTTTACTGCGAAATTGCGGTTTTTGGGAAATACCGCACGTGCCCACCCGAACTCTCTGTTAACACTCTAATGATGAATTAATTGCCTACAATAACAAATACTTACCAAGTGGTGACGAAAATGTCTACAAACGGAAGAAGTAGTCATCATAAGCGCCCAAATAATTTTAAGTGGGCATAACTGTAAAAATTCAAGTTTGCGTGTCTAAGAGCGAATTCGGCGTTAATTTGAATTTTTCTTTTTTCAATTAAACAACAGAATTGATGAGTGCGTATTAGCTGAATAAATAACAAGAATAATTCAGAGAAAAAATTCAGACAAATTAAGGAATATTAAATTCAAGTGGAAATAAATTTGCATATTTTGGGTCATAAATTCAATTCATAAAAGTTCCTTGAGATTGCGTTAATGGCTAGAATACTTATGTACATACTTATTTATATGGTATACCCATGAAGCAATATTTAAATATGTTTTTGCTAAGGTGTCTAATTTTCACCCTGTGTCATCTTGCGCAATCTAATAAATTCGGGATGCCCTCATAGAAAAGCTATATTTTATTTCAGAGCAAATTTTGAAGTAAAACTACTCAAAAGCATAGAAATTAAAACGTTTGCTAAAAAGTATAGCAGGCAATACTGTTTTTGTTGTGCCACCAAATGTCGGCAAAAGAGAGCGTCGTGTCCCAAGCGATAAAATCAAAAGAAAATATTGGGTAAAATTAGGCGACGCATCATTGAAATCAGGCAAAAAACTTGCTGTATCACTTTTCGTCAAAGGATTTTGAGATCGAACCAGATCGGATCAGGGCGAAGTTGTCTAGTGATGCTCTTCCGATGCCTATCGAAATATTGCATTGCTGGAATGAGCTCGAGGCGCCCATCCTTTGGTTGACGCTTCTAGACAAACAGAAGGAATCCCTTCTTATTTAAAAAGTCTAGTATTATTCAAAAGAATTTTGATTTCGATCATATACTGTTTGTCGTATATTTCCCATGGAAAAACAATTGGCCTGTCTAACGGAATGACTTTTAGGAACGTCTTAAGAAACGAAATTCAAATCCAACATCAGTCAAATACCATAGGAGGGGCTGAATAAAAAGTTTAAAGACACAGCCCAAACAATTCATTGGGTTTGGGACAATACAGCACAGTCAATATCCAAAATTCGTACAAGAATTAAAGTAGGTCATCTGAGGGTGGGAAACAAATTTTTTTTGTGGGAAACCTATGACTTATGTTATCAAATGAAATGTGCCCAAAGTTCCAGAAATTGTTAAAGTCCAACAATTAAATTGAAAATATTATACTAAGTTAAGTTGTATTTTATTATTTTATGGTTTCGGTTATCACAATTGTTTTCTAAAACTTAAAAAAAATCATATCAACATAAGTTGGGACCCATTACTAAATTATTGCTTTACAAACAAAATTGCCATGAAAAATAGTATAAAAAGAATATATTTAAATGATTTAAATGATTTTCTACCTGGTGGATTTAAAGTGGTAATCTTGGTAACAAACTGTTAATGTACTATATCGGCGTACAGACTTAGTGCTTTTTGCCGAGTCTCCGTGCGACCTGCAAGATATGATCGATGAAATGCGCAATTATAGCTTTCCGTACGCTTTATAGTAAATTTGATCAAGTAGAAATGCATGGTGTTTAGAGAGTGTAGCAGAATTCCTTTTTCTTATAATTAGAAGTTTAGCGACGAGAATATCGAGATTATTAACGAATATAAATATCTGGGCGTGCTGCTGAAATACAAACTCTCTTATGCGAAACACTTAAATCTGGGGCTGGCTGATTCTAAAGCCACTATCAATGCAACTTGACTTAAATATATTAAATATCCTCGAATCTGCATTTGAAATAAACTTAAAATTTATGACGTGTGCTCAAGATCTATCATGTTTTATGGCGCGCAAGTTTGCGGTGTCGACGAATATGATTTAGTTGAGAGACTTCGACGTCTCTTTATTAATATACTTTATTTTTGCCGCCTAATACTTCGTATTATATGATTCACATCGAAACAAATTTAGTTCCGCAATATTTACATACACTCCGAGCACAGATGTACTTTGTCTTGCGGCCAATTCACAGGCTTCCGCACATCCTAGCTGAGGAGATTGTACGCCTCGGCGCTTATTGGGTAAAAAAGTGGAAGGATATACCGGTAATGATAAATATGGCTCCTCTTAATGCTTTTACTTCTGAGTCTTAGTCTGCGTTCATTGCTTCGTTTTTAGATGATTTTAAGAACAAAAAACTTTCGACTTTTCGGGACTCTGCTGCTAAATCAGAAGCACACGATTTGTATGCTAACTTAGCATTTAGAGATGTTGAATATTTAAGTGATGGTTTTTCTGTGTATGCTATTAGCTTAATTTTTCGTGCAAGAGGAAGTCCTTTTAACCGTAATGCAAAACCTTTTAAGAATGTTAAGTATGATACTTTCTACCGCCCGTACAGTTTGTAACTTGGGTATCCCTGAAAACATCCAACACGTCGCTGGCATCTGCACAATTTATAAAACATATTCGTTAAGTTAAAGACGTTAGATTTATATAATATTATAAATATCTAAATCTTTAACCTGCTAGCTGAAGTATAGGGCAACGATTTTAAATGAATTTTCATAAATACACTTTTGAGTTATTGGTACGCGCAGAAGCTTTAGTCTATATATACAACTGTTGAACCTAAACCCTTTGAATTAAAAATGCAGAAAATGTGACATCATATAATTATTTTAAATTATTCTGACTGACAACATATCAATGTTATACACATTGTACACACATAATTATCTTTTAAAAATAAAGAACATAAGAACTAACTTACCGACCTCCTTTTATTTACAGAAAGGGGATAAGCTTATGCCTATTTTCCCCTTACTTCCAAGTTGCATCATATTTTAAGTAGCATCCGAAATCAATTGTCAAACTTGACACAACCTTTTATAATTGAATAATGTGGTACACCTTTTTACATATAATATTATTTATATAGTCCATACCCATGCTCCCACTACCAACAACACACACTTCCTTACTCATACTTTCCTTAGCTCACCTACTTATATTCTCACATCTCTTCTTCACGCATTTTCTCCCTAACTAACTGATCTTTCCTTGCTCTTTGTTGCACAACAACAACAACAATTTACATTTTGACTCCCAGTATTAGTTTCTAAGGTCATATTTGGTAACTTAGTTGTACGAATTGTGTAACCTTGGAAATGATTAATAAAACTAAAAGGAAGCACGGATTATTATATAAATCTATTAGTTTGCGGAAAAAGAAATCAGGCCTGGCTGAAATTGTGAATGGTGTTTATAGTGCTTATACTGTAACAACTAATTACGTGCAATTTTGGTTTCGTTGATTCCGTTCAGGCATTTTTCCTGTTATGGAAAATGTTGATAAAATCACAGAAATAGTCGTAGCATCACCCAAGAGCTAAAGATGGACCATAAAACAGTTTTAAGCCATGTGTGCAAGAATGTTACGCAAAAAGAATGGATTGCTTTTTCCCCAAGCGAATATTGGTCTCTCTTTAAAGTGGTGCCTTAATTTTACAGCATTTCCCTTAGCTTAGAAAATATTGTGATTTGAATTTCACATCGGGTGCTGTATCAAATAAGCTGCAACCCACTAGGTAAAGGGTGTTTTTTTTAGAGGTTAGGTTTTCAAGTTGGCACTACTTTTTTCGTAGATGGTCTTTTTGACAGCTGTCACTTGATTTATGCTCAGTTTGGTTTGCCATTTCATAATGAATAGACTTACACCTGAACAACGTTTGCAAATCGTGCAAATTTATTACGAAAATAATGGTTCGGTTCGCGCGACGCATCGAAGAAAATTTTGTTCAGCGATGAAGCTCACTTTTGGTTGAATGGGTATGTCAATAAGCAACATTGTCGCATTTGGAGTGAACATAATCCACAAGCCATTGCTGAGACGGCGTTACATCCTCAAAAAGTCACTGTTTGGTGTGCTCTATGGGCAGAGGGAATCATTGGTCCATATTTCTTTAAAAATGAAGCCGGCCATAATGTTACAGTCAATGGAGAGCGCTATAGAGCCATGATTAATGACTTTTTCGTGCCTGAATTGGACGATGTTGATGTGGACGACCTTTGGTTCCAACAAGACGGCGCTACATCCCATACAGCCAACGCAACAATCGATTTATTGAAGGAAACTTTTGGTGAGCGCATTATCTCGCGCCGTGGACCTGTGGCGTGGCCTCCAAGATCGTGCGATATAACACCGCTGGACTATTTCTTGTGGGGCTATGTGAAGTCACTTGTCTACGCAGATAAGCCCGAGACGATTGACGTCTTGGAAGAGAATATTCGGCGCGTTATTGCTGACATACGGCCCCAATTGCTGTAAAAAGTGGTCGAAAATTGGGCCTCTCGGCTGGAATTTATTCGAGCCAGTCGCGGCGGCCACTTGCCCGAAATCATTTTCAAAACATAATGGCAAACCCTAATCTTTATAATAAAGCTAAATTCTTGGCCATAACATTAAATTATATACGTTTTATTTCATCTTGAAAACCTAACCTCTAAAAAAAACACCCTTTATAAGTACATAAAATGAGTAGCCTGTACACAGGTACATGTATATGTACATAGTTAGATCATGTGTTGCCTAACTTTTCTTCCTTACATTCTTGCTGTTTGTTCACTTAATTTACCACACCCAGCATTCCTTTGCCGAAAGGAAATATCGAAAGCCAGTTCATCAGTGAGAGACTTGAAGTCAACTAAACCGCTAGAATTAGCGTTATCCGTTATCCGTAGGCGGTTTGAGCACCAGACTCAACGCCGATTAATTTACCGATGCAGTTGCTGAAAACTATTTGATACCACCCCTTCGGCTGTTCACTCTCAGCCACTATTATTAGCCATGTTCTATCACTGAGATAATTTCTAAGTCAAGTGGTAAGTACTGTGTCGCGTTTTCTCGCCGCTACTGAACATATTTCTTACTAGTTTTCTCAACTTTTTAATAAAATAGTTTTAGATAAATTAAAAAATGTAGTTATAATGAAAAATATTATTTTAATTGAAAAAGTCATTTTACCTGTAAAACATTTGATATAAACATGTTTTCTTCATAAATCATTGACTGGAATTGCATGCTAATATTGAATGAAAAGGGTTCTCTGAAAGGTTTTAACAAACTCAATGTATTTACTATATAGTGCTGACGATTGGGCCATAGAAAAACATCACTTTTAAGTGAATTTGCGCGTGCTTTTACAAGTAATACGCGGAGATGGCGAACGATGTATCTATGATAGTTTGAAAAATTTTTAAAATGATATTCATACAAAAAATTCAGTTCGATACATCTGCTATTTTGCTATGTGCTAGATTTCGGTTTTTTCTTGAAAACTTGTAAATCACTAAAAGTCTTTCATAGGTGTTTGTCACTCTGTATAAGAGTTTTGAGGGTCCCGCTTAGGCATGGAAGCCCGTTTTGATACCATCCGTTTGTGCTCAAGCTCCCCCTCTAACTTCCTATTGGGTGAAACCATCTTGTCTCTTTAATAAACAATGAAATATCCATCCCCTGTGGATTCTAGATCTGTCATGCTTTCAAAAAGGTGAGAGTCTCGACAGCGATGTCGCGTTGTAGAAAAGCGGAATAGTGATAGAGGAAGTGGTAAATACTCTCCACTTTCTTCTTGTTTCGGCAGCTGCGAAATAAGTCATTCGAGCGGAACCCATACTTTTCCTTTGCTCCCACTAGGCAGTGCACGGTGATGATACCAACAAACTTTACTAACGGGATGAGAGGTCTAGTTCCGTATGCATTCCCTCTATTACATACCTACCCAGTTAGTTCACAAGTGGGCTCCGCCGTCCATTTAGTGTTGGTTTGCGTCATAAAGATTAGCCTAATCCAGGTTTAGTTTGAGAATCATGGGATGCACCAGCGTTCGTGGTGCACCGCTTAGCTACCTCATTTAGAATAGCCACACTAAATGGTACAATGGACTACTAACGACTGAATGAAGTACCCTGGCACTAGATTATTAGACTTCAGAGATTTCAGAATATACAGTGATCGGACAAGTTCCTGAACCACAGCACAGACTTTTTTATGTATATCAATGAAGTCTGCTCGAAAGACGCTGCAGTAGTCAAGTAGCCATTGGCTAAGGTTCAGCTGCGGAACTTTCACTTTCAGATGCTACACCCAGTGTCACATAAGACGTAAAAGAAAAATTTGTAAAAATATTGTATCTATGAAATATATTGCCGTTATTAATTATGGCCTACCAGTCAGCAGCAGCAGCAGCAGCAAATTTGGTGGGCACATACACATATATTATATAAAGTATATATTTATGTGCCGTTTGGCAGATCCATACGAGTGTACAGTACTCGTAGAATGAAATCTTTAAGACGCCGACACTGACAACAAATGTACAAATGGAAAGATACAGCAAAAAGTAATAAAATAGCAGAAACTTAGCTTACTAAATACTTAGTTGTTGTTGCAGAAATACACATTAACCTAAGTAAGAACCCACTCTTACAACTGAACGCCCAAATGTGCGCAAAAGTATGTATGTGTGTGTAAGGAAGCCAAAAGTTATAACATTAATGTAATGAATGCGCGTGTTGGACTGACAGTTTGGAGTTTTAGTGGGCAATTGAGTAAATGGGCGGGCACGTGGCTAGCAGCGGCGAGATATTTAGAGATCAACGGTTGACATGGCATGTCAGCCGGTGACATATTTTGGGGTTGCCGCAAATTATTTCAACCTGATTATGTAATCAGAGCACAAAATAGGCAAATGTACAAGAGTAATGATGACAACTGCAACAACAACAATAATGACAACGGTGACAACAAAAAGTTTTATGAGTTAATATTATACACAACTTTTTGCTGATTGTTGTTGTTGTTTATTCTGAATATACTTTGCAGATTAACACAAATCTTTACAGAAATTACCAAAAAGTTTCTTGACCCGACCCTGCAAATGAGGTGCACGTGCACAGAAATGGTCGACATTGGATAAAGCGACAATCTTAAAAAATATTAAATAAAATAAAGTCGTAAGAAAAAAAGAAGCAAAGTGAGCAGAGCAATGTCAGGTTTGTTTTTAAATAATTAGCTCAGAAGACTAAGCTGCGAAGACAGCTAGAATTTGAATTACTTTTACTTTGTTGTAGGACACTCAAACGTTTTGCTCCTTTCCGCAATCAAGTAAATTTTTTTTGTTTTGAGAAAATTATGTACTCAGCATTCAAAATATACAACTCATTTATTTTGTTTATCTCGATTTTGTTGGTGTGAAATTCTTGTTTATTGTGATTATGCGTGTAAACACAAGTTTGGTGTACTGTTTAATAATTCTAGCCGTTATGCGTTCGAGAGCAAATCAAGAAACTATGTTTCGCCTGTAGCAGTTCATCACGCCCTGCCAGTGCCTGTAGTAACCGATCGTCGTCGTTTTACTCATCTAACGGTAGGCCCAGGAAACGTGCCGTTGCAACGAATTGGGTCTAGAGAGAGAGAGGTGTTAGGTGAATGGGTTTGAGAGGGCATGTGAATAGGTGGTTAGTATCGTGCGGGGTACCTTCACATGCCGGACATATATTCAGTATTTCGGAATCGAAATTGAATCATTGTAATTATAATTTGGAATAATTATATAATTATTGAATCACTAAATAAATAAATAAATCACCATTCGTGAAGATTAAAATGTTGCCTTTAAATACCAACTCTAATTACTTTCTGTTTCAATTGTAAATTAAAAACATATATTTCATACTGTTTCACTAACAAACTAATTACAAATAATACTCTAGAGCAAAATCTAGGTTTATTATTTGTGAAAATACGAGAAACTATTTTTTTCAAGAGCGATGCATGGGTGGACATTGCACTTGGGGCACATAAAATTGGTGTATCCCTTACATCCAGTTTTTACACCACAATTAACCAACATAATTTTATAGTTATGTTCTTGGAAATGCCACTTAGAAAATATTTTCATTTGCAAGCCTCGCAGAAATTTTTAGAGGATAACGAAAAATTAATTGTTTTTGAATTATTACTAAATAAAAATAAAGATTTTGAGTTGATGGAAATCTATATTTTGAGCTTTACGCGCTCCATTGCCTGTCTGATTATATAAAGCAGCTCTCTAATTCACAAGTGTCAAATATGATTGACGTAAGACGCCATGTACAAAAAGGGTGATTTGTTTTTAATTAATTCACAATATATTGCATACTTTTTTGGTAACTCGGGAATTGTTCTTTGAAGCTGTTTGATTTTAATAAAATGATTTTAAAAGAACGAATGAATCCTGAGTTTTGAAATTTTGTACTTCTTTTTGAGGGGACAGATACCTGTAAACGCCCATATTTTCCCTGATTTTCATTAAAATTATTTAAAATGAAGAAGTCAATATATTTTTTTTCAAAATTGGCATACAGTTCATTTATACATTAAAATAATAAAGATTTTTTTGTATTTTACTAATTTAAAGTGGCGGATGTACACTCAATTCTTCCAGGAAGGTCGCAGCCGGGCTTCTCAATCGGCGGGCATTGTAGCATCGGTCTCAGTGACCTGAATACAAAAAACGAAACATTTTTTTCTATAAATTCTATATGAATTAAAAAAAGGAAAAAAAATCGCGGAATAAAATCCTTAAAAAAATTAATTTTAGGGCGAATTTTCCTACTATTTTTGCTTCGAAATAATTATTTTTTTGAAGAATTTTCGAAAACTTGTAAATTCACATAGAAAGATGTGTGCAAAATCAAAATTTCAGAGAGATTGGTAAATAACTTTTGAATTATCTTGTACGCCAATTCGAAAAATGTAGTTTTGAGAAAAACTCGTCTAAAGTTTGACTACAATGTAACTATACGCATAGAATAGAGTCGTCACGGTTGACCATCTATAATAAAATAAATAAATAAATAATTGGCGCGTACACTTCTGTTAGGTGTTTGGCCGAGCTCCTCCTCCTATTTGTGGTGTGCGTCTTGATGTTGTTCCACAAATGGAGGGACCTACAGTTTCAAGCCGACTCCGAACGGCAGATATTTTTATGAGGAGCTTTTTCATGGCAGAAATACACTCGGAGGTTTGCCATTGCCTGCCGAGGGGCGACCGCTATTAGAAAAATGTTTTTATTAATTTTGCTTTCACCGAGATTCGAACCAACGACCTCTCTGTGAATTCCGAATGGTAATCATGCACCAACCCATTCGGCTACGGCGACCATCTATAATACATATAAGAAATACTTTACTTTACGTTCTAAAATTTGTTTGACATGTTCTTAAAGGATTATATTAACATTTTATGAAAAAATAATTGTTTTTTTATCGAAATTTTACAGGTATCTCTCCCCTTAAGGCATTTTACTTGCGTGATTCTTCTTGCACGCAATCACAGTCACTCGCTTTGCATGGGAATCTCAAAAAATTACTGTTTGCAACAAGAATCGCTCAAAAGCATGCAACGCATTATTTATTGTCAAATTTATAGCTGCAAAATAACTCATTTTATTATGAGATGGTGTAGTTTCTTGAAAATAACGGTTTTATTATTAAGTAGTCACAGCCATGCAATTTTAGGTTCACAATATTTTGTCAAAATTTCCGGTAAAGGCTCACTAAATAATAATTAGTGCTTTCAAAACGTTTACGGAAGAACAACAAAGGCAGAAAAGTGAAGGCTTCTAATCTGAATCTGATCTTAGACCTCAACACTAACCGGCTGAACTGTAAAGACCATTACAAAACATTTCATAAAAGTACTTCTTTTATCAGGATGACGGATAAATTATAAGATTTTAGATTTAAGGAACCTGCATAGACTGATGTAATAAATTATGGAACTTTCCCCTAAAACATTCTATTTCTCAGAGAGAGTAGATTCATTCAAAACTTCTTCACATTACAGTCTGATTAATTTTAAAAACATAGTTTCAAGCTCCTCCTCAATTATTAAAGGTTTGCGCACTTGAGGGATTAAAGTTTTGCACTCCTTACAAAAAGTTACATTTAAGGAGAGCAGAGTATGCCGAAAAAATTATCCTCTTTTAGCAGATATGGTAGCAAAGAGGATTTTTTGGAACCCAAATTGAAACAAACTGCGTACGGTTTCAAAAATAATTTAAAATTTGATATTTGAATGTAAATAACTTAGTTATTTAATTTTTTATTTCATATATTTACATAATATAATGGTACAAATAGAATTTATTAGCGGAAATTGCGAAGTGTAACCTTAAAACAGAAAGTGGTTTCACTAACAAGGAAATGAACCTCACAAACAGAGATCCGATTGTCTTCTTGCGAAGCCTTAATTCAAATTTCACTGAAATGGCAAATGGTAATGTGTATTGGCATCTCTAACCTGCAGCTCCACAGAGAAAAAACCACACACAGCAACAAAAATGTAACTTTTTATGAAATAAAAAAACATCATACCCGTTGTTGCGAAAAGTTGCAATGGCAACCCATCGCACTCTTCTATTTGTCATTCCCTCATTCGCAATTACAAGTGTGAAATTTATTCTATGGCATTTTTATTTCAGGATTGTTCAAGAGCGCACAGGCGCCGCAGATAAAACAAAATGTAAGTTTTTTATATTCTTTGTACATTTGATATTTTAAAACTTGCAATCATTGTAATAAATAAAGATTTCAGCTACTATTCAAAATAACCCAAATATTGCTTCAATTGCGGGCCGCCAATTGCAGGGACAACACCCGTATTAGCCCCCGAAAATACAGGTTATTGATTTACTTAATTTCAGCAAAATATCCATTTCTACATTTTAACATTTTCCTTGCTGGTGCACTCGCCAGATTAAAGTATGTCTGCAACCGTTATTGCTTTAGTCTTTCTTCCATGGCGTATCAGCCAATGGGACGAAACATGGCGGGCATGTGTTCTCTCACCAGCCGCACATATCCTACTTAAGGCAATGAAATAGTAATTTAACCGTTTGTTTACACATTCCAAAAACAAAGCCTCGGTCGCACGTGCAACCACATCCACAGCAAGTCTGCGCTTAATGATACTGGGACTTTCTTTGTACTACGATGAGCTCAAGTGCAAAAAAGTGACATTGGTGACTGCATGTATGTATGTATATGTGTGCGTATGTTTGTACGCACTGAGGCAGCGCGCCCTTATATACTTATGTTCACACAGATGGTTAGCTGATTGGATGGCCGGCTGGCCGGCTAGCTTCAATCAGTGAATAAAGGAAATAAGAAGAAAACTAATGTGGCTTTTGGATTTTCAGTAAATGAAAATCTTATTTTATCTGCAAATGAAAAAGAAATTGGAGAGCAAAGTCTTCGGACTTAACGCAAAAGTAATGACAGCTCACTTGGTTTTTGTTTTATTTGCAATTAAATTACTTCGCTTAAAAAATTGCTTTGGGCTCCTAAGAAACACAAAACAAAAGTAATAACAACAACAAAATATGTTAGTATGAGCACAACGGGAGTGGTTAGAAGTACAAGCAATAGAATTGAACTTCTGTGTTCAGCTCGTTATTCCATCGGCTACTCTACTCGCCGTCGCCAACGTGTAAATCGTCCAAAAATATTCAGCATAACCTTTCTCTCCAACACTTCAAGGGACGCCTAATCGGGTATTGTCAGCGCCTAAGCTTCTGCACTATATGTTAGGACAGGCATGATGAGAGCCTTATAAAGTGTTAGTTTTGTTCGTCGAGAAAGGTCTTTACTATTCAATTGGCTACTTAGTCCAAAGTCTACTTGTTGGCAAGAGAGATTCTCCGTTGGATTTCAAAGCTGACATTCTCTTACAACATCGAAACAACAGTAGGTACTTCATTAAAGCTTTACGAAATAGGTCTAGGTCTTGCGACCGAAGTTAGAATCATCTCCCACAGATAACGACGATTGTTGCATAGTGATAACTGAGGAACATAATTTTATTAATTGAAGCATTTCGCGGGTATTTCCTCTGTGAATATTCCTATCTTTATTGATTTGACTCTTTCAGGGACTGAATTAAGTTAGATGGCATGGAATTGTATTTAGTCTGCATTGACAAATTAATTTCCACATATATTGAAAAACTGTTGAAAAATTAACGCCTTTGTATAAGTAAAACAATAGGTAACAAAATAGGTAAATCCATACAGAGTCATAAAAATAATAAAAGTAGTAATAAATATCTTCACTTTGTCATCAATACGCATTGCACCCGCATTGCACCCGCACTACGACAACATGTTATTGCAAATGCAATAGATGTCTTAAATTCGAGGCAGCCAGTGTAAAAAACACTAACTTATGGCCCACTGTAGATAAAAATTCGTTGCAGAAATATTATCGAGTATTACTTTTGTGGGTGCTAAGCGAGCGCCTCACCCCAATTTTAGGATATTTTTTGTAAATGTGAAAGTTTATGGCAAACTTAGTATGTGTTGATGCATATTTATGTACTCGCACACACACATGCACACGTGCAATCATATGTAAGTGCACGCTGTTGAATAGTAAAAACTATACTTCGCCATAAAACGTGAATTATGGTCACATGAAATGTTAAAATGTCGAAGTAAAATAACTGCAGAGGTTGTAAAAATGTACACAGCAAATATTTGACTTTAAAAAAATTGGAAAACTTGTATTCACTAGAGTAAAGGACTTTATTTATGTCTGTCTCCGTTGATATTGTGTACGAAAAAATTCACAGGTGAGAGTTTTGAATTGTTCAAATGTGAAAATATTTTTCTTCGCTGATATAATCTTCTCAGATCGCTCATAAAATTTATTTAGACCGTTAAAAATGTTATTTAAATTATGAAAAATAAAAAGAAATGTATGGCTCCCCATCGTTGTTATCAATACATACACTTTGTTCACGAAACTTCTGCTTCAGTTTAGCAAGTGAATTCTAAATCGATAAAGTTGCATTATAAGAAGAGTGTATCAAAGGACAGCAAATTGCAACGGTTAAACGATTAAAGTGTATTTTAAAATTCACTTCTGGGGAAGCCGAAAGACAAAGAGATATTAGATTTAAACTAATCACCCTTTATAATATTACGTCCAAAATCATCACGAGTGTAAAACAGTAGAGCATACTGCAAAATGGCATAACGTAACTACAAACGAACTGAAAAAGTGGTCCTGCCCTGATAATAGTTATGGAATTAATAAGAAAAGATTCTATTGCTGCTTATTGGCTTACTAATTCTTATATAGAAACGCCCTTTTTTCATAAAATTATGAGCCGTAATATATTCCAGCAAATACTGTCCTTTCTTCATTTCCCGGATAAAGAAAATATAAAAGGCTTGGCCCATAACATCTGCCTGCTCTCTCATATCTCTGACATGCAAGCGAAAGCGGACAAACTAGTCACGTTGGCACGCATTGTCGGACTGGAGGTCGACATCGCCAAGACCAAGGCTATGAGAGTTATGGTTTATCGAGAGATATTGGTTGACGGATGCAAGGTGGAATTCGTCGAAAGCTTCTGCTAAAACGGATGCGTCATAACGGCATATGATGGTAGATAAATATGTCAACTGCAGGCTAAACAAAGCATTCGGCGGAATGCATACAATATGAGGGAGTTCGCAAATCTCCAGGCGAACTAAACTACGAATATTCGGCTCATGCGTGAAGTCCGAATTGTTGTACGGAAGCGAAACATAGCTGGCCTCTAACACCATCACACAGATGCTACAGTCCTTCATCAATAATTGCCTCGGCATCAACTGCAGAATATTCTGGCCAAACACCATCAGTAACCACGCACTGTGGCGATTAACGAACGAGGAGCCCATCTCTAGGCAAATCATAGCGATGGATAGGTCACACATTGAGAAAACCATCAGATAGCATCACGATAATGGCACTAAACTGGAACCCGCAAGGGAGCAGAGGTCGCGGTCAAAACATTTGGAGAAAGTCGACGTTGCGCGAACTAGCAGATGCCGACAGCTCATGGGACGGTGCAAAAACAGCAGCAAAGAACCGTGTGCGATGGAAGAGTCTTGTCGAGGCCCAATGGTCCCGAGAGGAGTGAACAAGGCCAAAAAAAAAGTTGTTTAACTGAATTATTGGCACCAAATCTCAACAAGTGATAAAATATACACCAAGAAAAGTGTGGGGTGCTAGGAAAGAGAGTATCTAAAAGCATCCCCCCTTCATCCAAAACGAAGCATTTCACCCTTCCGGTCTCATACGATTTTTTGCTCCTATCGCCATCCCTTATTTTCCCAAGTACTCGGTTCCACGAAAAGTGGTGCACCCCGTTTTTGATTCTTTTGAGTTTCACCCGGCAACAGAGAAACTTTTTCGCAAACATTAGATAGGCAACGGCAGGTAATGGTTAAAACATATTTAGGTATTACTTTTGGCTATGATCGCGAAAAGAGTGTTATGACATTTGACCAAGAAAACTATATCGAGTATTTAACAAAAAATATAAAAAAGAGAATGCGAAATTGTGTGCAGAGCCGCATTCCGCTGGAACAAGCTGTGAACCTGCTTTATCAGTTTCTAATGATACAGGGTGGGCCATATAGCGTTTGCTTTTTGAACCACCTATTTTTTTGAGAATGGTAACACAAATGACATGTCAAATGTGTTCATAATTTACTTAAAGGTTTGACATCCCATGTGAAGCCAAGTCCGTCTTCTACCGATATGTCCAACGCAGAGGAGGTCATCGTCTCATCATCATCATCAACCACCAGCTGGTAACGCATCAAATACTTTCCAGCCGGTATGTAGGTATATGTCAACGTAAAGCTCATACAGCTCATCGTTCCATCGACTGCGATATCCGCCGTCACCAACGTACAAAAGTCCAAAAATCGTCTGCAGAATCTTTCTCTCAAACACTTCAAGGAAGGCCTCATCGATATTCCTAGATAATCGAATTCTGTTACAACCTCAAAATCATACTAACTGTTTGTTTGATGACAGGAGGAACTTCGCTTTGTCCTCGTTCACCACCAAATCCATTCGCCTTGCCTCTTTATCCAGTTTGGAAATGCCAGAACTAACACAGCGGTTGCAAAGGCCGATGGTGTCAATATTATCGGCATACGCCAACAATTGTACGCTCTTATAAGAAATTGTGCCTAACCGTTAAATTCAGCGGCTCGCACTATCTCTTCCAGCATCAGGTTCCAGAAGTCACACGGCAGCAGGTCACTCTGTCTGAAACCTCGTTTGGTATCAAACGGCTCGGAGAGGTCCTTCCCGATTTCGACGGCGCTGCTGGTGTTGAGCTTCGTATAGCCGTATTAGTTTTGCGTTGATTATTTGCGGGAGCGGGGACATATAAGAGATATTCTAGTGCATAAATCAGTGGAAGGTAAGAAAAAACAAAGTACTTCGTTGAACTTCTTAAAATCCGCTTTGGTACATAATTAATTTAATCTCGACTGAAGAAAGTCTACGTTGAGGAAACACCCTGCAAGTATTAGTTCATGCTACCCCGAGACTACTGTATTTTACTAAACAACGGTCGCCTTTTCCAGTCATTGACGCCATTAAACTGTGGGATTCCCCCAACACAATATTAGAACACAACGCGTAAATTAGAAAAGCTAAAAAGAGTAGAATACCCTCATAATGGGCCTGCCTATTATTATTATTATAAAAAGTCAATTTATTTGTTCATACTAAACACGAATTTGATACAATTAACACATCATTTGGGATTTTCATATATTTAAGCTCCATATTTTTACTTTTATGAAATTTTCAAAGAAGTACAAATAATTTGCATTCAATTTACTGAATTTTAAAATGAAACTTATTTCAACAAGCCTAAAAATCACCTACTGTGAACAGATGTATGTGAATATATATGTTTCTATATATAATCCATTCATACACACACGTCATATATGCATATGTTTAGGCTAAAATGTACAATAGCATCTGTTCAAGTAGTATTGGAATAATTTGTCACGGCCAAATTGGCAATGAAATGTGAGTGTTAACAAAAGGGCAACAACAATAAACACCTTTCGAATATTTGTATAGCCGCATTCTAGGCGGTTGATTGCGTAAGTGAAGTGTTGCTCATACAGTTGCGGGCACACAAATATGGAGAGTTTGCATTTTAAGTTATAATACTTCTAAAATTCAGAGAACAGGCTCATTTTTTCATTGAAAATGAATTCAATTGCCTTTTTAAGCCATAGCGCGTAAGTGCTTTGTAAGTCGCAGTTGAAAAATTGCGATTTGGAAATTGGTCTTTCGAAAATAAAAATATATAATACTTTTCAGGAAATGAGTAAAAAAGTATAAAAAAACTGGTTAAAATACATTCAAAACCTAGAAATAACAGTTAAATGAAAATACTGGTCATCTAGTTCCCGAAAATACTCGCGTGTTTTATTTCTTTTTCAATCAAAACTTCTCAATACTAATTTTGCAAAATACCGAATACAATTATTTTAATTTTATGCTGTGATTTTTTTTTCAATCATTTCAATAAATATAAGAATAAAGAATGTGATTATAGCAATTTCCAGTTACATCATATGCGCGATCAATTTATCCCCTCTCTTAATATCCATCAATCAGTCAAAGCAATCAAAATCAATTCTCCTAAGTAAGTATCGTGGTAGTAATGGTTGTAAGGGTTTGGCTAAGACCTTTATGCGTTGCGAACAGATTAATCTATTGTACGCCCTTGAGTACGTAATTTTAATTATTTATCACTTAGACTTCATTGTTTTTTTCGTTAAGTAATTTCTGCCTCGAAAAAGTTGTTTAAAAAAGCAACCTGCCATTTGAAGGCAGTATAAGCTGGCCTTTGTTTGGGCAACATCATGGCGCACACCACAAATTTTTTTTTATTTCGTTTGTTCAGTCTACAAATAATTCTTACAGACTATATTAGACAATTTTTAATTATTAGTTAAAGATTATAAACAATTGTTGCCTAAAATTATATAAACTTAGTCTGAAGTCGAGGCTAGGATAATTGTTGCAGAATCGAACGCATCTCACCATTGGTTCATTGAGGGAATAGTTAGTTCTATACCGTTGATCTACAAATAAAGGAACCTGCCTTAAATGCTTTTGCCATGGTGCTTTGTTTGATATGTAACTAAACTCTGTAACTCACAGCAATTTATATTGAAATTTAAAAGATTATGCACGAAGAGAATCGAAAAGTTGTCCTCAAGGCTTTGCAGTCCAATCAATTTGCATCTGCCTATATACCTAGGGAGCCCTTTACGCCAGCGCAGCTTACACAACGCATATTTGGTAAAGACTTTTTGGACTCTTTCAATCTTATTTATATGACATTGCACAATGGTCTGAAATTCAAATATTTTGGCATAAATCCAAAATTTTTTTTTCTTATTTCAAAAAAATAGGTACGCAGTATTCATTGAGACATTTCAGTCGTCTAAAATATACAAAAAATTATTTGGATAAGGCAACTCTGTTCTAAATATGAGCTGTAAAACATGATGCTTCTGAAGCAACAACAAACTTGTAAACAGTTCAGTAAAATATTGTAAGAAAACAGCTGTTCGATAATAGTTAAAAAGGAAAAAAAAGATATAAATTTATAATGGAAGAATATAAGAAAGGTATCTATTTTTTAACTTAATGAAAAAAAAATGCGGTTTATTGTGTCATATCTGTATAGTGTGGAGTTTTGTTTAATAGCTTTTTTAATCGAAAATTTTGTATTAACCTGTGTTCTGTGGAGTGAAAGTTGTGTGTATTGTCCCGTATTGTTCCAGATTTTTATGTTCTTTGGAAGTTTGAGGTATGTTCTTTAAAATCATGTATGTAACATTTGCCCGTTTTTGCCCCATTTAAGTATATTTGTAATTTTCAGCAACTTTTAAATTCCAACACGAAGAAATGCTTGGAGTTTGGATAGAGGGCGATCGCAAAACTAATGTAGTTTTGGATTGGGTTTTTAAAAAAATTAATACTAATGAGTTAAGTTAAAAGAAAAAAGATGAAATAAGAAAAAAAATACAAAATTTATTAGCATATGTTAGCGAAAAATTATCAAAATGTAATCGTATGGTTAATAGATTTATAGAGAAATACCCCCAGTGGGTTTCCGCAACAACTATTATTGAAATTTCTGAGAATGATTTTGAAAACCCCTGTTCAAGTAAAGCAGGACGACCAAAGGTTAGCTATACAGATGCAAAAGATCGGCTTAAGAGGAAGCTAGCAAGTGATCTTTCTTGTGAAAACAATGACGATGTTGCTTTTTTGATTCATCCGGCAAAAAAATCGAAACAAAGTGAATTGCGTAATTCCTGTTGGTTGTTTTGGTGAAAATACGTCAGAAGCTCGAAATAAATTATACAATAGAGATCGCATCAGCAATGGATTCTTCAGACCACCTTCTTTCCAGCTTGTCTTTATCCGCTAGAGAAAAATATCGGAAAAGAGAGAAGCTACCAGAAGAAGTAATACAATTGCTTGCACCTTCAACTGAGCTTCAAATTTTCAACCACTTGCCAGGGGGATCTGAATACGATTCGGATAATTCTAATTCCGATATATCGGAAGCAGACGTTGTGGAGAACGCTTTAGTTTTAGATACGTACATATAACTTTTTATATTATATTCAAGTGAATTTAATAATTCTGTAACTTCTCTCTCATTTCAGATGTACAGTTAATGTTGTTATAAAAATAATTGTTTCGGTAAAAACATATGTATAAATATTTGGATAATAAAATTATTCGACCACTTTTGCCTATCATATGCAAATTTTTCATTTTATGAAACCAAATTTTTACTATAGGTCCAAGGGAGGTACTCCTAGGGACTGGCCGATTTCAATTATTTTTGGTATCGTCGATACGTATTACGAGAATAACATATTTACCAATTTTTGGAGCTGAAATTCAAAAATTTTTACTATAGGTCCAAGGGAGCTACCCCTGGGGAATGACCGATTTCATCCATTCTTGGAATTTTTCTTAACTAAGTCATATATAACCTGTATGCGAAATTTCAATGGCCTAGTACCACTCCTTCTAATTTATGCCAAAAAATTTTAATTTCAGACCATAGTGCATTGGTAGAATGGGGTCCAATAATCTAGTCGGCTTCGAATTAAGGAGACGTAGAGTGCTTTCAAAGTCAAGGGATCTGAAAAGTCTTCCGTATTACGACGTAAAAATCTAATCATAGAAAAAGATTTAGAGATAATATAATCAATGTGTTTCGAGAACGTAAGTCCTGAATCGAAAATTATGCCCAAGTCTTTGATTTCCTCTTTCCTAATAAGTATAATATTGCTCAAAAAGTAATAATAGATGAATGGATTAGGTTTCTTCCTGTATGAAACCACACAGCATTTGTCGGTTTTCAAGTGTAGGTGGTTCATGGTACACCAATCTTGAAGATGTTTGAGATTCTTTTGAAGATTGGAGCAATCTTCAATACAGCTGATTTGTAAAAATAACTTAACATCATCTGCAAACATTAAGCATTTTACATATTGAAATATTTTAGGTAAGTCGTTTATGAATATTAGGAAAAGAATTGGCCCACAGTGAGTCCCTTGGGGTATTCCAGACCAAGCATTAATTAATAATGTAGATTTAGACGATGCTATTTTAACAAATAATTTCCTTCCCGTAAGGTAGCTTAAAGAGAATTTTAAAAGAGTTCCCTTAATACCGCATGCACTCAGCTTCTTAATGAGGATAGAATGGTCGACTTTATCGAATGCCTTTGAGAAATCCGTGTAAACTGTATCTAGTTGTGCGCGATTTACAAAAGCGTTAGTAATATTGTTTGTGACTAGTGCCAAATTAGTACAAGTGGATTTTAAGAGGACAAAGCCATGCTGGTACTCGCAGATAAGATCACTAATACGACTTAACATTTTAACTTTGAGAATAGAATCAAATAATTTCGAAATGGTGCTTTGTTTAACTATTGGGCGATAGTTGCACACGTTATTTCGGCTTCCTGACTTATAAATTGGCGTGATTGAGCATATTTTCCAAGTATCTAAGAAAATCGATTTGTCTAGACATTTATTGAAGAGAACTGAGATCGGTTTCGCTATTGAGGTAGAGACGAGTTTAAAAAATACGGGGCAGAAACCTTCATGATCGGTAGTTGAGCTATTATTCAGTTTTGAAGCTGCTTGTACAACATCATTGGTTGAAACAGTAAAGTCATCATAAGATTCAGAAGAGGATACATTAAAGTTAAAAGAGTCTAATTTGTCAAATTTTTCATAAGCTTTTTGGAAAAATTTTGCAAAGAGGTCGCAAGAGTCTTGTTCATTATCCGAAACAATGCCATCATAATTTGAACAAGTGGGGAAGCCGTTGGTCTTCCGTTTATTGTTGATATAACGCCAAAAGCTAGAGGGATTTGATTTTAAATTTGATTCAATTCTAAATATATAATGTTTAAACAAGTAGTTATGAAGACAATTGAATTCCCTTTTCAATCGGAGTAAGTTATCTCTCGATCTTCGAGGAGAAGTTCGTTGAAACCCCAATATATAATGCAAGCGCCATTCATATATACATACATACATTTCATATGCTTATTACTATAAAAATATCAAAATACTCGCATATAAAAAAGTAAAACAGCAAATTTGAATATTTTTGTGTTCTGATTTTTATATCCCTAGCTGTATCGAGACGTGCAAATACCTCACACACGAATGCGTACATATTCCTCCAACTGTTTTGGTTTGTTGGCATTAGCCAAAAAGTTTCACATGTGCAAATATCCAATTTATCTAACACTACCAATTTGGTGGATAAAGTTCATTTCCAAAGCCATTTACACAGTCAAGTGTTAACGCTCGCTCTCAAACCTTGAGTAGAACATATATATGTATGTACAAGCAAGTTAAGCCTCTTGTCCCACAAAAAAACAAAAAAAAATAAAACTTTTTGCATTCAAGTCACGTTTATTTGTAGTTTTGATTGGAAACTCAAATTTAAATTGCGAGAGTTAAGAATGCGACACACACACTTACACGCATGTTCGCTTATATGCACATACACACGTGCATTTATTTGTATTCCAGGAGTCACAGCAATTGCTAAACACCTTTGCACAAAAAATCGCATAGTGCAAATTGACAGCAAAAGTGTAAGAGTTCAAAGATGATCGAGCAGAAGAGAAAGGTGATAAGAATACTACCCTGATGCCTGGAAGCAGTGGCATAGGTGCAATGCAAATGGAAGTAATTGGTGAGCTTGGCAGCCGTGTGGCCAATTATGCTTGGTTAGATATTCGGAAGAGCGTAGGTGGGATAAAATTAGTGTAGTTAGGACCCTAAGGTAAGTATTGTGTTGTTTTGTGATGTGAAGTTAAACTACCCAAGCCAAGATGCCGATAAATTGGAAGCCATATTCACATAATTTCCAAAATTTGTGAGTTCTCGGAGTGAATTTGAATTAAATGAGTCTCTACTCCAAGTGTCGCCCACCACTGCATAATAATGGGCAATGGAACTATATTGTTAATAAGTAGACACGATTATATTCATTAAAAAAAGCCATTTAATTTCATTTTTATCTTATTTATGTTTAAAAATCTGGTGTAGCTGTAATATCTGAAATCTTAATGAAAGTGCAACCGTCGGTTGGTTTGTTGGTTCGACAAAAAGTCCACGCACTATGTGCTTATACATTTTGGCATTTAATTTATTTAACTAAATTTTTCGAAATTAGCGACATCCTTATGAATCATAGTTCCAAATTTGTACGAAATTCAGAAAACTCATATTTTAACTGCGCATAGCTCGAAGTAAAAGTTAATTTGGAGTAGTTTTCCCGACCAACATAAGACTCTAAGTGCGACTTTGATCGCTTTCGTTTAAATTTGTAGGCATTCCATATAAATCAAACTTCCCTAATGTACATAGTTGTATGTGTTTAAAATGTATTTACTAGGTGTGTAAACATTAATTTGGACTAAGCTTCCTTATATACTTTTTTTAAACCGTACGACTTTTTCGCCTTCAGTGACAAAAGAATTGTTTGCTCCAAATTTCTGTGGAACAACTTAACCCTCTAACTAACTTTTGGGATGAACATTTATTACATTTTTTGTATTTTTTTAGAACGGATCAAAAATACCTATTTAGGTAGTGAGTAGAGGTTTAAAATTTACTACGAAAAATTGCTCATTAAATTATACTAAAACAGCCTAAGGCCGGAACTTTGAGTATCTGAAGTCACACTATCGCCCAAATTATACACAACTTTTTTGGCCCAATTTTTGGGATGGGTAAATTTGTTGAAAAAATCGTTCTTTGAAATAGGTTTTTACTTAATACGGATATTTTTATAATTATTTGCTGAAGTTTTTCGTACTAACTGGAATTAGGAATTAGGAATAAGCTTGAAATTTAACGTTGCTCCGTTGCGATTCTTTATGGCCGGAATTGGATGGTATTGATCCGGACAACGTTTATTTTCAACAAGACGGCGCTACGTGCCACACAAGCAACAAAACCATTGATCTTTTATCAAAATAACACCTCTTATTGGAAAACCCTTAATTTTTGTTTCTTCATAAATTTCTACTTATGGGACAAAAACCGAATTTGAACTGAGTGGATCAGTCTTTGGTCACTCATAAATTTGTATAAAGTGTTTTGTCTGTAAATGTTTATATTTAAAGCACTTCCATAAATACTGCAACAGTCAGAACACGGAAATTGCATACATATACATAAATTCACGCACACACATTCACTAACATACAAGCCAACGACGAGGGCGATGACATTCACGTCGTCTAGGTTGCTAGTGATACGAGTAGCACAAACGCGATACAAGCATTGGCTGGCTCATCTGCTGACAGCCCGTGGCCTTGAGTGCTTTCAGCGACTTGTCCCTGATGCTCTTCAAGTGAACTCCGATGGCATTCATTTTTATGATTTATGTTGGCAACACAATAATGTGCAGTAATGTTGCTAATTACAGCAAATAATATATGAGTATGTGTGTATGGGTTAAACGAGGGTTGCAATCAGCCCTTTCAAAGGAAATTTTTAGTAACTGACAGATGTGACACCCTAATTCTTGAAGTTCATAGGGTCGCTAAATTCAAATATGGAATGGAAATTGCAAAATACAAAATGGTGAATCCAATTTCTTTTGTTTGTGATATTTTTAGGGACTAAAAACTGCATTCCATTGCTCACAAATACTCTGCATATGCAAGTAAATCGCGTTGAGCCGAATAAACTATATGTTAGGGACTCCAACTACCCTCAGGTGGGGTGAGTCCAAGAAGGCCGTTTATTATAATAAAAGCAAAATCTATGTGACCTCTAAATCCAAGTACGCTTGCAGGACACATCGGCTAATAATCTAGCTATTTCTGCTCAATTGAAGACAATGGCCAAAAAAATCTTTCTAAAATTACATAAAACTGTTAAGAATGCAAGAACAACTTGCTAGCTGATATTTGAGCTCACTACGTAATACAAACTAGTTTTATCTAATAGTAGTCGCCCCTCGGCAGGTAACCTCCGAGTGCCTGCCATGAAAAAGCGCCTCAAAAAAACAAAACAAAAAAAAAACAAATCTGCCGTTCGGAGTCGGCTTAAACAAATGGAAGTATGTGAAACAACAGCAAGACGTACACCACAAATAGGAGGCGGAGCTCGACCAAATACCCAAAAAGGGCGTAAATGAATCATCAGTGCAAAAATATAACTTTAATGAGGGCGTTAAATAATACCTTTGCGAGAAAATTTCATCAAACAAATAAAAACCGCTTGTGGCCACTTTTCTCCATAAACTTGAATGACCTACTTCTAGTTGACTGAATATCTAAGAGTTGCGCCAAAGCAATTGATTACACTAGTTTACGAATTTTCACTTTCAAAAATGGTCCTCGACCACAAGCGTTTTTTAGACTAATTTGAGGTCGCTGAAACCTCAAACAAAACCAATTTTTCGTCGATTCAGACAAACTTAGGCTTAAAATGTAGGTGACAAAATTGACTTTCAGAAAACCTATCTTATGTCGATATACAATAAAAAAAATTTTTGTTCCAGAAAAAAATTTAATAAACTTTGATAATTTAGTAAAAAACGTCAAAAATGCCTTTTTTTAACACTCAACAGCTGTTTTGCGAAAACTACGACTTCCATTGACACGAATTATATATTGCCATGTAGGTTATATGTGTGCCTTTCGAAATTTATGCACTTCAAAGAAACGGCACGCACTGTTTTCGAGATTTCAGGTAATAACTGCACTATTGCCAAAAAAACCTGTTTTATCTCGGAAACCGTTCTTTGAAAAAAAAAAAAAAATTCATTTTTTGTTTCAGCGACCAACATTAAAAAACGCCCAGGAATTTGAAGAGGGTGTAAATGAGCAATTTTATAATCCCCGAAAGTGACCGTCATTTGTCATCTCTAGAGTGGATTTGCTACTGAAGTAGATCTGTGATTTCTGTTTTAAAATAATATTTTGATGTTCCACCACCGAAACAGCAAAAAAAGCAATAAATAAAAAACAACTAGGGTTTCGTTGAAACATATGAACAATCGATGCTATTTTTAATATAAGACAAATAATTGAGACTTGTGTTTCGAAAATCTCACCAAAGCATTCGATAGAGTTAATCTAAGTGATTTTCCCAAATTATTACGAGAGGAAAACATAGCTGAAAATGTGGAACTGCTAATACAGGACTTAAATATAGACAACGAAAAAATTACTCGGACAAATCAGATCCATTACCAATCACAACGGTTATTCCACAAGGCAGCATCCTGAGGCCAATACTGTTCCATGTTATTATGGGTGCGATTATAGAGTAAGCACAAGAAGCAGCATCTGGTTATAGATTGGGCAACAAAAATATAAGAATAATAAGCCGACGATACACTTCAGCGACTTCTACTCGGATTCGAAAAGATAGCTGATAAAATTCACATGGAAATTTCAGCGGAAAACTCCAAATCTATGGGAATATCAAAAGAATATATCCTATGTAAACTCCCAGTTTATAATAGACTAATCGACAGGTGCTTAAATGTAACTACCTTGGAGCTCTAATTACCAACAGCAAAGACTTAAAAAGGGATCGAAAATGCAAGCAACTAAATTCGGTACAATATCAGGAGGCCCAAAAAATATAGTCTGAAGCGAGAGCAGATACAACAGCTACACAACAACAAGCAAGAACTGTTGAAATGCCTTTGATTAAAACTTTCCTCGGCCACCCTTTGTTCGACAGAAAAACTAACGCAAAGATCAGTGGAGTTTACGAAATCGAGAATATCAACAAACTCACCAGAAAACGAAGAAAATAATGGCGAAATCAAGTAGAAAAGATGAACTTTTACAAAATATCGAAGATAGTTATGAAAGCTAAGTCAAGGACCACAAGGTCGACCACCCAAGAAATAGAACGAATGCTGGAAATCGAGCTCACAAGATGATTACTCAATTTGAATTCATTTCACAAAATTTACAAATAGTAATAAATGCTTAGTACTAAATACTCATGCAAAATCAATGTTTGTAAATAACAGGAAGAAAAATCTCTAAGAAAAGAAGATAAAAATCTACAAGATGGAATGTGTGCCGTGGTTGCTCGCAATCGACAACAAAAGCAATCCTTTAACAACCTCAAATAAGTGTTGGGCGATGACAAAAAAAATAATCCAAATACTTTGAAACAATTGAGACATTTTTCGCAATGAATCAAAGCCGAAGGAGAATTGTGACGGCAATTTTTTATAACGATCACGATGCCATTCACATCGTTTACCTCGTCGACGTTAAGAGCATTAGTGGGATCGATTCAACACGAGCTTGCAGCAAAAATAACCGAAACTGCCACGTAAAAAAATATTTTTTGGCAGAAAAACATACAACAGGTGCGATTGTAGGAATCATTAACTCAGCAAATTGCTACTTCATCCACTCCATTCTCCAATATGTTCCTTCTGTTTCTAAAACTTAGAAACAGGTCGGCTCAAGTGGGTGAAGTGCGTCTAGCTAAAAGTGGAGTCAGTTCATAAATAAAATACTTGTTCTTTATTTACATTTTCAGAGTATAACCAAGTATATACCACCGAAACTGGTATTGTCCTCTTTACGAGAAGGAGGCAGCTTGATGGGCTCGTTCTGCCTAAGCGAAAAGAAGTCACAATCCAGCTATCCAAAGAAATAAAATATCTTGGAGTAATCCTCGATAGTAAACTTCTTTGGAAGTCACACGATGAAACAAGAACATTCTAAGTACTGACAGCTTTCTGGCAGTGCAAAAGTGTCTTTGGGAAAACGTGGGGTCTTTCACCTAGCAAGGTCCTATGGATCTACAGGGCTATGATAAGTATGGAATAGACTTTCTCTCGTGGGAGTCAGGAAGATTTTATCGAAACTACAATGCACTTTAGCTTTTCCGACTACTTCAGGCCCGGCATTAGATGCTCTGGTTGGTCTACGAATACTTGATGCTTTCATCCAAGGAGAGGTATTGAAGGCCATCTGCAGGCTGAAACCCAATTGGAACTTAACGGCTCCTGTCCGGTATTGGACAACTGAGAAGGCATGGGCTTCGATCTAACGATTCTCTACATGCCTCTTGACTCCATGCCATCAAGATTCGTACTTGAAGAGACATAGAGTACAGTGCTGCCAGAGACTCAGTTGTGGTCAAACTCTGAAAATGAGCCCGGCAAACACTGTTTTCGCATTTTCAGGGATGGCTCTAGGACCAAGCACGGCTCCGGCTCTGGAGTCTACGTCGAATCCAGCAGGACCAAACTGCACTTTGCTCTTGGAATGCATGCACCTATGTTTCAAGCGGAGGTGTATGCAGTTCAAGAAGCGATGAACTTTGTTGTGGAAAACAGATGCAAAGGCAGATCTATGTGTATCTGCAGTGACAGCCAAGCTACGCACATAGGCTTAAACAGCCGCCAACCATTTTAAGGGTAGTTGAGTCCTGTAAATCCAGGCTGAACTATGTCGATAGACACAATAGCCTGATGCTAACATTGGTCCCTGTGTGTCTGCCCCGCCTTCGCTCGAATCCGGTTTGAGCTATTTGGCAATGATGTGTTAAGAAGCGACCATCGTGGCTCCTTGGCACCATAAGATCTACTCAGATTTCTTCGGAGATCGGGTAGATTTAAAGAAAATTAAAAGGGAGTGTAGTACAATAGACTTAAAGAATGTCTGAGAGCTGCACTTGTCCTGACAAAAAAAATATATACGAGTATGTAAGTTTTAAATGAAACGATTTTTTTTGGTAGCCGGTTTTTTTTTATGTTTCTTTTCAATACAATTTTCTAAATTTTTATTACTCACTTAATTCCGTCCCACTTGAAGTTTGCTGGAACTCTAACTGCATCTTTTACTTGTTTAAAAGTACAAACTACATTACTTTGCCACTTTTTTTATTGCATGCAGCAGACATATTTTTTTCGTTTCTTAAACGTTAAATACCAAAGATTTTCACCACATTGCAACTTATTCCAGCTACCTCCCACATTTTCCCATTTTCTCCCACATTATCCTTTTGTTAGTGTTGCACTTTTTTTCATTGTTAGTGAGCTGAACTATTCTGACTACTATAATTTTTTATATTCCTTCTTTCTCCTTTTTTCAAATATCTTCCCTGTTTCTTATTTATTTTGCTACTCAAGAACGATATAAAACCAGAATACTTACATAAATGGAGCTGAGTTGTTTCATTTTGAATCTGCACTGTATTTATCGGTCCACGTCTGGAATGTTGTTGCCAACACATTTTTTATGACACTAGCAGTCTTTTGTATGCACTAAACGTTGCGTATACGCCGTGTGGCACCCAGTTGATTTCAGCAATGAATTACAGATTCCCTATTTAAAGTTTTGCAACATAAAAATAAAAAAGAGAGATGCTTTTTAAACGTTTAAAATACACGATTTAAAAATTGAGTAAAATGCTTTTCGAATAGCTTTAAACATCTGCTAGCCTGTTGCAAATTCGGCTATGTTTGAGTTGCTGAATGGTTACGAGTTTTCAAGTTCAATAACCACAGCAATAAAACCAGTCACAAAAGTGCCATTAGTGTTTTCTTTTGTCCCGCAAAACTTTCGCAAAAATCATACATAAAAAAATGTTGAAAGCCGGAAACACTAAATAAATATGAGGAGTTGCAAGGGAGCGCTGTAAGTGCTTTAAGTGCTCACCGCACAAAAGAACTTGGCAGCTCAGGCGAGCGGGTTTTTTGCATAAATTATTTTGTGTGGCTCTTAAAATCCGTTTGCTTGCCAAATTTCTCCAGCATTTATTTTGTGTGAATTGCAAAAGTTTTAATTCCGCAAGAAGAAAATTATGCAGCGATTTTGAAAATGAGGATCCCATAAAAGTTCCAAAATAATCATTTCAACTGTACTGGATGACAAATTTAAATACAAACTCTTTTTTAAAATACCACGTAATTACTACAAGATTGATTTCAGAATGTTTAGAAATATTTAAGGGGGGAGCCTGGTTTATAAGGTAAAAAAAATCAATTTTTTTTTTCGTTTTAAGCGATTCCTAATATATTTCAGAATATTCACACAAAGTTACAGAGCCTAATTCTCAATATTTCCGTAGATACAAAGCCAAAGATAGGCGAACGTTAGGTAGTTACGCTGTGACCGGACAGCTATAGTACAAACTTTATCTTCTTTTCTCAACTTTTCATTTTTATGATTTCTTTGAATTGGCGTACATGAATGAAAAAAAAAATGAACCTTTTGAAATGAATCATAGCTTGTTCCCTTCAGTATTAAATTCTCTTCTATTTGAACTAACAAAATAAATAACAAAAAACTGTTCAAGAATTGTATACCAAGTTGAAGTGAATTTTTTTTTTATAGAAAGGCATTTTTTTTTCTTTAAAACCTCCAAAAAATTTGAAATTTTGGAATTTTTCTCAGTTTTCTTAGTTCATCTAGAATAAAAAATCATGATAATTAGAAATCCATTTGAATTTTTTGCTTTGGATAATAATTACGAGCTGTATCTTGTACGCCAGTTGGAAACTCCAGCGTTGCAGCGCTCTACTAATTTCTATGTTAAACATTTTTTTCAACTTATTTTAACCAGTACACAAATTTTTTATACTTTTTAAATGTTCATTAAAAGATAGAAAAACTTTGCAGTGCTAAATTAATTTTTTCCTTAAAAAAAAAATTGCAAAGAGATGCAATTTTTAGACATCATAAACCAGGCTCCCCCTTAATGAATTAAAATATTCTAAATGTTTTCGGTTCGATGTCTTAAGTGAGTCATATCGGGCGATTTCATACCATGAGGTTATTCAAAGAACACATAACGCTTAAAAAAAGTTGTTTAGTTACAGCTTTCCAATATCGAAGTAAAAACAAGGATATTCTTGAATAGCACTGGGACAACGGTGAAAACCCGATTAGACTGCTGAAGCTGTTTATGGGTCCAACACAGTACCGAATGCAACGGTGATTTAGCAGTTTATTTCTAGTAGTAGTTGAAAATATAGACAAAACAATGGGAATTGTGGAGTTGCGCGGGCATGTGAGCACTTACTGCACTGCCCGAAAACTAAAATGTTATCTATTCGTACAACCATAACTATATTAATTTCATCTTCCAAATAAAGGGGAAAAGAAAGGGATGATGAAACAGGTTAAACTAGTAGATCTTTATCTGTTGTGTGCCAGAAAATGTGTGAAAATCAGACAGAGGAAGGAAAGAAGCAGGTGGCATCAAAACAAAACAGTTGAATCCTGGAGGTTATATTCATGAGAAAGGAGCACTGCACCCGAGAAGACTAAAGCCGAAAGACTTTCTGGCTATTATTATATAATTAAGTCTCTAATACAAAAATATTGTTTGTTAACATAAAGAAAAGTGCTATATGTGAGATTTAAACATATGTATATTTCGAACTTTTCGGCAAACAATCTAGCCATCCTTCATTTTTCATTAAAAAAACGACGACTTTTACGACCAGACAATTTATTACTGGTTACTCATGTTCCTGAGGTTCCCAACAAATGCAAAGAGATTGAAATCACTTATTTTATATTACTGTGGCACTCACACATACATTTGCCTAGTGTTGGCAATTTACCGACGTTATTGGATGTTATAAGTAGAACAGAACAGAAAACAAATGCTTGGCGCGATCACTATCAGTAGCACTAAGTCCAAGGTAAATCAAGAGTGGAGTGTACTGATTAACTTACTTCGACTTTTAGTGGGTAACACACCTAGCCGCTGTGAAATTATGGTACATCCTCGCAGATTGAATTTCTTGAATGATGCTGTGCACCTCAAAGCAAATGGTCGCCGATTTTTGGCGTTTGTCAACGCCTAAAAAAGCTGTTGGAGTTTTCGGGGGAGACAAAAGTGCTTTGAAAATTGGTTCATACGATTGCAGGAGTGTATAGACTTCCAGAGGAATATTGCGAAATACAATAAAGCCATTTTCATGATTATATTTTTGTGTTTTCATTACTGATCGCAAGACATTAAGGCAAAAGTGTGGAAAACTCCAAGCCATTGGTAAATTTTAATGGAACTTCGTAAAAGAAGGTTTTCTGGGTCTTTGATTTCGAGTTTCAAATTAGTTTTTCAATACTGAAAATGCCGGACGACTTCTGAAAATAGTAATCCGATTTCAATTCAATTCATACGAAAATTCTTGAGAATTCAAAAGAGAGGATCCAATATTGCAAGCGACTTTCAAAACTGGTCATTCTGTTTTGATGTCCATTTTTAGATGAAAGTCTTAGTTTGGTTAGTGACAGCACTGCTTGGAGTTAAACCGCATTGGGTTTGCAAATATTTACTTACTCTCCTGGTTCAAGCACATAACTGTACATAGTCTGTAAGTGAACAATTGTTGCATAAAACTTAAATAAATGAATTTATAGAATTAAATAAAATGCAGAATGCGTGAAAACAATCCACAACAATCGTTTTTTTTTGAAAACAAAATGAATTAAGTGATTTTCATCTTACCAACATAAGCGCCGATACACAAAATACTCATAACATTATCTACAAAAACGAAAATAATATATATATATAATTGGCGCGTACACCCTTTATTGTGGTGTGCTTCTTGATGTTGTTCCACAAATGGAGGGACCTACAGTTTCAAGCCGACTCCGAACGGCAGATATTTTTATGAGAAGCTTTTTCATGGCAGAAATACACTCGGAGGTATGCCATTGCCTGCCGGGATGCGACCGCTATTAGAAAAATTTGTTTTCTTAATTTTAGGGTTTCACCGAGATTCGAACCAACGTTCTCTCTGTGAATTCCGAATGGTAGTCACGCACCAACCCATTCGGTTACAAGCCATTATTACGAAAATAATAATAAAACTAAAAAAAAATTTTTAAATTCCTTTTTCTTATAAAAATTTATATTAAAATACCGAATATGAAAATTAAAAAGGAGAAATTGGAAAAATATAATAAATACTAAAAAGAATATACAAAAAAGGAACAATAATAGGGGTATGAAAATATTACTGCTACCTGCTTTTGATGAACCCAGAAAAATAAATTTGTTGTAGGCGAACTGCAGGCGCTGCAAGACAAAACTGACTTCAGATTTTTAAATACCAAACACAAAGACAGAATTGTATATAAATATAAAACATTGACACAATTTTATTAAAATGCATACTATACGGAGCAAAATGACCCCAAAAGTAAATTTCGGATGCAAAGTGTATCGAAAGAATTTCGTGGTTACTCATACGCCACGTTGTTCTATCTTCATATAAACATCAGTTCCCTATTTTTGGGGAAAGCTTTGGAATACAATTCCCATGGTTAATCTTAACTAAATTATATATATTCCTACATTTTAGTATTCGAGTGACGTCAAGCAATGCTGCAAGCGACAAATGTTTCAAGCGTGGGAGACATTTTAAAGCTCAATGAAAATAACAAAGGTTGTCGGTGAAAAATTAAAATTAATTTACAGTAAAATGTACTTAAACACACAAATGTCTCAGTCCATTTATGCTATTTTCCACCACACGGTTAACAATCCATTATCAATGCGTTCATGGCGTCAGCGGTAATTCGAAATTTTTAGCACACCAAAGAAGCAATAAAAATTGCAAGAGCTACAAACATACTCAGTGCGAATGCCATGCAGACAGAAGAAAACATGCCATGTGCAAAATAAAAACAATAAAACGGGCAAAGATTTGGCTATTTCATGTCTTCAGTGGCATTGTAAGTCATCACTTCCATGTGCACTAACCTTATTTGACACGCGATGTGCACCACAACTTCCACTGTGGAAATAAAAAACAAAAACGAAGAAAAAAGGCGTGCACTAACACAGGCGAAAACCTATCGAGGGCACACGTATATTTTTATTGAAATGGTCTGTTGGTTGCTTTGTTGTCTACGTAGATGCGTTTTCGGATGGAGAAATTGAGAGGGCTGGTATTGGAGAATGCGATCAAAGGTCTTGTGCTGCTCATGTGCACAAATATTCCATTATCGTGGCTGCGTTCACAGTGAATGACAACAATGTAAACAAAGGAGCAATAAGAGAGATATTTTTATTTTAATCAAAAGTTATCCAAATGGGTCTGGAGGCGGACGATAACAAGACGAAGTATGCAGGTATCAAATAAATAATCAGCGTAATCGCGCTTCGACAACAACGTCACTGCTTACAGTTATAAATTTGAGTTAGTAGAGATTGTATTAGCTTGTACTCATTCCTTTAGCATGACGAAATAATTCTAAAACGGGATTTTGGTTTACTGCTCGAGATTGAGTAAACATTTTTACATTTAAAAATATAAAATATTATTTTTTTATTTTTAATTTTGTTCGCATGCATTGTCTACTCATAAATTATACTCAGTTTCGTGGCAAATTTTGCTTGTTAGTAATCGACTGAGGGGGGGCTAAGGGAAATCGCAATGGTGTTTAGCATTACGTAAGTGTGGTAAAAGTGCTAGTGAGATTTGCGAATTGCTGAAAAAACCTAATCTTTCGAAAATGTGTGTCTACCGCACGATAATCGTTTTTCCTAACTGTCTGAGATGACAGACAGACAAAAAGTGGTCATACTTGCGAGGTTCGAACCGGTGCTGCCATAAAAGCCGTTCCAGAAAGACTTCGCAGAAATCCCCTTGTAAAACCCATCTCCTGGGAAATGCATGGATCGACCAGATCTATGTCAAAACTAATTAGAGATGATCTGCATATGAAAGGCTTCCGTCGCTCAACTGGTTATCTCGACAGATCAGCTTCGGTGTCACGCCGGCAACGGCCATGAATATATTCCTTTCACAGGCGAGAAAAAGTTCACTGTTGAAAAAGACCAGTGCAAAAGGTGTACCAGGAAAATGTCTTAGAAAGCGTAGTTAATTAGTTAAGCAGTACTCTATTGAATGGAGAACGTTGCATTTTCTAGCAAGATTAGCAGTCTCCAGATTATGCAAGCTTTCGATTCCCATAATGCAAAAACAACCCAAAAGTGGTTAAAAACAATATTCCATCGGACTGCAGTTTGTGGCCTGTCGAAGACCTCTTAGAAATTTGGACTGTCTCAAACAATCTTTGGTTCGAGCAGCGACGCCAATATCCATGGAAACCGTGCGCGCTGCAATAGCTAAATGGTTTAATCGTTTGAAGGATTGTGTAAAAGTAAATGGTGACCATTTTTTAACATTTAAATTATTAAATAAAACTAACTTCATTAAAAACAGGTACAGATAATTTCATATATATTACATAACCGGCTTAACTTGTAACAGAACTTATGGCAGGACTAAGTAGATGGTTAGAGCTAATTTAAATTTTTTTAAAGCGTCAATCAAGAGGAAGAGTGTATTTCCTACTTCGCATCATTAAACAAAACATTTTGAATACAAACTATTTTGCTAATTATTTTAAAAACTAGTACGGCTTTTTAGCTATTCAGAATGTCTAACACTTAAATGAAAGTAGCACAAAAATGAAATCAGTGGATGGCAGGCTCACTAAGTGGAGGTTTCGTAAGAACAAACAAATTATAAAAAAAAACTGAATAAAACAAAAAATTTACAGTTTGAACTATTTTATTCCTTAAAATTCGCTCTCAATATGACCGCTTCTACACCTGATACAAACTCTCCTTCGCTTCCTGAAATTACTCTTCACAGTATTTTAGCTGAAATAAAACAATAAAATACATAAATAGCCATTAAATGTAACCGTTGGTTTATGTTAAAATTGCTCACACGCACTCCAAAAAAAAAAAAAAAAAACGAAAAGAGCATACAAATATTGGGGAATGAATACCAAATGTTCACAGCTCAAATAAAAATCTTCTGCGACATTTGATCTAATCACAGCGTCAGTTTTGCTACGAGATCGCCGCTGAGCCAAGTAAAGTGAGCTAAAAATGTTCAATGATTTGTAAGTGTGCAACATTACAGTATTTCCCATAAAATCGGTGTATGAAGCTTCCCGCAAATTTTACGAAATGGGCTTTTTATAGGCAAAAGATGCTGCTGTATGCTAGTGAACTTTCCACGCCATCTAAAAGCACTGACAGTACCACATCCCCATCCTCCATAGCGCAAATATTTGACACAAAATGGAAAAGGGAGCTCCAGCTATTCTTTAGCACACCACGTACGCGACAAATTTTTAAAGTCCTGGATTTGCCGCATCCACTAACGCTTTTATCCCAGCAACACGACGCCATGCGGCGCCCACTAAGCGCAAAATGACTGGCAGTAAAGGGGAAACGACAAATTATATCTGCATGTTGTCAGTATTGCAAATATATATATAAATGACAACGAATTTAAGCTGATGAATTCATATTTCAACAGATTTGAAACTGCGCATACATACACATACAAATGACACGCACGTATCTGCATACTCGTATGTGCATGTATGGCTTTAGCAGTCCTTTTCCGCCCACTAAGCCACGCCAGCTTGCTCCAACCCACCGCCCGGAGTAAGTTCAAAAATTTGTTATTCTTCAATAACATGTGCACAGCACGCGCACAAACAAAACACCCGTGGCACATACTCAAAAACCTACGTGTCGTGCATGACATTTATCCCTTCGTGTGCTTGTGCAAGTATGGGTGCGCGTGAAAGTCGCTTGCCTGCAGGTGGATTAGCGAATTTCGTAGGTGTGCAATAAACTTTTCAAGTGCTTGCACAAACACATGTCTGTGATAACACCTGCAGTAGGAGGCGCACAACCAACTAAATAGATATGAGCATAGCGCTAACAGGGTCTAACTTTGGCGGAATGCCAACAAAAGGAATAACCCCAAAAAAGTTATGAAGATTCACGTGCGTTTTGCGAGAATGAGAAATGTATTTTTGCACTCTGTGGCAGTGTCTTCCAGCGTCCCAACGATAAGAGCATGCGCGCGTACTTTTGAATACAGACTACATAGACTCCAGTCTTGCGTGTATTACCACAGCAAAAATTCAATTAGTCCGGGCATGTACAGGATTGGTCGCAAAGGAGCGTGGAAGGACTCCTGCCACTTTCAATCTCTCTGTATGAAATGGACTGTTTCTTTTGTTTACCCATGTCCTATGAAGAGACTAATTGGTCCCTTTTGTATCCAAAGGGTTATGAAGTGAGACCAGTCATTTTTGAAATCCGGAACTGAGATTTGTCTCATTATTATGTTGGCAACACAATAGCCGACAGTCAGGATAGCGCATGACATACCACACATAAAATTCGCAGTTAAAATCTTGGCCCAAAAAAAAGAGTAGTACTACATTACGTTTATTATTTTGCACGCTCTAAAAGCTTTGCCCATTTACATAATATGAAAATTTTATTTCAATTCAATATTTACTCAATTTCAAAACGTGCCCCAGAGCAGACTAAAACCATCGTCTTCAGAAATGCAAGCTGCAGTGTTCATAATATGTAATTCAATCTTTCAATAAGATTATAGTAATCTCAGCCCTGTTACTTTCAAACTTCGAAGAGGTGATTCGAAATTGTCGGATTATTACCCAATCATAATAATAAATGCTATGCTGTATGTGGTACTGTGGACTTCGCAGGGAAAACTGCCGCTGCAAGCGTCGTAATCAGATTGAGGTGTTTGAGCCCCAAGCCAGCCAGACATTCTAGAATTCTTAAAAACTCTGCGATCATCCCCATGATGCAGGATCATTGCACCCCTCTCTGGGTCCGAACGGTACTTTTTCTAATCATATTCCCTCAAGGAGAGAGTGGGCGGTGTGCATGTTGGGCTTGGCCAACATGTTTACGGATGACTTGAAGCTGGTGGGAGATTATTTCAGGAAGAGCTCCCCATTAAACTCAAATTTAGGCTTCTGGACCACTGTGCTGTTTTCCAATTGTGGGTCGTCGCAATTAAAGAAGCAGTGGATTGGTGGCTTACTTCTGTAATTATTGTAAAGGACGTAAATATCTACTCTGTCAGCCAGGTGGCAATTAGAGCCCTGGACTCCTTATTTGTGCAATCGAAATTAGTCGGGGAATGCCTGACTTCTCAAACGACTGCATCCAACTGCTTCAATCTTATGATCACTTGGGTTTTCGGCCACAGTGCCATAGAGGTAACTACTGGGCCGATGAGCTGGCTAATCAAGGGACTCTCGAGATGGTTTCACCGAGAAATAAGAGGATAAGAATAAGACCTGTCAACTCAACTAGCGCGCAAACGTGCAAACTCACGAGATCCTACTGGCCACATGTAGATCGGGGAAACTGCTAAGGTTAACAAAGCCTCACCTCTCGAGCTTGATAAGTATGCTTACTAGGCGTTGTCCATTTAATATCCATGCGGTGAAACTTGGTATTGCTCCAGGTCCTTTCCTAGAAGCTGTCCGTAGGATAAGGTAGAGTCACCTCAGCACCTCAGAGAATGTTGGGAAAAAAATGGGGTCTCCAACCAAAATTATCCAACTGGTCCTACACAGCCATTGTAAGGCCAATACTAACATATGCGGCACTGGTTTGGTGGCCTGCAACAGAAGGAAATACAACAAAACTAAGCTGAACAAGATACAAAGAACAGCGTGTATCCTAACTACAGGAGCGCTTAGCACCAGTCCTACTGAAGCGCTCAATGTACTAACACATCTATTGCCATTAGATTTACACATTAAAACAATAGCTACTTGCAGCGCGGTGAGACTCAGAGACATAGGAAGCTGGACAACAAGGCCGTACGGTCACAGCAAGATCCTCCTACAGGGACCCCCGCTGCTCAAAAACGGATCAGATTACACAGTCCCCGACCTAAACTTCAAGAAAGGCTTTACGGTACGCTTCCCACCGAGAGCCGAGTGGAGCAAAGGAGAGGTGATTGGAAGACACGATATCGAAATCTATACCGATGGTTCTAAGATGAACCGTGGTGTGGGAGCTGGCTTCCATTCGGAGCCACTCAACCTATCTCAATCAATTCGTCTTCCTGATTATGCCAGCGTGTTCCAGGCAGAACTTTTAGCGATCAGAGAAGCATGCAAATCCCTAGAACTCTACAAGGTAGTTGGTGCAAGAGTAGCTATCTTCTCAGACAGTCAAGCAGCTATCAAGGCCTTAGACTCCAACTACATTTCATCCAAACTGGTCCTACAGTGTAGAGAGAAGCTGAAACTGCTCAGCCATTGGCTTGAAATTACCCTGATATGGGTTCCCGGTCATAGGAACATACGAGGCAATGAGATAGCGGATGAGCTAGCAAGAAAGGGCTCAACACTAGACATAGCAGAGGCGGTGGCAGTTTCCACCCCACTGAACACACTAAAAGCATCTATTGCTTCACACTATCATGCTTTAGCCGAAAGAAGATGGAAGCAAATACCTACATGTATCACAACAAAAAACACATGGCCGTCATATAAAATCCAAAGGACGAATGACCTGTTAGGATGTTCTCGGCCAAACATTTCACGTATCACTGCAACCCTTACAGGACATTGGAAAGTAGGGGATCATGCAGCTAGACTCAACCTACCCTTCAATCCTATCTGTAGAAGCTGTCAAGCGGAAGGGGCGAAGGAAAGTCTGTTCCACTATTTATGTGAATGTCCGGGACTAGCCAGGGCACGACTCCGATCCTTCGGTAAGCCTTTCCTACAGCAAATTAAGGAGATCTCAGTCATCGAGATAAAGGATTTGCTCCTATTCCTGGACCTCACTAAATGGATTTGACTTGGAGAAAAAAAAAAAAAAAAAAAAAAAATTTCATCATCATTTCACGAGATAGTGGTATTAAAACGGTGCTGGTCACTAATTAGGAGCATTTCAGCTAAGAATTGTTCAACCACCTCAACAACAACAACAACAACAACAACAACACCTCAGCACCTTCTTATTAACTACTCTACTCTCGTCGGGCTAAAATTCAGATATCTGAGCTATCACATTTTTGCTACATTTGCGGACATAGCAGATTTAAATATCTCACAAGTGATGAATTTCATCAGCATCTTGAAGCGATTAATGCAAATCTAATTAGCCACTGGTGGTCGTCGTCCTTCAATCCAAAGCCTCTTCTTCCTTTTTTCCACTGTTTGGCTCTCTTCCCTGTGTTTTTCCTCTATATGGCGTCACAATGGACGAATTTTGATTCTTTTTCTAAGCAGCATCTCGCGTGGGCAGCTATTTATTCTATCCTATCCTATCCTACTCAATTGTATCCCATGAAGACTAGTCCCGGACCACTCCTTTTAAACTTTAGTTGTGTAATTTTTTACAGGTCCAACATACACATTTGCATGTAGTTGTGGATTTCCTTACTTTTTTTTGCAAATTTCTTGCAACGTTGTTTGCTCTTTGTTGTGATTGCTGAAAGTTTTCAATTTCCTGGTGTTTACGTGTTTTTAATATTTTTTGGTGGTAAACACGTATGCAGCCTTGATTTATGGCAAATCACCTCTGCTGTAATAAAAGTTTTTACACGTAAATTTTCATCAGCTCAAGCAATTCATTTCTATAATAAATCTGTATATATTTAGCTTTGTTAGCTTTATCAGATGGGCACAACGCCAAACACCCTCAATATAAATAAAACTTTGACTAGGAATACGAAATTGATAACCACTTTACATGCCAAGGTGTGACATCAGCTAGTTTTATTTAAAAGTGATATAATAAACACTGTTAGAAATATTCAATGACTTTAGCTTATTTTAAAGAATATGCTTTATAAAGTATAAATGACTGTTCTGGCTCTCCCTGCAGTACCCATACCCTCAACTTGATTTTGCAGATATTTCGCAAAAATATTTTGTTTAATCTTTACGTCAAGTTAAAAATAATTGAAATAGAGATGTTCGTGTAATATTTTGTTAACGGTATATATTTTTAAGGATAACTAAGCCTCTCCCTCATCATGTTGGTCTCCTTGCTAAGGAGATAAGGCTTAAGAAGAGCGAAGCTCCATATGGGGATTGGCTGGACATCCATCCACGGAAGTATGAAATTGGTAACCATTCAATCACCATGTGGAGATCAGCGAGCCGACGATATTTCCCCTGTTACTCCTCGCCCTGAAATCCCATCATATCCTCTCCTTATATAAAAAGTTGGAGGGTTTTTTTAAATTTTTTATTGTTGTATCAGTACAAATTGTATGTAATTTTCGTATCATTATATTAAGGTAAGATTGATACTTTAAACGTTATTACTAATTTTTCGAAACCATGCTCGCACAGCCACCCAGCTGGCAATGAAGAACATTTCATGGTAAGCGCTAAGCGGAGGTTCAATGATAAAACCAAACACCTTGAAAAGGACAGACATTAAAATTAAAAAGAGAAAAACCTAAGAGCGCTGTTGAATAAATTTGGTGGAGAGTAAGTTTAAAAAGGTTCTATAAAAAAATAAAATTCAATAATTGCTGCTTACACCCTTTTTGGGTGTTTGGCCGAGCTCCTCCTCCTATTTGTGGCGTGCGTCTTGATGTTGTTTCACAAATAGAGGAACCTCAGTTGTTTGCCAACTCCGGTAAACGGTTTTTCGTGAGGAGCTATTTCAAGGCAGAAAAACCTTCGCAGACTTGCCATTGCGTGCCGAAGAAGTTCTATAATAATGAAAAATCTACATGAACAAAACGTATTCCATGTGCATTCGCCAGCTGCAAGGTAGCTGCAGCCCCCTTTAATTTTGAAGAATTAGCAAGTTACCCTTCTACTCTGAAGCTAAATTTTTGTTTAATTTCCCCACCCTACATTTTACACGAACAAAATCAAGATATATTCTGCTGTTAAACATGAATTGCGTGAGCTAAATTGTATATGAAACGATTTAAAGGTTAATTACCTCAGCTAATAGGTATGTTTGAATATAGTCGTAGTCACCAAAATATTGTTTGGCATAATTACAATTTTGATATCCATGGGTCTTAAGGCCTTTTTGGCGAATAGATACTTATATAATTTTTACCGGTGTATTTCGTCTTGTGGAAATGTACGAGGGTCAATCAATATAGCAACAACTATGCAAAAGTTTTGCCCAAGAGGTTTATGGGCAAATTGATGTTATATTTTCGAAACAGAAATCAAAACATGAGATTACATAAAAAAATGAAAAAAAAAATAAAAATAAAAACAATTTCGCCTAAAGTTCTGCTAGTTTTGCCAAACTGGAACCGAACCGAACCTTTACAAACTCAAACAAAGCCCCAGCTTTTGCATTTTTGTCACCTCTGTTTTATATCGGCAGTAATTTTAAAAATGTAGTCGTTAATGTCCTTCTAACACTGATTTTTCCTCGTTAAGATTTAGATTTAAAAAGTTGCTGAATCAACTGGTTCAATTTTTATAATTTTAGCCCTAATTTTCTCGATTAGTTTGATCACATTCGCTCCTTTTCTTATATTTGAACATTTTTTCACTCTTTCATGATTTACCAATCGCACAATCTAATTTTGACAAAAAAGTGGATGTAAACGAAATGGTACAAAAAAAGTGTCAACACCACCAGACTCTTTCACAATTCAACTTTAAATGACCGCTACACAAGTCTCCGCTATTGCATAGCAACTAGAAAAAATGCCATTCTCTTATAAGTAAATGAATTTCTATTGCTTTTAGAGCTCAAGACTGTAATTCGAGCTCGTATTTGGAAAACTTTATTTCTCCACGGCTTTTAAGTATTCTTGAAAGTGAATTAATGACGCTTTCTCTAGTTCTCCAAGGTTAGCTAGTTCTTCAAAACATCATTCCAGTTGGTTGGGTTGGTTGGTTTGAGTGGTGATTCTTCTAGAATCCAACTAGCGCTTTCGCACCACTTTGTTGACACATCCTCGTTACCAATTTGGTTACCAGTTATTTACGGCATGTTTAAGAACCTTATTAGGTTTTTGACATCTAAGCCAGACAATTGCTCAAAACTCTCGAATAGCGGCCTACCCAGGGTTAACATTCTGTCATTCCATAGGGCATACACAGGGCATACACAGAGAAAGTGGAAGGTTGTTTCCTTTTTCTCGGGTTGCTTACAACTGTGGCAGTATGTGCTGTGAAGGATGCCCATTTTAGCTGCTTGTTCTCCCACAGACCAAAAGCCAGTTATGACTACCGTTAGTCTCCAGGCGTCCCGCTGTTTCATGTTTAACAATATTGACGATTGTTTCAGGTTGTAGGTGGGCCTTAGATTACTGCTGATTTTGCATTTCGTCTGGTATCTCCATCTACAATCTGCGATTCGAAGGTATTTTAGGGAAATTTTACTCTTGACTGCACCTATTGGTGTGAATACCGATTCTGCAAGACGTTATTCATGGCAGATCCCACTCTTGCTAGTTCATCTGCTTTTTCGTTACCTTCAATATTCCGATGTCCCGGGGCCTTTATGGTTTACACTCAAGGTAGTGAGGCTATTCCTACTTTGTTCCACCACCATAGAGTTTGTAGTAGCTGAATCCAGTGCCTGGATTGCAGCTTGGCTATCCGAAAGAATAGCGATATTGCCCTTAACAGAGAAATCTGCGATTAGTAGCCTACAAGCTTCCCCAATTGTCAGTACTTCCACCTGGAAGACACTGCAGGAATGGGGAAAACGCACAGATTTTTCAATTTTAAGTCCATGAAAATATATACCAGCTCCAACACCACAATCCATTTTAGAACCATCTGAATAGACTGTAGTGTCGAAGTTGTTTAGAGAGAATCCCTTATTCCATTCCTCCTTAGATGGAAAGAGAGTGGCTAAATTCCTATTAAATGTTACCGTCGGGACGATGTGGTTAATCCTCACCGAGGTTAACTGAGTTTGTCGCAATGGTAGACTAACTTAACCATAAGTTTTTTTTCCAGCGACCCGCTTCGTTTAACCTAAATGCACTCATTGCTATTGGAATAACGCGTGTCAGTGCATTGTGAGCCTCCCTAGGACATGCTCTGATTGCACCGATCGTTATTGCACAGGCTGATCTTTGTATTCTGCTTGGTAATTTGGTATTGTACTCTCTCCCTAGAGCTTTCCAAAAAACTACTGAACCATATAATAAAATTGGTCGTATATTATATACAATACAACCTTATACAACCATAATGTATGTATGTTGAAGACCCCATCTTCTTCCAAGCATACGTTTACAGGCATATAAAACAATTTCAGCTTTCCTTACCCGTTCTTCGACCAATACATAACCATAGAAGTGGAGATAATACTCCCCCTGTGGAGTGCCCTTGTGGACTCTTTTTGTTATGTTGATATTACCCACGTTAGCTTTGATGATCCTGGTTTCTAGCATAGAGACGATCCAATTGCTCATACAATTTTCCAATACTATCAAGAGTTTCCTGTAACATCTTAGGAAAGATCCCTTCAGGGCCTGGGGATATGAAAGGTGACAATGATTAGATTGCCCATGCATCCTTCTCTTTCGTAACTATTACATCGACAAGATGCTGTGCGTCTTATCGGCTTCGCTGGATTCTCCCAACATCCCTACCATGGGCGCTACATCCCGGAAAATGAGTATTTAAAAGAAGTTCTAGAGACTCTACTATCGTAGAAGTCCAAGTTCCATCTGGCCTCTTGGCCAAGAAGCCATTGAATGATCTTTGGACAAAATACGGATAAGTCTCGCAGAATCTCTGGTAGATTCGATAGAAGAACAGAAATCTCTCCAGCTCTCTTTCTTGGCGGCCCAGATTGACTTCTTGTATGGTCTCCGACTTTCTCTATACAACTGTCATTTACCTGTTGAGTAGCTGAGATTGAAGTTTGATCTGCCTTCTTCCCTTAATTTTGAGAGCTCAATACTTCACCAGGGAGGATAGGGTTTTTTGTTATATTTAATTGGACACGACGTTTTGTAGGCCCTACTCAGTGTATTTTCCAATGTTGTGACCTACTCTCAATGTTTTCTATGAGAGTGATTTGATGGATCGGAATCCTTCCTATCCGGTTCCCTACTGCATTTTTGAACCATTTCCAATTTGTTCTACGTCGGTTTCGATATGGTAAGGGTGAATCTACCTCAAGATCCAGGTGATAGAGGGTGCAGCTATGGTGCGAAAAAGATTTTTTGCTTGAGACCCTCCAATTTTCTACCCTCACTGATTTATTTTCAGCCAGTAATGTTATATCTATTACTTCCGTCCATCCTCTAAAGCTTTCCGTGCTTGGAATGGTGAAAGTCGGGGTATTACTCCTGTTATATACTATTAGGTTAGTATTAATGATAAATTCATATAGGGACTCACACCGCTCGTTAGTGTGCCTCGCATTGGCGTCATATCCTAGTAGCAGGATACTGTTTTTTCTGTCAAGCACAAGCCTACGAGCCTCGTCAGGCGGCGCTGGTTGATCGTGCTCCATATAGATGGAGACGATTTTGATCCTGATGGCGTCAGCAGCCTCCATTTCAATGATCGTCATATCCGATGAGCTGTAGGATGGGATTAAAAATATGTTTAAATGCTTTTTTGCTACAATACATGCCCCGGGGATACTCTGGATCCGGTTATAGTACAAGTTGTAACTTTTGAGAGGAAATACGCTAACCTAAGTGCTGCGCACTCTGGGTTCCTGTATCAGTATTATGTCTAAGTCCTCCTCCGATAGGGGAACGGTTAGGTTGTCCGTTGCAGTCCTGGAGTGCTGCAGATTGATCTGGACAACCTTCAGGCCCATACTTATTGGTCGTTTTTAGGAGCGTCAAGCTGCATGCCCGTATGCTGCTCATTATCGCCGTCGTTTTTGGTAGACCCGGCTTCTTCCAGTTGCATGCACATGAGCAACTCATTAGCGTCATCAACCTCATCCTGCTCATCCTCCGGATTTGCAGAACAGAATAACTGCAGATGCGCCCTCCACACGCCAAACCGAAGTTTGTTGTCCACTTTTCCCAGTGGCTCAATACTCTCTTCCGCGATTTGGAGAAAGAAGGGCACACTGTTCTTTTGCGGAGCCTCCGCTTTGATGATGCTTCAGTCATCCATTGGAACTGTGCGGTTGTGCGATATGGTATTAACTGCTTAGCTTCGAACTTCATGTTCGGTATCCAGATACGAGCCCTTGGTCGTCGTGGATCTCACTGGCTGGAATTAGTTTGAGCCTCAATCCTTCCCAGTCGCTCTGGATTTTACTAATAGCGTTTTAAAGGAAATAAACAGAGAACTGATCTTCGCACTTGATCACCGTGTATCCACAAACCACGAACGAATCATATCCTGGCACTTGACGCTCCGGGCTTGCCATGACGTGATCAACGACAATACGAGACAGCCGTGCCTCGATTTCGTACTACCTTTCCAACGCATGTTTACCGCGGTTCGTTAACTCGCCCGCCAACGCCGTTTGCAGGTGATCTCGTGACACCTCGTTAAACGCGCGATTGCCTGTTTTAGGCGTCAAAGCAGTGTGCGACGTCTTATGTTTTTTCGCAGTTTTACCGCTCACATCCTGCGAACGATAGCGTTTTACGGTGCTACCTTCTGGGTGGCCTGGAATGCCAGGTACTCATCGACAACCGTTTAGCACCTTGCCTTATCAGCCGCATCTTTGGGATGAGTTTTACCTTCGGCCTGATTTTAGCTTATTCTGCCGAGAATAGCGAGAGACCTCTGGTAAAGCTTGTCCATTTATTTTGTAGGGTATTGACTCTTTTGCCCCTTGGCATCAACGGATGTAGTAGGTTGATTTATAGTTGATGGCGTGCTGTGGCCCACAGCTTTGTCAGGCCTTTGGATACAGTAACATTAACATAACTTTACTCAACGATAAGTCCTGCTTTGTCACAAACAAATCAATGAGCTTCCTTTCAAAATATAAAGGGTTTTTCAATAAGGGTGGGTAGATGTTGAAATGGAATGTCGTGGCGTTTGCTGTGTGGCACGTAGCTTCGTCCTGCTGGAACCACATGTCGTCTAGGTCCATATGGTTCAATAAGGGCCATAAGAAATTGGTTATCATCGTTGTGTAGCGCTCGCTGTTGACGGTGACCGCCTCACCAACGTCCTTTTCAAAGAAGTACGGACCAATGACGCCGCCGGCCCAAAATCCACACCAAACGGTAACTTTTTGAGGATGCATTATCACCTGGTGAACCTCGTGTGGATTGGTGTCGTCCCATATACGGCACAGCCATTCATCCAAAAATGCGCCTCGTCTCTAAAGATGATTTTTCGCCCAAAACTGGGGTTCTCTTCCAAACGATTCGAAACCCAGTCAGCGAACAAACGGCGTTGTCTATGGTCATCAACTTTGAGCTCCTGGGTCAGTTGGATCTTGTACGGGTGTAGACCCAAGTTCCGACGCAAAATTCGCCAAGTTGAAGTCTGCGAAAGGCCAAGTTCTTGTGCACGGCAAGGAATAGACTGCCTCGGATTCTGCTGTACTCTTTCACGGACCTCGGCAATGTTCTCGGCTGATCTTGCGTTCCTTGAACGTACTTGTGTTGGCTGATTGTTTACTGACCCGGTCGCCTCAAAATTGGCCACCAAGCGTTGAAGAGTCGACTTTGAAGGGCCACCACGTCTACCGAAAAATGGGCGCAATGCGCGCAACGCTTGCGTTAATGAACACTCATTTTTATCATTTGAACGTGCTGTTCAATCGTGTAATTTGCCATGATGATTCGGCTTAAAAAACTTAATAATAAACAAAAGATTTGACAGATGTAACCAAAACAAAATGGCTGCCACAGGGCGCCAAAATCGACCCGCGCCAATAGAAAAACCTTTATATTTGTTTGACCTCATCCGACGAAGTCGTCAATATTTTTAATTTCGGTATACCGTTGCACCCATTTAGTAACATCTTCGACTTCTTCAAATATCTATTTTGCTGCAGATTATCATCAAACCCCAGAGTTCCAAGTTAGAACATAGAAATGCAGATGAACGTGACATTTTTTGACCTATAAAGTGTGCACATAGGAACACTGCTTTAAATCGATATTCCTGGGCAGAACTAATTTTTTAAATACAACGTACGCTTCTTAAATTTCTCACAAAACTTACAAATTCCACAACGCGTATTTCGAAAAGGATACACCTACTTGGCAGCATTTGAATTGGTTTTATAGCGGAACTCTAAGTTTAAATTTTGTCGGTCGCGCTTTTGTTAGTCAGACAGTTTATGTCCAGAACGTTAATGATTGCAGCTCAAAACTTTTTTCAATCATGGCAGGACTGATTTCTCTTGCCCTTCTGAATGAAAAAGAAAAAACAAATTTCCCAACACAGCTTCAACGGACACTCATCAAGTTTGAGTTTTATCAAGTACGAGTTTGACGAAATAAAATGGTACCACCGACAAGGACAAACTCAAAAAACGGCTAACAAAAGGACGGAATAGTATCCAGCCAAAAAGGGAAACACAAATATGCTGATAATAGGAAAGCCAAACTATTTTATATTGAACGAAACTAATAAATTCAAGCCAAAAAATACTAACACATGCTCGCACATATTTATTTACATATATTTATAACGGGCAATAAAACTCCGTAAAGCTTGCAGGCAAGCAAAAATACTTTCATATAAAATATCGGTAGCATAAAATGGGAATGCAGTTTCAGGAGGGCCTTTGCGACATTATTAAATTTCCCAGCTGTTCACTTGGTTTTTATAAACTGTAAGGCAAGAAAAAATAGTCAAAGCTGTTGCAGCAAGACACCACAATCTTCCTAACTTTTTACCCAGTTTAGTTTCTGAAAAAAACTTGTTGAGAAAGGAAGCGCAGTACAAACGTGCAGTGAGCAGCTAGAAAGACATGTAAAGTCTGCACGGGAAAGCAAACAGTGGGTTCCGGAAGAAGGTTGTCATTTGTATTGCGCGAACTTTGAGTCACCTCTTTACCGCGCAACCAAAAATACAGCAGGCATTCACCGTTGTCACTGCTGTTGACAAGCCACTATCAAGCAACTGCGCGCAAAGAATTCGCAGAAGAACCTAACCAACTTTTGACAAGTCAAGCGCAAGTTGCAATCGTCGGCAAAAAGTTCCGTCCACTCGTAACTTGGACAAAGTCACGCCAGGTGCTGGGTGAGAACGAGTGAGTACGTGGACGAGACGTTCTGAAGCTGGTGGAAGTTACAGCAATTGCTTTTTAATGTGCGTCATTTGTTGCAAGTGTTTCGCAAGTCTCTGCTGCCTGTTGCATTCTTTCACTACTTCTACTTCGTAGCTAGTTTTTTGTTTGTTCACAATTTTCTTTTAATTTCAGTTCTTTTTGTTAGGCAACATGCATCGGCTTGAAGTTTTGCCTAGTGATATTGACGCAATATTCTTCATATAATAACGGTTGGAGGAAGTTTCGTAATGTAGGTGCAGTGTAGATATATTTTCCTTTAAAACAATTAGCAGTGATACAGACACAGTAGAACGTATAGGCAACATAAAATTGCTCTTGAATTCTCTCATCGACCTAAGTTGAAAGGGGGTGTGTGTACGACAGTGAAATATATTTGACGCCTAGGATACCGTTTCCCCTCCATCATGTCCATCACACCCAGTGAGTTTATTCTGATATAAATTATAAATTATATATTTTTTATCTCATCAAATAGCTTTTAAGCACATGGAGACTACATTGTCGTCCGGTTTCAGCAAATAATTTCTAATTTAACAGAATGTTCCTCATCATGTTGGTACCCTTGCCGAAGGGATGAGGCTTGAGTGGTGGTTTGACCGCCATATCGTGGGGACCAACTCAATACGAACTAAGAGGGAAGGTCCATATGGGGATTGGCTAGCCATCCATCCGCTTTACGACAAAATTAGTGCCCATCCAATCACCATACAAAGATCGCCGTACCGACGAAGATCCCTTGTTAATCCTAAACCCCCATCATCCCATCATCTCCTCTCCTTGTCCCCCCTAACCCAAGGTGTTATGCAACCCGTGCCTACTGGGTGGTTTGCAGTCAGGGGTTTTTTCCGACTGTCTTACTACGGAGCTACCTCAACACCAGGTCACCTCGGGCTATAACCATGATCTTGCCATGGCATGGGGCGCTGCCACGGTCGACCATTATGTTTCCCCTTCCTTTTTATATGATCACCATGTCTGCCTCGGTGGACAGTGATCTTACGAAATAGATGGATTCTCTAAAACAAATTGTATTGTATTTACTAAAAGTGAAATCCCAATATTTTTTCGTAGCCATGGTATTTACATCAGAGTTAGCAGTTCAGATATAACTAAATTTAACTGAAAACAATCATTTTTAGTAGTTTAATGCACCTTGTCCTTTTTGTTAAATTCACTTTACAGAATATCAAATGAGCTATTGGCGGTAATAAAGCACAAAAATATAATTCTTTAAATTTATAAAAAAAAATAATTATAAATATAATTTGAATTAAAAATTAATTATTATTTATTATTAAATATTAATTTTAATTTTAAAGGACTTCAGATCCTCAAACTATCCTTGAAATGCTTCGGGTATATAATCCGGAGCTTCCTACGACGTCTTGGAAGGTCACAAAGCTGGACGATCCCAAGGGTGAGTACCGAAGCGCTACTTTCGTAGTCTGCAAGGACTCGGTGGACGCACTGGCGCGATCTGACGGTGTAGTAAGCTATGGGTTTTCAGCCATAACATTGAGGGTCTATAATAAAGACAAGAGATCTAATTTAAAGGACCCGGTTGGAGCTGAGAAAGGCCTGACGGCGAAATCTGGCTCCGGTCCTAACACTGCTACAGCGTTACGAAAGTATTTGCTGACGGCAGTATCTCTTCCTTGTTGGATAGAGTACTTGATACCACTCTAACTGACGAGAAAGAGTTACTGGCATCAGACTCGGGTGCTGCTAAAAAAACGGTGCTGGAGATGAAATCCAGTAACCACGATGTTACGGATTCTTCAATTTAATCTTTCCCACTCAAAGGTTGCGTCCGTCAGCTTCATAATACCCCTGGTAAAAGGTGGGCATCATATTGTCCTGATAAGAAAAGGGATAAATGCTTTCATGCTCTCTAATTACAGCGACACCGATCAACTGACCATTAGCCTGCAGTCGGGAAATGAACGGATGTGGCTATCTTCCTGTTACCTCGCACATGACCATGAGGAGCTACGGAGATTAATATTCAAATTTCTGGCAGAGCAGGCACAGAAGCTTGGCGCAAAGCTAATTATTGGTGCGGATGTAAATGCGCATCACGTGATATGGGGCAGCACTGATACTAACGCTAGAGGTACTCACCTCTTTGATTATCTGATAGGAACTAAACTACAGATTTGTAATAAAGGTAATAAACCTACTTTTGTCATAAGTAGTAGACAGGAAAAGTTAGACGCTACTTTTGCAGAGAAATAGGAGCTGGAAAGTTTTGGAAGAACATTCCTTCTCTGATCATAGATATCTACCGAAACCTAAGCCCGGTAGAAATATCAGGAAAACAGGCTGGGAAAAGTTTTTAGATTGTATCTTAGTTACCCTAGGAACATGTCCATCTATTGTACCACAAAGCATAGAAGGGCAAAAAATTTGGTTGACAAGACTACCTACAACATGAATGCTGCCTTAGCTGAAGCCTGCCCCATAAGAAGACTGAGGGGTAAGCCCAAGACTAAGTGGCGGACGGTTGAATTAAGCAAGCTTCAAAAAACAAGCAAAAGCGCTTTTAATGAGGCAAGGAAAACACGCCTCGCAGACGATTGGAAAGACTATAGAGATGCTCTGAGAATCTACAAAAACGAAATCCGAAATGTCCAAAGGCAATCTTGGAAATCCTTTTGCGAAGAGGTTGAGTGGCAACTGAGACCTTCAGACTTCGTAAGATATAAGCGCGAAGTCCTCATAATTTGGAACTGCTACAGAAAAGTGATAGTGCTTTCACTACAACCAGTAAAGAGTCTTTAGAACATTTACTTAACACTCTTCTTCCAGGCTGCTCAGACATTACTAGGTATTATATGGACGATACAGTACACTGACGTGAAGTCAGAATAGTCGCTATATCTGAGAACCGACTTTTATGGGCGATTGAAAGTTTCAAACCTTTTAAATTACCGGATCCAGATGGTATTTATCCAGTGGAACTGCAGAAGGTCGCTGAATATCTAGCACACTGGCTACTAGCAATCTTCAAAGGTTGCTTTCTTTACGGAGACAATCAAAATTGTTTTCATTTCAAAAGCTAGTAGAAACTCACCCACCCAAAAGACTTAAGACCGATATCTCTTTCTTCTTTCCTACTGAAAACTTTGGAGAGGTTGATAGAGTTTCACTTAAGCCTAACTATAGATGGAAATCTTATCTCTACGTCACAACATGCTTACACGAAAGGGAAATCGCTAGAGACAGCTTTACATAACCTTATTTACACGCAGAGAATTCACTGCCCAAACAAGAATTTATCATACTTTAGTTGCTTTTCTTGATATTGAAGGGGCCTTTAACAATGTTGAAGGGTGGGCGGGCAATCACTGCAGCACTCACTGACCTTGGAGTAGAATCAGGGTTGGTAGGCTTCACTGACAAAATGCCAAATAGCAGAATCATTGAAGCGAATGTAGGAGAATCGGTGCTCAGGAGATTGGTGAGTAGAGGTACACCGCAAGGTGGAGTATTCTCACTGTTTTTATTGATTACAGTTGTAAATAAACTTCTGTTAATACTGGAATCGGTGGGCTGTAAGGTGATAGCTTACGCCGATGATGTTGTTATTGCTGTCTCTGGTAAATTTGTATCTACATTAAGAGACTTAATACAAAATGCTTTAGATATACTTTCTAGGTGAGCAGAAAAGTGTGGTCTGGGAGTCAACCCTGACAAAACTCATATTGTTCACTAGGAAATACAGAATACCTCAGCTAAATTGAATTATGTTCTTGCGATTTCGGAAGAAACCAAGTGCTTCTACTTTATTGAATAAGGCGCAAGGATAATATTACATCTGCTACCCCTAAATCTCTTCTGCCAATACTCAACGGCCTTTTCCGCTTTAAGACTCACAGCCAACTCACAATGGAAGACTGTCACACTGGGACATTCAACCATCTTAGACTCCTATACCGATATACCCAGTGATTGTGACTATCACCCTCCCATTCTCTGCTTCGAAAGGAATTTCCTAATGAAAATCCTTTCTAGACTGGAATGGCTTGAAGAAGAGCCAACACCCAACACACACGTTAAGATCTACAAGAACCGATCTAAAATGGGCACCTGTTTAGGATCAGGGTTATATTGCGAAGATCTTTCTATCAGTGAATCCTTTAAACTACCGGATCACTGTAGTGTTTTTGAAGCGGAAATAAACGTTATTCATTAAGCCTTAAAGTGGTTAGAGACAGTCAAGCTGCCCTACGGGCCGTGGATGCATTCCAAATAGCATTAAGGAATTTCTTACGTTTCGCCAATCTCTTTATGGGATGGCCAAACAATATCGTATAATCTTATGCTGGGTTCCGGGCCACAGAGATATACCAAGGAACGGTAGGGCTGGCCAACTTTTAAGAGAAGGGACCTGTATGCCAAACATAACTAATTTTATGGAGGTGCCTTTCGCAACTTGTAAACTTCTTATTAAGGACGCACTAATCAGTTCAGCAAATCAGAGATGGACTAGCGTTAATACCTGTGAAATTGATAGGCAAACATGGTCAAGGCTAAATCTACGTCTGTCCAAGACTATTCAACACCCTTTTTGCACACGCCGAGTTCTAACCAGAAGCAGGAACCGAACCGAGGAAAGATAACCTATATACTTTAGGTACCAACAACCATTTACGCTTTGTCAAAAGCACTGAGAAGGGAAAAGCAGCCCAGCCCCCTCGGCTCACAAAGGACCCATTTCATGGCTTAAGTGGCATCGTTGTCCCTATGTGCGATGCGGCTGCCAAACCTTACCCAACAGAATGTTAAAATTTTAAATACCAAATTTTCGTTTTAATTTGTACGGCTTTAATTCATAAAGCCTAATAAGTTTTAAAATTGATGGGGAAAACTGGCAATAAGTAAGTTTAAGTAACTAAATAATAATGGAAGTAATTAAGAGCAATAAATGGTATATAACACAGCAATCAATTTACTCTTAAAAATATATCTACTTTCCAAGAATAGTTCTAACTCCCCACCTACCTTATAATCATGCCTAAAGCATGGGTTGAGTGGGTCGATTTAGTTCGTCCTACAATGGGCAATACGAAATAGATTAAATAACGTTAGATATCGTATCGGGCAATTAAGAAGAATTACCTCTTAGAAAAAATGGCATTCAATATGGTGGCTGACCATGTCTCTAATACATTTTGTGCAAACGAAATTTCCTACGCATTTCTTTAGTTGAGTTAACTTTGGTAATATAGTGAGCGAAATTCTCTTAGCTGCGATCACAGAACGAGAAAAAATAACTTTTTATGAGTCTACTCTTAAAGCTTTTGTAATTTTATAAATCGTGTTAGTAAATAATGTACAGTATGTACATTTAAATATTAGCCCAAACAAGAACCTAACTGTGTGTAATTTCTTCAGAGTTAAGTTTTCTATTCTTTGATTGTTTGAGTTTTTTCGTGAATATCTTTTGCAGTTAAACTTATCTTACTATTTTTTGTGACTATTTTGCGGTCCTAATTAATAACGGCAAGACACAAGTTTTTAAATGATGTTGAGAAATACCAAATTAAAATTTGAGGGAAAATGGTTTTTGAAATGAGGAAATTAGCAGTCAAATCAATCGATCGGAAAAGGTTGTGAGAGATTTTTTGAAACAAGAGGAATATAAAAAAATCCCAATACCAAAGCAAAGTTATTAAAGAAGAAGCCACTAAATATCTAAGTCGCCACTAAAATCACAAATAATGAAAAAAATTACAACTTCCAATACGGAAATGAATAGTCCAACAAATTTTATTAAGTACGCAACTAAAATATCGCTGTTTTTTGATTGAAATACAACTTTATTCTGAAAAAATGGTTACCACGTAGAAGCATACCGGGCAGTCCCCATAACTTTCTTTTCTTTGGATTGCTGTAATGAATCCATTTTTCATCACCCGTCACGATTCGATGAAGAAAACCCTTCCTCTTTTGCCGCTGGAGCAGTTGTACACAGGCGAAAAAACTACGTTCAAAATCCCTTGGTTTTAACTCATAAGGAACCCAAGTCCCCTGTTTCTGAATCATTCCCAAAGCATGTAATCGCTCGGAAGTGGATTGGCGGGTAACTTCTAATACTGAAGTAAGCTCTTCTTGCGTTTGACACGGATCCTCATTGAGCAATGCCTCCAATTAAGCGTATTCGAAGGTTTTTGGCCTTCCTTCACGCGGACGGTCGTTCACATTAAAATCACCGTCTTTGAAACGACGGAACCATAATCTTTTTGTAGCCCTCGATGCGCTTCAGCCGCCGATTTTTTCGAATGAAAGAGGAAAATCAACACTTCCTGCAAATGACGATTATTCGGCTCAAAATCAGACATTTTCACAAAACCAAAAGTATATGATACCAAAACAAAATCACTAATGTGTCGAAGTGGTTTGTTTACCATATATGTAAACTTGGTTTATGACGTTTAGGTTATGTTAGAATCGACTAGCACACACTGCTGGCGGCATTATTGACAAACAGCGGAACTTACATTTCAGCAAGTCAATGCCCATATCTGCGTCTACAGGAATTCAAAGAAGTCCTTTTCTTCACGATCGACACCCCTGCTTGACTGACCAGCTAGAAGTACGAATCTAAAGCCTAGTGAAAATGTTTGAGGCATAGTTTTAACGGTTGTGTATCTAAAAAGTCGCCAGTATGCAATGGTGCAAGAACAAAAAACATGTTATATGCGGAAAATCCGTTATTGAAGCCCTGCACAATCCGAAAAACAATCTGCTACATATGCTAAAACTTAAATGGGTTTTTGGTTATGCTGGAATCAAAGGCAACAAAGTCACCGATTGTGTAAGTCAAGCACGGATACAGCCATTAAATTTTTTTATCCACCTTACTCCAAAAGATCTACGGGTGTATGCGTGAAATTACTTAGTCGTTAAACTCTTTCATGAATGGGCCACTTTTCAACACTAGTATCAAAACCTTTGTGCATCTAAGAATTGGACATTCAATTCCCACACATATTCATTTACTAAATGGAGCCTCGAAACCGCCATACGCATACTGCAATAGTGCAGATTTGTCAGTGCAACATCCCCTGGACGAACTTCCCTAACTAAACTAGATTCGAATAACAGTTTTGGCAACAGCAAACTCCCCGACCATCTACAAACTACATATATAAATTTATTGTTACCTTTCAACCGACATATCATCAAGTTGTTCATTCTTATCTCTAAAATACCCGTATAAATATAAACTTTCGGACCTTATCTATTTGATTGTCGTAAGACGTCATTTGCAAAAATTATAAATTTTTCGATAGGATGATTAATTGTACAAGAATAAATATATAAGAAGAAATCCTTAGAATTACATTTGTTCGAACTAACGAGCGTTGTAACAGTAACAAATTACTTTAAGTAATAAACTTTAAATATAAAACTGCATTTTAGTAGCATCTTAAAAAAACTTTTCAAGGCAGGTATTAAACTTAAAAGATAAAATGGCTACGTTCATTTTTGAGTTGTCATCTTGCTAAACTTTACTTACACAAAGCAAAAACTGGTAGTTTTGCTCTAATGCGAATAACTTTTTAATCTATTTCAGAATTTTTTTAAATTAATATAGGTATTAAATTTTTCTTATTATGATAGTTGTAAAAAATTAACTTAAAAAAAATATTTTCAAAATCGATTTGTATCATTGTTATAATTTTTGCCGAAAATTTTGATATTTCTGCCAAAAAAATAAGGATTTTTTAAATCTTTTGAACACCTTGGAAACGTTTAGTTTTAATTAAATAGAAACAAGATCGGAATACGCACAGTTTGATGCAAAAATTTAGTTTTGCAGGGTTAGCGGATTATCCAGGTATTAGAAAATTTTAAGATCTAACTTTTTACCTTAAATTTAAATCGGTAATTTGGCGAAATCTTGATATTAACTTTTTTGAAGTGAAACTTCTTTAGGCGCGTCGGGGGCCCCAAGGCAGATTGAAAATAGGCGAGTGAAACGGTAAGTTCGGAGCGTTACCGAAATCCGTCAAATGGGCGGGGCCAAGGAGCAGCTGCTCCTTCCCACTCTCGCCTATTCGCTCTCTCTGTCGCTCTCTCGCATCGCAAGAGAAAACAGAGTACACAGGGTCAAACTGAGCGTACATTAATTTGTATATGCATGTTATGTTCCGCAATTATCTCTTTTATATACAAGTAAATAGCGTGTGGAGACTATAATAGAAGATTTTCGCTTTAAAAATTAGTTTGACACTGGTATTTGAACAAATCTCTATTGAAGAATACATACTTAGTTACACAACGAAATACTTCGTCTGGCCTTCTTCTTCTAGAAGATAAACCAGTGCAAAAATGCAAACGTCTCTAGCACACCCTGTAGCGAATAATTTCGAAATAATATGAACTGAAATGTATATAGCACACAAGTAAGCATTGAAGTAGACTGGCGACATGCAGGCAACCGACAATCGACAACCGACAACGGGTATTATAGATAGCCATAGCCCGTGCAAATGAGTGCTGTGTGTGAGTATCAGATAAAGCGCCGATTGAATGTGTGTAAGCGGGAAAGCAATAAGAAACTGCTGTGAAGTAAATAGATGGTAGGTATGGAGGAGACGAAGCGATACAATGAGTGCGTTTGCCAAACGAGTGACGATAGTTGCAGTAGAAGGTTGTAAAATGACATTTCAACCGTTTCGGTGATCAAAGCAAATTGATTAACGCGCCAAAAGTAGGCAAAAAATACCATTGGAAGTGCAAAGAAATGTCAGCGTCAAGTGCAACACTGCACCCAAGTGTCAAATTTGAAGCTAATAAGGACAAAAATAAATAGTACAAATTTATGTGGAGTGATATAAAAAAAAAAATATGAAAACCTGAATTTAACACGAGAGAGGGGGGAGAGATCTAAACCGGGGCTCCCATGCATGGAACAACCAACTTAGAAGTTTCACTTCTACCGTGCGTGAGTCTGACAGACCCTAGTTTTTTTTTTATTAACGATTCTTATTCATGTTTTAGAAGCGTAGCGCAATTGCACCTGGCATATGTATATAAAAGGTGCTAATAAGTAATTTTTATTTCACAATAGAACTTGCCTTAAAACAAATTTCACAATGTAATGGCTACTCGCTCTCCACAAGAATTCAGCCAAACTAAGCTGGGTGCTGCATCCTTCACATGATTTTTTAGTATCTGCTTGTGGGCTACGGAAAATTTCTTCGTTAGTTAAGCCCCAGTTGCTAGGTCGCTATTATTTATATAGTGTCGCGATGTTACTATGCCCCGCAGGATTTTATTTTGCAAATGTTTAATGGAGGTGATGTTCTATTGGACATCCCTAAAACTGTATTCGTAAGTCCAAACCGGTTTAAGTGTTCGTTTTATGACAGAAAAAAACTCTCGAAATTCTAGAACTCAGCGATCCATTCTACATAGGAGTTAGATGATCTGGTTCATGGGCTTATTTATGATTTTTTTTGCTGTAAACTAATGTATAAGTTCCTTCTTAAAAACAGACAAATAACATCATAGTATAATAAATTTATTTCGCATTAGTTCTCTTGATGAAGTTAAGGCACTTAAAACGGCATCAGTATGCGAAAACCTAAGAGGAAAAATTTCTTAAACAAATCTAGTAACTCGCACACACCCTATTCCTATGGCAGTGGTAACCTTAGTATCGCCAAATTTTGCGTTGAATGGGAAATTTTTTTATGAAACAATGGTAAGTAGTAAGAGAATTAAATTAAAATAATCTTACAAAATTAAAACGGAAGTGCAGTGTGTGTAATACAAGAGGACTCTAAAGTTGAAAAAGAAAATTTCACCGTAATATTAGACTCAACTGAGCAAGTGGGATACACAAGTAGTGCAGCAGACTGCGAATTTATTTCATTACATACATAAATAGAACACCAAAACTTAGCACTCGAATGAACAAATAAGGACAGAGAACATATTCGGAAGGCTGAAGAGGCTGAAATGAAAATAAATTAACATTCTTTGAAAAATTGTGTACGATGAAAAAGTTCTAAATATTTTCCAAAAACCGTAGAAAGATGTAGAAATTAAATCCATATTACGTAAGTATTATATTTGTAAAACAAAACGAAATCATTTCTATTACACAAAAATTAAAAAAAAAAAAACAACATATTACAAATAAATTTGGAATTAAGGAAAACTAATCTTGCATTTCATGGAAGCACAATATATTAGAGAGGAAGAAAAAGGCCAGTAACGCACTATACGCATGCAAAAGATGCTGGGAGTTACATGGGGTCTATCTCCTGCTAATGTATTGGTGCTACTCAGCTATCATCATCATCATTCACAGCATTACAACGCGGGGTGCGTCAAAGCTTCCTTCACAAAGCTTTTCCTTCGTAGTTGCAAATTCCCATTGCTGTGAGATCGCTTCCTACTGCGTCTATACATCGGTTTTCGGTCTTCCCTTCGTCTTCGCACCAATTATCTTTCCAGTCATGGCTTTCCTTACAGCGGATTCAGCAGGCATACGGAGCACGTGACCTAGCCACCGCATACGCTGCGCCTTTACAAAACGCACAGCTATCTCGTCTTGGATAAGTTTTCCATTTTCCTTTCGAAGTTAGCAATAAGCGCACTATCATTAATTTTCATAGTCCACCCGTCGAAACCATATATCGAAATTGGTCGTGTAAGAGTTGTATACATGGTCAGCTTCGTAGATCTAGATAAAAGACGAGACCTGAACAAACTAAGGTGTGAATAGTACGCTCAACACCGCCAAGTAGACGCGATCTTTGATTACGGGTGTTGAGCTACCGCTACAAGTGAACATAACTCCTAGATATTTAAATTGTTGCACCGCTTCAAAATTATATGCACCTACATGCAGATTCTGCGCATTTGCACAGATTTGCAAAGATTTGACTGAGGACAAAGCACTAGCCGATTGTGGATTTTCCCTTGCGAAATCCACACTGATAGTCTTCAATAATGGTATCTGCATATTCATTGATACGATGATAGAGGACACTAGTAAAAACCTTATAAGCAGAGTTAAGCAGTGAAATACCACGATCATTTTCACATACTCCCAGCCATGCATGCATCCCAGCCAATCAGAGGGTATAGATTATCTTTCCTATGCGTCTATCACTAAGTGGTACAAATATTTATGCAGTTGTTCACCTCCTTCTTTTAAGAGCTCAGCCGCTATAGAGTCTTCACCGCTTGCTTTACCGTTTTGGAGTTTCGTAAGAGCCATAACGACTTCGTCAAATGGTATTGCCTTCAGCCGTAGCTATATGTTCCCAAGGTGAATTCACGTCCGGGTGTTTCTTATTTAAAAGGTCGTTAAAATGCTTACGCCATCTTTCTAAAATCTCTTGATCTGTTTGCAATATTTCTCCGCTTTCAGATAAGCACATGTTTATTCTGGGTTGAAATGCTGCAGTTTGATCTTTAATTTTCCGATAAAAACGCACTACGTTACACTTTTAATTGGGATCTATTTCCTTGATTTTGTCTTTAAAACATTCCCTTTTCTTTTTATATATAACTTTGGCAAGTAGCCAAGAATTTCTTTGGCAGTACTGGTTATCTTCTTTGCTACATAACTCCATTCTTCTAAAGTATCTTTCGGATTAAGTTCGGCAAACTTCGCATTCAGCGCATCTTGAAAGTTGCTCTTAACTTTTTTATTTTACATAAGTTTAGATATGTTATATTTTTGTTTCTTGATCAGAATCACAGCAAGCTCCACGCAGAGAGCGTACGTCAAGTACTGAGGTGGCATGCCTGTTGTCAACACGTGATCAATTTGGTTTGCTTTGTTGCTGCCAGGGATTTTCCATGTTTGTTTGTGAATGCGCTTATGTTGGAAGGAAGTACTGCTGATCCATAAGTTATTTTTGTTTGCGAAGTTTATTAAATATTGCCCATTTTCACTGGTAAGGTTGTGCAAGGAGTGCATTCCAGAGACTTCTTTGACAAAATCTTCCTTGCCAATTTTGGCATTGAAATCGCCTAATAATAGGAAAATACTGGAGCCAGCAATTTTGTTGCATTCATTTGAAAGCAAGTCGTAGAAAGCATCTTTTCCTTCATTTTTTGCATTTTCTGTTGGAGCGTAGATTGAGAGTATTGTTACACTCTGAAATTTGACTGTGAGTTTAAGAATACATAGCCTATCTGTCACAGGCTGAAAAAAATAAGGATTTTTCTGATTTTTTTACTGACGTAAAAACCAACTCCATTTGATCCAGTTTTTTCTTTTCCACTGTAAAACAAAGAGTAATCTCGTTTTTGTAGTTCTGCGAAATCTTTCCATCGAATTTCTTGCAAATCTACCACATCAAGGCTGTAACGCATTATTTCATCGACTACTTCCGCCATCTTTCCAGGTTGTAACATTGTGCGAACATTCCATGAACCGAATTTCATCTCGTCGTCCTTTAAACGTTGCGTGGGTCTTCTACTGATAAGGTTGTAATTCTTCCGTGACTTATGTGAAGGTATCATTTTATTTTATTCGTTTTACGTAGAGTGGGGTGGTCAGCCCTAACTCCACGTGCCTATTGGCAAGTTTGTTGCAGATAATTTTATCCGCGTGGCAACAGCATTTACTCTGCGCCAGAATGTTAGAGTTATTCCGCCCTTACTCGGTCGGCATTGCCTCGTTAGCGGCAACAGAGGGTACCAAGTCTAGGTGACAGTGGGTGAGGTTTTCATTTAAATAGGATCACTATTTCATTAACCCTCCTGCTCAGCTATAGTAAAGCCAATATTACTATACGGCGCTCTGGTGTGGTGGACTGCGCTAAGAAGAGCCCCCATATAAAAAGCCCATGGAAAGTATTCAACGTCTGGGTGCACTCTGCACAACACGTGCATTTAGAACTACTTCAACGGCAGCGCTTGAAAGAATACTCAACTTGTCACCGATTGAGATTGCGGCGGAATGCCCAGCAGCTAAATTCGCCGTAGGACTCAGCGCGACAGGCGAATTTACCTGTAAAACATTCGGACATAGCGCAATAGGCATTAGTTATAGGGTCCAAGCGGACTATATGACTCCGAACAATTGAGTACAGAAATTCCGAACAACAATAGAAGAAGAGGGATGGAAAAAATGAATGAATCCTAGCCCCAATACGCTTAATATATTTACAGATTGCTCGAAAATGTTAGACGGAGTAGGGGCAGGGATCTACTGCGCAGAGCTAGGCATCAGGCAGCCATTTAAGTTTCCTGACCACTGCAGTATCTTTCAAGCAGAAGTCTTTGCTGTATGTGAGGCGGGGAAAATAGCATTCGCAAAGACATCAAGCAACTCCAAAATAAATATATACGTTGAGAGCCAATAAACTCGTATGAAATTTCATCTAAAAATGTTCTAAGAAGCAGGGAAGCCATAGAGAGATTAGCCACAGACAGATGGTTGCATATCTATTGGGTACCCGGGCATAAGGGCATTGCAGGAAACGATATTGTAAATGAGATTGCCAAAAGCGCTGTTTACAGACAATTCGTACAAGAAAACGACATACTAAAATCTTTAAAAGCGGTATAAAAGACATCGCTGCGGACATGAAAATACGGATAAATAGGAGGTGGAGTAATCTAGCCACTTGCAAACCTCGAAAATCATGTGGGCACAGAGTGCAGATAAATACGTCCGATTCGTACTAGCTCTGTCTAGAAAAGAAAGCAGAACTATTGTAAGTATGCTGACAAACCACAATTTGCTAGCGGCGCACGCATACAAGATAGGAATTACAAACAACGATAACTACAGATTTTGCAATGAACTAGAAGAGAGGGAAACGCTAGAACACCTTCTATGTTCCTGCCCTGCATTAGATAGAACTAGATTAAAATGCTTAGGAGCTTTACAATATGAGAAGTTAGAGTACCCTTTCGGGGATAGAGCTCCAAAGTTTACTTAGATTCGCAAAAGACGCAGACGTATTACAAGATGTCTACTACAAAGAAAGGGTCAAGCTCCATCTGGTAACACTAAGGATCAATAGATATATGTGATGGCTTTCAGCCAGCCAGGTCACCTAATCTTGCATTCTATATAAGGTGGCGCTAAATTGAACTAGGCAGCTGCAGTAGAAAAACATACAAGGAATGAAGGCCGTAAAGCTCAAGGAAGGATTTTCATCATTCAGTAAAAAAATAGCTCAAAAACAAAATTGGATGATTAATTTTGCTCCACATTGTGCAAAATTGTTATCCAGCTACACGCGACCTAAAGGTTACGCTGAAATTTTATTGAACAGTGGGAATTAGTTAGTTATAAATTATACTCCTTGTTCTTATTTTACACGAAAAATTTTTACTTAATAGCACATTTTCTTAAGAATTAAAGTTTGCTTAAAAAAATATGTTTTGAGATTCGTGCAAGAGCGAAATCGTGAAAAAAAGAGTTGGGTGTAATTGCTGTGATAAAGGCGTACATGCAAGCCAGGTCGCTGTGAATGGGGCTGATGGAGCCGATTGTTGATTACGAGGAATTTTAGTTCTGTCGAGTCCATCATGCATTTTTGATGTTCAAGAAAATGTCGATAATGTGAAAAATATTGATATAATCACATAAATAATCGAAGTTGACCGGCATCTTAGTAGTCGTAGCATCGCCCAGGAACTAAAAGTCGTCCGTAAAGCTCTTTAAATCATTTGCGCAAAAATTATAGACAAAAAGAGTGGATTTCGTTTTCTTGAAAAAAAAAGTTAAAGTGGAAATGAAAGTAATATTTCAAATTTTGAGTAAAATAAGTCAAAGCAGAAGTTTGCTAGGATCCAAATTTACATTGAAACTGAAAGGGATCTGCTAAAAATTAATTTCGAAATAAGCGAACGCAATGAGGAAAAATATGTATGAATATGTCACCGTTATTAAATATTTCAATTTTTGATAAGGATGTTACATACATACATATACCTGTTTTCTTATTTAGTTTTAATAATTTTTTTATGAAAACATGGTTCATTCTCCCATTATAACCATAACTATCCAAGTTTCAAACTTTTTACAAATTAAAAAAGGATAAAATTTTCATTTTCTCCGAATGAAGCGAAATTTTCGAGCATTTGTGGTCTCACGAGGCAGGTGAAGCCCATTATCAGCAATGAGGGAAGTTGGCCTCGGATAATGACATCCAGAGAGCGGTATTCAAATGGTAGGAAACTCGCAGCGAATGTTGTTAATAGCCTGTCTGTATGCTGGGTGTTGTATGTGTTTGTATAGTATGCGTATATAGTCTTCTATTTGTCATTCACCTTGCTGATGACAATCATAGTCCCGAAATCCATATGTTAGTGTCAAAAGTTGGTCTCGCTGCGGTGTCCAGCATACAATTCATAAGTCCACACAAAAGGTTGCAAAACCTATAATTGTGTGTTATATCGTGCAAGAAGGCAGTCTTAACAGTTCAGCGCGTGCGGATTGCATGCGAAGTTCACTTTTCATAAACCTACGATAATAATCAACATATGCTCATAAATACATACGTGTGCACACACCTACATACGTAACCACACACCTATATACATTACAGAGGATCGATATATTTTGTAACCAAATATTTTATACTTATTACCAAGAGTACGTTTGCCCTCCGGTGAGTTAACATAACGTTTTCGGCTGCTTATTAACCATTTTCATTAACTTTGTGTTTCCAAGAATAATGCGAGTCTTATACGGCAACGGAACTTACGTGAATACGTGCATATTATTTTGTGAAATAAAGTATGAAGAAAGTATGCGCAGAGGATGAGCTAGAAGAGCAATCTGAGTTAACTTCAATAAAAAGATATATAATTAAGTTTTAAATATGCCACAAAATGCTTATACATAAACAGATATAAATGTGTACGAGACACACCGCTAAATAAGAGACACAGAAAATAAAGTGAATTAGAGATAATAAAAAAGTAAATTTTAGCTTTGATGAGAGAAAGTTTAAAAATAATAGACGTTAGACGGTTGATACTCAATTCAGATAAAATGAGGAAAAAGGCCTAGCAGACACCAGTTAGGAAAAAGATAATTCTATATCAATAGGACAGTTCATAGATGACCGAGTTCACAGTTCAGACGCAGAAGCTTGATTAATCCCTGATAAGGATCACTCAATATCACCAGGTTGTTACACTATAGAATGACTTTACTTTCTCACTCCTTTACGATAGTACAACATGGTGCATAATTTTGTGTTTGAATAACTTTTTTATTAAATAAAAAGAAATAGACTAATAGAAACCTTTATTTTGACATTTACGTGCTCGATTTTCTGTTACTGCAACTGTAAAAATTATATACATATATTCCGATAGAGTGATTATTCTTGCCGCATCTAGTATATATTCTCAATTTATACTCGAAGATATTTATATTTAAATATTCTAAATGAAACCAGTCACCGTGCCCTAATGAAATTGTGTGTGTCCACCATTTGGCAATGCCCTAGCTCGAAGCCTCGGGCACAAAACTTCAAAGGATAGCAAATGTTTTATTTCTAATAGCGGGCGTCATATGGCAGGTAATGCAAACATCCAAGTGTATTTATACCTCGAAACAGCCCCTCATAAAGAATAGTCTGCTGTTCGGAGGTGCCATAAGGTTGTAGATCCCCATAAAGATGCACACCGCAAATGCAAGAAGGAACTCGCCCAAACCCAGAGCAACGCCAAAAAACGCCCGTTTCCATACGGGTTATACCGGAAAATGTAGAGGCTGTTATGGCGAAGACATTAGAGAGCCGTCCGAAATTGCCCAGACTTGAAAGTAAAAAAGACTTCAAACAATAATTTTTTTAGTTTCTTTTCTATAACTCACTTAAATTAATTTTTTCATTTACATATGTTCTGACTAAACAAATTTCTTAAGAGAAAAAATAGATATAATTATAAATAAATAATAAATATTATTATAAATAAAGAAAAAACATAGCCATTTAGTTGATTTTTTCATGTAAAGGCCAAAAATGGTGATATTTTGAAATGATTGTATAGGGAACCCCCCAGTGGAGTTGCAGGGGGTGTGCCACTGGCATGGGTGCATCGGCCGTCCAAAGTTAGTGGGGGTCGGTCATACATTTGGACTCGAGTGGAGCACTCTAAATGGGTCAAAGTGGGATTTTTCAAAATTTGCCCCTACCCAAAAGTACGACCCGAATTGGGGGACATCAGAATTCGGTTTAGAGGTATGGTTCCTTCGACAAATTATTTTGATCCCTAGAATATGATTTTCACAGAGCAATGGGCGATTTTTTGCCTCCCCACAAATCGATCCGCCCTAATGTATATACTTATAAATCTTTGTATGTCAAAGACCAATGGAAGCATACTCATTTTTATACATGAAGTAGGCAGAAACAACTTTTCTTGTAATGATTCTAAGCTGAGTACCTTTACTATATTATTTCCACTCACTTCCTTCGTATACCTATTGATTTATTTTCTATTGAATTTATTTTGCAACTATTTTTGAATTTCGATACAACTACTTGTATTATGAGAATTGCGGATATGTTACTCCTTAAAACTCCCTCAGTCCTGAAAACGAGTATTCCCTGTTTATCTACTTGATGAGCGATGCCATATAGTTTGCTGCATGGCACTTTTTCCTGTTACGCCTATATCCAGTTGAAGACTGGTATTACTTAGACAAAGAAGTTTCTGTTCTGTTTCTCATTTGATGTCTCATGTACGGAGTTTGCCTAGGATCTCCTAATATTGTTGCAAAATCACAAAATAATTTTAACTATATATACCAAAATTTAATTGTATAAAATGAAGTGCTATAATAGTGAAGAATTCAACATTAAATATACTTTTATAATTTGAGAGCACTCGAAACAGATACGATTTTTCGTTGACAAAAGTATTTTTTAAATCTCCTAAATTCTTACTTTTAATAATTTCTTATTTTTTATATTATGAATTATTTGTAATCGATTTATGTTATTTTATACGCTTAACCTGTAAAGTTGTTACACAATAGAAATCGTAAATAAATTAATAAATCAATATTACACTGCTACTCGCTCCCATCGATTGTCGAGACAAGTTCTCAGCCTTTTGTTTCGTTGAAAATATTAGCACTGATGTAAGCTAAGAAATCAATGTAGTGGGGCTACTACTAACACTCTTTAAGACAGTGACGCAGTTAAAGTTGTCCCCAAATTATACAAAAATAAGAGGATATATGTGCAAATATGTTACCATATGCCACATGGACTGTGTCCTATATCAGCAGGATAATCATCAGAGACATGCCAGGAAGGTCGCAAAAGAATTGTTTAGAGTCGATGCGGTTGAGCTATGCATTGGCCTACGCTCCCAACCGCAGCCCCATTGAAAGTTTGTGAAATGACCTAAAACAAATGTTGCTGAAGGGAAATTAGCCAATTCTAGAGATTCATTGAACTTACTAAAAGAGACATGGAAAATAATTCCATTAAAGTTTTGTCAGGATATCATAGACTTTATGTCACAAAAATTTTTTAAATAAAATCGTTTTTTATTGAAAATTTAGTATTAAATATTTTTCATGCCGCCACTTCTATTATTTTGGTGACAACTGTACTTAATCACATTGCTGCTGTATGGAGCACTGAACTTGCCTAAAAGCACACCACTTCGGAGTATATAGATTTTGCTGCTGGGTATTTGCAGATGTATTGCATGTCTGCAGCTGGCTTTACAACAAGCATCTAAAATTGGCTACTTTTGACATGAATGCAATCTCAAGTTTCTCAATAGAAAGAGTTCATATACAACAAGCGAATACCAAATTAAGTGTAAACATATGAACATATCAACACATGTATGTATGTATGAATGATGCGCTGAACGAATTTATTTGCCAATTCAACCAATTCAAACTCGGATAAAGCACATACAAGTGAAAGTTAATCCAAAACACTTGGCAGCAGACAGCTGCAATCTTTCCCCATCAGTTCTGGCCATGCACATAAACACATGCATATAAATGGTTATATAATATGTCATATATTTTACATAGAGAAGCTGTTGGCATATATTTGTGGGTATTACTGCCATTTATCCTTTCAATTTATGAGTAAAGTTTCGGGCAGATTTTCCGTAGTAATTTAATTAAATTTGTACAGATAAATTGAGTATTTAAATAAATCGTATTAAAGCTTAGATTATTTAATTTACATGTAATACAAAAATCTTACTCCTATAAATATAAATTAAAAGATCAGGCTTCAGTTTGCCTCAGCAACCACATTAATCTGCCTTGACTAAATTTTTTATACTGAAGCTAAGCCTACCCAGCCTACGTAAAGCAAATAAAGGGCACTTTCCAGGAATATTGTTGTCGCGAGCCGATTATTGCTGGTACTTAGTGGGCAAAACGCTTGCCATTATCACACCTTCTCAATGAACGTCATTTACAAAAGTTGCTGTTACCCTTTCTACAGCTTTATCACTCTGAACCCGGCCAAGCGTAACCAGTAATTGGAAGACGACAATGAAGAAAATACACAGAAGCGGATTCAAGGACCCCTTAAAACGAGTTGAGAAACGCAACTTATTAAATTATATAATATATATCTATTCTATAATAAAATACTTTTAAATAAAATCAATATATGAAAATAATCTCTGATCGGTTAGAGTTGTATTCAAGTAAATATGCTTTATTATTATTGATCACTATTTAGAAAAAACATATTTCAAATTTAATGCTCGTAACATTTTTACATTTAGATTAGGCCTCTTCTTTTCGCCAAGACTTAGAAAGTTGCGAATAGATGCAGCAACTGGTACAAGTGAACATATGTCGGCAACGCGGGAAGAAAACGGCCTTAAATTACATGTGTTGGTAAAGCAGGGCATCCAATGAGCTAGCGGCGACTCTTACTCGAAACTTTGTTGTTGCTTTCGCATGCAAATTTTTCGTGAAGCTAATCGAGCATACAGATAGCGAGTGGGGAAATGGCGAATACAAGAGGTCTATTGTTATATTGTTAAAAATAAAATAATATCAGTGCGAATAAAAAATTTAAAGATAAGAAGAAAATATTTACTAATCAAATTTTTATTTAATTTTTCAACTCGTCCAAAAGTTGTCTAAAAGCTCTGATGCTGACTGGCCTGGAGGGCACGAAAAGCCGTTGGCTACGTACATAGATGCCTACTACACGTAAAGGCGGCCACCGTAGCCGAATGAGTAGGTGCGTGACTATAATTCGGAATTCGCAGAGACCGTTGGTTCGAATTTCGGGGAAACACCCAAATGAATGAAGAGTATTTTTTAATAGCGGAGGCCCCTTGGCACCTCCGAGTGTAGGTATTTCTACCATGCAAAAGCTCCTGATAAAATATATCTGCCGTTCAGAGTCGGCTTGAGACTGTAGGTCCCTCCATTTGCGGGACAATATGAAGACGCACGCCACAAATAGGAGGAGGAGCTCGGCCAAACACCCACAAATGGTGTACGAGCCAATTATTTTTTAATTTTAGTTATTTATTTATAAAAACATTGTTCATACTACAACAAAAACCATATAAAGCAAAGTTTCGAGCTTTGTACAAAATTTATAAAAATTCGCCACATTTTCAAACTTTTACCCAGAATCTTTAGATAAAATCAAGGTATACTTACAGCTTTATTGCTCATTGAATTTTGATACAAAATAGTGCAAGTTTCAAGTGAGTCAAAGACATAGTTGGGCACAGTGCAATAGGTTTTAAGTGCGCTGAGTATTTTTCCCTATCATTATTCATTTTGTGGTAGTGAAATTTTAAATGTCATATAACTAAAGGCTTAGTTGTAATGAAAACCCTGATTTAGTGCACTATGCCCAACCGTGGTCAAAAATCACATTGATTTTTGAGAATTTTCTTTTCTTTTTTTTTTGTGGATCGTGTGCATTTTTTCCATTTAACGTATGCTCTACATTTTTTATGGTCGAAAACAGTCAACTCCGTCAGGCAAGAGAAATCGATAAGCCTCAGCACGCTCAAAGTTTAGGTGGTTTTATTTTTTTAAGCGAGTACAGGCCGAAGAGATAAAGCAACATCCCTCTTTACTCAGAAACAGCTGAATTTAATTAAATAAAATCTAGCTTATAACTCCGAGTTATGACTAACATTTGGAATACTTCTATTCTTAAAGAGAGTTGCCACCGGCTTCAAAAGTTCAATTCAAATGAATTCATAAGCTATTTGAAATTCTTATGCATCTCAATATAGACGTCAAACGAAAGCGGTCTACAAAGGTTTTGGTGTAGATATAATTTTTAGAGGAATGTCACTTGTTTGAAAAGTTGAATGAAAATAAATTATTCCAGCTTATGTAAAGTATTTCAATATTGTTGTCAACAGGAAGAGTTTTAAGAAAAATTAAGTTTAAATATGTGAAACTAAATGAAAATAAATATGAAACATTTTTATACACTAGACAGACGGCGGGGTTAATCGGGATTACCGGCTCAGTTAATTATGATTAAAATTCTAGTGTGACAGACGATTGTAACGCGGCTGCTGATTTGCTTATTGTATTGTTTTGTCAGTGAAAGATGGATCGCAGCCAACAAATACGGATTTTAGCTGCCCCGATGCTAAGAAATAAATATTTATTTAAAAAACATCTTAAATTACAATTTCTCAATCTTCTACAAAATATCCAGCCCATTAATGTATTGTAATTTTTCATTCACAATAGATATTAACTGCTATTTTTCTGCAGTATTGCTATCGGAAGTTCTACTAATCCGCTTATATTATATTATTAGAATTAAGTCTAGTTGTCAGTAAGCAATAGTTGCATTTAATTCCTGAGGTAATTCCGAATTAAGTCGTTACTCCCGATCAGCGCCATCGTCTGTCTAGGCTATTTAGCGAACTATAAAGTAAGTGATTGAAAAAATAATTGACGCAGTTTTTAAAAATTAGCTGAAAGAATTTGCTTGATAATTTATTTAATTTATTGTACCCAGAAATTAAAAGTGGTACAACATGCCTAGTTCTGTCCATAAAATGTTTGTAAATGGATGCGATGTAATTAAGTTCTTTGATTTACCAATAGAAAGAAAATTTCCCGAGCTATTCATTTTTTCCAATTATTTGGTTTGATTATCTAAAAAAGGAGGTCTGCCATTGCCGACCGCTGTTAGAAAAGAACTTTTTCTATAATTTGGTTTTTCATGCCCGCAGACTTGATTCCGAGGCCTTCCGAATGGTAGTCACGCGGCTACCCATTCGGCTACGGCGGCCTACACCAATAATTGTTTTATGACTAATTTTCTATTGACTCTAAATATATTCTTGAAGATGAAGATAATAACATGAAACAATTTACATCAGCTTTAAGTTCAAAACTGTCACAGACTACACAATGAATATCCACTGAATTTATATTTTTGTATTAGTAACATATTTTGTAATATAAATATTAGGGTGGTCCAAAAATGAATGGGAAAAAATTTATATTAAAATTTTTATGCTGCCGCCCCCATAATGGTAAAGAATGAAAAATAAAAAGACCCGTATTTTTTTTTTAATCAGACCATATTTAATGGTGCCGCCGGGGCTTTGAAATATCCCATGTATTTTGCATGGGAAAAAAATACTTTTTCGTAGATTTCATGTAAAAACCTGGAAAATGAATATATTTTAACCGGATACCTCAGTTTCTCTTCATAATTGGTCAGGGAATAACAACCAATTATGAAATAATTAATTTTTTTGTATTAACTATTTTTTATAGAACCCCAAAAAGCCCCCATAAAACGAAAATCTAAGAAAAAATCGAAAAACAATATTTTATATTACTTTTATGAAAATAGTTAATACAAAAAAAATTAATTATTTCATAATTGGTTGTTATTCCCTGACCAATTATGAAGAGAAACTGAGGTATCCGGTTAAAATATATTCATTTTCCAGGTTTTTACATGAAATCTACGAAAAAGTATTTTTTCCCATGCAAAATACATGGGATATTTCAAAGCCCCGGCGGCACCATTAAATATGGTCTGATTAAAAAAAAAAAAAAAATACGGGTCTTTTTATTTTTCATTCTTTACTATTTTGGGGGGCGGCAGCATACAAATTTTTTTTGGACCACCCTAATAAATATATAAGCCAACAATAATTATGCCTTAGGCCTCAATAGCAATAAATAGAAAAAATCGTGTTTTGTATTGCAAAATTGCAATCACGAAAAACCCGATTTCGTTTTTGAAATTACCGTGATCTAATCCTTTCAGGAACTGGAGGAGACTGTGGCCCTTGTTTGTAACTAGTCAAAGCACTTACGACATGAAAGAAATTACAAATATCGGGTTGGGGATTAAGTCCATAGCGTTGTTATATTTTATTTATTTTACAACGATTTGTCTGCTGTTTGACAAAGGGTAAGTATTCATTCGATAGAACTATTTTTGCTCTACAAAACTATGTTAATTGTATTTTTGTATTTTTGAGATTTTTAATTTTTTAACAAAACAAAGAAAGTCGCCGGCAAATTGCTTCTCAGCATCTCGCCCGCCCTCGAGCAACACGCGGCCATAACAGCACGTTTTGTACTGAATCGTCAAGGGAGATGAGAAATGGTGCCTATATGTACATCATTATGAATCAAAAAAAGAGTAAGTGGCTCCATGAGATACGCCAAAGCTGAGAACCAAGCTGGATCTTCATCCAAAGAAAACCATGGTATGTATTTGGTGGGACTGAGAGGGCATGGGGCACTGGAAAATGCTCGAAAAGGATGTCACGATCAACAAGGAGTCTTACATTGCCCAACTACACCACTTGAATAAGGCTTTTTGACTGCAAAAACCTGATCGACATCAAACCATACTCCTCCACGACAACGCCAGTCCCCATGTTACACAAGTCGTCAAAGCCGCACTCCAAGAGCTCGAATGGCCTGCTTCGACCGATTACCATCTTTTCCGCTCACTATCAAACCATATGAAGTTCGTTACCATCGATTATGAAGAGATCCTTAAAAACTGGCTGAACAACTTATTTGACACCAGACTAGGCGATTTTTGGCGGAACGGCATAAACAAAGAGGGAAGAGGTGCAATTAGCCCCGGCGAATAAATAATAAATTAACTTATTGATATAATTATTGTTTTTTGTTTAAATAAAAGTCTTCGGTAAAAACACTTCGAACTTATTCCCCATTGAAATGAACAAAAAAAGTAACGAGTGTCCGGATTGGAAGGCGAACTCGTTCGAGTGAAACAATTCACCAGCGGGAATATAATCAAAACGAGTTTTCTTGGATTTACTTTCCCCTGATATCACAGCAATGCGACACGGGCAAACTAGTACTTTAATGAAAATAACCCCAGTCATGGACTTTATCTGTTGTCTAAAGAATAAATTTACTTAAAGTTTTTATTACTCATAATATTTCAATATACATTGTGCGGCCGCCGTAGCCGAATGGGTTGGTGCGTGATTACTATTCGGAATTCACAGAGAGGTCGTTGGTTCGAATCTCGGTGAAAGCAAAATTAATAAAAACATTTTTCTAATAGCGGTTGCCCCTCGGCAGCCAATGGCAAACCTCCGAGTGTATTTCTGCCACGAAAAACCTCCTCATAAAAAATATCTGCCGTTCGGAGTCGGCTTGAAACTGTAGGTCCCTCCATTTGTGCAACAACATCAAGACGCTCGTAAGCGCCAATTATATATATGTATATTGTGTTAAGAAGGCGTCGACAACTGGCCGTTTAAAAATTCCGTTTAAAAGAGTAATCAAAATTCAAATAAATAAAAAAAATTAAGGTTAAACGGTAAGACAAAAATATAATCCGGGCATTCTGCAGCCTTTGAGGAAACAGATGCGTTAAAAAATTACTCAGAAGGCAATTATTGTGTAAAAATGTCTGGCAAAGAACTCAACAAATATCAACGCCCATAAATTACAATAGTTTACAATTTTCTAAATAATTTGCGCCAAGCAGTTTCACTTTAAGAAAGAATTAAACGAAAGCTATACTATTAAAAAAAAAAAATAATAAAGTAATAATTTAATCTACGTACCCCTCAAGGCAAGAATTACGCGTGTATACCACAAAACACCAGAAACCAAAAAGACCAATCGCAATTACAGACAGAGCACAAAAATTTAAGGGACAACATTATTCTCCAATTCAACACTTACTTCCCAAAGCGCAAAGAAAAAAACACATCAAAAAAGAAAACAAAACGTTGCGCAAATTGTGAAAAAATGCTAGCGCACTGAGACGAACAAATATTTTCACTCCAACGCAAGGGAAATTGTAAACTACAAAGCAAATACACAGCAAACAGCGGCCACTTGAAAGCAATGCGGTTCGTGAGGCATTCACAGCTTGAGCTGAGCAAGCAAAACAACATCATTATTTTTTGCAGATTTTTTTTGTGGTGTAGGAAACATTGAGCTGCTATAATGGGGTGTAATAAAATTAAACTTAGCCGCTTTAAGAATCTAAGGCAGGTATGTTGCGTAGTAGATGCATGAATTGCCGACAAACCAATAACACAGCGGGTGGGGAAAAATAGTAACAGAGAGCAAAGCATAACTTAAATTGTGCCAATTAGAAGGTGCGAGTGATGATTGAAAGGGTATAGGTATAATTGGATAACTGTTCTGAATGCATATTAATACAAAATTCACACTTCATTCTGTATTTAATTTGAAGATATGTGAATATTTTCCGGCTCATTTCATAACACGTATATTTGGAATTTTCCCACGTTTCCTTTATTTTGGAAATCTGTAACAGCTTTTTTGAAACCTACCGTAACTTTTAAATTGCCATATGGTATAACTCGACCCAATAATACGACATTAGATATGTCTCACTAAGCCATCTAGAGGGAAATGATCTTAACTTATTACTTCACTTGAATGGTTGAATGGTGATCGTTAACTGTTCGACAAGCTTGAAAACGAATAAATAAATTTATAATAGAGGTTACTATGACATTAACCGTTAACCATTACTTTATTTGCGATGCTCAGGTGAGCACAGCAGAGCGCAGGCCGAGAGCGTCAGTAGTGTATGTAGGTATCGCTACACGTACAATAAATGCTAACGTTAATGTTGATTCTTATGCAAAATAACTAAAATGAACTTATCATAGAAAAACAATGTAAGGAATTATGTTATTTATGTACCAACAAATGAACATTTACATACAACAACTAACATTGGTATAGGACATACTGGATTATTTGGAATTTCTACATACTGGATTCATAGAAACTAAAAAGAAACCCGCAAGAGTACGAGAAACTACCATATACTAGTGAAGATCGGCAAAAACGTTTAGAATTGACAAACAAGTAAGTCAATTGAACTTCGCTGAATCTAAATTCAATTTAGTTTTATTCGATGGAATCACTTACATGAGACGTAGAGCGGGCGAAAGCTTTTTGTAAAATTTTGGTAAATGATTCCTTAGCAGTAAAGCAACTGAATGATTTTGAGGCGTTTTACTTAGCACTCGGGATTGGCATTGCTCGAAGAACTGGTAAACGGTAATGCTGGCAGAAACATTTCAGAAAAGAAGAATTCCATATTAGAACAGACCACCTGGTTTTCAAAATTGATATGTGCCGTTCAACGCAGCAAAATTGTACGTGTATTTATTTGTGTGTTCTTAAATTCATGGGTAATCAAAACCAATCCAAGAATTTGTCGCGAGGATATTCTGAAATGCTGCGCCTTCTCACTTTAGCTCGCTCTCAAATGGATGTTTGGAAGCTGGAGGATACTTAGGCGGAGCCTGGAAGTTGTGAGCTGCTTCGACCGTATGCAAAAGTATCGTCCTGACCACTTCCAAGATAATGGCGATCAGGGACTTTCCCCACTGGCGTGGACTTTTACACACGAAACCATCCTCCACCGTCACAACAACAAACAATGTCAGCCTGGGATAAATAAATGTGTAGCAGAAACCTCTCTCGCCCGACAAAACTAATACTCTACAAGACGCTCATTTTGCCCGTGCTACTCTATGGCGCTGAAGCATGGGTAGTGTCGCAGCCTGATACATCAGCTCTTGGTGTATTCGAGTGAAATATACTTCGGAAAATCTTCGGTCGTCTTCGGGTTGGCGATAATTACTACCGCCGAAAGAACCACAGTTGAGCTTTACGCTAATGTGGACATGGTGAAGCGCATCAATATTCAGCGCTTGCGCTGGCTAGGCCACGTCGAACGTATGCATGCAGAAGCTCCAACAAAGAAGGGGTTCGGATGGCAAGTTAGACGACAACGACGTAGGGGACGACCATACCTCCGATGGAAGGACCAAGTCGAGGGAACCCTATCATCGCTAACTGTAACAAATTGAAGAAGGCGCGCGCAAAGCAGAGTTGCCTGGCGAGACTTGTTACAGTCGGCTTTAATCCGGTAACGGGTTGTGATCCTTGATCAGGCCATATAAGTAAGCAAGTAAGTAATCGAAATCAATAGTAAAAAAATGAGTAACTTTCTGTCATTTGCATGTTATATACTATTCGTCGACTTCGATTTCTATACGAGCTTTATGTAGAACACATTTGGCATATTATCAAAATAAAGATAGCAAACTCTTGCTTAGCTAAAAAGTGGTATTTTTCCTCCAGACTACTCCTTTGTATTATGTTTGTGTATTAATAGCTATAAAGATTTTTATATTGAGAAACTAATCCCTCCTGGAAGGTTTTGCTCGACATCAATTGCCTAAATTTTTAAATGCGGCGTGCTTATAACCAAAAACGTGTTAAAAAGTCATGCAATTCATTTTCAAACCGCAACACATTAAAAATTACTCCATCGATTAGGGTACTATTTTTTAACTTTGAAATGTCCACTATCACTCTGCGTTAATCAAATTTATCAATTATTTTCTATTACTATAAAAATTTGGAAATCAAAACGAACATTTTTTCAAAAACCTGCGATTTGTGTATTTGTCGACTGTATGTAAACTCTAATAGACGGGATAAGAAAGATTAAAAATGGAATGGATGGAAAATGGAAAAACTTATAAATAAAAATATGAGTAAAGTTTTATGGCAAACAAATCAATACTATATTCTATGTATATCTGCTGTGCCGCCTCTCTGTATGCCCTGAAAACGACATCTTCACAGTATCTATTCCAAATAGAATTATTAATGTAAGAGTCTACGACTCCGCGGTATATCGATTCACCCCAGGAAGAAGTAAAATTTGTCCCGTCTAAAAAAGACAAAACTTCTACCGCCATAAACTTCATCTTCGGTGTACGAGGTATGGCAATAAAACAGAATTAAATTAAGTTATCGTAGGAAAACGAAATATATGACCACTAATGATACTCCGGCCGCCAGCCGCCGTAGCCGAATGGGTTGGTGCGTGACTACCATTCGGAATTCACAGAGAGAACGTTGGTTCGAATCTCGGTGAAACACCAAATTAAGAAAAACAGCAGGTGACTACCAGAACAAAGCTAAAGATTTTCAACTCAAATGTTAGATCTGTGCTATTATATGGCCTTGAAACGCGGTCTGCAGCAATCTAACCACAACAAGAAATCAAGCTTTTGCAAATCGCTGCAATATTTGGTGGTCTCATAACTGGATATCGCATCACGAACTCCTTACTGGAAGTGATCAAAGATCACTTTAAATTGAAATTCGCGAACGAAAAGGAAAATGAATTGGTCACACAGCCCGTAGCCTGCTGCTGACATCAGCATAATGTTGTTATACTGAAACCAGCAAGGCTCTCGTCGTAGAGGACAACCAAATGGAACATAAAGGCGAAGACATTTAATGAAACAACGACCGTTCACGATTCTTTCGTGGTGCAAATCGACCGCAATGGAACTTATTTGTTTCGGCACTTTGTGCTCCCGGCCGACGCTCTAGCAAATAATAATACGAATAAAGTAAGTTATAAGAAATACTTTATTATCCGCATGCCTAACAGGCTCCCTATTACCGTTTTTACTCCACCCAGGTTAACCTGTTCAGCACTGCGGTAAAAACTTGTTTGATCTCCTTTACGCCGCCTTGATGAATTCACTTGATGTGCGACATCTCCTGAAGGACTAAGAAAAAGTCGCAGGGTGACAAATCCAGGGTAAAACTAAATTTTCTAAACTTAATTGTCTCTCTCTAATGGTAATTGTCACTTTATTATATTCCGTTAAGTGTAATTTTATTTCATTTAAATAAATAATTTCACACTTAAAAAGCAAAAAATGCGTTTTTTACTATTTATTTTCGATTTCCCTTAGCTGATATGGCTCACCCTATACTTGCATACAAATATTTATCGATATTTATTTGTACTGTCTCGCAATGCGATCCATGGCATTAACATATTAATTGCATTAGTCGGTTTGCTCTAATTTATTTATTTACTTATTTTTACTTCATGTCACTCGGAAAAAGCGCAAACAAACTATTCGTTGTACAAAAATAAATTCAATGATGAAATTTTCATAAGGCAATCAATCAATCGACTAGCTAAATAACTGAAATTCTCAAATTTCGTTTATTGCTGATTTAACTTGAAAATAAGCAAATTTTAGCTCCCATATACAGATATTATTGATGTAAAATTGACTTACACGTGTGCAGTTGATTACTAAATTGACCCGCTGATGGAAGAACTGTAGTGCTTAATCACACATTGACTACTTCCGCAAGACTACGGAAGGAAAATAAATTATGCTGGCACCTTTAGTTGATTTGCTGGTGGTGAACTTTATTGGTGTTATCATTAATAACATTTTCGCCTAATTTTCATACATTTTTCCGAAGCTCACGGCTAAATCGCAGCGCTGTAATCTCTTATCTTATCAACTAAGTGTATGCAAGTACTTTTTTCTATGTGTGATTGTATGTGTGTGTACATGGACTTATTTAACTTGCAAATTATCTATTTAGTATTTTCGACGGCTGCTTCTTTTTCGTACACAACTTTGATTTGTGTACTTTTTTGTTCAACAGTCTGCACTCGCGTCAGCAATAAATAAGCTCAGCGCACATCTGCCACGATTATAAATAATTATTTATAAGCAATGGGGGCGACATAGGCGAGTGTGCTTGGGCGCGGCATAGCGGTTGTTTATTCAATGGCGGCAATTCGGTTTCCACTTGTGGTAGCTGAAATACTAAAATTGAAAGATGAAGTATTTCCTTATATTGATTGACCCTCGTTCGGCACTGGCGAACCTTCAGATGTGTAACCACCAGATGAAAAATTCTCATAAAAACCAGCCGTCAACCTACCTGTGAAGGCACCATTAACTAATGTGTTATGTAATTTGCAGCTTTAATTGCTGAATAAACTCGGCCTTTGCCTGCCACGGTCTTACGCGCCTCATTATAGCTGCCATTACTACAGGTAATGTGGAAATAATCAAGCTACGTTAATGAACAGAGTGTTTGAGTTGCTCTAGCTCAGCGCATTGAAAACGTAATTTCGGTGGCTGCCACCGAACAGCAAGGCCATAAATTTAGCTTAGCGATTTTTTTTATCCAATGCAATGCATTACATTGTCTCAGCTTTTCTTCGCTCTGCTGTTGAGTGAATATTAAAGATGCATTACAGTGAAATAAATCTCCTGGTTAAGCAGTAGCGTACAAGCGAGCAATTAATGTGAGATGAAAGTGAAGCGAACAATATGAAGAAGAGAATAAGACGCAAACTAAATAAGAAAAAAAGTGTTCTGTTTGTGAATGTGTGTGTTGTAAATGTGAAAGAACAGTGAAAAGACTTAATTAAAAGTGCAATTTCAGTTATTACAGAGTATGCCATGAATTATTAATCTAAAGGAAGGGAGCAGCAAATAAGGTGAGGGAAGTAAGGAAAGTTTATTAATATACAGAGTCGTGCAGCAAGCCTGAAGCAGATGTTATTAGAAAACTAGTGAACTTCGGTTTTGGCTTCAGCTGTTTTCGGCCAAAAAATGTCGCTTCGATTTCGGCCAAAACGGAGCCGAACTTTGACTGAACACTCCTTAAATTGATTGTTTAAAAAGTTTATCGACTTTTAGCTTTTAGACATTTTTTTTTAAACTGTGTTGTTATTTCTAATCAGTAACGATTTGGTTCAGGGTTCCTGGAGATGGTTTCATTTCGAAATGAGAGGATTAGAGTTCCCCTGAGAACCTGTGGTCTACTCATAGAAATATGGGCCTCGCTTCAACTCAACAAGCCATGGGCTAAAGCGCACACTTCCAAATCGCGAGGTCCTTTGGACCACGGTTAGATAGGGGCCGTTCGAGGAAACTCCTAAAGTTAACAAATCCTTACGGGGCATTGTCTGTTAGGTGGCCTTGCGGTGATACTTGGAATTCCTTCAGGTCCTTTCTGCAGAAGAATTTCATTAGTAGCTCGAAGCGATTGATACTAACGTAATTAGCCACTGTTGGTCGCCTTCCTCTAACACAAAGCCCCTTCTTCCTATTTTCAGAATGGGCGACTTTTGATTTTTTATCAAAAAAATATACTCGTATTAGGGAAAAAGAAATCAATTATTGTCTCGGCAGATGACTCTAGTGATCGGTATCTCGTAAAGTATCGATCAAACAATTTAAAATTTATGGTCGTTCTGAAGGTGAAATTTTACACTAAAAAACTATTTTGCTATTTTTTGTTTGCTCCATTGAGTGGTGGGTTACAGGGCTTAACACCCTGTTAATGGAAGTCAACACAGGGAAAATTCGGTAGATTTTACAGTTTTTCTTTTATAAGGGCGAAAATGCAAGCCAGGCTGAATGCCGGTGAAATTGTGAATGCTGTTTATGGAGCCGATTCTGTGTAACAGCTGATTACATATAATCTTGGTTTCGTCGATTCCGAATCAGGTTTATTTGATCTTAAAGAAAATGTCGATATTATAGAAAATGTCGATAAAATCCCAGAAATAATCGAAGTTGACCGGCATCTTAGTAGTCGTAGTATCGGCCGGCAGCTAAAGATCGATCATAAAATAGTTTTAAACCATTTGCGCAAAAATTTTACGCAAAAATAATGGATTCCTTTTTCCCCAGACTAATATCTGTTTTGTACTACCATTGTAGTTCTCAAGCTCTTAGAAACACCCGATATATGTAGGAAGTGGATGTTATGGAAACCCTGGCGACAATCAATCGCGGTGGCAAGCCTTTTTTTCCGACGGAGTGAGAGTTTACGGCGTGTAAAAAAAAGAACGAAGCGTTTGCTCTACATTTTATTGTATTTTTTTTTTTAAACAAAAGATAATAAAAAAAAACCAAACCCATATATGTATATAAGAAAATGTAATACATTTATTCCTTTTATGTATTTGTCAACGCTTAAGTTGTATTAAAAAATGATTATATTTAAATACAACCAATTGATATATCAAAAATGTTTGTATTTAATACATGAAAAACCTTACTACATCTGCACCTTACATTATTTCAATGTTTCAAATGCTAAAAGGCAAATTCAGTTGTATCCTTATTGGCTTCACATTAATCCTAGTTATATATTGAATTAAATTATTTGCGTTTTTTGATGGTTCTTTAACATTTTACCAATTTTTTCCAAATAAAATTATTAAAATGATTTGATTTATATTGAACGTGACAGACTTTTTATCTAAATCGATGCACAAACTCTAAAAATAATGTTAATATATTTTAACATACTGAATGTTTTTATTAACATCAAAAGCAATAGCTTCATAAAAACAATGTATATAATCTCTAAAAAAAATTATCAGCGCATTATGGCACGCATTAATTCCGCCTGTTATATAATTATTTAGTTAACTTCATTAATAATTTCGCTGCAATAGTGTTCATACCCGTTTTTATGCATATTTCATAAATTCAATTAGGTGCAAGTGTTGTTATTTTATATGAAATATTATTTGTTGTTGCCAAGCACAGCAATTTGTTGCAACTCGAAGCTATTTATGACCGCCAATTAGTGGAAGTATCTGCTCATCAATAACCAACGCGCCGCGGAAAAACCGCAAATTTGCACACAAAGACTGCAACAAGAAACTAATTTTATAATTGAAAATTGCATAGGCGTGATTTGGGGCTTACATTTTCTACATTTGCTACATTTTCAAAATAATTCTCTAATGATTTCAATTTACGCTGAAAGTGCTAGACCCATATGAAAAATTATGGAATACCAGACTGCGTAGATTGAAGTGAAAAAGTTAGTATAACTTTGCCGTGACATTAAAACAATACCAGGCTGGAGCTTAGTGCTAAAGCTAACGGTAGCCCCAGGAGAAGATTGGTATATTGACACAATAAAGTCCCACACCCACAAAAATATATATGAATGTATGTACGTAACAAATATTGTAATTTCTTGTCGTTACAACGCGCACTTTGTGGTAACTTCTCTCTTGTCATCTGGCATTCGTGTCTTTGGTTCAGTTCGATTTCGCGTATGTTCAGGATTTACCCCAATATGTATCCAATTGAACTTCAAAAACGATTGTCCGTTATAACAAGAATAGCGATGCGCCTACTTATCTAACGGATAAAGTTGAATATGTAAAGGATACCCACAAATGAAATTCCAGAGTTCCACAAAATTCAACAGCAGCACAAAACTTCCCCTTTTATAAGGGATTTCAGCTGTTTAAGACCATTCCAGGCAATACAAAGAATGAGCATAATATGGATATATTCAGAATAATAATAATAAATAATATTCCTTTGGGTCGATGAGTAAGGAGATTAATTTTGTCTACACACAGTTTTTTTGTGTATAATCATCATCATAAATTCCTAGAGTGCCATTGTGAAACAAAGGCCCACAATGAATTCCTTCCATTAAGGTCTGTTTTGCGCCAATCTCTTAACTGAATTTCAGCTTAGCTGCATGGCGGACGTTTTTGACTCCAATAGTCGTCTCCATGCTTTCGCTGGTCTTCCTCGTCTGCCAGGACGATTCTTCTACATATGGCTCAAGCAGCTCAAAACTTCTGGGATTATCCCAAGTATCATCTGGGTAGCTTAAGAACAGCCGTTCGGGAGTGAGCTAATATGGGAAGACGAATCATCCCAGGATAACTGGTTGTGCGCTGGGTTTGGAACACGCCTCTTAAAAATCCCCCCAATGAAAATATGTACAGAACTTCCTATACTGATAACGACGCCTGCAAACGACATTTGAGGGCATGCACCTGGAATGTCCGGTCCCTTAATGGGGAAGGTGCCTCTGCCCGGCTGGTCGATGTCCTCGTGAGAGTAAAGACTGACATCACTGCCATTCAAGAAATGCGATGGGCGGGGCAAGGCAAGAAAACCATAGGACCTTGCGACGTCTACTACAGCTGCCATGTAAAGGAGTGCAAATTCGGTGTCGGATTTGTTTTGGGAGAGAGACTTTGTCGCCAAGTACTGTCGTTCACTCCAGCGGACGAGCGTCTCGCAATAATCCGCATCAAAGCCCGTTTTTTTAACATCTCGCTCATTTGCGCCCACGCTCCGACGGACGAGAAGGACGGTGCGACCAAAGAATCCTTCTATGAGCGCTTGGAACGTTCCTATGAGCGCTGCCGACTTGGCGACTTCAACGCCAGGGTGGGCAAGGAGGGAATTTTTGGTCTCACAGTCGGAAAACTCAGCCTGCAAAACGGAAAATCCGGTAACGGACAGAAGCTGATTGATTTCGCCGGAGCCCGAAACATGGTAGTCTGCAGCACCAGATTCCAACATGAGAAGATACATCAAGCTACCTGGCTGTCTCCTGATCGAAAAACGCGAAATCAGATCGATCATATTGTGATAGACTTAAGACACGCTTAAAGTGTTGTATATGTACGCAGAAAGAAAAGATGCAGCCTATAGAACCACGCTGGGATCAGGCGCAACGCGAGCCACGTGGAATCGCTACCGAGAGCTAAGAAAGGGAGAGAGACGTATTATCTGAAAGAAAAAACGAGAGGCCGAAATACGTGAGTGCAAAGAGCTTGAGATGCTGGCCAATAGGAATAATGCCCGAAAATTCTACCAGAAAGTTCGGCGGCTTACAGAAGATTGTAAGACCGGGATGTTTTCCTGTAAGAACAAAGACGGAGATCTGGTAACTGACATCCAGAGCATACTCAAATTACGGAGGGAACACTTATCGAACCTGCTAAATAGTGATAGCTGCGCATGTCACAGAGAATGTGAAGATCCCGATACTCCAATCGTTGACGACGGAATGGTCGTTCCGCTACCCGACCATGACGAGGTGATATCCAACCTGATGTTGGAAAGGATCATACGAGCCGCAGAACTTAATCGCTCAAGCTCAATATTATATAATAGCGTACAATTGTTGGCGTATACTGATGATATCGACATCATCGGCCTTAACAACCGCGCTGTTAGTTTTGCCTTTTCCAACCTGGATAAAAGGTAAAGCGAATGGGTCTGGTGATGAACGAGGACAAAACGAAGTACCTCCTGTCCTATCTTTATTATGATAATATTGGTATGGCTCAATTACATATGGAATAGAATATTGGCCAAATGGCCGCCGCGGCTTCGGCGGCACACCTCCATCCGATGGTCCAAATTTTCGATGACGCTGAGGCATAATTTAGGTTCTAAACCGTTAATGTGCCGAATTATCTCATCCTTTAGCTCTTGAATTGTTGCTGGGTTATCGACAGACACCTTTTCTTCAAATAACCTCAAAGAAAGAAGTCCAACTGTGTCAAATCACATGATCTTGGCGGCCAATTGTCATCATCGCGACATGAGATTATTCGGCCATCAAATTTTTCGCGCAAAAGAGCCATTGTTTCGTTAGCTGTGTGACAAGTGGCACCGTCCTGTTGAAACCACATGTCGTCCACATCCATATCTTCCAATTCGGGCCATAAAAAGTTCGTTATCATCTCACGATAGCGAACACTATTCACAGTAACTGCCTGACCAGCCTCACTTTGGAAAAACTACAGCCCAATGATGCCGCCGGCAATCAGTCTTGGATTATCATTCGCCCAAATGCAGCAATTCTGTTTATTGACGAATCCACTGAGGTGAAAATGAAGATGATTTTCTTCGAAAATTGGCCATTCACTGTTGCCATTTCCTGCCACCATTCTGACCATTGACGACGCTTGAAATTGTCAAGAGGCTTTTGTTCTTGAGTCAATTGCACCTTGTAAGCGTGTAAATGCAAGTCTTTATGCATAATGTTCATCAACGATGAGCGTGAAAGCTGCAATTATTGGGAACAGCACACTATTGCGAACAGCAGCAATATTTTCTGCAGTACGAGCTGTACGAGCATGCAAGCCTGAATAACTTTAGCGCGTTGCTCGATTGCGTACCTTTCCATGGTTCAAATTGAATTAGTCTAAAATTGAAAAATGTCAAATTAAATGCAGAAAACAACTTGACGTTTAGTTGTGGTTTGCATTCAACATCGGCCCTTGAAATTTAACCACCCTTTACTTTCCTTCATTGGCATTTAAGTTGCGTATAAATGGCGGCCGCCGTAGCCGAATGGTTGGTGCGTGAATACCATTCGGAATTCACAAAGAGAGCGTTGGTTCGAATCTCGGTGAAACACCAAAATTAAGAAAAAAAATTTTCTAATAGCGGTCGCCCATCGGCAGGCAATTGCAAACCTCCGAGTGTATTTCTGCCATGCAAAAGCTCCTCATAAACAATATCTGCCGTTCGAAGTTGGCTTGAAACTGTAAGTCCCTCCATTTGCGGAACAACATCAAGACGCACACCACAAATAGGAGGAGGAGCTCGACCCAAACACCTAACAGAAGTGTACGCACCAATTATATATATATATATATAAAAAGAGAAACTCCCCGATTCTTGTTAATGCCTAATCATATATTCAGCTAAACTAATTTTTGTTTCATTTTCTATAGCCTATTTCACATTATGCGTAAGTGACCATGACTTTCCAACAAAATTCCAGAGCTCTGTTCAAGCAACTATTATTCACCCCACTCCCACAGCAACGCCAGCACTAAAATTTCCCATGCATCATTAGAATTTTCAATCACATCATCCGCTCAAGTATGACTCATTAATTAAACCAGTAGCAGAACCCATTAAAACTTTCACTTTAAAGCTTCGCGCACAGCAATACAAACAAGAACTCATATTCCAACATTGTGGACTTCAGCAGAAATCATTGCCGTCTGCCAACTTCGAGTTTGCTAGTGTTTTTCCTCACCAACTACCACTAAAGTAAATCACTTTATTTTATTAAATCGGTGCAGATTAAAGTATTAAATTTGTTTCAACAGAAAATAAAAAGAAGAAAATAAAATACGTAGCACCGTAAACTTTGTTTTAATTCCAGTTGCTAATATGTACGAATACAGCTGGTCATCAGCTAGAGGCTTGGCATTTGGTACGCCAACTGGATATTATGGCCAATTTATGTAAAACATTTGACCGCCAATAAAGTACAGCGCAGTTTGGTTGCATGCTAAGACACATAAAAACAACCATAGTGAATCTAAATCGGTTTTATGGCAGCTATTCTCGCATTCGCTCATTCCTTCTTGCGTTTCATGTCTCAAAAGGCATCGAAAATCTCCTCGGAAGTCCTTCACTACTTTCATTTCCCACTTGAAGTTTCCGTTGCTGCACTTCAATTTCTTTTCATTTTCTCATTGCCTCTTGAAAATAGGTTCTGTGCGCAGATGTGGCACGTGGATACATATTCTACCTGCATTGACGCTATTCTTACAACAACTTTTTAAAACTCGAAAAAAAATGTTTGAAACAAATGCAAAGTTACAATGGCACTATTATTTCACCTGCGCTCTCGAGTTGTTACCCGAGTAGGTTGCGATAGCTTGGCATAGCTGCATTTAATGAGTTACAAAAGGATTTCGTTAGCTGAAAAAATAATTTCTTAGATTGGAGTGAGAAATGCGTCCTTAGAGCACTACGAAAATTTAGTCTTACAATGCAGCAAAGTAGAAAAATTCAAGTGAAATGCATAGTACTTTCATCAGACGTACTATGGCGCGAGTTTCTAATACGTGTCGTGCCATGGACGTTACTTACACTAAATAAAAAAATATGATTTTCACTGTTTTTTTAAATAAATGGCTTACGAAGCTTCACTTAACCTAAACCGGTTCAACACCCTTTCCATCTAATTCGTATCACACATTTTCCAAAAAAATAGCCTTTGTAGCAAGTACTAAATATATTTATTACAATTTTACTAGGTTGTTCAATAGGATTTGCGGTTCGATAGACAGGGCGTTGCTACCAGCCTACATTTTCTTCTTTTTTTTATGTTAGAGTTTTATTTCACTCTCTCAACTCATTCTTTGTTTACCAGCCATTTCGTATCGACGTGCAAGCTTTGAAGATGATCTACCAAACACACCAGAAATCGTAGTGTGGTCGTAGCAATATTTTCACTGAAGTATTGGGTTTCAGAAAGCTGTGTGACGCATTCGCTAACAATGGAACAAAAACACATTCAAATGCGACTTTCTCAGCAACATTTAGGTCGTTTTCGAAAGGATAAAGTGTATTTTGTGCGCCGATTCATCACTTTGAATGAGACTTTGGTCTAGCACCTTGATCGTAAATGATCCAAGACACTAAAGAGTGGTATGAACTTGGTTCTTTGGCTCCGAAACGAGTTCTTATCCAGAAATCAGCCACGAAGGTGCTAGCATCAGTTTTGTGGAATGCGAAAAGAATTTTGTTACTGGATTATTTGCAAACTGGTAAAACAATAAATGTTTAATATCACTGAAACCTTTTAGACCAGCTGCAGGAAAAAATTTGTGAAAAAGATCCAGTTTGCAAAAGGAAAAAAATATTTTTCATCAGGAGGGGAGCATTTTGACAATGGCTAAAATCCATGATTAATTCATTGCCGAATTGTTGGACCATCCACTAGAGCACCAGTTTTGGATACAGCAACTGCCATCTGTTTCCACACCTAACAAAATTCATGCGTGGAAATCTTTTTTCATCAAATGATGAGGTCATATATGCTGTGGAAGCGTATTTTGCAGCCCTTCCAGATTCTCACTTCAGGGATGCAATTCATAAATTGAAATCTCGTTAGAGCAAGTGAATCGAAATTCAGGGAGACTATACTCAACAATGGCTGCCGTAGCCGAATGGGTAGGTGCGTGATTACCATTCGGAATTCACAGAGAGGTCGTTGGTTCGAATCTCGGTGAAAGCAAAATTAATAAAAACATTTTTCTAATAGCGGTCGCCCCTCGGCAGGCAATGGCAAACCTCCGAGTGTATTTCTGCCATGAAAAAGCTCCTCATAAAAATATCTGCCGTTCGGAGTCGGCTTGAAACTGTAGGTCCCTCCATTTGTGGAACAACATCAACACGCACACCACAAATAGGAGGAGGAGCTCGGCCAAACACCTAACAGAAGTGTACGCGCCAATTATTTATTTATTTTTTTTAAACTCAACAATAAAGTGTATTTTAAACCATAAAATTGTGTTTTTCTTATCAAACTGCAAAATTTATAGAACAACCTAGTAAATGAAATTGATAAAATGGAAACAATTTCTCAGAAGCACAATTTTGTGTTTTCTCCGTTTTTTAAATTTTTAAAAGTTTTAGATGCAGATAGTACTTTTAATTAAAAATAATTTATGGAATACGAACACTTAAAATATTTATGGTATTAAAAAAGTTGCAAACTTCTAAAGGACAGAATCGCCAACCAACGACCACGCAATTTTACTAAGCTACCCCTCATAAGCAAATCAAAATTGCGTTTTTATGTACGAGTATGTGTATATTTGAAGGGAGTATATCAAAATATGGTCCCAGTTCGAACTTTGTTCTACAACAACTCAGTACAAACAAGTTTTACGGCGGTATGAATGAATAACTTGCACGCGTATGGATGCGAATTTACATACATACAAAGAGAGCTTTGACCCTGCCTGGAGAGGACAAACTAGTATGGAAATGTTCCAGTTCAGATATTGGTATTTAATGGAAGAAATCAAACTAGTTTGTCATTGACTAAAATAATACTAGTAGTAAAATGATCAACAAGGCTATTATATTGTTTAACAGGTAAATGCATGCGCATTATTCAAATAATTCATTTAAATGCATACGTGTAAGGAAATATATTTGATTCACATATGTATTTTTGTTTTATATTGATTTGCATATTCGATTCTCTTTAAAACAAGCCAAACATTTGTATCTAACTAAGATTACGTTTCCTTAGTCTCTATGAGAAAACCTATTAAAAATGAGTTCTTACTTAAGAAGGGGCCTAACTTCTAAAACATTGTACACATTGTAAGGTTTTTGATAAATATTAAATAAATCAAATATTTTAATGATTGTCATACAATTCTGACGCGACCATTTTGTTTTTTTTTTTTTTTTTTTTTGTAATGTAACTCTTTACACTGGAAAATACAGCAGTTTCGGTGTTCGTCTTGCAATTTAGAGCAGATGATGTAAATGAAGGTAAGATTTGAGTGACTGAGTTTGCTTCGTTTTGGGCGTATAGCAGTGACGAATGTAGAAACAAATCCTCAATTCAAAATACCCACAAATTCTTCAAGTTCCACTACTTATATCCCAAATATTATATATCACACTAACACCCACTAGCACGAGAATGTTGCAACAAACGAGCTAATTTAAACTTTGAGTGGAAAAAAATGTTTAACTTTGAAGAACAGTCGAAAACTTCCTACACTTCAAGCTTTTTTAAAAATCGCTCCTTCTTTCTCTCCAGCCATAATTTTTCAACAAGCCTCTACGTATAGGGGTTTTCCTCTACGTGTAACACTGCTTCAAATTAGTTCATTTTCTTTTAGTCGACCCCAGATATTTTCTATGAGGAGCTTTTTCATAGCGAAGGTTTGCCATTACCTGCCGTGGGACGACCGCTCCTAGAAAAAACTCATTTTGTTGTTTCATTTACGTAGATTCAAACCTACACACTCCCGAATTGTACCCACGCACGAACCTATTCGGCCACGATGTGCACCAAAACACATCGTGTTTAGCATCGGCATATTAATGAAGTACAAGAAAGTTGGGATCCACGGAAAAAAGAGCTTCAAATCACGTACCAATTTCATTGTGCTTTTTTTTAGTAATCAACGTTTACATATTTTCAAAATAAATGTACATATGCATTTTAGTTAATGTATTTGGTTTCAGAATCTACGATAATATGCTTCAACAACGTCGATGAATCAGAAATTCATTTAAGAAAGCACTTCAGTTGAATAAAAAATGGTTTTTCCAAAACATGCCATGCAGAAAAATCCTCTCAGCAATCGGACACATAAAATACGTATCCGAAATTTGACTAGCACTGATTTAGTTACTTTTAATTTTATTCACGTTCCTAAAGTGAATGCCATACATTCAATTTCTTTATTAGTTTTTCTAGAGAACTAGTTTTAAAATTTTTAGGTTTTACTTATAGTTTATCAAAACGACCTTTTAGTGCTACTTCGGGAGTGCCAGAATGGTACTTCAACCATTTCACCTACTTACCTATACTGTAAATTTGAACCGTGAATATGTATTTAACCAATTACTGCACTTGAAAGAAGTTACACTTAATTTTAAGAACAAACTCTGTATTCACTTTTCATGTGAACAAGAATTTTTTTTTATTATTTTAACTGGTCTCGAACTAGTTATTTTAGAAGCATATCGAAATAGTAAGATCTGGTGCTTTTTAGGTGTTTTGCTGATATATGGCCGGGCAATTGAGGAAACGTATTTCTCTCTGCAGGAATATGCAACAAAACAAGCAATGCAAACAAGTTGTTCTATAACATGAACGGATATAACGGACACACATGTATCCCTGCCTGTTCACCGCACGAGTTGCCTGTTTTAGAGGCAGGGAGAGTTTCCTTCAGCAGGCTGTAACCCTTCAAATACACACAACATAACAAAACTATCGCTATATAAACGCACATACCTATATTCAAATTGATGTATCTATTTAACAGCCACAAACATATGTAAATACGCGTATAAGAATGTTTCTATGGCATTTCCATTTCGCTTTGACTTTGTGCGTAGAAATGTGTGTGCGAATTCCCCCATTAACTTGAATTATTTAGGTTGTTAAGGGATATCTTAAATTCATGTCATGGTCAGCATTACTGCGGCTACTAAATGCCTACCACCATAAAGACCGGCACCAGCAAAGTTTTAATGATGAATAGATACGGACGTGTGTACAGTGCGCCAAGAAAATATTTTCACAGAAGGGTAAAACTTTGTATACGCTTTTATTTTGGAAATTAATAGCTTATTTAATTAAATATTTTTTTTAATTTATTACAAATATTTATGGGATTAAAATTCCATGGCTAACAAAGAAGATAAGATGCAATGAGCGGAACTAATTTACCAGAAAAGTGATCCATGCAAAAAACATTGGTACTGTTTTTCCTTTGATAAATTTTTTAACAGCTTTTAAGCTTAAACTCTTTTATTATCTGAAATATTATAATTTTTTGCATAAAACATATTTTTTAAATCATTTTGTATACAAACGTAACTTTCGGCAAGCGTACCAGGTCATCCCAGATACTTAAAATAAAATAAATGAATAACTGGCGCGTACACTTCTGTTAGGTGTTTGGCCGAGCTCCTCCTCCTAATATATTCGTTCATATTCATATTTTGAAAACAGTTTTGGTAATTATATTATATAACCAAATTAGTCAGAAGCTACCTAAATTAAAAAGTCCTCAAACATCTACTACGACTTCTCTGGTAACCCTGCATATATTGGATGAATCCTTTTCCCTATAAGTACGAGTAGAGCACCAAACGTTTTATGCCACCTCCGAACAGCAGACAGACATATTCTGAAGTTTATCATTGCCTGTGAACGGGTATTTTGGTGTTTCACGGAGATTCTCCGATTTCCGATTAATACTCACGCACCAACCCATTAGGCCACGACGGCCGCCTCATCCACCTTCTCGGTATGTAGGTGGTGTAATTAAACGATGCCATTAAGTCGATCTGCGGAAATAAATTACGACGTCTTGGTGTCAACAGCAGACCCATTTATTTGGCACTCTCGAAATTGTAGAAGTCAAAAACAGAATAGGTCATCTATGTTAAAAGCCGGAATTTATCCTTTTAATAAGGAAGGAGTTTAGTATTTGAAAGAATATGCAAGAGTAAAGCAATGAATGATGAAAATATATATATAGACTTCCATGGCGGACATATAGTAACCGAAGTAATTTGGTACTTGATTGAGGATGATAGGAGTATTGATGGCTAGCACCGCTTTGCTATTATACAAAAAAAATATGTTTTTAGTATAACACACCTCGTCCTTCCTCTGCAATAGTGGAAAGACTTCTTTCCTTTACCGAAATTGTCAAACGCGCTCATGATCGATCATGTTTTATTGGGCGCAAGTTTGGAGTGTCGAAGAATACGACTCAGTTGAAAGACGTCTCATTATTATATTATTATTTTTTTTGCCGCCTAATACTCCGAATTATATGATTCACATTGAAACAGATTTGCTTCCGCAATATCTACATACACTCCGAGCGCAGATGTACTTTGCCTTGCGGTGTTTTATCAAACCAAGTCTCAAGCTTCCGCACATCCTTGCTAAGGAGACTGTACCTCGGCACTCATTGGCTAAAGAAGTGGAAGGACACCTCGCTAATGTTAAGCACGGAGCCTCTTACTGATTTTACTTCTCAGTCTTTGCCTACAATCCTTTTAGACAATCTTAAAAATAAAAAACTTTCAACTGCTAAATCAGAAGCACACGATTTGGATGCTAACTTAGCATTTAGAGATGTTAAATATTTCAGTGATGGTTTTTCTGACTACGCTATAAGCTTAATTTTTCGTGCAAGTGGAAGTCTTCTTAACCTAAATGCGAGACCTTTTAAGAATGTACTTTCTACCGCCTGTACAGTTTGTGACTTGAGTGACCACGAAAGCATCTAACACATCATAGGCATCTGCTCAATTTATACAAATTTTCATTTAAAGCATTTTTGGTGAAAAAACGTCAGATCTAATCAATATTATAAATATCTTAAATAGCTGTGATTATAGAGCTTTGTATAAATAATTATCCTGCGGTATGAAATATTGGGAAATGAATTTTCATAACTACACTTTGGAGTTTAAATATCAGGTCAGTCCATAAGTTCGTGCTTTTTTTAAAGGTGGTTTAAAAATTAATAAAAAAGATTTTTAAAGTATTTATTAATCAATAACATATTTTTCTTCATTATTTACAATGTCCTCCCAACGTTTAACGCTAATTTTTATTTCCCTGCTCAAAAAAATGCTTGTCCTTGGAGCCAAAACAAGCTTCGATATCCCTTTTTATAGCTTCTTTTGAGGAGTAGTTCTTGTTACTCATATGGGATTTAAGTCCACGGAAAAGGTGATAATCACAATATGCAATATCCAGAGACTATGGTGGATGCGCATTAGCTCCCATCCGAGCTGGTTCAGCTTATCTAATATTTGCCTTGCGGCATGAGGTCTTGCGTTGTCGTGGTGAAACAAAACTTTGCGTCTATTCACTAAAAACGGTCGATTTTTGTTAAGTACCTCACTCAGGTTTGATAGCTGATGGGAATAATAATCTACAGTTATCGTCTGGTTTGGTTCCAGAAGTTCATAATAAACAATACCGGCCATATCCAACCAAATAGACAGGAGAATCTTCTTGGGGTGAAGGCCATCTCTAGGGGTCAGTTCTGGTGTTTCATCTTTATCTAACCATTGGCGTTTGCGAACAGAATTATTGTAAAGGACCCATTTTTCATCACCAGTAACGATGCGGTTCAAAAAACTTTCATTTTCAAGCCGTTGCAGCAGCTGAGAACACACATTCACTCTCCCCTGAAAGTTGGCGACGGAAAGTCTATGCGGAACCCATTTTCCCAGCTTTGAAACCTTTACCAACTGAACCAGGTGCCTGTGAACTGTTCCATGCGATGAATTTAACTTCTGAGTTATTATATCGACTATCAACTTTGGCTCAGCTTCCACGAGTTCGAGCAAGGCGTGGGAGTTAAAGACTTCAGGATGACCAGCGCGCGGGCCATCCTCCACGTCGCAGTTACCACTTCGGAATTTTGAAAACCACTTTTGTGCAGTCCTTACACTCACTGTATTCTCTCCGTGAACAGTGTTTATTTCTGCCGCAGCAGTTGTTGCATTTTTACCACTTTTATAAAAAAATACAAAATATGCCTCTTATACGCGTTCGAAGATCCCATTTTCTTTTTTAACAGCAAGTGCTTCTATCCGCGATTAAAATCACTTGTTGAATGCAATATATCAAATATAATGATATATAAATATATCAAAGAAAATATAAAAAGTTCCGTTATATTCCGCGAATAATTTTTTGTATGCAAAAATCGTACAAAAGTGAAATTATGGGTAAAATACGCACGAACTTATGGATTGACCTGATAATAATATTTTATATGTATTATATTGTTTGCATTTGATAATAGTATACTTGAACCTGAATCCTTGGAATTAAAAATGAAGAAAAATTTAGATTTTTCTAACTCACAACATTTCAATGGTATAGTCGTTCATTCTACTAGTTATAAGTACCCATGAATATAAATGATTATCTTTTTAAAATAAAGAGCAAAACAAATATACAAATTGTCAATCGATCGACGCAGGCAAAATCTTAGCAACGGTAATATTAAAAAACTGGTATTAAAAAAAGCAATTAAAAATTAATGATGTCATCATACTTTTGGTGCGGCATAATTAGAAGTTTCTACTCAAAATTATGGTTGATTTCGAAAACATTTATTTATACTGCTCATAGAGATCGACTTTTATTCTTCAAGAAGCAGTGTTATGTTACTGGAATATGTTAATTATTATTTCAGATTTTAACTAAATATTGCCACTAAATTTGCAATTTTTTCACTATCGCTAAATGTTCAGTGATAATAAAATTCGCGTCTAACTACCACTGAAGAGTAGAGGTAGTGAAACGCTTATTACATTTATTTTTTAGTGCATTATGCCCAACCCTATTCAAAACCACTAGACGTGAGACTGACTTAAAAAATCAAACTTATTACAAGAAGTAGAGTCGTAGGAGGTTTTTGCACTCCAGTAAGTTAAAAGGCTTCCAAGAAGGAATAGCGAAGTCACTTCTCTGACACGTTGAAATGAGAGTAGATTTTGCTTTCTTAAAATCCTTTAGTTTATTTACAAAGGAACAAAAACTGTTTCCCCTTGTGAAAACATTTTTTTAGATAACTGTGCGCAAATAGTTGAAAGAGAAACTTTCATGCAAGCAGATGCGTAGATAAGGCAAAGTTATTTGCTGATTATAGTGATGTAATGAAAATGGACTATAAAGGGTAATTTTTCGCTAAAACTTAATTAAGTTGTGTAACGGCCTCTATGCGCATGTGGGTATGCCACAACTATTAATATATTAACTTTAGGACTCACTTTAGCAATATGTTAATTTCGCCATGTTATGTTCAGATTACATACTTATGTTAACTTGACATTGAAATTCTGATGCCTTTTATTATACAAAATTATTTCCTAACACAAATTGTACTCACTTTAACTGTAGTCTTTCCAATTTGATTCAAAAGTCTAAGATTTAAGGAAGAGTTTATTAGCCATTAATTTCCATCTTACAGCGACCAAAAAATTCTATGTTTCATTTTGTTGGTCATCGCATTTAACAAAAATAAGACGCAAGTAAACAGCATTGACTCTTGCGCTTCTTCACTTAATCTCTAATTGTAATCAGCGTGGTGCACAACCATCTCCTTGCGGTGGTGATAAAATTTACGCATAATGTGCAGTCCTTGTAATCTGCTTATGTAAAGCAGCATACACATTAAATATATCCGCCGTTTACAGGAAGGACGTCAAACCTCAAAAGAAAGAAAAATTTAGGAATTTGGAGTACACCTGCATTTGAAAGTAAGCTGCGGAAGTGGACCCTGCATTAATACACACACAGATGGCTAGAAGGCACAAAAAAGCATAGGCGGTGGAATATATGGCTCAAAAATATACTTAAAAGACTTCGATTTTCAATCGCCGATCGTCTGATCACAACATGGATTTATCAGTCATTTTTTAACCACTGAACTCAATTGGATACGCAGAACGTTCGGCAACTCTTGGTCACAACTGCACCTATATTGAGTGAACCAGCGGTGGATGGCTCCTATTCATGCAGAATTGTATAAAACTTTTGACGTTTATGTTCAGTTTGATTGATGATTTTTTCAAATAAAAAGTGTAAAGTTGTTCACAATTAAGGAGAATTAACCTAAATTAATGGCATTTGCAATTACCATAACAACATAAGAATTAATTGCATGCACTTTTATTTACCTTCTTAATTTTGAAATGCTATGCTGCGCAGTTACTTGCACATAATTATGAATTCGCTCAGAGTTTAATCAGCGCAGCGAAATTCACTTCGATTTGTACAAAAATTTAAGAGGGTGTTCTGGTCTAGAGGCCCGAACTTCGAGCAATTTTTTGACGGTGAATAAAAAAAAAATACCAGTCTAACGGTTAGACGCAATAGAAGTGAAACCTTCCGTAAAACAAACTGAGAGAGAATGAGACGAAAGCAGCATTAGGAGCGGGATAATTATAGGTTCATTATAATATTGCTCTAAAGTTCATATTTTATTTTCTTCATTTTATTATTATTCATCCTCAATGTTTTCAATTTCAACAAATGATGCGAATGGCTTATGATAGCTAAAATATGATACAAAAGCATTTCGTAATGTTTTTCGGCGTGCACGAAATTCACGTACACGTTCTGTTGAAGCCTTTGCGGTTTTTTTTAGTTTTATTTTCTTTTTTTTTTTCTGTCGATATTCACGGCACATTTCTGCATTATTTTTCGGCATAATTGCGGTAAATATTTAAAAATTAAAATATTTACGAATATAAAAATACGGACGCAATACAGCACACGCGGTTGCTATTATGAGCGTCGTAACATCAGAATTCGTTTTAGAGGCATGGTTCCTTCGGCAAAGTTTCTTATTTTGATCCCTAGAATACGATTTTCATAGAGCAATGAGCGATTTTTAAATCGACCCGCCCTACTGTACATGCAATGCTGTGCCTATGAATGTGCGCTGTGCCTATGAATGCGCGCTGGATTTCTTGAGAAATTTTACCGTATGTTTTGCTGTGGCGAGGCACATATGTACATACACACAACATATATACATAAATCCGCATATATACATACATATATAAATTCACAAATTTAAATTTGCTTATGCCATCCTTCTGTGTGCCTCGTAATGAAGCATTTTCTATACATACATATATATACGTATATCTTTTTTCTTCTTCTTTTTGGTGTCGCTTTTTCGTTTCATCGAGTCTCAAATCACTCCCAACGATTCTAAAGAAGTTTTCACTTCAAAAAAATATTGATATTTTTACTATCCATTTTTTTATCATTTATTTATTTAAATATTAAGAGCACACAAAATGAATTAAAAAGAAACATTTCATGGAATTATGCGCCCTTGAAGTGGAAGGGGAAAACCAAAGGCAGTGTCTTCGTCGTCACGATTTCTGCCCTTGTCGTCGTTCGAAAAAAAAGATGGCAAATTCTTAATTAATATGAATGTCATTATCGTATGACGCAGAAAAAAAGCGACAAAATTTTTTTTCATAAAATAGCGGCTACTCAAAAATCGAGGTCGATTTTCCCTAATTTTTAAGCTTTCTCGAATTGTTTACACATATTAAAAAATTGAAATTTCCAGTTTTTCGTGCGCCATCCGATAGAGATATATTTAAAGAATATTCATGATAAACTTAACTTCAGGCAAAACGGTTGATTAGAACTTGAGATATCGTGCCGTCCGTATCGAAAGATCCTTTTAGAGAGATATTTTTGAATACTTAAATGATCGAATTTTGAAAAAAAAAATTCGTTTTTTTTCAAATTTTTAGACTAGAATACTTCCTTAAACAGGCAGCTGTGAAGAGTTGCATTTGCTTTAAAACATCTGAGAGATGAGTGAGAAAATTCTTTAGAAATAAGACTTTTGGCAAGCAAATTGAATTAGAAAGCTAGTGACTACAAATATGCCGCAATCCAATCACATTTGCGCCTATTGATTTATTGAAATCAGCTTCTTATAAAACTCCTAATTCAAAACACAAATAAAATGAGAAGATGTGCTAGTCTCACACTCACCTAATATTCTCTATGCATACATGACTCTCCTGTTAAATTTCACACAAAATTTTCCGTTTGCATTTTCTCTCCATTGATCTTTTATTAACATTTAGTATAATTGCTGAGTTGATGAATTTGTAAATATATCGCTTTTAGCTCTCCCTTCTGTTAACATTGCAAAAATGTATTTAATTTTTCATAGCCGACGGCACATTTTAGTAGTAGACAATGAATAACTAAGGGCTTGGAATGGTGCACACACATACTCGCATGAGAAAGACAATAATGACAATCGGCTAGAGAAAGCGAGAGCGCACACACTCGCGTACACTTGCATTTATTTTACTTTATTATTTTTGTTTATCGTTTTTTAGCAATTGAATTTGTCCCGACCATCTACAAAATCCTATTAAAATTTATTTTTTCTCTCCTCTTTCTATTTGAACATGTGTCTGCTTGCTCTGCATAATGAAGAATGATTAGTTTCAAGCTCCAGCAGGGACATGCCAAAAATTTCAATATATTTTCAGAAATTCGTAAATATTTTATTTGCATATGTGTGCAAACACTCGTAGATATGTAGATGTACATAGATGGAGTATTCGTATGATATTTTGATTTCAATGGAAGTGTTGGTGGCATAGCCCATAGGCAAGTTGAATGTGCGCATATTTTATAAAATAAATTGAATTTGAACCCATGCATAAGTGGGGCAGACAGTACATAATTTAAGGTCTTATTTTAATTTATTATCGTTTTTATTATTTTTTAACTTTTGAACGAGCGCTCTACTTACTTACTTCTTGCAAAATACAAAAATAAATAAATAAACTAAGAAAAAAAGAAAAATAAAAACGAAAGTTAATACGCCAGTGTATTTACTGTTGTTGATACTGCAATCTCCCTTTTTAGTATCTCGATGAACGCAATTTTTGACTGGTAATTCTCAAGTTTTGCAAAAATTTAGCACTCACGAAGACCCATTTTCAGCATTGCTAAACGTTAAAATGTTGACTGTGGTACGAAATAAATCATTTTATTCTTGAACAGTGTTGAGCAATATTGCAAGCTTATGTGCCAAGTCAATACTGTATCACACAAATAATGCACTTATTGAAAAGAAGTCAAAATTGTCTTTTCTGACAAAGCGATGACATCATGGGCCCAATTTTCTTTGAACATGTAGCGGCAAACGTCATTTAGATGAACGGTAAGTGCTACAGAGGCATGCTAAATGATTTTTGTGGCCGGAAATGGAAGCGATGGACTTGAATGATCTTTAAATTCAGCAAAATAGCGCAGCATGCGACCCAGACTATGCCACAATGCGGCTTTTGTTCACCAAGTTCGATAATCGTGTTATCAACCGTCTAAGCGATGTCAATTGGCCTCCGCAAAGCTGCAATTTGACGATGTTAGACATTCTGTTGTGAGGTGCTGTGAAATTATCGATAGTATGCGAACCATCCGAAGGTCAATATGTTTTTTGCTACTCATTTTGCGCATATCGCACTTCTTTGTCGACCACCGTTTATCTCGTTTCACTGTTGTAGGATAATTATTGCATTTATGCAGGATACATAACGGGTGACATGCATAGCAGAGTTATTCTTTTGAAATCTTGGTAACCAACTTTACAAAAAAAATTACTTACTAAAAAAAATCACTAGATTAGTAATAGTTGATCTTCTTCTTCTCTCTTCTTAATTGGTGCTATAACCACTTACGCGATTTTGGCCGAGTTTACATGCTAGTCGTTTCTTTCTCGTGCTAACTGGGACATACAAAGTTAAGCCAAGTTCTTCTCCAACTGATCTTTCAAGCGCACAGGAGGCCCTCCTCTTTTTCTGCTACCACCGCATCGAATACTTTCAAAGCCGGGGCGTTTGTATCCATTCAGACGACATGACCCAGTCAACAATGCCCTGGATCTTTATTCGCTGCGTTATGTCTAAGTCTAAAGCTCACCGTTTTATCGCCTGCGATACTCGCCGTCACCAACGTGCAAAGGTCAAAAAGCTTCCCCAGAATCTTTCTCTCAAATACTCCAAGGGACGCCTTATCGGATGTTGTCATCGTCCACGCTTCTTCGCCATACGTTAGCACGAGCATGATGAGAGCCTTGTAGAGTGTTAGTTTTGTTCATCGAGAGCGGACTTTACTGCTCAATTGCCTACTTAGCTCAAAGTAGCACTTGCTGGCAAGAGAGATTCTCCGTTGGCTTTCAATGCTGAAATTATTATTGATGCTGGTTTCTAGATAAATTAAGTCTCTCAAAATCATCAGTCAGATCAAAATCAAACAGTGGCATAGTACTTCGCGGTACATAGGACGAGGCACCATGTGATTGATATATTTGGTCAATTCGTAAATTATTTTATATCATGCCCCTAGTCGTGAAACACAACTTTTTCTTGATAATTTATATGATGCAGAAATTTGAAAAGATTGGAAATAGAGGTAACTTATCAAGCATCAGTAAATTCGCCACTTGCCTGCCTCTTACCTTTCTCTATTCTGTTATAGTGATTGATTATGTTAGGTTAAATGGATGCCCATGGAGGGAACACACTTGGACGAAGAAATCAAAATCGTCATTTGTGATACCATTGAAGAGGAAATAAGGAGGAGGGAACGAATAGACCGGAAGGCAGAGGGCTTTTAACGCATTAAGGTATTAAAGCCCTCAGTAGGCAATGGCAAACTTCCGAGTGCCATCAATGCCATCAAAAAGCTCCTCATGAAAAATATCTGCCTTAAAAGTGTAAGTCTCTCCATTTGTAGAACGACATTAAGACGCGCACAGTAAAAAGGAGGAGGAGCTCGGCCAAACACCCACAAAGAGTGTACGCGCCAGTTATATATGTGTTACAATCAACAGTTATGTAAAAAAATGATTCATGTTCGCCAGAGTGGCACACAGAAGTTAACCCGTTACTGCACACAGCGTTGAAAAACAAAATAAAATAACCTTATTAAATTATTAATAGGGCATATTAAACAAAAATAGGGATAAAATTTTATATACCATATGTTTATATATTTTTCTTTTTTTTTTTTGCAGAAGCATTTATGAAAATGACTTGCGAATATGGAAAACAGTTGAAAATCGGAAAAATTATTATCCAGTGAGAATGACGAGTAAATCTACTCCAAGAAAATATTTGTTTTGTCAAATTAGTCAAGTTGAACCCTGTTATCGTTTTTTTGAAAATGAATCACTCGCTCTTAAATTTTGATTTTTCACCCATTTGGTCAAAAGTGAGGTTATTTCGAAAAATCATAAAATCATAGACAGTTTTTTGCGTTTCATTATTACTAAATATATATTTGGTGGAGTTTTATAATACTTAGTTTGGAAATAGAACTGAATCAAAACTGCCAGCAATATGTGGACTCCTATGCGGTGAAGGCTTAATTGGAGCTTGTCACATGATGATGTGCCATTTTGTTGATCGGCATTTGTTTTGATGATGGCGGCCGCCGTAGCCGATTGGGTTGGTGCGTGACTACCATTCGGAATTCACAGAGAGAACGTCGGTTCGAATCTCGGTGAAACACCAAAATTTAGAAAAACATTTTTCTAGTGTATTTTCCGAGTGTATTTCTGCCATGAAAAAGCTCCTCATAAAATATCTGCCGTTCGGAGTCGGCTTGAAACTGCCTGCCGGGCATCCTGATGTTCAATATGAAACGAAAGGGGACTATCCCTCTTGAGTAAATTAAAAAAATTAATTCACTGCCAACTTTTCAACTTATTTAAGAAGCCATTGTGCACTCATTTAAAATATGGCTGTTTTTTAAACCATAAGCCATAACCATTAGCCATCGAAAAATTGTTTATGGACTTCCAATCGAATTCCATGGCTAACCAACTAACATACTATTGTAGAAAATGCAAATTTAAACTGAACAATGTAAATCTATTTCACAAAAAAATTATTTCTGCCTCTTATTTGAAAAAAAAAAATGTTTGCTTTGAAAAGTTAGTGAGCATCCACTTAAAATATAGCCACTACTTAAAATTCTCAGCAGGATAGCTTTTACAACATGCTTCGGTGCTACCTCACGCAAAATAAACAAAACTTACCGGCAATCTCTGCATACTCGTAATAATTCCTGTTAAACGCCAACTCCATTCTCCACTATGTATGTATGTATGTATGTAACAAAAGTGTATGCTTATTATCAGCCTAATTTTAATGCCATGTAGACACGAAAGCTTGCAAATCAACGGGCCAATAAATTGTTAGTAAAGCTATGGCCAACGACCAGACGGCGTTGAAGAGAGTGCCGGCGTCACAGTGGATATAGTGCATGTGAAGCCGCTAAGTAGTAAATGTTGAGCACATATTTGAGTGCAAAATCCCAGGTTGTTAACCCTCGTGGCTTTATAAGTAACATTGCGTACAAAAAATTATTTGCACAAATTCAGTATACTCAGGACTGCGGCGGTTCGCAGGCGCGATTTAATATTTACTTTGTACGCAATTCAGTGGAGCACACAGGCAAAGCCAGATGCGGTGTAGTGCGGCGAAAATTAATGACCAAAAGTGAAATTCTAAAAGAAGAAATTAATTTTAAAAGGCTTAATAAGCCATAATAGTAAATTCAAATTTCAATCAAATAAACATTTGTCTAAAAGACGCGTGTGCAAGTGCATGCAATGCAAGCTTCGTAAAAGCATATGGCTCGTAGCTGTGCTGTTAACGTTAAATTAAATGTATTATTTTGCTACACTAAACACCATGGATAACTAGCTTATGGTAAGCTGCGCCGGCAGAGTCTACCTACGTGGCGTATGAGTAACGTGCATGGAGAAAAATATATGAATAGAATTATTATTAGAGAACGACTGAAAATCGATTTTTAAGGCCGAACGGAACCAAACCGAACCTCGGCTACTTTCACCCGAAACTGAGCCAAAGGTGATCCAAGTATTTTAAAGGATCTAAATAATAAACGACCACGATTTTTTTATTAATTAAATTGCAAAAAAGGTACAAAAGTCTCAATCGCATTAATTGAAACTCATGAAATAGCAAACAAAAAATTATATATAGTATTTATTATATTAATAATATTTAAGATTTAATACTCATAGTTGAATAATTTTATATTGCAAAGTAAAAACCATAGCTTATCGGCATTTTCACCTTGTAAGCGGCACCGCCTGTCGGTACAGTGATTGTTCAGGATGAATGATTGTTCAGTAGCTGCACTTGATGAAATATCATCTCAAGGCACTCGATGAAATATCATCTCAAGGCAATTTAAAAAAATAGGAATTGATACCTTAATAAAAAAAATGGTAAAACCACTAAAGTTGATACGATATTTTAACAACAAATTTAAATAACTTAAAACGTCGGGTACTTTTTGGCTGACGCCTAAGCGAAACCGCGCTGTTCAAAGCCGAATCTCGGTCTCTCTCGACTTATAAATCTAAGTTATTTAAATATTAAATGGAAAAAATATGTACTATTATTAAATAGGTAAATAGAAAACATATTACTAAATGTAATATTGCAATTCCCCTTTAATCAATAACATTACGACGACATCTTATTTGTTTACCTGGCACTGGCGGTTTTCACAAATTCAGCCACAATTTTATGAAGCAGAAAATTTATTTCGCTTAACTATTACAGCAAAGCTTACGCCATTTTACAAAATTATACACACATATGTGCCTTAGCGCAATGACTACACCGAACTGGAAATACAGACAAGATAATATATGGAGACACGCGGCGTATGAGTGATGTTAGTTTGTGGATAAAAGTGCTGAGTAGAGAAAGGGATGCGAGTTTTTTCTATTTCTATGATCCCGGCTATTTCACGATGTTGTTATTATAATTCCAGTCTCCCAATATTAGTGCTGTGATTTAAATATTAATTATTTTGCAAGAAATTAAGACGAAAAAAATGTTATCGATATTGTTTGAAAAGCTGTTCTACGATACAATAAATCTCGGGACATACCCTCGAATTAATGTGTGGCGTTTTTCAGAAAAGTGTTTGACATCACTTGAACGTAAACTAAAACCTTCACTTCGAATTGAGTTACTCATTGAACCTTCCCAAACAGCCATGTGATGCACTGAAATCAGTTTATCTGCAATTTATTTAGCCCTGTACCTTATGAGAGTGCCTGAGAGAGGAATGTTATTGTTTCGCGCATAGACAAACTGCTCGTATCGTAGCACTGCTTACCAATATTAGCTTTCTGAACTCAAACTACTTCTTCTGCCAAAATTGGCGCCACATTGGCAAACATTGACAAAATTTGGCCTGTATTTTTGTTTATTCTAGTGGCTCGAATTTAGTTTATCTTACCAATTTTTTGCTAACTCGTACGTAGTGAGTTTTAGTTTGTATGTAATTCAATCGCATTAGCTTTGTTTCTAACACTTAATACAACAGCTTTGGTAGTTTGAGCAAATATGTGCTTTATTTTATCTAACCCAACGTGCAATTCCCAATTTAAAAAAATGGAATAGTGTCGCCAACTATTTCGAAATGAGAAACTTAATTGCTTTTTTTGAAGTTGATGCGGACTCTTTCCTAATACAATGGAGAAAAATCACAAAAATTCTTTAACATATTTTTGATACATTAAAAAGCGGTTTTTTAAAAGAGAGACTTCTTCCTTATCGTATTGAATATTTTATTTTAGCAACAAAGACTTGAGGTTTTTATAGATTAATCCATTGTAACCAAATTTCTTTCATAAGCCCGGAATACCTTCGAGTGCCAATGCGCTTGAAGGCCAAATATACCATAGTTATTGTGCATAACAACTATTACATTCTGCCTTTCAGAATATAGTTTGCCTAAATAACTTTTCTTCATACTAATGAATCATAAAATATAATCGGACAAATTGCCAATTTCCCATATGTTTGGCAATCAAACACCACTTGTTCTCACCTATTTTTCCGCAAAAAGAGTCAACGCCATCAATACAATTTCCAGTTTAAGTTTAGGATAGATAACTCCAAAGCATTCGAAGAAAAAACTATTGGTTGAGGGATGCTAGTTAACATCAAACATCATCGAACACCGATCAAAGTTAATCTTGTAGTAACTATACGAGGTGTGTTCAAAAAGTATCGCGAATTTTGTATTTTTTCAAAAACTATTTATTTATTCTTTAATATATATTTTGTCCCCTTCAAAGTAATCCCCATGAGATATTATGCATTTGTACCACTTCAAAAAAAATTTTTTTTTTTCTTGTTCAGCTCTTCTTTCGATGACGTCTTCATCTCGTCAATCGTAGCGTAGCGTCGTCCTTTCATGGGCCTCTTCAGTTTCGGAACAAGAAAAAGTCACAGCGCCAGATCTGGGGAATACGGTGGCTGTGGCATCAGTAGTGTGTTGTTTTTGGCTAAAAAGTCGCGCACAAGCACCGATGTGTGAGCGGGGGCATTATCGTGATGCAAGAGCCAATTTTTGTTCTTCCACAAATGCGGGGGTTTCTGGCGGATTGCTTCCATTGACATGATTGAGCTCTGGTTTCCACGTCATAACCATAAACCCACGATTCCCACCAGTTATGACCCTCTGGACCAAATTGCGTCGTCGCGGGCAGAGTCCAACATCGCATTAGCAACGTTCATGGGATGCTGCTTTTGGTCGAAATTGAGCAGTTTTGGTACGAATTTTGCGGCGACCCATCTCATGCCCAAAACATTGAAAAAAATCGAATGACACGAGCCAATCGATATGTCTAGGTCCTCAGCAACTTCTCTAACGGTGTTTCGACGATTGGCCAATACATTTTCTTCACTTCGTCGTTCACATCTTCTCGGTCTTCTGAGAACATTTGGTACCACCGCTAAACGTTGCTTTGGTTCAAAGTAGCTTCTCCGTATGACACAGTCAACATTCGGAATGCATCCGCGCACTTAATTTCGTTTTCCACACAAAATTTGATCCATCTTTTTGAATTGGTAAAAATCGAAGACGAGCCGAGACACATGCAAGCAAAGCAGCTGTCAACAATTAACTGAACATTTAAAATGGCCGAACTCATCGGCATGAGTGAGAGACATGAGTACCAACATATCGCCACAAAAAAATTGAAATTGGAATATACGTAACCTGCGAAATTCAAAATTCGGGATACTTTTTGAACACTCGTCGTATTTTTAAGGACTACTCTGTGCTTTAAAATCTGATATGCATGCTTTTCAGACGTAGGCTACCTCTTTTAGCCAAACCTCTGTGTCGACGACTGCAAGTAACAGTAGAGCTCCACATAACTCGAACTATGGTTTAGGAGCTGTTTTTCCATTGAACACTAAGAGCTATCACTAGACTCGAGCGTAATAGACAAATTTTTGAAAGTTGCATCCATTTAGAAAGGCGAATGAGTTTGATCCACTCAATCTATCGGCCCCACCAAGTCCCAGCTTTCTGATAAGAATCTTTGCTTGTGTCCCACTAGCTGCCGACTGACAGACATAATCAACACAAGTCGCTGATTTAGCCGCATTGCCACCATCGTTTGAAAGACGTGGGGGCATGAAATTAAACCGAGTGTGCTGGGAAAGACCTTTTAGGCGGGCCAACCAAATGTTACGAACCCTAGAAACATTAGCAAATTACATGGAAAGTAACAACTCAAAATTCTAAACTTGAGTTGATATAACCGGTTTGAGTTAAAGGCGCATAACTACAGGGTGTCCGGTAGCAGAGTTAGACTTTAAATGTTCTCCCTGACCGCTAAGCGTATGAGTGGAGAGGTTATTTAGTTTAGGGTGAACAAGGGCGGTCGCAATCGAGGCGAGTTTCAAGTCCAATGGTTTGTGTGCAACTGCTCGTCGTAAATTTCGTTCTCGACGTTTATGTGAAGCCCCAAGTGAAGATTTGATTCGTTCATTGGTGCAAAGGTTCCAGGAACAAGTTCCGTGTCAAACAGCGCACTGCCGGGGCCTAGCCAGACACCGAGAACAAAAGAAAATCTTGAATTCATTGCTACAAGTTTACGGCTGCCCCGGGACTCCAAAAAGGACCTCACCCCTTCATATTTCCAATCATTCTAAAATTGCCGTTATTGGTCATTCAAATAAAATAAAATACCGTTCGCGAGCTAAATGGCAGCCCGACATCACTTCTCCAGTGAGTGGCATGGAGTACGGAGGCCAGATTCCAGGAGTATATCCAACGATTAGAGGAAATAATTGAAAAAAAACCGCACTTGTCTTCTTGTAAAAGTAATTGAAATAAGCTTTTGTTGTTAGTAATTATTTTCGGAGTAAGCTTTTAATTCCTAATTCTGCCACGGGAGAACTTAAACATATGAAATTATTGGTCTACCTCTAGCTTCAATATCGTAACGAGTTCTGCAGTAAAATCGCTTGTTTCCCAGTTGCAGTAGGCGTTCTTGAAAAGAGATCAAATGTCATCATCTGGCTATTTACAGTGAATTTTATGTTTAATCTATTTTATCTGTCAACTATTTTTATACAGACTTCTCAAAGGGACTTAACAAAGTTTCTTATAAATTATTAATGGAAAGTTTGGCATATCTTGGTTGTCATTCTGTTTTCTGCGTTGGCCAAATTCATACTTCTCTTCCTCTTGATTGGCGCGATACCCGCCTACGCGATTTTAGCCGTGTTCAACAAGGCGCACAAGTTGTCTCTTTCTCTTGCAAACCGGCGCCAGTTTGGAACACCAAGGGAAACCAAGTCCTTCTTCACCCAATCTTTCCAACACAGAAGAGGCTTTCCTCTTCCTCTGCTGCCATTGTGTGTATCCATTCGGACGACATAACCCAACCAACGAAGTCGCTGGATCTCTATTCGCTGTAGTATGTCTACGTCGTCGTAAAGCTCGTTTGTTCCATGGCCTACGATACTCGCCGTCGCCAACATGCAAAAGTCCAAATATCTTCCCCAAAATCTTTCTCTCAAACACTCCAAGGGACGCTTCATCAGATATTGCCATCGTCCAAGCTTCTGCGCTAAGCGTTAAGGCGGGCATGATGGGAGTCTTATACTCGTAGAGTGTTAATTTTGTTCATTGAAAAAGGATTTTACTACTGAATTGCCTACTTACTTCAAAATAAAACTTGTTGGAGAGGTGCTCCGTCGGGTTACTTTTTACTTTGCACTTTTATTTACTACTTATACTATTATTCACCGTGTGGTTGGGGCACTCAATTTATCCGTAGGGACTAAAGTTAGTATCCGCTTTCATTATAAACTTCAAAATTTTTCTCGATCCATTCTATAATGTAATGACTTAAATAATGCTGTCCCGCTGGACTTCGTTTTGTCAAGAACAGTTTTTTTAAACCTTGGAATTCCTATTTTCGACTTTATGATGAGTTTCTAATTTTTTTTGTAACTAAGGAACTATTACAAAATAACTATCTCTCTGCACACATTATCGCTCCTGGTCGGAGTGCAAGTCAATTTTTACGTTTTGATTTTATTAAGAAATTTTAGTGAAGAATAATAATGCAACTTATTTAATTAAGAACGTTTCGATTATGATTTCCTATTTTTGATGACTTCGTTTTTTGTTAGCCTCACAATGATATCAAAATTCTATCGAAACTTTGACATTTCAATTCAAGCGCATATAAAAAATATAAAAATAAATATTATACTTACACAACATCATGACTGCAACAGTCAATATTGTTGTTGCCAGAAATGAGTAATTAATATATCCTCCAGCATTTTATACCGATTTCAGAATTAGTTCAGTTTCAACTCCATTTTGTATATTACCAGAAAATCTTAAATTAATTTACATGAGAATTTCACCAATCACTTCGTTAGCCCATATGTTTTGTTAGGAAATCTGTTAATCATTTGGCCACAAGTATATCAGGCTCACACTACAAACAACGCCTTCAGCAACCGTTAACCTTAAAGCCGATTGACGGTTTGGGTTTGAAACTTTTGTTTCCTTTCTGCCTTTTGTTTCATTTGGTTCTTTGTTTGCTCCAACAAATTCAATTTCTTTTCTTCTTTTGTTCGACTATTTGTTGTTTTAACAGCTCAGCAAAATTCGCCAGTACACACTACCATACACTTCCTTTGTTTCCTTCAGCTGAATTATATTACTTTTAGCCACATTAGTTTGAGATTGTATCGTTTTTCGTTTACTTCTCCAACTTTTTCTACTTTTTCTTCTCCTTCTTCCACTAGAGCAAGAGAAACACCAAAACTTAGAGGCAAACTTTATTATTTTTCTAATTGTGTTATAGTCGCAAGCGTTTTAGCACACATACACAAACACACAAATTTATATACACACATTTCCGTAACACTTTCACTTTTATTTTGCCGGTCTCGTTTGCCGCTCGGGTATTGTTTTTTTGTTGTTGTTTTTTTTTTTTTTTAAGAGAGAGTAAGGGTTTTCGTAAGGAACGGAATTTGTTTTTGGATTTTTTCTTTTTACAAATTTTCGGCCTTTCGCCTTCTCTGCGCTCACTTTTCGTCTTCTCTGGGCCTCTTTCGCTGCCTCTACTACTTCCGTTCTTGGCCAATCTACCAAAACAAAATCAAGTCAAGAATTGAAAATTAGCAGCCACGTTCTGTTCGTATTGGATTGATAACGAAGACTGAAACGTTTCGGTCAAAAGGTTTACTTTTATTCGCGGATGCAAGCGTTGCTGTTTTTGCTTGAAAGCTTTTTGACAAGCAAAAGCTCAGCAAGACGACAAACAAGCACAGGACCAGTGCGAATAAGAGAATTCGAGTTGCCTTTAAAGAGAACTGCCACTTCACTTAGATTCGACCAGTTTGTGTGGGAAATGCAAATTGTAATCTGGCTAAAGTTACGCAAAATTTAATATTAAGAATGTCACAAAAATTTAAATACGAAAATATAATTTAGTTTACAAAATCCAAAGGCAGAAATGAGGCACTATTGAACAATTAATTATTGCTGTAATAAGCTACTAAACTAATAAAGGCAGCCTGAAACTTTCTGATTTTAAGAAATCACACATCATTATCATCTTTTAACGCTACTAGTCTTTTTGAGTTTTTACCGGCACCAACATGTTCCTCCACCTTTAGGGTCTCCTTTCAGTTCCTCAGTTTGATTCCCTTTAAGTTTTCTTTCAGTTCACCCATTCGTCCTGATCTTGGTTTCCCTCCTCCTTTGTTTTTGTAGGACAGCGCATCTACTATTTTCCATTGAGTTCTTGAGTCACTTAGCCGCAGAATGTGATCTAGCCATCTTATTCGTCGTGCTTTTATGTTATGCACTACATATTTACCTTGGATTAGCTGTTCCCGTTCAGCTTGCGCCATTTCGACCTCGCTAAATATATTTCTAAGAATTTCAAAGGAGTGCAGTTTTGTCCTGCTTCTTTTTCTCAGAATCAGTGTTTCACTTCCTTAGTACAAAAGGAATCCACCATTAGTTTTATAAACAGTTTTGTTAATGTGGCACATCATGCATTAGCTGCTTGAATTCTACCGTCACTTTGTTTTACCCACCGCACTATCCGTTGCAAGTTTACAGCTAAGATACGTAAATGTGATAACCTCATAACTTTATATTTTAAAAAACTTGTATTTCCTTTATATTATCTGGATTTTTTGGGAAAATTACTCCGATCTGACAACGAGACTTTGTCTTACTAATCAAAATCATCGAAAAAGTAGTACATGAGAAACTGCAGTGCGAAGCTCCGAACTTGGCGGTCACTCAGCCAATGATCCGTGGTACCAGCTCTGTGTTAAATATGTAAGATTGGTTAAGACCTGGAGAAACCACCACAGAAGTTTACTGCCGAACTGAAGGAATAGAGGTTAAAATATAACGGAAGAAAACGAATTTCCACCTCACAAATGCTCACCTGCATATTAACCACAGGCTATTAATTACCAATACCAAAATTATGAGTGTAAACGCCAATCATATATATACTTATATATATAAAAATACCAAATAGCATGCACATTGCTCCCTTCGACTGCCACTTGTTACTTTCTTCCATGACGCATGGTCTGACTGAGCTGACCTTTCCATTCTTTCGAATAGACTGAATGCCAAATCATAAGAGTAATTTGCAAGAAAAATATAATTGAGAATTTAAAAAGCCGCACATTTTTTTATCCATGTTACCGAAAACATTTACCACAAAAGGATATAGAATCAGTGAAAAGTTCTTCTTAAAAACAACTCAAAATATTAGCTTACGAAAAATATCGACACGTGTTATAAAGCACTGAGGCTAAGGCTGTTTATATTATATTAAAAAGTTTTAAATATTCCTGTTTTTTTTTAAGATAAGTAAGAAGAACAGGTGGAGCATAGCTACCCTTAGTGATAGATAGGCTAAACTAAAATAAATATTTATTTGAAATTAATACTTTTCATAAATTGCTTTAAGATGACATTGACAACTCCTAAAGAAGCCGGGACACAGCCGAACAACTCAATAAAAAAATTATTGTGCAGTTTGTCACACAGCAAAGCTTACCTTGAGGAATCTTTAAGCTGGACGATTACAAGATGTGATTTTTCAGTAGAAATTGCTGTTGTTCTGGAAACCCTAAGATGACTTTCAAGTTGAAGTCCTCAGCCAAGTCTGGAGTAAACCGGAATAGTGTTTGGAACTCCTCTGCGGGTAAATTGAAGGCATTATCCACATCTCAGTTTCACCGTTTTAATTAAAACCACTAATTCTAATTTACTCGTGTTATTTAACCATATCAAAATTGTTGCCAAATTTGCACCTGTCTAAAACAGGTGGTATTGTCTTATCGATTACACCGTGCAACACTGAAAATACACCTGACAAATTACACACTGTAGGTTGTTTATATGGTCGAATAATGCATAAAAATATTTTTGTTATATTTTTTGTACCCTCCAATTTTTATTTATTTATAAAAAACCGCTTTTTCAGACTTTGCGCGGTAATCTACGGATATCTTAGTAATTTTTTCACCGATTTTCAATATTTTATATGTTTTGAAAATGATATTGTCAGACCTTTCAAATGATGTGCAACAAGTAATTATTCAAACTAGTTAGTTCTAATTTTTATTTGATTAAACCTGGAGAAAGTGCTTTTTTTATAATTTTTTAATTTTAACAATTTTTTATTGCATAGTTTTACAACAAAATTAAAGATGTTTGTTAATATTCTTTGAGTGCATTTATTAACGAAGAAATTAATGCATTACTTTCAATAATCGGACAAAAATTGCGTAAACTACGCTAGTTTTTCGTTAATAGAAAATATGGGCCATCATGTGTATTGCAGTGTGTACAATGTATTGGTCATACATTTTTTGTCAACTTTGAAAATTGGGATGAAGTTGTTCTGACTTGGAGTAAAAAGAACAATCATACTGTTTTTTATATAAATTTTTTTGTTGATTTTACATACCTAACTTTTTCTAAAAATGTTTACCCGACCTTCGTCGTTTTAAAGAAGAATCGCTCGTTTCGCGTTTGAGCGACCAACAGTAACCCGCCAACATATGTATTTTGTTTTTTCCGAGGAAACGTTTTTCAATTGACGCAATTTCTTGATGAAACCTTTCCCCTGGTTCATCGCTGAATTTCCAAGGTTCTCCGGAAAGAAGTCTAAATGTGAATGCAAAAAGTGAATTTTGATGGACATTCTACATCCCATGTCTCATCCACGACGGCAACGTAGTTGTCACTTCTTTTTTTCCGAAAAAGTTTTCACAAAGAGAAATGAAACTCGTCCATGCTCTTCTTTCCACCGGATTCAGTTTCTCAGTGAAATTTCCATCCTTCATGATTTTGCGAATTTGCGGTCCAACGAATATCCCTGCACAATAACGGAAGATTTTTTATACAATAATACAATAGGTTATATTTCCATGGAATATGCACATCAATTTTCTAATAATTAAAAAATTGTTTTTATTTCAGACGATTACTTGCTACTTTCATTTTATTTGAAATGCAATGCCTTCTTTAATTTTGGCATCACTCAGCTTAGGGAAAGTCGTTTTGAAGTGTGAAAAAGCTTCACTGTCTTTATCTAGACGTTTCACAAACTGCTTCATGTAGCAAAATAAAAAAAAGTATGCAATAAAAAATTGTTAAAGTTAAAAAAATGATAAAAAAAGCACTTTCTCCAGGTTTAATCAAATAAAAATCACAACTAACTAGTTTGAATAATTACTTGTTGTACATCATTTGAAAGGTCTGACAATATCATTTTCAAAACATGTAAAATATTGAAAATCGGTGAAAAAATGACTGAGATATCCGTAGATTACCTCGCAAAATCTGAAAAAACGGTTTTTTATAAATAAATAAAAATTGGAGGGTACAAAAAATATAACAAAAATATTTGTATGCATTATTCGACCATATAAACAACCAACAGTGTGTAATTTGTCAGGTGTATTTCGTTTTTTCTTTTTTTGTAGCACAGTGTAATGTTAGAAAATGAACAGAATACGAATAGAAAAATCATTAAAATTGTGGTTAAGGTAAGAAAACAATTCGAATATCATTAAAATATGGCTGTGTATTTCATTATAACAAAAGGTACTTCTCCTCTTTTATTCAGAAAGTAGAAAAAACACAAAGAAGATCATAATTGGACAATCTAAGTAAGTCGTTTATCGCAATCAAATCACTGATAGATTTAGCCTTAACCGATTTAAACGTTGCAGGGAAATAAATAAAAATAGTTTTAAGATCATCACATGTATTCTAATAGGGCATTGTAGATTGAGTTATCATCTTACTAACCTTGGAAACTTGCAGGCAATGTAGGGAGGAAGATGAAACCACCAAACATATGCTGGCACCGTAGCCAGCACTGATGTATAAGAGGCACAAGTACCTGAGTGAACATATTTTACCATAAAACAATATATATATAACACAAAACTTACCTGTGCTGACCATATAAACAGGGTCGTGGGGAATATTTATGCTACATTGCGTAAGCTGAGAGTCTCTGCAACATTCACGCCAGAGAAAACGCTTTGCTTAACTTGATTAAGGAGTTTCTGGTAATCAGCTCTTTAGAATTGGTAGCAAAGTCATGAGAAGAGTACAAGTATACGGATTTGGCTGCTTGACCGGCATTCTCATTTCCTTGTATATTCGCGTGTCCAGAAATCCGCATAAGTGTGGTTTTGGAATTCCTGGCTATCAGTTTATCTCTTATGGACACTATAGTTTCGTGTGCGGTTGCAATTTTTTTAACCGACTCAAATACCGATTTGCTATCTGTTAAGATAATTTGTTTTTGTCTGGTGTTATAGCATAGATTTAATACATAGAGGGCAGCTTTTACTGCATCCAAAATTGATTCAGAGGCGATGAGAAATGGTGTTGCAATTTTTATCTACAACCGCGAAAGTGACATTATCCTGGGATTTGGATGCGTCCGTGTATAGAAAACTTGAGTTTTCATTTTCAGCAGTTTGTTGTGTTTCTTACATAGTTTAGTCAAAACATTGATGTTAGTCAGTTAGTTCCCAAGGTGGGTGGTTCTCTCGTTCTAACTGGTTTTTAGTAAGATGAATTTCGAACAGTCTAGGAGTGGATATGAGAATGGAAATTGCGATATGTTTTCTCATGCGACCGGTTTTCTATTTAGAAATAATGACCAAATTCTATAGAAGACTTGTGTTGGGTCATGTTATTTTGTATATAAAATGGCAGGTAATATTCTGTGTTCTGTTCTAAAGAGATTCAAGACCTCTTTCCACTTGAAAGTTCCTGATGGGTGTAGTGACGAAAGCTCTAAGACTGGAAAGTACTACGAGTATATTACGGAAAAATACATTTTGGTTTTTTATTCACGTAAAGTTTAACAAAAATGGAATCTGAAGCTACACAGTAGCCTGCTCTTCCAAACCCCATTTTACAGAATATTTTCGCGAGTTGCGGCACTTTACTCATCAATGGGTGCTTCGATTCATGCTCCAAGTATTAAATTTGCGCTGTATGATTGAAGGGTGTGCGTAATATTAACCCTTAGTGGCACTCCATAAAAAGTTCTGAAGAAGTCTCACTCGATTTTAAAAACAGTGCACTAAACCACGAATGTAAAATTGGTTGTATCACTAGTAGCACAATGGTGTTAAATCCAAATGCCGCCTAAACATCGATAAAAACTTATTTTGTATTCATGGGTCAAAGTTGCTCAAGACGAATGATCTGTGATAGTGTTATAGACCGGCCATGTTTCACTTTGGTGCAACAATACTGACTTCACACATGAGCTCAATATGCGCACCTGGAGATTTGCGAACTCGAACATACTGTGTGTGGATTCGCCCGAAAGCCGTCCGACATACTCAGAAAGAACGATAGTTTAAATTTCAGGCGCTAAGGTAACCGCCCTGTGTTTGCTGTGTAGAATACCTTGTACCGCTCTTATTTAGAAAAATGATCCCGGCAGACTTGTAGCAAAAGAAAAGAAGCAACTCAGCTTGAGCTGGCGGGAAGTAGGGATAAATATAGAAATCAATGAAAATGCATGCCCGTGCACCCGACGTAAGGAACTAAGGCAGCATTTTGCAAATTACTATCCCCCCTGTGAATTTCACTGATTATGTAGTGCATTAAAAATCATTTTTTTTTTTTTTTTGTTATCCAAAAAAAAAGTTCACATTCTCAGGAAACCATAGATATTATATGTAGTACAAACACACCTTAAGAAACTAATAGGGATAACAAAGGGAAGGGGATACTCGTATATAGATATTAAAAAAAATTTGTTTACTTCGATAGGACTAATATTGATTTGTATAGTATCCAGCATATACTTTATTTCTTAGAAGGAAAATTTGATTTTTTTTTTGAAGTGCAAGAAGAACGAAGTTTAAAAGCAAGCAAAACAGTTTTTTAATACCAGTATATATTTTATTTTTCTTAATATTCATATTAATATCAAACAACTTTTTAAATTTTTTTTTTTTTTTTGAAAAACGTACCTATGTGAATCTTTAACTCCCCTTAATTGTTAAATTGATAAAAAAATTAAGAACGAGGTATGCCGCACTACTATATAAGATCTTCAGTTCGACGAGCTTATGAAATTTTTCGTGGATAGCAAAAAATTTTGATTTTTGTCGAATGGTGTTAAAAGTGCAATGAAGAAAAACAACAACAAGGAATACTACATATATATGTATATTGATTTCCAATCATTTAAAAAAGCTGCACACAAATATGTATCCGCAGGTCTACAAAAGAATGCAAAATCTCCATGTCGACCAAAGTAGAGGGTTATGAAAGCATTTCCGCTTGTATGCACCGTTATACGGAGTGTAATTTTATGCAAGCGGAAACCGTGTCGCTCTTCACCGAGCACACCTACGGTTATGAAAAAGAAACACATAGTAACTGGCAAACAGGGCAGAAAGAATGGGAGGAGTGCAGGAAAGCTCAATAAAATCTAGGCAAAGCAGCTACGTTGTGTGAAAGTGTAAAATAGCGGACAGAAAGCAGTGAAGCGACAGCAAAGTAGCAGCATGCAACATGACAAAGGACTTCGGAAAACATGAAAAGGTCGCGGAGGCAGCAGGAAAAAGCAGAACGGGGAACACACATGCATTGAAGAGTGTATGCAGGCTTCACATAACACTTACGAACAGAAAGTATGTAGCTGTTTGTATATGTAGAAATGTGTATGAATATGCACGGGTATCTGTGTAAGTTTCAACTTCCCTTTCAAGTGCAAACAGTAACGCAAAAGAAAGAAAAGTGAAAGGCGTGTTGTGAAAAGTGCTGACAGTCAGCGTTGAGATATATATATATACGAGTACATATACGCTCATATACAATAAACAAGTATTGTACAATATAAAAAATATCGATTCGAATATTTGATAAGCTGACAGCGCCTGACACCGGCAAACTCATCAGTTTGTTGCTCATTCGCCAATTGTGTGCAAGTTAAAGCCAAAAGCAGCTGTAGAAAGGTGGAGACAACAGTGCCGGCGTTATTACCCAACAACAGCTGCTTCTAGTTGGTACTCACCTCCGTATGAAGCTCTTGAAAGTGCATGCATTTCGAAGGCTAGCCTGCGATGTTCACCCACACACAGATATACAAATGTATGATTGTATGTATGTACGCTATAGAGTTTCTGCAAATTGGTTGCACCTTTGTGGAAAGCCGCAATATGACCTCGCTTCTCGAATGTGCAACAAACGTTTACTTGAAAGACGCTTTGCTCAAGACTTGCATGGGTGTAATCCAAAACCGCACCATAGCCTTAATACCTGCATAACGGCATATGTACTATTTGATATTGAACTTGACAAAGTGCACTCTCTACTCATTTGTTAGACAACTTGACACTTGATTGAAGGATATGTACGGTTGGTTTCATTGCACGTGTATGCTGGGGTTATTGGTTAGTAGCTTTGGTTTTCGCTAACTGGTTGAGTGTAGCTCCAGTCGGGTGAATTTGATTTGATTTGGTGATGCAGAGAACTCCTTTACGAAGTAAAATAAAAACTTTGCAGTTTTGGTAACATAAAAATAAATCGATTTCATTGCTTAGAGGCCCACATAGTTTGCCTCAAACGCAGCGCAGCATCTTGTAAAATCAATCCCTTAGCTGAGTTCCCATTTTGGCCTCCTAGAGAGTGATCAAAGCTTAAATTTCTTGAAAATTTTAAACACTATTACCTAAAAAGGTTCCAGCAATATATACTACTGTTCCTTGCTCGAAAGAACAAATATTCCTAATACTTTAGAAATTGCAAAGAAATTCACGAACAATCCTATAATGCAATAGCGCGATGCAATAACTGCTGTGTTAAACATTTCAAGGAATTTCAAGATAACTATTTTAGAACGGGCTCTCTGGGAGACAGGTAACTTATACAGAAAGACAAATATGACTTTGTTTAAAACGTTCCAGAAGAACCTTCAGGTGATGCTCTAAGGGAATTAATTTGAGTTCTATTTTGTGTTTATGTTTGATTGCCACATTTAAAATTCTGTAATCATTGCTTAACATTTGTAACAGTAACGCCGTCTTGAGTAAATCTACCTCTGCACGTGTTTTCGACTTTTTACAGTTTAAAAATGAATTTCAGCCCGCAACAAGGAGTTTGTATTAAATTATGCATCAACAATAGAGTCAATGATGCAGAAACTTCAGACATTTGGGAAAATTTTTTCAGTAATGATACTCTAAAGAAAACAGCCATTTACAAGAGGCATGAACACTTCAGAAGAAATCGTGAGTCCAATACTTCGAAAACTGATGAAAGCATCGATAAAGTGAAAGTTGATCAATAAGAGCAAATTAACCATCAGAGAGCTGGCAGAGAACTTGAACAATGCTTATGGACCCGTTCAGGATATTATAGTTAATGCCTCGGATTTACCCCGTGTTGCTTCAAAGTTGTTCCTAAAGGACCTGAATTTCATGTCAAAACGAAATACGTTTATATCCGACCCAACATTCATCAAACTCATCATTACTGAAAACGAGACGTGGATTTAGGAGTACGACGGGCAATCCAGATATCAGGCGAGTGAGTGGAGAACCCCGAATGAACCAAGACCCGAAAACCCATGTCGTTTTCAATCAAAAAATAAAGAAGACCATTTTGTGTGCTTGGTACCAGGATATGAGGCTTATGATGGCAACGAAAAGGCGGACTGCCTATCGAAATTAGGCGCTACTTCTAATATACTTCTATATTCCACAGTTCAGAACCATTTTGTGTTCTCACTCGAATAAAAGAGTATATCAAATACTTGAGGATCAATGAAACATTCTTAAGACTTTGCATGGAAGGTCCAGTACACAGGCAGGTAAAATAATGTACACTTCCTTCTAGAGAAACGTCAAATAGACTCCTTTTACTTCCAATATTAGAGTTGACAGGGACATTAGTGCTGCTTGACTATTGCTGCGTTCTTCTGTTGGTCTTTGTTCGCCCGAGATACTACTTGGCGCTTAGAATTGGTAACACTTCCACTTGAAAAACGGTATCGTACGCCTCTTGGGAATAAAATTTGTTTAAATTACTATGCTCAAACTATACCACAGCTCTATAGTTAGACTCTTGAGCCAGCGAAACAATTCGTGATGCTAGTGAGCATTGAGCATCCAAAATATTATATGTTTCTTTTCAATTCAATATTTTGAAGTGCTTCTACTGCGGTGGTATTCCATAATTTAGTACCTTCGCCCGGTTAGTGGAGTATCCATTATCAGTTGTTATTTTCACCTCCGGGTCATTAATGAGTCTTATTGGATTAGGAATTCATGGATGTATGCATGTAGATACGAGGTCTGTTAGAAAAGTATCCGACTTTGTTTTTTATTTATAACACCTAACAAATTTGAGTTACGCGCGCTTGCATAAGCCTGTAACCTTCCTGCACATGTGTGCATTTTTTCTCGCCTGTCGCTAGCGTCAGTTGCTGTCATGGTATTTAGTGCTCTCGTCGGTTTTTGAATACAAGCAAAATGACGGAACGATTGGAGCAGCGTTATTGCATCAAATTTTTTCAGAAACTGGGCGATAGCCAGGTGGAAACCATTCGAAAGATTCGGACGGCTTTCCGTGGTGATGCCATGGTTTAATCGGTTTAAAAACGGTCGCACATTGTGTTGAAGTCTCACAGGACATGCTGGACTCGATAAACAGGGATCCTGACTTCATGAACACCATTACCACTGGCGATGAGTCCTGGGTGTAGGAGTACGACTCGGAAACCAAAATGCAGTCTTCACAGTGGAAGCATTCTATGTCACCAAGACGTATTTAAAAACCGACGAGAGCACTAAATACCATGTCACGTTCACACTGCTTGACAGCAACTGACGCTAGCGACAGGCGGGAGAAAATTCACACATGTGCAGGAAGGTTACTGGTCTGCTTATGCAAGCGCGCGTAATCCAAATTTGTCAGGTGTTAGAAATAAAAAACAAAGTCGGATACTTTTCTAACAGACCTCGTAGCTATCGCTTTCCACATACTTTTCTACTCTCGCTGCACAAATCTACTTGGTAGTCTTAAAGCTGATTTTTACGGTTGTTAGCTTTCACATTTACATACGATTTGTATTCGAAATGGCCAGCCACAGACTCTACCACCAAAGGCAAGTCGAGAGTTGTATCCAGTGCTTATTCCTAAGAGGAGATGCGCAAATCTATTACAGTACTCGTACAGCCGTTACAACCACATGGTGAATAAAGCATTTGATAGTGTGAGAATGCCGGGGAAAAGTGAAGCGGTGAACAACAGTAGCTTAAACAAAGTAAACTTCATTTTCACTCTGCTTTATTTCTCAGTTGCCTGTAGCTCTAAACGTTTGCTTGCTTTACTAGTAGTTTATTGTTCTCTCTACAAATGCTCGAACAATTTGTTTATGAATTTAAAATGTTTTTCGCATGACTACGCGCCAAAAAGGCTGCTACCTAACAATTTAACACCATGTCAGAAGCAGAGTAGCGGTACAGCAAAGGCAAGAGAAAAAACACGTATACACAAAAAAAACTCAAAGGAACTTTTCAGCCGATGGATATATTATGTTAAAAGTTTTATAAAGTAATACTCAAGGGAATTGGTAACTGTAGCGGCGAAAAAATAGGCAAATTACCGGAATTTTTTCAATGGAGCAATAAAATAAATCGAAATTCTAAATTTTTTTTTTTTTTTTTTTTTTATTATTAGTATTTTCATTGCAACTAGTATAACATTACATATATATACTAACGAGCAATTTGTGTGGAGTTTTGTTACAACAAATAATTTAAGTTAATCCTCAGCAAAATACAATTCATACTTTTAACTGATTTTTATTTATTAATTAGTTTAAATCCAGAGGTTTTTTACGTTTGAGCCTTCGTTTCCATTTTGTATTATCGTTAAGAATCAAGGCTTCATTGTTCACATGCTTGCTTAGTCGCTCTGCGTGCGACTTTGCAAATTTCTTTATGGTTGCCGTAACCGAATCAATATTAAGGTCACGTTCTAGATCTTGCGTCCTAATATACCATGGAGCACAAACTGCATGCTTGAGTGCCTTAGTCTGAAATCTTTGTATATGCGCTGTGTTGCTATAGCTGGTGCAACCCCATAGCTGAATCCCATAGGTCCATATAGGTTTGAGAATTTGTTTGTAAAGCAGTATCTTGTTGGGTGCGGATAACGCTGATTGCTTACCCATTAGCCAATGCATATTTTGGAATTTTAGGTCCAGTTCTTCTCTTTTCTTTTTCACGTGCGCACTCCACCTAAGTTTCGTGTCGAGCGTCATACCTAGATACTTTGCTGTATTAGAGTATGGTACTTTAATGCTGTTTATGTATATTGGCAGGTAGTTGATCTTTTTGTTTGTAAAGTTGATGTGTACAGACTTTGTTTCGTTCAGTTTAATGTGCCATTTATCTGTCCAATTGTATATTTTATTGATAGCAAGCTGCAGTTGTGTAGTAGACTCTATTTCTGTCTTTCCGACGGTTAATATTGCAGTATCATCAGCAAATGTTGCTATAAAGCAATTTCTGCTGTTTGGCAGGTCGTGAGTAAAAAGTAGATAGAGAAGAGGTCCAAGCACACTTCCTTGCGGCACACCAGCTTTTATCTCTTTCAGTTCAGAGAACTCGTCTTCGTACCTGACGCGAAAATAGCGCTCAGACAGGTAGGTTTTTAAGATATTAAAACATTTTGTTGGCAGTACATTCTTTATTTTCCACAGCAGGCCAGCATGACATACTTTATCGAAAGCTTTAGAGACATCGAGAAATACAGCCGAACAGACATTTTTTTCTTCAAATGTGTTCTCGATGATACGAGTTAATCTGTGAATTTGGTCAATAGTTGAGTGGCGCGCGCGAAATCCAAATTGGTGTGTTGGTATTATTTGTTTATTTTCTATGATATTGCTCAGGCGCTTTATCAAACATTTTTCCAACAGTTTTGACAAGATGGGCAGCAGTGAAATTGGACGATATGATGCTACATCGTTTGGAGGCTTTCCTGGTTTTAGAATCATGATGACATCAGCTATTTTCCAATAGATTGGAAAGTATTGCAGCTTAAAGCAAGCATTCATTATGTTTGTTAGCTTAGTAATGATGTTTCGTGGAACTTGTTTGAGGACTTCGGCAGTTATTAAATCAAACCCTGGAGATTTCTTCGACTTCAACTTTTGTATCTCGGTGCACATCTCATCTTCAGTTATGGGTACTATATCGCCATAATTATCATTGGCTATGCCATCATTATTTAGTATTGGTGATGTGTCGCTATTGGGTGTAAAGATTTTTGCTAGATAATCTGAAAATATGTTTGCTTTTTCTATGTTGGTTTTCGCCCATCCATTATTGCCTACTTTGATTGGTGGATTATGGTTAGCTGGCTGTTTAAGCTTTTTGGTGCATTTCCATAGTGAGTAGTTTGTGTCTCTTTTGTTATTTAATTGCTGTGCGTAGTTTGTAAATGATTGATTTTTGTATTCTTTAATTTTATGGCTGAGATCTTTCGCTGCTTTGTTCAAAGCTGCTTTATCAACAGGTGATCTTGTTTGATGCCACCTACGCCGCAGTAAGCTAAATAAAGTTATTTATTCTACACAGCCCCGACGAGAGGGAGGGGGATTGGGGACTTTTTACCCCGTTCCCGGAGTTTTCAGAGGGGCCCGGACTCGAGAGTAATTCGAATTATATGAATTAGACATACATAATTTTAAAGGGCCCGCATTTGCAATTTTCCCCCGGGGCCCGGATATGCTCTCTACGGCCCTGATTGTACAAGTCGGGTTGTACCAACTACGGTCGTATCAACTACATCATTGGGATCCTGCCTTCCACCTAGGAACCGCTTTAAAATATGTATATATATATGCATATGAATACATAAAAAAACTAGGCTGCAACTTTCTACGTGTAAATTTAGCAAAACTGTCGTGTTAAAACACGGAAAGTTGAAAATCTAGAATTAAATTGTGAGAAAATTTTTTATAAAAAATGAGAAATGTATCAAAATGGCTGTTGTTTGAAGATTATAATTATCATCATACCGTTAGAATGTTATATCAATTAATTGAAATACGTCCGACCAACTTAAAAGAAATAGTTTCAAGAAAAATGCATTTCAAGTTTACGGTACGGTACGAATCGGACTGAGAAGGCCACTGTAAAAAAAAAACAATCTTTTGGATGCATTTATATTTTGGCATTTTTTAAGCAACAAAAAAGAAATTTTATATTTTATATAAAAAATTAAGCATATACATATGTATATACATATAACATAATTGGCGCTTACACCCTTTTTGGCAGTGTGGCCGAGCTCCTCCTCCTATTTGTGATGTGCGTCTTGATGTTGTTCCACAAATGGAAGGACCTACAGTTTCAACCAGACTCCGAACGGAAGACATTTTTTATCAGCGTCCTTTTAATACACTCGGGGGTTTGCCATTGCCTGCCGAGGGGCGACCGCTATTAGTAAAAACATTTTCTTCATTTTGGTCTTTTACCGAGATTCGAACTTACATTCTATCAGAATTCCGAATGGTAGTCATGCACCAACCCATTCGGCTAATTGGCAGCCTTTTTGGGTATTTGGTCGAGCTCCTTCCTCATATTCGTAGTATGCGGCTTGATATTTCTCCACAAATATAGGGATTTGTAGTTTTATGCTATCTGTGCACGGCAGATAGTTTTTATGAGTAGCTTTTTCATGGAAAAATACACTCGGAAATTTACCTTGGAGACCGCTATTATAAACAACTTTTTCTATCACTTCTATAGGTTTCTAGATGTTTTCTGACCGTACATACACCCCTGAAACTATAACAAAAGCACCAACATTTCTTACAAAAATTCGATACATTTTTATCAAAATTTCAAAAAAATGTATGAACATTTTTTTATAAATTTGGGTACGCAGTTGCGTAGGTCATAAAATTTTAGTACAACGATGTGGGCCGTTGGTTGGTTGGTTGAAGTGGGGATTCATCCAGAATCCAACTAGCACTTCCACAGAATTTTGTTACAGCAACCTCGCTACCAACTTGTTTAATGGTAATTTGACAGCATGACAATATTCAGCCTATGCGGTTTAAGAACCTTATGAGGCAGACAGTTGGGTGAGACTCTCGAACAGTGGTTTGATCAGGGTTAATATGACATTATCTCCTTCCATAAGGCAGGGCATTCAGACAGGAAATGGAAAATCGTTTTCTTTTTCTCTGGTTGTGCACAACTGTCACAGTGTGCGATCTCCATTTTAACAACATGTTCTCCGACAGACCAAAAGCCAGTTATACCTGCCGTGAGCCTCTAAGTGCACGTCGCTCAAAATTTTCGTTGATTTTTGATCATTGTTTCTCCTAAAATTTCTGCGCATTTTCTTACATACATTTATTGACAAAGCCCATACTTTTTACATACATAGCTCCATAGAAAGAGCTTGGCAGACCTTTGATCGGATTGTTTCGTAGTATAATGCATTCTCGAATCTTCGATCGTACTATGGCCATTATGGAAAGTGACACTATCCTGTGAAAAAATCACGCAATGCGCGAAATGTCCTTGCAGATCAACTATTTTAATAAATCATTTGGATAATTTCATGCCTAGCGCAACGAATAAAGATCCAGCAGCTACGTTGACTCGGTCATGTCGTCCGAATGGCTGTGGGATGAACCAATACTCCGGCTCTGAAAGTATTGGATGCGGTACCAGCTGGTGGTAGCAGTGCAAAAGAAAAGCCTCTTCTGCGTTTGAAGGATCATGGGGTGAAGAACTTGGCTTCTTTTGGGGTGTCCAACTGGCGCCGGTTAACACAAGAAAAAAACGACTGGCGCTTTGTTAAACTTGCCCAAAATCGCGTAAACGGTTATCGCGCCAATTAAGAAGAAGAAGAATTTCATGCTTAAGTTTACTTAAAAGCCAGTAGTGCCAATCATCTGAAAAAAAAAACAAATGACATATAAATGCTGTGAATGATATGAATCACACTTGATCTATTCTATATTTATGCACTTTTTATTTACAGTTGAATTAAATTAAATTTCAAAGGCTAGATAGACCACCCTGTATGTACTAAGCCTGGTAAGAAATCACACTTTCTCGATCAGCATTATATTTATTTATTTTTATCTAAGTATATAAGGGTGTATATGTAAGACTTTAAATATTTTATACTACATCTACAGAATAGAGGTTACAAAGATTTAAAAACCTGAACTCTAGTACAATGGAATGTAAACTTAAAAAAAGCTAACAGTCAGATATATAAAGATTTGAAGACAAGTCTTGAGAAGAGTAAGGCTCTCAAAGATAAATTCAAAGCAGAGAAAAATTAAATAAATAGACCGAAAAAACAAGATCAACTTAGCCTAAGTTTTCAATTTTGTTAGTAAACAACAGGGTGCTATTACCGACAAATAATTTTGTAATATCTTCTACTGTTACTAATGGAAAAAACATATGGCTTGGCCGCACTTAGGCTTAGACAATTATCGTGATACCATTGTGAAATTGCAGATAAAAGTAGACCAATCTCACTGGACAAATGTAATTGAAAATCATCAGCATAAGCATGGGCATTCACATACTGCCACATAGAGAATACATCATTCCCAAAACGATTAAACAAGAGTAGACCAAGGACCTAACCTTGCGTTACACCAGAGCCAACAAAGCAAGACGTATATTACTTTTTGAGTTCTTCCTGAAAGGTTCCTTGATCATAAGCTTGCCAGAGCTATCAGAAAACCAAAAGAAGTGCTTCAGATTTTGCACCAAAGTTTGTGATATATCGAATCAAATATGTTATTAATTACACTGTGGTACAAAAAAAAAAGTTGCAAAAAAACTTTGGATCGGACATGGTGAGGGTTGTAGCTTATGAAAAACTGAAAAGAATGGTATAGGAGAAGTTTCCAATACACCCCCAAAATCTCATTTTATGGCCATAACACCGTTTTTCAGTAGGTTGATGTGAAGAATAACTCCTAACTTCGCCAATTTCCATCCGATTTCGAATTAGCTTTTTTAGTTCGAAAGAACAAAAACAAGCCTTTTTGACAGTCTGTTAACATTTTTTCTGAAATGACAACTGACGAGACTGTAGACGGAAGTATTTGGAATTTTTTTATTTTTTCTCTATTTTTTCGACTTTGGCATAATTTTTACGATATTATCCGATATTGAGGATTTTTTTTAGTACCCTACTGTGTTAGTAAATTTAATTTTGCGTCAAATGAGCTATATTTGACTGTAATTAAATTAAAATTAATAGAGTTGTGCGAGTTTTAAGATTTTTTGTTTTTTTTTTACTAATTTGGAATGTTGGTATAGCTTACGCTAAATGGGAATAAGGACGTGTTTTGATGCGTTATTATAGATACGCAATATTTATTGGAGTGTATATGTATACATAAGAGTACACTGTACTGCATACAACAGAACTGGTTAGAACTTACGAAAATATCTGACATATTATAGCACATTTTTTTTCAATAGAAATATGGAAAAGCTCCCAAGTGTACCAAAGTTCACACTGTACATTGATTAACAAAAGAAGTTTGTTATTATAATTTAACCTTATTAAAACGTCAAAGTTTTATTGTTTGTTTCATTGAAATTCAAAAGATATAAATCAAAACGTTGCCAGAAAAGTCAAATTTCTCAATATTCTCCGATGATATGGCATCATCAGCCTTATCATAAACCAGATGATTGTTATTTTTGTAAAACGGACGTAAACGGTCATCGGAGAATATTGAGAAATTTGATGTTGCAACTGTTAAGAACCCCGTAGTCTTGGACGATATGATTGACTCAACTGCAGGTCATGAACTGAAGGAAGTTCAACTCATTGCTGATGATGATCAAACTGATAACAATAAACCTCATGGTGAAGAGTACTTTCCGTCTGGTTCTAAGTTTTCAGAACGAGACATTGTATCAAATTCAGATTTTCAGGATCTTTCTCGTGATTTACTTCTATCGGGAAGACAATCTAAAACGCTCGCTTCTCGATTTAAACAATGGAATTTAGTTGATGACGACTTCAGATGAATGATGATGATCGAATTTCTTACAGAGAAGTATTCAAAACTGATGAAGAAATGACAAATGTACCGTACCATACTAAACTCCAAAGGGCCGTTTCCAATGCATTTTTAAGTTTGGAACCAGTGCCGTTGTGTACTGCACCGTACCATACCGCACAGTGCTGCACTGCACAATACTCCAATAAATATTATGCGTTTATAATGACACTTGTTATTATTTTCATGCTTCGAAACGCATACCAAATCTCGTAGTAAAAAAAAGAAAAAATCTTAAAACCCACACAACTCTATTAATTTTAATTCAATTACAGTCAAATATAGCTCATTCGACGCAAAGTTAAATTTACTATAACAGTAGTGTACTAAAAAAAATCCTCAATATCGGATAATATCGTAAAAATTATGTCAAAGTCGAAAAAATAGAGAAAAAATAAAAAAATTCCAAATACTTCCGTCTACAGTCTCGTCAGTTGTCATTTCAGAAAAAATGTTAACACACTGTCAAAAAGGCTTTGTTTTTGTTTTGTTCAAAAAAGCAAATTCGAAATCGGATGGAAATTGGCGAAGTTAGGAGTGATTGTTCATATCAACCTACTGAAAAACGGTTTTATGGCCATAAAATGAGATTTTGAGGGTGTATTGGAAATTTCTCCTATACCATTCTTTTCAGTTTTTCATAAGCTACAACCCTCACCATGTCCGATCCAAAGTTTTTTTGGAACTTTTTTTTTTGTACCACAGTGTTATATGTGTTAGAGCGCACAAGTTTTGTAAATTGTGGGGTTATCCCGTCCTATCCAATGGCACTCGATTAGATACTCATCTGTGATTCTGATTCTGATATCTCATAAAATTTAACTCGCCTTCTAAACCAAAATATCTAATAAAATTTTGAGCTGCTTTTGCAGATTACGATGCATAAAGGAACACTATCAGCAGGACGATTAAATGTCACATCTAGGCCACAAAATATCATGGTTAGAGACAAAAAAACATTTGGTCAAATTTGAGAATATGGTCAAGATTAGACGTGATAATAAGGTCTAGAAAGCGAGCATTCGAATGATTGGTATATCTAGTTGGTACGGATCTGTTACTACAGCAAAACCTGCAGCTGATACATGGTCATATTAAAAATTAAAAATCGACCCCGAGACCACAAATAAGAAAAAACTTTTTCCGGTCGTCCGTCAACCTGTATATGATTTTAACCGCTCCATAAAAATCTTAACAAAACTTAGAATAAATGTTGGTCTTGGTAAGAGATAGGCGGCGAAAGTTATATGATACTTTAATTTGTTTGCGATATTTCCACATCATCACTCATATCAAATTGTGCGTTCAGGCCAACACAGGTAAATGTTGTATGAGCTTGCATTTAGTAAATAGCCTTTTATTTTACTCCAATGCTGAAATAAACATACCTACATACATGCGTCACGTGTGAGGCTCTGTCTACCAATACAGGTAATTTTCTTTGCAGAATTTTGTTTATATGCTCCTTTGTTTGTTGATAAAAATCAGGCCTTGGTGTAATTTTATAGTCTTTTGGAGGTGCCACATCTGACTCTAATAAATTGGCTAGAGGAAATATCACTAGATGGAAGTTAATTGGACGATGATTTCGATTCGGACGACAGTGTGGCTGACCCCACTTACATCGCAAATTGAGTTGATGGCATGCATAATATTGTCGTACCAAATCAAAGACGAGCCAAAGCAATTGATTTTTGTAATGAAACAAAAAGTGATATGGAAACATTCGATCAGACGAGTGCTCACCCAAGCTGTAGCCTTAAAATCAAGCTTTGGCCAATTTGCATGTTTTACCGAATTTTGAATGTGGCTCTACCCAACATCTATATAATCTATGTTTACAACTGAGAAGTTTTGAGAATCAAACCAATTGCAAGAAGAGAATTCATCTAGAATTTAAGCAAGGACTTATGTAGCGTTTGGTGCGCTAACCATTTAAAAAATTGGCTGAAAAGGGTTCATGCGCCAATAAATGACTCGGTTATAAAACTGACGATTGGACATACGAACATCAAGATATGATTTCTGTCATCCGAAGTTAAAGGATATGGGTGTATATCACTGCGGATATACAAAAAAACTTACTGCTTAGAACACAGGCCACCAAACTGTTGGCAATGCGACGAAAAAATAGAAAACATTTTTTTTTAAACAGCACGAAAATATCACTGACCGAAATATTTTTTTATTTTTTTTTTCAAACGATGAAAAAATGTGATCTATTTTATGGCCGTAAGAAATTTTAGGTTTTTAAAAATGATTTGTTTTGCTTATTTTTACTACAAAAGCTATTTTTGGTTTTATTTGAATGTAAATACTTTTTTTATTTAAATAATGCGTTTTTATAAAAGCCGCCTCACAGGCGAAGTTTACTATTAAAGGGCTAAAAAATATGCGTAACATTCTAGGGTTGAAAGAAATTAAAAACAGGAGCCATGTACATAAAATGTGGTTCCGCACGAACTTCATTACTTTTTAAGTGTTTTATATAAAAAGATTATTCCTAATTACTAAAATTCAATCATTACCAATCTGGAAGAAGGCGTTATTTTGTCCACATAATCTATCAGTACCAAATGCGTAAGCCAATGAAGCTTTCTTAGGCACTTATCTTAACCCGTATGAGTTTTTCAACTTTAACGTTCCACAGTACATAAAATTGTCTGCTTAAATTTTTTTTAAATCTCTAATTGTCCTTTATAACGACCACTTAACTATTTTGAGGTCGGTTCAACAATGTGCAAAATTGCAATTAAATTCTACTGTAGATATTTGACCAGAGTTATTTTACCTGATAATTTTCATAAATTGCACTCTTAGCGGATATGTTAAAATTTTAACTCCCCGTGATGAAAATCCGACCCTCTTGAGTCCTACTGTTTGCGGCAAAGTTGGTCTGGGAGAAATGTATGTCATAATTATTAGCGTTTGTTCGTGTTGAGTAACATTTATATAAAATTGTTGGACTAGGCTACACAGAAATATAACAGAATATGTTGTGTTAACAGAAAAAACCAGGCGCAGCCCTTACTGGAACCAGAGAATGTTAATGCAATGAGAAGGAGCAAATGTTAAATGAGCTTTTTTCGAGTTCTAATTTGTAGATTCAAACTAAGGTAACTTCAAATTCAACTTTCCTCACGAGTGGCGAATTGCAGATATTTACCACGCGAGTGACGCGAGTGGAGGGCTTCTATATTTACTTACCACGCTAGGACAGGAATTCAGATTTTTTCTGCGTTTACCAAACTACTGAGGAAGTTCATAAGATTTTTCGGCACACTACTTAGGAAATCGACTTATTTCATGCCCACAGCGAAGCGAATAAATTTGCGATTAAGAAGACCGCGCGGCAGTTAATTTGTGGTGGAGAAGCTAAAGTCGGCGGAATTATTCGTTTTGTTTTTTGGCACGTATTTAATTCAGGTTCAAGTCCTGAAGTCATATTTTTTTTCTTGCACATTTTTTTTTTACAATTCAAACCAGGAAAGTTTGGTAAAATTGTTGAGTTTATTTTAATTAAAATTTCTTTAAAATACTGTTTTTTTTTGTATTTCATAAATGGAAATTTCTTTTCGGTATAAAATAGTTCATACTGGATATGACCTGATTTTTATATAAATCAATCAGAACAGAAAATATGTACATATGTCTTTAATCTCTTTCATCAAATCCAAATTATATTGATGAGAAAATATCATTCTAATATCCGTCCAGAAAGCCAAACGCGTATACACAGATCCATATGCATATAATTACGCATACAAACTTTCAACTAACGCAGAATATGTGCATATAAAACTGCGAATCGAATAAATGAGTGATTTAGAAAAGTCTTTAGTAATTGTAGTTTAGCGCAATCGTGAAAGACGTGTTGTGTATGCAGTACATCGTCCCATATTTGATTCAGGTTCAAGTCCTGTACACAATTTTTTGTTCGATATTTTTATTTCATTTTTTATATTTTTGGTTTAATGTCGAGGTGAGAAATGTGTTGTGTGTTGAGGTGAAAGATGTGTGGTGTTTCTAATTTTTGTGTGGGCAAAAGTCAGTGGGGTGTCTATAAACTCGGTGTGCTAAATTACCTTATTACAAATCTTTCAAATCTCAATTGTACTAAAAAAAGCTTAAAGTAACATTTGCACCTTCTCATTGCAAATAAATTTCTAAATAACAGGTATTAGAAAAACCTGAATACACTATTTTAAATCAATTCTAATTAAACCAAATACAAAAAATTAAATAAAAATATCGAACAAAGAAAAGTGTGGTCATGACTTGAACCTGAGTCAAATATGGGACGATGTACTGCATACACAACACGTCTTTCACGATTGCGCTAAACTACAATTACTAATGAACTTTTCTAAATCACTCATTTATTCGATTCGCAGTTTTATATGCACATATTCTGCGTTAGTTGAAAGTTTGTATGCGTAATTATATGCATATGGATCTGTGTATACGCGTTTGGCTTTCTGGACGGATATTAGAATGATATTTTCTCAACAATATAATTTGAATTTGATGAAAGAGATTAAAGACATATGTACATATTTTCTGTTTTGATTGATTTATATAAAAATCAGGTCATATCCAGTATGAACTATTTTATACCGAAAAGAAATTTCCATTTATGAAATACAAAAAAAACAGTATTTTAAAGAAAATTTAATTAAAATAAACTCAACAATTTTACCAAACTTTCCTGGTTTGAATTGTAAAAAAAAAATGTGCAAGAAAAAAAATATGACTTCAGGAGTTGAACCTGAATTAAATACGTGCCAAAAAACAAAACGAATAATTCCGCCGACTTTAGCTTCTGCACCACAAATTAACTGCCGCGCGGTCTTCTTAATCGCAAATTTATTCGCTTCGCTGTGGGCATGAAATAAGTCGATTTCCTAAGTAGTGTGCCGAAAAATCTTATGAACTTCCTCAGTAGTTTGGTAAACGCAGAAAAAATCTGAATTCCTGTCCTAGCGTGGTAAGTAAATATAGAAGCCCTCCACTCGCGTCACTCGCGTGGTAAATATCTGCAATTCGCCACTCGTGAGGAAAGTTGAATTTGAAGTTACCTTAGTTTGAATCTACAAATTAGAACTCGAAAAAGCTCATTTAACATTTGCTCCTTCTCATTGCATTAACATTCTCTGATTTAACTTAACAGAGTTCTTACGAGCAATTAAATTGGTGATGGAAATGGGCATTATAAGGATTTTTTTTTTGTAATTCTGTTTGTTACATCGGACATACTTTTGTTATTTTACACGTACATATCTAATTCATTATTTGGGAATTTATTAATAACTAAAAAGGAGGCTTGAGGTAAATTTTTAAAATTTTTTTTAGTTTGCTATTTATAGCATACCCTTCTTTGATCACTCCTATTTCTTAATATTTCAAAAAATATTTTTTATACTCTTTCACGGGACAGCAAAGATTTTAAATTTAAAAATGCCATCGCACGCACCTCTTTCAAAGAAAAGGGAAGTATTTTGATAATTTGAAATTACTAAATCAGTTTTCATGCTAAAGGTTTCGTAATTTCCTGTTAAGGCATAAACTTCAAAAAAGCAACATCTAAACTCAAGGCATATACCCAAATTTCATAGCAGACCACGAAAGCATAAAATTTACACAACTCAACGCAAATTTCGAATGTTTCTCAAAAACATTAAAAACCTACGTACTCACACATATACATACATACATATATGTATGTACAAAACCGTCCGCCCGAAAAAGGCAATGCGCTTCAAGCGAATTTAATCCATTTCACGCTCAGACGAATGACAATAAAGGCTCACGGTAGTGGTTAAAACATAATGCCCAAACGCCTGAAATGCTGTAATGTGAGAATGGAAAAACCTAAAATCGCTCGAAAACCCGCATAAAATATAAAGTGGACGAAATTGTTGAAGGCATCATTGCAATTCTTACTGATTTGCTTCGTTTAACAAATGGAACGGTAATACAAAAGGGAATTACAGTTGAAGTGAAATTACAAAAACAAATATAACAAAGAGTGTACATTAAAAAAAAAGCTAATAAAATGAGCCGCAATGCACAAAAACGTGCGCTTACCGAGGAGAATGTTGAAATATAAGATATAAACAGGGATAATGAAAGTAGAATAAATGGCGTACGAAATAAAAAAATGATAAAATTAAGTACAAATAAAACAACATCAGAAAATCAGCCCATGGTAATTCGACCCAATTTTATGCCAACGTTTGCAATAGCCAAGAAAGAAACACAAACAAAACAGCGCTTAACTGGAAAACGGCAAAATATGCTTAATAGCAGGCAAAGTAAATTTCGCTTGACTATCTAAAAAATTTAATCGTAGTGGCGCTGAGAAAAGGCACGGCCTTTATTTATGTACGCAAAATATCAACGGATGTGAATAAATGAAGTAGACACACGTCCACAAAATTCCCAAAACAACAAAGACAACAAATACATCAAAGCTCACAAAAACGCATTACACACAAACACAAGCATGAATGATCGTTAGCTTGACATTCGCTAGCAAAAAAGTGAAGTGAAAGTGATGAGTTGGCGAAAAATCGTTGGGAGGATATGTTGTCTTCGCAAAGATTTGCGCTCACTTATAAACAAATTAAGTTAATATGTGCTTAAGCGTGAGGAAACTTTTTCATAGATTTTGCGTTTCGTAGGTACTACAAATGTATCATATGACAAAGTGAGCAACGAGTGCGTCTTAAAATAGACTACCGATTACACTGTGCGACAGTGATATTATACTTTTATGGAGACCAGCACAGCTTGTAGATATAGTTAAACTAAGATAAATGGTAGAGGAGAAATTTCCAATACACCCTCAAAATCTCATTTTATGGCCTAAAGCCTTTTTGACAGTGTGTTGACAATTTTTCTGAAATGATAACTGACGAGGCTATAGACGGATGTATTTGGAGTTTTTTTATTTTTTCTCTATTTTTTCAACTTTGACATCATTTTTACGATATTATCCGATATTGAGGATGTTTTTTAGTACACTACTGTTATACGGTGCGGTACGGTGCAGTACACAACGGAACTGGTTCCAAACTTAAAAATGCATTGGAACCGGCCCTTTGGAGTTTAGTATGGTACGGTACATTTGTCATTCTCTTCATCAGTTTTGAATACTTCTCTGTAAGAAATTCGATCATCATCATTCATCTGAAGTCGTCATCAACTAAATTCCATTGTTTAAATCGAGAAGCGAGCGTTTTAGATTGTCTTCCCGATAGAAGTAAATCACGAGAAAGATCCTGAAAATCTGAATTTGATACAATGTGTCATTCTGAAGACTTAGAACCAGACGGAAAGTACTCTTCATCATCAGGTTTATTGTTATCAGTTTGATCATCATCAGCAATGAGTTGAACTTCCTTCAGTTCCTGCAGTTGAGTCAATCATATCGTCCAAGACTACGGGGTTCTTAACAGTTGCAACATCAGCATACTTTATGTGCTTTAGAGTTGTATAATGATGACCGTTTACGTCCGTTTTACAAAAATAACAATCATCTGGTTTATTATAAGGCTGATGATGCCACATCATCGGAGAATATAAAGAAATTCGACTTTTTTGGCAACGTTTTGATTTATATCTCTTGAATTTCAATGCACACTCAGTACAAGCAAATTCCGGTTCATACCAGCGATCAGAAGTAGTATACGTAAGCTTAAAGAAATCGTTGTAGCCATCAACCAGAGCTTTATTACTCTGTAACTTCAAACAATGCTTTTGATCCACAAACCACATATGAAACAAAACTTATTGCGATTATCGCAAATTTCTTTCTCACAAATTGAAGCAAAACAATAAAACTTTGACGTTTTAATAAGGTTATATTAATAACAAACTTCTTTTGTTAATCAATGTACAGTGTGAACTTAGGTACACTTGGGAGCTTTTTCATATTTCTATTGAAAAAGAAATGCGTGATAATGTGTCAGATATTTTTGAAAGTTCTAACCAGTTCTGGTGAATGCAGTACAGTGTACTCTTATAGTATGTATACATATATACTCTAATAAATATTACGTATCTATAATAACGAATCAAAACACGCCCTTAATCCGATTTAGCGTCAGTTATACCTACATACCAAATTAATAAAAATATAAAAAAATCTTAAAACTCACACAACTCTATTAATTTTAATTCAATTACAGTCAAATATAGCTCATTCGACGCAAAATTAAATTTACTATAACAGTAGTGTACTAAAAAAACATCCTCAATATCGGATAATATCGTACAAATGATGTCAAAGTTGAAAAAGTAGAGAAAAAATAAAAAAATTCCAAATACTTCCGTCTACAGCCTCGACAGTTATCATTTCAGAAAAATTGTCAACACACTGTCAAAGGGGCTTGTTTTTGTTCTTTCGAACTAAAAAAACAAATTCGAAATCGGATGGAAATTGGCGAAGTTAGGAGTGATTGTTCACATCAACCTACTGAAAAACGGTTTTTTGGCCACAAAATGAGATTTTGGGGGTGTATTGGAAACTTCTCCTATACCATTTTTTTTAGTTTTTCTATACCCACAAGTTGTGCTAGGTCTCCATAAAAGAATATTTAATTTTTTTTTTTTTTTGTCGCACAGTGTTATTTGTCATGGCAGTTGAGAAAAGTTGAGATGGACTTTGCATTAGGTAAAGTAAAATGTTTTCAATGTTTTTTTGTGTGCTTTAATAGGGCCATGGAATTAACAGTCATAATTGCACAGAGCTACAAAATCAAACAAATTACACCAGCGTTTTAAGTAACCTAGTTGAGGTCTTATATCTGGTCAACTAGTATAGGAAAAAGTATTTGGAAACTTTTCAAAGCCACCAAATTTCCTATATTGTTGATAAAAAATCCAATTTGGTATGCCCTAACATACAAAGTAAGTCTTAGCTCCTTTAATTTTTTAGCAAATAGAAGTGTGAATACGTCCCTGAAAAAAATAATTTTGACATTCTTTAATGCAATAATGGCTTTGTAAATACTTTTTTGTAAAATTGTATAAAAAAATCCGTCAATTTGAAAATATGAAAGAGAGTTGTGCAAATTTTAGAAATATTCAAATTATTTAAAATATTCAAATTATTTCCGCAAAAGCACAAAAAGAAATTGTTAACATGTTTCTTTGCAAATTTCTAAAAATGTCTAAAAATTTGAAGGAGGTAAAAAATTTTCTGTAGGCTAGGTTCTGCCGAACTGGTTTTTATGAATAAGTTGAGGATTTGAGGGGTAGGAAAATTTTTAAACATATTTTTACGAACTGCTCAACTAAATTTGGACCTCTTATAAGTAATTTTAAAGGTAAGTTTTTATTGTAAAGGGTGGAGGTACTTTTTCTAATAGCGTTTTTTCGACAGATCACACGTGACTATTGTCAAACTAAATACATCATTTTTTTCAACATTCATTGACATTTCGTTGAAGAAAGACTTACGTCTCTTTGGGCTGAATAACAACCCGAACCCGTTCAAGAACAACGGTTCGGTGCGGCCTATGGGCTGGATACAACAGTGAATAGTGACTGAAAAATGGGAGTCAAATATCACACCTAGAGCTTTAAATTTATGAACAGATTGAAGTCAAGTATTAATAATTCTAAAGGGTGGTTGAATTTCAAGGGCCGATGTTGAATGTGAACCACACCTAAACATCAAGTTTTTTTCTGCATTTCATTTGACATTTTTCAATTTCCGACTAACTCTATTTGAACCATGGAAAAATACATAATCGAGCAACGCGTTAAAGTTATTCAGGCTTATTATGAAAACGGACTTTCAAATCAAAATGCATATCGCGCACTTCGTGAAGGAAATCATCTTCAGTGATGAGGCACCTCGGTGGATTCGTAAATAAGCAGAATTGCCGCATTTGGGCGAGTGATAATGCAAGAGTGATTGCCGAAAAACCAATGCACCCACAAAGAGTGACTGTTTGGTGCGGTTTATGGGCCGGCGGCATCATTGGGCCGTATTTTTTCCAAAATGAGGCCGGTCGGACAGTTACTGTGAATAGTGTTCGCTATCGTGAGATGATAACGAACTTTTTATGGCCCGAGTTGGAAGATATGGATGTGGACGATATGTGGTTTCAACAGGACGGTGCCACTTGTCACACAGCTAACGAAACAATGACTCTTTTGCGCGAAAGATTCGATGGCCGAATAATCTCATGTCACGGCGATGTCAATTGGCCGCCAAGATCATGTGATTTGACACCATTGGACTTCTTTCTTTGGGGTTATTTGAAAAAAAAAGGTGTTCGTCGATAAGCCAGCAACAATTCAAGAGCTAAAGGTTAAGATAATTCGGCACATTAACGGCATAGAACCTCAATTATGCCTCAGCGTCATCGGAAATTTGAACCATCGGATGCAGGTGTGCCGCCGAGGCCGCGGTGTCCATTTGGCCAATATTTTATTCCGTACGTAATTGAGCCATACCAATATTATCATAATAAAGAGAAATGACAATAATTTCTTAAAAAGGCTGTATTTTATTCAAAATCAACACCGGCCCTTGAAACTTAACCACCCTTTGTAAGGTGATTGAAAAATATTTTCAGTTTTTGCGAAATTAGCATGAAAACATTATCGCATTAATTTCCCATTGCAACAAAAGAACATTCTTAGTACTTCTCAGTACACAAAGAACGGACATTTTTTCTGGTCTTTTCAAACGTTTCACCTTGGGCGTGGGGGCACTGAAAACTATTTCAAATTCATTTTTGTTTGCCTTGAATTTGGAAAGCTTTACCCCACAACTAATTGTATGAAACACAGAACTTTTGTTGAAGCGTAGTGGCCCTTTAAATCGGCGCTTAATATAACCCGACCCAATATCACATCCACATCATGAGATATGCCTTACTAAAGACACCTTACGGAAAACATTCAGAACTTTTATTAACCAGCGCTTCCGGTTTATCTCTAAGTGTGACAAATATTACACAAGCACAATCCAACGGCACAACAGATTTATTCTCTGAATTCTTAGCAGATTTCAGGCAAAGAAGTTGTGTGACTTAACTCACATTTGGCTAATAATTCGGGACTAAGATTTTCGCACACTATTTCTAACATCAGCTCTAAAACAGGTGACGGATATTGATTTAAAAGTCCGAATGAAACTAAGCAGAAATACTTTTTGGCTCAGCATTCCGCCTTGCTAGTCACACAGTCATTGATTATCTTACCGAGAGCTTCACTCAATTCGATCCGAACAAAACTCACTAAAATGAGGATATCGAGCGAAAGAAAGAAGAGTGAGAAAATAACAAGCAAAGAATTTGTGTTTTGTATATTCCTAGAGCTTTATGTTAATACTGAATGGAAGCAAATGCGGCCGGAAACAGTTTTCATAAGGAAATTTTATAGAAATGGGCCACCAGCACTTTCCAGCAGCACTGTGTCTTGTTAGCAAAGAAGTCAAATGCCAGTGATTTCCGAATATTGAATACCGTTGGCCTCGACAGGCACATTGTATGTGATACTACTACGATTATTATTGGCCTGAGTGGACAAGCGGAAGCAGCCACTGAAAACAGATCGAACATCTAGCATAAAATATAAAGATGATAGAAATATAGTATACCAATTTTCAGTTCGCAGGTAGGAGAATACTTGCTCAATTTGATATTTTTGTAAAAATGTAAAAGAGACAAGAAGCTCACTATCATCGCTTAGCGTATTTAAAGCCCAATAAGCTCTGCTAACCTCGTAAGCTCAATTTAACAATAAAACAAAACTAAATGGTATTCCTTGCTCCACACATCACCTGAGAATGACTTGACTAACTTGACGTTTGTTTTTTTTTAACATTCGTAGTCAGGTTATCAAGGGGGAAAAAATGTAAACAGTTGCACAAAGAACTAGAAAATTCTGGTTTGGGATTTTTATACGAACTCAGTACCACAGCGCACAATGCGAACGATGGATATTATTATTTTATTGTATATAGTTTTTTAAATTATTTGGTATGGTTCTAAAAAAATTTGAGAAAAAATATAGTAAGAATTACAAATGGAAATCAATAATTTCTAACAAACTGCGAAAATCATAATCTCAGTATATATCTTCGCTCATAACTGATCTACATTTTTGTTTGACAATTCTTTTTTTTTTTTTTTTGGGGGTTTTTGAATATTCAGTTACAAAAGCCATTTCGAAGATTAATTCGTGGTCGCCAAAAAATTGGTTCCCGGCGCTATCTATGGACACTCAGAAAATTATTTCTCATCACTCATATTTTCTTAATGTATTTATAATACCTAGTCTACAATAACAAACGTTTTTTTCATGCAATGGATATCGATTCTTCCTAGATACAGGAATATATATCCCTAATATCAACATAATGATATATTACATATGTACATTCAGGTCTACTCTGCGCGTTAACAAGGATGATAGATTACTAGGTTTGGCCAATAACTATGGTGAAAAACAGAATTGCGAAAAACAACAATTTTCGGCTGCCACAGAGAACGTTAATGTGTAGAGAAGTCTCGCGGGCTACGAATAGTGTGAATTGTCAAAAATGAAGTCTAACCGCCGCCGTGGTGTGGTGCAACTTTTAACAGAGCTGATTGAAGTGAATTCCCTATTTAGTATATTGGCTCTGCACAGTTTTTGGCTTCTGTAGGAATTCAAATTGACGAATGGCCGACGGCATTTTGCACGGCATGAGCTTATTCCTATATTCCCTTGACGAACGAAATTTTATTCATTTTATATTTTCAAAATTTTTAAATGTACATTCAAAGTTTTAATCGAGATGCGTCAGACAGACTTAATATATGTATATACAAGGAGATGTCCAAAATAAACAAGACTGAGCTAAAGTAGAAACGAGAGGAGCTTTGTTCTGAAAACTTCGAGTTTATTTATTCAAAATAGTCCCTGACCTCGATACACTGTTTTCCGCGATCTAAAAGCGAAAGAGTGCTTCAGGTCATTGAACGGAATGTCCTTCTCTCCTTTTGGATAGCCTCTACGGACGGAAAACGTTTTCCTTTCATGGCCAAATGCAATTTTCCGAATAGGTAGAAGTCAAAGGGAGCCATATCTGGCTAATACGGTGAGTAATTGATAATTAAAATACGATTTCTAGTCAAAAATCAGTCACAAGAGTGGATCGATTAGATGGTGCATAATCATGCAATAAGCGCCACCTTTCTCGTTCGCGATATTCGACGAATGTGATGCAATAAACGCTTCAAAACGCCAAAATAGAAAATGGCACTGACGGTTTGGTCCATTGGTACGAAAATTTTGTGGACAATTCCCTTGGAATCGTAACAACAAATGAGCATCAACTTGATTTTTCACTTCTCCAAACGCAATATTTTTTGTGGTGGATCATCTGGAGCCTTCCATTCAGCACTTTGATGCTTAATTTCAGGTTCATGTTGGAAACACCACATGCCATCACCCGTTACAATGTTGTAAAGGAAGTTCTTGTCTTTTATAGCCTCTTTAATGAGGTCTTTCGCATGTTGAATTGTGAGCAATTTTTGGTCCTCAGTTAACTTGTGCGGAATGAAACACAAATGAATGATCAGTTAAAATGCGATCAATCGATGTTCAGAAGATATTCAACTACGATCCATGAATTTCAACGATGATTTCGGTTCATTTTTGATAATTTTACGAACAATTTCGATGGAGTTTCGGTGGTTACTGATTTTGGGCGGCCCGTAAGTTCATTGTCATTTATGTCCTCACAACCATCTTTGCAACATGTAAACCACTCATGAACTCTGGCACGAGATAGGCAAACGTCGCTATAAATTTGTTTCAATAATTCAAATGTTTCGGTAAACGTTTTACTGATTTTAAAACAAAATTTGATATTAGCTCTTGTTCGAAACTCATTTTTGTACCGATGACACAAGCATACTTACATTTTAGACGCAATAACTTCGCTTCCACTGAACCGAATGTCACCAAGCGTTCACTGGAAGACAGCTAGGGATGTGACTTCCAACGCACTAACTTTAATGAGTTAGGTGCCATCAAAAACATTTTTATGACGCCAGGCTTGTGTATTTTGGACTTCACCTTGTATTTTTGGATGATTTGCTCTTTCTAAGAGACTATTGAACTTAGCATATTTGTTTTTTATGATAAAGTGGCTGTAGCTAGCCTACAGCGTTCTTCCTACATATAAACGAATCTTACTCAACTGCTGCAACACGTTAAAAAAACGATTATCCCTCAAAATTCCATGCTTTCGCGTCATTGAGACCTCTCTAACGTTCTCTGCTGTCTACTTACTTACCCATATTCTGATTCCATGGTTCCACCTACAATAATTTCGTTTTGTCTATTCTTAGAATCTTATGGTGCTCACACTCCCCAACATAAACATACGCCTGTACGCCGGTACGTCCGTCCGCCCATATCAGCTGACACGATGAAACAACGATCTACGATACGACGGAACGGAACGGTGGTGAAAATTCATTTGCACCGTAAATGTCAGCTGTTAGGCGGTAGTCTAAAGACATAAATTTGTAGTAAACACTTGGATTGTTGCCATCACTGGATTGCTGCGGTTCATAGGTGGGCACTTTGCAGTAACAGTAAAAATGCAGTAAATATAATATTTTACTGATATTGAAATTTAATTTTCATTACCAGTAAACTTTTACTGATTACTGAAAAAAAATTGCAGTACAAATATTTTTTTACTGATTCCACCATTTTTACTGACTCTACAATTCCGCTAAATTGGTTTTGTGCTCCAGTAACTTATTTACGGAATCATAAAGCGAGTTCCACCTTGTTACGCATGGAGTTATTAAATTCGCATTTATCACTCCATTAACTACTTCTGCAGATTTCGGTCTATTGCATTTATTCCAAAGTTGTGTGCATCTGTGCAGTAAGAAAATATGTAAATATAAAAAATTTCAATTAAATTGAAGGATTTTTTACCTTTGGAAAAATCTTTTGTGAATATCTTTTATATCCTGACTTGAAGAATTCATAATTCTGTTGAAATCGGTTGAAGCCAAAAGATTTAGAGTGTGTGGCTCGCACAAGGAAAATGTTTCGACAGACGTGTAGTTACAGATCGAAATTGAGGACCTGAAACAATTGTCGAGTCATCTGAATCGGAGTCAGTGTAAGTTTCCTCATCACTGTCATGTTCATTTATAGATCCTAAATCATTGAAAATCATTAATTGAATATATTGATTGGGAATAAATACGTGTATCTGATATACTATACTTTATCACTTACTTAATTCAACTCCAAATTCTTTAAATGCTTTCACGAAGTTGGATCCATTGTCAGTGATCGTATAAACTATTTTTTCAACTGGCAGTTTATATTGCTTGTTTATGTCGCATATCATCTTCGTCACACGATCAAAGGAATGAGTTCCCTTAAACCTCCGGCAAGCCAGTGCTACAGACATCCGCTCAAAATTGTTACAATCTAGCCAGTGGCAAGTGTAACCAAAAAATTATTTTTTTCCACCTGACCACACATCAGCAGTTACACACACGTATTCAATTTTATCCAGCTCAATAACAAGATTTTGAATATATAATATTTAGTGTGGCTCTCCAAAAGTAACCTGGTAATTGAGCGACGGCTCGGAATACTTTTACCAGGAAATAATTTTTTAAAACTTTGCTCACTGACTATGGATAAGGGAGACGTTGTGTTGCAAATGTCACGGTTAAAAGAGGATTTCCGGCCTACGCTCTGCCTTCTTTCTTCTTTTATTGACTTGAAGTCGCAAAATTTTTATGGATGTTCTTTTTTCAAATGCGTGATAAAATTGGAGCTAATACGAAGCGAACCTTTTACTTTTTTCCACACACTTGACAAGCACCAATCAAGTCACACATTCTTCTTTTGTTCATCTGCATTTTAATGAAATTGTGAAGCTTTAAATAAAAAACAAGAAAAAAGATCTCCGACGCACCGAAGATAATATACTCTTGCTAAGCCCTAATAGTATCTTATTATCTAAGAAGGGACTGCAACAGTTACAACTTTTATAAAACAAAAATTCCTCTTTATCATTATTTTTTGTTGTAAACTTTATTCCAAAATTAATTAAGCCTTAGTAAGAGTATAACATATACAGTGTTGTTCTTTTGTATCTTTTTAAACTTACCGTCTCCACAATTTTGAAAAATTTTTCACTAAAGAGAATTGTACTGACACCAACCAATTCTTTGTTTATCACTTGAAGTTTCACTTAAATTTTCACATCCAATATCGTGACTTGTTTCTATGCTCCGACCGTTTGAACCACTTGGAATATTTTGTGCGTAAACAAAATCTGAATCATTGTCACTATCACCCCATTTACACACGGAGACATCTGGAAGGGAGACACTGGAAATTCTCTTTTCATGTCTCATTCGCGGACACACGGGCAAAAATGTTTTCGGCAACAATCGTTAGCATATTTTGACGTTTCTCTCATTCGTATAGCCGTGATTTGTTTGAATTTTATATTGTGAAGAAATATATTAGTTTATTGCGATTAAATATGGATTACGAAGAAAAAAGTGAACTGATATGGGAATGCATTGGTGAGGCTATGGAATTAGACTCTGACGACAGCGATAAAGAAGAAATACTTTTAGGTAAGCATCTACATGCTTGTAAAATGTGCGCATTAAATTGTTAAAGTATACTCCAATTAGGATTAGCAAATTTGGGCGAAAAAGTTTCATTGTTGCCTATCAAGAGGACCAAGCGGCAATGGGTAAAAGAATGGCGAAAAAACAGATGCGATCACGGCTCGTTCGCTTTTTTAAACAAAGAGTTGCTGGTGCACGATGAGCAGAGCTATAAGAATTTTCTACGGATGTCAAATGGCCAATTTCATTACTTGCTATCGCTAATTGCAGATGATATTCAACGTTCTGATACTTCAATGAGCAGCGCGATTCCCGCAGCAGAAAAATTCGCAATGACGCTGCGGTTTCTCAGCACTGGTGAGTTAAAGAGATGGTGATATATGTAGTATTGTTATAAGAAGTTATTTATTTTCAGGGGAGTCTTACGTCAGTTTGGATTACCAGACGCGAATATCCAAATCCTCAATTTGCAAGATAGTTCCCGAGGTATGCAGTGCTTTGTTTAACAAATTAAAATCGTCATATTTAAAGGTATGGATACATTTTATATTATTGTATAATAAATATTTCGCAATTAATAACAAATTTGTTCGCAGTTTCCGAGCAGCAAATCCGAATGGGAGGCTATAGCAACAGAATTCGCGGTTAAGTGGCAATTCCCCAATTGCATTGGCGCATTAGATGGAAAGCATATAACTTTCCGTCCCTCACGCACTGACGGAGCTTTTTATTATAATTACAAAGGCACTAACAGCATAATTTTATTAGCCCTGGTGGATGCTAATTGTAAATTTATTTTCGTTGACGTGGGTTGCAACGTCGCAGTAATGATGCTGGAGTTTTTCTACAAAGCAAATTAAGTACTGTTCTTCAAGATGAGAAAGAAATACCAAAAGCAGCTTTAATTGGAAACAATCGAAGCGTTCCGTATGTTGTAGTCGGAGACGATGCATTTCCTCTGCAGGTGCATTTAATGAAGCCATATCCTTACCACACGCAATGTCAAGAAAAACAAATGTTCAATCGAAGACTCTCCCGGGCAAGGCATGTAGTGGAACATGCATTTGGAATTTTGTCGAACCGATTTCGCGTTTTTCTTGCTCCTATAAATCTAAATGTGGCCACTGTAGAGAAAATTGTACTAACGTGCTGTACTTTACATAATTATCTAATGAAAATGGCGAAACATACACTGATGGTAGCGGAAATGTAGAAACTGTAAACAATAACTGCCCAACTGGATCGAATATATTATATAATCCGAGAAAAGGTGAAGCGGAGAATGTTCGTCAAAAATTTCTTAAATATTTCAATGAAGAAGGCAAACTGGATTGGTTAAATAATAAATAATTTCTTTTATTTTTATTAACGTAAATGTATATAGGTATATAAGCTTTTGTACTTCATAAAAAAAAATGAAATAAAATATACTTCATGTATAACTAATTTACTTAACCTACATAAGAATTATGGCTTATAACACAGTCTCTTTTTTTTATAAATTCATTTGGATTTAAAATTTTTTTAAATGTATAAAGTATATCAGATTTTGTACTTCATTAAAAAAAATGAAATAAAATATACTTCATGTATAACTAATTTACTTAAAATATTAATTAAATCCTTAACTTAAATATATTACACAGTCTCTTATATACAAAAGGCACTTTGGTTTCCATATTTGGTGGCTTTTAATCCAGTATCAGTTTTTTGGCGTTCAAGTATCTAGAAACGGAAAAAAGTGGAAGTTAACATAAACATGTCTCATAGGTTTTATGAATTATACCTACTTTGCTAGCAAAAATCATCTTCGTCAAAAACTCCCTCCATAGACAGCTGCAACAAGTATTTACCTGATGATGATGCAGTTGGTAATGATGAATGAGTGCGCTGATTGGATTCATCAATAAATCTTTTCAAAATTGTCTGGATTTCCCAAGCAGCGCTCTGTTGTTTGTCGTTGCCTATCTCCTCCATTTGACTTACAACCAAAGTGCCCAACCAGGCGTATTTTCGGGAGCTTTTCTTTTTCTGTATCATCTCTTTAAATTGAGAGAACTCCTGATGCGTTTGATTATACTGCTTACTTTTCTATTAAAAAAAACAATTATATGATATATTTTTTTATTAATCGTAATGTTATGTACCTTTTTTGGTTTTTTCGATGGCTCGTCGTTAACGCTCGAGCTACTTTTTTCTGCACCCGTATACGTTGAGGTAGTCGAAGAAGAAGGCATCTGAAAAAAAAAAATTGTGACGTATGTTAATTATTCTTTCATATCAGTCATATAGTATACGTCTGACGATACCGCAATTTATATTTTCTTAAAATTTGTAACACATTGCATTTTAATATTACCTCAATATTGTCTTGGCTCTGTCTAGTGGCTACATGGCCTTCTAAAAATGAGAGCTGATCAAAGCACCAAAGCTTTGTTTGGTACACCTCATTGATGCCGCTTCCACTTTTCTTCGAAATTTTTATCAACCGTAGCTCCCTCATATATTGGCTACGGAGGGTTTTCCATATTTTTTGAATGTCGTTTTGTGTAACTCCAACCATTTCTGTTGCCATTTTTTTTTGGATTTCCGCAAATGCCATAGCTTTTTTGGCTCGGTTCATATAGTCAGTACATCTTATGCTGTATAAACAAACATTTTCCTGTATATACACAATTAACTTTTCTATGTTTATACGGTTCCACTTGCACTCCATTTTGAAAATAGGTTTATATTAAAGTACTTTCTACCACAAAACAAGAAAACGAATGAAGCAACTATCAAAAATTGTCTTGCAGCCAACTTCACAATTGGAAATACGAATAAGAAGCACAAAGCGTGTCGCCAGTACAGGAGACAAATTCCCTTCCCTCTTCCGCGGCCGTCCTTCACCCCCGAACAAAATGTTTCCCTTCCAGTGGAGACATCGTGTATCGGACTGTAATGCATTCATTTTAATGTATATTATAGTATTTCACTTAATAATTTTTCCAATATAGCACTTTAAACGTTTAAAATAATTATTACGATTACGCTCGCAAGCTTATGACCGAATAGAATAATCACCTGTTTTATTCATTGATTGCGCACATGGAAAATATTACAAAAGACTTTATAGTCTAGCGAACCTGACTTGTTGATACCCTGCAAAGTATTTGCAAATTATTCATTCTTCTTAATTTAAAGTGTACTTATTTTATTTATATTTATATTTTATATATTGAAATAAACTTGATTTGACAAACGAAAGAACGTAGGTTAATCGATTCTGACAAAGAAGCTGATAAAATATGTAAAAATAATATATCTTATAACCTCTACTCTTTCTATGTTGTATAGATATGTGTAGCGTGCAATAAATATTTATTGGCCTGTTTTTTTCTTTGCATCTTCATCCAATTCTTTTGTTTGGATTGTACGACAGTTACAGTTATGGGGTTATTATTTTGTTATTTAGGAAAATAAGAGAAACCAAAAAAAAGAAAGAATTATTGAGTAGATAAATTATTGAATTTCGTGATGAGAGTGTATTACATTTTGACTTCCCATAAACAATAAATATTATACTGATAATGCAAATCAAATTATATTATCAGTAATTTTACTGGAATTTTTTTCAGTAATCAGTAAAAAAATATTTTTGCTGCAATTTTTTTCAGTAATCAGTAAAAAAATATTTTTACTGCAAATTTTTTTCAGTAATCAGTAAAAAAATATTTTTACTGCAATTTTTTTCAGTAATCAGTAAAAAAATATTTTTACTGCAATTTTTTTCAGTAATCAGTAAAAGTTTACTGGTAATGCAAATTAAACTTCATTATCAGTAAAATTTTACTGATTACTGCTATTTGTAATGCAGTAAATTTATAATGCAGTGTGCCCACCTATGCTGCGGTTGATCATTTCTTAATTCACTATTCCAGATATCCCGCAATAAAATTTCAAGTTCCGGCACATAGTAATGATACCTTTGTAGATATCTTTGTGCATTAACGAAGCCGATGGAAATAGGAAATTTATTGGAATAAAAACATGATACAGCGAATTGAGGTTTAACGGCAATGCAAAAGCCGTAAAATATATTTTGTTTAATGAACTAGAAAAAAGGGGCAGGCCTTAAACATTTGGTTTTAGATTTTCACTGTCATATTAAAAATGTCTGATATTTGTCCCTTGCAGACTTTCACAATCAACCCGACCGTACACCTGCATATTATTGCACACAGTGGCTCTCAAATTATGTGTCACCTTTTTAATTCATTAATTTTTGTGACTAAAAGTATGCAATCAGTTTTCACACGCATTGGAAGACGAGCAACGGCAATTCTTTTTCTCCCATGACTGGCCAAATTCAATATTTGTGCATATGTATGTGTGTTAGTACTAGAATAAAGATTTGTAAACATTTTTGGAAAGCATAGCTATTTTTGCGGACTTAATTTTTTCTTGTTGATGATAATTAAGCAAAAATACGAATTGGATCATTTTTCGATATTCATATCATTTTGGAATTTATAGCTGCACAATTAGCAGTACTGCAATCGAATGAGTAGTTTTTGACTTCCTGCTGTTTATATGTTAATTTTATGATTTTTCATACATTTTGGAAAATTACGCAAATTGTGTCGTAAAAGCATCGCAGAATAGATTAGCATGAAAATACAAAAAACTCTGTTCAAATGAAAGCATTCTATGCAAAGTTATTAGCGCACAATCATTTGAGCATATCATATTTTGGGACTTGATTTTATAAAACGTAGAGAAGATTATTTTGGTCCACCAACTTCATACACAATAAATAAACTGTTAGATGATACATTAAATAACTGTATATATACGCTTTTAGAATAGTTTTTAAAGTTGGTGTCTTTTTGTTCATGGCACTAAATGCACAAGCGAGAAAGTGTTGTTAAAAAATTGTTTTTCTGTTAAGCCAAGCAAGATTAAATGTGTGTCTGTCATTAAATTATGCAAATAAACTCTTTTAGACTACCACTTACCTCTTTTTTTTAAATAAATATCCTTCTTATCTACCGAAAAAAGGAAACAGAAAAAATATGAAAACATGCGTATTCATATCCGTACATGCAAGTGCATATCTATGTACATATGTATGCATATATGTATGTATGTATGCGAGTATATGATATGGGTTGCCCACAAAATTCGCTCGAATAACGGACATTGCCACATAAATAGTTTTATATGTATGTATATATGTGAAATAAGTAACGGTACTGCCAGTGCGTTGAATTCGATGAATAAATTATATTAAAAGACGAAGGCTGGAATTCAATAGTTTCCCTTTTATTTTTTATGACTTAAAGAGCTTTAGTGCAGCCTGAAATCCTTTCCGTTGCCGCCACGGTCTATTTTATTTGCGTTAGTACATTTGCCATATGTATTTCAAAGGGATTTTGTGGCATTAAAAATGTTTTTCTAAATTTCCTAGAAATGGTGAACGGCCAGACCAGAGTGCAAACGAACATTCAAATTTTTATCTCAGCTCAATTGATTGACATTTACTCACATTTACTTACCCAAGTTCAAACAATTGACACTTATTTTTTGCGTGAAAAGCTGGAAGGAGCTTGAGAAAGTTGCTTTCAACTTTTCGAGAAGCAATTTCGAATTATCGAATCAGCAGAAAGTAAATTAAACTGCAAGCTCTGAAAAAGCAAATTTTGCTTTTATGAAAAGGGCTGTCAAATTTTTCTGCTCTTGGGATATTCTGTGTTAGCTGGGCGGCGGAACATTGAATAGAATGATTGATGACCAGAAGTGGTATTTAGCGTTACTAAGAGATTACCTTGCTCGTGATGCACTATTTCGGGAGTTTTAGTAAATTGCCGATGCTATGGTCCGAAATATTCCTCAATGAGAGAAGCAGGTGGAACCAAGGCAGTCGCGATCTGCAAACTGATGGGCAGTAACACGGTCGATCCAGAGTGCCATTTTTGACTACTTTTAACCTGAATAATAAATCTAAATGAACCCAATCAACAAAAATGCAACGCAAACGATGATTACTTGGCTTCAGCTCTTCCACGAGTATTTTATAGGCACGTAAGCCAAGATCCGTACGTACAATTTTCCATATAGTCGATAGACAAAGACCAAAAAACAAAGAGCGTCGCGGAATCGACATTTTTTCTCCAACACTTCGTTCTATGGAATTTGTGACCAGATTTGATTGATTTTTTTTCTAAAAAAATTTCCACAATTTGGAAACGCTTAACTCCCAAACCGTAATTAAAAAGCGAGATTACCCATATAACATTTTACTCCCAAAATCCTATAATCTTATCAAAAATATAAAGAGAAACATCAAAGTAAAAACTAAGTAAAATGGACGCCGGTAAATAAAAGAGAAAATAATTCTGTTTGTCTTTTCTACATACTGTTAATAATAATTAAACAAGCCAAAAACACTAAAATATTTCACCAAACCAATTTGTAAGAAGAAAAATCTTTCAGAACAGTCTTGACAGCTGATTGTCAATTCTACAGCTAATCCGCCATATGCGAATGGGAAGATTATTTTTTGGGGATTTATTGCTAATCACTGCATATGTGGTCGTACTTTGAGTGAATAAAAATGTCAACAGTTTGCCACTCTCAGCTGTCAAACCACAGTAATCGATATCGATAGTTCTCCAAACAAACAAAACAAATCTTCCGATACTATTGTTTCTTCTTCTTTTTGATTGGTGCGATAACCTCTTGCGCGATTTTGGACGAGTTGAACTAACCGGAGCCAGTTGGGCACACCAAGTGAAGCCAAGTCCTTCTCCACCTGATCTTTCCAACGCAGAGGAGGCCTTCCTCTTCCTCTGCTACCACCAGCTGGTACCGTATCGAATACTTTCAGAACCGGAGCGTTTGTTAATTATTTTTTTATTTCTTTTTATTTTTTGTAAAAGATTAACTCATAATACAACAAAAACAATAAAACTCTAAGGGGTGTGCATTCTGACGGGATCATTAAAAATGAAAAAACAAAAATAAGTGTTTTAGTTAAGACTATAAACTCGGGCTTGAATGAAGGAAAGAAAACAAAAATAAAAATTAGAATTTTGGCAGACATTTTTCCAAAAAAATGAAAATTTCGGTCAAATTTGCTTGACATTTTTTTTTTTTAAATAGTTGTAATTGAAAAAAAAAAATCCTTCGTTCAAGCACGAGTAAGTTGTATCTCGAACACTTGTGTAAAATGTCATCAAGATCGGTTGAGTAGTTTTCGAGAACATTTGACAACCGACTTTGAAAACACGGTTCCGAGAAAAACGCGTTTAAAGTTTTGAGTAACAATAAAAGTGGCTTGGAGCGCACACATTCCGAAAGCTGTATCCCCGAAACTATTATTCGGATCGAAAATTTAGGATAATATTCTTGAGATGTTGTAGAAATTAATAAGCCAAAAAAAATTTGTTCAACCCACGAAACCCATGTAACCCTTTAAACCATTCAAGTACATTAAGTATTCAATAATCGGTTTAAGAAAATAGAGATAACGATCATTAATAACTTATTGACGGATGATAGTATCGTTTTCTTGAGATGAAAAGGTGAGTACGATATAGGAAAAGTGCTCTAAAAATAGTTAAAGACTTGACATAAGCAATTTGTTTTATAAGGTTCCTAGAAAAACAGATCTATAGTCTTAAGATTCTAGGGGAGCAGTAAACTTATTTTCGGAAGTACCATAAATATAATATCTGGAAACTCTATAATAATCCCAGTTTTATTATATTCATAGCATTTAAAGATCTACTGCATTGAGTGGCTGCTCTGCCATTATTTATCTTCTACGTTAATGGTATTGTACATTAAACGGCTAAACATGAAAAAACACCTAGTGAATCTAAAGCTTCTCTACCTGATTTTTTTGAACACAGAGGAGGCATTCCAACATTCCTCTTCCCTCATCATGTCTTCCGTTGAGTAGTTTTGTTTTTTAAACCTTCAAAAGCCGTCTTGCCGTTGCCAAAACTGCAATTTACAATGAAAGGCTTATAAAATATGTTTTTTTATTTATTTGTTTATTTGTTTACCTAATTCATCGTAAAATATTTGTATTCCTCAATTAACCTCGTAGTCGAAAAAAGCACTTGTTGGCAAGAGAAGTTTTGCGCTTAACTTGAAATTAGAACTATCGTCTTCCGGTTTTGATAATCGCAAAACGAATAGGATACTGAAGGTGACGTCTTCCCAAAACAGTTATTTTATTTTTCGGGTTTTTGACAAGTCTGACTTCAGGACCCTTTCCAATACAAAACAAACAAGAGAAGGAAAAATTACATGTTTGCGAAAATTCAGTTAATGGTTTGGTAATATTATGATTTATGAGATTTAAAGTAAGCAAACTAATGAAAACGAAATGTTGTGTGTTGAACTGTGAAAGCACCAATTAATATAAAGCCTCTAAATGCAATTTTTGTGTGTTTTTATGCGGAAGTCGCCATGGTGTGTGTGTGCTTACGATATCTTATGTTTGTTTGTTTCCTGCTTTTGCCTACTCTTCCTCTTCACATATGTACAAGAAATTCCCCTTCCTTCTGTTCGTTTATTCATGGGATTTGACGACACAGCGAGTTCGGAAGACGTAACCTTGTATTCTACTATCCTTGTGATGCCAAATAGCCGAAGTATCCAAATGTTTGGTGAGCACTTCGTTCCCACTTTCGACGAAGTTGGTTTTAATACTCAACGTCTTCTCCCACAGTCGTGCTAGTTCGTCTTGATACTTTTTTCGGATGTTTGGTGCAACTAGGTGAAAGTGGATAGGTCCACTTAATTCATGATGGGATTTAGCACTTCACATAAGACACTCAATAAGATTGGAATTCGGAATTAGGCACTCTAAAATACCACTCGGCACACATCATCTCGATGGCGAATAGACTTGTCACATTTGGAGGAAAAAAATTAACACGTCATTGCGGAAAGCCCGAATTTTGGTTTCCGCATGCAGATATTCAGTTATCGCGGAAAAGCACAATCTCTAGATACAGTAATATGTACAATTTGATAATATTGATATTGGCAGGCTTTTGAATAACAAACAAAAACAACAATCTAAACAATTGTATAACACACCAAACATAATACGACGCTCCACCGCGTCTAAGCGTAGTAGGGGGGTCGCTCCCAATCTCCAAAAACAAAAAATCAAAATAAATAAACAATCCGAGTGTTAACTGAAAGCCATTAAACAATTATACAAACACTATTTGCCAACAATAAATACATTACATGCAAAGCAACTACTGCTAAAAGGTTCAAACGCATCGACCCGCTGCATCAACAAATAAACCAACGATCGAACCAGCGAGCAATCGAACTTGTGAACAACGCAACATGTTGGTAAACAAATATTTGCAAAATCAACAACACTGCTGACACGCGATCGGTGGAAGAGCAGCATGAAATTAAACACACCAAAAGCGCCACAAACAATGGAGCTTTCCAAGCGAGGAATAAGCAGAGAACGAGTGTGCGTGTGTGTGCGCGTGTGAGAAGTAGAGAGCGTAAAAACAATGAGCGGTAGAGTTCAAAAAGCGGCAAGTCATCTCACATAGGGGGCTGCTTTTGGCTTGAGCGATTTGTACAGATCTGTAGATACTTTAGACAGATTTTCGAGCAAAACATAAATGCAAAAAAAAAACGAAATCGCACAACACCTACCAACTAGCCAAGTATCACACGGATGCGATGTAACTATTGGGGAGCACTGCTGATAGTTTCAGTTGCAAGCGGTCGCGCAAACAAAGTAGTCGTGTGTGAATGAGCGAGCGGTTGGCGGCGGGTACATTTAATAATCTTAGCTTCGACACGCTTTGTACACCATCGATCGATTCGATTGAAAATTTAAGCGCGTGTGACGTAAAAATCGCAAGAAATTTCAAGAAAAGTTGAAACCAAATTATTAATCGCGTGTGCTCGCTGCAGGAAGTCAAAGCAATAAAATTCACGAGTTCATCTTCCCATTCGGACTCCAGGCAGTCAGTCCAAAGCTCAATTTTTCATTTGCAGCCAGAAGAGAAAATTAAGTGACGTGACGTTGTTGTGAGCAATAACTTTTACGAGTATTTTACGATTGCAGAGGAAAATGCAAAAAAGGTTGAATAAAATTGAATACCAAATAAAGTGATTGTGCAAGCTGCAACTATATTACAATAGTAATAACAACAATAACAAGGGGCTGTGTAGTTTTCTTAAACATAGAGCAAGCAAAACAAAGAAAATTCGCAGAAAAATTGTGAAATCTGGTGTTTTGCGAAATTTTTTGAAAAAGCAAAACGGGCAGAAAACCGCGTTGCCGGAGTGGCGAGCATACACAGTAAGTACAACAAAAACAATAACAAGGTGAAGAGGTGAAGATAATGTTAAGATAGTGGGTAGGAATACGTAATAACAAAAAGCAGGTTGCTGGTTTTTAAATATAAGCAGCGAGGACTTGTAGTCCTAAGAAAAATTAAATAAAACTTTTTAATTCTAAAGATGTTCAACTTTATGATATCATAGGAAACCGGAACTGCAAACATATAATTCAACCCTGCGTGGATTTCAAAAAATTGTTTGGGCAAAAGTTTTGATAGTCGATTTTACTTAATGGGTCCTTGTAACTTCAATGACGTTTCAACTACGTGTTGTCAGATTATCTATAACTTTGAAGACTCCAAGAGCTGCTACACTACAGGACAGATGGCTACGGTATTCTTAACGGAAGTCTATGCCATCTTGAATGTAGCATACTGACTGATTGCGAAAAGGTGGCGGGGTAGTACTCAACCTGCCATAAGAGCCCTTCCTAAACCACGCTGCGCTTTGAAATAAGTCGGGGAATGTATAAAACTGAGCTGTGACAAAAACTGAATGCGCTAAAACTGAACAGTATTGCCAAACACAACAAAGTTTGTCTTATTTGGGTGCCTGGATTTTGTAATATTACGAGTCACAAGTTGGCTGATAAACTGTCTAATGAAGGCTCTGAAAGCATACCACTAGGCCCTGAACCTTTTTTAGGTATCAATTCTGCATCGATTCGACTATGGATTGACAACTCCATGAGGTCTGCTCCTAGAAGACGTTGGTTTGAGTTGGGCTCCTCCAGTGTAACCAAGTACTTTGTGAAAGAAGCAAACAGGAAATTAACGAGCTTTCTTCCAAAATTGAGTAGGAAGGACTTGAGAGTACTGGGGGAGTAATCACAAGACACAGCGCCTGTGGTCAGTATATGGCTACCATGGGAATAATTTTTTTTTGTTGCGAATTTTCATTTTGGCGTTTGGGGCCATTTTTGTTTGAGCTTCGACATTTGTAAATATCGCAACAACGATAAAGTTTGATGGAACTTAGTTTTGTATCACGCCTTTTGTTTTTGATTTACATTATTTCGTAAGCTAAGCGGTATATAGAATGCTGTGTTTCATTCGAGCAATTTTGTGGCGAAATTTCATTTTGATTAATAAAATAGCGAACACCCAATAACGAAAAAAAATTTGATGTTTAGTAATTTTTTTTCTTCTTGAAAACGAGCGATATTTTGATAGAAATTTTTATTTATTATATTTTTGCCTTAGAGTTGCATACATACACACATTACTCTATTAATTAGGTATGCAAGTCGATGCTCTTGGCGGTGACTTCTTAGCTAAACGAAATTTAAAAAATTAAATTGAAAGTTTAAGCAAAAAAATAAAAAGTTCTTTAAACCCTGGTTCTAAGCCTACATAAAAACATACATATGTAAATTTACAATTATGTGTACAATTAGAAGTACGCACCATCATACAAAAGCCAAGCATCAAGCATAAGCTCAATTTTGTTGTAGGTTAAAAATTTGTGCGAATAAAGCTACGAATGCGTAAATATTGCCCTTTTTGATAACAATTTTATGATCCTTGCAATTTATATGAGTTGATAAGCAAGCAAATCAGCATACATAATATGGATGTGTTGATAATGATATTTTGCTGAAATTGGTTTGCTTACTGTTTACACAAAAATTATTTAAGATTTGGTGTTTGCCTCTTTATCTCGCAATTATAGATGAAAATTGCATCAACTTGGTTTGTACGCGAAAGTCATACGTCAGGCTCTTCATGGTCAACCTAGGCGGAAGTACTGGTGGGTAGGAAATCATTAACACAAGAAGAAGTTATTGTAAAACAAGAGCGTTTTTACGCACGTGGTCACTTTAGGAAAAGGCGATTGACAGCGTTTCTCAGCTGCTGTTGGCACTTCAAAAAATTGTAACAAAGCGGGATTCCCAACAAAATCGTTCTGGTCATTGCCCATCCGCCGCATCAAGGTAGTATGAACCTCTTACTCAGTCTTTGAAGGTTTATACACAACACTTTCATTCTGATATTATATACCGACGGCAGCTGTGACAGAGTGACTATTCGATAGTAACGGAACATGAAGCTTCACCCGGTATAGAAAGATTTTTCTAAAAGATATTGCCTCTGAATAGAGCAGATCTTTAAATAATTAAAACTGTAAATGATCCAGAATATCTAGGGTTCCATATATTTTTAATTGAGCTTTCAAAACTTATCTGGTACCCGTGATTGCAAGCAAAACTGCCACTCCACGTGCTGCAATCAAATTCAGAGGCTCGCCTGGCACACTAAACCAAAGCTACGGACACTCCATTATACTTAGATTGGTGATTGATTAATGCCCCCACTCTGGGTCTTAGCGGAACATTCTTCATGCATTTTAGTGGCAATAGTGGATGGGATGCAGCGTTTGGAGGCCATGCCTGATGAACCTGTTCACGGATTCCTCTAAGTTAGATGTAAAGGTGGGTGTAGAAATATTTACGAAGAGCTCCCTTCTCCATCTCCTATGAAGCTCACATTCAGGCTAACAGGCCATTGAAGTGTTCTCCAAGCGGAGGTAGCCGCAATCAATGAAGTAGTTGATTGATTGTTTCTTTGTGCAGTTACTCCGAAACGTCGAACGGAAAATGGAGCCCTGATGTTGGTACGCTCAAAATGAGTCTAACAATGCCGGGCTTACCTCTCGGCTGCATCCAAATACTAAGATATTAGGCACATTTGAGTACCTGGCCTCAGGGACATAGAGCGGAATACCAAGCAGTTTGATGAGCTACCGTAATTGATTAAAACCAGTAGAAAGGAGCAGTAAGCGCTAGACAAGTATGCAAACAAGGCACGAGTAGATCAAATGCGCTCGAGGGAACTTCTAAAACTAAGATAGATACAGCTCTCGAATTTTGTGGGGGTCCTTTCCGGACATTGATCTTTAAGTGTCCATGCTGGGAGACCCAATATTGCTTCGAGTCCTTTCTACAGCAATTGCCTGGATGATGAGGTGGAATCATCTCAGCCCTTCTTGCTCAACTATACGTTCTCATTGGATTGAGATTGAGACGTCTTAGTTCTAATTTTTTTGTTACTTCTGCGGATTTAGCTGAATTTGATATAGCACTCCAAATGAATTTCATCAGTAGGATGAATGGGTTAGCGTAACCGTAAACAGTCATCGTTCGGTAATCTCCATAACTCTCCAACAGGCCCCCTCTCCCATTTCCTTTTTGCTGTTTTCTCCTTTTTATCCTCACAATTACAAGGGATGAAATTTAGATTGTCCGCCCAAGTCGGCCTGCTCATGGGCAGCAATACGAGGGGTGCCTTTTATATGTCGGGATTAGAGAACAAAAACAAATTTTAATCATCGAAAATCACTTTATTGTTTTTCAAAATAATGTCTATGAAGATCTATACACTTTTGCATGCGTTTGAACCAATTGTCGAAGCACTTTTGCCACTCTGAATGAGGTACCTCCAAAACATGCATTCTGAATGCCGCAACCGCTTCTTCAGGTGTCGAAAAACGTAGACCTCTCAGTTTGTTTCTTACGTACGGGAATAAAAAGAAGTCATTCGGTGCCAAGTCAGGACTATACGGCGGATGACCCATTAATTCGATGTTTGGGTGCTCAAAAATGCAGTTGTTTGAGCCGATGTGTGAGAGCTCGCATTGTACTGGTGAAGAGTGATCCGTCTTTGGCGATTGGTTTTCCTAATTTCTTGGAAGACAACTGGCAAACAAATGGTTGTGTACCGCTCAGAATTTACTGTTCTGCGTTGTTCTAGTGGTACGTTTGCGACATGTCCAGTTTTTCTGAAAAACCAGCGACCATTTGCTTGGAAGTGCTTCGTGCGCGAACAACTATTGTAAGATTTGGCTCACCTTGAAACACCCATACAGCCATACTGCTGTTTACTTTCGGGCTCATACGCGTAAATCCATGATTCATCACCTGTCACGATGTCATAGACGTGTTTCGAAGCCCTGCGATCGTATTTTTTGAGCATTTCCTTCGACCAATCGACACGAGCCTTTTTTTGAGTGATTGACAAATTGTGTGGGATCCAACGCGAACAAATTTTTTTGACAGTCAAATGTTTATGCAATATTGAATATATGCTGGTCCCACTAATCCCTAAGATTATCTCAATCTCACGATAGGTCACATGACGATCTTGCAACATCAGTTCGCGCACAGCATCAATGGTTTTCGGACCAACAACTGATTTTGGACGACCTTCACGAAATTCGTCTTGGAGTGAACTACGACCACGATTGAATTCACCATACCATCGATAAACACTGGTCCTTGATGGAGCTTCATCGCCAAAAAATGAATTAAGTTCATCCATGCAATGTTGCTGAGTTAATCCACGTCGAAAGTTGTAAAAAATAATCGCACGAAAATGTTCACGATTTAATCCATTTTTGGACCGAGATGAATCTTTTAAGTTACTGTAAACAACACAAAAAGTGCTGGTATTTCAAAACGTTCTGAGTACGTAAAAGCCAAAAAATGTCAAACTTTGCGATACAGCTGTCAGTTGCCAGATTGCAACACCAGGGTTGCCAAATCCCGAAATATAAAAGGCACCCCTCGTATAAATTAACCTAAAGTGAATAATTCTTTTATAGATCGCGAGTTTCTCGAAAATTAAATACCAAGGACTTTGATCTTTTTAGTAAAATATTTATATTGGTTGGTTGGTTGAGGTGCTGCCTGGGGGACGCCCCAGACTCAATTAACATGAAATTTACTATTTTTGTACACCACTAGTAGAAGCACTATCAATATTTAGACAAGCCATCATGACTATAAATATGTAATATTTTTTCTTTAATGCAATTTCTACCAAGTTGCTCATTGAGAATTTTCCCATCATTCTATGTCGGAGAACACCCAGACTTAAGCACTTACACAGATAGTGGAAGATTTTATTCCTAGAATCCACATGATTGCAGCTTCTCCATCTATCGTTATACGGTCACCCCATCATCCTAGCATAGTCTCCGATAGGCCAATGGCCGCTTATTGTTGGCGTAATTCTAAAGATTTCTGTTCTTGGCTTTCCTAACAGCTCGTCAGCTCTCAGCTTGTTGTACTCTGCCCACGTATCCGTCGCTATATACACATATAGGTATTTATTGGGTTATGCTGTTAATATATGCTAAAATATGATATTAATTATTCGTACGACCGCGACCCTACTGGAGAAAAGTAAGACAATTTTAGAATGAGAAGAGCTATTACTTTCAATGAATAGCTCATAAAGTCAGCTGACCGCCCGTAAAGCTATAACTTCGTCCAAAACTGAGGTGCATATAAAAAAATATTGTTGTTGTTACTACTTATGTTATGAGGTGGGCTGATAGTTATTGGACATAACAAAATGACAAAAAAGTTACCTAAAAAATATGTTTACTCAAATTTGGATTTTAAAAATGTCACTATCCACATCAAATTCTACTCAATTTTTGAACTCATTAATATAGTTTTTTCTTTGAATTTGCTGTATTTTTTTTTTCTTTTCTTCTTACTTGAAAATTAGCAAAAGTGACCGGCAACTTTGCGAAAAACTGCGATATTTCTGAAATGTGCACTGAGTACAAATATTTTATTTTCGCTCGAGCGCTACTTTATCTGCTTCTTCCGCATCGTCGAATGAATTGCACAGCATTGAAAGGTTCGATTGATGGCGTGATGCGATGTGGCAACAAAACTATTATACGAGTCGATACTGACAAAGCCAATTCCCTGTAATAATAATTTACAATTTCCGTTTAAGCTGTCACTTGTAAAATGAACTATTTATTCTCGAGAATATTTCATTTGAAGAAATTACATAATTCCATATATACTAAGACAATTCAAAGGAACATCTGAGGAATTTAAAAAAGGTTGGTGTCAATTGGGACAATCAAGTAATTGTTGTAGCATAGCAAATAATAGTGTAATAGGAAGTAAACTGATTTTTTATCAAATAATTCAATAATTCTGAGAATTATTCATTGCTAAAAATTTTGGTCTAGAGTTTTTTAAAGTTCGAAAGTTCTTTGCATTATTTTTATATTTTTTTATGTCCTATGATAAAACATACAGTAGGTTCTGTTTTTATGCGGTAGATACGTTCCGCAAGAAACAGCATAAAAAAAAACAGCATAAAAAAAGCTACTAGTTCTATAGTAAAACTATAGATACGTTTCAAATGCTAAAACCGCATATATCTAAAATAATCGCATAAAAAAGGGCACTAGTCCCATATTATTACTATAGATACGTTCCATAGACCGCATGAATCTGAAATAATTAAATAAAATCGCATAAACAAAATATTGTATCTTTGAAAATTATATCTTTATATATCTTCCATACTTGTAGGGTTAGCATTTCTGATGTAATCTATGATGAGTTTTTGCTTAGCTGGTTGATAATCTTGTTTATATGTACAATTCCCGATAGGTCGACATGCATTTTGTAATTTAAAAAAAAACCGCACTATTTCAAAACCGCATAAAAAAAAGCCGCATAAAAACAGAACCTACTGTACTTAATAAAAAATTAGTTTTCGAGCGAAATGTAATTCTTTTTTTCAAAATTTTTATTTATTTATTTTGTTTTAAAAATCTACAGTACAAATTACCGCCCAAACTAGACAAAGATGTGAAGGAAAACAAGCCAACTTTGGCAACTAAAATATTAGCTGTCAATACAAATACAATATTAAGCAACTACATTAAAAATTCTTACAAAAGTAATCAACGGGTGCATTACCCGCAAATTTAGTCTTAAATTTTCCCCTCATAAAAAGGGTAAGATAAATATTGCGAAGACTTCTTTGTGGAGCATGAAAGCTTATCCGCTCAAGTATTTAGAACAGAACCGTCGACGAGGGCATTAACAACACTGAAAATAAACAAAAGTGGAGAGACTGTTCTTGTTTATTTCAGAGATTCTAGATGAATTATTAAAACAGGTGACTCAAATCGTAGGAAATGTATTGCCTGCTTAAGAAAAAAAGTACAAGAGCCGTAAACAGCAGTTCATACCTGTATGTATACGGGTCAGAAAACTCAGACACATTGCTATGAATGAAGGCTAGAACCGAGAACCATTTTGAAAGAATAAAATTAACTAGACCACTTCAAGAAAATTTCGTAGGGAATAAATTTTCAAAATCCCTAAACTCTGTTACACTGTGTAGTACATTATTGGGGAAATGGTGTAGGGTGTGTTAGAAATGTATTGGCGCAACGAAATTTTGAAATAGAAATATTTTTTAATATTCAAGTACAGACGCAACTTTATGTACCATCGATGAAGATTGTTCAAGTCGAGTTGAAGCTTTTGAGCATCCCCTGAGTTCTTAACAAATGAAAAAAATCTTAAATCATACGTGAAGAGCAAGAAAATGTTAAATGAAATCATTCGCTTATGTTATTGATAAAAATGACAAAATGAATTGGGCCTAAGATGCTCCCTTGGAGGACACATGAAGTAGCAACAAAGAAATACGATAAAACGCAAACTCTAAATAGTTATTCGTTATTGCGCTACCAATTTTTACATCATAGTGTGTCCGTCAAATATGAATCAAGCCATTGTAGAAAGGCGGAGTGAAAACCCAAGTGAGATAACCTGTTTAATTTAAATTGTCAAATGCCTTAAAGAAGTCAGTGCAAGTGCAGTCAACTTGGAGTCCTTTAGAAAACGATGGCTTACAGAGTTCATTAAAAACAGCAACATGAGTAGCTGTAGAACGCCCAGCTACAAAACCATATTGGCTTGGGTTGATTAAAGACTTAACCGCAAAATAAAATTTATCTTTTGCAATACATTCAAACAGTTTAGAAATGCGTGATAGCTTGGAAACCGGCCTACAATTGCGAACATCCGTTTTTCTTCTGCTTTTAAAAAAGTTGTGAAGAATGTAAAATTCCATTCACTTAGAAAAGTGTCCGTAGATAAAGATTTGCTATAAATAATCTCAATTCAATTCAAATAATTCTTGAGTAAGATAGCTGAAAAACCGTTAGCATTGAAAATTTAATCAGATGACACATCCGAGTTGCCTAAATTTAGAAATGATAATATCTCTGATGAAAGTTCCGGGGATGCCTCATCAACCGAGACATAATTTGGCATAAAAAAGTCTGCAAATAAGTTAGCTGCTTCGAGGTATATTCAGAAATTTATTATTCCACATCACCGAAGCAGGTATACTCGAACTCGACTCTTTAGCTTTGACAAAATTCCAAAACGACTTCGGATAAGTTTTGATGTTCCGCTCTGTGCTAAGAATACAGTTGTTGAAAACTTATTTCTTATCTAAGGACTTAAATTTCTATTCAAAATTCTTTTAAAAATGCTTGTATTTCACAAAAAATTACTGGTTACTAGTTGCTTTAAGTTTCTTGAGGTATTTATTTTTTAAATTTTTTTATTTCTTAACTTGCTTATTATACCAAGGTGGCTTATTTACAACAGCGTCTCTTTCTTAAAGGAGTATTATTAATGCAAAATTCATGAATTATTTATTTATTATTTTTTGAGAATAATAAAAACTTCTGTGAATGCCTTAGTCGGACAATAATTCATCCCATTTAAATTCTGGCAAAGAATTGTTTAAGCTCAGCTAATCCCACGATTCATAATTGAAAATAGTTTCATCAATAAACGATAAAGGTAAAAACTAATAAAATTTTAGCTTACTATCTAAAGGCATATCATTAATACCAGCAACGGATATTGAAGTAATACACTTTGATACAAAGTACAATAATTACTATTATCACTTATAAATATTAGGTCTAGCAATTACTTAACTGTTTAAAAATTTCAATAATTTGGGTAAGACTTATGTTCAGGAGACTATCTACAAAGTAATATTCTAAATTAGTAGAGACATAATTAGGTGAATGTTTTTCTCCTCCTTCAGATATTTTTCTTATTTTTTTTATTAATAACTGAAACTATGCTCAGTAATCAATGCAAGTTATAGTGTATGATTCCATTAACTTCTCGAGTAATATTTTCAAACGAACAGCGAACCAGAGCAAAGTACAGCTCTAGCGAAGCTCTACGCATCACGTCCGTTCACAAACCGATCGAAGCATCGTTACATTAGTAATGCAAATATTCAGGGAACTTTGTTATGGCTATCACCGTTACCCAATTTGTTCCCTATAATATTTAATGCTGCATAAATAAATAAAGAAACGCCTGTCATTGAGTAACAATCGAAATGAAACACCTCGTCAACACGTCTGCTGATGCGTTTCAAAATAGAATATCCAAATCACTAGAAACCCAACGGAAGTATTTTCTTAAATCTCGCTTTGGAAACGGCATTGCTTGTGAAAGGTAAATATACATTTAGTAGGTATATATTTCTAGCACTAAATAATTGTAAATGCGACTTTATCAGCAAGTAAGAGCCAATAAATCATCCATTTCCACGTCAAATTTATGCAAGCACTGCGGGGGATTTTTTTTTTAAATAAACAACATTTTGCAAATAAAACACAAACAATTAAGTCGTAGGCACTCAGTTTACCATTAATTACGAATGTATGCCTATTCCATCAAATGATATAAAAAGTTTTTTCTAATAGCGGTCGCCCCTCGGCAGGTAATGGCAAACCTCTGAGTGTATTTCTGCCATGAAAAAGCTCCTCATAAAAAACCGTTCGGCCAGTAAAATTTCTTACCGCTTTTTCAAGCATAGCCGAATTTAACTCGCTAATACAGGATTTCAGTTGGTTGCCAAGTCGTCAGTAGAAACTGGTTTGCTATCATAGACCAGTGCCTGGGACGACTTTAAAAAAACTAGTCGAAAGTCATAAGATTTCTTAGCCTAATGCCTTTCCAGTTTCTTAAGATGATTCACTCACTACAAATTCGCATCAATATAGGTGCTGGAACAGCGTTTAAATAATTTTCATTGACTTGGATCGCCAAAATGTAGCGCATGATTTGCCTGTAGTGCTCACCATTGCCGCTGGTGTTGCCTCCATTTTTAGTTTTAGAAAGCCATGGCTTAATAAGGTCTGCGGCATATAGAAACTACTTAAAATAGGGACTTTTCCGGAATGAATGGGATTTGAGAGACTGTGCTGTTGTTATAAATTTGTTAGAATGCTGCTAAACTGAGAGCTCTTGATCCAATTTAAATCCGGGCCGCTTCGGTAACAAATAACCTACTGCCACTTGAAGGAGCCTCGTAAGGATTACCTCCAAATAGGGCCGTTTTGATTTTTCTTTCTCTTCACTAAACCCAATTTTCCGGTTAAAGTGCCCTAAGCTAGAAGTGTGAGTCTTCATTAAATCCATTTTGACGAGTAAAATGCTTTGAGATATTTGCTCTGACATTCTTTCCCTTTTTGTGCCTACTAATTTGTCAGAATATACAAGTAACTGCTGAGCTGAAGCGACGAAACATGTGTTCGCTTGAATAACTGGGCTGGCAGATACTGTCATCTTTGCCAAAGAACGCGTCTTACATAAAATAGGTTACCCTTGAAGAAAAAAATAACACAAGGCTACTATAACTCAGCATAGCAACTGAACAAGTCATGAAGTACTCTTCTACCTCTCACTTCAGGACTACTTCGCGAGCTCTTGAAGTTGACAATAAATAAATTTTTTTTTATTACTCACTGCGGATGTGTCTGCTTGAGAACGAGAACGCTACCTCAAGTAAATCAATAAATAATACTCTTCTAAGAGCGCGAACGCGCGGTGCTTTAGCACTTAAGATGACTCTCGTCTGATTGGCAATATTTTATGATTTTTTTTGTTCTAGTAGTAGTGCTTATGATTTATGTATAAGAATAAATTACTGGATTGGTTAAAAATTAACTAACATTTTTTTCACATTCCTATTACCGAAAGATGAGTTGAAGAAAATCAAAAACCTGGCACCACCTGGCTCCAATACTTATAACCGGTATATAAATATGAGTGAATGGCATGCTCTGCACACAATGACAATTCAAAATTTTACTTACTCACATAAGCACTGAGCCAGAAATTAGCCATATTCCCAAACAGGAAATGTGTCACCAAAACAAAAACAGTAAGACCAGCCAACTGCTCAAGCGCCACGTGACCAGACATGAGCGCCATAATTTATTACAATTTGACTAACATTTGACAATTTGAAACGATGGTAATGTAACATTATTTTTTTATATAAATTTTCAAAATCTGTAAACGCTCTTCGAATGCAAGTCTTACCTTATCGTAAAAAATCTTAAAGGGCTTCAAAAAACAAATAAAAAATATGTGTTCAAAAAACTAATTCAACAAACAAAACTTAGTATTATACTTGTATTGTCTCACTCGGGCCGTCACTTTCTTAGTTAATATTTTACAAAAAATTTGAAAAGCTATAAAATTCGAGAAGTCTCGTGATAGATACTTGCTTCTTGGATTATATTTGAAAGAACGCAACAGGAGCAGCAAAGGATGCAATTGAGGCAGATCCAAATGAATGTTTTAGGTTAGGTTAGGTTGATCTGGCTGGCTGAAAGCCATCACATAGACCCATTGGTCCTTGTGGTACCAAATGGAGCATGACCCTTACGTTTCCTTGTAATAAGCCTGCGTCTTTTGCGAATCTAAGAAAGCTCTGAAGTTCAAACCCCGAGAGACATTCTATCCTCTCATATTGTAGAGCTCCTAAACATTTCATTCGGGGTCTAGCTAATGCAGGGCAAGAACATAGAAGGTGTTCTAGAGATTCCCTCTCTTCCAATTCATTGCAAAATTTGCAGTTATCATTATTTATAACTTCCATCTTGTATGCGTTGTGGCCTGTTAATAAACCTATGATAGTTTTGCTTTCTTTTCTAGACAGAGCTAGTTCGAATCTGGCGTATACTATAAATCTGCATTCTGTGCCCACATGATTTTCGTGGTTTGCAACTGGCTAGATTATTCCACCTCCTATCTATACGTGGTTTCATGTCCGCAGCGATGTCATTGTATACCGTAATTAACGGTTTCAGTATGTCGTTTTTTTGTTCGAATTGTATGTAAACAGCGTTTTTGGCAATCTTATCTACAATTTCGTTTTCTGCAATGCCCTTATGTCCGGGTACCCAATAGATGTGTAACCGTATGTCTGCGGCTAGTATCCTATGGCCTCCCTGCCATTCCTAAGAATGTTTTTAGATGAAATTTCATATGAGTTTATTGCCACTTGACTGTCAACGTATATATTTATGTTGGAATTGATCGATATCTTTGCTAGTGCTATTTCTGCAGGCTTTCTGCTTGAAAAATACTGCAGTCGTCAGGGAGCTTAATTGGCCGCCTGATGTCCAGCTTTGCACAATAAATCCCTGCACCTACTCCGTCCATCATTTTCGAGCCATCAGTAAATATATTAAGCGTATTGGAGCTAGGATTCATACCTCTTTTCCACCTCTCTTCTTCTACTGTTATTCGGAATCTCTTCACCCAATTGTATTTCGGAGTCATATAACCTGTATTGGTCCGAAAACTCATTCCTATTAAGGTGTGTTTGAATATTCTACTCGTAAATTCACACGTTGCGTTAAGTCTTGCAGCAGATTTAGCTACTAGACCTTCTGCCGCAATGCCAATCGGTGGTAGGTTGAGTATTCTTTCAAGTGCTGCCGTAGGAGTAGTCAATGTTGAATGAATTGAAATACTAAAATCTTTTCACACACTTATAGTTACAGTCCGTGACAAAAAAAAGGAATCGCGATTATTCATGAAGTATAAAAGATATATATGTATTTAATTTTTTTTTCACATGAAAGTATGTACAAAACTACGAGTCGCAATTACTCAATAAGCCGTGTAGTCTTCATCGTTGTCGGGTATAGCCCGGCATCTTCTTCATGCTTTGAATCAGCTTTTCTGCGTAGCTTGTCGACAAAGAGGAAGATTTTACGAACTTGACGCACGAGCTGCTTTAAATCATGGACTCGCCTTCCGCCAAGATGCATTTTCATAGTTCCCCACACATTTTCAATGGGATTGGCGTCTGAGGTCTGGGAAGGCCAATCCAATACTGTGACGCCATTTTCTTGTTTCGTTGTTTCTCAATGTGTTTTTCTAAGAGCAGTAGTTTTTATGATTTGGGACAGTAGGAGATGTTCGCCTCCTTCAGTCGTCGGTCGATGGTGTTGTTACTCACATCTATTCCCTTTTTAGCAAGAACTGATCGTGCTTGGCGTAGTCACAAAGAAGGGTCCCAGTCAAAAAGTTGGACGATCATTTTATACACCTTACACCGCTGATTCCACATCACAACAAACCTGTTTGATTTTTTAGTCACTTTTGCAGCCGCGGCGTAAGATAATTTTGGCCGTTTCGAGTGCGTGCATAAAAATACCCTTCGAATACTTCTAACTCATTTTTGTTTGGTTGGTATGAAGAGATACAGAGGTATAAGGGATGTTAATTTTTTTGGATTTTCGGCATCAGCAGTATTTTCGGGGTCCACTGAGACAGATCGAAATGAATGAATTAAAATACTAAAATATTAAAGCTATATAAAGATATTCAGAAATCCAAGTAGGTAAGTAGGTATAATGGTTATCAATCGAAGCACCTAGGCCTGCTATAGGCTCATTGTGATACCACCAGAGCTGTTCCTCCCCTTCACTCTAAACTGTCCTCCTTGAACCAACCTGTGGATTTAAGGTATCTAACAATCTTTGTAAGTGGTTTATTGCCTACTTCTGCCAAATTATTGGAAAAATTTTGTCCTAGAATATTCACAAATATAGAATAGAATATAGAATATAATCCAAAAAGATTTCTCACGTCCTTCCTGTTAAATTCCACAGTCCACCATTGATTTTAACAGAGCGTTTGATTTTATAAATTTTACAAAGCGAACAAATACAGAAAAGTTCAAGCCAATACATATTTGAAGAATATGTTTTTTTTTTGTTATTTTTTTTTTTTTTTGCTCTTAAAATGGGATTTTCTGTACCCATTCCATGTGCGTAGTAAGAAATTACAAATCTTAAAAAAAGACCGAAAAAGCCCCGGTGTCCCGAAATTAGCATACATAGACAAGTTTAGTATTGCAAACAGTTGTGGATAATAAAATGTGCATCTAAACAAAAAAATTGCAGTTTCTTCTAAACAATTTTTTTTTTATAAAATAATCTTTTGACAATAGTTTTTCATCAATTAAAACAAAGATATTAGTGTGAAGTAAATAGTTTAAACCGCTAATATTGTTCATTTTCAATAGCGAATTTTGCTTATTTACATAAGTTTGTCTATACAACTGCATAAAGTTGTAAACACGTGGCAAGATTCAATATTACGAGAAAATGTACATACACAGGAACTTACACACCGATTTCACACAGACTATGTAGAACTAGCGCTATTGCTGCCCTCTTACCAACAGATTGTGAGATCTTTAAATTCCAATACCTACTTGCAGTGCACTCTATGTTGGTATGAAATGCGCCTTAAACTCGCTGTCCATTTGAAACCGTGGCTATAATCAGACAGAATCGATTATTTCCCAGCATTTTGGTCCGATGGCAGAGCGCAGAATCTCGGCTATTCGTGAAAAGTGCCTTTACTTTTCTATCTAATAAGATCAGCTTGGCAACATCACAAAAAGAGAAACAGCTCCGAACTGGTCGTTGTAATGTTCAGCGGTTCTGCTCCTAATACCTGGCTTTCAATATGCCATTTTTTACCATAATTTGAGAGGAAATGCTAGCATTTTGTCATAGTTCGGTTCGAATTCGGTTGATTTTAAATCGTATGAGAAATTCACTTCACTCAAAAATAAGCTGTTCTCATACAAATTTCGCTCCGTCCCATCATTTATGAGCTGTCTCCAATGTCTTTGGCAGGTTTAAACATGTTCCTCAAACTCATGCGCTCTGGACAGCCAGCCTCCATCAAGTCATTTTCTCTGACGATTTTTAAAACACTTTTCCCTTCTTCACAGTTACTCCTACATTTGTAAAATATAAAATGTTTATTAATTAAGTTCAAATGAGAGTTCAGTTTTTTATTTGAAATTTAACTCAGTTTACAATAAAATTTAGTTACGGGACCACAGACAGAATCCTAATAATCAGTCTCTCTTTTACATATGCACTAAATATTCTAAAAAATCGAAAAATACTACTACTACACTAGCCAGAAACGTATACATTTAGTTCTTCTTTTTAAATATTCACAATTTTGTTCACGCTAAATATTTTCGTAAATTTATATATAAATATATATTTCTTACCATAAAAGAAGCCATGTAAATCAAGGTACCAAACTTTCTTTAAATTCTCAAAAATTCCAAAAACGTTCATAAAAATTTCAAATCCTATATTCGGATTTCTAGAAACTTTCTAGGTGAGCAGTTTTATATTTCCATTTTAGTATAGTAAAATATAAGCTGAAGACGCTCAAAAATCACGTTGAGTTTTTGACATTTTTTTGCATAGATAGTGAGAGTTTTCTTCCATACAAAATATGTATTCAGAAGCCTTTTATAAGGAGGCCTAGGGCTTCACTCCGTAATGTGATGTAAGTTAAAGAATAATAGCAATGCAAAAAATGTAAAAAAAAAACTAAAAATCGATTTTTGAAATAAAATTAGAAAAATGTGCTGAAAGCATCACTAGTTCCAAGTTGCTCTTACTAAATTCTTTCCGTTGAATTTCCATATATCTGACAATTTAACACAAAATTAAAAACGCGTTAAGCTTCAGAAATATGGACAAATCCAAAAATCGAAAATCGGAAATTGTATTACGAAAACAACTTGTTGTCTGTATTCAAACAAAACAATGGCAATGAAGTTTACTTTCTTCTGGACTATATTTCTATAAATGATATTTAACAAAGTGTGATATTGCTATAAAAAATACTAACCCTTTGCGGTCGATGCCACCTCAGTGACGGGTGACGGCATTCGCAAATCGTCATAAAACTTGATGACACCAGTATGGCGACAAGATGTCATTAAGAGAAAAGGAAAAGGGAGAAAAGATTTCCGGGATCACTAGAGTTGAGATCAGTAGAAATCTAGTCCCTCTGCATGTCGCACGCGTTATTTTAAAAGCTGGTACTCCCATCAGAGAAATTTACCGATATGTATATTCCAAATATTTTATAAAAAAACAAACACAAGAAAAAAATAAAAGTAGCCCACCCGCTGAATCTTAACATGTACCGTGTAGAATTTGTAGCACTTCAAATGCAATTTTACCAGTCGTCCGAATTTTTGTTTACGCAACTGTATATTTAACGTATTGTATATTCCAGACACGCGTTGAATATTAATGACATATTTAAAGACGGCGTGTTTCTTATTCTAATTCAATAAACAGCTTTAAATATTGCTTTGCAATTAATCGCGCTGACGTCACATCTGCTGGATTGTCAAGTTATTCACGAGAAAGTGAAACCAATTAATAATACTCAAGCCGTAAGCTATTAACGCTAAAGTTAACTTAACAAATAATTTAGCTTTACATGCTATCGTACGCTACTAGCCCTAAAAATATTTTTTTTTGTTATTTTTTTTTTTTATATACTGGCTTAGTGCTTTTCTCGAATTCGTGCCTTTTGTCTTAGGCGAATATTGCTTGCGGCTGAAGAATTATTTCTGCTTCAAGTGGGAGCAGAACTTGTTATTAAAAAAGTTTGCTTTTGACAGAAAGTCGCTCAAGGAACCGACAAAATAAACTTAAATATTTTTTTGCAACATAAACTCAGACTAAATAACTACATTTTTATTTATATTAATTTTAAAAATATTTGTAAGTATATATGTATGAGCATCACCACATTAGTATGGCAGCCGATAAAATTAACTGAGTTAACTGGAAAACAAAAGCTCTTAATGAATATTCATTGTCTGAAGTGACTCTTCAGTTTCCACACCGCTCAAACGTGCTACTCATATGGTTTTCAATTACGAAAGTATTTACAATCTCCTTAACAAATTCAACGTGTTGAAGTAGTGTACAAATGGGCACCGGGGAATGAAATTAGTATATTTGAAATTGTAGAGAATGGATTTCCTCTACGCTGATTATCTAATAGTAATGGCATTTTTCCACAGTAATTAAAGATATGGATACCAAAGTCCAACTGTCGATGAAAACTAGCAAAGAAGCAGATTTCATCATACCAGATAGATACCTATGAAATGAGACTTTCAACTATTAGGTCATAGATGTCGCTAGGAGTATTTTTAAACCCTCCCAAATGTCTTGAAATGTTAAATAAGGCACTAAACAATTTTTTTTTTGTAACTTGAAAAAGTTATGTAGCTATATATGTACAAGGTGGCACAAAACGAATCTCCAATTTTTTTCCTGAATAATTTTTTCACAAAATAAAGAAATGATTTGGAGTGATGGAAATCTTTATTTTGACTTTTAAACGCGCCATTGCTTGTCTGTTTGTATACTACAGCTGTTTAGTTCACAAGTGTCAGATTGACGTACGATGCCATTTGCTAAAATTACAATTGGGTGAATAAGTTTGCTCACCCTTGTAAATATGTAGCACTGCCTTGAAAAATTTTAAAATGTTTGCTTCTTCTTCAAAATATTTTCTATCGACTCTTTCAAAACAATCTACCTACGCTAAAATACACTTTTAAAAATATTTGTTTCAAAATCTTGTAACAGTTCTTAAATTCGATTTCCGAAAAAGCCCGCAGTTCGTCAGCAGCGATAAAATTTAAATCTTTTCTATGGACTAAAAGGATATTCTCCAAGTCTAGTGAGTTTGATTCATTGCATGAATATCAACTTGGTCAAAAAGTTCCCGGCACAACCGCCAGATGACGCTCTAAGGAAAATGATTTCACTTCCTATTTTTTTTTGGCGATATCGTGACATTTGTAAAATCTACGCCATCTTGAGTAAATCTACCTCTGCACGTGTTTTTGACTTTTTACAGCTTAAAAAAGAATTTCAACGAGCAACAACAAGTTTGTATTAAATTTTGCGTTAAGAATGGATTCAGGGGGGCGGAAGCCTTTGAAATGTTGCGAAACTGTTTCGGAGTATTACTCTAAAGAAAACAGCCGTTTACCAGTGGCACGAATACTTCAGCAGAAAAGACAGGTTCTGGCTGGAGTACTGAGGTCCATCCTCTTATATGGCGCAACAGTTTGGCGCGATGCATTCCAACACACTTCATACGTACGAAGCAGAAACTCCACGCACCGCTTGTGTGCTCTTAGAGTCTGCTCTGCCTTCAGGACAGTCTCAGAATATGCGGCGCTCATCATAGCTGGTCTATGCCCACTCGACCTGATAGCGGAGGAGATGTGCGAAATGAGACGTATGAGGAACAAACAAGCCCAATGCGATCAGCTGGTACTGAGAAAATCAATAAACCACCGCTGCATGGACCAGTGGCAGACGCGATGGGACAGTGCAAATAAGGGCAGTTGGACCAACCGTCTCATCCCCAACGTTGAAGCTTGGCTCCAGAGAAAGCACGGAGAAGTAGACTTCTATCTATGCTAAATCCTAAGCGATCATGGCTGCTTTAAAGCGTACCTTCACCGCTTTGGACACGAAGAAAGTCCATACTGCGAGCAGTGCACACCAGGAGTTGAGGAGGACGTAGAACATGTGCTTCTCACGTGTCCCCGCTTCAGAAGAGTAAGGGCTAAACTGGAAGACAACCTTGGCAGCAGCATCACCCCTCGTATTCTCCCCCTCGTATTTAGTATTGAAGTAAATTTCTGCAAAATATGTAAATCGCAAAAACGAACTGTTCTCGGCAGTTTTTTTAGCGTCTTATTTCTAGCAACTCGCAGTTTCCCGTTTTTAAGTTTCTCATAAGTCCAGGGATCGGCAGTTCTGCCAAGTCCACAAACGAGTTCCTGAGTTCTAACATGAATTTCGCCTTTTACAATCTATGATTCACACGGCAACAAAGTAGCATTGCTAGTGCAAGTACTGCATTGATTTTTTCTTATATCACCAAAACAATTCCAATTTTGTCGTAAAAAAACCGCTTTGCATCCCTTGTTACGCCAGCAAATCCGCTGATTCGCTGAAAATCGATCTGGCCGGTTAACGTCTGATGCTCTCCAAACCTTCCAAATTCTCTCCATCGGATTGTCATTCTGAGAAACAGTCAGGTGGCACTGTCATCCTTTGAAGATAAGTGCTCACTGGTCCCTAAGTGTATCGAGAAACTGAATTTGTTAGGAACGCACACTCGAATCCGGCTCATATGTCTGCCAGGACACAGAGGTATAACTGGGCACGAAGTAGCGTATGCATTGACTACAGTGATCGCGGTCTCGTTACTAATAGCACTCGAGCTCTTTCTTGATATGTGGTAACACACATTCAAGAGAAGCTTAGGAGTGACGAGCTAAGGGATGTTCACCAACTATCATCATAACGCTATATGCACGGTAATTTGTTTTGCAATTTGTCACAGAAATTATGGCAAGATTAAGTACATATAGGTATTTATTTATTCCACCAAAAAATAAAAAAAATTAATTTGCCTAATTTACATATCTTTCTGGCGATACTTATAGTTAGCTGATAACTTAGTTATGTACATTTTTGTGCCCACCCGCCGGAGCGATCCCACTTTGCCACTCCTCACGCACAGTGCAAAGTGAAAAAAGAAAAGCTTACGCTAGCGAACGAAACAAATGGCAATTTAGTTGCTTCATTGTAATATTAATTTTTATAGTAGCGATTTTTTCAATTTTTTCCTTCAACTGCATGAAACTAACCTTAGCATAATATCGTGCGGACCGCATACGATTTGCAAATATTTCCTACGTCCATTATTAGAGTCTGCAAATTTTGCTCAAGCACTTGTGCCACTCAAAATAAAGATGCGTTCAAGGGCTTTATAACGTCAAGGCTATAATTTACTTAATGGCAATACATATGTATGTATGAATGTAAGCGTGCCTGCTTAATATTTTTGAATGGGATGGACGCGTTCAAGTTGCTTCTATCGTTACTAAAACACAAATAAAGCGAGCAATTTTGCAAATAAGCCACTCACAATCACAAAAACTAGACAGATGAAATGAAAATTAAAATGCATAAAAAGAAAACAAAACCAAAAACCAAAATATACAATTTTTTTTAAAAGCCAATTTAAAAAAGCATGCAGATATTTTTTTATTACTGTTACTTTTTTGCCTTTGTCAGACTGCCGGTTTTCTTTTGAAATATAAAAATTTTATAACACAAAACTCCGCACGTATTGATAAGAGATTGATTTTTGGTTGTTATGTATTGGTATGATTTGCTAATGTTTGCGTCACTCTAAATGATCTTGTTTATCATCGCTTTGTATTTTGAACTCACACTTAAACATATTAAATCTAGCCACAAAGTATTAAAACGAAATAAAAATGATAATAGATGGCTACAAATTCAGATAAACGCAGGCCTCTCAGCTCCCAATAAAATGCTTTTTAAATTTTTTCGGGAACAATTCGATACTCGCTTGATAAACTGTTTTCAAATCACAGTTCGATTCAAAAACGACTTCAAAAGCTGAATTTTATTTATAAAAACGTGGTATTTATATATGTATATATTTTTACAACTTTTTAATTGCCTTCACACAATCAAGTATTCAGTTTTAAGTTATAGATTGATTGGTTCACTCATCTCGTAAAAAATGATTCCAAAACAAGTCTTCATTTATTATATACGAGTACATTTGACATTTCCAATATGTAGCCCTCAATCTCATTAATATTTCTTTGGCTATACGAGTACAAATAAACTTTGAAGAAAACTTGAGAACCATCATTTTTGTGTTTTTTTTTTCTGTGTTTAGTGAAGCATTTACTGAACGTAAACATATTTTCCCAGTCACATCAAAAGTACGAAGAAGCTGTCAACGATCCTCTCTTTTATCAAGTTTTGATACCCACCAAAGTTTCTTGTCTAATTATTTTCTAACATGCCTACGTTTTCGGAATGATTAAAATATGTAGACTAGCATCCACCATTACATTTGGCAAAGAATTTTAAATATTCTATTCATTTAATTTATCAAATAATTTCCTGATGAAAACATACTTAGGTACAAATGTATTTATTTATTTGCACATAGAAAATATAATTAATTAATGTATGCCAACACATAGTTGAAACACTCGAAGAAACATTAAGGATATCAGCCATAAAATAATCCGAAAAACCGTTTCTAGAAATTACACAAAGTTATTTTTAAAGAAAATCCACCTAAACCATTGGCGACAATTAACAATGTGTGCGCCAACGACATATGTACATATGTACAGTATCACACATAATTAAGTTTACAATGCGCTACAGTGCTATGCTATTACTGAGATCATTTAAGCGTTTAGATATATAAAATTAAGTTTCCAAATCAATGTTATGTTTTACGATTGCAATCCAGTTGTTGAGGAAACTGTGCACTCAAAATTATCACGTTTTATCAGACATTTAGTAAGTTTATAAGATAATTAAAAAACAAAATTCTTTCACATTCTTAGGTCTAGGATGGTAAAATTTTAGCAATTACCACTCAAAGAACGCAAGCCTGTAAAAGAAATGCATCAAAATATTTTTATAAAATCGCGTACTGCTTTCGTGAAATACTTTCGGGCGTACAAGAATCATTCACGGATAAATCTTATAAAACGAATGGATTAGCCACGACTTACGAAGAAATGAGTTGGGGATGGTATTAAAACTGTTGAAAATTCAATTTTCTTTAATTCAGCCACGAAATACATGAAAACCCTTCAACACAAATTCTCAAAAGTTAGTAAGAAGCAGAAAGACAAGGCAGGATGCCAAGAAATGTCAAACGTTAACATGCTCAATATGAAAAATGGATGGAATTTTACCAAAATCATGCTATGCAGTCACAAGAATTCTGGAATAAATCACTGTGGAGAAATGCACCTATGATCTGGTTGAAATCTTCTTAATAATGCTAGAAAATTACATGCCAATATTTGCTGAAACATTCTTAAAGAAGTTGTATTACCCGAAGTAAAGAGGCTGATAAAATTTATAATTACGTTTTAGACTTTAAATAAACGATAGCAACACTTTAACACTACAACGAAATATTTACTTTGAGAAAGAAATTATAAATATTTTTAAATGGTTACCTCAAAGCCCGGACCTACAGGACCCATTAAAAATGCTTGGGCAATATTCAAACCGCGCCTCAAACAGACACCTCAAACTATCAACGATTTGTAAAAATATATTCTTGAAGCTTGTCCTGAAATGTCTTCGGATGAATACAAAAGGCTTGTCAACACGCTGAGTGATCGTTTCCATAAGATTCCTCCGCTGAGAAGCACTATTAATATTAGTAGAAACTTACTTTTGTAACCTTTTTTTACATGTCTTTCGGCTTTATGTGTAACATTTTAGAATATAATTGGAGCTCTATTAAGTTTTTTATATTTTTTAATACAGCAATTTTTGTGTTAATAATTTAAGAAAATAAATACCTATCAATACCTTCATTCATAAAAAAATATACTGCCTTAGGTATAAACTTGAACAGTGTCAACTTATTTATGTGATGTACTGTATGCACTCTAAAAGTATTTTTATGTCTACGTACTACACGTCTGTGAACCTCTTTGCTGTTGTCATCGACACATTGACCGTGACAAAGAAACTTATAAAGACGCCGGCACTACGGTCTACAATGTTGAAATTTTTACATAACTACATAGCATACAATGAATACAGTTTTTCGCACGTGGCGCTGAAGTCTAGCGATATGTAGGAATACGAACGTATAGCAAGCAATCAATGCACGGAATGCCTAGGGATGGAAATTATACAGCGAAATATCGGTGTATCGATGTATCGGAAACCAAACTGCTGTTACCTGTCATTTTTTGTAACTTTGAATTATTTTTATAAAATTTCATAGTTTAAGTGAAGGAAGGGGAAATGAAACACAGCATATTTATTATTCATTCAAATTTATGGTATCGGCCGCATGAATAGTAGCCCGCCCAATGAATATCGAATCATCAGTATTTTTCAAACGCATTTTTCGGAATTGAAAGTATAAGAAGAAGGTGCCGGAAAAACGGAATAGACGAGTACAGTTTTACGATGAAAAAATGTTGTGAACTTTCATCGCGCCATTTTATTAATAGCTCAAACTAAAATATTGTCTGAAAATGGAAATGGAATGAAGTTTTGCATAGAAAAACAAGTCATCCGTAGCCCTATCAAGGGATGATGGGACATTATGCGTTATAATGGTGCAAAATGCATGAATTTTTTGACACAAACTTGTCTTTTTTCGAAATTTTTTATCCGAAACGGCAAATAACATCTAGATAATATGGTTTGTTTAAAGTCTAAAATGTTTTCTTTTTTTAATTTTGATAGTCCTTTCAAAAAGTTTTTGAAATGATCAATCTCTGGCATTTTTTTTTAACTATTGCGTCTTCGAACTATTGAGTTTTAATTAGAAATAACACGAAAGCAAAATTCAGAGAGTTTAGTCTTGATACCATTTCCGATATTCCCCAATTTTCTGTGATCACTCTGGAAGAGTCATAGAAGACTCCTCATGAATTTTCTGAAAGCACCACAGAATAATATTTTGAACAGCGAATCATACACAAATCAATTGGATGACTCGCCGCAATTTAGAGCAGTCCAGAAAAAGGATTCCCTTGTGATCGAATTTATCGCCATGGGAATTAAATATTTTCTAGATAACATCAAATTAGTTAGTTTCCGAACTTAATTGTTTGGTAGTCGTATTGGTCCTGGTGGTGACATTCTTTTGAATTTTCATACTTTGATTATATGACATAAATAACCAAGAGAACAGTTTCTCCCCTTAGTTGCTCGATGCTTTAACAAGTATTTTTTTTTTTGCAATATCCATTTTAATTTAAGTGAAAGCTGATTATTTTATTAAAACAATATATAACAATTAGTTATAAGTTAATTTGAAAAGTTAAAAATTCAAGACTCAAATCGCGCTGTTGTTCGACAAATAGATTAACGAAACCAATGCAAGACTGAGTCTATTTGAGGCCCTATGCTCTCGAGTAGAGTGATCAAGGAAAAAACCAAAAAAAATAAATTATGAGTTTGCCCATGAATATTAATTTGCATACTCAAGGTGGAGCTGAAGTCGAGAGATTTCTACAAAAATATTTACAGTCCAATTTTATTCATATTCAGAATATATATTGGCTAGATGAAAAGCAATATGTTTCCAATGAATAGTTTCTTCATATACAAATGTTAGAAAAAGATGTTAACGAAATAAATACTCATTGAATACTCCATAAAAACAAGTGTAAATAAAAAATATGTCCCAAAACAGAATATTTTGAAGAAAACCGTACATATTCGCCAATTATTTATTTCTAAATATTTTTTTAATTTATATGGGTGTGTCTTTTGCTATCTTTTTTTTCGTTAACTTCTAGAATTACAAAGTTTCTTACAGATCCCAACTACTAATAGGATTCCAGTTTGAAATTGCAAATCGATTTTATAACGACCCCTTCTCTAGTCGCGCTGTTTACAAAAGAAAAATCAAAGATTTATTTGTTTCTCTAAATATGTCTGAGTAGACAATATTCTTCACGCTCTTCGTGCACTCTCAATGGATAACATTATTTAGCCGATACGTGGCAAAAAAATTAAAGCAATTTTCGGTGGGCGCCTTTTGAATGATAAATTAAATTGCAAGTCGCTGCAAAAACATTGAAAGAAAAGCAAAAGCAAAAAAGTAAATATTTTGGGTTAAATTAAAATCTATATAACAACAATAAATCAATGCATGCATATGTTCCCATAAACTTTAGTATGCTGCTTTTGTCGCTTAAAGAAAACATAAACACAAACGAAAAACCACAAAATCTAGAGAAACCATGCGAGGCAAGCGAAGCGAATACTTTCAAAGTTAGCCAAAAACAATTTTGTTTTGCTTTTTACTTTGATTTTGCATATTTATATATGTATATATGAATAGGTATGTAAATTTCGTGTGCTTAAATTTTCGGTGCTTATTAATTTGCACTTCTATGTGGCCGGCAGTGGTCAACACGTTATGAGTGGCTGTGCGGCAAATATCATAAAACAATATTTTTTTATACTTATTAAAAAGAAAAGTGCTAAGCCTGAGTGCAAGTTTTCATAGTAAGCAGAATTTAACGAAGCTACCAAAAATGCATTTTATATAATATTAATTTAAGCGAAATCACAAAAATTTTAAATCTACTGTAGCAGTAAAATTTCAACTAAAAAAAATGTTTTTAATAATTTTTAGGTGCGCATACAGAGGCTGAAAATAAATTTGTCTTATCTAGAGGATTGACAACTTACACTGTCGTATTTAGGAACGCATGTACATATTTCATACACCAGAAGAATGCGCTATGTCCATTAGAGTGAGCTACATGTTTTTCTTTACTTAGTTTCGGCGACTGAAGTATTCTGCTGAAAATTCTGAACAAAAAAGCCTACAATGGCTTTCCAGGTTTTAGTTACATTTTTGGAAAAAAATTTGAATACGAGAAATTGGTTTTTAATATTTATTTGGTTCAAAACCCACTGCTAGAGAGCGTAGCATCAATTACAACCTGCAGTTTTTCTCATTAAGCCAAATTCTGTGCCAACTTACCAGTTGAGGTCTGTGGGCTACATGGTTTCATTGCATGACTCAGATGACGAATGACAACTAATTATAATAGGGAATGCACAACAACCAATGCAATTTTAAGCACGTTTTCAATCTTCTATTTACACTGTATAACACAAAAAAAAACATAGTTTTGCTAAAAGTTTTTTTATTATATACTTTACATTACACATGAAATATAAGAGACAAATGGCTCAATACAACATATTTCAGTGGTAATGGAAAATTTAGGGGAAAAATAATACGTTTTGCTCGAGATTGTGACTCTATGTTACTAATTACTCACCAATGAAGCGCAATTACACCCAGGGGAAGACCGAGTACCTACTTGTGTGCTAAGAGGAGCTCAAGTTGCATTCAAACAACGCAAAAAAAAATTAAATTTCGATACATTTTTCGCGAAAGCTTTTACTTTATTATAATCTAAATTAATTAAGCTATTGTTTCGTTCAACTAGAAATATAGTACAGTCTACTCATTATTAAGCGGACACTTAAGAGACTGAAAAATTTGTCCGCTTAAGAAAGGTGTCCGTTAGGAGAGAGTAAACTGTGTATTACCTAATCAAGTCTTCTTCTTCTTCTTCGTACTCGCCATGGTTCCTTCGTTGGGGTCGGCCCTCCTCGTACACAATCTCCAGATTACTCGGTCCTGGGTAGTCCCTTCGTTCACTTTGCTTCTCTGCATATCGTTTTTAATAGTGTTTAACCAGGACTTCAAGGACAATTTCTCAATTTTTGGAGCCACATGGCAGCTACCTCTGATGTGTTTATTACCTATCTTATCCAGTTTTGTTACGCCCTATGCCCATCGCAGCATTCTCATCTCCACCACATCGATTCGTTGTTCCTGTTTAGCAGACAGCGGCCAGCATTCTGAGACATACGCCATTGCAGGTCTAACCACAGCTTTATATTTTTTGCCTTTAACTTTATTGGCATCTTTTTGTTAAAAAAGACTACTTGTAAGCGGTTCGTCACTTCGCGGTTTAATGAGCAATCATTGCTTACTTATGCATAACTTTCTTAAAAAATTAAAAAGAATTGAATCAGAATTAAAATCAATTCACGAAATTTTTCTTGATATGGAGAAAATGTAAAGTAAAGAAGAATCAAATGAAATATCTAACAGTTTCAAGCTTACATTTTATTGTATTAAAATTTAATGGACAATAAAACTAAACTTTAATGAAAATATTTTCTATTATTATAATTTTTTTATAAAATTTGAAATTTGGATTAATATGGATCTTTAGGCAGTGAACTATACTTTTTTACAAGAGAAATAATGAACATAAAAAAAGAAAAATAATCAAAACTGGCCAAAATATAGGGATACTAAAGGATCTTTTAAAAGTGACGGCTAGATGTCACTCGTAAATAATTTCTAGGGGGTGCCTTTTTTATGTCATATTTAATATTTGTCAAGTAGACAGATGCATAATTTTATAGAACAAGATATTTCATTTATTTTTAATTTCAATATTTATTTAAGATTCGTGAATTTTTTGGAGGATGGAAAAGGAACTGATAGGCGAAAAACTGGACGTTTTGTTGAGAGTATAGCTAATGTAGTGCAAAGTGTTACTGAACAACCTCCTACATCGATATAACAATTGAGCATTCTTGAATCGACAGTTTGGCGGATTTTACCTATAGATGTGCTCATGGTGGACATTTAAATGATGTTATCTTTCACATATAATTGTTAAGAGCCGTATCATGAAAAAAATTGTGAAACCTGAAAATTGTGCGTCTTCTGAAAGATCCTTTAAATTTTTTTGCGCGCTGTAATATGGGTTTTCAAGCTAAGCCAGATGCCTTCAACAGCTCACCCAATAAATAAAACTTAACTATCTGTAACATGCCACTGTACCCTAAGACACGACATAAACAGAATTAGTCTCTCTGAGACTATCAAATGGGCACTGAAAATTAACAGACATCCTTTGTAAATGTCATGCACTAGGCAAAAAAACGGCTACACCACCTTGGTGGTATTGCCATGCCTCCATATAATTTATGCACCAATAAGCCGCAGGATGCCTCCGAAGTCTTTGCACAATAGATCTCTTTTGGTCGCTGTGCGCAGTAGCCTAACAATAATAATAGAAACAATATGTGACACACCTGTTTTTTCTTCTGTGCTTTAATCCCATTTCACTTGCGGTTAGCTCTCCTAGTAAGTAATAATGTTTGGCTCGTCTCGATGTTTAAGTTCGCACGTTTCATATCACCTTCTATTTACTTCGTACTTCGTTCTTGTACGTTGTGGTTGATCTAAGTTCCTTGGCGCCGTGGTAATGTTTAGCACGTATTTTGTCTTATCTGGTTCAGGCTTCCTCTAGCTCTTGCTCAATCGGCGCAATTTTAAGACTTCCATCAATGAATCGATTAGGCACTTTGTCCAGCATTCTGACAGAGACTGACCATCTCAACATTTTAATATGTGCCGCGTGAAGTTTTCTGTCCCCTATCCACCACTAGAGCATCCGCTCTCTATGGGTTTCAGGTTCCCCCGAGGGTATCTGTAACATATACTTCAGATTTATTCACCTGCGAACCTTCCAAAAAGCGACCTGGCTTTTACCTTATCACTGGGAAGTCCTAAAAAAGCTCCCACCAACTACTCTAACTAAATTAACAGAAATTATGAAAGCTGCAACAAGCCAGGAAATCCAGCACACCATGTATCGTCATATTGACCTACCCATCTTATGAAAACTACTCGAAAAAATACTTGCTAAAAGCTTTAAAAAAGTTATTGAGCAGAGGAACCTGTTACTAACGCATCAATTTGGCTTTCATCAAAAACAATCAACAACCGATCAAGTCCACAGGCTAACTCAAGTTAGAGAAAATGCCTTCGAAAAGAAAAAGGTATGCTCCGCTGTGCTCCTAGATGCATCCAAGGCTTTCGAAAAGGCATATAAGGATGGCTTACTCAATAACTCAATATTACGATATTTTAAAATCCTATTTATCTGATCGCTTCTTTCGAATTAAATACGACGACGCGTATTCTGACCTAAAACAAATTAAAGCTTATGTCCCGCAGGGTAGCGCTTTGGGGTCTATCATTTACCTCACAAGCGATTTACCTACCCATTAGAACTGCGTCAGAGCAACGTTTGCAAACGACACCGGTATCTTGTCAGTTGGAAATACACAGATTGAGTAAATTGCAAATCTTTAAAAACATTTCTGAGTGGCCTGTTACTTGACGTATAAAATTAAATCAAACGAAATCAATTTATATCGACTTCACGTACAATATAATGAGATATCTTCCTCTATATATAAATGACAATTCTCGTATCACAGTACGGCTAAATACCTGGGTATGACTTTTAACACCAAACTCATACGGAGTGCTCACGTAAAAAAGAAAAGAGAAGAACTTGACATTAAATTCGAAAACATATATTGGCTTAAGAGTAATCGATCCGCTTTATCCACTTATAATAAAGTACCTACTTCTCTAGAATCAAATACTTAAACCAATTTGGACGTATGGAATCCAATTACGGGGTTGCTCAAGCTGCATCAACATACTTCAAATCCAAATGTTCCAAAATAAAGTCTTGCGATGCCCTACCAATGCGCCTTGGTATGTACGCTTCATTGAACTTGAACGCAATCTCGGCATAGAAACAGTTGCCGTCGTAATTCGACAAACTGCCGTACCTCACACGAATGGGCTATCTCATCATGTCAAACAATAAACCCTAAGCTTATTTAATGAACAAATGAACTTAAGGGACCCACGGACGAGAAATTTGGGGGACTGCAAGTAAATATAACCTACAAATTATACAGAGAAGTCTATCTGAGATATTAAGGACAATCACAATCGCAATTGGTACATAAGAAATGACGATATACACCGCGAGCTCGGCATAGACACTGTCACTGAAACAGTAAAAAGAAGCAGTATTAAGCACACATTTCTTGCGCCTATGGAAATGGAACTTCATCCAAGAAGACTAAAGCGCAAAACACCGACAGATCTTGCTCGTACTGTAATATAAATAAAATTATAGAAAATTATGTTGTGTTAGTCAAATTATAGCTAAATACCACAAAAGACAAAAATGTTCTCTCCCAAAGGGAAGAGACGTTTTAATTCCAAGCCCCAATACCAATTATATATATTTAATTGGCGCGTACACCCTTTTTTGGTGTTTGGCCGAGCGTCTTCTAGAAATTCACTGAAAATGAGAAAATATGAAAGGAATGTCCACCAATTGTTGTGATTTAATGATTTATTTATTATGAAGGCCTTCAATGGCAAAAATAATGAAAAATACAAAAGAAAATGGCCTTCAATGGCCATAAATGACAACGATTTTTATTCATCATCGTCATCGAAATATTCCAGTACTTGCAAGTGAAAAAACTTGCCTGCATGTTGGCGCACTTCAAATGAACTGGACGCTTGCATACATTGCAATTGATCGAGTTGTCAGCGGTCAATTTCTGCGGCAACAGCTTTAGGCAAATGATGCAAAAATCTGTTTCTTCATCAGATGGTGGTGATGTTGGTTTGACGCGCTTGGCCGCTCGTGATGGTGTTGGTCGCTTGGTGTTGCTCGCTTCGTTGTTGCCTTCTTCGGTGTTGGCTTCTGCGGTTTTGGCTTCTTCGCCCCCTTGGCTGCTTTTGCGGCTGCCTTTTCCTTCAAAACAGCACGATTTTCAGGTACTTTGAAAAAAATCAAAATAACTTTTTCGCACGATTTTCAACACGATGTTTGGTGCGCGTATACACAATGCGACTATAAACGTTGGTGTCTGTCCAAAAACTGCAGATCGTCAAACGAACATGATTGGCTGGGCTCAAACTGTCATTCTCATACCGCATGTCAAAAATATTTAGCTGCGTCACAACTGGGCCTGCGTCACAGCTGGGCCCCCTCCCCTACTTATTGTAAATATTAACGGATTGTAATTTATAATGGAAATTAATTTAAAAAAATCATGTCAATAGCAAAACCTCATCGCTCACCGTCCAACACAAATGTTTTCAAAGGTTGAAACGCAAAAAGCCGCACAACCTCATTCAGTAATCAACTCCTTTGCAAGACTTGTGCAAACTTCATCCTATTAATTGTAATATACAAACACCAAAGAAAATTGTCCGTTAATTACTGTTATTTATTGTTAACTAGTTACAATGCAAATGGCAAAAAAACCTGCTCTACTCGAAAATTCTCTTGAGACTTATGAAGAAAAGTCGTATTCCGGAAATACACAGAATGAGCTCTAAATATTTTCTGGCTGCGAGAAGAATTTCAGCGCGGGAGAGCCATAGGTAGTAATTGCGTTAAATAATTTTTAGAAACATTGCTGCTGAATATTTTGCAATGAATGGTAACTGCTACTCGTATATTTCCACATGTGTTTAATTAGCTAAAATTTCATAATTACAGTGCAAGGTAAACTACATATGAACGTGCCATTTCGGGTGAGTGATAACGACCAGAAGAAAACCACCATGAACACGTTTCGCTGAGAGTGATAACCATATAAATGCATACATACATACATATATGTCCGTATGTATGTGCGTGTATATGAAATTCCACTTAACTAATTTTTGGCTCGCGTGTTTCTTTGTCACGATTATTGGCGGCCGCTATGTACATACATAGACATAGAAGTTTCAATATAAATTATTCTAATTGTTCCGTTAATAGCACGATGAGTAAATATATGTGAGCATAATTCACAACGGATAACAAAATTAAAGTGGGGAAATGTGGTTTTTTCTAGTATTGCATTGTTTATTCACGGGCATGATTTATTGGCATGGAATTCAAAACAAAGCAAAATAGGATTAAGGTAGTAGCTTTCGAAAGTGTCTTTAATACCTTTCAAAACTTCGTAGATCTGAGGCCGTTAAACCTTAGGCTCAATAATTTAACTTAAATTTATTTAAGTGATAACAATGCTGATATTTTGAGTGAAGTGATTCATACGTGTTAGTATTCGGCTTCCATTAGCCCATAAAAAGCAAATGAGGTAAAAGTACCCAAGAATTTTGTGCGATATTTCAATCAAAATTCAATCTTGCAGAATTTCTCGAGGAAAAGTTTGCTAGTAACCGAACAGATATTGGTAATCTTTTTGCCGAATTTTTCTGTTAAAATTTTTCAGTGCTCAATGCATATTCCCTGCTTCAATAAATATATATGTATAATTGGCGCGTACACCCTTTTTTGGGAGTTTGGAAGAGCTCCTCCTTCTGACACCGGAAATGAAACTTCATCCAAGAAGACTAAAGCGCAAAACACCCACAGATCTTGCTCGTACTGTAATATAAATAAAATTATAGAAAATTATGTTGTGTTAGTAAAATTATAGCTAAATACCACCGAAGACAAAAATGTTCTCTTCCAAAGGGAAAAGACGTTTTAATTCCAAACCCCAATACCAATTATATATATTTAATTGGCGCGTACACCCTTTTTTGGGGGTTTGGCCGAGCTCCTCCTCCTATTTGTTGTGTGTGTCTTGATGTTGTTCCACAAATGGAGGGACCTACAGTTTCAAGCCGACTCCGAACGGCAGATATTTTCATAAGGAGCTTTTTCATGACAGAAATACACTTGGAGGTTTGCCATTGGCTGCCGAGGGGCGACCGCTATTAGAAAAAACTTTTTTTCGTTTTGGGGTTTCACCGAGATTCGAACCTACGTTCTCCGAATTGTCGATAATGCAGTGTGAAAATATATTATCTATTGACTTAGCATTAAATTCCCCATTTACCATATACTTGTAAAAATTTTCACATCTACAATATATGTATATACACATGTACCTGCCAATTTATAAACATAAGCACATATCTACATATGTTTATGTACCATATTAGCCATATATTTATGCAGAAATTTCGAGTATTCATGTATGTACGTAAGTCGATATGCCTTCAATCAATTGTTCTTCTTCCACGTGTTTAGCCTAATTTGGCACTGAATAAATAAGTTTCTCCCACACATTCACACACACTATCATGCTTTATTCTCTCTTCCAAAAACAAAACTTAAGCTACCAATACCACACCAAAATAGATAATCGAATCATAATAAGCTGTTGATTAATACACAGCTGAGTTGCCGATCACCAAAAGAATGCATATTAAATTGGCACACTCACACACACACACATACAATTACAATTACAATAATTTACAATTCTAAGAATCATTAAAAGCAAAATTCAACGAGTGCAAAATAATTGAACACAGTAAATTTTTGTATTATAATTGAGACATATGTACATACATTCGTACACATCGAATTAAACGGAAATCTATATTATACACAGTGTCACTCAAATTGTCAAGTCATTGCCATGCGATCGCAATACTCCAACAACCCTAACTGCACACCAAGGCGAATTATTCAATCATTCTTGACTGTACGCAAGCCTCTCTGAGCCACTCGTTGTTCTCATCATTTATGTATTTTGGTGTGTTGCTTTTGGAGCTCTCTTGAGAGGCCCGGCGGCACTGTTGCTTTTGGCGCATTTTCTCTCTAGCGCTTGTTTGGCGTATGTATGTATGTGATTTCCATCAGTATCAGCTGGGTGAAGCAGCTGTTAGCTGTTGCTTGATCTCTTATGCTTCCAGCGCAGCAGGTGTTTCTGGCTAACGCGACTTAGAGTAACCCATATAAATATTACATGACTTTTCTCGCTTTCCAGTAAATGCAATTTTTTCCGCTTTACATTTTACTTTCGTTTCGTTAATTATACCCATAAAAAGTTTTTGGTTTTGCATTCTTGCATGAAGTGCAATTGCATGTTTACGCCTACTGTTTTTATTTTATATATGTCATTAGGATTGTTCAGCTTCATTCACAACTACTCATGTAATCAGCAGTGGCTTCGTTTCACTTCAGTAAATTTTGTGCTTCTCATATTGCCAAGCAAACTACAATTAAAGCAATTAAAACTTTATAAGCTCCGTAAAACTATTTATATAAACGGTTGCGGTTTAGTTTTTGGATCATGTTTTGGGTGTTTTATGAGTGGTGTCTGAAAAGTCTTCATATGCCAGCGTGCTTTGAGTCATCTCTCACGTAAAATATAAAAATGTTTGTTGTTGGTGGATATTCAGTATTAAATGGAAAAGTTGTATCAAGTTCAGGACGAAAATGTAATTCTATTGTCTGCAGCTTAAAGAAGCGACTGAAAAGGTCACAATATATAGAAAAAGATTTAATTTGATGTACGAAAACACAAACTGGACTGCTAGACTATTTGTATTTTGGATAATTCCTAAACCAGTTATAAAGTTAAGGGGCGAAAGATATTAAATGCAACCAACATTTAATTTCCAAAGAGACTACTAAGTACTCCAGTGGGCAGGCAGTGAACAAATTAATAAATCGCCACCTCTTATGGCAACCAAACCGAGTCAGTCTCTTAATGACTACTTTTGTTGCAGAATCTATTGTCCAAATACGAATGATCCCTCACAGGCGCGGTAATTTGTATTTAAAAAGCAAAATCTGGATTTAATTTTGGACGATTTTGGACTAAAGCTTCACTGACTTCAATTGAGAGACTTACATGTGTACGTATGTATATGTATATATGTATGTTACCGGCAACTGAGTGATACACAACTGTGCTTAATAAATTAACTTAGCTGCTCAAAGACAAATTACAAGAACATAAACGCTAAATGCTCAACAAAAATCTCCAACGCCTTACAGCTGATAAGAAATCCGATTATTCTCTTTGGAAAGCCACAGCGAGAGTAAAGAAACCAATCACCCACGCCATACCTGCTCACCAATTTAGGTTTATACGGCAGACCAAATGCGTAGACTGCTCCACCATTTTCCTCGATGTCGCACAGGCGTTTGACAAACTCTGGCACGGGGGTCCAATCTACAAACTTCAAACAATACCTCCGATGCAGAGGCCTATATCAATGTTCGGTATTTTCTAATAAAGTAACCGTCAAACATAAAGGAAATTAATGCAAGGCCTGCTGCCTATTTTGACCTATTTTGTACTTATTACACTCCTCAGAAATTTCTGTTGCTGAATCCAGCAACATTTGCGGACGATACGTGGACTGGAATGTAGAACATAAAACTGAATAGAACAAAATCAGTACACGTAAACTTTACAAATAGAAAAAGTATCATCAGCCCGTCCACACGCTTGGAGCGCAAAGTACTTGTGCAAGACGCTATACGCCAAGCTGAAATGGAAGGAGAATGTTAAAATTAAAACAACTGAGCAGAATGTCAAATACAATAAACTTAATTGGCTTGTCTGCAAAAATTCAAAGCTAAGTGCCAAAAACAAACTCTTAATTTACAATCAGATTCTTAAACCAGTATGTACCTATGGTTTATTCGGAAGGACGACATACACAGAGACCCCCAGGTAAGCTCGGTCAACGACTCCATAAACTCATTCCCCATACACCAATTGTGAAGCCTCCACTCTTTGCAACGATGTATATGTCTTAAAAAGTATTATAGAAATGTAAATATATTTTTAATTCAATTCAAATAAAATGATTCAATAAACAAAAAAAATAAAAGTTGGATTTAACTTCTCCACATTTTTTGCCATTGTTTATATGACCTTTAAATATGAGCAACATCATTTTATACATATGCATATAACAATTTTTTAAATAATTTGCCAATTGATAACCAACCGTAGCTCAGATCACATGACTTAAAGTCACAAGACCAATGACAGCACATGCATACGTACATGTATAGATTCATACCCAGTCAGAAACGAATGCATAATTTTATTTTTATACGCCAATTTATGTACAGTGAAACCGCTCTTAACGGACACCTCTTTAGACGAACATCTCCCTTGGGCGGACACTTTTTCCTATACCAAATAGTATGTATGAATTTCGGAACAAATTACTCTCTCTTAAGCGGACGCTCTCTTGGCCGGACGCAAACAGTTATTTTTCATAAAATGTACACAAAATCCTCTATTGAGCGGAAGTGAAACTCTTATCAAAAGACATTAAGATTTCTTTTCATAACAAATTGAACAAAAACCTCTCCTGAGCGGACGCGAACTCCTCATAACGGACAAAGTATAAAACATGGGAGTGAGCAGTTATTTACAAACATATTTTCTAACAAGAAAATAAGCTTCTCGAAAAAATGTGAGATATGTTTTCATGCACACATTCAGTTGTGCTTACGCAGTGATTTAAAGCTATTATTTCTGGACGACGCAGCATCTCACTCTCGTGATATTCGTTTAAAGAATATCAAAATAAATTTTCTACTTAACCGTTGAGTTAAGTAATCTTAGAGGCTGGCTTGACTAAACAAATTATAAATGTATTAAAGGCAATACATTTCTTAAAAGAAGCTTGGGCAAAAGTTCAATTTGTAATGAAAGTAATCAGTTTTGAGACAATTAAGAAAGTTAATAAAAATTGATTAGATTTCAGAAAGGTTTTATTATCTTTCTAGCTTTAAATGCGTTCTTCGACTTTATGTATCTAGTTTTATTTTTCAAACACCAGTTCACATAGAAGTTATGCGTCACAAGTGGAAATGGATCGGACACACATTGCGCAAACAACGGGATGAAATCGCAAGGACAGCGCTAGACTGGAATCCCCAAGGAAGCCGTAGGTGCGGGAGACCAGCAAACACATGGAGGCGACAAGTAGCAACAGAGGCGAACAGAGCAGGCCATTCCTGGAGTCAAATTAAGCATCTAGCTCTAAACAAACGAAATTATAATTTGTTTATTGAGGCCCTATGTTTCGTCTAGAAACTATGGGAAAATATATATAATATATATATATATATATACATATATATATATTTCAAAAGTGATTACAGTAAAACTTTGCCAATTCGGATAATTCTGTAATACGGACAGAGTTTTTAATTCTTCCAAGGTAACAATTTCTATTATTTACCTTTGAGTCCAAACGGACTAGGATTTCCTTAATAAGGATCGCGTGTTGAGTAATCCAGATTTCTGGCAGTCCTGAGCTGATCTTAGCGGATTACTAAAGCTTCGTATTGTTTAAAGATTTTATTTATTCTGTTATTAAGTCTTTTATTTGCATGCTAGGTGCAATTGTACAACGCTTCTAAAAAATGTATTAGAATCGTTAATAAAAAAAATAATAAATATAAAAACATTAAGTCACAGCAAATTCAGAGAAAAATTATTCAATAGGTTATATAAAAACATAAAAATAATAATATCATAATCAACATAGCAAAACAATATTTTTTGCAGCCATTTTGCATACAACTCTAATAGGTCATTTTTCAACTGGTACAATTTTAGTCACTTCGGAACTAGTTTGTATGACTTCTTACCTCAAAAACTAGAGTGGCTTATGAGAACTACAGCTTAGTTTTTATTGCATGGAGATACAGAAATTTTATTGTGGGTATTCCTACATCTAAATACATGCATAAGTATGTATGTATGTGCACATACGCGCATGTGATGTATTCCTTGATAACCGCGGACAGCCTGTTATGCTGGAAACAGTCACCGACGTAAACGCAGTCCCCTGTCAGCTGTTACGATCAAACTAGTGAGAACCCCATGTAAATGAAATATTACTTCCTTCCGTATCGCAGATTTTATCGCAGAATTTTAGAAAATTCCCGTAGAACCCTGTCAGCTGATTGCTCTCTCACCACACAGTGCATCCAAGCAGTACATTTCGAAATCGTTTACAAAATAAACTTTGAAGAATTATAATTTTTATTAAAATAACTTAAAAAAATTGTTGAATAATGTTAATTAATAAACTATTTGCATTTGTTGGTTTTTGGCTTTGGTTTATTAAACAAAGAAAAATTGTAACTGATAACGCGGATGTGTGAAAAAGTGTGTAAGCAAAAATATCAATGGCAACATTGTGCAGATACAACCAAACATATACACACACAAACCGATGTATTGTGTAAATATGTAACAAAGAACGCAGTTGTTCTCTACGGGATGAGTTTTGCTCAGCTTTGTGTTCGTTAGGGGCTGCGGTAAGGGATTACGTACGTCGGTGACTGTTTCCAGGATTAGAATTATAAGAATAACAAAATTTATTTCATAGAACGGCGTTTTGCATGACAGCAAATTTTTTTTTAGCGTTTGATTGCTCGAAATCGTGCGTGTCAGAAACTATTAGGATTCCGAGAAGCTCTAATAAAATACATCATATTTCATGTGCAATATGCAACTATTAAGAAAGACTCAGCTTGGATGCAATTTTATTAATATTTGTTTTTATTACCGAGAAGCTTGAGCAGCAATTCGATTAAAGAAGAAGACTTCACTTTTTCCAAGAAATTAACTAGCGTTGAGATAAAAGTTATGACTACAGAACAGTTGCAAATATTTATTTTAATTACAGTGAAATTCTAATATAACTCATTTATAAGTAAACCTCATCATTTTAGTGAATGAATCACTTGCTTTTAAAAATAATCTGTATATTTGTATTTGTAATATGCAATTATTAAAAGGCGATTTAGCTAGCGAAGTAAAAAATACCATAAAGGTATATTTAATTGTAATGAACTATTCATCGTGCGTTACAAAATGCAAAATGTTGGCGACGTTATATTTAAATTTTGTATGGAAATCAACAACACCAGTGATGGTATCGTTGGAAAAAATACAAAATATTAAAATACATATTTCGTAACGAACCTTAAATAGCACAAATATCTATCTATCAGTTCTTAAATTAAGGGGGGACCCTCATTTAGACCGTCGAAAAATGCATCATTTTTGGGAATTTTTTTCTCAGGTAAAATAACTTCAAACGTTTTGTAATTCATAAAGTACTTTAATAAATGTCTTGACTGTCTACAAAAATTTTCGGAGAAGAAAAAAAACATTTTAAGTATGGAAATATACACCTCGTCCATGGCACCTCATTCTATCTGTGTACATTCTAGCGCTCTGAATTTTTTTCTGAAATAAAAAAACCAAATTTTTTTTAAAACTTTAGGATAATACCTTCGATGTGACATTTTGATTTAAAAAAAAAATGTCGAAATTGATATTTTTTACCCAGTTTTATGTTAAAAGTGATTTTTCATGCATAAAAATTGACTTTAAAATTACAAAAAAATATGAAAATCTTTTTTTTAAAAAAACACTTAATGTCACATTGAAAACAATTTAATTATCTTTAAAATGAGCTATTGTAAAGCCTGATTGGTTCAATACAGCGTTCTCAATTGTGTACACAAAATCGAAAAATGATGTTTCGAGAAAAACGCGTTTAAAGTTTTGGATACAGGCGATCAGGCGACCCGTCGCGTCCTGTTAAAAATTTTGTCACTCCTTCAAAAATACAGATATCGACTTGAAATTTTGAAAGTATATTCTTAAATAGTTGTAGAATAGATTAAAATTATTTCCAAAAAAATTTTTTTGACCCGATAAATGAGGGTCCCCCCTTAATACATTTTTTTTTATTTCATTGAGAATTATTGCTGAGCTGTCGTAGGAAATTTTACATGCCTAACAAATGCTTTCATCATGTCTTGGCGATAGGTACTTTTGCGTAAAACACGAAAATGCAAATTCGGCTCTAAAAAATAGAAACGCAGGCGTTCCAATTGCGGGGAAGCATTTTGGGTCCTCTGATTTTCCTCCTGTATACCAGTATACTCTATACTGTATGGGCCAACAAATAAAGAATAAAGCTAAACAAAAGCAAGTCAGAAAATATAATATTTTGCTTAAAAAACGATACTTACAAGTCAATCTTCATCGATGCGTCGATAATCCCATACGTCGACGAGGCCAGATATCTGAGCAAAACACTAGATGCCAAACTGAGCTGCAAAGCTTATGTAAAGAAAAAAACGAAAAGGGATTGACTTGAAATTAAATAAACTACATTATCTCATTGGTAGGAGCTCAATCCACAACAAATTACTTTCTTACACCGATTTGGACTTACGTTATACAATTTGGGTCTTGCGCTAGAAAAAGTACACCACCTCTATCCAACGTCTGCGAATAATGAGAATTTTCTGGCCGAGAACAGTTTCTAATCAAAGATTAAGGGAAGACACGAAGCAAATAGGCATAGATGACATTAAGCGCAAGAAATGCGGGTGGACCGAACTCACGTTAAGAAAGAATGCAAACAACATTGCAAATTCAGCTTTAGAATGGAACCCGATCGGTACTTAAAGCAAAGGGCGTCCCAGAGCTCTCATGGTGGCATTTCTTTTATACAGAGTTCTTGCCAATATAGAAAGTATCTACTAAATTGCGAAGTGCGCTAGGTGAGGTATTAAGATAAATTCACCCAGTTAGGGAATACAAGAATGAACGACTGCCTCAAATTCTGTCAAATTCGGTTTTAAAATAAAAAATTCTCTGGGCTAGAGAACTCAACAAAATTGGAAATGCTCCTGACCTAAGACGGGATGACATGGAAAATGACACAAGAAATGACAAATGCGAAATAATGCTGAATAACATTAAAACTGCCAACAAAGAAAAAATGTAGCAACATGCAATGAACGGTACCGACAGAATATACAATATAAAATTTAGATCATAACATAGGACATACTTACTTTAGGGAAGGTTTGAATAGGCACAGAATTTCGTTGATTTTTAAAGCTAAGAATGATTGCATTATGCTAAACGGGCTGTTTAAAAGAAACTGTTCCAACTGTAATTTAATTGAAATTTAATCAATTCCGCATTTTATAGGAAGATACCCCAAACTAAAATTTTTATCGACAGGCAGTTTTTTCTTTTCTTTTTTCATTATAAATTACAATCTGGTAATATTAACAATAAGTAATTTTTGTTGGGCTTTGGAAGTAAAATGTCGCTTCCCTATGGTGATATTTCGCTATAATTTTACTAACACAATATAGTTTTCCATAATTTTATTTATATTACAGTACGAGCAAGTGGGTGCTTTGCGGTTTAGTCTTCTTGTTTGAAGTTCCATTTCCGGTATCAGTCGCATTTCATATTTTTTGTGCTCTTATAATTGCAAGATATGCTTAATACTGCTTCTTTTTACTGTTTCTGTGACAGTGTCTTTGTCGAGGTCGCGGTGAATATCGTCATTTCTTATGTACCAATTTGCATTTGTGATTGCCTTTAGCATCTTAGATTGACTTCTCTGTATAATCTGTAGGCTATATTTACTGGCAGTTTCCCAATTTCTAGTCCGTAGGTCCATTTCCAATGTTTTTGTTGATGCTTCTTCATTGTTGTTAGCGGACATTAAAACTCTATCGTCTGTAAATGTAGCTGTCATGGATCCTCGAGTAGTTGGCGTTGCTATATGTGCTATGGTATAGTATGGGGCAGCAAGCTAATTGATCTGTACGAGCTAGCAACAGTAGCGTTCTTGTTTATCTTGGGGATCGCTATAACTTGTGCAACTTTCCATGCCAAGTTATTCCCTTGAAGAATACTCGTATGTAGTTTATTATAGTATTGGATAGCTCCTTTAGTATTTTCCCGTTTATTTGGTCATATCCCGGAGCCAGTATTTTCTAAGTTTGCCTTTTTGTTTGATTTTGTCTAAAATAAAAGCAGGGATTTTCTTTGTGGTTAAAGTGTCTAATATTGGTGTCGATTGTGTTATTGCTTTTATTATGTTACCATTTAAGTATATACAGGGTGAACGATATGAAGTGTTACCAACTTCATACTGCTTGTATCTGTAAAACAGCTAATGACATCAACGTCAAAATTGTTCTAATGACAGTATATTGTTTATAAGCCATCAAAAGCATTTGCATCTCAGTTTTGTTGATTTTTTTTTTTCTGTGATGGAATTCAAACGTAATAGGGTGATTGCGTTATATTTGGCTGAAAATCACAACCAGCCATTGTTCGCGAGCTCAGTCACCTCAAATGAATAAAATGTTTGTGTATCGCACTATAAAACGTTACAATGATACTGGTAGCATGGCAAAATGCTGTAGAGGTGGACCAAAAAAAAACCGCAACAACGCCATAAATAGTTCGGCAAGTGAAGGCTCGACTTGAACGAAATCCACGTCGAAGTGAAAGAAAAATGGCCAAAGAACTGAAAATATCAAAATATCACAAGACAGCATTCGACGCATATTGAAAAATGAGCTCAAGGTCAAGGCTTACAAGTTCCAAAAAGCACACGATCTTTCACCCCAGCAAAAAAAGGTTCGGTGCGAAAGAGCAAAGGAGTTGTTGCGTTTGCACGAACGCACAGTGGTCCCGCTGCGTAGGAAGAGCGGTCATAGGAACTTTTGGCGTGATAAATGACTTTTTAGTACGTTTTTAAGTTGATAAATGTTTTTATTTGTTAAAAAAACATTAAGACATATAAAAAGTAATATATATATAATAAGAATATATATAAGATATAATAATAATAATATATAATAAAGTAATATATAATTAATATAAAAAGTCAAAAAAAAAATTAGGTACACACTTTTTTTACATAACATTTTTTTGTTCCGTTTAAGGTTTTGCATAAATCTTAAATTATAAACAGTAATAGAAAAAAACATTAAATTCCGAAAGGATGAGTTAACTTATTCTTATTTATGAAAATAATAAAATATTCACTTTCCAAAAAGTTAATGTACTTAGAAATACAAAACTTTTAACTCAGTAAATCTAACACTTCTCTTGACATCATAGATTTCTTTTTACATGGTAATTTTCGTAGACTAGATATAAATGGATCGGAATTAAGAAGAAGCCTGTGTAAAAGATCCGTGTAAGTTACAGTTCTTGAGTGCTTTCTGGTATTATCACGTCTGAATTGTTTCACTAATTTATTACATGATTCAGCTGCCTCCTCTGATAATTCTCCAATTGATAATAAACAATGATCGATTACCTCCGGCCCATGAATGAGCACTTTATGAACTGATGCAGGTAAATTATACCATGAATATTTACTAACTAGAATTTTAGCAGTGTCTAGTGCGTATATTTTGAATTTATTCGAATTAATTTTAAAACCAGATGAAAGACATTGTAGGAGATAACTACATCTGTCTATAACGTGTTTGTCTATCCCTGTGATTTCGGATGATATGGTTGAATGAAGGAAAAATTTTCGTGCTGTATTTCCATCATTAGAGGTGCCACTTCCTCCACTTCGCGGTTTGTCAACTATCAAGCCTAATTGTTCTCTAAACTCCCTCTGAACGAATTCCTTTCTCTTAGCTAAAAGTGCTTTTTCCTCAGATGAACGTGCTTGCCACCTTTTAAATTCGATTCTTTAAGAAATATGAATAAAGTATTCAAAAAATCTAATCTAAGAATGCATAGGTTATAAACCAAATTCAAATCTACTGGAGTTTACTTCTTTGTTTCTACACTTTTCTACGTCATTCATTTCTTTAGGTGTCGCACCACAAATCTAACATTTACTCGTAAATGAGTCACATAGGTACAGATTAGACCCTATATCAAGCGCAGTCGCAGGTCATCGCAGCTGGAAACTATTTTTCCTTAAAGAGGACATATGTAAGAATATTTTAATGTATGTTTCATTTGTGCGAATTCGTGCGAACTTAGTTAAAACTTTACAAACTTCTTATAAAAAAAAAAAAATGGGAAATTTTAAAGTACGTATTTCGTACGGTCTGAAAACCCATCAAATAATAATTAAAAAAGATAAGAAAACGTTCAACATGTTTTACATACCTTCAACTTGAATTTCCATTGTACAACAGGTCATAAACACAGTAATTCTTAGAAAAATAACACTTCCCGGAACTGCGTAAGTACGGAGCGGAGACCACGCTAACTATCACTTTTCAAATTCTCTTACTTTGGAGGCACAATTTTAAGTGAAGTGTTTGTGCAGTTGAAATTTCTTTTATACTCTAAGTTACTATGACTAATGAACTAACATTTAGCTAAATATTGTTGCATAATTTTAACATGACTATTTTCATCCAATGTCCTATGGCGGAACCACTGTGGAACGTGACGAATTTCCTAACATTGTGTTTTCTGATGAAAAAAAATTCCCAATTGAGCAGTTCATAAACACTTTAACCGATCGTGTTGGCTTGACCGAACGCTCATACGAGAATTTGAGCCTACGTATGGGCACTCGAAGCAATTTCCCATCGCAAGTAATGGTTTGGGCCGCAGTGGCCGCTGATGGACGCTCTCCAATCGTTTTTATCGAGTCTGGTGTCAAAGTGAATGTGACCTATTATCGGGAAAATGTTTTAGAGCCGTGGACACGCAAACATTTCGGTCGTAGACCATGGACGCTCCAAAAGGACTCGGCAACGTCTCATAAACTCGTATGAACCAAGAATGGTTAAAAAATCATGTTCCACACTTCATTTCGCCCACACAATGGCTTCCGAATTCGTCAGACACAAATCCGATGGACTACTCCATCTGGTCCGTTTTGGAGAGCAATGTGAGGACTAAAAAATATGCCAGTATGGATGCGCTGAAAAAAGCGATTATACGAGAATGGGCCAAAATACCTCAAGATCACATTCGTGGAGCATGCAGCTCATTGTTTGACCGTTTCAAGGCTATAGTCAAGGCAAATGGTGGTCATAAAGTGAATATATGTTAAAATTGTAATCATTTTTGAACAGTTTTGTCTTTCAAATCAATAAAACACAAAAAAGTTATGGAGTTTTGAATATGTAACACTTCATATCGTTTACCCTGTACATATATGCATTGTCTAGTTTGGTGGTGGATTTCAAAGAGACTATAGTTTCCATGTTTTCTTTTATGACATCACGAAATATATATATATATACAAACTTTGTTATTGGCGCTGACGAGGTTGGCAATTTATTTTGGATGAATAATATGGCAATGCTGTATGTTCATTTTAATGTAATATATTTTTTGTAATATATTTTTTATAATTTATTTTTATAGGTTATCTCATTAATAAAAATGTTTCTATCTATCCATATAACGAATGAAAGTTATTTCTTTTTTCTTAAATATATGTCTAAATTTTGTATGCTGCTACGCACAGCAAAATTATAATACCCTTGTGCCCAAATGCGCGCGAGCGTAAAAAACACAAAAAACTAGCTTATTCACCAAGCTTGTGCAGTCATGTTAAATAAGTGTCAAACATTTATATTGCGAATAACTTCGACCAATAAATTATGTCAACTGATGCAAGTTTTGACGCAAAATCCTTAATTCCAAAATAACCAAACTTATCACTAGAAATATTTTTAAATTGGAAACTAAATTATTAGGAGTTTATTGGCGTATGCAAATTCGTTAATTATTATGTGGTGTCCAATTATAAAATCAAATATTGCTCATGTCCATACATATTTACACAAGTACAAGCCGTTCTTTCGAGCGCACACACTTCCATAATGGCAGTAGGAAAACTAAATAATACCACAAATATTTATTCCAATGCGCAATTATGTTTGATGGAACTTCAAAATAAGCAACAAAATATGTAAGAGTCAATAATTGTTTATTTTGCTAACAAATGGCATTGAATTTTTCCAATTGCGCGTTGATCTTGAAATTTGTACTTGGGATTATTCATTCTTACCATATTTGATTAAGGTGGCAGGTGTTGGCTGGTACAATTAGCGTCGAAAAACTTGACGTTTTCAAGCGTTAACTCACAATATAACCGAAAAGAAGTACTGAAAAGAAATTAGAGCTCTTTCATGTCAAGCGAAGCAAGAATTTTGGGTATTGTCGCAAATTCCTCTAAAAAGTGGTACATTTGTTAGCTTGAGTATGCGCTAGGTGTGCCAATTAACCCCCATTGCAAAAGCTGTGGGACCGTTCAAAGAAAGATACTGTTCAGCACTTTCTCTGTAAATGTCCGTGTTTGGCAGCCAGGCGATTAAGTTTCCTGCATGCTCCTTTCTTCGACAATCTGGTGCAGTGCGCCAACCTAAGTCCCATCAATCTTCTCCATCACATCAGCAGCTCTGGTTGGATGAAGATATCTGCCCGTTGGAGGCCTCATAAAGGTATCAAAACGTCGCTTTAATGCAACTTGGGGAGTGCCAGAGTGGTACTTCAACCATTTCCCCACCTACCTAGCTTGAGTATAATAAGAAGTAAGCCGAGGCACATTGAACAGTATCAACAGTAGAGTAAAAATATCCAGGGTAATGTATTTTGTTTTTGCTTTTGTTTCCTATAACGTCAAAATCTATATACAGTTTTGCATAATTTAACAATTTAGAGATGATGCCTGCTTAAAAGTAGAAGCTTGAGAAAATACTACAGGAGTGTATTGAGACAAAGGGGTTAAAAAAGCAATATAAAGTTCCCATATAACTAATATATACAAGCTGTTTCAACAGTAAATTAATCTTTTAGTATAAAATATACTTTTGGGAAAAATTTGTTTGGAAACAAATTATTATTTTTTTTTAATTTGAGAATATTTTTTGTCAAGTAAACAGAGCCTAATACGAGCATTTCACTTTTGGCCAGAAAAAGTCATAACGTGTCTAACACAAGGTTCTTATTTCCAGCACGGAAGTAGGATCACGTCTCCCACATATTGCTTTAAGGCAAAGAGTTAAAACCACGGAATTGCGAAGAAAAGTTTGAAAGTTTTTCTTTGATGCTTTGTTGGACTTTTATACAAAAAATAGTTAGTACTAAAAAAAAATAGTCGAAACTAGTGAACATGTTGATGTGCTATCGTTTTGTCGGTGAGTGTAAATACTTCCCTAAATAATTTGTTAACTTTGTCCAAACGTAAAAACTTTCAGTAATTGTGGAGGGATTACTCAACCGCAACTTATATCAGTATGACAGGCATTTTTCTGCCTCCCGTCTAAAAACCAGTTGTCAACATAATTCACACTTTTCAAATTTCCATCGAGAAAAACAACTACCAATTAGCTGAGAGAATTGATAATTATTAATTCAATTAAACGCCTGAGTGACTGACAAAAAGTCCCATTATAGTATTTCCGGGCATCCGCAATCAGATACTGACAAATTGGTATTTAATTATTATTGACTTTTTTTGGTAAAAAAAATATGTATCTAGGAAATTGTTGTTGGAATTGTTATTTTCGTTCGCTTTTTTTTTTGTTTTTTTGATTTGTTCTTTATTTTCTTTTTTTTCGTGGCTTACTTTTTTAGAAAACCAGCTAATCAAACGCAGAGCTTAGCAGTGGCGCATGATGTCTTGCGGCGGCATTGTTTTTCAGGCTTATCAATAATCATTGCCACCCAAGTCGCACTCAATTGTCGTCACTTAATATTCGATAAGGCGGAAAATAAAACTGAGTGCCACTAGTTTTGAACAATTATTTAATTTTAGTTAATTGAGAAATTGACATTGAAGAGCCAAAGTGGTTGTTAAAAGTAAACGAGTGAAGATAACTGTAGCAAAAAAGAAGTTGCTTTGTGAACCATAAAGCAAAAGCATCAACGAACAAACACACGACACACAATACGCTCTGCACACACACACACACAGGCAACACGGACAGTCCAACTCAACCCTGTGGAGCGTTTAAGCTGAATCACATGATCGGATAAAAAACAAAAAAAAACAAAAACAGTTACTCTAAACTAAAAATAAAAAATATTTCTCCACACCATTCTTCCAATAAAAAATTGAAGGTCCATTTGATAAAAATCTGCTAAAGCTTTTTACAAGAGGTAAATAGCATTAACATTAAACATTGTAAGTCAGTAAGTCACCAACACAGCTAAATGAGGCTAAGTTCCATTAAATGTCTGCTACCAATTAAACGTTACCAGACACAGTAAGTTGACTTTGACTCGCTTGTGGCGTTAGGTAACCAGTTTGTAGCCAAAAAACACAAAATTTAATGAAAAAAATTAAATCGCTTAAAAGCGTGTATTTTGAATGGCGAAATTATGTAATAGCGCTAAGCTGACTGAGTGAATGACTGCGAGTTGAGTAAGTCCCAGCACAAGAGTTGAGCGGAGGCAAGGAAACGAGCTTGTATGAGTGTTTGCGTGTATTAAAAGTAAAAGGAATGCGGCTATAATTTGTAAATTTATTAAACAAGCTGTGATTAAGAGTTCGCCAGTCTTAAAAGCATACATAGACAGAATTTATTTGTGGAGAAAATTACAAAAAGAAAATATGCCCGCATGCAGTTTTGCACGGGGGTATGTATATAATTTTGTTGCTTACTCTTTTCTTGTTAAATCTAAATCTTATTTTCACGGCTGTATGTATGAACATACGAGGGTCGTTTGAGAAGCCCGTGCAAAGTCAGAGAGATGGCACTACTGGCGCCTATCGAGGATATGTTTAGTTAGTATCATCTCTTGGAAGAAAACACACCTAGTTTTAGTCAGATCGATCCATTTCTTTGTGTTTGAAGTTCATTTCAAACGCGGAAGTCGAGTGATTTTCCTTCTCCATCACGACAATTCACCAACTCACGCCTCAGCAGTTGTGATAGTTGTGATCCCAAAATTAATGTAAATAGGGTTCGAACTAAAAAAGTATAAAATTTTAATATGTCCGGTTCTTACTTATTGATCTGAAATCTGGGCATGCAAAGTTAATGATATAAACCAGATATTACCATTTGAAAGGAGCATTATAAGAAAAATCTACTGTTCTATTCGGCTTGGAGGCGACAGGTATAGTATCTGTGGTGCGATTATAATGCGTTTTATTAAAACTCAGTGAATTAGAAGGATTGGCCACATTATAAGACGCCAAATGAATGAATTCAAAAAAGTGTTTACTTTAGGAGGAGGCAGAAGAAAAGGTCGACCAAAAAAGATGGCCGACGTCATCGAAGCAGACTTGAAAGTGATGAACGCTCGTAATAGGAAAAATGTGACAAAAGAGAGAGAGAGTGAAGTGGAGGAAGATTGTTAATTAAGCTGTGGATCCCCACAGTCTATGAAGCTAAGAAGAAGAAGAAGATAGGTTCACTTTTCACACCCCCCTATTGTCCAGACTTCGCTTCCTTGCATCCCTCGAACTACGATTTGCTCCCCAATTCGAAGAAATGGCTGGCGGGAAAAAGATTTTACTCAATCGAGGAGGTGATTGCAGAAATGAATGGCTATTTTCCAGACAAACTAGAACTGCGCTGGGCGAAGTGTATAAGCCTATAAAGACTATGTCGAAAAATAAAAAAAAAGTTTACCAGAAACAATTAAGTAGCTTTTATTTTTGCATGGGCTTTTCAAACGGCCCTCATATATACTGTATGTCAAGAAATTCTTTGCAAATTCTAAAATTCTGATGAAATCTGCGTTCAGATGAAAATGCGAAATAAGTAAGTTTTAACATTTTTAGTTTAGCAATTCATTTTTCAGTATATTTTCTTTGCTAATATACTTACATATGTATATAAAATGAAAATATCTGTTAAAAAGTACAAAAAAACACAAAACATTTTGCATTGCATCGAGTTGCAAAATTTGCAGTTTGCGATGTAATGAAAATCAATTAACCCAAAAGTAAGCGTTTCAGCTCCTCTTAATCACTGAAGCATATTTCAGGCTAAAGTTCCAGCCATTAATGCAGCAGCGGCCTAGTTAGGCGAAGTTGGTACTACATTTAGATAATTTTATATTTACTCCGATAGCCAAGCGGCAATTAAATCTTTTGGTGGAGTTGTCACTAACTCCGCCATTACTCGCAAACGCCGGGCGTCTCTTAACGAGATGGCGGAATATTTCCGTATCAATTTGATATGGGTGCCAGGGCATAGTGTCATACAAGGGCATAGTGTCATACCAGAGAGTAGGCAGACAAATTAGCGAGAGAGGGCACCACGAATCACCTCCGTTTTGATATGGAGATTGACTACAAAAAAAATTAGGCCAAAATCAGACGTCAGGCACTCAAAGGCGCTACTTAATCGATCAAAAAACGTATAAATGTTAATTGCTTTGATCACAAGCCACTCTCTCCTAGGTTTACATGCTCAAAGTTTGAACGTACCTAATTTCGACTATTTCAGAAGCTAGAAGAATGAAGAGGAGGAAGAGTCTGACAGACATCTTCGGTATCATTGTCCTACGTGGCATGCCACTGGCTTTATACACTTTGGCTCATCGTTCTTGAATGATACTTATGACCTTAGAAATATAAGCGTCCCCCAGATCAATGGGTTTGTACTTAAAAAAAATATTTTAACGAAGAGTACCAGATAAGCTGCTACTGGCGTATAACAATGAATCGGCAACACTTCTACCTACCTAACCCTAAATTCGATCAAATTTTCAATGCCATTAATCATTTTTGACATAGAAGCAATCGGATTCTAGACGTTTTACAGTCCAAAAACCTTTACTCATCTTCTCTAATAAACTCTTATTCTTCTTCTTGGTCAAGTACAACAAGTACAGCCAACGAAACCGCTGGATCTTTATTCACTCTTTGAAATTTTAGGAAACAGAACACCAGCTTCCATTCCATTAGTGCCATTTAAACCTTTAGTAAATATATGTAACTCGCGGCCGACGTAGCCGTACGAATGGCTTGTTGGGTGGCTACCATTCGGTAGTAACCTGAACGAAACCAGGAAAGTTATGCTAAAATTTTGCACATACAAAATTGTTTCTCAATATTTTATTGATTTATTTCTCTGAGATATGTGGGTGTATATGTGAGACTTTAAGTTTCTATAACACTTCTACAGAATATGGACAAATGTAGAATGTTGCTTCTAAAGACAATTTTCCAAAACGGAGGGCACCGTTAAATTTAAAAGGCTCCAATTAGGTAGGATCAACCATCAAAACTTTGAAAAAAGTTGAAAATTTGAGCACAGTGTTATTAATTAGTAGTTACTTTTGCAAATAACACAAAAAAAAGAAATAAAAACAATGATATTTTTGCATAAAATTAAAATTTTTGTACTTAGTGTGAAAATTCTGTGTGATTATTTTTAAAAATCGGATGAAGGCTAATTTAGATAAATGTGGCTACTCGTCTCTATTAACCATTCCGCTACATTGGGTGCGGAAAGGTTCCCAGCAAAGCATTCAGAGTTTAAATGATGGCCCAGTACATCTGAAACCAGTTCATTTCGCTTTTATCTAAAGCATAAAACGCATTACTTTTATTGTAGAATCGCTTAAATTATATTGCAACTTACTATTCTATACTATACAAATTACTACTCACAATTCGGTCGCTGCTTACTTAGGTATTGTACTATAAATGCAGCCTGATTCCCTTATCATTAGTAGAACACAAATAAATATTACATGCCATATAACAAAAGAAAATAGCGGAGAGGAAGTTTGCCGTAGTAGCTGTTAAATATTTACTTAACAACTATCATATTTTATCTAATCAAATAAATATTCATTCGCTTTATGTGCTTGCAGTTCCATAAAAGAGGGTACATCAACAACCAACAAATACTTCAAAGCCTACCTTATCGCAGAGAAAAACCTGTTTAGTACAAAACTAAATTTGCATACATAAAAGACAAACGAAAGCTGTAAAAATGGCCACAGTCGCTAACACCACCACCACTACCATCACCACTACCACCGCAGCAACAACGATCACCGCTCCAACACTTGTCGCCAGCATTAGTAGCGAAGATGCGCCCTCAACGCCCACGCTGAGTGATGCGAATTTCGACGAATTCAATGTTTCTTACAGCGTTTACGTACATCCCACCTTATCAGAGTACTACACGAGTAAGTACACACATACATATGCGCATATACACAGTTATCCTTTTAAGCCTATTAACTTATTCACATTTTACTTCTCTTCCACAGATCTCACACCATTCGTCACACTTTCCCTCTTTGTCTCCATACTGATTCTTATGCTCAACATTTCCATTTTCCTCACCACAGTCGCAAAACTGAAACAGCGTTTGCGCAAACCTCTGATCGGTCCTTCCATAGCTCTCATCTCCCTATATCCACTTATCAGCCTTGCGGCATTGCTCACTCTGTTCTTACCCAAGATTTGGTTCAGCTGCCACACTGTGATGCATCTCTCGTTTACTGTCGGTGCGATTATCTTCTATCAGTTATGCCTTCATTATATTGGCTCTGAGGTGAGCTTCATCAAAGAGACAGCGGGTATGGCTGTGCCGATTAGAACACCGCCATTGTGTTGTTGTTGTATATGCTTGCCAGGCGTGACGCCCACAAAAGGCCGATTTGTTATATTGCGTTGCATGGTGTATCAGATGGTATTCGTGCAGGGCAGCATAATGTTGGTGTTGAATGGAATCTACTACAATGACGTGGTGAGTTGAACGACGATAGCGAAGTACTGTTGTTGCTGTTTCATGTTTTTTTTTTCATATTACATCTAAATAATTACACTGGCATAATAATAAATAACAGACCGTACGTGTATAACATAAGTTGTCAGTGGGGGCTATAATAAATTATTTTGGCATATAGTTAATTTTTTTCTTTTTTTTTTTGTTTGCGGTTCAACATTAGTTATTGAAAGACAAATGAAATGAAAATATAAATTAATCAGTACACAACCAATTACAAGCAGACTACGAGAATTCATTAGGAATAAGCTCCCTGTATTTGAGGCGGGTGGATAAGAATTTTTACAGAGCTTTATAATCACTACCGCTCAAAATCATGTTTATATTTAAGAGATCCAATGTATTTTCACCAAAATGTTCACAACGATAATTTGTATGGACCGGACAGGTACCAATGGTGTGCTGAGTATTTTCCAGGATATCCAAATTACAAGCTGGACAAACGGTAAAAGTTAATTTTTTAAAAGACCTTGCATTTTGATTAAGGAGCCCAAACTTTGTTTTTTTTTTTTTGTCGGGACAACTAGCAAGTGGTGGTCCGCCGTCTCATCCTCCTCTTCCCAAGCTGGGCAGAGTACACTGTCTGAGATGCGCAACCTTTCCATGTGCTTTACCCACAGAAAGTGGCCCGTCATCAGTCCAACCAGCCGTCTGCACTCCCCTCTGCTTAATGACAGAAGGGTTTGCGACAGTCGATCGGACATGACAGGTAACAACAGTTTAGTCCATCTGCAGCCTCTCTCAGCCTGCCAAGCTCGCTTGTGGGTGGTAGTTACCCATTTGCTAACCGTGGCTGTGATGGCCGCAGAACGGAGTGGCAAAACGGGCTCTGGGCCAAAGAAGTTGGCCTCAGAGCCTATCTTAGCTAAGGAGTCAGAGGTCTCGTTACCCGCGATACCCACGTGTCCCCGGACCCATGTTAGCATCAGGCTATTATGTCTACCGACATAGTTCAGTTTGGATTTATAGGACTTGACAAGCCCTGATGTGGTTGGAGGGCTGTCTAAGGCCATAAGCGCAGCTTGGCTGTCGCTGCAGACACATATAGATCTGCCTCTCCATCGTTTTTCCACAACAAAGTTCATCGCTTCTTGAACTGCATACACCTCGGCTTGAAACACAGATGCATGCATTCCAAGAGCAAAGTGCTGTTTTGTCCCGCTGGATTCCACGTAGACCCCAGAGCCGGAGCCATCCGTAAAAATGCGAAAACAGTGTTTGCCGGGCTCATTTTCTGAGTCTTCCTCAACTGAGCCTATGGTAGCACTACACTGTATCTCTTTTCAAGTACGACTCTTGATGGCATGGAGTCAAGGGGCATGGAGAATATCAAACATATAGCACAAGAAGACAAGTCAACAAGTCGACACTAAATTGGTTGATGTTTGTGAGTGATAGACAAGGATACAAATTGTCAGATGCAGATTTTTTGGCTGAGTTTAAAAATACCGAGAATTCTTTGACATCTAGTTTTCTATAAATTTGCGGAATATATGCCCAAGGAAGCAAAAGAAAAGACATTTAACGCGAAGTATAAATGCAAATATAATGTAACATATGGGCTGAAAAGTCCCGAGCCGAACACATATTAGGTGCACAACTAAGTTCTCGCTGTATTTTTGATGAAAATACAACTTTATTCTGAAAAAATGGTTACAAGTGAATCATTGAAAGTATTGCCCGTCGCTGGCTACTATTTTTCCCCATCTTTCTGGTAGATCTCGTATACCGTCGCTGTAAAAAAGAAAATCTTTTGAGGCTATCCACGGATAAAGCCTTTTCTTAATGTCTTCATACCAATGGAACTGCTGGTTCAGCTAGACCATGTGCCATCGATCGGAACAGGTGATAATCGGACGGCGCAATATCTGGAGAATATGGCGGGTGGGGTAGGATTTCCCATTTCAGTGTTTCCAGGTAGGTTTTAACGGGTTTGGCAACGTGAGGCCGAGCGTTATCATGCTGTAGAATCACTTGTTCTTCTGCTTCTCGCGCAATGCTCAGCTCAATCGCATCAATTGAAGTCGATACCGATCCCCAGTGATGGTTTCGCCTGGTTTTAACAGTTCATAATAAATAACACCAACTTGGTCACACCAAATACATAGCATAACCTTTGCAGTGTGAATATTCGGCCGAGGCGACGACGTAGAAGCATGACCGGGCAGTCCCATGACTTTCTTTTCTTTTGGACTGCTGTAATGAATCCATTTTTCATCACCCGTCATGATGCGATGAAGGAACGCCTTCCTTTTTTGCCGCTGGAGCAGTTGTTCACAGGCGAAAAAACGACGTTCAACATCCCTTGGTTTTAACTCATAAGGAACCTAAGTCCCCTATTTCTGAATCATTCCCAAAGCATGCAATCGCTTGGAAATGGATTAGCGGGTAACTCCTAATACTGAAGTAAGATCTTCTTGCGTTTGACACGGATCCTCATTGAGCAATGCCTCCAATTCAGCGTCTTCGAAGGTTTTTAGCGAGAACTTAGTTGCGTACCTAATAGATGGCACTAGTTCCATAGCAGTCACCTCTTTTTCAGTTAGTACTAACCTGATACAGCTGTTACAATTTCATAATTTTCTCAGTTTTGCGAGTTATTGTTCTAAGATGGTTTTCTGACTTCAAACGTGGTCGTAGGGACACCAATGATGCACAACGCAGTGGACGTCCAAATGAACCGGTAACACCAGAAAACATCAAGAAATCCACAAAATCGTGTTGAATGATCGAAAAGTGAAGTTGCGTGAGTTAGCTGACATGGTAAAGATATCAAACGTATGCATTGGCTTTATACTTCAACAGCATTTGAGTATGAAAAAACTCTGTTCAGAGTGGGTACCGCATTTGCTCACTGTTGACCAAAAACAAGGTAATCATAAGTCAATCAAAACAATGGCAAACAAACAATGAGACAACAGATAAATCGTTCTACAAAGTGGTATTGAAATGTTAGAGTGGCGCTGTAATGATTGCGTTGTTCTTGATGGAAATTACGTTGATGAATAAAGCAAATGTTAAACAAAAAAACATGTTTTCTTTGTTAGGCCCGGGACTCCTCAGCCAATGTGTCTTTTTTTCCAGTTTCTCTAAAGTCGTAGGAGTCTTCAGTATTATTTACATTTTCCTCATTAGATGCGCAATTAAGTTTCCGGTTGTTTTTATAAAACAACTCGACAGTTCTGCGAAAAATAGAATACTGTTTAGGACATCTTTGACGAGTTAATGCCTTTGCGAGCTGTTCTTGAGTTTGGATATCAATTTCTTTCAGTAACGCTGGCAGTTACTTAAATATTTTTCGTCTTGCACAGCCCCCTTATCATCAACGTCGAAGTCACCGCTTTTAGATCATTTCCCTCAATATTCGCACAAAGTGTCGCACCCAACGCAAATCCGCACAAGGTGACTTCAGTATAGCAGCTGATTTTTTTCTTTCTTGCGGTTTGGTGGTCTGAATGTCAAAGAGCCCTGCTTCTTTGCGCTTACCGTTTTTGTTTACATTCTCAATGAAATTTTGGCATTTGAACCACCAAATTGCAAAAACAACATGCACGTAAATATTGTTGTTCCCCACCGAAGTCAACTTATATGAAATCACTTTGGGCGCATCCAGCATAATAGACCAATACCTTGCCTTCTGAGTCCCAGAAAGCAGAGTTAGCAGAGTTATAAAAGGCGTTGCTACATGGTGCAGCAGGACCTTCGGTGTAGTCAATTTTTATACAACGCAAATGCTTTCGGGGAACGGGTATTTCAAAAAATATTCTCCGGACGAAAAAGCGGGACCTGGGCGAAGCACATAGGCATAGCCTTTGTTATGGCTGGGATGGAACGCCATTCTGAACTAATGTGAAAGGCCCAGGGTGAGCGACGGATCCAAACGAGGGGGAGTTTTTTAGTCTCTGGACATACCATTGCTGCCATGGCAGCTTTGATGAGCATTAGGCATTTTAAACCCCCTCATTCGCAAAAAACAATCCCAGAAAACAGTAGTCATCATATTTCCAACCGTTTTTCGACACCACGAAGTTCATGGTGATGAATCTACATTTTCTCCCTAGTATCACTCCAATTCCAACAATGCTTTCATGTTCTTGCTGTAAGACTAAATATCTGACATAAGCACACGTCCACGTGATGTAAACTTTCTCAGCACCCATCATATGTTACGTAGACCTTAGACATATCAAGATGATCAGAGGCATGTTTAAAATTCCCTGGACGATACTTCAACTACTTATGTATTTCTGCGACTTTGTTAGGGCGTTACTTCGGTCTGAACGCTGATCTTGTTCAATTAAACCTCTGCATTGCTTGAATAAACTGTGCTGCTTATAGATCGGAGAGCGCTAAGATATATGTGGCATTTCTTCTATAATATGTTGCGTTTCCCTTTTCTTAGTCAGAAACTTAATCCCGGCAGGAAGCTTTTTGATTTTCATAAAAAATGTTTTCTCTCCGAAAGACTTGTATATTTTGTGATTTATTAAACGCTGATGCACCCATTTTTGATTCAGTTTTTCTATTTATTTTTGTATTTAGTTGCCAAGTAATGGAAGCCCTTCTAATATTTGACTTTAACGCGTAGTTGAAAAGATATTGCTAAGGTTGGTTATTTGCAATATTTTCTTAAATATCTCCATTATAAAAGTTAGTTAAGATTAGGACACCGGTGGTTACGACAAATTTTAAATGTTTTCAATCTGTAATTTTTTATAGGCAACAGTGAAATACGAAATATTTTTCAGTCGTAGAAGTGAATACATTTAAAAAGAATAAAAATAAAAATTTATATACATATTTAAATTTACTTATGTTATAATTTATTTCAAAATTTAAATATTTCTACAGAATTTTTCGCATATTATTTAGGTACATTATAAAGCCAAAGTAAAGTAAACGTAGAGACTAACGCGATAAATACTTGACAATTTTTTACTGGTGTTCTTTCTAATTACATTTTATACTATTCGTCTCCATTAGAATTGACAAATATTAGTCTCTTCAATTATTTATGAATGAATAAACTAAATTATTTAAAACTTTCGCCTACTATTTGGCGTTAACCAGCGCATAAAATATATGATGCATATCTTTATCTTTAACTAGTAATAAAAAACTAAGTGAAATTGCCAGACAAACCAGCGCCGCCTGTCTGGGCGCTAATTGCTACTCGCCAACAAAGTAAACAACAATTCCAATTTTGTTAGCAGAGCCAGTGGCTAGTCTATAAATAGAATAATACTGAATGGCAGCCGCAACAATAAAATATGTGTATTTACTTTTGTTCTTACAACAACAAAAATGTGTTCTGGTTAGACGGGTATAAATTGCGCATTGGGCATATATTTTAATACAGCCTCGGTGGCGCAGTAGGCAGCGCGTAAGTCTCATAATCTTAAGGTCGTGAGTTCGAGCCTCACCCGGGGCACAATTTTTTTTATTTATTTTTATTTTTTGCATAAATGCAATTGTTTTATTTATTAAAAAAAGAATTATCCACAGGCTTTCTTCCATGAAGTGCAGTCATACTTCTTACCATTCATCATTTCTTCCATTATACTGGGTGTTTGGGGGCTGAATATCACGGTGCGTGTTGTGAATAATATCCATGCGGACTACAGCACTACGGTGAGTGAACAAATTCTTGAAAATTAGCTGCAATAAATATAAAAAACTGTTTGCCTATTTTTTCCGCTTAGAAAAAAATGTTTTCACTGCAATTGATTTTGTTGCTATGCAAGATGCAGTACCTTATATTGGACAAACAACTGGATCGGCTATTGCTGGGTGGCGAGTATCCCATGAATCACACCATCTACAAGCAGAGTAAGTCTACTATACAACTCATAACACAATGGGTTTTCCAATAACAGGTGTTATTTTGATATTCAAAGAAAAATGTTATTTTTTAATGTAAATGATCGGATGTTTATTTCATTATAAAGAGGAAGGTATGCCATTAATAATGGAAAATAACATCAGGCAAATGACCATCACGACCACGCTTACAGGACAATATCCTTTTCATGAAATTTCCCATAACCGAATTGCAAAGTGGCTGCCCTATGAGAAAAAAGTCACAAGGTGTTAAATCACAAGATCTCGGTGGCCAATTGTGGTCACCTCTTCGAGAGATAACACGGTCCGAAAACCTTTCCCGTAAAAGATCAATGGTTTCCGGCCATAAAAATCGTTAATCATCTCTCGATAGAGCAATCAATTTACCAATAACACCTGTTATTGGAAAACCCTTTATATAGATACAAGGTGCGCAATATTAATCGCATATATTTGTTTTTGAATAACCATTTTTGAAAATACAAAAAGAAATATTATGAGTGATGGAAATCTTTATTTTGAGTTTTACCTTTTATACTGCAGCTGTTTAGCCTACAATTGTCAGATATGATTGGCGTACGTCGCCATTTGCAAAAACTTAAAATCTTCCGAAAGGGTGATTAATTTTGCGCCACCTTGTATGTACATATATTTATAACATAATATGTATAAGAAAGTGATCTCAAAAGCTCAGGCTATCGTTCTTTGATTAACTGTGAACTTTGTGTGTGAAAAAATAACATAAAGTGTTCAACAAAAATTTGAGGTGTACCTTTACCTTTACCTGTACCTTTACCTTTACCTTTACCTTTACCTTTACCTTTACCTTTACCTTTACCTTTACCTTTACCTTTACCTTTACCTTTACCTTTACCTTTACCTTTACCTTTACCTTTACCTTTACCTTTACCTTTACCTTTACCTTTACCTTTACCTTTACCTTTACCTTTACCTTTACCTTTACCTTTACCTTTACCTTTACCTTTACCTTTACCTTTACCTTTACCTTTACCTTTACCTTTACCTTTACCTTTACCTTTACCTTTACCTTTACCTTTACCTTTACCTTTACCTTTACCTTTACCTTTACCTTTACCTTTACCTTTACCTTTACTTTCACTTCTACTTTTACTTTCACTTCTACTTTTACTTTTACCTTTACTTTCACTTTTACTTCTACTTTTACTTTTATTTTTACTTTTACTTTTACTTTCAATTTTAATTTTACTTAACTTTTACTCTTAGTTTCACTTTTACACTTTTTGCTCCTACTTTTACACTTTCTTCTCGGTCATTTCACTTTTACTCTCATTTTCACTGAGAAAATTAAGTCTGAGTTGTCTCTTTTGCGTCTAATGCTCTTTCTCACTCTCTTTCTCTTTTGCAGCAATCATTAACTTCTTGGTCCTGGTGGAAATGGTGTTTGTGTCGCTATTTGCTCAACACGCTTACAAAATTCCAATTCAAATCGATGATAATTAAAGACATGCAATCTAATTTACTTAATAATTAGAACCAAGTACTTAAGTGCCGTACTTAAATGCTTACCATGCATCACACTTAGTTAGTTAGCTTGCTTCAAAAGTAATCTATGAAAATCAAATATTATTATAAACATTCAAAGTTTAGGTCCTAAGGTTTATTTTATAAAATACGTGTTTTCCAGTTTTTATTTAGTGAATCGATAGAGGCCAGGAAACCTAAAACTTTAATTTTAGCGCGAATTTGTTTTATAATATTAAATTTTACACAACTATTATTTTCTATCGAAATAGAATGAAGAAAATTGTGATAAGCACTTGCAATAGATTAGACAAATAGGTTTAGCATTAATTTAGAAATTTCAATACTTCTTAGAAAAAATAAAAAGAAATGTATAAAAAATAAATAAATCACTTTTTCACAATCCTAAATTTGGAAATGGATATTACTCAACCGGAAGTTATATATAAGTTTTCCCATTTAACCAATAAAGTGAACTTTACTAACCCAGCCAATAAACTATTCCTACAATTAAATTGCGATTAACTCTCTTTGTTTTCTCAGTTTTCTGCGTAAAAATGTATTTTCCAGGAAGGTAAGGCTGATAGCAAAATTTTATGTTATTTATTTACTTTGCCTTAACTGAACTCGCTTCCCTTTACTGTATTGAAGTTTTCATAATTTAGTCTCAACTTTATTTCTATTATAGACTTAAAGCCAATATTAATTGTAAATGTAGATTTATATGAGTTTTTTCCAAATAATATTAATCAACCTGAGACCAAATTAGGTAAACTTAAATGCGCTGTAGAAAAAATTTTACGTTTAAGGACAAAACGGTGGGTAATCCTAGATTCTACAGTATTATTTCCTTCTTTTTGGCTGCCGCAGACTGTAATTGATCAGAGAGAAGTCGTTTTCTCAGGCGCGTCCAAGGTTAACCTCTTTAAATGCAGCTCGTTTATATGGAAAAGAACCGGTGAACACTATATCGATGGCCACTTCAACATTCCGTTATATAAGGTGGAAAGCCTTTATCTGCCGAATACTTCTTGGGCAAAGTTTGATCGCAGCGATTGGAAAGCTCAAATGACGTTAACTTTCTTGGTAAATTGGTTATTATTCGGGCTAAACTCTTAGACAATTTTATCAATTTGCTATTTTTTGCTTCAGAAATATGTAAAAAATATGAATTATGTGTCAGAAATAGGGAATTATATACTGCATCGGCCTGGTGATAGCCACTGCAAGTGTCAAGAGTGCTCTGAGGTATTCTAGAAAGCGCTAAACTTCGAACATTTTGCCTCACAAACAACTGCGAAATGACGATTTACAAATAAGCCGCATCAGTAAGTGGATCTTTGTCTTGCGCCTATTGAAATAAGGATCCTGGTGCAAATGTGCTGATTAAATGAAAGTTACACGTAAATAAAATAACAAAAACAAAAAACGTAAAAAGGAGAGAATTCTCGAGGCAGCGTAAATAAAAACATTCGAAATACTGAGATCACTGCATCCAGAGTGGGTCAATTTGCTGAAATCGAGGTCAAAGTGGCAATGAGTGCATAGTACAACATTTTAGCAAATCATTTTACTGCTAGATATTATTTGTCAGCAGGACGACGACCCAAAGCGCTACTTCAGCGTAGGTATGCCAATATTAGCGGAAAACTTTGATTCTGGGGATTCGAGATACTTTCAAAGTAATACCGGGACACACACAAGACTTAAAGTAATAAATTTTTGAAGTTCAACTTAAGAAGCCACTTGATTCAGGAATCGTATTATTTTTGTTTCATCTTCTTACATATGTCATCTTTGACATTTGTTAAGTAGACAGATGTACAATTTTACATGATAGAACAACGTGTTAAAATTATTGAAACCTATTATGAAAATAGTCGATCTATAAGAACAACATAGCGCGAAATTCGTGTCTTTTTCGTGGAAATAATCACCTGAATGAATCGACAATTCAAAGGTTGGTGAAAAAAATTTCAAGAAACTGGTTCTGGCCAGGATGGAAAAAGAACTGGCTGACCAAAACCCTGAAGTCCTGTTGAATATTCTCAACCCATTCTCAAACTCAAAGTGTGGCTGAACAAACTTCAAGATCGATTTCTTGACGTTCTCAATAATTAGGCATTCATGAATTGACAGTTTGGCGGATCTTACTTATAGATGTGCTCATGGTGCACATTTCAATGATGTCACTTTTCACATACAATTGTTAAGAACCTCATTTTGAATAAAAATAGTGAAACCTGAAAGAATCCAAATTTCTATATGTTTTATTTCAAGACAACTTCTAGGCGTGACTTTTGAAATACCCTTCACAAGACACTTTCGAAAGTAATAATTAATATAAAAAGAGGTTGTCTGTAAAGTCGGTTTACTGACGATAATTTAACGTGACAACGTCACAAGAAAATATTGATGGAATGGTTGCAATTTTCAAAACAAAATTTTAATTTTATTTGCTTGATAGATATTTTCCATGGATATAGGGGAGGAGGTAAATGGAATTGCAATGGAGTAGGTCAAGTTACATTTACACAAACGTGGAAAATGACGAAACATTTATCAAATTCATGAAAGATATCTTCAATTTCGATTGTGCATCAGACGTTAATAAGTCAACAACACTAAGAGGCACCATCATCGATTTGCCTTTTTCAAGACACTTTACACTCGAAACACTCCCTTTCATTTCCTACTTTTTCTATCATCGTCCTATTCTCAACAGAGAAATGGTTCACTACCATGCACACAGGAAGAAGGCATATGCAAATACAAGTATGTGAATTTATATACAATTGCGCATGTACATACATACATATATATGCTCACTCAAGTAGGACAGAGCCAGATGTCGAACGTTGCCGAACGCGGGGGCCGATTGTGCTCTTTGTCGTTCGTTCCGCGCTCTCGCTTGCAGTTCAAACACATTAGCTTACATTTGCTCGCGTACGGAATAGATTCGTATATTTGATATGTCCATATGACTTGTATGCATCTTTACATATAGATTTGTTCTTTTTGAAAATTGTGCGAAATTGTATATGTATATGCATGTTTATATACATATATTAGTATACAACATATCTTATAAGGTATATGGTAAATATTACCATACATTTTTTCCTTCATATATAATAAAATAATTAATAATAATAACATTAAAACAACAGGTATTATTAACAAACTTGGTTTTATTTTAAATTCTTCAAGTAAATCAAATTAGTAATAATCAATAAGAAGGCATATGCAAATACAAGTATGTGAATTTATATACAATTGCGCATGTACATACATACATATATATGCTCACTTAAGTAGGAGAGAGCAAGATGTCGAACGTTGCCGTTCATTTGCTTTGTTCGTTCCGCGCTTTCGCTTGCAGTTCATTCAAGGTAACGGAAATGAGCAAGGTAACGACAAATGAGCAAGGTAACGACACATTTTTTCGTGCGTGCAGCCGGCTAAATCGAATTATAAGCCGTTATCACGTCAAAAAGTATTAACCAAGATTTGCAAAAATAAAACTTTTATATATTGGCATATTTATAATAAACCACACTTATACATTTTGCTACTCTTTGTTACGATTTTTTGTGCATTTTCTCAATATAAAAAATTGTTTTTGTTTCTTTCAATTCGATATTTAAAGTTTTTCGGTACCCCAGAACGAGCACAAAATTTACAAAACCTGAAAAATACTGTGACTGTCGTACTTATTTCAGCGTCAGTAAGATAAAGGGTGTTTTTTTTATAGGATAGGTTTTCAAGTTGGCACTACTTTTTTCGTAGATGGTCCTTTTGACAGCTGTCACTTGATTTATGCTCAGTTTGGTTTGCCATTCAGTGATGGTAAATGTAGGGAAAATTCCCTACATGTAGGGATTTTTGTCGAAAAATGTGGGTGTAGGGAAAAGAGGGACAGATTGTTTTAAATTCTGTAAATGTAGGGAATTTTCAAGAAGGACAAAACAAATTTTAAAATAGTGGGGTAAAATTAAAAAAGTGCATTTAAAATAAAAATCTGCGGTAAGATTTCATGCCAGACTTCTTTTCCTTATGGCAGCATACTTTTAAAAGTGTTAATATGGCAACATTGCCTGTTTTCGTTAACGATTTTTTCTTTGCGCGAAAATTATTAGTTGTCCCACATTTTCTGGTGCTTTTCACTTTTGAAGTAAGTTTGCAATTATTTTAGTTTTAGCTTTTTTATATGTATTTAAAATGCATATATTTTACAAAAATGAGCTCCTCCTCTTCGACTGACTCTTCGGAGGAACACCAGAAAAACCAATGCGAGTATCGGAAACAAAAGTTCAATAATAAGAGGCTTGACGGCGAAATTTTAGTGGCTAGTTTGAAGCTCTGGCTAACGATCCATTCAAATGCAAATGCTCTGTGTGCAACAAAGTTTTGAGCTGTGGCAAGTCTGATTTACCGAAGCACGCCGAAACAAAAATGCACCAAAAAATATGAAGGCAATTAAAAAGACATCTAAAATAAAGCGAGTAAACCAAATAGTTCCAGAAATTTCGAATTAAGACTTAGCATGTTCTTCGCTGAGCATAATGTTGCGCTACAAGTGGTGGACCATTTATTCCCACTCTTAAAAGAAATCGTGCCCGATTCTGAAATAATAAAAAACTCTGAGCTCGGAAGAAAGAAGTGCAACAGCATAATAAAAAATGAATTGGCAAAAGAGGAAAAAGACAATTTAGTTAAAAGAATTAAAAGTAAACAAATTTTCCATAATGATCGATGAGAGACATCGCACTCAATAAGCATATGTGTCTTATGGTGAGATTTTTCGACGAGGAAAGCGAGCGGCTTGTGGTTAAGCTGCTGGATCTTATTCCAATAAGAACTGATTGCACTGCAGAAGCTCTGTACGGAATTTTTAAAAAATCTTAAGCATATAATTCAATTTTGACGTTGCAATTGCCTCATTACAGTGTAAAGACAGGAGAAAAAAATGTAGGGAATTTCGTAGGGAAAATTTGTTGTAAGCGTAGGGAAAAGTAGGGAATTTTTTTGGGCTGTGTAGGGATTTTTCAAAAAACCATTTACCATCACTGTTGCCATTTCATAATGAATAGACTTACACCTGAACAACGTTTGCAAATAGTGCAAATTTGAGCCCAAAACGAGATGGCCACCGATCCCGATTTTCACAAGAAAATTTTGTTCAGCGATGAAGCTCACTTTTGGTTGAATGGGTATGCCAATAAGCAAAATTGTCGCATTTGGAGTGAACATAATCCACAAGCCATTGCTGAGACGCCGTTGCATTCTCAAAAAGTCACTGTTTGGTGTGCTCTATGGGCAGAGGGAATCATTGGTCCATATTTCTTTAAAAATGAAGCCGGCCATAATGTTACAGTCAATGGAGAGCGCTATAGAGCCATGATTAATGACTTTTTCATGCCTGAATTGGACGATGTTGATGTGGACGACCTTTGGTTCCAACAAGACGGCGCTACATGCCATACAGCCAACGCAACAATCGATTTATTGAAGGAAACTTTTGGTGAGCGCATTATCTCGCGCCGTGGACCTGTGGCGTGGCTTCCAAGATCGTGCGATATAACACCGCTGGACTATTTCTTGTGGGGCTATGTGAAGTCGCTTGTCTACGCATATAAGCCCGAGACGATTGACGTCTTGGAAGAGAATATTCGGCGCGTTATTGCTGACATACGGCCCCAATTGCTGCAAAAAGTGGTCGAAAATTGGGCCTCTCGGCTGGAATTTATTCGAGCCAGCCGCGGCGGCCACTTGCCCGAAATCATTTTTAAAACATAATGGCAAACCTTTATCTTTATAATAAAGCTAAATTCTTGGCCATAACATTAAATTATATACGTTTTATTTCATCTTGAAAACCTAACCTCTAAAAAAAACACCCTTTATAAATCCCCGACTTAAAACCAAGAGAAAACCAGTAGTGAATTGCACAGTGGAACAACTATTTTTGAGTCCCTAATAAAAGTTAGATGGACAGTCAAAATAATTAAGCTAAGTCTCATAGTACTTTTTACCAGTTTTTCAGCATAAACTTAAATGTGACGCCTTCACTTATGAGCTTTATTTTTTCTTTTTTGTGTATTTGTATGGTTCGTGTGGCCCGTTTTTGAAAAAAGATTTAAGTTAGAGATTTTAAGTGCTTAGCAAATAATTTAAGAAGGAGATTTCAGACGACACAGTATAGTATTTAACTTTTTAACGCCTCTGGGACAAGTACATCCCTCCTGCAAGAATAATGAAATACCAGCAAGACCTAAATATAGACGCTATCTGCTTATTAGTGTAATATTTTTACAGTTTTTATAAAAATACATTATTCTAGTAGTATTTGTATACAGATACTCAGTGGTAATAAGACATATTTAAAACTTAAGTTTTCTAATTTTCAAATTTAGATCTAGAAACAACAACCTCGAAACTCTATACTGTACATTTTTCGAAAGAAATAACGTATTTTAAAAACGTTATCGCCTAAGCCTAATAAATATTTTACATTTGGTCCAATATACCTTCGCGTTTTCGGAGCAGTAAAACCCGATTTCTTTATTTCTGAAAATTTATAGGTACCAGTAAATTTAAAATTTTACATGAATTTCCATAACAAGCCGTTTGTGTTTCCTGGTTGTCTGAAGAATAATGTCCATTTACTACAAAGAAGTTCAGCAAAATTCTCAAAGCCACCACAGATCAACAATTTAAAAACTTTTTATGTTGAAGTCCGCGGACACGAAACGACTTTTTTTGAGTTATAATCCGCAAAAAGTGTTGATAATTTTCCTACCAGCGGTATTTTAAGCCGGCTCCGAACGGCAGGTGATTTTGTATGAGTAACTTTTTAATGACAGAAATACATTCGGAGGTTTGCCATTGTCTGCCGAGGGACGATTGGTATTAAAAACCCCTTTTTATAATTTGGAATTTCGAACCTGGACCATACCGAATGGTAGTTACGCACAGTACTTTGGTCTACGACGTCCGTGAAACCATTAAAAAGTTCCATCCTTTCTAATCAACTTTTGTAGCATATATTTAGGAGGCTTTAAAATGTATACCTTCTTCTTGTTCTTTTCTCATAAACGATTTCAATTTTTGAATCAAACGAGCATTAATTCAAAAATTTCAGTCTTAAATGCCAATTGGCAAAGATTTTGCTTATTGAAGCCTTGAAGTGTACCCACTAAACCAAAGTAGAAGCGCGCCAAAGTGATAGACTAAATATTAAACGGGTCTTTACGGTACAGCTTTTTAGTGCAGATTTGCACTATTCTTAATCTCTTATATTATTTCAAAAAATTACTATTAAAATTACTTGTAAAAGAGTTTAAATAACTTCATATTGAGTGCTTAGCACGAATGGTGTGGAGTCGTCTGTCTCCCATCGGACGTATCCATAGGCAACGAATCGGGGAAAGCTCAGCATCATGCAGAGTAAATGGGAAATAAAATACATACCACTCCCGGACCAAACAGACAATCCCCTGCGTGCCGATAGTTCAACTATCACTGAACTCAATATGAGAACGAATCGTCGGACGCCCTACAGTCCAACTAGGAGGTAGGGGATCTCTTATATATATCATAGATATATATTTTTTAACTCAGATATATATTTAAGTGTCAGTTTAGTAGATCTAAGGTCCACAGCAATATGCAGGTGCGTTTATGTGAAATAGCTGTACTAAGAGCTTTTGGCTTATTGGGTTGACAAATCTACTTACCACTCATCCATGTTGGTTAGTACTTTGTGAATGAGCAGTATCAAAGTTTTAGATATGTTTGCATACTTTTAGGCACCACCATGGAATTAAACCTCTATATGCACACACAAACACATGAATTAACTGCTGCATGCTAGAATTTCTAGTGGAAATTGTATATCGAATCAATAAATCAAAGAGGAGCTATGCCATAAAAATGGCAAGCACATGCATACTTACACACATATGCAAGTATCTATTCACGAGCTAAGGAGAATCATTTTCACACAAGCATATCTCCCTTGGGCCTGTGTGAAAATGTGGTGTTGGAGTTATTGAAAGGCTGCCTTTGAATGGTTTAGTTTGCATGATTAATCAAGTAAGGGTGCGATGAATTTTAACAAAATTTCGCAATCCGAATCAGTGAATTAACTATTAAACGGCAGATATCTTTTATGGTGCTTGTGCATAACTAACTTTTGTACATACACAGCTGTGGACAGAGAAATAGGGCACTCCTCCACAATAACAAATAGTGATAATTATTTTTACTTGATGACCAAATAAAACAGTTATTTTTGCACAAATCTATACAAAATGTAACATTTCAATATCTGCCATTATAACGAGTTCGAAAAATCGGAGTTTTGCATATTTTGAACTGTACACTGAAATAGCGCACTTTTGCTGATTGTCAAGGAACATAAATTAATTGTTCTAAATTGGTAAAAATTGTTTTTGTTGTTAATTGATGAGTATCCATTATTTTTTAAAACTGCTTTGCCATAGCTTACTGATATTTAAAAACAAAAATTAAGCCTAACCTTAAAATCGTTTCACAGATTTTCTAAATTCATTCGGGGTATTGTGAATTTTTTTCTTTGGAAAGCCAATTATTGACTACTTTTGCGGTTGGTTTATTGACATTTAAACATTTTTTTCCCAACCTTAACCTTGAATGGTTTCAAAGATTTTCAGGGCAGTTAAGGTCGGGGCTTTGTGTCATTTTTTCTTTTGATGTATGCTTGGGTCATTATCTGCAGTATACCAGATCAGTGGCGTGGACTTCATTCCAAGAAAATGATCCCCAAACATTCAAGTTACCCCCACCACGCTTTACGGTCTTTGTTGTGTCCCGGGGTTCGAACTATGGGTTTTTCCCGATTTTTTTTTGAATCCATTGATTTATTGCAATTGTTTTACCTTCGCCAATACTTGTACTTTAAACTACGACATTATACTAAACATGCATGGAAAGCTCCCAGTAGTGCAACCATTTCCCCTTCAAACCAATCCCCATGAGATATTATGCACTTGTGCCAACGCTTTTTCCAATCTTCGAAACACTTAAAAATCATTTTTTTTATCTTGTTCAGCTCCTCCTTCGTCAATCGTAGCGTAGCGTCGTCCTTTCATGCACCTCTTCAGTTTCCGGAACAAGAAAAGTTACAGGGGGCCAGACCTGGGGAATAGGTGGCTGTGGCATCAGTAGTGTGTTGTTTTTGGCCAAAAAGTCGCGCACAAGTAACGATGTGTGAGCAGGGGCGTTATTGTGATGCAAGAGCCCATTTTTGTTCTTCCACAAATCCGAGCGTTTCTGGCGGATTGCTTAGCGCAAATTGCGCATAACTTGCAGGTAATATTCCTTATTGGCCGTTTTACCCTGTGGCAAGAGTATATGATGCACAACGCCCCTGCAATCGAAGAAAACGGTAAGCAAAACTTTTACATTCGACCGAACTTGGCGCGATTTTTTCGGTCTTGGTTCGTGTGGCAGCTTCCATTGAGATGATTGAGCTTTAGTTTCCACGTCATAACCATAAACCCACGATTCGTCACCAGTTATGGAGCAAATTTGGGTCGCCGGGGACAGAGTCCAACATCTCATTAGCAATGTTCATGCAATGCTGCTTCTGGTCGAAATTCAGCAGTTTTGGCACGAATTTTGCGGCGACCCGTCTCATGCCCAAATCATTGAAAAAAATCGAATGCCAAGAGCCAATCGATATGTCTAGGTCCTCAGTAACTTCTCTAACGGTGATTCGACGATTGGCCAATACCTCTCTGTGAATTCCGAATGGTAATCACGCACCAACCCATTCGGCTACGGCGGCCGAATACATAAGCGAAATAATAATAATAATACAAATACTTTCTTGGTTTTACTTTAAAGCAAATAATACTAAAGTTCAGAGTACATTAAAATTAATTGAGAGTGAGAAAATTTTTTAATACTTTTTTGGTTTTACTTTTAAACCAATAAATTTTAAATTGAATATAATTGAAACTTAAACTGAAACCAAAATAGCTTGAAACATTAAAGAGAGCATTTTAATGTTTTTTTGGTCTTACGTTAAATCTAATAGGTATTAAATTTCAAAAACGCAACGCTCAGCACCAATTAAAGTTTTATTTTAAACCCATTTTGGAATTAAAATAATTGTAAGAATATTTCATCGTCTTAAAATAAAACTTTTTAGAATTAAAAATCAAATTTAATTCCAAAATTGTATAAATTCAATAGCAACTGGTATTAAATATAAACCATCATTTTTTACTGTGTACCAACATATCACTACAAAAAAATCGAGATTCGAATATACGTAACCTGCGAAAATTCAAAATTCGCGATACTATTTCAACACACCTCGTATTTGGGAATTTGTAATGTAAAATGGTGCATTTTTAATCATTCTTAGGGTTTTCGACTGGAATCTTTGCAGTATTTCCATATTGGTTTTAAGATGGCTGAGTAGAATAAAAGCTTATTTTTGAGAGAAACATGCGAATTTCGAACCGGTCCAGATTTCGAAGTTTCCAAGTGTCTTACGTGTAGTCAAAATATGTGTTTTCCATGTAAGCTTCTTGTCGAGGTGCATACCAAGATATTTCGGGACATTATTTTGTGGTTTATTGTGATTAGAAATAGTTTTAATTCTTTATTTTTCAATAAATCTTTTAGACTTTCCAACCAACATTTCCGTGCATACAGACTTTTATCCATCACTGTATCTATGATTGGTAAAAAATGAAAAGCTGATTTTAACTAAAATGTGTCTAATTTAAAATATTCCTCATAAATATTTGCTAACATTTTGCAGAAAATCAACTATGAAATATTTCTTCTGCATCCGCTCGTTCAACTTTTGCAATCCTTCAATATGGCCAATAGTCAACGAATGTGCTTGCACTACTTATCTGTATTTAAAGTATACGAGTACACATTGCTTTCTACTCCTCCAACATCAAAGTCCAATCCACATCTCTTAAATGACCAACAGCCTACGCTTATGGAAAGCAAATAAGTTTAGCTCGCAGTAGGGCTATGGAAAATATGCTCGTAAATAAAACCCGATAAGCGCTAAGATAGCTTCAATCCAGCAGTGTGAAAACATAGGTAAGCCTTGTCACAGTAGCTGCCTGTGCTTTCGCTTTCCTACTTCCATTTGTTCGCTTTTTTAGCACCCTTTAATCCAAACTCATAGTTGGCGAAGCCTTCATTCGGTTTTATGCTGTTTTTTATCGTCCTTTCTGATTTATATTTTATTTTCCCTTCTGCTGAAGTAAAAACAGATAAAACCCGATGTAGCTAAGATTACTCATACAAAATTGCATACAAAGACAGATGTAAACATTGTCGTAGTCGGAAGAGAAGTGCGGTGAATATAATAAAGTTGTGTGCATCCAAATAAATCTTAAATTTTAATGCAAACTCAATTTAGTCCTGTTTTTTGATTCAGTGGTACGTAGAAGTATTGTATTTACAGCATAAAATATATATATATATATCCTTATATCGGCCGCCGTAGCCGAATGGGTAGGTGCGTGATTACCATTCGGAATTCACAGAGAGGTCGTTTGTTCGAATCTCGGTGAAAGCAAAATTAATAAAAACATTTTTCTAATAGCGGTCGCCCCTCGGCAGGCAATGGCAAACCTCCGAGTGCATTTCTGCCATGAAAAAGCTCCTCATATTTGTGGAACAACATCAACACGCACACCACAAATAGGAGGAGGAGCTCGGCCAAACACCTAACAGAAGTGTACGCGCCAATTTTTTTTTTTTTTTTTTTTTTTATATCCTTATATAGACTCAACATAAACCCTGCAGTGAAACGCCAACTATCCAGCTAACATTCTAGTTCATAAATGGTGAAAATGATGGAAGAAGTTTTGCTAGTTCGTGAGGGACTATAGGCACTTTGCTGTCTTAAAATTTCATTTTCAAAATGGGCGGCAAAATGAAAATTCAAATGCCAACCTTCGAAATGACAGCTGATATTAAGCGAATGATGACAAGAAATTTGATAAGATAACGGGTGACTTTTTAGCTAATATCTTTTTAAACAGTTGGTTTAAACAGCTGACGCACGTTTTGTGTTTTGTTTCACTGTCAAACATCTTCAATTTGGTCTATAACTTAACCATGAATCGCCTTACAAACGAACAACGCTCGCAAATCATTGAATTTTATTATAAAAATGCGAGATCTGTTAAGAAAGTTTATCGCGCGCTTCTTCCATTTTATGGTCAGTTTAATCGGCCTACTGAAGCGGCTATTCGAGCTATTGTGACTAAATTTAGAACCAAATTTACATTATTGGGCATCAAACCACCAACACGCTTACGTAGAGTCCGAACTGAAGAAAATATCGCAGCTGTATCGGCCAGTGTTAATGATGACCATCTGCTATCGCTTCGTCGCCGTTCGCAGCAATTGGGCCTCTGTTATTCAACAACGTGGAAAATTTTGCGAGAGGATTTAGGTGTGAAGCCTTTCAAAATACAGCTGCTGCAAGAATTTTTGGTGAATGGGCTCTTGGAAAGTTGGCCGAAGATCCACTTTTTTATCGAAAAATTGTGTTCAGCGACGAAGCTCATTTTTGGATCAATGGGTAAGTAAATAAGCACAAGAATTGCAAGAGCTACCAATGTATCCAGAAAAGGTCACAGTTTCGAGTGGTTTATGGGCTGATCGTAACGTAGCTGTGAACGGTGAGCGCTACCGTGAAATGATATCCAACTTTTTTTTGCCCAAAATGCAAGAGCTTGACTTGCAGGGCATGTGGTTTCAGCAAGACGGTGCCACATGCCACACAGCACGCGTAACAATGGACTTTTTGAGAGGTGAGTTCGATAAACATTTTATTTCAGGTTCGGGACCTGTCAATTGGCCACCCAGATCGTGCGATATAACGCCTTTAGATTATTTTTTGTGGGGCTATGTTAAAGCTCATGTCTATTCAGACAAGCCTGCTTCAATTACCGCATTGGAAGACAACATTAAAGCATTTAAATGTGAGATACTGGCCGAAACATTGTAAAGATTATGCCAAAATTGGACCATGTATGTATATGGACTGTACTATCGATTTAAATAAAAATTTCCTGCATTTTTCTGTATTTTACGTGTGTTTTTTTAAAAAACTTTCATATAGCTCTTAAAAAATCACCCTATAGATACATATATTTTAACAGTAAAATTCAAGGAATCCCCCATTTATTTCTATTTTAACAGAGCTTTTTTAACACAGACTCCAAAACCATCAAGCTCAGGATATTCAACGCAAGTGCCAAGCCGACTCTGCTATATGGAAGTGAAACGTATTTTTTTTCGAAAACGATCATACAAGAACTTTAATGCTTCACCAACAAATGCTTAAGGATATGCGTAGAATATTCTAGCACAACATACAAACGAACAAGGAGCCCATCTTACGCCAACTAGGTAAGCTTAGATTAGGTTAGGTTTCTCACTTATACCATGTAGGTCCGTTGTGTGTAACACGTGGAACCATTTGACTCTCATATGAAGTGTAGGAGAGGTTTTATCCCAACACCGGATAGTTCCGTAAGAGAGTCAAAATGGTATTTTCCTAACAACCTTGCTCTACTCCTAGCTAAGGCTGAAGAATTACAGAGGAAGTCTTCTTCTTTTCTTCCTCTTTTGGCTTTGAGCCACCCCACAAAATATTTATTTCTAACATCTCAAAAATATACCGTTGGCCGTTATTAACGTCGATTTTACTCTTCGAGTTCATGCAGTAAATCCCCAATAGTTGATGCGCACCGAATTTCTGCAGATCGAAAAAAGTGATTGGGAGAAATTTACCCCAGTGTCTAGTTCGCGTACTTCTTTTGCATATACAGCGTCAAACAGCATCAACTTCAAAAAAAAGTGTACACCATATATTGAAAAGTCTAGGACAATATTATCGCCATCAAAATCAATTTTGACAATCAATCAATCAACCTAACCATGTCAATCTGGATCTAGCTAACGCAGGGCAAGAACATAGAAGGTGTTCTAGAGTTTCCCTCTCCTCTAGTTCATTACAAAATCTGCAGCTATCATTGTTTGCAATTCCCATCTTGTATGCGTGTGCCGCTAACAAATTTTGGCCTGTCAGTATGCCTATGATAGTTCTGCTATTTTTTCTAGGCAGTGCTAGTACGAATCTGGTGGATTTATCTGCATTTTATTTACACATTATTTTCGGGGTTCTATCCGCATTTTCAAATCCGCAACGATGTCATTGTAGATCGCCTTTAAGGACTTTAAAATGTCGTTTACTTGTTCAAATGGCATGTAAACTGCGCTCTTCGCAATCTCATCTACAATTTCATTTCCTACAATGCCCTTATGTCCGGGTACCCAATAGATGTGTAACCGTCTGTCTGCGACTAGTCTCTCTATGACTTCTCTGTTCTTTGGAACATTTTTAGATGAAATTTCATATAAGTTTATTGCTTTTATCGCCGCTTAACTGTTAACGTATATACATATTTATTTTGGAGTTAGTTGAGGTGTTTGCGAATGCTATTTCTTTTTTCCTTTCCTACAGCAAAGACTTCTGCTTGAAACAGTATCTTTAAGTGGTCACGGAGCTTAAATGGCTGTCTGATGCCTAACTCAGGGCAATAGATCCCTGCCCCTACTCCGTCCAACATCTTCGAGCCATCGGTAAATATATTAAGAGTATTTTGGCTAGGTTACAATGCTCATATAATGCAACTAACTAACCAAGACCAAGTAATAATTCTCTAACTAACTTTTATGAATTTGCTATTTTTTCGTATTTTTACTACTTCGTTTTCAGTTTATATAGTTTTCTTAAGGGGAGGGTAAGGGATAAACGCTAAAAAAAATACTTTTTTCATGAATTTATTGTAGCGAAACGGTTCAAGTCAGTTTATTAAAAGTTGTTGCATATTATAAAGTAACATTTCAAGAATATTTGATAAAATTTTCATGTAAAAATATTGCAAAATGAGCGAAAGAGAGCACATTTACGTAGACGTCTTTTCAAAAATACATTTTGCAGTAGTCAGCATATCTCAGCGTAGAATCATCTGAAATCAAAAAAATCGAATAATTTAGTTAAAGTATGAGTTTAACTTCCCCCCAACGTTTATTTTGACGATTTATTTTCATTTTCAGCCATTTGGTAGTCGTTTGAAGTAAAAAGTGATTTTTGACGAAAAAATGCCGCCATTTTGTAGGTGTAAAACCACCTTAATATAAAAAAAAAATGGCGAAAAAAACGTTGGGGGGAGGTTTTTATATGTAAAACTATCTTATACCCGTGGGTTTCACCCCACATTTCTATCAAAATGTATGCAATGTAAATAAAACAACTTTAACTTTTTTAAGTCATTTTAGGTATTATTTAAAACGATCGGATATATGACATTTTTAGTTATATTATTTTGAGTATAAATAAAAAGGTTTTTCGGTGCGCCAACTCTGGAGCAGGCTACATATAATTGGCCATGGGTAAAACATGAGTTGGTTAGATTGACTCCTGCTACAGCTAATGATTGTCCCTGAGCTTCATTTATGGACATTGCGAAAGCCAGTCTAATAGGAAATTGGAGGCGTTTAAAATTGAAAGGTATATCCGTCGGTATCATTGGAATTCTTGGTATGAAAACTTTGTGGTTTTCAAAATTTCCTGATAAAACCATAGCTTCTATAACATTCGGTAAAAGTTTCGTGATGATTAGCCTTGTGCCATTGCATAAACGTGGAGAATCCAAATTACGCAGCATAATTATCATGGCCCACGTTTTAAGCATCAAATACCCCTTACCAAATTTCAGTAGTCTAACGTAAATACTTCCAGAAATACGGACTGTTAAAAATTCCATTTGTATGGGAGGTGCCACGCCCCCCATATATATCAAAATATTTTTTAGCCTATGACCATCCCGGTAAGGTATCCAGTTCGTGTTTCAAATTTGGTTACGATCGGTTTATGCGTTTAGGACGCAAGTCGATCTATAGATACATACCTAATTTGAATTTTATATATATGGATGTATATATTTCTTCTAAATGAGCTTGGGGGCATTGGCCCTTCAATATCACTCTCATTCCATCTTTTTGTAAATCAAATTACTTATTGTCTAACGACAGGTGTAATATTTTATGGAAGAAATAAAAAAAAAAAATAAAAAAATTTTCATTCGAATCATTTGAAATTTCTGTATACAATACATTTCTGTATCACAATACAAATACAAAAAATTCAAAAAAAGTTGTACACATAAAATGAATGTCGATTCGAAACTTACTTTAATCTTACAATCGAGCAAGTTTTGTTTTGGACAATATTTTGATTTTTTCTTTTTTTTATATGAAGAAAATATTTAAAAGAAATTTTTTTTTGCTAAAAACCTTCCCCTAGTGGATCCCTATAATATGAAAAAAGAACGAATAAAATTGGCCTCGTATCGGCCCAAAAAAATGCGGACGAACGAACATCATTTCATTTTTATATATATAGATATGTGTGCAAAATTTCAAAAGGATCGGTTGAGTAGTTTTCAAATGCCAATGACTACGCACTTTAAAAAAAAAGGTTCGAGAAAACCGCGTTTACGTTTGTAACGGACTACGCGCGCAACTGCTGCGTCTCGGCAGATGTTTGAGGCGGCTCGGCTTTATGCTCTATAACTTAAAAAGTTTTGCTCGGATTGACTTAAAATTTTAACACAGTATTTTTGAAATGTTTTACTACAATAACATGCAAAAAAAAAATCGATTTTTATCCCTTACCCCCCCCTTAAGTCCAAGATAGTTTTTTCCTTAGAACGCAAAGCCTATTTTTCATAACTTTTTTTATGTGAGTAAAACCCATGCATGGTATTATATTATCTGATATTTAGAATGAATTAAATTAAGCAAATGATTTTAAATTTATTTTATCTAAATACGTACAAAAAGAAGTTCATTAATTGGGGTGAAATTTACCATAATTTGTTGTTTACGTCAAAAAAAAAACAATAAAAATAGGTGTGTCACCTGTGTGTATGGAAAAGGCAAATATAATATTAGCATAGAAGTATGTTTTCGACTTATGTGTATGTATGGTATATGTTAATATTACATACCTATGTATAGGTACACCTCACTATGTGTGCCATAAACATAATCGCATCCTTTTCATCTCTCTGTTTGTAAACATATCTTACCTCATCTACCGTCGCTTGTTTGATATATTTAGTTGTATGTCACTCGTCTGCGTATATTATTTGTGTGTGCACCTTTTATGCTTTTTCTATTAAATACATTTTGATGCTTTGGTTTGCCAGTATGCGCTACACGTGTAGTTTGTGCCATTTGTGGCATAACAATCCAGCTGCTAAAATCCTATTGGGGTTTTTGGTTAAGAAACAGTAAAGGCATGGCTGTTTTCGGGTGCTTCCACGGTCCTAGAGCAGTAACTGTTTTAAACTTTAATTTCAATTTTCATACCAGCACATGAAAGGTACTACTCGTTAGTTTATCCCGCTTTTCTCTGCATTATGCGTTAAAGATGCTTTCCTCTATGGTTGGTATAGAACAAAATGTAAGCAGTTTTGAGTTTTATCTGTGAAATTTGAGACGATCAAATAAAAATTTTATCATACAAAGCTTCTATCGGATCACAGGTAAAGGGTAAGGTACTAAATAAATTTAATATTTCCTTCTAAAACTCTCTTTTATTTCTGGGAAACATATTACAGTGTTAAAATTTAGCGTTAAAATTTTAATTATCATAGCTCAACTAAAACATAAAAGAATCGTAATTATATCTCAAAAAGGTATTTTTTTTCTCAGAAATGGTAAATCTTGCCAAGGGGATTTAGTACTGTGATCTGAAAAATTTATTGTATTCCTTCAAAGAATCCAAGTATTTCGCTGCGACTAATTTCCTCAACAAACTTTAGTATTTGCCCTATATCATTGAGTTTTATTTCCTTCTCTGTTAAAATATAGGGTTATTCAATAGGTGCGCTTCAACTTTTTTCCGATAGGGAGGGCGAACGACGCAATATTTTTTATTTTTCGCTTGTCATTTGTAAACTTCATTAGTATACATTTCATCATGGAACGCTACACACTTGAGCAACGATTGCAAATCGTGCAAACTTTTTATGAAAATAATCGTTCTGTTGCTGTTACTTTAAGAGCATTACGGCCATTTTACGGTCCATTTAACAAAGCGTCCCGTTTTGGGGTTATGTGAAGTCTTTGGTCTACAGTAACAAGCCGGCGACGATTTGTGAGCTCAGAGCCAATATTGAACGCTAAATTGCTGGAATTTCGGCCGATTTATGCAAAAGAGTGATCGAAAATTGGGTTCAACGATTTGACTTCGTAAAACGTGCACACGGTGGTCATGCAAAAGAAATCGAATTTCATACTTAAATGTATATGTTCAAACTCGATAATAAAAAAAAAATTAGTTAAAAAAGTCAAACCGTTTGTGTTTTATTCAAAAAAGTTCAAAAGTTGAAGCGCTCTTACTGAAAAACCCTATATGTTTACCCAGGTGTTTGTGCCGCTTGTGCTTCAGTGCTGGGCACTATTCGAGCTCATGCTTAGCGGTTTCATCTCCTTCCATACAGAACCAGCAAGTATACTTCCAAGTTAATAAGATAATAACTCAATCTATAATGTTCTGCTTGAGTCGATGATTATAAAAGTATTCTTATTTATTTCCATACAATCTTTAAATCGGTTTAAGTTAAAGCTACCTATCATTAGTTTTGATTGCGTCAAACCAGATATATTATCCCAGTATGATCTCCTTTGTACTTCCTGAATAAGAGAAGAGAAGCTATCCTTTCCTGATTAATTTATCTGCCATTTCGTTTCCACTAATTTCTATTTGTGGAACTCCAAAGGCTTCTCTTCTTCTTAATTGGCGCGATAACTGCTTACGCGATTTTGGCCGAGATTAACAAAGCGCGCCAGTCGTTTCTTTCTCGTGCTAACCGGCGCCAATTGGACACACCAAGTGAAGCCAAGTCCTTCTCCACCTGATCTTTCCAACGCAGTGGAGGCCTTCCTCTTCCTCTGCTACCACCAGCTGGTACCGCATCGAATACTTTCAAAGCCGGAGCGTTTGTATCCATTCGGACGACATGACCCAGCCAACGAAGCCGCTGGATCTTTATTCGCTGCGCTATGTCTATGTCGTCGTAAAGCTCATACAGCTCATCGTTCCATCGTCTACGATATTCGCCGTTGCCAACGTGCAAAGGTCCAAAAATCTTACGCAGAATCTTTCTCTCGAACACTCCAAGCGTCGCTTCATCGGATGTTGACATCGTCCAAGCTTCTGCGCCATACGTTAGGACGGGCATGATGAGAGTCTTGTAGAGTGTTAGTTTTGTTCGTCGAGAGAGGACTTTACTGCTCAATTGCCTACTTAGTCCAAAGTAGCACTGACATTATTATCGGTGTTAATGCTGGTTCCTAAATACACGAAGTCTTTTACAACCTCAAAATTATAACTGTCAACAGTGACGTGGGTGCCGATACGCGAGTGCGCCGACTGTTTGTTTGAAGACAGGAGGTATTTCGTTTTGTCCTCGTTCACCACCAAACCCATTCGCTTTCCTCTTTATCCAGTTTGGAGAAGGCAGAACTAACAGCGCGGTTGTTAAGGCCGATGATGTCAATATCATCGGCATACGCCAGCAATTGTACGCTCTTATAAAAAATTGTGCCTGAGCGATTAAGTTCTGCGGCTCGTACGATGCTCTCCAACATCAGGTTAAAGAAGTCACACGACAGCGAGTCACCCTGTCTGAAACCTCGTTTGGTATCAAACGGCTCGGAGAGGTCCTTCCCAATTCTGACGGCGCTGCTGGTGTTGAGCAACGTCATCTTACATAGCCGTATTAGTTTTGCGGGGATACCAAATTCAGACATAGCGGCATACAGGTAACTCCTTTCCGTACTGTCGAATGCAGCTTTGAAGTCGACGAAAAGATGGTGTGTGTCGATTCTCCTTTCATGGGTCTTTTCCAAGATTTGGCGTATTGTGAATATTTGGTCGATGGTAGACTTTCTAGATCTGAAGCCACACTGATAAGGTCCAATCAGTTGGTTGACGGTGGGCTTCAGCCTTTCACACAATACGCTCGCTAGAACCTTATAGGCGATATTTAGAAGACTAATCCCGCGGTAATTGGCACAAATTGCAGGATGGCCCTTCTTGTGGATTGGGCAGAGCACACTTAAATTCCAATCGGCGGGCATGCTTTCATCCGACCATATTCTGCATAGGAGCTGATGCATGCACCTTACCAGCTCCTCGCCGCCATGTTTGAATAGCTCAGCCGGCAGTCCGCCGTAGGCTTAGTAAAGACATTTAAGTACCACTATTGAGGTAACATGAAAATAGTTGAAAGCCCTACTTTTCTTTTAGTCAGGAGGTGTAAATCTAAATATCAGAAACATGATCAAAGGTGGTCTCCCATCAATGGAATGTGGGGCATACTCCCACTAACACTATAACATTCCTCCTCCTTAGCTGATTTCCCGCCGCGTTAGTAAAGGGCATTTTTTAAGAGCTATAGGAAAGTTTTTCAAAAAAACACACGTAAAATTCAGAAAAATGCATGCAATTTTTATTTAAATCGATAGTACAGTTCATATAATTTAATGTTTGAAGATTATTTCAAGCAAATGTTGACCGCGACTGCGCTTCAAATAGTCCAATTTTGGCTTACTCTTTCCAATGTTTCGGCCGGTATCTCACTCTACGTAATCGTGTTGGTGGTTTGATGTCCAATAATGTAAATTTGGTTCTAAATTTAGTCACAATAACTCGAATAGCCGCTTCAGTGCGTCGATTAAACTGATCATAAAATGGAAGAAGCGCGCGATAAACTTTCTTAACAGAACACGCATTTTTATAATAAGATTCAATGATTTGTAAGCGTTGTTCGTTTGTAAGGCGATTCATGGTTAAATTATAGACCAAACTGAAGATGTTTGACAGTGAAACAAAACACGAAACGTGCGTCAGCTGTTTAAACCAACTGTTTAAAAAGATAATAGCTAAAAAATCACCCGTTATTTCTTCAAACTGGAGCCGCCTTTATGACTATTGACACAACAGGTTCCTGCGTCGAGGTTCCGCTCCTGTGGGTGTATAAAGACTTTGCAACATCAAGAGTATTTATTCTTCCCCCTGCCTTCGAAAGCGGTTGTGGGGGGAATGAAAAATAGAAGAATGTTAATGGCCCGATACTCACAAATTATTGTCTTGTCTTCGATTTGGTACTGTTGCGAGTGTTTTATTCAAGCATTTGTATCTGTCGTCGGTTTGTCTAAAACAGTTCATCTCCACCGCCTAATTGCTAGCAAAGGTGCTTACAAAATTTAATAATAAACGAAATATAATTTACAAGAATACGATTTTTTTCCTCTCCCAGTCAATGTGGTTGAGCCTTGACACGACTGTAGCCGCGAACATTTTTACGACATCCCATTTAGTGCTGGTCCGGCACATATCCTGGACAAATCTTGTGTTAGATGGCAGGTGATCGAATGCTCTCCAGCACTGCTCGTTCTTCACTGAAACGTTTGCAGCTCCATCGCATAGATGTCCACTGGTATCTTTCTAGTTATTGATTGCTGACTGGTTATCAGTAAAGTTAGTTATGCTTCTGTTGTTTTAGTTGCTTTCAAAGCTGAAATGAAAAAAAATTTTATAGCGTGGAAATATACTTGTACCCCTGCCTAGCACTTCCAAGTATTCTTTTTCCGGCAACTTTACGTGAAGTTTTTTACACGACTGGAGCGACCTACCGTTTTATACCGTCTCCGAGTGGCAGATGGTTTTTATTACAAGAATTTTCATGATAGAAATACATTCGGAGGTTTGCCGTAGTTTCGAATCCGTGCACTTCCGAATGGTAGTCACGCGCCAACGCATTTCTCTGAGATGACTTTTCTAAGATAGCCACAGTTATTTTTGAAAATCATCAAGGACGGATAACTTTACAAATGGTGTGAGGTTGTTCCTAAGCGAGATTTCAAAACTAGAGTAAATGTGACAAAACGGAAGGCATCATTTAATTTAGAAGATCACAGTGATTTATTTGTTTATTTATTTATACCAGCTTATACAATGTTAATTAACATATCGATGATTTTCGAGAAATGCGACACAACTCAAAATTAACTCAAATTCAGAGTTTTGCCGTTAAAAGCAAAATCAACTACAGAGTTTATATATTTTTATCTGGAAAAGCGTCATAAGCGAATCTTGAAGCAATTCTGAGAAATGGCGTTAGTGTCGTTTTGTCAGGTGATCGAATTGGCGCGTCACTTATCTAGAAAACTGACCCAACTCAGTATTTTGTATTTTTGAATTATGTCACTTTTCTCGAAAACCATCGATATGTACAACCTGAAACATGCAGCGCTAGCTCCCAGTGATGTAAAATCAACTACTATTGTTTTTTTTTTTTTAAGAAAAGGAAAACGAATAATTTTTTTTTTGAAAATTCTAACTCTTCTTCACTTTAAGAATATTAGCTGAAACATTACCGAAACCGCGAGATCAGCATGAGCTAATATTTACAGAGTTCCTGGCACTAAGGCTATACATATAATAGCAAACAATATTTATTTAGAAAGCGAAATTAATAAAGAAAAATACTAAAATTGAGAAAAAAACACACCAGCAAAAGTTTGGTTTGAAAGTAAAAACACCTAACCTGTGACATTTTTTTCCAGAGTGAAATAATATCATTTGTAACTGCTGGCAATGACTCTGGTATCACCAGGAAGCTGCAAATAAAACGAGCTCTTATATTAGCATATATTTCTGTATTATCAGGTCAGTCCATAAGTTCGTGCGTTTTTAAAAGGTGGTTTTAAAATTAATAAAAAAGATGATTAAAGTATTTATTAATCAACTAGCGGACCCGACAGACTTCGTTCTGTCTAATAGATTTTGAATGTGGGAGTTTATATTTCAACCTTAAGACGTTTTTATTCTGCTGAGCCTCACACACCGCTCTATCATCATGCTGCCGATTCTGTTCAGGAGAATTAAAGAAAAGTGTCAGCTCGGGTGACCTAAGTATCTTCGCTTCCATGAACTTTGGCCACCCTTTTGGGACCCACTAAAAACCCCGACTGGAATGTTTGCCAGAGGGCTTTAAATTAAGAGGGGAACTTAAGGTTCAAGCCTGATTGAAAAATAATCTAAAGGGATAGTGGGAACCTAAAGGTGACAAATATTTATAAAGTGGGTACTTCAATGACAAAGCATAGAGATATTTAATTATTTATTATTATTATTAACATAGGGTTAATAACCGATATAATAAAGAATAATGAAATAAAAGGTATACAAGTAGTTTCAGTAATCGCTTTGTTATAAATCAAGTGAATCGTAATTATTAGCAAAAATCTGTTTTATTTTTATTGTAGTGCTTAATGATATACAATGTTTTTTGTTTGATTACCTGGTGAGTATACAAACAAATCTGATGGTTTTCCAACACGAGAAACAACATACAATTGACCATGTGAGAAACATGGGTTTTCTAGATTAATTAATAATGTTTGTCTTTTGTTATTCTTAACATATGTTTGTCTTTTGTTTACCTTACAATATGTTTATCTTCTGTTCTTCTTAAAATATGTTTCTCTTTTGTTCTTTTAAAAATACATATGTTTATCTTTTGGTGTCTTAAATTATGTTTGGATTTGTTCAGCCCTGTATGATAATTCTTAGAATTTACTTACCTATTTTTATTTATTATTTGTGAATTAAATCATTCTTTAACTCGTTCTGAAACTAAAACAAAAGAAAATATATTGCGAGGCCAATCAAATCTATAGCACTTACATTTTTTGACTTTTCAATTTGGTCGGGTTCGGTTCAGTAACGATACGGTACAAAAAACTTTCATATTCAAGCCGTTACATCAGCTGAGAACACACATTCACTCTCTGCTGAAGGTTGGCGACGGAAAGTCTATGAGGAACCCATTTTCCTAGCTTTGAAACCTTTCCCAACTGAACCAGATGCCTGTGAACTGTTCCATGCGATGAATTTCACCTCTGACTTATCAATCGACTATCAACTTTGGCTCAGCTTGCACGAGTTCGAGCAAGGCGGGGGAGTTAAAGACTTCAGGACGACCAGCGCGACTTAAATTTTCTTTTATTGTTCAAAGAAAATTTTATTTTTTTCTCTTCAATTTTATATTTTTCAGAAATTTTCTTTTTTCAATTCAACTTAAAAAACAAAACTACATCGACTCATATTTTATGTCATTAACTCGCATAGTACATGAATCCGGTGAATAATATAATACATACATACATTAGTAAATACCTTAATAAATACAGGGTACATAGTAACATAATTAATAACATAACTCATAACTCGCGCGGGACATCCTCCACGTCGCAGTTACCACTTCGGAATTTTGAAAAACCACTTTTGCGCAGTCCTTACACTGACGGTATCCTCTCCGTGAACAGTGTTTATTTTTGCAGCAGCAGTTGTTGGTAAAGTGGTAAAAATACTTTTATAAAAAAATACAAAATATGCGTCTTAGATGCGCTCGAAGATTCCATTTTATTTTTTAACAACACGTGATTCCGATTAAAATCCGCGAATAAAATCACTTTTTGAATGCACAATATAACGAAGAAAATATAAATAGTTCCGTTATATTCCGCGAATATTTTTTTGTATGCAAAAATTGTACAAAAGTGAAATTATGGGTAAAATACTCACGGACTTATGGACTGGCCTGATAAATTCGGCAATTCTGTGCAATGAAATTCTGTATATATGGGCACAGGTATATATGTACATACTTATATATACTACACATACTTACATGTGTAAATATTGGAAATCAAATTGAATCAATTGAAATTGAAGAAGTAAGAATTATTGAAGCAGGAGTGGAAAGTCATTTGCATTATCTTACTTATTTCTTGCTAATGAAATTGAATTTGACGAATACCAGTTGCTCACTTCTCATAGGATTTTTCAAGCTCGAACTTCTTCTTTAAATTCAAATTAAACACATTTTTATTTTTAATGGAATTCCATTATTTTTTTAAAGGTATGAATAACTTTTTTTCCGAAGGTGAAAGATTATGTAGTAATGACTGGAAATATTTAAAATTTTATGAGGTTGTCAGCTTTCACAGGTCTCTCATTTTTGTGGTAAAAATTAATTAACTTTGTGCGATTCTTAAGTAAAATCCGACTCCTTTTATCCAAAAGTTTTATTTGTTACTTAAGAAATGAGACTGTATGTGTAAGACTTTTAAGCCTTTTAGAATTAATCTCTGTTGGAAGTTACAAAATTCGAAATCAATTCTTTTTTTACAAAGCGAACTTAAAACTAAAAATTTATAAAATCGTATTATTTAAATTTAACTATGATACAAATGAAATGTTATTTATCAGAAATTATAGGCTTTCTAAATGAAATATTTTAAACGAACTCTGACAGCTGCGAGAACAAAAAAGGTAGAAGCACAGCTGAGGCTGAAGCATTTGTAATAATCTTTTGTTCGTTTGTTTGTTTGTTGGCTTAATTAAAAGTACAAAGAAATGAAAAACACCAGAAATATAATAATATTCAAAGGGAAATAACATTTTGATATAATTGCTTTGATAAGTATATACATATATATATATATATATATACGAACAAAAAATTATTACAAATGCTTCAGCCTCAGCTGGCGCACACACCCTTTTTGGGTATTTGAACGAGCTCCTCATCCCATTTGCGGCGAGCGTCTTCATGTTGTTCCACAAATGGAGGGCCCCACAAGGAGGTTTGCCAATACCTGCCAAGGGGCGATCGCTAATAGAAAAAAGGTAAAGGTGGTAAAGATGAAATTTTGACAAATCTAAAGACAAAGTCGGAAAATCAAAACTCTCACTGATTTCCCGTTAAAAAATGAATTGAGATTCATAATCGTTTGTGAAGAATTACAATTAAATTGATTTTATTGAAGAAGTTTTTCAAATAGGGTTGCTGAATTAACTAAATTCATTAAATCCTCAGGTTGGTGCAGAGAAGAGTCAGGAGTATAAAGGATGAGCTCCAGTGGTATCACAATGGGCCTATTCAGGCCTAAGTGTGTCGGATGATAGCCACTCAGTATACCCCAACCTAATTCTATCGCAATGGTTAGCACTCAAAATTGCTACAGATTTCGTTCTTTCTAAAGCGATAAGCTTAAACCAACTACATAAATGAAAACTACCTGAATCTGCATGCACTTTTCAGCAATTAATTTTCCCATTTGCACTTAAAGAGGAAACGCACAGTGGCAGGCCACTAATCAATCAAGTAACTCACCGAAGAACTCAGCCACTAAGTAAAAGCCAACATCCAAATTGATAGACTCTTGCAAACAGGTAGAATAACCGCAAGTTGAAGCCGCAAATTGTGTTACACATACGCAAGAGCTACACTGGCCAGCTGCCACCGAGTGGAGTGGATGCTCATGCACACATACAAGCGCACAGTGAGGCATGCATGCTTCTATGCAAGAATAAAGTTTTAATGATAGCCTGACCATTGATTTTCCTCTGTATTATGAAATGCTATTGCTTTCGCAAATAAACATACATACTAACGGTGGCGATAATGCTGATGACGATGGTGATATTTTTAAGCTGCTCAAGGGTATAAAAAGTGCCACAAAGGCCGATGTGGAACTTCAATAAGCTTTGTGGAGCTCACATTGGGGTTGGGTGCAATGATGTGAATGCATCTGTACGAGTATATGTATGTATAATAGGTGCAATACGTTTTGCGGTTCGATGACAAAAACACAACAGTTAAGTTTCCCTAAATATCAATGCACTTGTTGCAATTCATGAATTCTATCCCTACAGTGAGAATCTAGAAGGGCTGCAAAATACGCTTCCACTGCTGTTATGACCTCGTCATTTAAGGAAAGCGCTTTCCACGTATGCAGTTTTTAGGTCTGGTGACATATGGATGGGGCAACAATTCGAACTTTAATTCATGGAACTTTAATCCATTGTGGAATGCTCTTGTGACTCGGTTCATTGTCTTGATAAAAGAGAATATTTTTCTTTTGCAAACTGGGTACTTTTTCACGAAGTGCTTCCTTAACCTGCTTTAAAAGGCCATAATAATATTCAAAATTTATTTTTTTACCAGTTTGCAAATAATTCCCACGCAAAATTCCTTTCGCATCCCAAAAAACTGATGCTAGCATCCTCTTTTCCGAATTTCTAGACGCGAAATCGTTGCAGAGCCGAATACCAAGTTCACACCACTCTTTAGTTTTGATTTATGGTCATGGTGATAGACTCAAGTCTCATCCATAGTGAAGAATCGACGAATAAAATCCACTTTATCCTTTCGAAAAAGCTCTAAATATTGCTGAGATAGTTGCATTGGAACGAGTTTTAGTTCCATTGTTAGCGAATGCTGTATCCACAATGGGACAGCTTTCTGAAACTCAACACTGCAGTCGATTGTTTATACTACCCAATGTGTCTGTCAAATCTCTTTCAGTCATTAGACGATTTTCCAATACGATATCTGTATTTTTTCACGATTTCTGGTGTTGTTGCAATTTTTGCCGTCCTTGGCGAGAATCTCTTCAAGGCTTGTATGATCACGTTTAACTTCAACAACCCATCTTTCTGCTGTTCTAATTAATGGCAAAAAGTCTTCATACACTTTCAACATTCATTCATAAATTTCCTCTGCTTTTAAACCTTCCAAAAATAAAAATTTAATCACTCCACGATTTTTGATTTTTTCCTTTGTAGAAGATTGTGTAACACATCGATACTAAATGGCTGATAAACAAAGAATGAATTGGCAGATTAAAATGAAACCATAACATAACAACAAAAAATATAGCCTAGTAGCAACGCCATCTCTCATCGAACCGCCAAACTTATTGCACAACCTAGTATGGATGCATGTGTGTAGAAGGCCCGTTACCACCCTGTTTGTATACAAAAATGCAACCGCCGCAACTGACCGCCTTACAATTGATCGCTTTGTCGCATACCTCATCACCTCATCACCCGCTCATCCCTACTTTCAATAAACTGTTGATTGCCATTTATGTGCACGGGTTGCAGGCGTATGCTTGGCATTCCATTTTGCTGCAATGCCAATTTATTATGGTGCACCAGTGTAAACCACCTATATGTGTATGTAGGTACACGGCCATATAAATACTCATGTATGTGTGTGTATAAGCGCTGTCGAACACTACCGTTTGTTTACTGAAGCATGAAATTGATTAAATTTACAAAAACTTTCGCGCATGGAAGCATAATAATTTATGTATTTGTGTGCCTGTATTGCATACACGTGTGTGGCCGTTGTTGCTTTTTCGTGCTATTTGTAGCTTATTGGCGCTCACTATAGGAAAACAACCATTTTTCAACTCCGTAATTAGTTAATTGAAAAAAATCAAACTCACACTTTCGGAAGAATTCAGTAATCCATAAATGGATTGTGATTGATTTCGTGGAATTAAAGATTATAGCTTTTACGGCAAATCAGTTAGGGCCCTCTAGAATGTTTCAGTAATTAAAACTGATTTATTATCCATTAAAACCTATTAACATTTCAGAATAAAACAAAACGATCGTTTTACAAATGCAGGTTCTTCTAATATTCCTTTTGATCAAGAAATGAAAGTAAGTTGTCAATATTTTCGTGCGACGGTTTCCTATAACATTCGTCATAGACGAAACCAGCAACAGTTCGCCGTTTTACTCATATCGACCTTTCGAGATGAACACCATTTTGCCCTACACTATGTGCCAAATTAGGTAAAGCTCGTCCAAAATTAATAGTTGCGCCAGACGTTTTGAACGCCAAGACGATTGGTTAGAGTTGGATACTACATAATTTGATACTCGTTAAAAAGGACCAACATCTTATATGAGCCGCTCAGTGCACACATCGATTAATTCCATAAAACGAAAAGTTGAGACACGCGATGCTGTAATGTATATTGTTTTTAAAAATTCTTCTGATAATATGAATTCAAATATATAATGTGGAATGCATAATTGCAGATATAGCTTTCATCTAACGGTATATAAAATTACTAAGAATGAGTGGCCAACAAAATATCGTCAGTAATGTTACAGTATTTATGTGACTGATGGAGTTAATCGATTTGGCAACTGAAAAAAGTAATAAAGTTAAATTTGTTCTTTTTATTTTTCAGTTTTTATTACAGAAGAAGTTAGTTATTATACATTTTTATCACAGCTTTTCCATAAAAATGAATGTTGGAAGTTCGGTTATAAAATAATTTTCGTAATGAATTTATAGCAGCTTACTGTGGGATGATTCAGCAATATTGTAAATAATGTCTTCTTCATCAGGATTCGTCATTTCGGTTTGTTGGCAAGATCTTTAATAATCGAGTTTAACAGGAGGAATGAATTTTAGCAGATCCATCATGTCTCTCCATTTTTCCTTTGTCACAGTTCTACCTTGACGATATAATAAAGGATAATCTATATTTTTAAACTTTGCGGTCTGTCCACTAAAGATTTTCTGTATCTTCATTATAGTCACATTTGAATTGTATGAGATAGGGTTTGGACCTTAATAACTTTATTCAGCGCATTTTTTTCGACGGTTATTTTTCTGTTAATGATAGACTGTTCTAAAGGTTTTGTTGACAAATTAGATGAAATGGTGCTTTCTTTTACATGTTTTGATTACATGGTACCGATCATCTGGTGAAAAAATGTTTTGATTTTTTTTCGCAAATGACTCAATAATGGCAAAATCTGAGTCACTGGCCAAATAGGCTGTGTCCACTTACCAAAATTGGATGTCAATTGATTCAGCTTTGATGTCCGTGCTTTGAACAAGTTTCAATAAACTTAGGACAGTTTTAATATTTCTGTTTTGACTGGTACACGAACCTGAATATGTCATTATTTTTTCGAAGTTTGCAGCGTAAGTCTTTATGTACTTTTTTTAGACAAGACGCAATTTTTTGGGACCCACGAGATCCTTCAGTTTCTGGCCAAACAAACGGGTGGCTTATATTTTTATTGAATTAATGACATCTAAAATTATAAAATATAAATTTCGCTTATAAAAAGCTACGGATATGGTAAACTTGGGAAAGGCTAAGGCAGCCATTTCACTGTGAACCCGTTCAGCCTCTTCTAAGTGATTTTCCTTTTCAATTTTTGCCATCTTAATTTCCTCATCGTCTGAAGATTGAATTTTTATTTGAAAAGCATCACAAGTTTGACACGTAACCTTTGATGGTTGTTTAAAATGTAAATTAAATTTTATAGAGAACACATTATAGTAATATTTTTCTTTCATTGGTGCTACGTTATTGCTTGCAATACAACCTTTGCGCTTATGAACCAAAGATGTAACTTGTTCTTTAGAACAACACTCGTATACCCTCCCGTCACTCGCCTGATGGGTGTCTCTAAAATATTTCTAACAAACGGTAATGTCAAGTCCCTCTTTTCGAAAGTAATATGTAAACGAATGTGATCTTCGTTCTTTAGTTTTATTCGTAGGGCGCCTTCTTTTTATTTCGTTAACTTTGATACAACCTCTTAAGAAACTACTCTGTAAACTATACAATTCTTCCATTGCAGCCTCTCTCTCTTCCGAAATAATTTTTTGATTGCAATTTCGACGGCATCTGCATTGTATATCGCCAAATGTTTTTGCAGGTATTCATTTTCCTACCCTATTCCTGTACGCCAAACCTGTTGACCTGTTATGCTTTTGTAAATTCGGTCTCCATTTAACAGGATTACGACTTCTTTTTCTCCCAATCAATGTGTTTGTTGGGTTTGTACTATTGCAGTCCGATGAATCCGAGGATAACAATATACGTCTTCTAAACTTAGAATTTCTGTTGATAAATCGTTTTTAAAAATCCTCACTGCTTTCCTCACTCACATTATTAGTCTCATTCATCTGATTATAATGGTATAATATTTATTTCTTGAAAGAAAATGTGAGAGTAATGTTGAAAAGACTAGGCCACAGTAACATTCAGCGTGCGAGATCACTGCTATACTAGCTACCGCTTGTATTGTGCTTCTTTTTATGTGTTTACCGATGCGATTTTGTTACGAATACGAGTATTATTGAGAAGGAGAGAGCATCTTCGGCTGTTTATAAGCGTCCATGCACGGCCAGAACAAATGTGGCGCTACTGAAACGATTTATTTTAGAGTATGGAGATAATCGAAATGGCTTCTGAAATAAATTACTTATTATTCTGTTACCAAACGGTGCTAATATTTCTTATTCAGAAAAGTTATTATAAATATAAAATGTTATGACTATACCAAGGGCTTTGACACTTAAATTTAAGATTTTTCAAAAAGTGGAGTTAATCGATGTGTGCATTGAGCGGCTCATATATAAGAAATATTATTTGTTTGTTTGTATGCATTTTAAAGAGGTCGAGTGAATTGGTCTCCGAGGTCTTCCCCCGGTTATCGGCATCTCCATGATTGTTGTTAAAGTGGAATTGTACTTCTTATTTCTCAGAAAAGTACAGATCAGATGGGGCTCCCTTTCTTCGTATGCTATGTATTTCGAAAATCCTATGGACCCAGTACAATAGACGCAGGACGCAGATAGTCCTGGGGACTCCACGCCATTCAATTTCCGAACTCGTAGCCGGCCGTTGAAGGATCGGCATTCACGCAGAAAAGCTAGGTTTACCATTTTGACTAGTGAGCACTTTCTCTATAAATATCCCGGTTTGTCAGCCAGACGATTAAGGTCACTGGGATCTCGTTTCTTCGACAACCTGGGACAGTCCCATTAACCCTCTTCATGATATCAACAGCTCTGGTTGGTTGTAGATATCTGTCCGTTGAGGTCTCATAAGTAGGCATAGCAAAGTTAATTTAAAATAAGAGGGCGTGGCACCTCCCTTACAAACCAATTTTTTAATACTACATATTTTCGGAAACATTCGTGTCTGAATACTGAAATTTGGTACAAAGACATAAAATATTAATGTCATACTTTAAAAATTCAAAAAAGTGGGTGGTCTTAGTAAATGAGGCATCGCAGACCTCATATGAACCTATTCCTAATTAGTTTATAGTATCGATACCATTAATTGTAGAGTATTGTGATTCCTCAGAGATGCATAAAATATCAATGCATAATAACGCCAAAAGATATACGATATTGGCAATGGGGCGTGGCACCTTGCAGCCTTTTCGAAACCATCTATAGTAGAGTAATGGGATTTCGCACAGATGCCTATATATTAATACAGTAATAATTATGAAAAGTGGGCGGTATCAAAAAATAAGGCGTGGCACCTCCCATACAAACCAATTTTTAAATACTGCATGATTTCGAAACCATTCAATATCAATGTCTCGATTATGCCGTAAAGCAAGCAAAATGAAGTTTCAACACTAATGTCACGGGTTTTCCAAAATGTATGACATGTAATTATTGCATAGTGGAGATCAAACTGTTATTGAATATAAGCATTTCTACAGCTCCAACGTGGAACATTTCAAAAGAATTTGGGATGATTAAAATTCTGAAAGTTCACAGGCTGATTTTGTTTGGAATGAATGCTTCATGTCTAATAAGAAATCTTTCGAGGCGGTTAAGCAAACTCTTCAAGATCTAATATCAAATATACAACTATCCGGTGGCGCTGTCATTTTATTTTTGGGCGACAAACACTTGCAGTAATACCTAAATCAACAGCAGCTGATTAGAGCAGTGCTTGGGTCAAAGCATAGATCCTTTGAAGATATATGCGAAAATTCATTTCTTCTTTTTCATTGGCGCGTTTAACGCTTCCGCGATTTTGGCCGAGTTTAACAAAGTGCCCCAGTCGTTTTTTTCTCGCGCTAATCGACGCCAGTTGGACACACCAAGTGAAGCCAAATCTTTTTCCACATGATATTTTCAATGCCGGGCAGGCCTGGTTCCATATGTAGAAGTCCACACAAGTGGGGAAAGTCACTGATCGCCATTCACTTGCGAGCGGCTAGAACAATTCTTCTGCATACGGTCCAAGCAGTTAACAACTTGCGAGCTTCGCCCAAATACCCTCTGGGAAGCTTCCAAACATCCGTTCTAGAGCGAGCTAGTGTGAGAAGGCGAAGCAACCCAGGATATCTGGTTGTGCGCTAGGTTTGGAACCCGCCACGTAAAAATTCCTCCCAATGAAACCGAAAACAAAACCTCAGGTGAGATTTGCCTACACTGATGAGGACCACTGTGAACAAACTACGGATTATGATTTGAGGACGAAAACACACACTAAAGGCCAATATGCGTGAATATTTGCAGCATTGTGCCATCCATTCTATAATGCATGCGAAAAGATTTTTCGCAAATTGGTAAAAGTTATAAAATTCATAAATAGCTTTGTGAACCTGCTATTTTGGCATACAAAAACCGATGTCTGTGAATAAACCACGAAATTCCCGACAAAATTACGGGCGAATCAGGACGAAGTGGTAAATTATCCAATAGAGTTCCCAAATTTTCGGATCTTACTGGTGTACCGCCACACAAACTGTCACTCACAGTTAGCGTACCAATTATAGTATTGTATAACATTACACCACCACGATTATGTAATGGAACAAGATTCACTCGCTGCGAAGAAACTGATGTCGAATGCCATAGGGACAACTTTTCTTAATGGGTAATCTAAAAAAGAAGATGTGCTTTGATTTGAACCGACTGCAGTTTCTCATTCGAATGCGCTTTCAATGGCCATCAACAGGGCCTAAGGTGGATCACTTCAAATGTGCGGATTGAATTTGTTAAAGACGGTAAAACCAAAAATATTTTACTAGTACAGAAAACTTTCCCATCAACTCTTCCGTTCAACTTCGAGCCATCCGTAAAATGTTTGACATGCCCTATCAGCAGGTATTGTACCACACCCGCAGAGCAAACTTTAAATGAAAAAATTAATTTCGAACTATTCAAATTCAAATAAAATCAAATTCAAGCAATAAAAAATTTCAAGTAGTTGCTAGCCTCGGTATATATAGTAGTTACTGAAAATTTCAGGCCGTTTTTAGGAAACTTTGTAAAAAGTAAGAGCCTGTTTTTTCCAAAATTTTCAATAAACGCCAAGTAGTTATGGTAATATGTGTTAGTCTCATATTTTGAGTACATAGGAACCACAGACGCATACTATAAGTTCATTTTTGATCTCATATAAATAAAGCATGGCCTGCGGCGCAAGCAATTCCGCTGTTATCAGCCACTTCTTAATCTTCCTTATTCGTGCCATCCGGATGTCATGAACTTAACGGGGGAGCTGCTGAGTCGTTACCCACAGCAACATAGTCATGTAATCGTAAGGCTCATACAGTACATTATTTGATCGTCTGTGATATTTGACCTTCCGTAGAATCTTTCGGATGTTAACATAGTGAAAATTATAATATATTAGTTTTGTACGCCGAGAGAGGTCTTTACTACTCAATTGTCTATTAAGTCCAAAATAGCGCTTGTTGGCAAGAGGAAATTTCCACTATATTTTATAGCATACATTATTATCGGTATTAAAGATGGTTCCCAAATAATGGAAATTCCTTACTACTTAAATTTATAACTGTCAACAGTGATGTGGATGTCAAGAAACGGGTACACTGACTGCTTATTTGATGAGAGGAGGTACTTCGCCTTGTCCTTATTCGCAACCAGACTCATTTAACTTCAGCAGTCAACTTTATCTAGCTTAGGAAAGGTAGGTCTAACGGCGCAGTTATTATTTTAAATTTAGTTGAGATATTCAATTTCAAATAATCAGTAAAACACTGCTGACATCATCAGTTTCACAGTATAATTCAGTGCTACCTTTGTCACCTCAAATTGTTCATCGATTGTATTACTATCCTGTATTATTTGGTAATCGATGTGAAGCATGTCACCGAACCAAATGCACGCATACATAGGCACTTACATCACTTAACTAAATTAAATGTCGCTCATACGCCCTGCCAAACGTATCGCTCGTTGTGATTAATGTGAAACCGTTGACATATGGAATTTTTGAACTCTATACCGCTATCATTTCTGTACATATTACATTCCCTACTACTATTTCTTTGCGCTATATTTATTTGAGATTTGTTTTTTGGACGCCAATTTGCCGTGTAAGGCACCATAATCATTGGTTGGTGGAAAGTGCTTATTTGTCATTTATACGCATTGACTCCTCATTTATCAACTAAACACGTAACAAGAATGCAGCAAAATTCATTATATATACAGTGTATATCAGTGTGTGTAGACTGAGTGGGACAAATAGAATGGAAAATAATACATGCTATGAAGGAGACCCAAGTCAGTTGCCGTTACCTATTGCGTGGTGTAGGAGGGCAAGATTAATTTTGACGACGGTTATCTTTGTTTTATTAATCTAACTTAGATTTTCACATTTTATGTATTATTATTCTATTATGTGTGTATGCGCATACTATGTATCATAAGTCTACTCGCCTTTGGTGCAGGAATAAGTCTGTCCCTTTGTACTCGTATTAGCACTGTTTGCAGAAGATTCGTACTCGAACCACAGGTACATTGAGTTTCAGTGTGGAGAGGAGGCACAAATGCCATTCTTCTTCTTCTTAATTGGCGCGATAACCGCTTACACGATTTTGGCCGAGTTTAATAAAGCGCGCCAGTCGTTTCTTTCTCGTGCTAACCGGCGCCAATTGGACATACCAAGTGAAGCCAAGTCCTTCTCCACCTGATCTTTCCAACGCAGAGGAGGCCGCCCTCTTCCTCTGCTACCACCAGCTGGTCCCGCATCGAATACTTTCAAAGCCGGAGCGTTTGTATCCATTCGGACGACATGACCCAGCCAACGTAGCCGCTGGATCTTTATTCGCTGCGCTATGTCTATGTCGTCGTAAAGCTCATACAGCTCATCGTTCCATCGTCTGCGATATTCGCTGTTGCCAACGTGCAAAGGTCCAAAAATCTTACGCAGAATCTTTCTCTCGAACACTCCAAGCGTCGCTTCATCGGATGTTGTCATCGTCCAAGTTTCTGCGCCATACGTTAGGACGGGCATGATGAGAGTCTTGTAGAGTGTTAGTTTTGCTCGTCGAAAGAGGTCTTTACTACTCAGTTGCCTACTTAGTCCAAAGTAGCACTTGTTGGTAAGAGAGATTCTACGTTGGATTTCAAGGCTGACATTGTTATCGGTGTTAATGCTGGTTCCTAAATAGACGAAGTCTTTTACAACCTCGAAATTATAACTGTCTACAGTGACGTGGGTGCCGATACGCGAGTGCGCCGACTGTTTGTTTGAAGACAGGAGGTACTTCGTTTTGTCCTCGTTCACCACCAGACCCATTCGCTTTGCCTCTTTATCCAGTTTGGAGAAGGCAGAACTAACAGCGCGGTTGTTAAGGCCGATGATGTCAATATCATCGGCATACGCCAGCAATTGTACGCTCTTATAAAAAATTGTGCCTGAGCGATTAAGTTCTGCGGCTCTTATGATGCTCTCCAACATCAGGTTAAAGAAGTCACACGACAGCGAGTCACCCTGTCTGAAACCTCGTTTGGTATCAAACGGCTCGGAGAGGTCCTTCCCAATTCTGACGGCGCTGCTGGTGTTGAGCAACGTCATCTTACATAGCCGTATTAGTTTTGCGGGGATACCAAATTCAGACATCGCGGCATACAGGTAACTCCTTTCCGTACTGTCGAATGCAGCTTTGAAGTCGACGAAAAGATGGTGTGTGTGGACTCTCCTTTCATGGATCTTTTCCAAGATTTGGCGTATTGTGAATATTTGGTCGATGGTAGACTTTCCAGGTCTGAAGCCACACTGATAAGGTACAATCAGTTGGTTGACGGTGGGCTTCAGCCTTTCACACAATACGCTCGCTAGAACCTTATAGGCGATATTTAGAAGACTAATCCCGCGGTAACTGGCACAAATTGCAGGATCGCCCTTCTTATGGATTGGGCAGAGCACACTTAAATTCCAATCGGCAGGCATGCTTTCATCCGACCATATTTTGCATAGAAGCTGATGCATGCACCTTACCAGCTCCTCGCCGCCATGTTTGAATAGCTCAGCCGGCAGTCCGTCGGCGCCCGCGGCTTTGTTGTTCTTTAGCCGCGTTATCGCTATTCTCACCTCGTCATGATCGGGTAGCGGAACGACAATTCCGTCGTCAACGATTGGGGTATCGGGATCTTCACTTTCTCGGTGACATGCGCAGCTGTCACTGTTTAATAGGTTCGAGAAGTGTTCCCTCCATAATTTAAAATTGCTCTGTACGTCAGTCACCAGTTCGCCGTCTTTGTTCTTACAGGAAAACGCCCCGGTCTTAAAACCTTTTGTAAGCCGCCGAACTTTCTGGTAGAATTTTCGGGCGTTGTTCCTGTTGGCCAGCATCGCAAGCTCTTCGCTTGAAGTCGCCAAGCACGATTTATATGTCGTGGCAGGGGCAGCGCTCATAGGAACGTTCCAGGCGCTCATAGAAAGAATCTTTGGTCGCATCGTCCTTCTCTTCCGTCGGGGCGTGGGCGCAAATTAGCGATATGTTGAAAAAACGGGCTTTGATGCGGATTGTTGCGAGACGCTCGTCCACCGGCATGAACGACAGTACTTGGCGACGAAGTCTCTCTCCCCCAACAAATCCGACACCGAATTTGTGCTCCTTTACATGGCAGCTGTAGTAGACGTCGCAAGGTCCTATGGTTTTCTTTCCTTGCCCCGTCCATCGCATCTCTTAGATGGCAGTGATGTCAGCCTTTACTCTCACGAGGACATCAACCAGCCGGGCAGAGGCACCTTCCCCATTAAGGGACCGGACATTCCAGGTGCATGCCCTCAAATCATAGTCCTTAGTTCGTTTGCAGGGGTCGTCATCAGTATAGGGAGGTCTCATCCGAGGCTTTTTTAAAGTGTTTTAAATGGCGGGTCCCAAACCCAACGCACAACCAGCTATCCTGGAATGTTTCGCCTTCTCACTTTAGCTCACTCCCGAACGGGTGTTCGGAAGCTACCCAGAGGATACGTGGGCTAATCCCGGACATTGTGAGCTGCTTGAACCATATGCAGAAGAATCGTCCTGGCCAATCCCAAGTGAATGGCGATCAGTAACTTTCCCCACTTGCGTGGACTTCTACACATGGAACCATCCTCCTAATGCCATTGCCCTCTAGAAATCCCAGAAAAACAGACTGGCAGAAGTTTAGGGAGGCGTTGCGGGACCTTGACGTTACGCCACCAAGACTTCGAAAAGAACAGGCCATTGAGGCGGCTGTTGAGAAACTCAACGCTGCCCTAATCGAATGTTTTGAGACAGCCTGTCCAATTCGACCTCTCTTTAACCGGACTCCCGTTCCTTGGTGGAATCGAGAGCTCGAGTTGCTGAGGCGTGAGTCGAGAAAACTTCTAAACCGGGCCCTCAAGAGTAACCTTGCAGAGCGATACCGTGATGTTCAGAAAACTACAAGAGGCTTATTCGTGAATTGAAAAGAGCCTCATATAGGGAATTCTGCAGCGGTATTGAATCTCTGAGTGACACGGCGAAATTGGTTAGGATCCTGAAAAGGGACCCAACGGCAAAGCTGGGGCCACTTAGGAAATCTGATGGCTCCTTCACGGTGCGGCAAAGTGAGACAGTCAGCTTGCTGATATTGATAGAGGCAGTTGTCAGAGCTGTTACACCTTCTCGGCATGACTGGTTCGTTGCCAGATCTGTGGTAAATGAGGCCGCCATTCGATTTGCCATCAAATCTTTTGGCGGCTACAAGTCACCCGGACCAGATGGCATATATCCTGCCATGCTGAAGGAAGGTGCAGAGTTCGTGACAGCAGCCCTGAAGAAAATCTTCTCGGCATGCCTGGCACTGGCTTACATACCACGCTCTTGGAGGATGGTGAGGATCGCTTTCATCCCAAAGGTTGGAAAAGACGACTACACCAGCCCCAAAAGCTTTAGACCCATCAGCATGACCTCTTTCATGCTGAAAAGTCTCGAACGACTAGTGGAATTGCGCATACATCAGAAGTCGCTGAAGGCTCACCCTCTGTATCCATTTCAGCATGCCTATCAGAGTGGAAAATCCTGCGAGTCGGCGCTGCAAAACCTTGTTGCTAGGGTAGAGCTGGCCATCGACAGGAGGGACTACGCTATGGGCATCTTTTTAGACATAGAGGGGGCGTTTGATCACTTTTGATAGTATGTGTAACTCTGCTAGTAGGCACGGCGTAGACCGGGTGCTAGTAAATTGAATTCATTCGATGCTGACCCAAAGAATCGTTTCGGTGCGAGCAGAGGAAGATCTGCTGGTGTCATCTGGGGTTAATAGAGGCTGCCCCCAAGGCGGTGTGCTATATCTATTGCTCTGGTGCATGGTAATCGATCCTCTACTCACCACCTTAAACGATTTGGAAGTCTACGCACAAGCATATGCGGAAGATGTTGCTTGTTTGGTAACAGGCCCTTCACTTATGAACATCTTCAGGAAAGTGCAGAAAACTCTGGATCAGATTGACACTTGGAGCTGTGCGAATGGGCTATCGGCAAATCCCGCCAAGACTGGTATTGTCCTCTTTACCAGAAGGAGGAAGCTTGATGGACTCGTTCTGCCAAAGCTAAAAGGAGTCACAATCCAGCTATCCAAGGAAATTAAATATCTTGGAGTAATCCTCGATAGTAAGCTCCTATGGAAATCACATGTTGAAACAAAAGCATCCAAAGCACTGACAGCTTTCTGGCAATGCAAAGATGTCTTTGGGGAAACGTGGGGTCTCTCTCCTAGCAAGGTCCTATGGATCTACACGGCTATGATAAGACCCATTATCACCTATGCAAGAGTGGTCTGGATGAGTAGACTCTCTCTAGTGGGAGTCAAGAGGACCTTATCGAGACTACAACGCACTGTGGCCATCTGTTGCACCGGAGATTTTCCGACTACTTCAGGCCCGGCACTAGATGCTCTGATTGGTTTACCACCACTTGATGCTTTCATACAAGGAGAGGCCTTGAACGCCATCTGCAGACTAAAACACAAGGGGAACTGGTACTTCTCCTGTCCGGCATTGGAACACAGAGAAGGCATGGACATCGATTCAACGATTCTCTCCATGCCCCTTGACTCCACGCCATCAAGAGTCGTACTTGAAAAGAGATACAGTGTAGTGCTACCAGAGGCTCAGTTGTGGGAAGACTCAGAAAATGACACTGTTTTCGCATTTTTACGGATGGCTCCAGGACCGAGCATGGCTACGGCTCTGGGGTCTACGTGGAGTCCAGCGGGACAAAACTGCACTTTGCTTTTGGAATGCATGCATCTGTGTTTCAAGCGGAGGTGTATGCAGTTCAAGAAGCGATGAACTTTGCTGTGGAAAAACGATGGAGAGGCAGATCCATATGTGTCTGCAGCAACAGCCAAGCTGCGCTTATGGCCTTAGACAGCCCTCCAACCGCATCAGGGGTAGTCAAGTCCTGTAAATCCAGGCTGAACTATGGCGGTAGACATAATAGCCTGATGCTAACATGGGTCCCGGGACACGTGGGTATTGCGGGTAACGAGACCTCTGACTCCCTAGCTAAGATGGGCTCTGAGGCCAACTTCTTTGGCTCAGAGATCGTTTTGCCACTCCCTTCTGCGACCATCACAGCCACGGTTAGCAAATGGGTAACTTCCACCTGCAAGCGGGCTTGGCAGGCTGAGAGAGGCTGCAGATGGACTAAACTGATGTTACCTGTCATGTCCGATCGACTGTCGCAAACCCTTCTGTCATTAAGCAGAGGGGAGTGCAGACGGCTGGTTGGAGTGATGACGGGCCACTTTCTGTGGGCGAAGCACATGGAAAGGTTGGGCATCTCAGACAGTGTACTCTGCCCAGCTTGTGAAGAGGAGGATGAGACGGCGGACCACTTTCTGTGCGTCTGCCCGGCCTTTGCTCGAATCAGGCTTGAGGTCTTTGGCACTGATGTGTTAAGAAACGACCACCTTGGCTCCTTGGCACCACAAGATCTACTCAGATTTCTTCGGAGATCGGGTAGATTTCAAGAAAATTAAAAGGGAATCCAAGTGTAGTACAATGGACCTAATTAATATCTGAGTGCTGCTCTTGCTAGTTGTCCCGATGAAACAAAACAAACAAAAAAACACTGTTGGAATAATTTTGCAACCGCGTTAACACATATGTAAGTGTTTCCATGCAAGTGATCCCTGTGTTTGGAACATTTCCATAAATTAGACTTGGGTATAGTAAGAAGTAATCTGAAGAAATTTTGAAAAAAAACTAATAATTTTGAGGTTTATTCAGAGTTTTAAAGTGATATATTGTCTTTTAACATTGGCACACTTTTATTTTTATTTCTTAGAATAAAACATTATTTCAAAAGACAAATTTTTTTGTTAAACATTTTTGGACAAAAACATTGTTTTCCATTTTTGAAAGACACGTCTCCAGATTTTGGGTTTTTTGTTTGTTTAGATGGTGGGCTTGGACATGGTAGAAAATAAAAAAAATCGATTTTTTTGCTTTAAAGTTACCCTAATACCTTACAAAATACGTACACAAAATATTAAGCTGGGAAAAATATCTAAACACTTCCATATTTAATATTTGCGCATCCCTTCGCAATGCTTATATGTAAATAAATGGCGCGTACAGTTCTGTTAGAAGTTAGGCCGATCTCCTCCTCCTATTGGTGGCGTGTGTCTTGGTGTGGTTCCACAAATGGAGGGACCTCATGGCAGAAATACACGTCAAGGGGCGACCGCTCATGGAAAAAACTTTTTCGTGATTTTGGTCCTTCATCGAGGTTCGAACCTACGTTCTTCTGAATTCCGAATGATAGTCACGCACCAACCCATTCGGCTACGGCGGCCGCTTAATGCTTACCGTAACATAAACTTCAAACGCGAGATTACATTTACCAAGTCGGCCGAACTTTTCACTAAGTGTTTATTATAAATCTTAGCCACTTTTTTTAAAAATACAGCTGTATCATAGCTTACCCGGCTGGTCGCATTTCAAATAGAAAGGTTTCCACAAAGGAAAGCTGCACAGCCGCTATTTGCTTTTATACTCCTGCCCAGACTCATCGATTATTTTTCTGTCACCAATACCGTTTGCCTTTCGCTTTGACTCACATTAGCAAAGATAGTCAGTAACATCGAAGTAAAATATATTGAATTAAAAATAACAAACTTTACTCAAATAAATAAATTTACAATTAAAATACACGTAGTGCTGGGTAGGGTGACAAAAGTTCCGGTTTCGGCAGCCTTTGTAGGAGCTCTAAATATTTCGTGCCCAGTAAAGATACTGATATGATAGATGGTTTCAAAAATAAAAAAAATTGTGCAAAATAAATCAAAATAATTACAACTCCCACAAAATGAGAGGAGCGCATAATTATAATAATTACCTGTTACTATCCAAACTCACACGCATAAACTTTCAACGCTACCTGCTATAGATTTTTATGATTATTGCGGTCACATGACTTGCACGTCGTTTGTTATGACGCTAGCGAATTCTAACTTTTTCTTTTTGTAGTTCATCCCTTCTGTATTTGTTTTTGTTTTTTTGCCAATAAACTCAGGCGGGCAATTTTATTAAGAGGACTGCAGTATACTTGCATACTTATTTTTAGTTTCTTTTTCTTAGTTGACTTTGTATAACCTGTGCGTGCACACTTTGTTTTGTGTATTTGAGCGTGTCCGATTCTATGGTAAATTTCATGAACAATAGTTTTTAGTAATTTACTCTGCCATTTAACAGTCAATAAAATTATACAGCGGTTGAGCCAACAATTTTTACGAGTGACCAAAATGTTTCTGAAATAAAAGGAAATTGTTTTTTAGAATAAGCTGACGTCGAGCCCCTATCTTCACTCTCTTTGACTAACTTTATATGTATATCGCTAAGCATTATGTGAACGCTTAGAGTTCACAAACTATGTAAGTAGAACAAGTAATTTTTAATAGCAGAATCTATAACTTAACTGAAACGGGAAAACTTCACGGGAACTGTGTTAAACCAAACTCTGTTGTCACAGGCATATGACATACGAGATGTGTTCAAAAAGTATCGCGAATTTTGAATTTTCGCAGGTCGCGTATATTCGATTCGAATCTCGATTTTTTTGTGGCGATATCTTGGTACTCATGTCTCTCACTCATGCTGACCAGTTCGGCCATTTAAATGTTCAGTTAATTGTTGACAGCTGCTTTGCTTCCACGTGTTTCGGGTCGTCTTCGATTTCTACCTATTCAAAACGATGGATCAAACAAAATGTATCGAATTTTCTATGAAAAACAAAAAATAAGTGCATTCCGAATGTGGACTGTGTCATACGGAGAAGCTACTTTGGACCAAAGCAACGTTTATCGGTGGTACAAAATGTTGTAAGAAGGCCGAGAGAATGCGAATGACGAAAAGTGTGCCGGACGCCCGAGCACTTCAACAACAGACGAAAAAATTGATGAAGTGAAAAAAATGGTATTGGCCAATCGTCGAATCACCGTTAGAGAAGTTGCTGAGGACCTAGACATATCGATTAGCTCTTGGCATTCGATTTTTTTCAATGATTTGGACATGAGACGGGTCGCCGCGAAATTCGCGCCAAAACTGCTCAATTTCGCCCAGAAGCAGCATCGCATGAACATTGCTAATGAGATGCTGGGCTCTGTCTGCGACGACCCAAATTTGCTCCAGAGGGTCATAGCTGATGACGAATCGTGGGTTTATGGTTATGACGTGAAAACCAAATCTCAATTATCTCAATGGAAGCTGCCACATGAGCCAATACCGAAAAAAAGCGCGCCAAAGTCGGTCGAATGTAAAAGTTTTGCTTACCGTTTTCTTCGATTGCAGGGGCGTTGTGCAACATGAGTTCTTGCCACAGGGTAAAATGATCAATAAGGAATATTACCTGCAAGTTATGCGCGATTTGCGCTAAGCAATCTGCCAGAAACGCCCGGATTTGTGGAAGAACAAAAATTGGCTCTTGCATCACGATAACGCTCCTGCTCACACATCGTTGCTTGGGCGCGACTTTTTGGCCAAAAACAACACACTACTGATGCCACAGCCACCGTATCCCCCAGGTCTGGCCCCCTGTAACTTTTCTTGTTCCCGAAACTGAAGAGGTCCATGAAAGGACGACGCTACGCTACGATTGACGAAGGAGGAGCTGAACAAAATTACTTTGAGGGGGACAAAATAGATATTAATGAGTAAATAAATAATTTTTGAAAAAACACAAAATTCGCGATACTTCTTGAGCACACCTCGTATTTCATGATAACCTGGAAGCGGCAAATGAAAAATTGTAAAAAAGCTAAAGTCTCCAGCCTCGTATAATTCTAGTCTTATTAATCTATCTAAACAATAAGAAAGCCAAGGTGCCCAAACTGATTCGCAAATCGAAAAGAAGTTTTGAAGTCTTTGAAATCTAAAGAAAGTTTGAAAGAAGAGTTTGCTGTGCTGAATAAATTTGTATATCGCAACTACAGAGACATTGAGCCGCAAATAAATGAACTGCTTAGCATTTAAAGAGAGTATATCTCGAAGGTCGTAGCTTGTAGAACCTTTCATTAGCTGTTTGGTAGCCATTCCTTGGCACTAGGTCTTTTCTCCCATGAATATTGTGGGAGTTGTAGAGAGGAGGAAGAGGAAGAAAAAGTTGAGCACTTTCTTTGCAACAGCCTTAGTTCAAATCACAGTGGGTTTTCCAGGTAGATATTTTTTCAATTTTTTTACGAAACTATCCAACGTGGAGATTGAACTAATTCTGCGCTCCATCAAAGCCACAAAAAGGCTGCACGAAGAAAAATAAATGTGGTACCGTATCGCGCAGTGATAACATAATGTACCTGTAGGGTCAAAGTGAGTTGGTCGTACAGACTGACTACCACAAAAACCTAACCTAGCCATACCTTAACTTTTATCAATTATTTAAAAAAAAACCACTAGTGTCAGGAGAATTTCTTCAGGATTGAGAAAAGTTGGTAATTGTCTATAAGACTGGGAGCAAGTCGGGCATTAAAATAATCACCACATCTAGAAAAGCTCAATTATTTCAAACTTTTCGAAAAACGAGTTCATGATAGGATTCAGTTTGGTGTGTTTTTCAATTATATTTGCACAAAGTAGGTAAAATAAATAATTCTTTATTTGAAATTAATATTTACTTAATACGTTTTGCTTATGTACTGCTTTAGGATATCATCGACTGCTCCGCGCCCCATCTGAGCGACTCAGGTAGAACCTAGTAATATAATAAAAGAGGTTGTCTGTAAAGTCGGTTTACTGACGATAGTTTAACGTGACAACGTCATAAGAAAATACTGATGTAAGGGTTGCATTTTCAAAACAAAATTTTAATTTTATTTGTTTGATAGATATTTTGTATGGATATAGAGGAGGAGGTAAATGGAATTGCAATGGAATAGGTCAAGTTACATTTACACAAACGTGGAAAATGACGAAATATTTATCAAATTCATGAAAGATATCTTCAATTTCGATTGTGCATCAGACGTTAATAAGTCAACAACACTTAGAGGCATCATCATCGATTTCACTTTCTCAAGACACATTACACTTGAAGCATTTCATTTCCTATTTTTCCTATCATCGTTTATTCTCAATAGAGAATTGCTTCATTACCATGCACACAGGAAGAAGGCATATGCAAATACAAGTATGTGAATTTATATACAAATGCGCATATACATACATATATACGCTCACTTAAATAGGAGAGAGCAAGATGTCGAACGTTGCCTTTCGTTTGCTTTGTTTGCTTTGTCGTTCGTTCGGCGCTTTCGCTTGCAGTTCATCCAAGGTAACGACAATAAGCAAGGTAACGACAAATGAGCAAGGTAACGGCAATGAGCAAGGTAACGACAAATGAGCAAGGTAACGATAAATAAGCAAGGTAACGACAAATGAGCAAGGTAACACTAATGAGCAAGGTAACGACACATTTTTTCGTGCGTGCAGCCTGTTAAATCGAATTATAAGATGTTATCACGTCAAAAGAATTTAGAATTGAATTAACTTGAATGTAACAAGATTTACCTGTTTTTCAGTCGATATCGCTGTTATTCTAGAACCCCAAAAAATTAGGTTCTCAGCCAAGTCTGGAGTTAACCGGAATAGTTTAATATAACCAGAACAAAATTTGTGTCGTTTAGTTCGTGATAATTGATATGTTAACCAAGCAGCTGATTTTGTCTTATCGATTTTCGTTAAGAAATGAAATAGCAAAATTGTGATTAAGGAAAGATAACAATGCGAATATCGTTAAAATGTGTTAATGAATTCCACTACTGGGGTACCTCAATGCATCCACCCGATACAGTTATTTATCTTGATATTTGCAATGATATCTTTACGTTGTCTAATGTGCGCAGATAACCTGAAGATATATAAGTAAGACCCACAGAAAACAGGTCTGACTGCATTCAACTCCAAGATGACTTACTCAGATTGCAGGGTGTGATGCTAATTATTTACCTCTCACTAAAATTTACGAAAGGAGAGATCGCGTAGTCATATTTTCCTAGAAAATAATCCGTTCTAAAATACATTTTGACGTGATAACGTCTTATAATTCGATTTAGCGGGCTGCACACACGAAAAAATGTGTCGTTACCTTGCTCATTAGTGTTACCTTGCTCATTTGTCGTTACCTTGCTCATTTGTCGTTACCTTGCTTATTGTCGTTACCTTGGATGAACTGCAAGCGAAAGCGCGGAACGAACGACAAAGCAAACAAAGCAAACGAAAGGCAACGTTCGACATCTTGCTCTCTCCTATTTAAGTGAGCGCATATATGTATGTATACGCGCATATGTACATATATAAATTCACGTATTTGTATTTGCATATGCCTTCTTATTGATTATTATTAATTTGATTTACTTGAAGAATTTAAAATAAAACCAAGTTTGTTAATAATACCTGTTGTTTTAATGTTATTATTATTAATTTTTTTATTATATATGAAGGAAAAAATGTATGGTGATATTTACCACATACCTTACAAGATATGTTGTATACTAATATATGTATATAAACATGCATATACATATACAATTTCGCGCAATTTTCAAAAAGAATAAATCTATATGTAAAGATGCATACAAATCATATGGACATATCAAATATACGAATCTATTCCGTACGCAAGCAAATGTAAGCTAATGTGCTTGAACTGCAAGCGAGAGCGCGGAACGAACGACAAAGAGCACAATCGGCCCCCGCGTTCGGCAACGTTCGACATCTGGCTCTGTCCTACTTGAGTGAGCATATAGGTATATGTATGTATATGCGCATTTGTAGGTATATAAATTCACATATTTGTATTTGCATATGCCTTCTTCCTGTGTGCATGGTAATGAACCATTTCTCTGTTGAGAATAGGACGATGAGAGGAAAAGTAGGAAATGAAAGGGAGTGTTTCGAGTGTAAAGTGTCTTGAAAAAGGCAAATCGATGATGGTGCATCTTAGTGTTGTTGACTTATTAACGTCTGATGCACAATCGAAATTGAAGATATCTTTCATGAATTTGATAAATGTTTCGCTCATTGCAATTCCATTTACCTCCTCCTCTTTATCCATACAAAATATCTATCAAACAAATAAAATTAAAATTTTGGTTTGAAAATTGCAACCATTCCATCAATATTTTCTTATGACGTTGTCACGTTAAACTATCGTCAGTAAACCGACTTTACAGACAACCTCTTTTTTTTTTTTATTAAAAGTATAATTATTCATAATATTTATATAATATTACAATACGAAAAGCACTAGAAGCTAAGACGTCCTAACAAGGCGTTCCTAATTGTGATACCATTGATCATAAAAGTAGAGCTGCATTCTGCTAGCATTGCCGGCATGATAAAAAATCTATAGAGCTCGCTTTATATCGCCCATGGAGCTCAAAATAGCACCAGCTGGCAAGAGTTAGTCTTCGCTTATCCTCGCATCGATTGCAGCCTTCTTAGGACTGCATGTGTGGATTAAATTTTTACAACTTTTTGGACTCAGAGGGCCTTGTAAATCCAAAAATTCAAAAATCCAGAAAATCATTAATATTAGAAAAGGTCCAACTGCAAAAGTTGTCACCAACTTTCGACAACAAGAAAGGAGTAACCCAAATTCTGCTAAGTCTCAATTTAGTAGCTTTGCCAAATCGTATACTGCTGTGTAAAATTATGTTAAGCAAAACGTTGCTCTTCTTGGAATTGAGTTACCGTATATTTAAATCAGATACGCCTATTCACTTTTATAAGATTTTTTAACATTCTGCTAGTAGAAATAATTTAGCTCGAGAACTTAACTGCTTAGGTATAATTTCCATTGCCAATAGCTGGCTTATTTTGACGATATTTATCTTAAGTGTTTGCGAAATGCAGTACTGGGTGCTTTGCCGACATAATACATCAAAAAGTTTTTCTCACAGAAAAGCAGCAGTCAAAGGGAACTTCCTAGCTGCCCACAAAAACCATTAGCACGACTTCGCTGGAGAGGAAGGAAGCGAAGTTTTTGCTCTCGGTACAAGCCGAAAAACGATTGTAGGATGGCATAATAGGAGGCTGGTATACATGGGTACACTTAAGGACAAATAAAAATCCCATGAAGATAAATCATATGAAAATACCGTGGTCGTGCAAAGTTAATATATCAAAGAAGAGCACAAAAAAATTATTTCATGCAACCTCAAAGTGTGCCTTTCTAAAAAAGCAATACTTAAGTTTAAACAGCAGTCAGTATAACAGCTGATTCTTCTTTGTTACCAGAGTCATAAAATTTGACCTAAGGGCTACAATTTACGGCACACCAATTCCACCTTGAATGCCATTGTCCACCGTACCGTGTGCGAAGCTATAAAATATTACACCAAGCCATAAAGGACAACTTATTGTTCAAGAAGCGCACAAATAGCAAATATCTTATAAATTTTATTTTTGATATTCTCTTGATATTATGCCGAGAGTATAAAAGTAGCCACGGTTTAGCCGTTTCACATTTTTATCGCTGCGCACTTTTCAGCTCCTCACTAGCAGCTCTAATTACAGTTTAATTTCCTTGACACCATAAAAGGAGTCCTTAGGCAGTGGAAGAGCATAACGACAATAGAAATTTGCATATCTCGCCTGGAGCATGAAAGTCACTCAACTACATACAAAAGCGATGGTTGAGTAACAGGAAAACCCATGTTGTCGGCAAAAACTTGTCGGCGGCCATAAATTTGCAAAGTAATATCCAGTCGCGCTGAAGTTTAAGCAATGCAATTAATACTTACACATACGCAAAATATTCTGCGCACAATAAAATAAACACATAGATACAAAGGTCCTCTTGTGCATGTCCTGCAGGGAAAACCCAAACTAGAATTCTTGTTCAATATAATCCAGTTCGGATACTAGCATTTAATGGAAGAAATCATACTAATTCGTCACTGACTAGAACAATACTAGTAGTAAAATGATCGATTTGTCTGCAAATTATTTGATACTTTTTCTATAGATAAGAAAATGTAAGACTCGCCTATAGACCAATGCATGACAATGACTAGAGGATTATGTATGAGAAGATACCGATGAATAAATTTATTTGCAAACTTTTTATATACATACGTCTATCAAACATTATGACCTTTGTTTAATATTTGCATGAAATTTAAAATATTTTTATACTAAGCCTTGCATCACTATTCCGAATGAGGAATGCATCACAATGAGACAGAAATTGAACATTTGGAAAAATATGCAAGGTCAATGCAACCTATCAAAAAAGCTTTCGAAATGAATATTCAATTGCAATCTAAGTTAGTGCAAAGATTTGAAATTTGAAATATTTTCGTTTTTCGAGTTTTCGTTCATCACTCCCGACATAAAATTATAATTTTGCAAAGTCTTGCTGGAAAGTACTGATGTCCGAGTTAAAGTTGAAGAATGCGCGCTAACTGTTCAAAAGACAACTGCCAGGAGCAGAAAGTAATATGTAGCCTTCCATAAGTACCTACTAATCAACATCACTTCTCGAGTTCGATAAGGAGTCCGCAGGTATTTGAATAAAAGAAACCAAGCTGCGAAATTTTTTGAAGTAACTTCCTTTTTAGAAAAAAATCAATAAATGGACACGAAAAGGGGAGCTATAGCAGCCGAAGTATCAGGTCAGACCATAAGTTCGTGCGTATTTTACCCATAATTTCACTTTTGTACGATTTTTGCATATAAAAAATTATTCGCGGAATATAACGGAACTATTTATATTTTCTTTGCTATATTGTGCATTCAAAAAGTGATTTTAATCGCGGATTTTAATCGGAATCACGTGTTGTTAAAAAATAATATGGAATCTTCGAACGCATCTAAGAGGCATATTTTGTATTTTTTTTATAAAAGTGGTAAAAATGCAACAACTTCTGCTGCAGAAATAAACACGTGTCACGGAGAGGATACCGTGAGTGTAAGGACAGCACAAAAGTGGCTTTCAAAATTCCGAAGTGGTAACTGCGACGTGGAGGTTGCCCCGTGCGCTGGTCGTCCTGAAGTGTTTAACTCCCACGCCTTGCTCGAACTCGTGGAAGCTCAGCCAAATTTGACAGTCGATATGGTAGCTCAGAGGTTAAATTCATGGCATGGAACAGTTCACAGGCACCTGGTTCAGTTGGAAAGGTTTCAAAGCTGTGAAAATGGGTTCCGCATAGACTTTCCGTCGCCAACCTTCAGCAGAGAGTGAATGTGTGTTCTCAGCTGCTGCAATGGCTTGAAAATGAGGGTTTTTTGAGCCGTTTAAGCTTTGAAACCTCAAAATAAACAATTATTTTTCACCATTGACATATGGCTTTTTTCCATGCACTACATTTGCCCCAACTACAGTGTTTTTTACGAGCACTCGAAATAATTTTATTCTTAACTTATTCGCAGCAACTGGACACATAAAATATAAACTGAAATTTAACTAGCATTAATTATTTTTTTTTTTTAAATTTAATGGATGTTTTTTATACTTGAACTTTTTTAGAAGCATACTGGACTAGGATTTTTTTTTTGTGTTTATGATTTAACTGGTATTTGCACCAAGGCCACTCAATTGACATGTCAGAGAACATCGCCGTGTTAAAAATGCCACTTGCTAGCATCGAAAAATGATAAAACACGAACAGAGGGAGCTGCAAAGTGAATTCAAAGTATTCTTGTATTTTTCTTGCAGGGTATCTGCCGAAAAGTGAGAGCTACTTTTACTTATTTTTTTATTTAAAACATTTTCTTTTGTTCTTTCTCTTGCATTCTTTGCGTCCTTTTTCATTTCTTTGGCCGCTTTTTGATTTGAGTTTGTTTTTGCTTTTTTTTCGCTTGAAAACTTTCAAATTGTGTATCATAAATGCGCGCAGAAGAGTAAAACTCACTGAACTTGAACGACTTCATGCTGTTGCATAATTAAAAGGGTTAATGAAATTTATTTGGCGCGCATTTATTTGCGGGTGGCTGTATGGGCGCACTTTTAGGCTGTGAAAATTAAATTAATGCCAGTTAGCAAATTAATTTTTTTTTTTTTAATTCTAAAAGCATAATTTCAGAGCCTTTTTTAATTGCAATAAGACTAAGGTAATGTAATCGTTTTGAAAATAAATATGAAATCCTAGACTGAATCCGCAACAGCGCTTGTATGGCAATACTCCGTACAACAACGTGCGATCGTACTTTTCACGGATGAGGAAATCTACATATATGTGATAATAGAACTCAGTTGTGGTAAGTCTACATTTATAGTTTTTCGCCAGCATTTCAAAATTTCATTAGAGCTGATTCATTCATTAATTGTTTCTTTAAATGCATACTCAAGTTCACTTTGTAACTGTAAAGCGTTTGCACTATTTCTGCAAGAAAAAGCATTTTTTTAGTTTTATAAAACTTGATGAATAAAGAACGTTCATCTTGACAAAATCTGGCTTAGCGTACCATAATAAAATACCTCATATTTCAATTTCGGTAGTTTAAGGGTTAATTAATTATAATAATATGCATTAGAAGCTCTTATACCGTACTCGTTGATTAAGTACGCTGTAAACGGTAGCATTTTCCCGGCATTTCGTTTTCCCAAGCATTTAACTATTGAGCGATTTCATATCAAGTAATCCTAGTATTTCTATTAATCCATTATTCATATATCCAATCCAAAAGTGTTTTCCAAGATTAGTAATACGGTTGCTGGAGTCTCGTTAATAATTTAATAGGAACTTTAGTGGCTCTTTGGACTTAGAAGTGGCTTTTGAGCAAAATAAAAGGGTGAAGATCTATGTATGTAATCTATCTAAGTATGTACCGCTTACCCCTAGATTTTATATTTGATTATGGCAAGTCTTGAAGTGTATAATGTAACTTTAAGTTAACTCAGGTATATAATTACAACTTGGTCTCAACCCCCACTGGTCAGGTGGATAATTTGATTTCGCGCATAATTATCACACAAGCAATAGAACACACAAGACGGACGTATCCTATTACCCAATTTATCAGTGCTGAAATCATCTTACGCAAACAAATTCGGCCTCAAGATGGGTTGAACTCCTAAGCAAATATTCAGGCACTAAAACACAACTTAGACACGTCATTTAGGGTAAAACATATGCAAATATGTATCACTTAGTCAGCAGCCAAATAAATGGTGCAGGATTATGTGCATCCATTGATCACTTAGGCGGCCATCAATCTTTAAGCACATATGCAATGCAAATATTTACACACACAAGCACAAACACACAAACAACGATACGTGTACGCATGAAAATAGCCATACGATGTCGGCCGCCCTTGGCAACGCAAAACGCAACTGAGCAAGGCTAATCAATTCACTTTCGCCCTTTACATAAAAATCCATTTTTATATGAAATGGAAGACTTGATTGAATGGCAACAGAGGAAAGGAGGCGTAAAGTGCGTTGGAATAAAATTAAATATAAGCAAGTTAAAGGTGTGAAGGTTGATGTATCGACGAAGGATGTGTACCGTGTCCATACAGTGGCCCAAACGCTTAATCGTACAGCTTCAACTTTAATACAGATTTTCGAAATGGTAAATTTATTTTATTAGAAAGAAACATATTTTTTATTTATTTATGGTCTCCTCAACTTATTCAATTAAATAAATTATATTCACACATGAATCGCATGGCAACAATCCAATTGAGCAGGTTTGGAAAATATTGTCTCAAAAATTAAAAAAAATGTTGTCTTGTACACGAGGGAAAACTAAAGAATTACCACTAACTACTGATACAGAAGTTTTATATAATATAATATTTTAAGGGCATTTCATTTCGTACGATTATTCGTTTGGACGTGAATTCTACTCATATGATTTTGTTTATATTTATTTCCAAGTAAGTAATTAATTATTTACAGTTCCAGAATTATGTATTAACGTTGAACTGTGCGTACACACGATTAATCGTTTGAGCCACTGTATGTGTAAAAATAACCAAAATCAAGTAAAGGCAGGGAAGAACATAAAAGCTGTAAAAGTAAATTAGAGCACAAATGAAATGCAGGTGTGATAACAGGCGCACTGGTTTGTAATTTCAATGAACGAGATTCATTTGTATTGAAAAACAATGAGTTCCAACAAAATTGGGCACCATTACTCGTATAATACATTTGAGCAAAGGAAAAGAATAACATAAGCAAGCATAGAAAAACCAATCAGTTTTTCGACGGCCAGCCCTCGAAACAAGTAGGAAGGAGCCATGGAGACAAGCAACGAAAATAGTCCATTCACTTGAGCAACCCATATACATATGTATATACACATGCCACATATGCCAACAAATATGCCACAAAACAAACACAATCTCTGTGGCGGATCAGCTTACCACATTTTGGTCTCCAGCTTTTTGTATGAATGTTCACTTGTGGGAATATGTGTTAGCGTGTATGTGTGTGTATATGGATATGCTTATACTCTTCATTGATGCAACATTGCACACTGGTAATAAATCCGAGTTTGGTGCCTTATATTTGTATGAAAATTGTTTTATTTATTTACTTTATAGTATTTAAGTCCCCCCTCATTTATACTACAAACAGTTTTGCCAGAAGTGAAGATTTTTGTAAAGATAATGAAAAAATTTCAAAATGAAGATAATGAAAAAAAAGAAATACCTTACAAATAAGCTTTTGCGGATATGTCCTTTAGCACTTAAAAATTTGTTCTAAAAGTTGGTGGGAAAATATATAATTTTTGTAGTAGCAATTTGATATAACCTTCTAACGCCCTTGATTACATACGAGAGAGATGGAGAAGTCAAAACGATTAAATTAAGGAAGACCTCTGGAACTATTGATGTCAAATCAGCCAATTTTGGTCGAAAGATTGTCGCAATAATGGCGCTTGTGACTATTTAGGATGTCTTGTGTGTTTACCTTCCTCTGTTAAAGTCGCAGTTATCCGCTAGCTTCGTATAATTTTCATTGCCCTGGAATAGGTTAGGCATGCAGTCTGGTATAAAAAAGGCCTAACTGCACCCACTACTCCGAAAACTATTATCATTTACTCCGACAACCAAGCTGTCACAATCGAACAGCGCCACCTCGAGAGCATACAGTAGGCGAATTCTGAGTGTTGAGTTCATGGTAAACTCTGCTTTAAGCGCAGGCCTCCTTCTATGGTGTTGTAGTGCAAATTTATTGTCTAATAACAAGAAAAATTAGACCTGAAGCTGATGCGACAAGCCCCAGTCGGTAATACATCTTAATTTTTTCACATAACACTGTCTGATGGGCTTCTAATTCCACGTCTTTCGTTGCAACTGTAGAAACGGAAATAGAATTGCCTTTGCCTCTGTCATAATCTTATATCTTATGTTATAAACCAAATTATGCGATTTAGCTTTCGAAACTAAATATTTTTTTATCATGGTTATAAATGTTTCCTTTTCCCTACAGGCACTCTGCAATTTGTAGCTTCATCGTAGCCGAGTCTTAGATGGAGTCTAAAAACTTTGGATAACGGCATTTCATAACTATTTTTCTATGAAAATATGGTGGTTTCTAATATAATTTTTTTTGTTATTATTTTAATTAAAATTTGTTTTTTTTTAGTTAAAAAAATATTTTTATTTTTAGCTTAAATTTTATTCTTTAAATTAAATTCTTAAAGTATAATTATTAATAACCAACAAAAGCTCACTTTAAACAAATAAAAAGAACATTTCAATAATTCATACCATAGGTTAGGTTAAAAGGCTGCCCTTGCAAGCGTCGACTTAGGCAAGAAATAAAATTCGTTCTTTGGGAAAATGGAAAAGGAGGCTATGGATTAGAAGAGGACAACGACCAAATGATGGCTAATTAGATTAATGATAACTTCTTCGAGCTACTTATTAAATTTATTATGCTATGTTCGCAGGACAATGCCCGGAAAGGACACACACTAGCTCCGAGAGCTGCGACTTTGTTAGCCTTAGAAGTTCTCTCGAGTGCCCCCGATCTATGCATGGCCAGAAGGATCTCGCGACTTCGCAATAACATAGTGCTGGCTGAGTTGACGGGATGCCACTTTCCTAGAAGCCGAACAATGCTTTCATTTCTCGAAGAAACCATATCGACAGCTCACTGTCAAGATAAATCATCCGCCCAGCAATTTCCCGCTATGTCACTGTGATGAGTTAGCCAAATGAGCCTCATATCGAGGTACTAGGATACAGAGCAGGGAGAAGTCAGGCATTCCCCAACTAAAATTCATAACATACATAGGTCTAAATAAATAAAGTTAGATAAAGTAAAGTCAATTAATTATTAAGATTTTATAATAAGTCTGCAATCCCACATCAAATTTCCTTTGGGAGTTTATTACGCTTTTAAATTGTTTTTATTAAAATGCTTCAAAAAAGTTATATATGGTGTTTTTTTTAGAGGTTAGGTTTTCAAGATGAAATAAAACGTATATAATTTAATGTTATGGCCAAGAATTTAGCTTTATTATAAAGATAAGGGTTTGCCATTATGTTTTAAAAATGATACCCATTCAACCAAAAGTGAGCTTCATCGCTGAACAAAATTTTCTTCGATGCGTCGCGCGAACCGAACCATTATTTTCGTAATAAATTTGCACGATTTGCAAACGTTGTTCAGGTGTAAGTCTATTCATTATGAAATGGCAAACCAAACTGAGCATAAATCAAGTGACAGCTGTCAAAAAGACCATCTACGAAAAAAGTAGTGCCAACTTGAAAACCTCACCTCTAAAAAAAACACCCTATATGTAGTCAAATCTCAAGATTCACATATTAAATTAAACAAACCATAAAAAAATTAAAATTTTCGAATTTCAAATAATTACTTATAAATTGTCTAGTGCTGCGAGAAGGGTTAAATAGCTATTTGTTTTTATAATTTTTTTTTATAAATACCTACACTAGAGCTAAAATAATTTATTTTTTTAATTTTTTTCTTTATAAATATACTAGAGCTTTTGTTAATTGGTTTTCACAAGAAATCATTAACCCGTTGGCAGTCAAATGTATCTTTTCGTACCTAGTAAGATCTATTCTTGAGTGTGCAAGCTTTTTATAGAATGCAGGGTTCACCGTAAATTCCGATCGATTGAAGAGAAATAAAATAAACTCACTAAACTTACTCTTCGCCGAAAACCTTTCAGACTTGGGATAGAAAATAACTTTCAGATAATACTTAAAGTAGTTATGCATTAGATTTTCATTTGATTTAACTCATTCTGTTAATAACATCTCGTATAAAAGAGTAATAACGGGTGACTTTTTAGCTACTATCTTTTTAAACAGTTGGTTTAAACAGCTGACGCACGTTTCGTGTTTTGTTTCACTGTCAAACATCTTCAGTTTGGTCTATAATTTAACCATGAATCGTCTTACAAACGAACAACGCTTGCAAATCATTGAATTTTATTATAAAAATGCGTGTTCTGTTAAGAAAGTTTATCGCGCGCTTCTTCCATTTTATGGTCAGTTTAATCGACCCACTGAAGTGGCTATTCGAGTTATTGTGACTAAATTTAGAACCAAATTTACATTATTGGACATCAAACCACCAACACGCTTACGTAGAGTGCGAACTAAAGAAAATACCGCTGCTGTATCGGCCAGTGTTAATGATGACCACCTGTTATCGCTTCGTCCCCGTTCGCAGCAATTGGGCCTCTGTTACTCAACAACGTGGAAAATTTTGCGAAAGGATTTAGGTGTGAAGCTTTTCAAAATACAGCTGGGGGAAGAATTGAAGCCGAACGCCCTACCGCAACGCAGAATTTTTGGTGAATGGGTTCTTGGAAAGTTGGCCGAAGATCCACTTTTTTATCGAAAAATTATGTTCAGCGACGAAGCTCATTTTTGGATCAATGGGTACGTAAATAAGCAGAATTGTCGATTTTGGAGTGAAGATCAGCCAGAAGAATTGCAAGAGCTACCAATGTATCCAGAAAAGGTCACAGTTTTGGGTGTTTATGGGCTGGAGGTATCATTGGACCGTACTTATTCAAAGTTGCTGCGAATCGTAACGTAGCTGTGAATGGTGAGCGCTACCGAGAAATGATATCGAACTTTGTTTGCCCAAAATGCAAGAGCTTGACTTGCATGGCATGTGGTATCAGTAAGACGGTGCCACATGCCACACAGCACGCGTAACAATGGACTTGTTGGGAGGCGAGTTTGGTGAACATTTTATTTCACGTTCGGGACCTGTCAATTGCCCACCCAGATCGTGCGATATAAAGCCTTTAAATTATTTTTTGTAGGGCTATGTTAAAGCTTATGTCTATTCAGACAAGCCTGCTTCAATTAACGCATTGGAAGACAACAATAAAGCAACAATTGCATGAAATAATCTTCAAACATTAAATTATATGGACTGTACTATCGATTTAAATAAAAATTGCATGCATTTTTCTGTATTTTACGTGTGTGTTTTTGAAAAACCTTTCCTATAGCGCTTAAAAAATCACTCTTTATAAACTAACAGTACAGAATGTCAAGCCAAAAATTTAAAGCAGACATCGGAGATGAAAAACCAATATCTACTTTTTTGTTAATGCTCTATTATCCTCCTAAAGTGCTCTGATTATATGGTAGGTGCATAAGAATGATAATTGGCTGCTAACATTTGACGATAATATGGATTTTGAACACGAAGAGCTTTGCCAGGCATACTAAAACTAATCAGCCTAAGAAGTTCAGAATAGTCAATGGATCCATTGATTACGTCGTAAGCAAACATAAGAGCCTGGATCATTCTTCTTCAAGTGTCTTTAAAATAAATAATGTAATATACAGCGTGAACTGTCAGTGGGAAGTGGCTTTTAAAGGTAGAATCATAGAACAATTTATGGCTTGAATGAATATATTCACAAGTTTTCGCCGCTGTTTAATATTATTTTGGTACAAATAAATGTTGAATCGACCAGAGAATATTTTAATAAAATGCTTTATGAATAGTTCAGCAATAGAATTATAATACATTTAAGCCTAAGCCTTAAGTACTCGTATATATTTATATATGCAGTTTTTAACTTTAGTGGTTTTTATTTGAATTTGTAAGAGTTGAGCCCGGTAGATTAACTTTCGTAAATAAAATTAATTTAAGTAAATAAAGTCATTGCAAAGTCTTGACTTCACAAAGAACTCGATTCTTGCCACAACAGCTCCCAGTCTTCGATGCCAAGCCGCAATGGAATTTGGAATGCCAGGATATTCGCTTTCAATAAAAAGGCATTAAAAAAATAGGAATGACCTTGATTTAATTTTTGCTGTATTTCATTTTGTTCAAGCAAAATACATATTTTCTTGAAATCCTGGCATTTGGATCGTTATAGTAAGCCAAATTATTTTTAGGAGGTAGAATGGAGAAGCCCTTTAGCTTACGAGTCTCTCCGCTAAAATGTGCGTACTAAATATTTAACAATTTTGTGCTGAGAACTCATAGTTTTTGTTGATCTAGCTATAGTCTCTAGAAAGATTTAGTCATGCAGACTTTTCTAAATGACAGTTTTGTACTTGGCGATTTTATTTTCAGGAATTTCGTGGCCCTGAAATTTTATTGCAGAAGAGAGGTTGTATATTTGAGTCTGAAAGAAGAAGAGGAAGGGAAAATTATGCGACTTTTGTGCCTCGTTTATTCAGACGAATATTCACCACTTTAGGTAGACAATTCTTTAATGAAAAGGAAGATCTCCGCTTCATTAAAGGTCAGCGATCTGCCAAAGTTGTTGAACATTTGGTTTTAGGGAGATCAGTATAAGTTCTCCAAGTGGCTTCACAATGGGCTATGGCCTGAGTATGTGCATTGGTGGACAAGTGCTTCAACCTAACCTAACTTAATTTATGTACATCTGTTCTGAAACCCCTTCAAAATGTTGCCATTAATGAGTGTAGCACCTAACAGAGTTTTCCTGTGCTTGCCTAAATCACAAATCGAAATTGAATTTATGTCCACAATGTGCGATTTTGTGCCAGTGTTCCAGCCAATGCGTCTCGAATGTCGATGCTGCTGATTGAAAAGAAATTAGGAAATTGAGAAATTTTAAACCACAAAATGTGGCAAGAATGACAGCACTGAGTGCGTGAAATGTACGCAGGCGTTTGTGATTGCATACAAAAGAATGTGCATATGTATGTATTCATCGGCAAGAGTGCCATTTTCTAAGTGAAATGGTTTGTGAAAAACTGTTAAATATTCGATAACGACCGACTTGATGGCAATTTGTACTTTCCGCAAATTAATACAATTCAAGTATAAACAACTCAGGAAAATAATTATATGTGGAATGGTTTGTTCTTTAAATGGAAATGTTCTACACTTATTAGCTTTTAGACCAACTCTTATAAAGGACCTTCACCACTATATAATTTTATTTTTTTAATTATTTCGGAGTTACAGTATCAATTTGTACTAAAAAATGTAGAGAACAATTTTAATTTGACTATAAAATGTTTATGAATATTACTAAAAGTTTAATTTGTTATATCAGAGAAAACTCCATTTTATTTATTTCAAATTAGTGGAATATAAAACTAGGTATTGGTTAACTCACTGTTATCAGGCTTAGTGGGCGCCTGCCCGCCATTAATGAACGCACCCAACGTCATTTTCAAATGGTGGCCGCTAATGACACTGTTAGTTGAAAGGAAATAAAAATGCATTTGGGCTTAAATGTGAACAGAAAACGTGTTCAACAAATAACAAAACGAAGTTAGGACTCACTTATGAAAATTTTTTTGTTAAACACTTTATTTATCGACCCATATTTTCACGTTGGGCATTTTAGGAAATATGTAAATTTTAGGATGAGCAGTTTGAAGTTGCAGTGATAACAGTTCTCATCCGAGGCTTTGCATAATATTTCATTCGGGAAAATTTTAACATGGCGGATCCCAAACCCAGCGCAAAACTAGCTCACTTTCAAATGGATGTTTGGGAGCTACCTAGAGGATACTTCAGCGAAGCCCGGAAGTTATTAGATGCTCAGACCGTATGCAGAAGAATCATCCGGAGCATTCTCAAGCGAATGGCAATCAAAGACTTTCTCCACTTTCGTGGACTTCTACCCACGGAACCATTATCCGGTTTTACATCAAAGACCTTAACAACCACGCTCTAAGGTCTGCCTTTTTCAAACTGGCTAAAGAAGCAAAGCGAATGGGTCTGGTGGTGAACGAAGTACCTCCAGTCATTGAACAAACGTTAGTCTTTTATTTCTGGAGCAAGCGCTCACATATTAGACATATTTTTTGCATTTATTTTGTAACGCCGTAACGCACAGCTGGCCCCACTAAACACAAAACTGTCGAAGAACGATTATCGAAGCGTTTAAACCCCATTTAGTATGATCCGATAGATTCCATACTTACATCGTGAGATATGACGCACTAAAAACATCTAGTGGAGAGTGTTAAGAATTTTAACTGCATTCAATATTTAGGAAACTGCGATCAAGATAATTTTTACTTACTAGTTTTCCCTGTTTTCTAGTAAATCATACTTAATTGAAATGATTAGTACTTAAACGAGTGTATTTTGGTAAACTTTTCTGTACATAAAGCTTAATTAACGTCCGAGTGGGCAAATAAATAGGCAAACACATTACTTGCTTGCACAACAGTTAAGTTACCAGGTCAATAGATTCGATGATGAGAAGTGAAATACTCGATGGGATGTGGAAATGTGTATGAATGTGGTTCTGGCAACTGCTGATGAGTAAACTGCAAAGATTAAGTAGTTAGAAGTTAATGGCCATGGATGATAGTGAGGGTGATGTCGGCGTTAGCTGGGCAACTTTTAGAGCCTCTCAAGCCGGAGCACCGAAGCTTAACCCAATCCACCTAGAAGCGTCTGCCCACAAGTTAGTGACGGCTACAGCTGACTCTATTTTGCTAAAAAGCGGCTCACGATATAAACGTGTTACTAGGGTATGCCCAAATGCCTGGCAATTGCAGCGTGCCCGGCAAGATAGCAGTCTTACCCTTGGACTAGAAAACTTGGACTAATCTCCCATCTTTTCGAAGGAAACTAATTACAGAAACATTAAATTTGATGTGCACATAATTTTTCGTGTGCTATCAATGCATTTCTGCGGCAAATTTTTCAGAAATATAGGTAAAACATAAGGTAAAGATATTTTTTTAAAGCCTTTGTATATTAAGTTGCTACTTTTGCAAGGAAATTCAGGAGGTAACGCCATGAAAAAATTGGTCTTAGATCCGAAGTTAAAGCTGGTTATAATTCATATCAGCAACCATATCATTCACTCATATCACTAGTACTGTACCACAAATACTTTCTGAGGTAAGCAACATGAAAAATACAGTTTGAATGGGAGGTGCCATGCCCCCTGGTCTAATCGAGATGAAAGCTATTCTATCGTTCAAGTTAAGTTTAACCACACCAGTGTGCAAGATGTCATGAATATCGGATGAGTAGTTAAAGCGTGCAATGGTAACAAGCAACCAAACTTACTTTCGCTCTTATAATACCAAAGGGTGATTTTTTAAGAGCTATAGGAAAGTTTTTCAAAAAAACACATGCAAAATTCAGAAAAATGCATGACATTTTTATTTAAATCGATAGTACAGTCCATATAATTTGATGTTTGAAGATTATTTCATACAAATGTTGACCGCGACTGCGCTTCAAATGGTCCAATTTTGGCATACTCTTTCCAATGTCTCGGCCGGTATCTCACATATAAATGTTTTAATGTTGTCTTCCAATGCGTTAATTCAAGCAAGCTTGTCTGAATAGACATGAGCTTTAACATAGCCCCACAAAAAATAATCTAAAGGCGTTATATCGCACGATCTGGGTGGCCAATTGACAGGTCCCGAACGTGAAATAAAATGTTCACCAAACTCGCCTCTCAACAAGTCCATTGTTACGCGTGCTGTGTGGCATGTGGCACCGTCTTGCTGAAACCACATGCCATGCAAATCAAGCTCTTGCATTTTGGGCAAAACAAAGTTGGATATCATTTCGCGGTAGCGCTCACCATTCACAGTTACGTTACGATTCGCAGCAACTTTGAAGAATTACGATCCAATGATACCTCCAGCCCATAAACCACACCAAACTGTGACCTTTTTTGGATACATTGGTAGCTCTTGCAATTTTTCTGGCTGATCTTCACTCCAAAATCGACAATTCTGGTTATTTACATACCCATTGATCCAAAAATGAGCTTCGGCACTGAACTTTCCAAGAGCCTATTCACCAAAAATTCTGGGGTGCGGTAGGGCGTTCGGCTTCAATTCTTACACCAGCTGTATTTTTAAAGGCTTCACACCTAAATCCTTTCGCAAAATTTTCCACGTTGTTAAATAACAGAGGCCCAATTGCTGCGAACGACGACGAATCGTAATTGATGGTCATCATTAACACTGGCCGATACAGCAGCGATATTTTCTTCAGTTCGCACTCTACGTAAGCGGGTTGGTGGTTTGATGTCCAATAATATAAATTTGGTTCTAAATTTAGTCACAATAGCTCAAATAGCCGCTTCGGTGGGTCGATTAAACTGACCATAAAATGGAAGAAGCGCGCGATAAACTTTCTTAACAGAACACGCATTTTTATAATAAAATTCAATGATTTGCAAGCGTTGTTAGTTTGTAAGACGATTCATGCAACTTATCACGTAAAATATTAATTGCCCTTTCGCTCGACACACCTATGGCCTCTTTTACTTCGCGCTCTTTCGTTCGTCGATCAGCGAGAATCATGTCGTGGACTTTTTGAATGATTTCCTCGGTAACCACGTCCGCGAGCGACCTGGTCTCTTCTTATCAAACACGGATACTCACCCACGTTTAAATTCGTTAAACCAATATCTAACCGTCGTCATAGATGCCGAAGCGACCCCACAGACAGCATCCAACTATGCTTTTATCTCCTCGCATTTTTCCCCCATCCATAAACAAAAAGCGAATTACCGAATTATAAATTAAAAAAATGTTTCCGTCTTAGCGAAAATTACGAAACACGTCTTAGTCGAATAGCTGCCAAATCCAAAATAACTATCAATCAGTCTGAATTTTTTTTTTGCCATCGTTTGATAGATGGCAATACACGATGCTAATACCAACTTCTCCCAGGACCGCACTCTGTCATTAAACAAGGGTACTTATTGAGTCGCCCTCGTAGTTATAAGGGACAAGTGCTTTTTTAAGATTTTATTTCTTGTCGCAATTTAAAAGATTCCTTAAAGTGAACTCCTTTTCTTAGTGTTGCGAAGCAAATTTTGAGTGAAGATTCGATTTTAAAATATCAAGATAGACTGGCTAAACCAAAGCTTACACCACGTTACAAAGCAGCTAGACTCGAATTCGGCGATAACCATAAGATCTGGGATGACGAATGGTAGGGATGAAAACAAATATAACTCCATGGAGCTGGTGGTTGTCAGAAAAATGGGAAAGATATTTGCGAGCCACTCCCGAAACTTCCACGGTGGGTCTCATATGAACTGGTCTTGAGATAAGGAGATCTTGGATAATGTTTTACTGAACTTTGCCAAAGGATTTCTTTCGTGTCGAAAAATATTCCTGTGCTGAAGTGGCCCATAATTAGTGCAGACCTCATTGGATTTAGGCATACTTAGAACCAAGTTAATAAAGGCAAGCCAGTTCATAGCCTTATTCTTACGTTTCTTTCTTCCCTTATTCCGAAAGATAGAAAGACTTAACCTGTTAACCTGTTTATTTTATTACAAAAAAGTGTCCAGTGTCCCATTTTATAAGGCTTAGTGTACTTATGTAAGTCACAATGATTTGAGTTATTCGTTGAGTAAACAGCCCGATGAACGGAAATCAAAATTTGATTTGCATTGGAGGTGGATATAGTTTTTACCTGATTTGGAAAATTTTCAAAATAGTAGATGATAAGGTCAAGTGCAGTGCATGTACTGAGTGTTGTACATATCTGTTGTCACCAGTTTCAGTCGGCTTTACAAAGAATTTAGTTAAACTTGTTCTTGTGTTCTAGTAGTAAAACGCTATATCTGCGTAAAATTTCTACCTCCCGAATAATAATTAAGATTTAGTATAAGACGTATACAGATATTTCACGTAATTTGTCGGTGGTTTTTCGACTGGTTGTGGCATTTGGCTGATTTTTCCCATTTTTATATTTAAATTTTTTTGTATCATAGGTGAGCTAGGGTTCAAAATGCACTTACAGCGGCCATCGCCTACTTCGTTCAGTGATGCGGCAACTAAAACAAACCCTCCTGCTCTTATGGGAAGACTCCCTTTTCGGTACTATTTTCTGCACTACTTCGGGTGGGACCCAGAACGGCGTAAATAAAATAACCCAGTTCAATTCACCCACTTCAAGGTCCAGCATATAGGTATGAGCCAGCTTCATGCTATAGGCTCGTCTTCTTTGTACTGTGTCAAGCTCTATCGCTTTTCCATAATACATATTTAATGTAGCTTTTAACGGCATTCCAGCTGTCCTTGAGAGCAAGCATTTTGCTGATTATATTGATCGGCGCGATGTCAACAAAACTGCTCCTTAAGAGCATCTCTTCCCACGAGCCACCCGTCGGAACTAAAGGATGTGTGTTCGGTGTCATCGCTCGTTCGCAGTATACCTATGTACCTGGAATTGCTTACCTTACCCATGCTGCATAGGTTTTTCCGGATATATCCTTGGTCCGAGAGAAACTGAGTCATGAAATACTTCACTTCCCCGAAATTGATTTCAACCCAATTGCCTATTGTTGGAATGAGTTTCGCCAAACATCTGCTACTTGGTTCAGGGTCCAATCGGCTTTGCCACCGTTGCATGTTTTGACAACTCCATTCCGCGGCGCAAGAGGTGCCGTTTTTTTCCTGGCATCCATTCATTCCCGGGCCATGAGGTCGACCGGTATCTCCCCGCCGCAGTTTAGTGCATCTCTCCATATTTCGCTGCCGTACAAGAGTATTAAGATTTGGCCGCCATGATCAGCCTTATTTTGCTCTGATTAAGAATTTGGGAAGGATAGAACAAAATTACTCTAAACTTTAATAATTCTCTCTCTAAATTAAAAACAAAAATCAAAATGTATTTATTTATCACAAATACTTACATATATGCGCGAATACCTCACTTCTAGTCCAGCGTATTGCTTTAACTTGTATTCTGACAAAGGCTTGCATTAAGTAGTCTGAACAGTACTCACGGCCTCAACTGCTGATGGCAGGCACACAGTTAGCTAAGTACGTGGACTTGCTAAGCGATGCTGCTGTGTTGTACTTGACTCCAACCAAACAAAGTCAAATAGAAATCCATTAAATTTTCTCTCACTTGAAAGTTACGCATTAGTGTAGTACACATAGACGAGGAATTGCTTAAAAACTTACATGCATACATACATAGGTATTTAATAAAGTATAATATAATGGAATACATGAATGAATTTACTTGCGCGCCCCCTTCGAGCAGTAAAATTATGCAACAAAGGCAAATATATTTATACTTATACTTAGGTTAAATATAAATGAATGCTTTTGTGACAACAACAACAAGACGCACATCACAAACTTAAAGAAAAATACCCAACGAAGGCAGCATCCTTTGCGCCAATAACACTGTGCGACAATTTTGGGGTCATTAAAATCAAACCACACCGGACCTTTTTTTTCTGAAAATATACCTATTCAATAGCAAAACCCTCGCTGTGTTTTTAAAAGTTAGCTCGATTTTTTTTTTATAGCGTTTTGAAGTTTTCTATTTTCATGAGATTTTGGAGTTTTACCTGTACGCTAAATTTGACTTATAAATCGACCTTTGTTTGATTTAATCGATTTATTTTGTCATAGCTTGATGCAGAAATTTCGTACATGTACAAATAAACTTATTTTGAGAAGAACCTATATCTCAATACGCAATTTTGAATACCAAAATTTCGAAAAATTGTATGTTTTTACCATTTTTTACTGTAATTATGAAAATAATTTTATACGTAACCACCCGTTATACACATTTTCAGATTTTTCTATTTTTGCTAGTATTTTTTCCAGATACGGTTTTCCAATGAATATTGGATGTAACAAAATGGGATCGTGAGTAGTGAAAAGCAAGATTGGTCTCACAAGACTTTTAGCCTGTTAAGTACATAGAAAAGTGGCTAGCACACATTCCAAAATAAAAAGTATAAAGAAGGTTGTAGTCTGTCTTATCAGGAAATGTTTGTTTTAGAAATTCCAAAATTTGTTCCCAACGATTTTACCTGTTCTAAGATCGCAGCAGTCTTGCGAGATCAGGTTCGTGCATAACAACTCCTAAAACACATTTGACGCGCTAAATATTTTGTGAACAATACGGTTTTTGTTAACATATTTGAATTTATTAATTTCATTTACGTGAATTTTTTATGAATTAAGAAAATAAAAAATGTACAATTGTCCTGCAAATATTAACGTTTTCTGCTATTGTTGTGGACGTTTCACACCAGCGAGTGAAAAGCATGGATCAATCAGTGATGATTTTACTGTGGCATACAGACATTATTTTGATCGTGAAGTTATTTTGAATGTACCTTGGGCGCCAAACATAGTGTCTATATTCTTTTTACTTAATCTATTTAATATTTTTACCTACAGAGTTTTTAGATATTTAAAAAAAAATTTAAAGCAGAGTATAAAAAAATTATTTTTATGAAGAAAAATCTTGTTAAAAATTTATTTTTTTAGAAAATAACAAACTTAAAGTTCAGTTTTATGTTTTTATCTTATAAATGACTTTTTTAGTACATTTTGCAACATTTTTGCTAGAAGAAATAGTAAGAAATTTTAATTATTTTCATAATTACAGTAAAAAATGGTAAAAACATACAATTTTTCGAAATTTTGGTATTCAAAATTGCGTATTGAGATATAGGTTCTTCTCAAAATAAGTTTATTTGTACATGTACGAAATTTCTGCATCAAGCTATGACAAAATAAATCGATTAAATCAAACAAAGGTCGATTTATAAGTCAAATTTAGCGTACAGGTAAAACTCCAAAATCTCATGAAAATAGAAAACTTCAAAACGCAATAAAAAAAAAAATCGAGCTAACTTTTAAAAACCCAGCGAGGGTTTTGCTATTGAATAGGTATATTTTCAGAAAAAAAAGGTCCGGTGCGGTTTGATTTTTGATGTCGCACTGTGTAATAGATATATTTATTTATTTATTTTTATTGACAGTTGTATAATATTTACAGTTAACTATAAAATACAATAAGCTTATAGCTATGGCTACTGTGGACTTAAGCTAATGTATTTATTTATTTTGGTAAATGACGTTGTATCTGTAATACCCAGTTTTTTTATTACAAAAGGCTTTATATTACAAAATTAAAAATCAAATTCTTAAATCTAAGTCTGAAAAGTATTTGAAATCGAAAGAATTATTTTAAAAATTAAAATTTGTATTAAAACTTGAAATGAAATAAAAGATATTAATAGTCATTACATTTGATTTAGCACAAAAACAAAAACAGAAAGAAAATGTAGCAGAAGCAGTGCAAACAGAAAGTTAAATAATTATTTATTACTGCATTAAAGAAAAAACTGCCTTGGTGAGGATAAAAAAGAATATTTAGATATAATCAGTAATAGGTGCCTACAAGACTCAGTTAATTTTAATCTATACTAATATTATAAAGAGGAAAACTTTGTTTGTTTGTAATGAATAGGCTCAAAAACTACTGGACCGATTTTAAAAATTCTTTCACCATTCGAAAGCTACATCGTCCACGAGTAACATGGATTATATTTTATTTTGGAAATAGGGCTCGAGATATAGGTCAAAACGTGGGCCCGGGTAACCTTCGGATATATATGTACAATATGGGTATCAAATGGAAGCTGTTGGTGAATGCTTTAGTCCCGAGTATTTTTCATGCCGCTCCGTGACTAGGGTCTCGAGATAGGGACCAAAACGTGAACCCTAGAATGTGTTTGTACAATATGGATATCAAATTGAAGCTGTTGGTGAATGCCTTAGTACAGAGTATTTTTCATGCCGCTCCGTGACTGGGGTCTCGAGATATAGGTCAAAACGTGGGCCCGGGTAACCTTTGGTTGTGTATGTACAATGTGGGTATCAAATGAAAGCTGTTGATAAGTGCTTTAATACGGGGTAATTTTCATACCTATTGATGACTAGGGTCTGGAAATATCTGCCAAAACGTGGACCCGCCGTGTCTTTGCACCGAATTAAACCAAACTTACACACATTGTTAAGGAGGTATTGAAGATGGTTTCCGTATAGTTTGGATACCTATTGGTAGATAGGGTCTCGAGTTATAGGTCAAAACGTGGACCCGGGTAACCTTCGGATGTGTATGTACAATATGGGTATCAAATGGAAGCTGTTGGTGAATGCTTTAGTTCAGAGTATTTCCATCCGCTCCGTGACTAGGGTCTCGAGATAGAGACCAAAACGTGGACCCTAGAATGTGTTTGTACAATATGGATATCAAATGAAAGCTGTTGATAAGTGCTTTAATACGGGGTAATTTTCATACCTATTGATGACTGGGGTCTCGAAATATATGCCAAAACGCGGACTCGCCGTGTCTTTGCACCGAATTAAACCAAACTTACGCACATTGTGAAGTAAGTATTGAAAATGGGTTTCGTAAAGTTTGGTTGTAATTCGGAGCACTGGCAACGGGTACAGCGGTCTTTTGAACCAGCCATAATGTCGCTTACTTTTTTAACGCTTGGGGCTGAACTGAACTGTCAAATTGACAGTGTGAGTTACAATGTGTCAATATTTCTTTCTGATTTGTGCAACATGTAAAAATTGTTTGTGAATTTTTTCGGAGTGGATTTTGGAACAGTGAATAATTTCTTATGAAATTTGAGAATTTAATGTGAAATCCGAATGAAATTATGTGTTCGTGGAAAAAACAATTTTTTGGTTTTTTTTTAAATATAAATGGATAATGGTTAAAAACGCTCCAATGCTTAATAAAACATATAAATTGAAACGAAAAATTCATGGATGATCAGGAAAAAAGACAATTGTATGAGCACTAACTATGAGCACTATATATGTATATATAATTGGCGCGTACACCCTTTTTGGGTGTTTGGCCGAGCTCCTCCTCCCTCCACAAATGGAGGGGCCTACAGTTTCAAGCCGACTCCGAATGGCAGATATTTTTTATGAGAAGCTTTTTCACAACAGAAATACACTGGGACGGTTGTCATTGCCTGCCGAGGGGCGACCGCTATTAGAAAAATGTTTTTCTTAATTTTGGTGTTTCACCGTGATTCGAACCTACGTTCTCTCTGAATTCCGAATTGTAGTCACGCACCAACCATTCGGCTAGCACGGCCGCCACTATGAGCATTGGGAATAAATTATTAGAAATTATATTTTTTTTTATAACAAATTTTTTTACATAAGTTGATACACAAATTAATTTGAAGTCGGACATTTTAAGCCGACGTTCGCTACCAATCAGAGTAAAGGGCTCCCGATTCCATAATCTACTTTTGTACAGTGAAATACAGTTACGTAGGGGAGAAAGAATCGTTTTTTGTTCTTCATAGTTCTTACAGTATCTGCAGCATCTTCGATAAAGTACGCCTAGTCTTTCCAACTGCTTCCTGTTCCAGCCACAGTGGGTACATCCCTCATTCTCAAAGAGTGAGTGCTTCGTAATCCATTGTAATCCAATCTCGGTAACGTTTGCGTGGTGTTCAAGTAGTTGTACTTTGATTGCATCTTTCACCAGCTCGTCTAAATACATTCTCTGCTCTACAACTTTCCAGTAGTATATTTCAAACTAATGCAAAGAAGGGGCGGTAGGCAGATAAAAACGATTACCCAAATTCAAAAGTATCTAGACTAATGGGGCAGCTTTGCAACAATCCCATGCTGAAATTATTTGATGGAATGCAGTTTAATTTAAGGTGTACGAAGTGGCGAACATTTTTAATTAGAATAGCCATAAATGTTAAAATGCTGAGCAACGTATGTTCAGCCAGAACCACTTCGAATAAAAGTCTACAATAAGCCATGGTTTGGTTATTATCTCGTAAAACAATTTAGATGCCGGTAAACGTTTTTCACTTCTAAACGAGAGACCAAGACTGTACATTTCATTTAAGCGCTTTGTCGACTGGAAAGATGAGAAACCACACACTTTTAAGTACCTTTTGACCTTTTAAAAGAGTTTGTGACAAATCTACCCGAAATCGTTCTTGCTAACTTTAGGTTGGTCAAGAAAACAATAAATGAGGAAAAGGTGTCGAGATTCAGTTTGGTGGTACTGTTAATGAATTGAGATGGATGAACTTCGTCTGATCTTCCAATACAGTATATTTGTAAGCAACATCAGGTTCCTGAGTTATATTTTAACTGATATGTTTCAAATATTTTAAAAGAACTTTCTATCGGAGCAACGAAGCAGTATAACACTAATGGATTCCCTATATTTGGATTCCCTATATTTGCAGAACCACATCCCCTCACGCCCTTTTTGTATTGAAACTCGTCTCTCCTTTCAAATGTTGATTTCGCCACGCTTTCATTATTTATCTCCTAAGTACCTCATCAGGACACTACTGCCGATTTTGGATCAAACGTAGCACTGATTACAATTTTTTTTTTTCAAGTTTAAAACTCTCTACCTTGATTTACTTAAATACACAATAGGGAACATCCACTAACACTTAGGTGGTACATCTCCGCATCCCAGCATACCATCAAACAACTTAAATTCTAAACTCTCATTTACACCAATTTTCCCCAAGGTATTTCAACGTCTGCCTCATAGCATTTTCATCAGCGATGAGTAGCTGCTGTTTGCTAGAATGGATGTAATAGTTGTGGAAATGACCAATAAGTAAACTTGAAAGGATAAAACGGAAATGAGCGCACAAATGTAAGAAAAGACTCTCACCGAAGCATTGAAGCAACGCAGGAACACGGAGCCAGCAACGACTAAGCGGGCAGAAACAGCAACAGAACAAAAGGATAAACAAAGTAAAGCACACACAGTCAAGTGTTAGTGGAAAAAAAAGAACAAAAAAGGATAGTTTCAGCTTCTGAGTGGCGAGCAGAACTCTGAAAGTGAAGTATGAGTATAAAACCAAAGCTAATGTAAAATTCAACACTTCGTTATTTATGCATGGATATGCTGTGTGGCCATGGAAGACAGTGAGAAATATTGTTGTGTCAGTGAATTAAAATAATGGTTTATACATATATGTATATGTATGTGTACACTTAAGGATGTAGTTGTGGCTATTTACAAGGGACTTAGGCCAAGATTCTTTTTCAATTTGTGGATGCCCTTTCAATGTTTCAATCCAAATGGAAATGGACATAATTTAGGAGGACTTTCAGAAAGAAATACAAAAGTATTTTGAAAAGTCCGGTGGAACGTTAGACAGATGGCACTACTGGCGCATATCGAGGTCATGTTTAGAAGTAGTACCTCTTGGAAGAACATACACCAAGTCAGATCGATCTACATATTTCTTTATGTTTCGCATTCGCTTGAATCGAGGAAGTCGCACCAGCTCACATCTCAGCAGTTGTGGTCGCAAAATTAATGGAAGAAGGACTCCAACTCATGTCACATCCCTCAGACTTCGCTCCTCATAAAAAATATCTGCCTTTCGGAGTCGGCTTGAAACTGTAGGTCCCTCCATTTGTGGAACAGCATCAAGACGCACACCACAAATAGGAGGAGGATCTCGGCCAAATACCCAAAAAAGGGTGTACGCGCCAATTATATACATATATACATTGACTCGACAGTATCGATAACACGAGTCTATTAATGGTGGAAACATTTCAAAGCAGGGCGTTGTTGATGGATGATTTGCCAGGTTTTTCATCCACCTCTGAGACTAACGAAAACATCAACAAAAAGCCAAGGGACAGGTACTCGGAGATTATGTAGTGCGCATCAATCAAATTACAACCGAAGATAATGCTTGGGGATGAAGTACAATGTTTTAGGGCAAAAACACTTTGAAACCCTGAGGACTCAGCTCTAATTATTTTACAAAAACACCATCACACTGCTTTTTGTTAGCCAAAATGTTATCGAAGGCAACATTACCGGTAACGAGATGTTGGTTTCTGAATATGACATAGGAAAGCACGAAAAAATTCATCAGAATGACATTCCTCAAAAAAGTCAAGATCGAAAAACTACAGCAAAGTCGATTCAAAGTCGAGGTTTTATTGACAGTTCTCTTTGTTTGTCGAGAAGTGCTCCTTACCAATTTCCTTTCCGCTTACCCCGTCTTTCTGCTTAAATAATCATTATTTCTAATTATTCCAAGTATATCCCTTCTCAACGAATAATTTTCCTGTAACAAAAAAAGGCGCAGATATTGCAGTCAGAAGTAGATAACTGCGATCATTACTACACACAAATAATCCCACCACCACCACCCTTTCTCTACTCCGAAAAACTATAGAGGGTGACACAATCAGTACATGGAGTAGTGCTGTTCTTAGGCATCAACAAATTGCCAACCATCATGTAAAATCTACAACGTCAGGCTAATCACCTACTTTATTAAAATATTTGCTTCGATTATAGTAACCCCTACAAGTAGCCTCGGACGTACGAAGCTTTGTAAAGGTTCGATGCTCCTCAAAGTAATCAAAAAATAACATAGGAATTGCTCATGCCGCTACAGCAACGGATGACTTCTACTTACAACCGGGACCTAAATTATCACTTCACATAAGGGGTCTTGCGATGAGTGGGATTATCAATGGGAATTCACAGAACGAACAGAAGTAATTTTCGAGAGAAGAGAATGGAATATATTTTTTTTATAGTTGGCGCTTACATCCTTTTTTGAGTATTTGGCCGAACTCCTCCTCGTATTTGTGGCGTGCGTCTTGATGTTGTTCCACAAATGGAGGAGCCTTCAGTTTTAAGCCAACTCCGAATGTCAGGCTTGCCATTGCCTGCCGAGGGCGACCACTATTAGAAAAAAACTAAATAATGAAGCTAATAACACTGAATAATTCAACCGTTTTCGTTTACTTGACAAACACTCAGCTACATTAGGTCATTTGTCCTCTACCATAAATTGTCATTTTACATGAGTTTTTGTTATTTTATGCTTAAAAAGTTGGCATCGAACCTACAGCCGCTTTAGTAAATAGCTACAGTTCTTGCTGCAAATACGGAATATCCATGAGTTGAGTGCGCGCAAGCAGATACTCGCATTATTGGAATCTTTTGATTTTTCTCGTTTCTTGGACTTTCCATTGCAAACAAACAACTTAGCCACTTGCAAATTCTACCTCACCTTTAATATTAACATAAGAATAATATTCATATCACATCTTACAACTTTTCTCCTTCAACATGGTTTATGCATTACTTCTATGATAATTTATTTATATCCTATTTCTCACGCACTCCAAGTGTGTATGTATGAATGTGCATAAGTAAGCCTGCATACCTGGGAGACTATTTCGAATTATTTTATTGCTGCGCATTGTTCATTTTACTTATTTTCGGCAATTGCGGCTTCTTGGACGGAGTCATTAATATTCATTGTGTTTTACGGCAGAAACTACTGTCACTTAGGCAATATGGTATGTCACAAATACTCGTACACACCGGTCGTAATGCATATGCATAAGTCATGAGAGATAGTTTTGCTTGGTCGTTTAGGCGTAGATATACAGTAGAAACTCGATTCTTGCACATCTCGATACTCCATTTGCGATACAAAGTTTTTTTCATTGCGTACTCAGTACTTGCACCATTAGAAAATATTTACCTCGATACTTGCACCACTTTTGTTTCGTCTTTCACTTGTGCCCTTTTGCGTTGTATTTTTGAGAATAAAGCTGGGGGGAGCACCATCGATGGTCGTGCTGGTGCTGACATTTTTTGAATTGAGTCAGCTGAATGAATTTAGGGGAAGTACCAACTAAATTAATCCGGTCCAGGTGAAAGGGAAAATTCTTAAGATTTCTGAGTATCCAAAATTGGCAAAGTCATTATTCAATTGGTTTTCAGAATAAAGAGCCAAAAACTTAACAATTGCAAGTAATATGCTAAAAAAGAAAGCCAAATTATTACTTGCCAAAATTCATGAAAAAATATCAAATAATTGTGTGACTCCATCAACCCATTTTTTGTCAAATTTAACAAAACAATTATGGTTAAAAGTATGACAGAAGAGCAGATATACAATGCCGACGAGTCTATGCTATCAGCAAAATAGTGGGCAGGCTGTTCCCCACGCACCCTATGCTGTGTGGGGACCGAGACCCCCAAGGTGACGAGATGCTCCCACCCTTCACCGAGGAAGAGCTTAAAACCGATGCAAGAAGCCTCAAAAGAAACAAAGCTCCAGGCCCAGATGGCATCCCAGCTGAAGCACTCAAACTTGTGGCTGAAAGCCGACCAGATGTGATACTCGACGTTTACAATGCATGCATTGCTCAAAGCATCTTCCCTAAGCTGTGGAAAATACACAAACTGATGTTGATCAGTAAGGGTAAGGGTAACCCAGCGCAACCGTCAGCTTGGCGTCCGCTTTGCATGCTGGACAGCGTCGGGAAATTGTTTGAAAAACTCAGACAGCGTAGACTTGCAGAGTCTGTTGAGAGATCAGGAGGACTGTCAGCAAGGCAATACGGTTTCCGACGCGGAAAATCAACCCTTGGCGCAATAGAGGAGGTAGTAGGTAGTAATGTTCAAAATGCCTTTAACAGCCTACTATGGACAGACATTATAAAGGCACTACGAGAAAGGATTCGAATACCTTCATACCTGATAAAGATTCTCCAGTACTACTTGAGCGAGCGCGATCTGCTGTACGACACACCAGATGGTCAGAAAACAAAAGCAATAACGTCTGGCACAGCTCAAGGATCTATACTCGGCCCCGATCTCTAGAATCTGAGCTACGATGAGATATTGAGCATAGAAATGCCAGAAGATACATACCTAGTGGGATACGCTGACGATATAGCGGCGGTCATACCAGCTCGGGACACTGAGAACGCTAGAAGGAAGCTGAACCAAGTTTGAGGACCACGGCCTGGAACTCGCCAAACATAAAACCGAAGTCATCCTTATGGCACGAGGTCACATGCCACTCAAGGTCAGCATGCAAATAGGCGACACGTCCTTAGTGACTCAAAAAGTAGTAAAATACTTAGGTATTCAACTTGACTGCAGGCTTACTTTCTGAGCCCAGATATGGCATTCGGCTACCAAAGCAGCAATGGTCACGGGTATGCTAAGTAGATTAATGGCAAACATCGATGGGCCAACACAGAGTAAAAGAAAGCTAATTTTGGCGGCCACAAGCTCAATTCTCCTGTACGGCAGCGAAGTATGGGGAATTGTGCTAAATTGCAAAGCCAAGCGCAAAGCACTGGAGGCTGTGCACCGAACAGCGGCACTCAGAGTTGCCTCAGCCTACCGCACTGTCTCAGGTGCTGCAATTTTCGTGAACAACGGTCAGATACCCATCGACCTCATGGTCCGGGAACGAATAGATGCGTGGGACTCCAAGAAGAAACGCGCAATCTCTAGCTTCCCAGAAGGGGAGACGCCAAACCATGCTGCGGTGGCAAAGCCGATGGGTCATTGAACCGAGTGGCAGATGGACGGCGAAACTTATTCCATCAATTGACAAATGGGTCCAAAGGAGCTTCGGAGAAGTGAACTACTTCGTAAACCAGTTCCTCTCGGGCCACGGATACTATACCGTATAGGCAAGGTAACCGATTCCAAGTGCGAAGCACCGAGCGATGACGCTGAACACACGTTTTTTAGTTTTGACAGATGGCTGGCGGAGAGAAATGCTCTGAGGGAGCAGAGCGACATCGCACCGAGCAACATAATCAACAAAATGCTCGAACGCTGGGACAACTGGAACGCGGTAAAGAAATACATCGAGAACGTACTACGAAAAAAAAGATTGATCTCGACACAGTGCAACAAAGCACAGCCGCACAGATAGAAGAAGACGAGCCTATAGCATGAAAGCTGGCTACAAATATGGTGGACCCAGACGTGAGTGAATAGAATTGGTCCTTTATATATGCCGTTCTGGGCCCTCCCGAAGTAATATAGAAAGCAGTTCCGGGAAGGGTGTCTCCCCAGAAGGAGAGGAGGGATCATTTTAGTGGGCACACCACCACAAAAAAAAAAAAAAATCCGACGAGTCTGGCTTATTTTGGAAGCTCTTACCGGATAAAACTTAACGCGCTCCAGGATTTAAAATCAGTAGGGAGGGAATAAGGTTCCTTGCTTGTACAAATGCTGCTGGAAATCATAAGGTAAAAATAATGGGAATTGGGAAATCGGTGAATCCGCGTTCTTTAAAATATCCTGTTGTATGCAAAGGAAAAAAAAGTGCTTGGACGACCTTATCTTTATTTGAACAATGATTTCACTGAAAATTTGTTCCAGAGATATGTTAATTTTTTTCGAAATAAAGAGGCCTGTTTTAATAAAAATTGCTTCAATAAACAAGGTGTTTTCATGCGCAAAATCTTCCACAAACAGCAGTTCTTCTTATTGATAAGGCTCCATGCCATTCCAAAGTTAAGGAGCTATGGCGTCCAAATATCGGTACTGTGTTTCTCCCAACTGTACAGTCCTCTTTTCAACAACTGTGGAGACACGATTCCATATAGCTGATGATGAATCCAATATTCAATTCATAGCACATATTCTTCGGGAAGTAGAACTATTTCAGTAAATCTCCCAATCTGAAATCGAGCAATGGATTGTTGAACCTCATTAAAACCCCCCGCTTTAAATGAAGACGACGAAACAGACGGTGGAGCAACTACGATGTAATGCTAAATATGAATAAAATTACAAAATTACTTCAGAGGAGGCATTCAGCACTCAATATATGTTTGGATTGGACAGAGCAAAACAATGCTAGCTTAAACGATGTTATGTTGCTGCAGAGGCTCAGAAACTGCGGTACTGAACAAACAAGTGCCCAAAAACAAACCAAAATAGAAAACCTCGAAACTCGCACCGAGCCCGATTCATGACGTGCAAGCATCGAGTTCCTACTGTACTTGTAATTAAGATTGCCATGTGAACGCCTACATACTGGTGTATTTCATCTATGCTCTCTAGGTATACCCATGCAAGTGTATATCGAGCAATCTATATGAAAGATTTTCTGATTTAATTTGACTTGAAGTCACAAAGTTGTCTATTTTAATTTAATTTCATTATCACACGTTTTAGGGAATTTATGAGGGTGTATTGGCTATGTTAATCCCGGAATCTTGGTACTTTTAAGCATAGAAAATTGACTTGCAAGTTTATTTGACAAAAATGCTTACTGGATGCCAAGCAGGATTTTTTCGCGACTCATAACATACTTAAGAATGTTCAAGGAACAGTCCCCTGCATGGTTAAAACCTCATAGCGCTATGAAAATTGGAACAAAAATGTTTCCCCAATATCAGCCTACGCTAAAGATATCAAAAATTTCAATTAGTCTCGCATGAATACGCAGGATAAGCTATGATAAGTGTTGAGGATATGAGTAAAAACTTTATCGACCTACTTCTTCAGTAGCAATCTTAAAACAGCAGACAGTGAAAGTTATATAAATGTTTTAATAAATTATTAATTTTTGATATATATATACATAATTGGCGCGTACACCCTTTTTTGGTGTTTGGCCGAGCTCCTCCTCCTATTTGTGGTGTGCGTCTTGATGTTCTTCCACAAATGGAGGGACCTACATTTTTAAGCCGACTCCGAACGGCAGATATTTTTTATGAGGAGGTTTTTCGTGGCAGAAATACACTCGGAGGTTTGCCATTGCCTGCCGAGGGGCGACCGCTATTAGAAAAATGTTTTTCTAAGCCTCTGAGTGTATTCCTGTCATGTAAATTCTGTATTGTTCCGCCTTACAACCGCTAGTAAAGCATACGATTTCAAATTTATATAATTCATATAACTAGCAAAAGTGAATTTTGCGTCAAAAATAACTGCTAAGTTCAATATTTCACGCACAGATCTCAGACAAGAATTAGAAATAAAATAAAATGTCGAGTCGTAGGCCTTGGCAGCCAGTACTCGTTCTCGTATTAGTTTTTAATAGTATATATTAATTCTAATAAATACATAAATAATAAAATAAAATGTCTTCAATGAAGAAAACCACTTGCCGAAAGTAATGTGGTAGCATTTCGAAATATTTAAAAAGAGTTGAGTGCTATACACCAAGAAAAGCACTTTATCAAGCTCATTTTGGAGCATTTGTGAATCGAATGAGTTTCTTACAATAGAATGCATTTTATGGTCGTGGGCATGAAATAAAAACTTGGCATATGAAAACAGTTTTTATGTCATTGGTAAACAAGACAAATAGCAAAGGACCCAAAAAAGGCCTTAGTGCGTTGCAGTTGACGGGCAGTACTATGAAGGCGATAATTTCACGTTTAAGGGATTAACTTGCATTTTGAATTTTCTGAATATATACTGGGGCCTTTTTGATCAAGGTGTTACAATTGACGCGTACATCCTTTTAGGATGTTTAGCCGAGCTCTTCCTCCTATTTGCGGCGTGCGTCTTGATGTTATTCCACAAATGCCGAAACCTATAATTTTTCTTCTACTTCCAATGGAGAGTGATTTATAAGATATGAATAATATATAATATGTAGAATACGCGAAGCTTTTTTCATGCTTTTTCACACTCATGGGTTTGTCATTGCCTACTAAATTGAGACCCTTTTTAGATGAAACTTTTTCTGCCACTAAGATTTCACGCCCAGAGTTGGTTTCGAACTTGGGTCATGCGCAAGTGCACTCGGCTACGGCCATCCCCAAATTTTGAATATTTTAGGAAATATTTTTTCATATCATCGATATTCCAAAACTTTAAATAAATGATTTAGAAAATGTATCTATCTGTAAGTTTATTCCTGTTTAAATTTTTTTTTATGTTTTGATTTAAATGTGCTATAGTTTATTTTAATACAATAACATAGTACATATTGTAAAATGATTCTAGCTTTTACCAAAAACACGAAAATTTTGTTGAGATTTTTGCTGAATTGAAGAATGTTGTATTGCGAGACTAATATACAGAAGTTAGATCCTGTTATCGGGCTCCCGAAACTGCATTTAAAAAGTTACACCCCGAGATGAGTTCCAAACATCGCTGTCCAAAAATACCTTAAACTAGTTGAATCCCTAAATGAACAATCACCGCTAGTATATTACATCCCTGGTATGCACGTGTGCACCGAAATATGTATATATGTACATAAATTTTAAATTTATGTAAATTATATAAACGGAATTCAATGGACACCCACCATTAAGTATCTATCAATACAATAAGCTAAGGTAATTTAGTGCTTTTGTATAGCAAATACTTATTTAAACACTTGCATGCAATACATATACTGAAGATTTTAAAACAGGGATATGCAATTCATATTTCCAATTCAATAAAAATAATGTATTATAGTATTTTACCAAACGCGGACTAGTACTCTTGTTACTAGCCGAAATAAAGTACTTATTATTTTTATTTATTTACGCAGTATTGCAATCCTTATAATTATTTGGGCTATGCCCAACAGATTACAATTTGCAAAACTAAATTGGCATAGATATTTTAAGTCACAAGCATAAGAAAAGAGAAAAGTGCTAATGAATAAATATTATCTGACTTAATGCTAATATATCTCTAAAGTTAGCTTCTAAATGTGCTCATGGTACTTATATACGTTACACTTCGTGGAAGAGAACTCCCAAGTCGAGTCGAATGTACCAGGGTCTGCGCTTCTCAAGCCAGTATTTTGTACCCAGTAGCGAAATGTTAGAGTTTTTCACAGATTTCGTTTCTACGTTATTTTTTATTTATGCAACTTTACCAAAGTGTCGAGCGGCTTTCTAGAAATAAGGAGCACTTGAGACTTCTTAACACTTTCACGTCCGCACGGTTCACAAAAATTTTCTTCTCTGCAGCCGGAACCTTTTACAAAGTTGTTCATTAAAGTATACAAATATATATAAAATATAAAATTCATTCCAACATAATAAACTTAGCTGCTTTTTGTTAAATGATAAATCTTATGTGCCGAGGTCATTGTAAAAAGGATTAAAATATATTGTGGTTTAATTTTAATATATTTTTTATTAATCTTATTTCCAAAATAAAATAACTCCACTTTGAAAAACTCTGCATTTATCTCTTTTTTTTTTTTTGGTAGGTAGCAAACCAGTTCCCCAAATGCAATTCAGGGAATTAATGTATTAAAACATAAAATTTCTGGTTTTTCTCATTTGATGTGAATAGCACCTATGCATCTTCATCTTTTACGTTTATGGTTGTAGAGTTTTCAAAATTTTCTTCGGTGTGTGTTTTGGTAACCAATATCTTGATACGGAAAGAAAGTCACGAAATACCGGAGTTTTACCACTACTTGCAGTCGTATGTTGATCTACTGTAAACACATCGAACAAACTGCAGCTAAAAAGATATAGTCTAACTTTTTTAGACCAATTTATTGTGTTTCTTTAAGTGGGATGAGAAATAAGATTGATCAGCCCAATCCACTCCTTTCATATGAGTGTAGTGAAGTTCCAATAGCGCCACGTTGAAGTCGCCATTGGCAATCCGCCACGTTGCAGCCACCAGGCGAGAATGTGTTAAGTTAAAAGTTGGTGCCTTGTCGTATGGCCATTTGTTAATACTTCATAGGTTTTGGTTGATTTTGAGAACAAATTCATTCATTTCATTGAACTTGCGAGATCGATAAACCCAAATATCAGCTGCCAGCTGAGAGAGCATTTCAATAAAAACTGTTATTAGATCGTTGATGTACAAAGAAGAAAAAAAGGACCAAGAAGGATCCTTGCGAAACTTCCCTATTTAATTCTAAAGGGCCACTAAAACCATTTATAGGCAGCTTGTGACATTTTTTTCTTCATAAGAGGCAACTGAACTTAAAGAAGTAGAGTACAACGCAAAAAATGTATCGAGTTTTGCTAGTAATAAACTGTTTTAAAACTGAATCGAATGCTTTTGAGTAGCACATTTGTATTATAATTTCATTTGCCAAATTCATATCGCCCCATAAAATGTGTTGTAATTTGCTTATATACAAATATATATATATATATATAAATATTTAGAACAAAACCGGCGGAGGAGTACATGCCTGATTAGGTGTAATATGCCCCGCATACCGTTTTTGTTAGTTACGGACCAGCGTTGCATTCGAGAAAATATGTATATCTATCAAACACCATCAAACAAAACTGTGCTCTAGTTCAAACTGCTGCACTAACGCAATAGTCTGTAGGGAAGAAGTATAGAATACCATTCAGGATTTCATGGCTTCCATTTTTGAAGAGATAAAAAATCGGTTCTTATTTCCATTCTATAATTTTAGTTTTGGTTATTTACATTTTACAATAATTAGAAACAGATACAAAATATATTTGAAAAAAAAATGTCATCTTCCAACTCAAATTGTGCCAGAAATTTATTCTGTCACAAGTGGTAGTAATTTCTTGCTTTTTGCTTTGACGCTGTCGCACTCTGACGGTATATGCCCTACTTGTATTGTAATACGGGAACCACATGGTTCAAAAGTAGCGAAATCTTTGTAGTTCTGAAGCAGAAATTAGTTCATTAGTGCAGATGTAAATACAACATTGCCAGCTCTTGAAAACTCATCACATCTATCGATTTGATTTGAAGCGTAAAAGCTTTCGCACACATATGGGTAGTACACACATACATGCATGACAAAAAATTTACAACTTTAGCAACATGACAACAAACTGTTAAATGATGGTTAGGCAACAATGGGTAATATTTCATCAATGGTACATGTGGCCGCCGTAGCAGAATGGGTTGATGCGGGACTACCACTCGGAGAACATAGATTCGAATCTCAATGAAACACTAAAATAAAGAAAATGTTTTTTCTAATAGCGGTCGCCCCTCGGGAGGCAATGGCAAACCTCCGAGTGTATTCTGCCATGAAAAAGCTCCTCATAAAAACCATTTGCCGTTCGGGGTCGGCTTAAAACTTTTTTTTTTTTTTTTGTTGAGGTGGCACAAACCATTGAAAGCCGAAAAGTGTGGGACTTGCCTTTCGACTCACCCACTAAAAACCCACCCGAGCTCCGTTTCCCTCCCATCGCGGAACAACCGTTAGGCATGACTTCGCGGGAGGGGGAGCGGCCTATTGCCAATTCTTGAAAATTTGCTCTGTGTTGTTCAGCGGCGTCAACCGTCAAGCGGCCTATTGCCTCTTCATGAAGATCTGCGCTATTGTTCAGCGCGACGCAGTTTGGAGATTACTAGTTTTGCCATATTACATACAGCGGACCAGTGTTCTTCTGATCCTAACATAATATCCACTAGGTTATCAGCCGAGATTGGCTTCCCCACCCTAGTGCTTAATTCCTCCCTTTCGAACACAAACCGCGGACAGACAAACAAAACATGTTCTGCGTTTTCTACAGCTGGTGCGCAATGAGAACAGTACGGGTCGTCTTCGTGCTTAAACCTATATAGATAGGATTTAAAACACCCATGTCCCGTCAGTATTTCGGTCAGATAATAGTCTAACTGTCCATGCTTACGGTTAACCCATTTGGCTATTAAGGGAATCAGACGGTACGTCCAGCGTCCGTTCAGGGACGAAGTCCATTTTCCCTGCCATGAACGCAAGCTACGCTCTCTTGCTTTTATTTTTTTGCGTATTGTCTGTCGTTCTGAAGTAGCTTTGTTTTGGTAAACTTCAGCGTACTCTTTTGCCATTAAATTTATTGGGAGAAATCCTGCAATAACCATAATGGCGTCTTCTGATACCGTTCGAAACGCGCAGCACACTCTGAGGGCACTCAGTCGATACACTGATTTCATACAACTCACCTATGAGCTGCAATTAGTTGCCTCCGCCCATGCTGGAGCTGCATACAGCAAAATCGATGAGACCACGGTATTAAGTAGTCTCCTACGGTTTTGCCTAGGGCCTCTAGTGTTCATCATTATGCGCGTCAGTGCTGTTACTGCCTCTGTCGCTTTTCTACTTGCGTATGATAGGTGATCTCTGAAGTTCAGCCTATGGTCGATTAATACGCCCAGGTATTTAATGAACGGTTTCGATCCTATGGTATTTTCGCCAACCATTATATTTGCCGACTCCACTTTCTTCCTGCTGCTAATGAGCACTGCTTCCGTCTTATGATCCGCAAGAGTTAGACCGTTCTTGCGCAGCCATTCTTTTACCATGCCGACAGCCTGATTGCAGGTTGCTTCGGCTTGGTGTAGTACTTTAGCTACGACCACAACAGCGATAATGTCAGCAAACCCTATAATTTTGGACCCTGGAGGTAAACTGAGACGTAAGACTCCGTCATACATAATATGACACAGCAAGGGGCCTAGGACTGAGCCTTGTGGAACTCTGCCAGTTATTTTATATTCCCTAACACTCGCATCGGTATTATAGCGAAGGGTTCTGTCAGTGAAATAATTGAGGATAATCTTTTGTATATATGTTGGGACCTGGAAGCAATCAAGCGCCATCAGGATCTGGTTCCAGTTCGCGGCATTTAAAGCATTCTTTACATCTAGCGTTGCCATTAGGCAGTACTCCTTGCCACCGTATAACCACCGAGTTCTTTCGATTGCCTTCTACGCAATGGTTTTAACTGCAGCTGCAGCATCTGTGGTTGAGCGAGCCTTGCGGAATCCGAATTGCGAGGATGATAGACCCCCTGCATCATCAATGGCAGCCTCTAGACGATTAGCGATCAACCGTTCTAGAATTTTACCTGCGGTATCGAGCATGCAAAGGGGACGGTAGCCTGTAGGATCTTCCGATGGTTTAGATCCTTTTGGAATCAGCACAAGTTTCTGTAACATCCACTGAGTTGGAAATGTGCCTTCTTTTAGACATGTATTGTAGAGATCTACAAATATACAACTCACATATGGTATGGCTTCGAATTGCCACTTTTAGTGCCCCGTTGGGGACTCCGTCTGGGCCAGGGGCTTTATTGTTTTTGATCCGTTTAGTGATCATCAGGAGCTCGTCTTTGTCTGTCAACTGCATATTTTGGTCCCTCCCACAACATTTTTCCAAATCGTAGGCTCGGAGAACATCTTGTGCTGGGAACAAACAGCTTAAAACTGTAGGTCCCTCCATTTGTGGAACAACATCGAGACGCACTCCATAAATAGGAGGAGTAGATTGGCCAAACATCCAAAAAGGGTATAAGTGCCAATTATATACATATATACATGCTAAGGCAGTTCAAAGCCAGTGAAAGCGGTGAGGAATTTTCATTCACTTGCCTTTATTGTCAACCGTTCTTTTGTACTAACTGCTTCTTCTTCTTCTTAGCTTCACAGTCTGTGGTGGACCATACATAGCTTCAGTTTCCTACTTACGAACGTGGGGCGCAAAAGACCATGAGGTCAGAGTGCAAACCTCATAAAGAATGTAAGTCTACTTCGACGTCATCAGGCCATCTCTTTCTTGGTCCGCTGCTCTTTCTGCCTATTCTATTGGATGTAAGGTAACACTTTTTTGAATTCTTTCATTTGGCATTCTTATAATGTGGCCAGTCCGTCTAATCCGCTGCGCTTTAATAAAACGAATTACATTCACACCACCAATAAAGTTTTCAATTTCGTTGCTTATATCATTCACTTCGGTTTATATCATTCACTTTCATTGCCCAGATTTCAGCCCAATAAGTAAAAACCGGACGTATTAAAATTTTGTACATTTTAACTATGTTCACGTAACAGTGAGGAATCGATATGCATTTAGACATATATACAAGTACAACAAAATGCTCAAAATGATGAGACAAGGCAACTTAGCCGTGTCTCTCCGCTCGTTCGTCCGTCCGTAAGACCGATAACTCGAACGAAAATTAATATATTTCAATGCAACTTGATACAGATATTAGAAAATGGGCTAAATCGCTCAATAACCACGCCCATCATACGACAGTTATTTAAAAAAAAAAAGTGGTATCTCTTTCGTAAATAACAAATGTTGAGTGCAAAAAACGGAGTTCGACGCAAGTTTTGCAAAATGGGTGGTGCCACGCCTTTTTTTGGAAAGGCCGCGAAAAGAAGCACGGATAGATTTGGTAACTCATAAAACACTCAGGCTAAAAACCTCATTGTATTTAATAGCCAAGCCTACTTTAGAGTAAATGCGACTTAGAAAAATTCGTCAAAACTTACGTATACGAATCTCTCCCCACCTCATTCCCCTTTTAGATCCTACATAAACTTTATTGAGATCGGATAAAAAGCACGCTCACTTCTTATATGTAAACCCTCTGGGAATGCAAGTTATAACTCCAGAAAAATTTTAGATATTTTTATTTTGCTGCAAGGTAGGTTTATGTTTAAAATGGTTGAAATCGGCCTATCCCCTGTACAACGTTAATTTTGTTTCATTCACTCATTATTTTTAAGGTTCTTCAAGTTATTCAGAGGGACTGGTTGTAAAACAACTGAAGGGTGTCAGTCTGAGCCAGTGAGTGAGCCTTTATTTATTTATTAAACACTCTGGCGTTAATATGCTTTTATTTGAAGGAAGAAGGTTAATGGCCACCCATATACCCCCTGTAAACAAGGTGAAAAGTATAATCGACCAGACATAAGGGAAAGCCCTGCGACCAACAATAAAGGTACCCTTCAATGCCTGCACCCACAGTTTATTCTTCTTTCTCTCTCTATAAATCGCTTCGGTTGATTTGTGTCTTTGTTGCTCAGAAATATTGTATGAAAGTCAGTAACGCCTAGAATTATGCAACTAACTTGTTGACCAAACCACCCACCCTCTGGATTTGATGTGTTTGTGTAGGCCATTTGAAGCAATTTTACGATTGTTTACAATGCTGCTTGCGTACAGCAACTCCAGTCCATTGGCCGAACAACTATTACACACATATTTGTAAACATGTACACACATACATTTGTGCTTAAGTCAGTGTGAAGTGGCAAAACAACAGCCGCGGCCACTCACTTGGCGAGTATTTGCAGTCCATTTGCGTTGAGTACGCAATAAATTGGTTGTTCTGTTAAACTCTTCGGGTTACCACTTCAATAGCTCCTCCACTATAGCAAAAGCAAAAGCAACCCGTCATTGTTGGCATATCTTTTCGGCCGCTTGCTTTCGTCTGCCTTTGCTTTCTATTGCTGGTGTGTGGGAGATGAGGTAGGAGTTTTAACCACAAAGGTCATCATGCATGACTGTTGCTATTTTGTTCATACATATGTACGTATGGATGTATATCCCTACATACGTATATAAGCTGTTATGTATTTGCGCGCCCTGTTGTGGCTCTTTTATTTTCTCATATGTCAAATCTTTTTAGCCTTCTACTACTTTTATTATTTGCAGTAGAGCTTTTTTGTTGTTTTCGAGAATTTTGTTTCTATTGTGAACACTTTTTTGCATAAAATATGTTTTGCCGACAGCATTGTGTTTTTCTATGCTTTGTTTGTTTTATTTTACTGGCTTTTTGGAACTTTTCCATTTAGCTTAGTTTGGCTTAGGTGCTCAGTTTCCACATACAAAAACATAAATGAATTTGATATTTTGTTTATTTTTCGTTAATGTATGAATAAATTGCTATTTTATTCATGCGGTTGTTGTTGACATAAAGAAACGGATTAAGTAGGCCTGATGGGATATTCTATTGATGTGCGCATATATTTACAGGGTGGCTTACGATACGCAATATTTTTGCAACTTATTGTTAATAAAACTTTTGAGCCATCTTTTTCCCAGTAATTTTTATCTTAAAATTTATTGATTCTAAAAATTAATAATATATTTTTTAAAAATGCCCAAACTTAATAAAAAAAAACATTGAGCAAATTTTGTATGTTGCTGTTTCTTTACCCCAAAAGAGTGGCCAGAAGTAAAAAACAATATATACATTAAAGCTGGAAGGGTCAATAAGAAATGCTGTACGTTAAAAGAATTTTTTTTTTTTTTATATGTTCTCGAGAAACAAATTTTTTAATTTTTGACGTGGTTGTGCCTGCAATCTTTTGAAATTTTGTATCAAAACACTATCGGCAAGAAAAAAAATTATTATCTGATTCATGCTATTTTTCTGGTCTAATGTATAATAATACGGAAGATATGAATGGGAAGAAAGTCTAATGGTACCAATACATAAAAAAGGTGATAAAACTAAGTGTGAAAGCTATAGAGGTATCTCTCTGCTGAACATATGCTACAAAATATCTTCAAATATTCTCTACAAAAACTATATGAATGTGCTGAAAAAATTATCGGCGACTATCAATGCGTCTTTAAGGCAGAGCGATCAACAATTGGCTGGTTTTCGCTGCCCCAGATATTTGAAAAATGTCAACGAAAACAAAATTATATCATGTTGTATTTTTATAGACTTTAAACAAGCGTTTGGTAAACTTAATCGAAAAGATATTGAACATGATTTAAAGATTTTAGGCATACCCTGTAAACTAATACGCCTGATTTTCATAACTTTAACAAACACTTAAGCAAACGTGAGAATCCAAGATAATGTCACAGACCGTTTTGATATAGACCCCGAAAACACAATTTTTTGCAAATCTGCACAAATTTGTGCATATAGGGAAGCCAGAAAGAAACAGCTCTATAATCATCTGCTAGGATGGTAGCAGTTTATGGTCATCAACGAAGAAAAAACCTAATATACTCGTATAACCAAATAACCAGCGCGCAACGCAACACATAACTTACAAATCGGCGCTATAGCTTTGAAATAGTCAATGAATTTAGATACCCTGGAGTTGTGCTGAGCGCACAGAAAGATACATCTATTGCCATACAAGACAGGATACAAGCTACAAAAAAGTCTCACTTCGCGCATACAAAGTTAATGAAGTCGGGATTACTTTCTATAAACCAGAAACTACGAATTTACAAAACTGCCATACTGACCTACTCTCACTTGAGGGTGCCAAGTCTGGGCGCTGAAATCCAATAAACCGTTAAGTTAAATTGTTTTGAAAGAAAGAGTCTAAGAAAGTTATATGAACCTGTACGACTTGAAGACAGTACTTACCGCACTCAGCATGCGATGTAAATGTAATCAGGTACATCAAAGCGCAGATGATTCGATGGTACGATCTCATTCTACGAATGAGTAACGATAGAGCTATAAAAAAGATATTCGAAACAAATACACACGCTGACGGAAGAAGAGGTCGGTCGAAAAAACGGTGGGGAAATGACATTGAAGGCGACTTTCGAGCTATGGACATATCTGATATCAAACGAAAAGGTAATGACCGCGTGACGTGAAGTCGAACGGTAACTAAAGCATTGGGTTATCCCGAACTGTGATGCTATGATAATGATGATGAAAATATAAGTATAATATAAACGAAACGCAAACATTTTATTGCTCATTTCGACTTTTGCCGTGGTGCTCATCCCTAGTAGGCCAAATACATGTGCAGTAAACTAAAAAGAAAATAACTTAAATGCCAAAATCATTTCATTGAAAACTATCAAATGATTCGAAACAAGGAAATTAAGCTATCGTCAAAAGAATCAACGCTGTATATTTTTACATCAAGCTTTACTTTTTTATAAACTTTGAAAACACTTTTATAATTTTGAGATTTATTCAAAGTTGAAAATTCTGGTATACGGTTTTTAATGTGAAAAAGCGACGATTTCTTTTTTACACTTTCATATCATTTTTTTAGTTTTTTTTTTTATTAATTATTTAGTTTTTAATTCTTTAATTTTTTTTCAAAACTTTCATAGCAACTCATCGAGATAAAACTACTTCCAGCTCAAACTGCGTAATGGAACTCAGTTGGCATTATCGGATCACACTTATAACCCCAAAAAAGTCCAGAAGAACTTATTGCCAAGAGCAATTATTAATGTATAAGAATCACAAAATTCCAAATATCTTGAAGTCATAAGACCTCCTAAGACAATTCCTATATGAGCCACAGAAGAATAAGCAATTAAAGCATTTGACGCAAACAAACTAAACTAGTTAATACACCTCCATTTAATCTAATTCCAATTCAAATGTAATTATATTTAATACCACTTACTTGTAAAAAAGAAAAAAACTCGTAATAATCCATTCCCCCTAATTTTAATATAACTCCAGCAAAAATTATTGAACCAGAAACAGGAGCTTCTACATGAGCCTTTTGTAATCATAAATGAACCAAAAATATAGGTATCTTAACTAAAAAAGCTAAAATCAAAGATAGATATAATAAATCATGGCAATTAACATAATTTATCAAAAGATAATAGTTCAATGTTATTAAGGTATTATATAAATAAAAAAATCCTACTAATCTAGGTAAAGAATCTAATAAACAGTCGCACTATAACAGCGAATGGCGACCGTTTTATAAAAACTGTGAAAGGATTTTTGCCCACAACTACGCAGAAATTGTCTACGGTTTTAAAAACATGGGTCAAGTTCACTCGCAACAGACCTGTTATGGAATTGTATTGTAGTTGGAGTGAAACTTGCGCTATACAATTATTTTAGCAAGCTTCATATTTCGTAGATGCCCCCGGTTTTCACACCATTTTTGTTTGTAATTTTAAAGCAAATAGAAAACTAATAAAATAAAACTATCCAATAAATTCGATCAATGCTTGAGGCAGTTTCCTCTGCTACTCTGCAGGCAATGATCAACAAATCTGAGATAAAAGGTGACAAATGTGTCACACAAAATTTCATCATTTCGAAAAGTTATTGAAAAAACTAATAAATAATAGACTGCAGAAATTGCCTTGCAAATTTCTGTAAAAAGGAAAAATTTCTAGACATTTCGGCCGGAGTCGTAATACTAGCAATTCTTTATTGATTTACTTGAAAATTTAGCAGTGCATGCGCAATTACTCTCCGCATACCTTCTACTCAAATATGAACGAGACGTTATCAATAAAACGGTCCGCGGATGACATATGGCAAAAATAAATTTTTTGTTTTTTGATAGGATTGTTATAAGCTTACATGGCAAATTTCAGCGTGATATGTTGCATAGTTTGTTTTCTGTGCTACTGTAAACAAGTCAAGCTCGAGGGTGTTCTTCGAAGTTAACGATGGAAATTCAAGTTGAACAAAGAACTTGTTTGAAATTTTGTTATTCCAACAAAATTTCGGCTTCAGACGCCTTAAAAATGTTGCAGACAACCTATGGGGACTCTGCTCTATCGCGTGCACGTGTTTTTTTGAAAACTTGCCTCATGAACGTCGTCCAGCAACATCAGTAAACGACGAAAACATCGGAAAAGTAAAGGAAATTGTGCTTAAAAATCGCACAAATCGGTTAACGCTGAATATTATTTAGACGTTTTAAAGCGTTTGCGCGAGAGCATTCGTCTTAAAAGGAAGGAATTGTGGGACATCACGATAATGCACCAGCTCACATCACGTCTTGTTCGCGATTATTTGAACAAAAATAATGTTAATATCGTTCCGCAAGCACCGTATTCGCCTGATATGGCTCCATGTGACTTTTTCCTGTTTCCCAAGCTCAAGTTGCCGCTCCGTGGAAAACATTTTGAGACAATTGAAGTCATAAAAGAGAATTCGAAGAACACACTCGAGCTTGACTTGTTTACAGTAGCACAGAACACAAACTACATATGTGACATATCACGCTGAAATTTGCCATGTAAGCTTATAACAATCCTATCAAAAAACAAAAAATTTATTTTTGCCATATGTCATCCGCGGACCGTTTAATTGATAACGTCTCGTTCATATTTAAGCAGAAGGTATAACAACGGATGGACTTTTTCGAACCCATTGTTTTTGTTATAAGCAATTTTCTGACGATTTTGATTTTGAAAAATTTTAAGCTCTTTGTAACGCGACGTTTTTATAAAAAATAATATACTGTGAGCGTCAAAATAAAGTGTACAAAGCATTTTGTTATAATATGCATTTTATTTCAGTCTTTTATAACAAAACAATATATTTTAAAATCATGTTTTTCAAATTAGTATTTGATGCTCTACTAATTACTAGAAAACAACAAAAAAATAAATTACAACAACAAAAGTTTTAAGACAAAAATAAAATTTAGTGCATATTTTACGCGTCAAAATAAAGTGTACAGAGATATATTATATTTTACAAAAATGATATCGATTTAGTATTTTTTTGATATTCCTTTTGCTTTGATAACGGAAGACAGTGATCGGGGCATCGACTCGACAAGTTTTTTTGTCACGTCAGATGAAATTTTATCCCACTCTTCCTTTATAACGAGTTTCAGCATATCTATATTGGTGATTGTCCTTTTCCGGACTTGGCGGTCTAAATGCTTCCACAAATGTTCAATAGGGTTTAAGTCCGGTAACTTTGGAGGATGATCCAATGTCTTAGGAGTACGATAAAGCAGCCATTCTTTTACTATTTTTGCTGTGTGCTAGGGATCATGTTGAAAGATCCAAGATCCCTGCAAGTCTAATTTCTGCACACTGGTTAGTAAATTGTTTTGTAAAATATTCAGATAATCTGTTTTGTTCCTGGTACTTTCAATAAAACCCAGATTGCCAACTCGGCTTGCCGCCATACATCCCCACACCATCACCGAACCCCCACCGTTCTTAACTGTGGTTATCAAATTTGGGTCGGCATACTCTTTATTTTTGGTTCTCCAGACTTTAACCGGTTTTTCTGCCCAAATACCTCGAACTAACTTTTATCGCTAAACAGTACATTATTCCAAAAAGAAACATACCGATTTTCGTATTTTTTTGCATAATCAAGACGTTTTTCATTATTAACTGTCGATATTAGCGGCTTTTTTCGTGGGAGACGAAACAGTTGAAACTTCTTGTGATATTTTGACTGCACTTTTAAAGGGATTTTTCTTCACATCACGCACTATAGACCTTACTTCAGTCTCATTTGAAATTTTGTATTTTTGTCAACTATTTTTTTAACAGTACCATGGCTTCTGTTGACAATAGAACCAATTTCACGAAAGGTTTTACCTTCATTGTGAAGCTTTAAAATACAATATGAAAAAAGTTTCAATGCAGCGAAAATGGAAGTAAACAACCAAATAACTGTATTTTTTACGGTACAACATCGCTAAAATGCTACTGATGTACACTGTACACTTTATTTTGACGCGTAACTATGCACTAAATTTCGTTTTTGTCTTAAACCTTTTGTTGTTGTAATTTATTTTTTTGTTGTTTTCTAGTAATTAGTAGAGCATCAAATACTAATTTGAAAAACATGAAATTAAAATATATTGTTTTGTTATAAAAGACTGAAATAAAATCCATATTATAACAAAATGCTTGGTACACTTTATTTTGACGCTCACAGTATAGCGCTATCTCCGTAATTCGGACACGCTGTACTCCGAACATTTCCATAATCCAGTCATTGCACAAACCAAAAAAATTCACATTTTTTCTTCCACAATTCTGTCACTGGATTGAATGATGCGTATTTTCATTTTGGTTTGTATGCTCTTGATATCATTATTTATCAACTTTATTAATTTATTATTTGTATCAACAATTTTTCGTATGCAGGTACATTTTGTTCATGTTCATTCATGTGACATTTTATTATTGTCTAGTTGCTATAAGAGGTGGGGATGAAATAAGAAGTTCCATATGGTCACATACCCTTGCTCCCACTACCAACGACACGCACATCGTTACTCATTCTCTTACCCTTACCTCTCCTTACCTGTCCTTCCTTAATTTGCTCCCTTACTAACTCATCTTTTCTTCAATGGCATTATCTGAACCAATCTCTATTTCACTATTAGTTTCTAGGCTCATGTTTGTTAACTTAGTTGTAAGAATTGTGTCGCCATGGAATTCATTAATAAAGCTACCTTCGACAAGAACGGATTATTATTATATAGGGTGTTTTTTTTTAGAGGTTAGGTTTTCAAGATGCAGTAAAACGTATATAATTTAATGTTATGGCCAAGAATTTAGCTTTATTATAAAGATAAGGGTTTGCCATTATGTTTTAAAAATGATACCCATTCAACCAAAAGTGAGCTTCATCGCTGAACAAAATTTTCTTCGATGCGTCGCGCGAACCGAACCATTATTTTCGTAATAAATTTGCACGATTTGCAAACGTTGTTCAGGTGTAAGTCTATTCATTATGAAATGGCAAACCAAACTGAGCATAAATCAAGTGACAGCTGTCAAAAAGACCATCTACGAAAAAAGTAGTGCCAACTTGAAAACCTAACCTCTAAAAAAAACACCCTATATCATTGTAGCAAAATATTTATGAGTAATAAAGCGGTATACAAATGTGTCATAAAAAAAGGACTGAAATTAATTAATTTTAATTTTGATTTTTGTTGGTTTTTTATTTCATAAAATTTTATGGTAGCTAATTTCTTGAACGAAATTGAAATCTCAGAACTACGTCGTTAATTTTCATGCTCCAAATCACTATATATATTTGTACGTATAATCCAGACACTCCAGTAATCCGCAAAGCCACGAGCTTCTGCCTGTCCTGATTACCGAGATAGCACAGTACTTGACTTCGCGATAAAGATGTAATATGTAATAACCTTATCATTATCGCGTTGAAAAAAAGTCCATTCTTCTCGAAGGTATTTTTATTTAAAAATATAAGCCGAAAACAATGCTAACAGAAAATTACTTCAAAGACGTTAATTAGGAGAATGAAACAAATAGTAATGAGAGTGATAGTGTGCTGTTGTTGTATAAAAAGAAAAGAGTTTAATTTAAAGGAAGTCATTAATAGAAAAGTCATATAGTAAAAGAGCAAAGCGCAAAATACGGAGGAGAAGTGTAAGAGGATAAATATAAGTATAAAAAAAAACAAGTTTTATTTGAGTTTTTTAATGCACCAAAATTCATCAGCCACCTGGTACACCCTCGAAACTAATTTCGAATTTTAGGATGAAATGTTTGTGTATGTGATTAAAGCAAGTTTATTCAGTTTTTGTATTTATCACTGTAAAGGTTTCAATGAAAATGGCTTTTTATTTTGAAACATTTGCTGTTGTTAGTTAAAATAAACAAGTTCCCGGCATTGATTTGTGTAGCAAATCAGATTAACCCTTTCTTCAAATAAAGGATAAATATCTGGAAGCAAGTAAGTTAAACAGAAACTAAAATGGTTGAGCGACCTTTAAGAAGCCATCTTGCCAGTGTGGTCACATGTGTACATGAGTACATTTGTTTAATATGTCATTTACGGCATTCATTTTTAGCCACAACTTCGCAAATACTCATGAAAATAAAATTTAGAAACTAACTTTTTCTTTGTCAATTCGGATAGCATCCCAAATATGTTCATACATATTTATATTTATTTACTAACTTCATACTCAACGTGCCTTTTATTACTCAAACTCCTTCTGAACTGTTGAAAAGTTCGAAAATAACTGTTGCTTTTTGGCTAAATTGCATTCCCATCACATCTACCATCGTACGCTTAAAATCTTGCACCTTCTACAGTCCTCCATATTTTTAATAAGTAGCACCTGAAACGGGTATTTTTAGTGTTTTTGTGGTGGAATGGTTTCATGTGGTACAAAATAAATGATTTACTTTTCATGTGCATGTAAAGAAATCGAGTGCATTTAGGTTAAAATCATAAAAAATGGTACAGTCCATAAATCCGCAAATACGGCAATATTACTTTTTCCACAAAGTTGGATAACAACATCATCAGCATACCCGGCAATTGTAGGTTCTTATAATTTCTCCTCTCTAGTTTCCAGTTTACTTTCTTGTGTACCATATATTGCCCTTGGAGTAGAAGGAGGAACGGTTTTAATTAAGAGCAGGATGTTTATATGAGACTCCTTTTATTGATTTATTATTAACTATCATTCGGAATCAAGAGAGAACTTAGGTTCGAATCTCGGTGGAACACCAAAATTAAGACAAAATTTTTTTCTGATAGCGGTCGCCCCTCGGCAGACCTCCGAGTGTATTTCTGCCATGAAAAAGCTCCTCATAAAAGAAAATATCAGCCGTTCGGAGTCAGCTTAACACTTTAAGTCCCTCCATTTGCGGAACAACATAAAGACGCAAGTGACAACTAAGAGGGGGAGCTCGGCCAAGCACCCAAAAAGGGTGTACGCGCCAAAGGGTTTTCCAATTATTATTTTGATATTCAAAGAAAAATGCTATTTCTTGATATAAATGATCGGATGTTTATTTCATTATAAAGAGGAAGGTATGCCGTTAATAGTGGAAAATAACATCAGGCAAATGACCACCACGACTACGCTTACAGGACAATATCCTTATCCTTTTCATGAAATTTTCCATAACCGAATTGCAAAGTGGCTGCCCTACATCCTCGATAGCCTCACGAATTCCATCTTTGAGGTCTTGAATCGACCCTGGGCTGTTGGCGTGGACCTTCTCTTTCACGTGGCCCCAAAAAAAAGTCACAAAATGTTGCATCGCAAGATCTCAGTGGCCAATTGTGATCGCCTCTTCGTGAGATAACACGGTCCGGAAACTTTTCCAGTAAAATATCAATGGTTTTGTTGCTTGTGTGGCACGTGGCGCCGTCTTGTTGAAAATAAACGTTCTCCAGCTCAATACCATCCAATTCCGGCCATTCACCAATAACACCCGTTATTGGAAAACCCTTTATAAATACACTGCTGGTCTTAGGTTAGACGCACCATCGTTTTTTTTAAACAAAATCAATTATTTATTACCATGCTTGTTCTAATTGTCCAAAATGCTTTTCTTATCAAAGTGCGAATCTTGTTCGAAAAAAAATGCTGACAGCTGGTTGATTGCCGAAAAAATGGCAATCACACGTGTTTTCGGTTGGTCATTGAATTAGACGCAGCTTAAATTTCTTCGTATTGCGTGGACAAGTGTAAACTTTCGTATTGAAAAAATATCAAAAATAAACAAATAAAGTGTTTTCGAACTACATTTGAAGAAAAAAATGGGAAAAGCTGCTGCTATGAGCTTATTGGAACGTCAAAAAGTAGACTTTCTTCACTCGCAAGGACTGTCCAATCGGAACATTGCGAAACAAATAAATCGCAGCTCCAGAACTGTTGACAGATATTTGAAGGATCCAGAGGCATATGGAAATAACTTCAAAGGGGGAAAAGGCACTATCAAAACAAGCAGTACGCCAAATTGTTAGAATTGCTTCGAATTCGACTAAATCTGCTGCTAAGATCAAGGAATTGGCCGGAGTAAATGCAAGCCTATCAACTGCTCAGCGTACGGTCAGAAATGCAGAACACCTGAAGCGTCTAAAAATCAAGAAAAAACCCCCTTTGAATGCAATACGCAAAGAAAACCGGCTTCGATTCGCGAAAGAATACATGACTTGGACTGTCCAATCTGACAATCGACTAAATGATTGGCGTTCAGTTGTATTTACTGATGAAAAACGTTTTAATTTAGATGGCCCTGATGGATTTCAATATTATTATCACGATTTGCGGAAAGATGAGCTATATTTAAGTCGCCACCATAGCCGAGAAGGGGGAATAATGGTGTGGGGTGCTATCACGTTTTATGGAACAATTGACTTAATTTTTATCGATCAAAAGATGAACGGCGATCGGTTCAAAACATTGTTGGAGTCCGTATTTCCAAAACTAAAAGATCTCTTTGGACCAATTCCTTGGATTTTTCAACAAGACAATGCTCCTATTCATAACTCTCGAGTAGTAAAATCTTTTATTTCGAGTCAAAACCTTAATATCATGACCTGGACACCATATTCTCCAGATCTTAACGTAATTGAAAATGTTTGGGGCTGGCTAACACGGAAGGTATACGAAGGAGGAAAGCAATACGAAGATAAGGAAACATTAACTGCAGATATTAAGTGTGCTTGGAGCGAGATTTCCTTGAACTACATATATTCCTTGTATCATTCTATGAAGGACCGGATTTATGAAGTTATTACTAACAAAGGAGGCAGTACTCATTACTGAAATTATTATTATTTTTTATTTCAAATAAATCAAATAGTAATTTAAGTTAAATCCAAATACTGTTCTTATAAAAATTAAAAAGCCAAAGTCCGTCTATTCTAATGACCAAGAAAAATTCGGCTTATTTTGAGTAGCTTTAAGAAAATGTTTGAAAAACACAATTTTGTTAAATATATATAATCATTTGAATATTATATTTAAAGTATCATTAAATAAGAAATGTTTTTGCATATCAACTTCATTTCTATCGTCCTTTAATAAATAAATATAAAGCAAAGTTGTATGCAACTAAACGTGCGTCTAACCTACGACCAGCAGTGTATAAGTAGGCTTCAAAGGTCTTGTGTAGCAGAGGGCTCTTGTTCCTGCTGAGAACGACTTTGTTTTTATTTCCAAGCAGAAAATTTTATGAAGAAAGTTGGAAGATACCAAGATGGGTTAAGTGGTTGAACGGTTTTTTTTAATTTTGGATAATATACAAGTCAATATCAAAGCAAATCCTTGCTCTCCTTGTGTTTGCGACTTGTTTTTCAAATTGTTAAGTTAAACTGCTTTTTGTATTTTTTGAATTCACATTTCTATTCCGACTTTTTGTTCGTTACGTAAATTTAATTCAAATTGTAATTTTCAAACACAGCTTTTCAGGTTTTATAGACACAAAATTACTATCAAAGCCTACTTTTTTCCGAACAGTTTTTTGAATTTTGCTGCAGCTTTAACGCAAAGAAATTTGTTTGTGGGTGTGTGCGCATGTTGTTGGTAGTTTATTGGGGATATCAACCAGTAAATTAACTTACATAAATAATTGCTCAATTTCAATTCTAAGATGTTTTGAGTATTTGTCAAATTACTTCTATTGCGTAAGTTTTCTATCTTAAAGGGAGTAAGATTATGGTTCTCAAGTAAATTTACCTACCCAACTACATATTTCATTAATGCGACAAATGTAATTCCTGCCATCTTTTTTCATGTTATCTTCATATTCCTTTATTGCCGAAACCAAATTGCATTTCAAACTCAGTCATAAACATTAAGAAATTTATTCTCTCTCATTAACACATTGGCGCTAAATTACTTCGAGGAACTAGTCCCGCTTCGCCGCCTCCACCGCGAATACAAATTACCCGTGGGCCCGTTTTGTGGTAACCTTCGTGGCGGCGGCGGTGACTACGATGCGTAGCATTCCGTTAATTGCTGTGAAACTAATTTATGTGTCATCACACAAAATAATTACATGCTACCAGCTCACACACAGCACCTCCCTGTCCCCTTATTGCTCATGCAGACGCAAACAGCGGCTCATTATTGGCGCCACCGCCATTGCACGCATGCATAAAGTGGTTACCACAAATACATTTCCACTTTGGGATTCGTACAAGTTTATGTTTACAAGGCCATTACAGCTATCAGCATAGTCATGAAATTTACAAGAATTTTCATGCATGCATTCCTTCTCCGCCAACAAATTCTTGATTTCTTTTTCATTTACGTTAAGTGTTAATCAATATTAGACGAGTTTATTCATAATATACAAGAGACACGTTATACACACACATGCATACGTATATGTAAAAGCGTGCAGCACATCAGCGCGCTTATACCCGTACACAAGTAAAGGTGAGGCTGACGTGCCGCCACATCCATAAGCAGCGTCACATTTCACTTCTTAAAGTGCATCAACTTATATTGACGTCGTGGCATCATCAATTATCCTCCTCTCATCATTAAACTAACAACACATTTTCATATATTTCCACGCTTTCTATACAGACTTGCTTTGATGCTTTCGAGTGGCTTAACACCAATAAAATCAAAAGTTCTCTCACCGTTCTTGGCGCACAAAAAGTTCGGCAGAGGTAATGAAGTAAATAAATACCTAAATAAGTAGGTATGTATGTGTAGTGTGGGGTAGTAGGCCCTCCGAGTCATCTTTAGAGTAATGCTCACGTTTCTTATATACAGGGTATTCCACATCCGAATTCCTTTTTAACGTTAGCTTTGACGGCTGGCACAATTCGACAGCTCTCAAGTGAAATATTTTCAATTTACTAAAATATTATCGATCTTGCTCGGGAAGTGTATTCCAATAATTAAACCGCAATATGGAAACGATTATTCGTACAGTGGGAGATACTGGCCACAATTGAAAATAAAAAATAGTTTGAAAAAACTAAAAAACACGCTTTTATTGCTAATCGAACTAAAAAGTAGAAAATAAAATTTAATGACAAAGGGACCTATAATGAAGTAATAGCAAATCGAACGATCAGTCATAGTCAACTACCTCAGAACAGAATTATAACAAAAATTAAGATACAAATAGAGTAATTCAAATTAGAGTTAAAAGCATGGGATGCTTGATATAGCCCACAGTAAAAAAAAGAAAATATTAATCCTGGCAATCCTAATAAGGATAATGGCAAGCTTTTATCAAATTATTGCATTGTCATCGGTCCTTGATAGGTATGCACAATTTCAAGTCGATCAGATTTTTAGAAGCCAGTAAAAATTAAGCTCAAATATTCCGTTACATACATACATACATACATACAACCCGAGCTAATAAAAGTGTGTTAAAAAAGGTTTCAAATTGCGGTATAGGAAGACCAAAGGCGATGACTTCTTATTTATTAATTGTATAGCCTGTCGCGAAATGCTTTATCTATAAGTAATTTAGGTAAGTGGATCAAAATTCTGCAATACAAAATTCTTTTGGGTAAAATTCTGGAAAAGTGCGAACAAATTCTGAATAGCCTAAATTTCTTTGGGTCACAATTCTGTATTTTCAAAATTCTCTAAAGACAAAATAATGTACAATTACTCCTTTGGATCTTAAAATTCTATGTGCAAATTTATTTTGACCCTTAATTTTGTATTATTTAAGGTACTGCAAAGAAAAAAATTTATGCAATGCTTTCAATGAAAAAATGTTTTCTTTTAACTCAAAAAGAAGTGAAAACAATGGCATCTAAGCAATAATACATTGATTATTTGTGTGTATATCAACGAATGAATAAAAAAAATATTTTTACTCCGACCCCACGGTATTTTAAGCCTTTGCTCATCACAATATCTCATCGTAACCCAGGTCCCTTAATAAACCTAATATAGAGCTGAGTTGCGCTGAGTGTACTTGTTTTTATTTCGGGATGCTTTGACCTTGAGTTGCCTGAACCTCCTTGGGGTATAATCCCAGTAAAGAATTCGGCCCCTAATATCTGGCACCAACGTATCTTTGCATTACCTCTTCACTTCTAAGCTTCTTCTTGATGGTGTGTTATCCCATAGCTAGGAAAGGCTCGGGTCCTATTAATAACAAAGACGAAGCCACTCTAGAAAATGCATCCTCTAATTCTACGGCGGCTGCCGTAGCCGAAAGGGTTGGTGCGTGACTACCATTCGGAATTCAGAGAGAACGTAAGTTCGAATCTCGGTGAAACACTAAACTTTAGAAAAAGTGTTTTCTAATAGCGGTCGCTCCTCGGCAGGCAATGGCAAGCCTCCGAGTGTATTTCTGCCATGAAAAACAATATATATCTGCCGTTCGGAGTTGGCTTGAAACTGTAGGTCCCTCCATTTGTGGAACAACATCAAAACGCACGCCACAAATTGGAGGAGGAGCTCGCCCAAGCACCCAAAAGGGGTGTAAGGGGTGTATATAATTTAAATACTGCCTGAAAGATGGAGTAAAATTGTAGCTTCCAGTGGCACATACTTCACATAATATCATGTATTGTTTAATTTTTTAAACTTATTCACATACACAACATTTGTGGGAAATGCATGGGTGCTGTAGTTCGCTTATTATCAATGAACAGAGTTTTTACAAAATCTTCCCAGTGTTTTTTTTTCTCACCACTTTTTTAAATAATCTCGTTGTATGAGTTTATACAGACGAACCAACTTGTATTTCTACGAATCTCTGCAGTTTCTTTTACATTTTTTGTGAAGATTGAAGTCATAGTGAACATAGAGATTTTATAGTCTTTCGGTTTCATGACATTGGTTATCTAACCAATCTATTTTTGCTGAGTGAATTTTGATAGAGTATAATTTAGATTTTTTTTTGTGTGCAAATTTCACTGTTCTGATTATTTCTCTAACAACGTCCATCCATAAGCTGTAAGATTTTATTTGTCACCCAGTCATTCTTCGCTTGTTTCTTGCGTGTACCTAATGTACTTCTCGTAAATTTCTATATCATGGCCGTTTCGAAGCATAAAGCCTTCTTAGAGATAAACAGAAGCATGTATTACTTTTTATATCCATTTTACATTATTGGCAAAGCTCAACAAGTCTTTCTCCTCTTTTCTTTCTTTCGCCTAAGCCAAAGTTGCGAATTATGCCACTCACTTTACTACTCAACTTCAGTCTCTTTGTACATTTTATTTTAAAAGGTTCTCTATTTTATTGTAAAATTTCTCTATTTCATATTCAGGGTCTTGGTATTTAATTTTAACAAAAGTTTTCTGCCGGATTTCAGAATGTAATCAATAGTCCAATTGGCTGTTTCTTCATTATACTGACTCCATTTCCGTGGTTTAAGTGTTGCTTCTCATAAAATTATGCAACATGTTTCCGTTATATGATACTTAGAATGTCGATGTTGCATCGTTTCATATCTTGGATGGTATTTGCTAGTTTTCCAGCTAAAGACTACAAACGTTGCATCTACCTATTTTAGAAGTAGTTTTTGTTACCTCCAGGGATTCTTAGCCCCCTCGCCTTGATGAAACTGAGACAGTTTGGCAAGGAAACAAATTCGGTGTCTATAGCTTTCTCTGTGACTCGTTTAATCACTAAAACGACATTTCTCTTCTGACTGTGCCTATATATTTCTAGATTTGTCTAGTGGATTTGTCCTATTTTATATTCTGTGAAACACCATTTTCTCATGCCCGTGAAAGCAAACTAATTCAAAAAAATATTCATAGATACTTGCACTAACACCGATATCGCTTTAACAATGAGTGTACAGTGCAAAAGCTTTAAGAATTGTAAAGTTGTTGGTAAACCAAAAAATTATTTCCCATATTTTACATAAATTAAGCAAGTTTTAAATTCTGCATTAAAGTCAGAACTCGAATTTGCATTTGAATGCAAAAACAAATAAATATCACACAGGTACTAGAGTTACTAATCAATAAATATATGTATGCACGGCTGAGATGAGTTTAATGAAAAGCAAAAACATTCAATCATTTACAGTTTTTTTGTTTCTCATATGAGCTGAGTTACGATTAAATAAATGTTAAATGCGATAGCATGATTTAATTTGACCTCAATAGATATTTCTCACATGTTTACTTACTTCGCATTTGTGTATGCTTTTCTTCTTCGCTTGTCGTTTGCGTGTACTATTTTGTGGTTGACGGAGCGTATGACCAATCTTCGACATTTTCTTTGCGGTTGAGCAACGTTTATATGGAGAATTGCTCGTTTTTGGCTATGTTTATTAGGTGTTTGCTCATAATAACAGAAACGAGAACCAAATTTCCTAAATGTTTTCTAGGCAATGATTTGGAAATAAATTTAAACGCACGAGGTGGGGGAAAGCATTTCTTCGCTTAATTTGCCGTATATGTAGAAAAAATGTCTACCCACACATCTGTGAATATATTTATAACAAAATTTTAACAAACTTAGTTTAATTATATACCAAAAATACTATAAATATTTACTACTAGAATGAGTTTGCTAAATAAGTGTCTACGATGGGCCGTTAACTGGAGAAATAGTTGGAATATTTAAAACTCGTAAAAGCGTGCCAATATGCTGACCAAATATGTTTTTAATTACTAAGCAAAAACTAAATATACTCATAAATTGAGAACTAAAATCACTGCGAATAAGATCCAACACTATCTATTATAGAGAGTATTGCTCCCCACCCCTTCTAAAATATCCTCTTAGTATCCCTTAGCCCCGGTCTTAACCCCTTTTTCGGAGAAATGAAGAGATGTAACGTCTTCACAACACACTGCCCATCAAACGATTACGGTGGCTGGATGGTGGCTACGCTGAACCCTTGGAACAACACTTTTTGCGTCTTTAGAAATTTTAGCATAGATGTTGTCATTTTCCTTATTAAAAACTTTTTCGAGAGCAAAAATTTCCTCTTCTGTGAACAGAGTATTTTTATGGCCGTTGAATGTGTGCCACAGAAGAAGCTGCTTGGATCTATCGAGTCTAATTTTCTTCAATCGCGTTATTAAAAGTTTACCAGTGGAGCGATGGAAGACTTTCATGTGGAGATTATTTCTAATTAGTTTCCGCTTTCTATAGGAATTTCTGCGAATTCTCTCTCAAACGGCTTTTATGGCTGCATTGGTTCGAACCACGCGAGGACGACCATTTTCTTTCTATCTGTCATCTCAGACATTTGAGAAAAATGATTAAAATATTAAAATTTTTCAGCAATTCGTCTCACTTACACTTTTACCACACTTTTGTAATTACTGCAATGCGATTTTCCTTGGCTCCCCACTCCATTGTTAAGACTAAGAAGTAGAGTTTTTCCGACTACTTCAGGTCCGGCATTAGATGCTCTGGTTGGTCTACCAACACTTGATGCTTTCATCCAGGGAGAGGTCATCTTGAAGGAAGGCTGAAACACAATGGGAACTGGTACTTCTCCTGTCCGGCATTGGACAACTGAGAAGACATTGGCTTCGATCTAACGATTCTCTCCATGCCCCTTGACTCCATGCCATCAAGAGTTGTACTTGAAAAGAGTTGCAGTGTGGTGCTGCCAGAGGCTCAACTGTGGTCAAACTCAGATAATAAGCCCGGCAAAACACCGCTTTCGCATTTTCACGCATGGCTGCGTGACTGAGCACGGTTTCGACTCCGGTGTCTACGTGGAATCCAGCGGGGCAAAACTGCACTTTGCTCTTGGAATTCATGCATCTGTGTTTCAAGCGGAGGTGTACGCCGTTCAAGAACCAATGAACTATGTTGTGGAAAACAGATTTTTATGTGCCTGCAGCGACAGCCAAGTTGCGCTCATGGCCTTAGACAGTCCCACCATTTTAAAGGTAGTTGAGTCCTGTAAATCCAGGCTGAACTATGTCGGTAGACACAATAGCCTGATGCCAACATGAGTCCCGGGACACGTGGGTATCGTGGGTAACAAGACTTCTGCAGCTATCAAAGTGACGGTTAGCAAACGAGTTACTCTAACCTACAAGCGAGTGATGTAACCTCTCATATCCGACCGTCTGTCGTAGTTCCCCCTGTCACTAAGCAGAAGGGACTGTTGGCAGCTGATTGGACTGATGGCGGGCCACTTTCTATGGGCAAAGCACATCTCAGACAGTGCACTCTGCCCAGCATGTGGAGAGGAGGATGAGACGGCGGACCACTTTCTGTGCGTCTGCCCGGCCTTTGCTCGAATCACGCTTAAGGTCTTTGGCACTGATGTGTTAAGAAACGACCACCTTGGCTCCTTGGCACCACAAAATCTACTCAGATTTCTTCGGAAGTCGAGTAGATTTAAAAAAAATTAAAAAGGAAACCCGAGTGCAGTACAATGGACTTAATTGTGTCTGGGTGCTGTACTTTCTAGTATGTCCCGACGAAACAAAAAAAGTAGTTTTCCATTGCAAAGATTTTGGGTTTACTAGTTTTAAAGCTGCGAATTCTAATTAATAGTTTCATGTACTTAAATGTTTCTTTGTAAGAAATGCCTTAGGCTACAAAGTATTTGGAAATTTTTGTCAACGAAAATGTAGACTGTTATAACGGAAAAATATAATTATGCTAAAACTAATTGCATTTACTGTTATCACACAAAGCTTAATCACTTATCGCTTTGTTTGTATAGCTACCGCTTGAGCTGCGCTAAAATTTATTACTTTTAACATGCGACTGTTACTACAGGGTGGGCCTATAGCGTTTGCTTTTTGAACTACCTATTTTTTTTAGAATGGTAACACAAATGACATGTCAAATGTGTTCATAATTTACTTAAAGGTTTGACATTTACGAAATGGGACGCTATACGCTTGAAAAAAATTGGGAAATATTGAAAACTTATTTCCAAAGTGGTGAGTCTTCTTCTTCTTTCCAGATTTTTACATCGGTGGCTACGTCAATAAACAAAATTGTCGGATTTGGGGCTCAGAAAATCCACACGTTACTGTAGAGAAGCAAATGCATCCACAACGAGTCACTGTTTGGTGCGGTTTTTGGTTTGGCGGCATCATCGGGCCATTTTTTTCGAAAATGAGCGAGGAGCCGAGGTTACAGTAAATGGCGAGCGTTGCCGTGACATGCTCAACGAGTTGTCTCCAAAAATTGAATAGGATGACATCGACGACATTTGGTTTCAACAGGACGGTGCAACTTGTCACACTGCCAAAGTTACACTCGAACTTTTGGCTACCGTTTTGGAAAACCGAATAATCAGCCGCAATTCCGATAGCAATTGGCCGCCTCGGAGCTGTGATTTAAGCCCGTTGGACTATTTTTTGTGGAGAGCCGTTAAGGACAAATGCTATGCGAACTATCCAGAGACGATTGATGCTTTAAAACACGAAATCGAAGTTGCCATTCATGAAATTGGAGCCCAAACAATCGAAAATGTGCTTAAAAATTGGGTTTATTGAATGACCTACTGTAAAGCCAGTCGTGGCAGTCATTTGAACGATATTATTTTTCATTCATAAATGACAATATTTAATGTTCAAAATAAAAAAAAAAGTTTGAAAAAGTATTGATTAGTTTTTTATTATAGCCGATTCAAAAAGCAAATTTACATGGCCCAACCTATATTAACATAGCTTTTTGGTGCTAGGCACAGCTGATTGGCCAAAGCTGTTAAAAGCACTTTTAGCTTCACTTGTAAATACAAAATATAAAAAAAGAGGTTGTCTGTAAAGTCGGTTTACTGACGATAGTTTAACGTGATAACGTCATAAGAAAATACTGATTGAATGGTTGCATTTTTCAAAAGAAAATTTTAATTTTATTTGTCTGATACATATTTTGTATGGATATAGAGAATGAGTTAACATTAACATAACATATACTTTAACATAACATAACATAACATAACATAACATGACATAACACAACACAACACAACACAACACAACACAACACAACATAACATAACATAACATAACATAACATAACATAACATAACATAACATAACATAACATAACATAACATAACATAACATAACATAACATAACATAACATAACATAACATAACATAACATAACATAACATAACATAACATAACATAACATAACATAACATAACATAACATAACATAACATAACATAACATAACATAACATAACATAACATAACATAACATAACATAACATAACATAACATAACATAACATAACATAACATAACATAACATAACATAACATAACATAACATAACATAACATAACATAACATAACATAACATAACATAACATAACATAACATAACATAACATAACATAACATAACATAACATAACATAACATAACATAACATAACATAACATAACATAACATAACATAACATAACAAATTACCCCGTATTAAAGCACTTATCAACAGCTTTCATTTGATACCCATATTGTACATACACAACCAAAGGTTACCCGGGTCCACGTTTTGACCTATATCTCGAGACCCCAGTCACGGAGCGGCATGAAAAATACTCTGTAATAAAGCATTCACCAACAGCTTTCATTTAATACCCATATTGTACATACACGTCCGAAGGTTACCCGGGTCCACGTTTTGACCTATATCTTGAGACCCTATCTACCAATAGGTATTCAAACTATACGGAAATCATCTTCAATACCTACTTAACAATGTGTGTAAGTTTGGTTTAATTCGGTTCAAAGACACGGCGGGTCCACGTTTTGGCATATATTTCGAGACCCTAGTCATCAATAGGTATGAAAATTACCCCGTATTAAAGCACTTATCAACAGCTTTCATTTGATATCCATATTGTACAAACACATTCTAGGGTCCACGTTTTGGTCTCTATCTCGAGACCCTAGTCACGGAGCGGATGGAAATACTCTGAACTAAAGTATTCACCAACAGCTTCCATTTGATACCCATATTGTACATACACATCCGAAGGTTACCCGGGTCCACGTTTTGACCTATATCTCGAGACCCCAGTCACTGAGCGGCATGAAAAATACTCTGTGCTAAAGCATTCACCAACAGCTTCAATTTGATATCCATATTGTACAAACACATTCTAGGGTCCACGTTTTGGTCTCTATCTCGAGACCCTAGTCACGAAGCGGCATGAGAAATACTCTGGACTAAAGCATTCACCAACAGCTTCCATTTGATACCTATATTGTACGTACACATCCGAAGGTTACCCGGGTCCACGTTTTGACCTATATCTCGAGCCCTATTTCCAAAATAAAATATAATCCATGTTACTCGTGGATGATGTAGCTTTCGAATGGTGAAAGAATTTTTAAAATCGGTCCAGTAATTTGGAGCCTATTCATTACAAACAAACAAAGTTTTCCTCTTTATAATATTAGTATAGACAACATATCTTATAAGGTATATGGTAAATATTACCATACATTTTTTCCTTCATATATAATAAAAAAATTAATAATTATAACATTAAAACAACAGGTATTATTAACAAACTTGGTTTTATTTAAAATTCTTCAAGTAAATCAAATTAATAATAATCAATATGAAGGCATATGCAAATACAAATACGTGAATTTATATATTACTAGCATTCCCCAGTGGGCTTCGCACCACCATACATAAAATGTTTTTTTTATATTGCATCGTCTGGCGTGCTCCCTAATTGGTGTTTTATCGGCTTTTATTATTATTTTGTGGTCATCGGTGGGCATCAGATCGAGTGCCACTTTGAACAATTTCACCAATTCATTGTGTTGATGGAACATTGTTTGCAATTCATTCACGATTGATCTTCTCGTATTCGTCGAAATTGCACAGCGCTGATCTAATTCACGATTCTCATCACCAATAAAATATATTTGCAAAAATTGATGGTCACCATCTGGGAATAGTAGCAAAGACCCAGCTCTATGGTATATTTGACCTTGAATCTGTAAAGTTCGAGAAATATATGTAGATAACGGATCTGAATTTTTAAAAACATCGAACACAGGGACGGCACATAAATTAAATATGATATTGTTTATTCCAAACGAAGTAATAACCTTAAACGTCGGCATAAATCCATCTCTTATAATATTTGTAGCTCCAAAAGATGTCATTTGAAAGCATGAATTGTATTTTTTAATGTTTAAGAGGAAATGCTTCGACGTTGGTGAATTGCCAAAAACCAATGAATGCAAAGGTTCTGGCGGAAGTTCTAGCACCAGCAATTTGACTTTCCCACCAGCACAGCACATACCAGGCGTTAAGTTTCTGAATTTAATTGCTTTGCAATGTATACATTCTATATTCATTTGGCCAATGTAGGCATGCATGCTGTAATCAATGATGGCATCGTAATTGAAAGACGCGCGGTCCATTTGACGTATATCATAAACGGACGTACGCCCACGACGGTTTCCTGGTGCTTCACTATTAACCGACTGATTTCTCCGTCTGCGTCGTTGTGTTTCCACTTAATTTCGTCGAACACGATCTTCTTCACTTTGTGATCACATAAAATGTCATAACTCAGGAACGGCTGCACCGATTCCAATCAAACTGCACACAAACCACCTCCTCAAAGATAGAAAAGAACTCTAAAATTTTGGTGTCAATCGGTTCAGCGGTTCTTGAGTTATAAGATTACCAAGGAAATGTAACTTCTTTTTATATATATAGATATGTACATATGCGCATATACATACATATATACGCTCACTTAAATAGGAGAGAGCAAGATGTCGAACGTTGCCGTTCGTTTGCTTTGTTTGCTTTGTCGTTCGTTCCGCGCTTTCGCTTACAGTTCATTCAATGCAATGAGCAAGGTAACGACAAATGAGCAAGGTAACGGCAATGAGCAAAGTAACGACATATGAGCAAGGTAACACTAATGAGCGAGGTAACACTAATGAGCGAGGTAATACTAATGAGCAAGGTAACACTAATGAGCAAGGTAACACTAAAGAGCAAGGTAACACTAATGAGCAAGGTAACACCAAAGAGCAAGGTAACACTAATGAGCAAGGTAACACTAAAGAGCAAGGTAACACTAAAGAGCAAGGTAACACTAATGAGCAAGGTAACGACACATTTTTTCGTGCGTGCAGCCTGTTAAATCGAATTATAAGACGTTATCACGTCAAAAACAAACTGCGTATTTGAAACATACTTAAATCTCATCGCTTTATAAATACGCCCCACTAAAATATTTTAACTCCTTCCTTGAGAGAAGAGAGAGCACTCATTTGATACAAGTTGCTTCCTTTAAATATTAACTCTGATAAAAAGGGGGCATGGGATCTGACATATATTTAGAACAAATTGTGAAAACCAATATATCGCACCCTAAATACAAAAGGGTCACAACTCAAAATTTTCCACACTCCAGCTTGACTTGTTTACAGTAGCACAGAAAACAAACTATGTGACATATCACGCTGAAATTTGCCATGTAAGCTTATAACAGTCCTACCAAAAAACAAAAAATTTATTTTTGCCATATGTCATCCGCGGACCGTTTTATTGATAACGTCTCGTTCATATTTGAGCAGAAGTACATTTTGAGTTGTGACCCTTTTGTATTTAGGGTGCGATATCTTTAAAGCCAATTAAGCAAGGGAACTGAAACTTGACATGAATAGTAGATATTGAAAAAGCAGCCATGGTACCTCCATTGTTAGCTGAAATTTCCAAATCGCTTTTTTCCAGAGCCACAAAAACTGAGTTAATGAAATTTGATACAGTTACCATTAAATAATACCTCGGGCAGAGGGAAGACGTATTTTCGCACAGCTTATTGTCTCCTTTGAATTATTGGATGGTGAATAAGTTCATATGTAGTGTTTTTTTATTTTACAACAATTTGTTTGTTGTTTGGCAAAGGGTAAGCATTCGATACAACTCTTTCTGTTATACAAAACTAAGTTATTTGCATTTTTGATTAGTTTCGAGGCTTATAAATGGGATACCCAGGAGCCAAAATCAACATTTCCGACAACTGATCTTCTTTGCTTTTCATCGAGGTCAAAAAGCTGCCGAAACAACCCGGGACCTTTGCGACGTGTATGGAGAAGGTGACATAGGCGAGTCTATAGCACGCAAATGGTTTGCAATGTTCTAAAATAGTGTATTTCACCTCGATGACACGACCCGCAGCGGAAGGCCTTCTGAATTCGACGAAGAACGTCTCAAATCACTTTGGAAGAGAGCGGTTGTCAAACCGATTAAAATTCTCAGTCATGTTCAGTTGAAGGGATTTACCGAAAATTTGGGATCCTGGGTGCCTCACGAGCTCAGCGAAAAAAAACAAAGAAAGTCGCCTTCAAATTGCTTCTCAGCATCTCGCCCGCCATTGAGCAACAAGCGGTCATAAACATCGCTTTTTGTATCGAATCGTCACGGGAGATGAGAAATGGTGCCTGTACATTAATATGAAGCAAAGAAAGGAGTGGATGGCTCCAAAAAAAAGCTTAGCTTAAAAAAGATAAAAACTTTGAAAAAAGTACTGTTTTTTTAAATACTTCATAAATTGCTTATGGCAACTATGCTCTTTCGGCTCTTATTTTGCTACAACGTAAGCGTTGGCAAACAAGGTAAGCGTTGACGAACAACGTAGTGAATGCCAATGGTAAACGAAATCGTCTAGAGACGATTCGCCCTTCTGACTTTTCGTTCGCAATAGAGTGATTGTGAAAAAATTATCTGTTGCTGTATTTATACCACAAATTAAATAGTATTTTACAAGATTGAAAGCCACAAGTTCATTCAAAAGTACTCCTGTAGTCTAAGTTCATATTTGACCATAAATAGGGAATGCCATTTAAAAGATATTCACGGCTGCCGAATATAATGTGGAAAATGTAATTCAGTATTTTCTGTCCATTATTGCATTATTATTTCTAATAACGGTCGCCCCTCGGCAGGCAATGGCAAACCTCCGAGTGTACTTCTGCCATGAAAAAGCTCCTCATAAAAATATCTGCCGTTCGGAGTTGGCTTGAAACTGTAGGTCCCTTCATTTGTGGAACAACATCAAGACGCACACCACAAATAGGAGGAGGAGCTCGCCCAAACACCCAAAAAGGGTGTACGCGCCAATTATATATATATAAATAGATATATTGCATGAATAGTCAATAAAATATTACAAACTGCTAAAGGCGTAATTTAGGCGGGTATTTGATTATAGATGTTAAAACTGCTAAATTGAAATTGAATAGTAACATGTAACTTTTAATATATTTCATTAAAAGTCGTCCTATAGCTTTAGCAAAATACAGAAATTATATTGGAATTTTTAAGCACGAAATTTGAAAATCTTCAAAATGAACACACCAAAGACAAATACTCGTGTAAATGTCACCTCAAAAGTATCTTAAAATACATAAGAACATGCATGTACAGGGTGATCAGATTGGGGATAATTTTTCCAATAGGGGTTTTTTGACAGATCACCATGACCACTGTCAATTTAAATGCATAATTTTTTTCAGTACTCATTGCCGTTTCATCATGGAAAGACTAACGCCTCAACAGCGCTTACAAATCGTACAAATGTTTTACGAAAATCGACGCTCTGTGAAAAGTGTTCATCGCGCGCTCGGGCCAAATTATGGTGTCCACCGATGAGGCCCTTTTTTTGTTCAATGGCTACGTCAGTAAGCATCATTGCCGTATTTGGCTGAATAACAACTGGCCATTCAAGAACAGCCATTACATGCATTGAAACCAATCGTTTGGTGCGGCCTATGATCTGAAAGAATCAAAGACAAGGCGGGTGCCAATGCAATTGGGAATGAGGAACGCTATCGCGCCATGATAAACGACTTCTTATTGCCCAAAGCCCGTGACCTCCATAACATTTGGTTCGAACAAGGCGGCGCTACTTGCCATACAACCCGTAAAATAATGGGCGTGAACGACGCAGCGTCGTTTCGGTGAGCAATTTATCTCTCGTCTTGGACCAGTGGATTGGCCACCAAGATCGTGTGATACCAAATTTTTGGCTTTATTTGTGAGGGCATGCAAAGTCTAAATGTTTTGTGGATAAACTTGCTGTTATTGAGGCACTGGAAGCCTACATTACTAAAGTTCTCCAGGAGTCATTCAAAATTGGTGTTAACTGATGACCGTATTACGGCATAGTTGCGGCCAATATTTGAAAGGGGTTATCGTTAAAAATAAATGTCGTGAATGGTTCTACACAAAAAAAAATAAAGATTGTCCAATCAATTAAAATTTTCGTTATTTTATTTCAATATAAATTCCGATACCTCTAAATTGATCACCCTTTATACTATTTGAGTTTGGCCTACTTGCAAGCATGTTAATATTATTCAACCAGATACACATCCAACCCACTGCAACACAATTTCTGCGAAAGATACAGGACGAAAAGAACCGCTTGTATGGCCACAGACTAACAGGAACATAAAATAATAATTTGTTCCTTCCTACTTTGTTCTTTTATATTTTTATCAATAAATTTTCACTAGCTTATTTGCATTTTTATATACGGCATAAATATATCTACGTGTATTACTAAACGACGATAAAATACTAAATTAAAATGTAATTTGCAATCCTGAAAAATACTACCCTAACATTGCCCCACCTGTTATGGTCACGGCTGTAAGTCAACGCTTAACCGAGTAGCATATGGACGGAAGCGAAAAACGAAAATTATGTAAACATTTATAACAGTTACGACTGCCACACAAGTCACAAGCGTCGCTACGAGAACTGCCCGAAAAAATTAGACCGGCAGCGCTCTGAACAAAAGCGCAAGCGACAATATAACGTACCACACCGTGCACAACATGCCACACAATGCATAAATGAATTTTTATGACCGCCTTTCAGCTCCAAATATTATGCTTGTTTTTGAGTGGCTGGCACCTTTTTTGCATTTTAGAATATAATAACCAGCACAGCAGGTGACAGCACGCGACCCAAAAAATGTACCGGGAAACAGTATCAGCGCTGGTGCGACGCGACGATAATGATTGCAGGAAGTTATTGTAAATAATTGTCGTAAAAATGTCGAGTTTAGTTGTGTTCAATAGAGAGAGCGAGGGTTGCATTAGAAGGACGAAGCAAACTAAAGCTCTAATGCAGAATAATGAAGAGAGCATAAAATGAATGCTGTGGTAACTTGAACACAAAGAAAACATGATTTTGCTTTAAGGTGGATAGGTTTTTTCAAGAAAACTTTGGTACAAAAGCAAAACTCTAAAACAAAAAATTATGATTGATGGGTATTTTCTACAAAATATTTATAAAATAAATGTATTTCTTTATGTAGAATAAATGATAAAATCAAGTTGGTCAGGTCACAAGTATACCAAAGAAATAAAGAACTGGTATTTTGCAAATGAAAAATGTGACGAAGATGACATCAAACACGACCACCTCTTGAAAAAACACTTTTAAATAAAATAATTAAAAAAGCGACGAAATCATAGCGCACAAAACCAGTCCAGACGAATTATTCACTACGGAAATGTACAAAAAAAACTAAAACAACTGTCCTCGCATAAACAAAAGGCAGATATCTTCGCAAACTACCTCAGAGGACACGTTCACACCTAAGTAATGGCTCCTGATATGAAACACGATGGCGATTGTAATACTGTTAAAAAAAATACAAAATTGCCAGGTTACGACTTTATTACTGCTGAAATACTCAAGTAGCTCCCGAGCAAAATAATTGGCATTTTGACGAATATCATCAACACCACATTTAAGTTAAAATATTTTCCAATATATTGGAGAACAGCAGAAGTCATTATGTTTAATAAGCCAGACAAAGCCGCTCACGGCGTAAGATCATATAGACCTATCTCACTTCTTCCATTACCATCGAAAATGGTGGAAAAATTCAAATTTTATTATAATAGAAAATGAAAAAATTATACCGATGCACCAATTTAGATTCCGCACGAAATATTCAACATTGTTTACATGAGATCTGTCATGCGATCCAAACTGCGTTATAGCTACTTTTGCTGACGATGCAGCTATTCTTTCAATAGGAAACACGGAAAACGCATATACATCACCATTACAATTAGCCTTAAATTAAATGTACGACTGGACCAATAAATGGCATATTAAATTAAACGAAAGACGCCAAGCTAAGATGGAATGCCTATGTAAAGAAAAATAAATAAGAAATGGAACTAAAGTATAGAATATGTATTGGCTTATGGAAAGGAAGCAGCGCTATCCACAATTTTTTTTTGGGATTTTTTCGGTTTCTTTTTTAGTCTCCGGCATTGCTCATCGGGATGGCAAGTTGCCGAGCCTTCGGGTTGGTGTGTTTTTCGTGCAGCAAAATGTTTGACAACTTCTGATACTGATGACATCTTGAGGTCACGACGTAAATCAGAACTCCTCACATGCCATGGTGCGTTTACTGCGCTTTTTATGTACTTGTTTTGAAATCGTGGAATATTTTTAAGATGAGTTTGTTTGGCATTTTGAGATTTAATTCCGCCTGTTTTATTTTAACGCCCTCTTTCAACATAGTTTGGCATCTAGCGTCATTCCTAAGTATCATACTTCGCAGTATTGGAGTATGGAATTTGCGTGCCTGACGATAGGACGATATAGAATTTTTTTATTCGTAAAAGCTACATGAAGTGCTTTGCTTTCTTATGTTTTATACGCCACTTTGTAGTGCTTTCGTTGATTTTGCTAACATCTTCCTGAAGTTTACGTGTGCACTGTGTCTCATCGTCTTCGATTGCTAAAATGCACGTATCGTCAGCAAAGGTAGCTGCAATGCTAGACTTATAGACCAGTAGGTCAGATGTGAAATATAAAGATACTGCATTGTGGAAACCTGGCCTTGATTGGCTTTAGTCTCGAAAGCAAGCTATCCTGAAATATCTGTTTTTTAGATACGAAGTAGGGAAATATGTCCGAATACTCCCTTCGAAGCAAGCTTTTAAGCTTATGGAGTAGTCCGTCAAGGCATATTTTGTCGAAGTTCTGGGCAACGTCGAGAAATATGAAAGAGCACACTTTCTTCTTTTCGATTGCTTCTCCTATCACGTTTGTGATTCTATGCACTTGTTCGATTGTTGAGTGCTTTGCTCCGAACTGGTGAGTAGGAAAAAGGCGGTTGTTTTCAATCAAACGCCTTGACCGCTGCAGAAATATTTCTTTTTTGTATATACATATACAGGTAATGTATTTGCAGATTTAATAATTTCAACATTTAATAACATGAAAAACACAAATAAAATATCAACCACCACCACAGAAAAATGACAATTCATGGTTACAAATTCATCGTTACAAAAGAGGAAAAGGCGAAAACTTTAGCAAAATACTTTCAAGAGGTTTTATCAAATGACGAAGAAAAGAACATTGACAACCAAAACAACTACCATTATGATTTTACAAAAATAAAAATGACGAATACACACGAAATAATAGCTTGCATCAAGAAAGGAATAAAACATAAAAAAGTACCCGGATATGACTTGAGAACAGGAAAAGCCTTAGTGGAGCTACCAACCAAGGCATATATATTTTTGCGAAACGTTTTCAATGCCATGTTTCGCTTGCACTATTTTCCGAGACTCTGGAAAGTGGCAGATATTATTGCGTTGCCAAAACCGGGTAAAGATCCAACTACCGTATCATCTTATAGACCAACGAGCTTACTACCGACAATATCTAAAATTGCTGAAAAATTACTGCATGATCGACTAAGCCAATTTCTGGAAAAAAACGTATAATACCGGATCATCAATTTGGATTTAGAAAAAAACATTCAACTATCCAACAGATCCATAGAATTACAAATAAAATCCAATCAGACCTTGAAAACAATCGATATTGTGCGGCAGTATTCTTAGACGTCGCTAAAGCGTTTGACAAAGTGTGGCACAAAGGCTTACTCCACAAAATAAAAATAATGATTCTTTTGGACTACTAGCTTATCATAAAAAGCTACCTAACTAACTGAAGTTTCTATATTAAATATGACAATCAATGTTCAGATATTCATCAAAAAGAGGTTGTCTGTAAAGTCGGTTTACTGACGATAGTTTAACGTGACAACGTCATAAGAAAATATTGATGGAATG